>OY720677.1:103333274-104720158 GCA_963170755.1 Amphimallon solstitiale | reverse complement strand
GTCGAACATTTTCGTCATCACAATACTTCATTATACTACGTATAAGAAAGTAAAATTGGTTAACACTTGAAAACCATAGGCAAATAAACAACCATATTGAGGAAATATATTTCTCACAAGTTGTATACATTGCGGTTATGTTATAGTAAATTCATTAAATAAAACCATGATCAGTTCAATTGGATTGAGCTTGTGTTAAATAGAAACAGAAACATTTCTGCATCGGTCATGAGCAATAATTTGTTTCATACTAATAACACGAAAATTGATCATTTTAACATGCAAGAATCTAAATTCATTTTCAGTAGAAAATCCAGGTAGATTAACATCATCTTGAGTAAATAATTATTGCACATATTTCTTCATTAAATAAAGTTTATTTTTTCACATTTAACTGGGTACAATTATATTATTAATTTTCAAGGAGTTTGTGAATCTAAACTGTTTATGCTTGTTTAACAATTTCCAAACATTAAGTAAATATTTATAACAATACATCTCTGGGATTACAAACACATCGAAAGTAGAAAAATTACTTGTAACGCATGCGCGCTTTTGACCGTGTGATCAAGTACGGCATAGTACTATGTATTCCATTTCACTATGTTAGAGCGAAGATTTCCTTGCCTACACGAAAAATAATAGTCTTATATATATATATATGGTAATTTTACAAAATTATTTTAATTGCTAGTTATATATTTCCTTCAGCTATTAGAACTTTTTCGGGAGGAAACTTATTTGATTAATATTTCTAATATTTAACAATTAGTAAGTAAGTATAACTGCCGAAATAAATTATCACAATTCTTATACTACATATAAGAAAGTAAAAAGACTAAATATTTCTGAGTATTACAATTATTTTAATGCATGATTTCTTTTGTAAAACGTAATATCTGTAGATTGGCGTTGTTTGTTATGCATGTTATTATAATTATTATCGTAAAATTTTCACCTAAAATTTTCCGGAAAGCAACAGCAACACCACAGAAAAAGGAAAGTCAATATGTTCTCTATTTGGGCTATATCAAATTACATCATCTCACTCGTTATTCATCATGCTCGGCGAAAACGAACAAAGCCGACGTGGAAACGGCGAAACCATCCGAAATGTCTTGCTTTATTTATGAGCACAGCCTATTTATTTTTAAATACCCGCAAATAGACCCGAAGGTGGTTCGGCATCCCAAAGCCACCTTCTGCCACCCCTCCCCCAATCTTCGTATTGCAAAGACAGTCGGTTGGTTTATATTTCCCGTGACCTCCATCAGATGGTGCTTTATTGCGGCAGGGTACGTTCAACGTTCCAATAAAATGCTGAAACGATCGTGTTCCTCTTTTTTCCTTTTTTGTTTTTATTTTCCTGCGTTTGTTTATGGTAATTCGAGCATTTAATTTAGTGATTCGGACGTGGAAGAAACCACGACCGGTATTGATTTGAAGGCTGCATCTATTATGTAATAATGGTAAATAAATGAGGTCGTGACATAATTGAAATAAAATAAATGCCGACATCGCATCAATAACTCACATTTATTGAGTTGTTTTCTACATTATAATATCGATTATCAAAATTACATGTGGATATTCATTATTGAATTAAACTGCACGAATTATTGGCATGTTTCTTGACTAACTCGGCAGGCATGAGTTTGTCAGTGAAGTAATGTATTGTTGGTAACGTGTAACATTTGCCTAAATTTGAATACTAGAGTTAAATAGAATATTTGGAATCATGAATTATTACTATGTGCCTGAGGTACAACTTACGCTGGTGCCGTTGCACATTCCACAGGGACTGACAAGAATAGCAAAACCAATGCTAGAAATTTAAACAAAGACTTTTATAGAACATAGAACATTTTAGTAGTTGAGAGTATTATTGTTTAGAATATACCGGGTCGTCCAAAAGTCTGGATTCACGTGGATTTTGAGTAAACTATTCACTTTTTTGGAAAACTGAATTCTGTATCTTGAATGGGAATAAAATTGCAACTCAATAGTATTTTTTATTTCAAAAAAATTGTTTATAATTTTGAGATAAAGTTAATAACAATGTTTTTTTAAATGGAAACCTACCGTGATTTTTATTTCAGAGAGAGTACTTTCGATAAGAATTGCATTGGCATAGAAATTTTGGCTATAAACCTTACGATTATTGTTTAAATTAATATTAAATTTTCGATCCGAACACTCGTTCGCGCTTGTTCGGAAAATACACGAACGTGTCTTCTCTTACCACGTTTCCAACTGTAGGCATGGGTCCACCCCCTAATAAAGCATTCTATTGAAGGCGTTACGTTTATCTTGAATGAAAGCATTTTTTTTTATAAAATGGAGATCTACCGCGATTACGATATTTAAACGTTATGAGAAAGTACAACGTAGTTTAATAAAAAATAATTTTATGGTCTTTTTCCGTTTTTAGACACTTGGAAGGTCCAAATCTTATCTCATTCTGTTTTTGGTATTACTAGTGTACGTTTACGGAGCGAATTTGAATTTTTATTTTCTGTTTTCTTGAACGTTTTGTTTGTTGTTAATTGTGTTGTTTTGGTATTGACTTTATCTATTATTTTTGTGATCTGTGATTTTGAACAATTTGCGTAAATATGGAACTGGTAGAGAGAGAACGGATAGAAATTCTAATTATGGTGGGATACGGCGACAAAAAGCGGTAGATCTCCATTTTATAAAAAAAAAATGCTTTCATTCAAGATAGACGTAACGCCTTCAATAGAATGCTTTATTAGGGGGTGGACCCATGCCTACAGTTGGAAACGTGGTAAGAGAAGACACGTTCGTGTATTTTCCGAACAAGCGCGAACGAGTGTTCGGATCGAAAATTTAATATTAATTTAAACAATAATCGTAAGGTTTATAGCCAAAATTTCTATGCCAATGCAATTCTTATCGAAAGTACTCTCTCTGAAATAAAAATCACGGTAGGTTTCCATTTAAAAAAACATTGTTATTAACTTTATCTCAAAATTATAAACAATTTTTTTGAAATAAAAAATACTATTGAGTTGCAATTTTATTCCCATTCAAGATACAGAATTCAGTTTTCCAAAAAAGTGAATAGTTTACTCAAAATCCACGTGAATCCAGACTTTTGGACGACCCGGTATATTAATGATTCAGTGGCGGCTGGTGAGTACGTTTTGGCAGTGCATGTACATAGACAAGACTTATTCGTTTATTATTGGTGATATGCTAGTTATATGGTAGTATATCGCTGATTATAAACGAATAAGCCTTGCCTATTTACGTGCACTGCCAAAACTTACTCACCAGCCGCCACTGGACTAATGATGGAGAAAAAATCATATTTCTTTTGAGCTGAACTCCGTTTGACGTAAATATACAAACTGATTCACGTAGCACGTAGATTAAATGATGAATTTTGTTGGCTGGCCATTATCGACAGCTGCAAGAATTTCCGGAATATGACACCATCTTGGTTTTTCAACTGAAAAGTTCTCGTTTTCATTTTAGATTTGAATTCTACAATAAATTATGAGTTGTCAACACTTTTTTGTCATAGTTTTTAAAATACTTTATATTTTTCGCCAGCATCAGCGTTTCAAGGCTCCATTAAGAAACTTCTGACCAATGAAAACACGTAGATTTAGTATTTCATTCAAAAGGTATAAACATATTTTGGGCTATTACAGACATGTTTGCTATGAAACATAGTCTACCGTGAATTTACAAAGTTAACAAATGGAAAATATTGTAACGTTTTCGGGTTCGCAATAAACAACTCGTGCAATTTATTTATTTAAAACAGTCTGTATATAAAACTACTATAAATGAATTAACACATGTATTTATTTCTATTACTAATATTTATATGACAAGGTAATATTTATGTCTTTATTACACTATATTTATGTTTATTCGGCTACCAGTTAAGGAACTATTTATTTATTTCTATATATTTATTTTTACTGTTCGGCACGAGACTACTTAAGGACTTTCTTATTCCGGAATTACTCATCCATCGGTGACCCAGCCGCCTTATATACACATACGAAACATCTGGAAGCATTCGCGTAAACTCCATCTTCCTCTCGATGTTTGTAGAACATTCGATAGACATTCTGTCTCTTTGCAGTACGACGCAAATGGATGATTTATTGCTTTATATGTTTACCAGCCGCGTCAAGATGATGTACAACCTCTTTTTATTGTCGCTCGGATGTCTGCTGGTTTCGTTACAATATCATATACTTAATTTTTGCAAATAGCTCCTACCATTTCTATTGCCAAAGAATAATGTAAAATTGAATTTTAGGGCCACTATTATTATGATTCTGTAGACCCATCGGAGTTGCTTTTGAGTTATTGGCATGTTTTGACAGAAATAGTATTGTTTTTTCCCTCGAAAAGAATGCCAAATGCTAAACATAGTCTTTGTTTGTACAGGAGGGTATTGTAGGCATTTGTATAATAATTATTTTGTTAATCTATTCATGTGTTGCTACATTTTCTTAATGTAATGTGATTTTTAAATAAATTTGTAATACACAGTAGTTGCTGAAACCTGTCACCTATTGACAACCGTAGTGTTCTGAACTTACACTTCAGAATTCAAATGTAAAATCAAAATTTAAAAACAAAGATGGCTTTAATTTTCTGTGTTTCCAGAAGTGTTAAGTATATTTCATTTATAAACTACGCAAAAATGAATAAGGAATTTTTACTTTTTTGTAATTTTTAGAAAATATGGGTAAATATTTGTAGTGTATTATATTCGATACATAATTGTACACAACAATTTAAAATTTTCAAGTATATCTATTCAGAAAAATCATTAGATTACTAAGAAATATTTGTCAAAAAATGCGATTTTTATAATTTTGTATTCTAAATTAATTTAAGGTTAAAATACAAAATTCAATATTTTACCACACAGAAAAGACATTTACCAAATAAAATGTCCACGAACGACTGTGGGCCTTCTAATTTATCTATAGTTTGAGAAAATACGTTTAATTTAATCGAATTAATTAGATCTGTTAAAAAAAGATCTAATTCCCTATTCATTTTTGAGTTATTTATTTGCCAGTCAATAATGGCCGACTACCAAACTTCGATCAAAAAGTATGATCGCTAATTAAAGCAATTTATATAATCTATATATCAGTCGCCTAGAAGCAAACTCGACATAAAATATTTATTTGACATCATTCAGCAATACATTTTTTGACGTTGGCTATATTGACACGGAAAAATAAAAATCTAATTGAAACTATTACTTCAAGTAGAGGAACACCATCGTATTTCTACAAGGCAACTTGCCCTAGATGACAACGTGGACCACAGTTTTGTTGTAAAATTATTTAAAAAAGAAAAGTATCATCTGTAAAAAGTGCACCTAATTCACGAGTTAAATCAATCTCAATTTTTTAAACATTATTTTTTCTGATGAAGCCACTTTTTTCTTCAACGGATCAGTACATCGCCATAACTGTAGGTATTGGTTACCCGACAATCCTCACTGGATTCAGGATTTATACAGTCAACATCAAGACAAATTACATGTATGGCTGCGAATGATAGGCGGCGTTTTTTAGGACTTTATTATTTTGAAGGAAACCTGACTGCTGCCCGATATTTAATTTTTTTGCAATTTGATTTGGTGCCACCAGTGACAGCTCTTTTTCCAAATAATGAAAATGGCAACGTACCTCATCAGAATATTTGGTTTCAACAAGATGAGGTGCTTCCTCATTTTGGCAAAGAGGTCCGTCAATACCTTAATGCTTATTTACAGAAAAATGGATAGGGCGGGGGGACCAATTGAGTGGCCATCGCGTTCACCGACTTAACGCCCATAAATTTTTATCTATGGGGTTATTTAAAATCAAAAGTTTATTTTAACAGACCCAACAACTTGGAAGATTTACATCAGATAATTTGTGAGGCAATACAACAAATTAGGCCAGATGTTATTGAGCGCAGTATAAAAAGTGTTTACTGTCGTGCTTGTCAATACCAAATGATTGGAGGGGGTCACTTTGAACATTTGGGTTAAGTTCTGTTGATTAATTTGTTAAATATGTTTTGTACGTTTTTTTTTAATTATTATTTTTACTAAATTATAACAATTAACGTTGTGAAGTAAATCTATCATTTATTTTCAAAAATTGTTATGTAAGGTATCATTTTTTGTTCATCACCGTTTTAGCAGTAAGATGACCTATTAAAAACTGAAAAAGACAGTGAGGTTTGTCATTTAAAGAAAAATGATGATGAGGTCATTGTGTAAAAACCAATGACGTCATTCAAAAAAAAATTCGTCAAAAGATGGCATTTTAAAAACAAAAATTGACCTGTCCGAGCGATTTTCTTAAATAGAATGCTTTTATGAATTTTTTTCCAACCTTTATCACCACACTGTGTATTTTTTATTAGCAGAAAACGAGAGTAATAATATTTTTAAACACCGTTAAATTCTTCTTTATTTGCTTGGGTCCCTTCGAACATATTTTGAAATAGTATTAAGGATTCACTTTACCATAGTGTTTTTCATATAGCTTTATAATACTATGTTTCTTATCTATGTACTACAATATCCAATTGTTCTGGATTCATTTGAGAAATACTTTTGTCCCTTTTGCATAAGCATTTAAAAATGTGCAAGTCATTTATATAAAATGATTCACTTCTTACTAGCGGTACTCTCTTTTTCTCCTCAATGACTAATCACTCTTTTGGAAAGTTGGAACTTAAAATGTCAATTTTTATAGATAATTTCAATTTTTCCAAAAATAAGATGGGGGGCAATGCATGCTACTTGAAAAGATTATCTAAATTTTTCAATTTGTGGTGAGGCTTTCTAATGTATCCAATAATTAAACATGCCACAGACTGTGGAGTGTTTATATATACCTTTACTATATAGTTCCCCAAAAACAAAGTAGATGGAATTTTGTTTGAATTTCGCTTACAAACTAATTTTGTCCAAACATACGATATAATATTGTTTGTTTTCAATTTACTTTTGAAGGAACCACACACGATAGCTAAGGAGATAAGTTAATTTAAGTTCATTTGCATGCAAAAGTTCGCCGATTAATCTAGGAGTTTAGGAAGAGCCATTTGTTTTTGACAGTTGAAATATAACTTTATTTATTAAGAAAACGTTAAACAAGTTTAAATTCTATCTGTATTACATAAAAATCTAGAGAGGAATGTTTTTATAAATATGGTTGCTTCTGTAATACGATGTTGCCCAAAATAAATCACAACCACAATGTTGTATCTCAGATTTTTTTTGTGATGAAGTTGCTTTTAAGAGTAATGATCTTATAAATAGCATTTTTATGCTACTGAGAATCCGCAATGGAACATACTATAAAACCAAAGATTTTTTAATATGTGATAACTTAAACTTATAATTACTGTTATGCTTGAAGATAGTAGCTTGTAAGTTATACAAGATATATAGAGTTATAGAAGTTTTCAATAACATACATTTAAATATTTGTATTGACGATTTGCTTTACAATTGAAGTTATAAATCTATATATGACATCTTTAATTTTAAAGTAATTTAAAAGTTAGTCTAAGTATGACAAACAATTTTTTGATACAGAGCGACTGCGATATTTTAACTATTGTTAATTCATATGAACTTTCAAATTTTCCATTAAAGGAGTTTTAAAAATGTTAATAAATTTTACTTATTTAAAAGGGAACTCTTTTCGATTAATGTTAGTTATAGTCGTAGTGCAAATCATGGCAACACATACTTTTAAGTCGTAATCGGGTTTATTCAGATATAATAACCTATAACTTTTACAATATCGCCCACAGGCACTAAAAAGTATATATTTTCAGTTAGTAAATTTTAAGTATTTCTTTATGACATATAAATATACAGGATGTTCCATTTTTTTTTTTTTTAGAATTTGTAACTTTATCGAATGGTGTGTTATTCTAAAGAACATGCATAGATTTATCGAAATGAACATTAATTTCACGTATGATAGAATCTTGTTTGAATTTCGCTACTGAACTAATTCTGTCCCAACATACGATCTAATATTGTTTGTTTTCAATTTACGTTTGAAGGAACCACACGCGAAATCTAAGGGGATTAAGTCCACTTGCATGCAAAAGTAGGCCGATTGATCTAGGACTTTAGAAAGTGCCATTTATTATTGACAATTGAAATATAACAATTTCCCGTTTTTCTTCTTAAAGCAATTTATAGAAAACTTGAGGTCTTAATTTATGCAGGTATTATTGAACTATTAAGTTAGCTTTTTGTGTATCATTATTTTCCTTCTTTATGTTCAGTTTATGTTGCAGGCATGTGAAACATAAGCCTGTTTTTAGTGTACAAAAAACCACGTTGACGCTTTTATTAAAATAATATCTAAAAAACATTCTTTACTTTGAGTTCCTCCTTATTCGCCATATAGTTTTTGTATATTGTCCAGAGGTTCTAGATACTACATTTTGCAGGCAAATAGTTTCTGTTGAAAGTTTTTGACCAGTAATAGTGAGATTCTATACATTTTAAAGATTTAATTTACATTCTCCTTTATTTCCAGACTTATTTCCAACTCGATCTCCACCTTTCAATGGGACCTAGCACTTTTTCCTTAAATTTTTTCAAAGTATTCAAAATGCTATCTTTCTTGACCCCAAAAATGCTATTAAACGCCATTCTGCATACTGGAACTTCCAGACCATTATGCGTTTGTTTTAAAGGAGTAAGGTGAGGTATAATATTTCGGTTTATTTCCGGATTGTGTTCGTTTCCTGCATTTTGGTTGTTTTGTCACAGTGCTTTAAAATAAACATACTTTTCTCTACATTTTTGTAACATGATAAGATAAATTTATTTGCATCATTCATTGAAAGAGGGGACGTACATTGGAATGGCTGATAGGGTTTTCCGGCATGGCCACAAGTAGGACAAACAGGCAAACAAGCAGGAGCATAAAACCTGAAAAGAAAATACTTACATGAATTAATAACCTACCTTGTACGTTTCGGTTTCTCTCGTTTTGTTTCCGTTTCACTTGTTTTCCGAGCCTTACTGCCGTCATACTGTTTTTTGATTCTATTGTTCTAAATCTATAATATTGCATTTTTCTAATTAACTGGTGTAACACAAGCACAGTATCAGCGAAAACGAAACAGTAAGTTAAATATTTACCGCTTAAAATGAAATTATGCACTGACGATATGCCGAACTCTCTTTGGTGCCTTGGAAGTATCGGTTTTAGCACTTAATACTAGCTGTCCATCAATCTCTTCGAGCTTGAATCGCCTTTCGCGTCCGCTTACAATTATATTACAGTTCCCTGTAAAACGCCAAAAAATCAATTTTCTAAACTTTTGGCACACCTTGTATAGACGTATATTTTTGTCCACGAACTACTGTTACGGTGACAGGTGGAACGACAATTTAAAGCATCTTAACGTGAGTCTGACTTTTCGTTGTTGAAGTTTGAAATTTAGATGCTATTTAGCGTAATACTAAGACTTGACACTAAAAGATTCATAGTGTTATTAGTTTTACACAATGAAAGGACTAAGTCATTATTAAAAAAGTAATATCAGACTTATTTTAGCTTTGCATAATTTAACCTGTCAATTATCATGGCCCACAAACGTCATTTCTGGGCTGTAATATTTAATAATAATCATACATACAAATTTGTGAACAATGCATGCCCATTACACAGAAGAATCAAGTTTTAAATAAAATATGTATGACTTATTAATTTTATTTATAATAGTGAATTTATAACTGGCTTCCGTATTAATAAATTAGTTTCATGTGTCTGCTCTGAAATTGTTCCTGTCAAAGTGAGTTTGCAGTTGCAGTGGCATTGAGTCTTCGCCTGTAAATCGTGCTCTGGCTATGTTGGTTGCTGAGACGATCCTATTACAATTTAAATATTTAGTAGTGACGTTGGTAGTTGAACTAAAAACAATAACCAAAAATAACACAGACCGACGTGGGAATATCTGTGTAAATATTTTACTTACACACAATATAAAAAGAATATAATTCGTAATTGTTGGATCATTTTGTGATTCTTATTAAGTATTTAAGGAAAAATAACACAAAAAGGTAGTTCATGATTACAACCAATCCATCGAAATAAGAGCCTGAGACACGATCATCATGAACCATCATCAGACATTTTGCTTACATACATTGCAAAAAAGTCCTCTATAATTCATATTTGTTGGGTTATTTTGCGATTCTTATGAAATATTTTATAAAAAATAATACAAAAGGGGAGATTTCATGATTAAAACCAAACTACAAATAATAATTGAATCGATCGAAATAAGATCGCGACACCAACCGGGTACACGATCATCATAAATCATAGGTGATCTATAATGTTTGTCATACAATATTGGTATAAGTAATGTTGATTACTCATTTTGTTTTTATTTTTTTTTTAATTTAAGACACAGTTATTCTATTGAACACTCGCTCTTATTGTTATTATAGTGTTTCATTAAACTCTTCGAATTAGAATTGCTTCTTCGCGTCCACTTCTTCTCTATAAGTTGCTCTATAAATGTGCCTCTTTGGAAATGTGATCACTGCCAGACGCAAGGGTACATGAATATTAACACTTATATATTTTTTAATGTAAGTAAAATGTTATTAATTGCTTTTGACTCCTTTGCCTTATTTTATATAACAATGATATTGGAATCTGTATCTGAGTTACTGTTAATGGAGAGTAATTGCAACTGTAGTTCACTTTGCTTTTGTTTATGAATAAAGATTGAATTTAAACAATATATGTCTAATAATGAATTATACAATATTTGACATTTATAATTTGTGGCAAATGAATTTATTTATTAAGAATTTGCCCATAAAATATATAATATTTCTATATAATTTACTGAACGTTGAGTTGACATTTAGAACATTTCGTTGAGTCAGGTTTTGTATAAATCGTGTGCAATTAGCGTAAGACTGTCATAGTCAAGTCAGACTGAAGTTAAGATGCTTAGGTAAATTATTGTCATTCCACTTGTCATCGTGACAGCAGTTCGTTGAAGTGTGTTCGTTCATAATAACATGCGAGAACGAAATGTCACAGTGACAGTGCTTAACCAAATTATCTTTCCAATTGTCGTAGAAATTAACAAAACATGATGAACAGAATGTGTTTTTAAATTTGCTAACATTTAAAAATAGGTACTGTCGCTCTTCTATTTTTCAAACGCAATGGAAAATCCTGCTATGTCGTACCATTTAACAGAAAATGTGCCTCTGATCGGTTGATGACAACCAGCAGTCGCATCCCTTAAGTGCTTGTTTTTATAACAGAATTATTATTAAACAAAATAACATCCGGTTACATCTTTCTTCCAATTTCCTGTAAAACGCCAGCACTGCCATGATGGTTTTTCTAGTGTCCGTTATCATAAACTTTTGACGAACCCCTATATATACATATATGTTTGCGTTATAAATGTCATCATGAAAGCAGTTCAGATGTCATCACGAACTGAAATTGATCGATCGTTTGGACGTTTGATAGCCTGCAATTGAATTTTCGTGCGACTGCCAACGTTAATTAAATGTTAGACGGATTTTTGCCTGTCAATTGTGACGTTTCCTATAATATTTAAGTCAACCTAATGTGGATGTTAAGTTGTCATTGTCAGCTATGCCGACGTGCTTTAATATTTAATACAGACATTTTGCGTAGACCCTAGTTAAATTTATCGGTGTTAGAAACGGTAATAGAAAAATGAACTTGGTGACATAGATGTGCCCGTCAGTTATTCTTAATTCTGATCAGCACATATAAAAATCAGCTGGATAGTAATGCTTACTTCATTTTTTCTGAAGAAGTGATGTTATTGTGTATTAAAATACTTTGCGATCTTAGAGTAACTAATAATTATTAAATTACCATATATGATGTTTCTGTATCGTATTGTCTTTATATGTAGTAATAGTTCCATTACTAAAATAATAATTGCCTATTTTACTCTTTAAATCGTTAAATTAAATGTGATATGTATGTATTATGCATTTATGAAAAGTAAAGTGTTACAATTAACATTGATTTTCACGACAATAGGCAACAGAAATAAATTTCTTCTTCTTCTTTATTGTGGCTTTGAGTTAGACTATTTAGTCTTTTACTCTTCATCTGAGAGCGGTGAATCTTGGAATGTTGGAGTTCAATTTGATTAGCTATTGTTTATCTTTATTTTGATTAAGAATTAAAGTAGAACCATTTTAGGTCTTTTGTGTTTGACATTTTCATTTCCATCATATGCAAGTGCTGTTTTAAGATTTTGATTTGAGTGGTTTTCCATCTGATTTATTGGACGTAATACTTGTTTGTAAAGTAGAATTTTGTTGTTCGTGTTCAGCTGGCTTTTTCTGCCTATAAGAGGCCATAGTTGACATCTTGTTTGTTTGGTTTTGGTTATCGTTTTTGCTATGTGTGTGTTATATTTGAGCTTTATATCCAGGTATATTCCCAGGTATTTAATTTCTCTACTTCATGGTGTAGTGTTGTTGTTGATGGTTATTTCGTTGTCTGATGTTTTCCGATTCCTTTTGAAAGATTATTACTTGGGATTTGTCTTCGTTTATTGTTGTCCTCCATTGTTTGAACCATTTTATCGTGTTGTCTAGGTGCGTTTGGAGTTCCTGTACCGCGTTCGTCGGACATCTTGATGTTGAGAGCAGTGCCGAAGTAAATTTCTATGACGTTCGTTCAAAATAGACAATAGACTATATAAGAATCGGTGTTATTGGGTTTGTCAATTTTGAAGTTTTCCGGCAAGTGTAATTGTGATTTAAAATTGATTGGCCACTTTAAGGATTAACTGTAAACTTTTTCGAAAACCGTCACTGCGTCAGAGGTTAATTGATGTTTATATCAGTTCGTCCTATAAACTTCAAATCTGCGAGACCTAATTGTCAAATTGAATGTCATTGTTGAAATATGTAAATGTGGCAATTGGATTTAATATTTTCTGCATTAAAGATCAATTTTAATGTGATTAACATTTTTATTTTATTGACAATTTATAGTAATATAGCGGAAAGGATGGAGATATTTTATTATGTGTTGGTAATAATAATAATACATATCTAATAGGTTTCACATTTCATTAATCAAAAACCACTCTTGAACTTTGCATTTTTTCATTTCCTTAACATTACATATTCACATCGTGTCTGCTCATAGCGCCCATGTAAATGGAAAGAAAATATTGTTCCCTTCTTTTCGCTTCGCGTATGTTCTCAGGTGATTAGCCAAATAAATTCACTTTTCATTACCAAACTGTCCAAAATTTGCCGACTTTATGGCTTTAAAGTTTCACAACACGTCGATGATAGTGACTGTTCTTCCTCGATATTTTTTCGATAGCACATCTCTTTATCGTCACATCTTTGGTGTTTTCAGTATTTAGTCCGGTCAGGTTACAGTATTTTTGAGATGACATACCAAGTCGATTGCACCACCGAGACTATTATTGCAGTGAATTCTGACGTTTCCCAGTAAGTGTTATCGCCTATTGATCGTCTTGATGGTTCATAACTCGAATTGAAGTTTCATCGCAAGTCAAACGTTAGATGGATTTTTTGTATATAAGTGTTAAAGTTTCCTGTTACTTTAAAGGATATTCTTACACTTAAACTTAATTACATATCAACATTTCAAATTATAGGATTGCGTACTGAAAAATTAAAAATACGGATCACTTCTGTTTCATTTCCTGGTTTTAAGTATACACTTTTCTTAAAAAAGATGCTAAATTAGTGATCGATGAATTTAATGTAATTTAGTATATATACTCTTCAAATTCTTTAATTCTATTTGGATATTTCCAGTATTTAATGAATGAAACCTGCAAAC
Organism: Amphimallon solstitiale; assembly: GCA_963170755.1. NCBI lineage: Eukaryota > Metazoa > Arthropoda > Insecta > Coleoptera > Scarabaeidae > Amphimallon > Amphimallon solstitiale. The sequence continues at coordinate 104,706,260 of OY720677.1, read as the reverse complement.
TTTTAAGAATGTCATTTCTAAGTGTATAAACATATTCATATGTAGTTACTGACCTTGTGGGCTTCAATTCTTTCAACTTTAATTTACAGCCATACCAAAAAATCGAGAAACCACTTCTGTATCATTTCCTTCGGATCAGTTCCCGTATATATTCTCAAATAAAAGGTAAATTCATGTTTGATTAAATTAATGCCGTTTAGTATATTCTTTAGTGCTTACGTATTTGATTCCCTCGATCTAGATATTTACTTGCCTTAGATTTTTCCAGTATTTAATGACAAAACTTGCAAACGTTTAAAACTGTAATTTGTAAATGTCATACGGTATATATTGATATGTAGTTAGTGACCCTGTATTGTCAATTATTTCCACCTTAATTTACGACAGGGGTCGTTTTTTTTTAGAAATTTACTTGCCTTAGATTTTTCCAGTATTTAATGACAAAACCTGCAAACGTTTAAAACTGTAATTTGTAAATGTTATACGGTATATATTCATATGTTGTTAGTGACCCTGTATTCATAAGGCAGATATCATTAAAAAAACAACTAAAAACATACGGTATAACTATTTTCGGTACGCTATTTCTGAAAATAAGGGAGCTAATTAGAATTTAGATCCGTATAATATTTGTCCCTGTGAACAGTTGATTTCACTGCTACAGCTCACTGGTTTGACGTAATGTCAGATTATGTGTATGCGTTAAAAAATCGTATGGCATATCGGCAACAACTCTAACCATAATACATAAAATTGTCGGAGTACCTATGTCATTCATAATGTTAATTTAATTTTTATGATACCGCATACGCTTCTTCTTTTTAGTTGGTTAGGTTGTACCTATTCACTATTACCGATACTATTTACGGTATTTTAATTTCTATATGAATGAATGACAGTGGAGGATAATTATGTAGTTAACTTTGCTATTGTAATGAATGAAGATTAAATTTAAAGAAATATCTCTAGAAATGGATTATACATTATGGTGGCAAATGAATTTATTTATTAAGACTTTGCCCACAAAGCGAACAATATTCCTATATAATTTAATGAACGCTGATATTTAAAATTTTTTTATTGACATTCAGGTTTTGTATCAGTTGTGTACATCTAGTCCATGGTGAACGTCGACAGATCAAAAAAAAAAATTAATTGAATGTTGTTTCACGTTATTAGTTCTATAAAATTGGTACTACGCTTTGTGTCAAGTTTACGATTGAAATAGTGTATAATTCAAATTTTCTGACAGACTGTCATCGTAACGATATTTCGATGACACATACCTATGACAATGAAAAGTCAGACAGCTGACATGAAGATGTTTAACCAAAATTGTCGTTCCACCTGTCATCGTGACAATAGTTCGTTGAACTGTATTTGTTCACACATAAACTTGTGAGAACGAAATGTCAGGCTAACTTAATAAAACATGTTTTAAACTTACAGGTCATTGAGAGAATTAATTAATTTTCATATTACGCTTTAATAATATACTTTCTAAAACGCAATCGAAAATCTTGCTAGCTCCTATACGGTTGATGCTAGACACTGTCGTACCATTTAACCAAAAATGTACACTTTAAATACTTGCTTTTATAACTGAATTGGTAAACGAAATGACATACATGCTTATGGGAATCTTATTTGATGTATTTATTTTATTTCGAAGTGCTTCGGACACATCTGACAAATAAAGAAAAGTCGCCCTATTATTTGTACGTAGAGAGATCGATGAGAAATGTTATTAAATGATCCCATTCGTAAAATGGCTTAAATTTATATAATTATAACTTGAACACTGATACATTTCCAACATTCTATTGACATTTAGGTTTTGTATAATTCGTGTGCATCTAACGTAATTTGACAGGCCCAAATGGCAAAACTCAGACGGTTCTTCTTTATTTAAGCTTGCTTCAAGTTCTTCGTTGTATGAAATTTACATTTCGATGACATATATAATGAATAGAGTGTCATTGTATTTATTAATATATCTTAATAAAATATAGAAAAATCGTCATATTTGTTACTGTACTTACGTGCGATAATACACTTTAAGTTTATTTTATCATATCCGTCGGCATTTTGTTCGTATATTCATATAGAAAAGAAATAGTAACGATTGATAATAATAACACTAATACGTATGTGAAAGGTACCACGTTTCAATTAAAAATGCACTTCTTCGTAATATCTTTATTTGTCGGCCTTTTGACATTTAAACTTGACAACCGATGGATGAACGTGAATATATATATAGTCAAATTAATGACACGCAAACTCGTCATTGCGAGATTTTTATACCCTGCAGGAAAGCTTTAAATGAGTCGCACCTTCGACAGCGACAGATTTGGCACGTGGACAGTGCACTCAATCGTCGCGGAAAAGTCCACTCTTTTGGTTTCCAACCCTCTTTCCGCACTCTAAACCTCGACGGCCTGAAATTTCTTCGTCAATGTGAAACTTTTACAATTCTTTCGCGCGTGCCTGTCATACCTGACATTTTTACAATTTTGATCGGTTTTCACGTGCATCGTCATGATGACGTAAGCCATTTTGCTGTTAAAACACCGTATGCACGCTCCTCTTTAAAAGCCCATATCTCTGCACACGCTCCACTTAGAAGGAAAAACTCTCCGTCGAGGAACAATTCAAGGTCGTCGGTAACTTCACCCCAAAGGGCAGCTTTCAATTTCGCGTATCCAGAGACGAGTTCTTCCCCCCGCGTACCCAATTTTCGTCGATTTTGACCGGGTTTGGTTGCCATTGACTACTCGGCTTTTAGTATATATAACTAGCTAATACGGCAGGCCTGAAAGGCCCGCTATCGCCTCTTATTCCGCTTACAGTTGAGGTACCGCTCCCCCTTATTCTTCTAAATTTATTGCGGATTTTGTCTTTATTGCGTTTCAGTTTTTGAAACACTGTATAATTCCGATATATAGCGAATAACTAAATATAATTGTGTTTTAGATGTTCAATATTGCTTAGTTGTTTTTATACACCCCTGTATATAGTTTACAACTATGCAATATTTTATTCAGAATGCTTATAGGATGAAATGATTAATAATAGATTTAGTGATAATAGCAGTTTTTAAATTGAAAATGTTTAACGGCTGTCCATGAAATAAGATGTATTTTATCGTTTAATGTTATATTGACATTTTTCACATACTTTTCCTGTGCCTGACAGACGGTAGTTTTCACTCTATTTATAATTTTTCTACTATTATTGGTTTTTGTGCCTTGACTTGCGGATGATTTATTTCACGTTTGCCTAATTTATCTATAGTTTGAATTTTGTTTGTGGGTATAAAATTAGAATAATCTCGAAATCTGTGTTTTTTGCATCAGTTGAAAAATGTGGTTTGATAGTTTTTGTTAATAGTGTTTCAGTCTATATACAGGGTGTTTCATCGGTTGGGGTATCGCGAATTAAAGTGCCTAAATATAAAAATGTCGACTTCAAATTTTAACCACTTATAGAACTTTTAAACCGCTACCAGTAGGTTAGGTTGTTTTTGATAATATTATTTTATTTAATGCGTAAATAAAAAAAAACCTTCGTTCAAAAAATCAAAAGTACTCAGATTTTATTGAAATTCAGGTGTTAAAAAGATATGTCTATAAAATCAACTATGCAATTGAAAAAAAAATTAAAACTTAATCAATTATTGAATATTTTACAATAATTTCAAAATTAAAGGCAAGACGTTGAAGAATTTATGGGTTTTTTATTACAGTGTTGTGTGTTGAGTTTATAATAAATTTTTATTTATTATCCGTCATAAATTTAAAAGGACTACCTGTTTGCGGACGTTGAAGAATTTATGGGGATTTTATTACAGTGTTGTGTGTTGAGTTTATAATAAATTTTTATTTATTATCCGTCATAAATTTAAAAGGACTACCTGTTTGCGGACAGCACAATTAGAAAGTTAAGTACCATAAATCTGTCGTAAGAAAAACGACATTATTTAATATTGACTTTATTTGACAAACGGTTTCGTTTATAAAAATTCTGATTGTGAAGTTAATATGGGTGATATTTCCACGTATCACCATTTAAATTTGAACATTTTTTGAGCACTTTTAATTTTTGATAATACGTTTTTTTTTAATTTACGCATTAATTAAAATAATATTATCAAAAACAACCTAACCTGCTGGTAGCGGTTTAAAAGCTCTATAAGTGGTTAAAATTTGAAGTCGATATTTTTATATTTAGGCACTTTAATTCGCGATACCCCAACCGATGAAACACCCTGTACATATGTCGATTCCATTGGTCTTTTTGGTTTAAATGAAAATTCATTAGAATTTAAAAAAAACATTTTATTTTATATAAACTTGTAGATAGCTTTATTAGAATTATGTTTTGTTGACGCGAATGTATACTTTTAAATAATTCATTTAATCATTGTTCTATAACAAATAATATTTATTTCATTGGCATTTTTTATAATGATTTCCATTCCTATACTTTTATAATTTGCAGTGTTTCTTTGTGGTAAATTGTATTACAACTGTCAGTTATGTATGATGCTTAATAATGTTGGTAAAGCCTTGTTTACACTGTACATAATTATTTTGTTTTGCATTGTACACCTACAATTTACGGAATATATAGATATAATATATGTATTATGGTAATATTGATTACTTATTGTTATATTCGAAAATACTGTAAAACATCCTTATAGAATTTCTATTTTCAATTATTGTAATTGACGATGTCGCGGGAAGTTCATTTTCATCAATGATAATTAAACAATCTTTTTTGAATACGTATGATATTACTTCTCAATTTGCCTGGCACAGTAACAACATGATTAAGTGCTTGTTTAATCTGGTAGGAATATATTTTAGTTTCTTTTTTCTATTTACAATATCTTATAATATTTTGAAGTATTTTTACAACTTAATTCATGGACGAAATGACTCCAGTCATGTAATGATAATTGCTAAAAATGAGTAGAAAGTATTTATAAACAAATAAGGAATCGAATTTATGAATTTCTTACCTATACACTATTATCATTGGGCCAATAATTATATATTGCAATATTTATTGTGCTGAATGTTTGTGAGCTAATGCTTCAATCTTTTCGAGCTTGAATTCGCCTTTTTCGCGTCCGCTTACAGCTGTTTACAGTTTCCTGTAAAACGCGATCACTCTCGTGGTGGTTTTTAGAATGTAAGATTTTATAGACTTGTGGCACACTCTGTATATACATATATTTTGTAAAGCCAATTGTATATTTCATTTAAAATGCCTCTAGAATTTTTTTTTACACAAACTGTTACACAATGAAGAGCGAGAAAGATAATTTAAAGTTAAACATAAGAATGATGTTAAAGTATCCGAAGAAACAATATGCTCAATAAGTGCATCATTTTCATTGAGACAATCGGGATAATACGCTATTGAAATAACAGCGGAAAAATTTAGTATATTAACAAAAAGTATGTCAATTGCTCAGAAACAATTTAAGATAGGCATGCACAATATTAATAAAAAAGAACCTAATAATCAGTTTGACACTGAGATATTTTCACCCAAATTATTTGAAGTGGAACAGCGCTTTCATTATGAAATTTTGGTCAGCATAATTGAAATATTCGTCTGTCACATACTCAAAATTAGTTCGCACGTCAATTAAAAATGAAGGACTTGTATTGAAGAACATTTTAAATTTTCAATGAATTACATATACAGTAATGCGCACACTGCTACGTTAATATACGGAATGGGGAATATGGGTGGGGTATGCCTAGCGTAGCCGCATACTATAACACCCTGGCTAGCGAGAAAGTGCGGTGAACGTATTCACATACAACGCAAAACATTTGTCATGTGAATTCTTCAATGTTATTTTTATTTGTCCCTATTTCCTAACATCAAAGTAAATAAAATACAATGTAAATAGGATATTTTAAATGAAACGAATATTTTCTTCGTTCGCATTTTCTTTTGGTTTCTTATGTTTAGAAGGTGAAACACATCCGAATTTATCAAAATTATTTGCAAAGCGGCGAATTGTATCAATAGAAGGAACAGGCCGATTTTCAAAATTATTTCTAAAAAGGCCTCTAATGGATAGAGTCGAGTGACCTTGATGATACCACTTTACGATTTGTACTTTTTCCGCTAATGAATACTCCATCCTGTTCTGCGCTCTCCCACAGGTTATATGCAACTGATTCCTCTTAGGTTCGTCGCTGTCTGATGTACACCCCCACTTATATTCTCCTCTCTCTATATTAACGTAGCCTTGTGAGCACTACTGTATACTACTCGCCCGCTATCGCGGGCTCGTCATTTTAATTGACATGCTCAAATATACGTAGTATCTCCATAGTGTTTAACATGTTTACAACAAATTTTGTTTGGTAAATGGGCGTCGCTTTCAAACATTCTTATAGAATGCTAATGAATGCTGATGAACTTCAAATATATAGCTCGCAAACATACGTATGTGAATGGGAAAAGTAAATTTAATTTAAAAAGTATATTACTTTCTTATTACCTTTTCGAAGTCCACTATCGTTAATAAAAGAGCAGAGTATATTTTATTTAAAATTATCCTCGATCTGTTTTTGACACAAATCGGTACACACTCAAGAGCGAGAAAGGTAATTTAATGTTAATCATAAGCCATGTTAAAGTATCCAAAGACACAATGAGCTCAAAAAGCGCAACATTTTTATTAAAACAGTTTACAATACTATTTTGATGTAAAGTGTGACCCTTTTGAAATCCACTATCATTAATAAAGGAGCACAAAATAATAATGAAAGTAAAAAACCCAAGTTTTAAATTTAAGCCCTTTTGAAGCGCCTTTCCTGTAAACAGCGCTTTCTATAATGTCCATTTTTATAAATTTTTGAAGCGCCCCTGTATATACATATATTTTGTTAAGCCAATAGGATATTTTATTTAAAATTCTTCTCGAACTGTTTTTAACACAAACCGGTACACACTCAAGAGCGAGAAAGGTAATTTAATGTTAAACATAAGTCGTGTTAAAGTATGCAAAGACACAATGAGATCAAAAAGCGCAACATTTTTATTAAGGCAGTGTACAATACTATTTTGATGTGAAAGTGTAAAAGCCTGCCAACCTTTTAGAAATCGACTATCGTTAATAAAGGAGCACAAAATAATAATAAAAGTAAAAAGGCCAAGTTTTAAATTGAAGCGCCTTTCCTGTAAAAAGAGATCACCGGTATGACGCTTTTTAGAATGTCTACATTTATACACCTTTGAAGCACCCAAGTATAAACATATATTTTGTTAAACCAATAGGACGTTTTATTTAAAATTCTTCTCGAACTGTTTCTAACACAAAACCGGTACACACTGAAAAGCGAGAAAGGTAATTTAATGTTATACATAAGTCATGTTAAGGTATCCAAAGACACAATGAGATCAAAAAGCCCAACATGTTCATTAAGACTGTTTACAATACTATTTTGATGTGAAAGTGTAAAAGCCTGTCAAACCTTTTCAAAATCGACTATCGTTAATAAAGGTGCACGAAATAATAATAAAAGTAAAAAGCCCAAGTTTTAAAATTAAGCCCTATTGAAGCGCCTTTCCTGTAAAAAAAACGCTTTTTAGAATGTCCACTTTTATAAACTTTTGAAGCACCTCTGTATATATATATATATATATTGTTAGGCCAATAGGATATTTTATTTAAAATTCTTCTCGAACTGTTTTTAACATAAACCGGTGCACACTCAAGAGCGAGAAAGGCAATTTAATGTTAAACATGTCATGTTAAAATATCCAAAGAAAGAATGAGCTTTCAAAAAGCGCAACATTTTCATTAAGACAGTTTACAATACTATTTTGATGTGAAAGTGTAGAAGCCTGTCAATCTTTTCGAAGTCTACTCTCGTTAATAAAGGAGCACGAAATAATAATAAAAGTAAAAAGCCCAAATTTTAAATTGAAGCCCTATTAAAGCGCCTTTCCTGTAAAAAACGCTTTTTAGAATGTCCACTTTTATAACCGTTGGAAGCACTCCTGTATATACATATATTTTGTTAAGCCAATAGGATATTTTATTTAAAATTCTTCTCGAACTGTTTTTTTAAAATTCTTCTCGAACTGTTTTTGACATAAACCGGTACACACTCAAGAGCGAGAAAGGTAATTTAATGTTAAACATAAGTCATGTTAAAATATCCAAAGAAACAATGAGCTCTCAAAAAGCGCAACATTTTCATTAAGACAGTTTATAATATTATTTTGATGTGAACGTGTAAAAGCCTGTCAATCTTTTCGAAGTCTACTCTCGTTAAGAAAAAATAAGAAAAAAGCACAAAATAATAATAAAAGTAAGAAGCACTCCTGTATATACATATATTTTGTTAAGCCAATAGGACGTTTTATTTAAAATTCTTCTCGAAGTGTTTTTAACACAAACCGGAACACACTCAAGAGCGAGAAAGATAATTTAATTTTAAGCATAAGTTATGTTAAGGTATCCAAAGACACAATGAAATCAAAAAACCCAACTTGTTCATTAAGGCAGTTTACAATACTATTTTGATGTGAAAGTGTAAAAGCCCGTCAACCTTTTCGAAATCCGCTATCGTTAATAAAGGAGCACGAAATAATAATAAAAGTAAAAAGCCCAAATTTTAAATTGAAGCCCTATTAAAGCGCCTTTCCTGTAAAAAACGCTTTTTAGAATGTCCACTTTTATAACCGTTGGAAGCACTCCTGTATATACATATATTTTGTTAAGCCAATAGGATATTTTATTTAAAATTCTTCTCGAACTGTTTTTGACATAAACCGGTACACACTCAAGAGCGAGAAAGGTAATTTAATGTTAAACATAAGTCATGTTAAAATATCCAAAGAAACAATGAGCTCTCAAAAAGCGCAACATTTTCATTAAGACAGTTTATAATATTATTTTGATGTGAACGTGTAAAAGCCTGTCAATCTTTTCGAAGTCTACTCTCGTTAAGAAAAAATAAGAAAAAAGCACAAAATAATAATAAAAGTAAGAAGCACTCCTGTATATACATATATTTTGTTAAGCCAATAGGACGTTTTATTTAAAATTCTTCTCGAAGTGTTTTTAACACAAACCGGAACACACTCAAGAGCGAGAAAGATAATTTAATTTTAAGCATAAGTTATGTTAAGGTATCCAAAGACACAATGAGATCAAAAAACCCAACTTGTTCATTAAGGCAGTTTACAATACTATTTTGATGTGAAAGTGTAAAAGCCCGTCAACCTTTTCGAAATCCACTATCGTTAATAAAGGAGCAGGAAATAATAATAAAAGTAAAAAGCCCAAGTTTTAAATTTAAGCCCTATTAAAGCGCCTTTCCTGTAAAAGGCGATCACTGGAATGACGCTTTTTAGAATATCCACTTTTATAAACTTTTGAAACACCCCTGTATATACATATATTTTGTTAAGCCAATAGGATATTTTATTTAAAATTCTTCTCGAACTGTTTTTGACATAAACCTGTACACACTCAAGAGCGATAAAGGTAATTTAATGTTAAACATAAGTCGTGTTAAAGTATCCAAAGACACAATGAGATCAAAAAGCGCAACATTTTTATTAGGACAGTGTACAATACTATTTTGATGTAAAGTGTGAACTTTTTGAAATCCACTATCGTTAATAAAGGAGCACAAAATAAAAGTAAAAGTAAAAACCCCAAGCTTTAAATTGAAGCGCCTTTCCTGTAAAAAGCGAGTACTGGCATGATGCTTTTTAGAATGTCCGGTTATATAAACTTTTAAAGCATCCCAGTATATACATATATTTTGTGAAGCCAATAGTATATTTTATTTAAAAATTTTCTCAAATTGTTTTTTACACAAACCGGTACACACTCAAGAGTGAGAAAGGTAATTTAATCTTAAACATAGGGCATGTTAAAATATCCAAAGAAACAATGAGCTCTCAAAAAGCGCAACATTTTCATTAAGACAGTTTATAATACTATTTTGATGTGAAAGTGTAAAAGCCTGTCAATCTTTTCGAAGTCTACTCTCGTTAAGAAGAAAGCACAAAATAATAATAAAAGTAAGAAGCACTCCTGTATATAGATATATTTTGTGAAGCCAATAGGAGGTTATATTTAAAATTCTTCTCGAAGTGTTTTTAACACAAACCGGTACACACTCAAGAGCGAGAAAGATAATTTAATTTTAACCATAAGCTATGTTAAGGTATCCAAAGACACAATGAGATCAAAAAGCCCAATTTGTTCATTAAGGCAGTTTACAATACTATTTTGATGTGAAAGTGTAAAAGCCCGTCATCCTTTTCGAAATCCACTATCGTTAATAAAGGAGCAGGAAATAATAATAAAAGTAAAAAGCCCAAGTTTTAAATTTAAGCCCTATTAAAGCGCCTTTCCTGTAAAAGGCGATCACTGGAATGACGGTTTTTAGAATATCCACTTTTATAAACTTTTGAAACACCCCTGTATATACATATATTTTGTTAAGCCAATAGGATATTTTATTTAAAATTCTTGTCGAACTGTTTTCGACACAAACCGGTACACACTCAAGAGCGAAAAAGGTAATTTAATAATAATCATAATTCATGTTAAAGTATCCAAAGAAACAATGAGCTCAGAGCGCAACATTTCCATTAAGACAGTTTCCAGTATTATTTTGATGTAACAGTGAAAAAATCATGTCAACCTTTTTGAATTCTACTATCATTAATGAAGAAACACAAAGGAATAATAAAAATGAACTTAAAATTCATTTTACTCAAGAATCCAAAAAAAAGCCCAGTTTTAAATTTTAGCCCTATTGAATGGCTTTTTTCGCGTCCGCTTACAGTTTCTTCACAGTTTCCTGCAAAAAGCAATCACTGTCATGGCTTTTTAGAATGTCCGTTATTATTAACTTTTGAAGCACTCCTGTATATATACATATATCTTGTGAAGCGAATAGTATGTTTTATTTAAAATGCTTCTCGAACTGTTTTTTACACAAATCTGTATACACTCAAGAGCGAGAAAGGTAATGTAATGTTAACCGTAAGTCGTGTTAAAGTATGCAAATACACAATGAGATCAAGAAGCGCAACATTTTTATTAAGACAGTATACAATACTATTTTGATGTGAAAGTGTAAAAGCCTGTCAACCTTTTCGAAGTCTACTCTCGTTAAGAAAAAAGCACAAAATAATAATAAAAGTAAAAAGCCCAAGTTTTAAATTTAAGTCCTATTGAAGCGCCTGTCCTGTAAAAAGCAATCACTGTCATGGCTTTTTAGAATGTCCACCTTTATAAACTTTTGAAGCACCCCTACATATATTTTGTTAAGCCAATAGTATATTTTGTTATTATATTTAAAAAATTCTTCTCGAACTGCTTTTTAGACAAACTGGTACACACTCAAGAGCGAGAAAGGTAATTTAATGTTAAACATAAGTCATATTAAAGTATTGAAAAAAACAATGAGCTCAATGAGCGCAACATTTCCATTGAGACAGTGTACAATAAGATTCTGATGTTTGCGAATCTACTATCGTTAAGAAAAAATGGAGTATTAAATTTAAGCCCTGTTTAATCACGTTTCGAAGAATCACCAAATTGAAGACGTAATAAGCGACCACAAACACCCCCGTATCTAAAATTCCACATTCATACATCAATTTTCAAAAAAATCTTCCGCCATTTTGTTTTTTTTGACATTTTGACTTTGGAATCGTGATCGGTGATCCCCAAAACCCCCGTATCTAAAATTTCACGTTCATATGTCAATTTTCAAAAAATCTTCCGCCATTTTGTTTTTTTGACGTTTTAACTTTGGAATCGTGATCGGCGACCCCCAAAGCCCCCGTATCTAAAATTTCACGTTCGTACGTCAATTTTCAAAAAAATCTTCCGCCATTTTGTTTTTTTGACATTTTAACTTTGGAATCGTGATCGGCGACCCCCAAAACCTCCGTATCTAAAATTTCACTTTCATACCTCAATTTTCAAAAAATCTTCCGCCACTTTGTTTTTTTTTGACATTTTAACTTTGGAATCGTGATCGGCGACCCCCAAAACACCCGTATCTAAAATTTCACGTTCGTACGTCAATTTTCAAAAAAATCTTCCGCCATTTTGTTTTTTTTGACATTTTGTCTTTGGAATCGTGATCGGCGACCCCCAAAACCCTCGTATCTAAAATTTCACATTCATACGTCAATTTTCAAAAAATCTTCCGCCATTTTGTTTTTTTTTTGACATTTTGAGTATGGATTCGTGATCGGTAACCTAAGACACCCCCGTATATAAAATTTCACATTTATACGTCAAAATTTTCAAAAAATCCTTCGGCCATTTTGTTTTTTTTTGACATTTCGACTTTGGATACGTGATCAATGACACCACAAAAACTCCCAAGTGCCGAATTTTACTTTAATCAGAAGAGAGAAGTTAATTTCAGCTAGCTCCGCCCACCCTGCATGTATGCGTAATCGATTAAATAAAATTATTACATAAGGGCACATCGATGTTAAAAGCAATCCTTTTCCCCATACGCATACGCGTTCTGGAGTTAACGTATTTTAATTCAAATCATTATTAAAATATTAATCTACAGCTCCTGTATAGTTGAAATTATTAAATCAAGCGGGACCGTTATGTATTGTGTGGAGATATGGAGATGCCGAACATTCACCGGACCGTAATACATTCATCGGCAGTGCACATGAGAATCTGATTATATTTTTCGCCCGTCCGAAATACATTGATATCACTGCACATTGAATCGGCCATTTTGCTGACCAAATCCTTCTGCAAACGAATTTGAAAGTGCTCGTGCCCTTGGTTGCGTGCGTCTGTCGACTCGAAATAAGCATGTATAAGGTCCCGAGAGGCCCATTCTTTAACACCTCGGGTCTTGTTGGACCCTCGCAACCTTCAAAATTTCGTATTTCACGCTTAAAAATGAATCTGTGGACACAACTCAGTTTGATGTCAGTTTGACGTTTCTAGAGATTTTTATCGCTTGTCACGGGAACGGTCAAAACGTATTCCATTTTTCTGTTACAAAATGGAATGCACGCTCCTCTTCAACGGACGATATCTCTGCACACACTCCACTAAAAAGGAAAATCTCTCCGTCCACCGGAAATTCAATGTCACCCCTAGGCCCACCCCAAAACACAGCCTTTAATTCCCCATATCCAGAGAGGAGTTTTCTGCAAAGATTTGTCGACTTTTTTCTATTTTGATAGTTTCGAAAATGCTCGGTTAAGCTCTTTCAACTAAGGCGATTAACAACAGAGGTCTGTGCGCTATTATTATATATAACTAGCTATAACGTCCGCTTACAGCGGGTCCGTCCGCTTACAGCTGATCGTCCGCTTACAGCGGTCCGTCCGCTTACAGCGGGTCCGTCAATCTCTTTTAGTTTGAATCGCCTTTTTCGCGTCCGCTTACAGCTTTTTCATAGTTTCGTGTAAAAAGCAATCACTGTTATGACGCCTTTTAGAATGTCTGATTTTATTAACTTTTGACGCACCCCTGTATATACATATATTTCGTGAAGCCAATAGTATATTTTATTTAAAATTCTCCTCGAATGGTTTTTTACACAAAGCGGTACACACTCAAGAGCGAGAAAGGTAAATTAATGTTAAACATGTCATGTTAAGGTATCCAAAAGCACAATGACATCAAAAAGTTCAACATGTTGATTAAGACAGTTTACAATACTACTTTGATGTGAAAGTGTAAAAGCCTGTTAACCTTTTCAAAATGAACTATCGTTAATAAAGGAGCACGAAATAATAATAAAAGGAAAAAGCCCAAGTTTTAAATTTAAGCCCTATTGAAGCGCCTTTCCTGTAAAAAACGCTTTTTAGAATGTCCACTTTTATAAACTTTTGAAGCACCCTTGTATATACATATATTTTGTTAAACCAATAGGATATTTTATTTAAAATTCTTCGCGAACTGTTTTTTCCACGAACTGGTACACACTCAAGAGCGAGAAAGGTAATTTAGTGTTAAACATAAGTCATGTTAAAGTATCGAAAGAAACTATTTTTTCAATTTTTATCACACCTTGTATAGATGCATATTTTTGTCAGCAAACTGCTGTCATGATGACAGATGGAATGATTTTATTGACAATCTTATAATACGCTCTTGAAATAACAGTGGAAAAATATAGTATTTGGCAATCTTTTTGAAGTTTACTGTCATTGAAAGAAAGAATGTAAATAACTCAAAAACAATTTAAGATAGGCTTACACAATAATAATAAATAAGAACCTAAAATTCAATTTAACACTGTTTTGACATCAAAAGATAGAAACCATTTCAAGAGTAATTTTTCACTCTTGTGTGTAATATGGAGCAGCTTTTTTAATATAAAATTTCGGTTATCAGTTTTGATATATTGATCTATCACCTACACGAAATTAGTTCGCATATCGATTTAAATAAAGAACTTGTATTAAAGATCATTTTAAATTTACACTGAATTACATTACTATTGGTACGGTTATTTCTCTAGTGATAGAATGGATATTATGTATACTACTCGCCCGCGATCGCGGGCTCGTTATTTTAATTGACATGCTCAAGTATACATAGTATCTGTATTGTATTTAAAATGTTTATAACAAATTTTGTTTGATAAATGGGCGTCGCTTTCAAACATTTTTATATAATGCTAATAAATGCTGATGAACTTCAAACAACAAACTAAATGTAGTTTAATATGTTAATGACATACAGATTGAGTCTAAAATGAAGTTTTAATAAGGTGCTGTTAAAAGCAATTACAAAGAAGAAAAGAGGAAGCGCAGGCATAAATTTTCACAAATATTTAGAATTTTTCGCAACTGAGATAAAGTCCCAGAAATGTAACAGAATTAAAAAGCTTTCAAAACACAAGTATTTCCGTAGTAAGCTAAAAGTTGCACATATTCAATATTACGTTTTCATTTTTAATTATACTGTTAATTTCATGTATAGAAGGAGCAACACAATTACTAAATCACTAATAAAAATAATTATTAATTACAAATGCATAAGAAAATATAATCGCAGTCAATACTAATAAAAATCCAAATCTTCTAGGTTATGCGCATGTGTAAGTAACCCTAATTACTGTTTAATATTTATCAGGTTTGGAAAAACACCGGTTAAAGTATCTTCATTTAATAACGTTCTTAATCAATTATTAGCGCCAACAGGTTTTTGCAAAAACGTATTATCCCGTATTTTATTTAATGAGTACGCTGATCTGCATTGGGAAAACCGGCCCGCAATTGAACTTAATCAACTAATACAGTGCAATAATATAAATAATTAAAAATACGTTTAAATTTGCCGTTGTAGTTGTCAGGGCATTTTAATGTTGAAGGTTACATTCAAATATTATGTCAACTTTAATGAAACATGCGCCAATAATTTAAGGGCATTAAATTTGAGATATTGCAAAATTTTACCTGTCAAATATTATACATAGACATGCCATTTCGAGAGAGAGAGAGAGAATGTCCGACTTTTGACGCACCCCTGTACACATATAAATTTTGTTATGCCAATCGTATATATTATTTAGAACTTTCCTTTCCTTTTTACACAAACCGTCACACTGAACACAATGTTAAACATAAATCATGTTAAAGTTTACGAAGGAAGGATGTGCTCAGATCCAAGCACTTTTCGAAGAACCTTTCCGCAACATTGTTTTTTAAAATTTTTATTTCGGATTCGTGATCAGCGACCTGAAAATGCCATTTGCTAGATTTCACCAAGATTAAAGACATTTTGAAGAATATTTCTGCCATATTAGATCCGCCATCAAGTTTTTTTTGACATTTTGACTATGGATTCGTGATCGGCGACCTGAACCACCCCAGCATCTAAAATTTCACGTTCGTACGTCAATCTTCAAAAAACTCTTCCGCCATTTTGTTTTTTTTGACATTTGTACTATGGATTCGTGATCGGCGACCTAAGACACTCCCGTATCTAAAATTTCACATTCATACGTCAATTTTCAAAAAATTCTTGCGTCATTTTGTTTTTTTTTGACATTTTGACTTTGGATTCGTAATCGGCGTCTTAAGGCACCCCCGTATCCAAAATTTCACGTTCATACGTCAATTTTCAAAAAATTCTTCCGCCATTTTGTTTTTTTTGACATTTTTATTTTGGATTAGTGATCGGCGACCAAAGACACCCACGTATCTAAAATTTCACATTCATACGTCAATTTTCAAAAAACTTCGGCCATTTTGTTTTTTTTGACATTTTGACTTTCGATTTGTGATCGGCGACCTAAGACACCCCCGTACCTAAAATTTCACATTCATACGTCAATTTTCAAAAAACTTCCGCCATTTTTTTTTTTTTGACATTTTGACTTTCGATTTGTGATCGGCGACCTAAGACACCCCCGTACCCAAAATTTCACATTCATACGTCAATTTTCAAAAAACTTCCGCCATTTTGTTTTTTTTTGACATTTTGACTTTCGATTTGTGATCGGCGACCTAAGACACCCCCGTACCTAAAATTTCACATTCATACGTCAATTTTCAAAGAACTTCCGCCATTTTGTTTTTTTTTGACATTTTTACTTTCGATTTGTAATCGGCGACCTAAGACACCCCCGTACCTAAAATTTCACATTCATACATCAATTTTCAAAAAACTTCCGCCATTTTGTTTTTTTTTTGACATTTTGACTTTGGATTCGTGATCGGCGATCTAAGACACCCCCGTATCTAAAATTTCACATTCATACGTCAATTTTCAAAAAACTTCGGCCATTTTGTTTTTTTTGACATTTTGACTTTCGATTCGTGATCGGCGACCTAAGACACCCCCGTACCTAAAATTTCACATTCATACGTCAATTTTCAAAAGACTTCCGCCATTTTGTTTTTTTTTGACATTTTGACTTTGGATTCGTGATCGGCGACCTAAGACACCCCCGTATCTAAAATTTCACATTCATACGTCAATTTTCAAAAAACTTCGGCCATTTTTTTTTTGACATTTTAACTTTCGATTCGTGATCGGCGACCTAAGACACCCCCGTATCTAAAATTTCACATTCATACGTCAATTTTCAAAAAAACTTCGGCCATTTTGTTTTTTTTTGACATTTTGACTTTCGATTCGTGATCGGCGACCTAAGACACCCCCGTATCTAAAATTTCACATTCATACGTCAACTTTCAAAAAACTCTTCCGCCATATTAGATGCACCATTTTTTTTTTTGAAATTTTGACATTGGGCTTGAGATCACCGACACCAAGAGCCCCCGAGTACCGAATTTTACCTTAATCAGAAGAAAAAGTTGATTTGGCTCCACCCACTCCGCAGTGCGTAATTATTTAAATAATTATTTCGTAGGGGCACATAAATGTTAAAAGCATTATTTTTTCCCTTAAGAAAAAGGCATACCCGTTTTAGAATTATTGTATTTTAAATGGAATTTATAATAATTAAGAAAAAATCATGCTGTATGTATGAATGATTATATCATCGACCGGGAAAATTATGTCGAGCAGTCCGGCGTCTTGTCTTATAAATTGGCGGTAAAATACACGAAATAAATACACAATATCGCATTCGAAAAAAAAATGTTTTGCCCCGGCCTGGGTTCGAACCCGACCCGACAAAGTCCTTGAATTAAGTAGCCGTCAATCTTGCCATTGGGCTATCGACCTAATGTAAATAGTTTGTTCAACTGCCATATTTATATGTAAGGTTGACTCTATGTTGAAATCTGCAATTTTTTTTTAAATCTCAGAGAAAATAGACATGTAATCTTTAAAAGGTTATAAAAAAACGTTTTAATTGTGTCCAGATAATTAATTTAGTGCCTTGTCCGTGTAATAAAACTAAATATATTATGTGTGTTTATATGCCATGAACCTATTCTGACGTTAATAATTACATTAAGGAAACTGGGCATACGCGTTCTGGAATTATGGTATTTTAAAATTCAAATTTATAGTAATTAAAAGATATCAGCCTGTATGTAAAAATGTTAAGTCAAGCTACCGATATATAATATATTTACGGGCAGTGCACATGAATGTATATGTGTGTACATTTCATGTTATGAGCATTGCACTTGATTTATTGTGTACATGTATTTCTGGCGTATTTCGGCCATTTTTCTACGATGTCCGTCTGCATGAGGAATTTAATTTACACGCACTATCGATATCGTACGTCGATGAAGTCGCAATAGGAATGGGAATGGTCTAGAAATATCTGTACTTACTATTATGAATCTTGTTGGGCCGTCAAAACCTTCTAAATTCGGAATATAAGGCTTAAAAGTCAAACGTGCAAAATTTCTCGTTGGAGCTGTCAGATTAGCGAAAAGTCAATTTTGTGTTTAGTCCTCGTTTTTATTTACGTAAAATGTACATTCTTTAGGCACGTCATGGATAAATTTCGCGTGTTTTGAAAAATTCGACGGAACACGGTCACACGTATATTTTAATGTCTCACGCGTCCCGCTACCTTAAAATATGTATTTCCGCGCGTTGAAAAGCAGAAACTGCGGGCTTTTTAACCGTACTTTTCCCTGTACGTCGTATACAATCGTTTATTAAGAGATACCTTCAGAAAATGGGGCAACGTCGAAAACGCAACGTTTAAATTTGTCCGTAAATATCCGGCCATCGGACAGAGCTATAAAGCCGAAATTTTAACCGTAATTAGCTCGGACATTCCTCTTCACGCGACGATCGGTCCGAACGCGCTACCTATACAGGGCGTTGCACAATTTCGAGAAACGTCACCCGTTGCACGGTCCTATCTCTATCCCGTATTTTCTCACGTCATTTGTAAAGGTAAGCCGGCAGCTAATATTAAGGAGAATAGGTGAGCACGTGTCGCTTTTTGAATTCAATATATAAGACTTCGTAATCAAAATTACGTGACTTTGCTTTACAAATACACTATTAAAATATAGCCCTGTGTATTTTTAGTTTTTTGGTCATGTTACGCTTCACCCTGTATACGGAACTGCACACATACACAAAAATACAGGCCAGAAGCGCATCAAAATGACGCCGTCGATAACAAAATAAGTAGTTTCATCCGTCGGTAGTCTAGATGTGCCACAACTAGTCTGAACCAACTATAGCCCTGCCCTTACAAAATTTATATAAAAGTCTCGGAGAATGTAATGTCACCTTCAGCACACCTTTCCTTAATGCTTCCCTAGTGCGGTGAAGAACATGGGACGGCCCCTTTCCTTCCCTCTGCATCCGCTGGATTCCGGGGTGTCGTTCAGAAAGCCATTCTAGCCTTTGTGAGCAGTCACGGTTCATATGCCTTTCCGGGCAAAACCAGTACTGAAGCACTTCTTTGAACACTGGGGTTTTCTACTCTTGGGCGGCATGGTGTCTGCCTCCCATCTTGGCTCTGGATATCCGATGGCTTTGCTTTGGTTCGCTTCGTCCACGCCTTGTCGCCATCATTGAGTCGGGATCAACGCGTGCATTTTTGTAGTAGTTCAGTCATGGTCTTGGAAACCACATGAAATAGTTGACTATTTGCTTCCTTAGTCATCCGGTCAATAAACATTTCTTCCTCGGGCCAAGTAGGTCTGAGCCTGAGGCACAGTTGTCTCATTCGATAAACGAATTTTTCAGGTGCTTCGGCTGCTTCTTGTTTTGTGGCATATACGGCCACCTCCAAGGTTGTCAAACGCTGATGACTGAGGAATTCATCTCGGAATCTCTGTATGAAATCCTCCACCGACAAGAAACTGCCCGTATAATAATTAAACCAATTCGAGGCTTCCCCTTCAAGATGCGGACGCACGGCCTCATCAATATCCTTTGGCACTTTCAAGGTGAATTGCCGTAAGTAGATTTCTAATCTATCTAAGAAGAGCACTGGGTCTACGGTAATCTGCTCTGGTAAGGACGCAGTGATGGTCGAGTTGTCGGCGCTAATGCTGGCGCGACAGTTAACTGTCTTAGTGCCTCAGCGAGTGTCGCCACGGATTCAGCATTAACCACTGTCTCTGCATCAGGCGGTGGCACTGTCGGCTTATCAACCTTCTCAGGTATGGTCCCCTTCTTTGGTGAGTAATTAGCCAAAATTTCCCATGTTACCCGTTCGGCAATTTGTTCAATGAGAGAAACATTATTTATGACAGGCGAGAATGAGCGTTCGGAAGCGCTAGACTGTCTTTTCTTCGAGGATCTTTTTGAAGCCATCTTCTCCTGGGTTCGTCAATGCTTTCCGCACTGAGAATTTCTGTTCTTCTAATACAGAAAAGTTCTGCCACACGATGGCGCGCCAAATTGTTACCGGTATAAAAACTCGCCCTCCGGTTCACAATAAATGAACGAGATGGCTTTAATAATTCACGATTGAGATATACATTCTTTATTGAAGTAAAAATGAATTCTTTGAACACATAGACAATGTGTGTCATTTACTAAATTAAATTCAAACTACTGTCAAAAGGACTGATTGCCAGTTACGATATCTTGTTTTTTCTATAACATAGTTCAAACACCCCAAAACGTCGTTGCTCTCACCAGGAGTGACTTTGGTAAGGGAGTGACTTTGAAGGGAGTGACTTTGGTAACACTATATATAGAAAAGCAAAAACGCACAAACACGAATAAAAATAATCTCATTCTGAGAAGATGTGGACAGATTTCACTTTTAAGTTGAGAAGAGGAGTCCAATATATCTAACTGGTTGTTTAAAATTACACCTAACTTTTAAATTTATTAATTTATAAACTTTCTAACGTTTTGAGTCTTTTACTTTTATATAATACAGTAATATTTTGAAATTAGTATTGAATTTGTGATTATGTTCAAAGTGGTAATTAGAAAAATCTAAGACACTTTTTTAGTCTTCGTACGTCGAGTTTTTCACCATGAGTTTAATATATTTTCTCTTTTATCATCATTGTTTTTGATTGCTTTTTGTATAGAGATATTTGTTTTAACTGAAATAGTTTTGTTTTCAATTATTTGTTCCATGTTTGGAAATTTTACTAAGGTACGTAATGGAGATATAACCATAGGTTCTATTCTAAATTAGGGAAAGATACTTCTGTAGTATTCCCAATAAGTTATTAATTCGATCTCTCGAAAAGCCATTGTTACAATTATATTGTTGTATTTTATCTCTGAATTGAGAATTTTAGTTTTATCGTTTGAATACGTGAATTATTCCGGATTAAATGAATCATCCTTCTCTTGAATCAATGTTATCGACTCCTACGGCCATCTAGTGAAGAATTTCATAAGAGTCCTACAGCGTGCGTTGTGCATTATCTCATGTGCGTAATGTATACCTTTCCTGGCGGGTAGATGGCGCACGATGTTTTATTTAATAGTTTGGGTATTTTTAATTATTTTCTAATTTAGTTTTGGAGTTTCTTTTTGGGCTTAGAGTTATGTGACATTTTAATGATAATTATTTTCCACTTTTGTATTGTCATTTGAATCTACATTTCTGTCGTATGTTAAAATATCAGGTTAGGTCGCTCTGTCATTAGTTCAAATGTTCGTGTTACGCTTAAGGTCGGTGTTTGACAAGTTAGAACCTTCCTCTTTTGAACGTTAACTGTCGTAGAAGAAGCATTTAAACCATCACAAGAGCAGATGCAATTTTCTTAGTCACTACTTGAGAAATGTTGGATTGTTGAATTATATCGTGTGTAATCGCTAGTACAAGGCGGATTTTATGATGTTTCTCAAGCGTTAATGTGATTTTGGCGTTATGGTTATAATCTTGCTGAGGATATTGTTGTCGTGGCTTAGGAATTGTTTAAACTGCTGTAAGTATAATTTTCACGTGTCTGGCCGATCTTAATTGTGTTGTTTCTATAATCAATTATAGCTGCTAGTGTATGGCAAAAATTTCATTAGAGCACTTCTCGTTGGGTAAAAGTTTTGGAACCACGTGCCTGATATAATTTATAGTTTCAAGGGGATAGATTGTGTATCCTGCGGTGAAGACATATTATAAGGTGCAGATTGTTGAAATGCTGTAGCCTTTCTACACCGTTTTTTCCCGAAGATGTCGTTTACCGAGGGTATTTGGAGCAGATTCCTTTGCAGCGAGTGTGAATTGTAGAAGGTATCGTGTATTGTCGCTGTGGATGTGGAATTTTTAAGGTACTGTGACTGTGTATGATTATCTGTTAAATGCTAATCAGTTTTGGTATTATCAAGTCAATTCCGAGTACTATCGGACTGCTAATTGTAACTTTTCCGGCTTAACTAATCGCTCAAGTCATCGTAATTTCAGTATTTAATTGCATATTGGCCTGAGTGCCTTATAATTTGAATTTATTAAATTAACGTAGTTTTAATAACAACAGTGACTCCAGTTGGGGGTTACTTTGACAATTTTGGAGACGTTACGTAGCCTCTTTTTTTTGGATTTCGAATTTTGGACAAATTTTGGATGTGTATTGGCGTTGCAGCCTCGCATCTGTATTGTGTAAATTTATAGCTTGTTATTTAGTGCAATTAGTCAACCATTTAAATTTATTATTGTACAATCTCGTAAGAAATTATTGAATTTAATTTTAATCACGTTTCCTTATGTAAAGCATAGTTAACTAGCGCTAATATTTTTAGTATTAGATACCATATAACTTAGAGTCTGCACTCGACTGTCGAATAGATTGTCGGTTGCCTCTGTTATACAGAGTGATTCATTTTGGAGTGTTAACGTGTTGCAATTTACGATCAAACTGTTCGACTTTGGAGAGACTTTTCGGCAAGCTGCCTTATACTCATATGCTTATGTAAGAATATTGTCGGGTAATTAATTTAAATTTAAGGTTGTCTCATGTGTTTCCTTTTTTTTTAATTTCTTTAATTTTGTAATTATATATCATTGGTAATTTGAAGTTGTGGATCACCTGGGGTGGCCATTTAAGACTTTTATTCATTCCTTCAGAAATTTAAATACTTGCAACTAGGGTGCGCTTATATAATTCAAATTTCAATGTTTTTTTTGTTTCCTTTTAAATCTTTTATTGAACTCAATTTTTAACAAGCTACGTACGACGTGTGTCTTATGTGATTAGTTAGCAATAGCTGTTTTGCTCTGTATACTTGGGTCTTGAACTATTTTGGGTACTTAAATTTTAATAAACCTGTTGTTAAGTTGAATGACTGTGTGTTGGTCTTATTTTTCTTATCACCTGGGGAATCTTATATTGGATCTTGTCCGGGGTTTGAATATCTGTTGGGCTCAGCATATTTTAACGGATAGGCGCCCTGACAACGTAACCTTCGACTTAGTACTGTGTTCGAACTCGCCCTAATTCTGACTGTAGCTGGAGGCGGTGCTGACTCCCATATTTAACATCGACCCTTGGGAAGTAAGAAGGAAAGGCCTGAGTGTTTTATAAGTTGGTGATTATTTAATAGACAAGCGTCTTCCTGTTTCAAATAGAAGGTTAGTTACCGTGGTGGTGTCTTACTTCCTACCTTCTTGGAATTTTGTTACCGAGTCTGTTTAGGGCCTTTTGCCATTTGATATTTTAAACACAAGAAGGTAGCACCATTATTTAACTCCATATTGAATATCCTGTTTAGTTGTAAATCAATATTTTCTCTATTCAAAGAAACATTAAATACTACTACAAAAACATCGATTGATAAGCTGATAACTTTTCTGCTGTGAGATGAAATGATCTTATGTGCATAGTCGTCATGTGTAGGTTTGTGGTAAATCGAAAATTTATGTTTTTTATTTTTTTGAGTTATTGTTAGGTCTAACAAAAATTATTTTTTTATTTTCTTCTATTTCAACCGTAAATTTTATATTTGAGTGAATAGTGTTAATATAATCATTTAATGTTTTTAATTGCATGTCTTTACCGTTAAATAAACTAATATGTCATCCACATATCTTAACCAAAAATGCATTGTCTGAGTGACGGGTGTCTGCTTATTATGTTTTCTAAATTATTCATAAAAATGTGGGCAAGTAAAGAACCTAACGGGTTTCCCGTTGCTAAACCCTCTGCTAGTTTATAAAATTCAAACTGGAACTGAAAATAGTTCTGTTCTAAACACATTTCTAATAAATTCAAGGATTCTTTATTATATTATCATATTCAAGAGAACGAGGCTTAATGACTTTTGATTGCTTTTTCCGTTTGTGTTTTTTATTATATATTAATAATAATAATCTTTATTGTTCAACAGAGGAAATTCCAATTACAGGACAAAAATTAAATATACAGTACATAACAATAATCTAATAATATGATAAAATATATAAATAATAACAAAAAGGCAATCTAGTTTTAGGAAATGAAAATTGTAACATGACTACTTATGACTGCTTACAAAAAGTAAATACGAGAATTAGTAAAAAATATATGCAAAACATAGGAACAATATTATAAATGAATAAATTATCTCATGAAAGGATCAGGGACATACCCATTAGCATTTATCATCATATGCGACAAAGGAGCTTTTATTAAAGTATTAGTTCTTGCTCTCGAATACGCAAACATTTCGGTTGATCGGGTTGCCGTTTAGGGGACGTGAATATTTATTTGTGAGAGTAGTACGGCGGAATCTATTTTGTTCTGAAGTAATTTGACTAGGAACTTGGCACTACTCAGCTCCCTTCCGCTGCATAAAGCATCGACGGAATGTCTGTCAATGAGAGTTGCATAATCCACTCCCCTTTCCGGATAATAACCATCGCTTTTAAATGAAAGATATTTTAAGAAGCGTCTCTGAATTCTTTCAAGAGCCAATTGCAGGTATGGATAATGCGGATACCATATTATAGAACCGTATTCTAACTTAGATCTTACAAGTGCATAGTAAATAGATTTTAATGCAAGGGGATTATTAAATTGCCTAGAAGATCTTATAAGAAAACCTAATGATTTAATTGCTGAGGCACAAGTTTCAAGAATATGATTAGTGGGAAGAGTCGAATATAATACCCAGATCCACCAATCTATGCTTTCTAGGCACTGGAGTGTGACTTACACCATAGCGGAATTGCATTTCTAGTGTAAATAACAACCGCGCACATATTAACATTTGAAATGATACCGTTTCGATCAAACCAGTCAACAATATATTGAAGGTTCCATTGTATGTGCTCACAGTCTCTCAACGAAGATACTCAAGAATATATTTTAAGATCATCAGCGTAGGCTAATATTTCACAATCTAATGACAGCAACAGGTAGTTAATAAAGACGATAAAGAGAAGGTGACCTAGGTTGGAACCCGGAGGAACCCCAGAAGTTGGGGTGAACTTTTTAGAATGAAAACTATTCCAGCACGCATAGTTGTAGCGACAGGTCTCGTACGAAAACATAAGTTGCAGTATGTTTTTTGAAAAACCGAACGCGTCAAACTTCGAGAGCAGTATCGAATGGTCATTGGAATCAAAGGGCTTCGCAAAGTCAGTGTAGATAACATTCACTTGTTTGCGATTGTCCAAAGCAACACTTATGAATTGAGTTAGTTCTGCCAAGTTGGTTGCTGTGGATCTAGCCGAGATGAAACCATGCGGTCGAAATGGAAGCCTTGGTGTACAATTGCGAGAGATTTGTTGATTTAGAGTACTTTCAAATATCTTAGCAAAGTTGCTAATAATACTAGTGGGTCGAGAGTTCAGTACATCGGAATACAACTGCGCAATCCCTCACGAAAAAAAAAACGGTCAATCATTATGACAAGATGTGAAGTTTACTTCAAGCTTCGCAATGCTCTGCAGTACTTCACTGGACGAGAATGGTTGAATGGTTATAGTGTCACAATTAACTTCAGTTGAATCAGCACTAGAACTGGTAGTTGAGCCACGATAGGTATCCGAAAAAACATTGGCAAAAGCATTTACTATGTTTTGAGTGTTTGACACTTCGCGGTCATTTAGTCTCATACAGCCCAGAATTTTACTTGAAGTCCTCTTATCTGACAAAAATTTCCAAAACGCTCGGGGATTAGTGACGATTCTAGATTATATGTAGGTTTGGTACTTCTTGTAAGCATCCGATATTTCACGCTTAACCGTAGTACGCAATCTCTTAAACTCCTGGTGATGGAATTCTGACTTATATCGTTTCCATTTGTGAAGGAAATCTTCTTTCACTTTTATTATTTTTTTGATTTTAATGTTGTACCATGGAGGAAATACTGACTTGGAGAATCTAACTTTTTTAACGGAATGATCCAATGCAGCGTATAGGTTTTCATAGAATGCTGCTACGGCAGCATTTTCATCAAAGTACGTATCGAGGAAGGACCAGGTGATGCCCTGCATATCATTATAAAGGTTACTGTAATCAGCATTGCGGAAATTGTATCTGTAATAGTTATTCGTTGCGGAAACAGTGGTCGAATCATTTCTACAGAAGCTCAGCAAAATATCCAAGGCCGGATCGTGTAAATTCTCCAGTACCAACGGATTCAAATAATGAGACAAAGTAACTCTACAGTTAAGGTTGCTAAATATTAAATCCAATAGTTTACCTCCAGAATTCGTAACTGTATTATATTGAAGTAAGTTAAGGGTTGTCATGAACTTCAGTAGAGCCAAGTACTTTCTATTTCCAAAATCAATAGGAAAGTTGAATGACGGACAATTGAAATCGCCAAGTATCGGGACCCTTTTCCCAATTAGTTCAAATGCCAGCGCTTCAAAAAATATTTTGTACTCACCACAAGAGATCTTCCGTGGGACGTATAAGTTGATGTCAGTAAAAGTGTGTGACTTAATTATGCATCGACCAGCTATGAAATCAATTATTGGAACCAGAAGAGACGCTTGACATATCGATAGTAGCTGCTGCTAATGAATCCGTAACAGCAGAAAGCACACCTCCGCCCCTAGAAAAACCAACAGCAGCAAAATTTCTGTCAGTTCCAAATACAGTGTAAGAATTGACGAAAAGTTCCGAATCACTAACATCATTAGACAATCATGTTTCAGTAAGAAAGACGGCATCAGAATCAGTTGTACTACTTGTTGCTCAAATGTTATTCATTTTTGACCTTAATCCTCGTACATTTTGGTAGATTAAACGAAGACAGGTGTTAATTCTGTTGGACTTATTTGGTTTTCCAAAGAATGAGAATGAGACTTCATGATGGTAGAAAGTTCATTTATATATTTTATGTAAAGATGCAATTCCTCAGCATTTTTGCGCTCAATAAGCTGCTGTTTAACTGTTTTGTAGAGCTGCAATTGCGCAGAGGTTTTGTCTCTGATTACTTTATTAAAAGCCAGAATTTCTCTTAATTTTTTGCAATTACGAAGGACCACCATTACATCTTCCGAACCTGGTAGAGATACTTTAATAGGTCTGTTTCTCTGTTGCTTCGACAGATAAAGACGCCCAATCTCAAAAGCCTAAGCGAATCCACTTTCACATCCAGATGCGAGAAAATCGTCCCAACGGTCGCCTCATCTCTGGTACCTTGATCCGCTTTCCCCATAGACTCCTCTCGGGTAAGTTAAACATAACTATGTTATTCCTCCGTTTCTGCCTCTCCGCCACCTGATTAGCTAATCATTCCATCACCAGCGAATCTATATCTTTGTCAATTAATTTCGCAGAATCCATTGACCCTGAATCTATTCGCTCCTGAAGCAATTGAATCTCAACCTGTAGTGAGGTTACCAGTGCAGAAAGTTCTCCAATCTTACGTAACTGTGACTAAGAATCTCTGCAGGATAAGCAATTGAAGGACAACTGACGATCTTTACTCTTCAACAACTGTATTTCGACCCTCGATAGTACACTGTAAGTTCTGTGGATGATGTACTTGCAAGTGTCACAAGATATCTCCTTCTCGACGAAAAGTCCAGTATTGCACATTGCGCATTTAGTACTCATCATATAATTACTATATATAGGATAAGATGAAATTTAAACAAAGGAGAAAGAATGAACAGGGACAATCACTTCACAACTGGGGGGGGGGGGCTTCCCGGTATCTAACAATATTACAAACAAAGAAGGCCGCGGAAAGAAAGGAAAAAGAACAACAATTAAATCAAACAAAAGGATCACGGCATGGAAAAACAACGGTAGAGAAAAAATGACACACGTGTGGGAGCGAGGAAATTAAATCTTGCGTATGGTATAAAAATATTATAAAAAAGAGAATATATCGTGCATTAAACGTGCCTTATGCACTTTTAATTCAAAATTTGTGATGTAATTAATATATATATATATATATATATATATATATATATATATATATATATATTGTTATGATTTATTTAATCATACAATTTATTATGCTAACTGATATTCAAGTTCTTAAAATGATGTGTGTGGTGATAGAGTATTTATTAAATAAGGTTTTTACAAGTTTGATTAAAAATTATCACTACAATAATAAATTATTATACACGAGTTCTGGTTCACTGTGTATAACTTTGGAGTATGAAGGTTCATTTTTTCTATGTTATAATTGTAGAATCTGAAAGACAGAGATAAAAAAAATATATTAGTATTGTTAAAAAAATATTATGTATTATGAAATTGTTAAAAATTGTTTAACTAACGGTGATAAATCATGTAAAAGATAATAATCTAATTGGGTTTGAGTATAATCAAATTTGAATTAAGATTCCCGGCTTATATTTTGAATGAGCGGAAGTGACATTTTAATTCTGACAGATCATGTTGTATTTCAAATATGATGAAAAATGGGTTGAAATGTATAGAAATTAGGTTTTTAAATTGGAAATAGAATTAAATAATGTGTGTTCTATAAGTATGAGTGGATATAAATATTCAAAAGAGTATATGAAATAACTGGGTTGAATATTAAAGGCATGTGATGATTCTCATTGGAGAATTTAAAAATATTAGTAAGTCGTCAAGATAGTTTGTTGAAAAAAAAACAGGGAGAATAATTTTCTTGTGAATTGAGTGCGGAGGTATAATTTTGATGTTGGGTAAATAACATCAGAATTTATACTAAAAGAGAAAAATTCTCTTTCAAAAGTTGTTAAAAGTAATAAAAGTGTGAATGTAAAATAATCCAAAGCATAAATAGAATCATTTACAATTTATACGTTGTGTAAAAGTAAACACTTACTATAAAGCAATTTAAAGAGTTCTTTAAGTGATTAATATTGAACAAGCACAAAGGTGAGAAGATTTTGATATTATATTGGAAAAACTTACCTTTTAGAATATAAAGTTGTTCCTGTAAAACATTGTCCCATCTGAAGTTCCAAGGAAAATTGCAAGTTTATCCAATTGACGAGATATCCTGAGTAAATTTGTTCCTGTAAACCATTGTCACATCCCGAATACCAAGGAAAACACAAGTTTCACTAATAAATGAGACGTCTGGAGTAAAATTGTTCCTGTAAAACATTGTCCCATCCGAAGTTCCAAGGAAAATTGCAAGTTTATCCAATTGACGAGATATCCTGAGTAAATTTGTTCCTGTAAACCGTTGTCCCATCCCGAATACCAAGGAAAGCACAAGTTTAACTAATAAATGAGACCTCTGGAGTAAAATTGTTCCTGTAAAACGCTGTCCAGCTCAGAAAATCTTGAGAAGTGTTTTTATTTCAGTCCAGGAATAGTGTTTTTATTTTAGGAAATATTAGTACATCTAAACCAAGAACTGCAAGTGTCTATAACAAGTAGCTGATACATTCAGGACCATACTATAAATCCAATGATGTTGATTCCCACAAGGCAGGTTATATCTACGAACAAGAAAATAACAGTATGTTGAAGTTGTGATTGAACCACGATACACTTATTTGATTCAAGGTTGTATAAAATACTTATTAATGAACATTGATTATTAATTGATAACAATATTTGCACATATTGAACGTAAAGCTTATGCTATAGTTTAAATCTGACATAAATTGGGATTATCCTAATCAAAAAGTTAGGTTATATTGTAATCTATATAAAAGATAATTTATGGAAAAAGAATATTGAAATTATTACATACCCATTATCGTTATCGTAGTGAACGGAATACTTGTATGAAAAGGGAAAACACATTTATATTTTTTTATAAAGCGAATTGTCAGTATATAAATATTACTCACCTAATAAGGTCATTTTAAGGTTAAAATCCATTTCTTCATTAACTGATCTACGTTAAGCAATTTTCTTATTAAGCATATGTTTCTAATACGTTATTAAAGTTATTAATATGTACAATTGGTAATGGCTAAACATATTAATATACATTTATTAATTTGAGATTGTTGTTTTCTTCATTGATGGTGATATCCATGAATACTTTTAGTTAGGACACAAATATTTAGAGGTTAAATATTTATTCTGGAAATTAAAATACGATTATTAATTTTCGTTCTGACAGATATAGTTTACAAGAGAACTTACCTAGTCAAGAGAGGCTATAGTAATTTAATAAAAAACAGAAACAACGAACTACTTACACCCCTGAGATATAAATTATATACATAAAAGATTTTAAAAATTTGGTTAGAAAATCTTTAACATAGATTGTGAAAAAACCTCACCTCTGCAATATACTGGTCTAGTTTTTAAATATAGTACTACCAGTTTGATAAATTTAAGGAAAGAGAAAGGTATTATGATTTGAATTATTTGAGCTTAGCCTGAGTTTTTAAAGAAAGTAAACAAAGATTGAATTTATTATAGAGTAAAATACTAATTCATTTAGCACCAGAATATGTGGTTTAGGTGATATTAAAATATATCCCAGCACAATTACATATTCAAAGGAATAGTATTTTTATTCAACTTTAAATACTAGTTCAATATATAAGATGGATCTTACCCTCCTCGTGGATTTGACTATGAGTTGCTCCTAGATCGACATGAGGTTGGGTCCCTTGAAGCAAGGCGACACCAAATTGGTGCGAATTTTGTTAAGAATATCATTCTGTTTAAGATAGACTCTACGGATTTGTTAGCGGAAGTTGGCTTTCGAGTGCCTCGTCAATGCTCAAGAGTGAATGAAGCGCTTCTGCCTCCCACTGCCAGAACAAATATTCTGCTGAGGGCTCCTATGATGCATTCTGCCAGGAACTTCAATAGCCCTATTCATGATATTTTTCATTAGTTGTATATATTTTAATGTTTGTTGTTGTCAATTTTCACATATGTATTATCTTTATGATTTGTTTGTATTATCTGTATTGGGGTGACCTGTTGGGCAATTTAATAAATATTATTATTATTTTTATTATTATTATTGTTATTATATGCTTGTAAATGAGAGACTCGCCACCGTATAGACTAAATTATGTACTTTAACCCTAGGTACACAAAGTTAATTGTATACTTTTAATTTACTGATAAATGACTAAAACAACAGAGCAACACTACACACGTTATTCACATTATATTATTAGATTTGTAATTAATAATACAAAACGTTTTTGAATAAGAAAATATCAAAATAAGGAATAAGTAATGCTCACAAAAACATTACCGTTATTTTAGGGAAACTTGCTTAATTTAATAAATAGAGTCAAACATTAATCTCACTAATGTTCGGTGTCTCCGAGTAAAGTTTATTAGATACCGGAAAAGATGACCTCGACAATGTGACAACCTTAAAAATGACCCACAACTTTACGCATCAATCTTTTCCGTGCACACTAGCAACATAGTAGGTAACGCCGTGTTTATAAGCATTTATTTTGATAAATAGAGGCCTTAAATAACTCGCTCAAAATTATACCCTTATTTGGAGAATTTGCTTAGGTAACAACAGATATGGTATGTACAAATATCAAAGTTGGAACATAAACTTTAAAGATGGTTTTAATGTTTGTAACATATTCACAGTTTGGATAAGAAACCGCAATTTGTTACGTTTTAGAAGTATTTTGGGATAGAGAAACATATTCGCCTGAGATATAATATTTCATGGTACTACAGTAAACACTCCATATAGTGCGAACCCAATAAAATAATGGTTGTTCACATTATCACGTTAACCAACATTATATATAACACGTAATATACACTGATAATTAACAAAATAAACATATAAAATATATAGTAACAGTAATTAAAAAATAGCAACAAAAGAAGGAACAACAACAAGATATTTTTTTGCCTAAAAAGTAAGAACTTCTTGTTTGTTTCTGGAGATTTTTTATTTTTTGCATAATGGCTTTACCTCTTTATAGCAATAGGATCCGTAATTTTCGGGATTAACATGACTACTGCGTCTCTAATACTAATTTTTTTCTAGGTATTGTAAATACTATTCATGCCGTTTTCTACTACAGTAAATAGAAGACTGTTTTTCTTTTTTTTGTTTTGGCGTCCGCGGGATCAAAGCCCATACGCCACAGTGGTAATACATACGTTATTTCTTATGGGAATTACTAGGAGGTGGCTTTTCCACTGGTCAACGAACAGTCTCTCTTAGGATGTTTTGGGAAAGGTAATTCTTAGGGCTTTCATATTTTTATTTTCATATCTATTACGACCTTGATGATAACATCGTATATTGCTATACTGTTGATACGAAGCAGCAGACAGATATTTGTAGGTAAAGGTATGTTCAGGTGTACTAATGCTTTTATGAATTCATCTAGCGCAGTTTTTTTTATTTTGACAGTTGTAAAAGATGTGATTTAAATCTCGATATTCATGTCCACAAGTACAAACCGGACTGTTTAATAAATTTAATTTATATAGATGGGCTGGATGCTGTCCGTGTCCAAATTTCAGTCTTACTATGGTTGATCTATAAAAGCGAGATACATGAATGTTGTCATAGCAGTTTTTAACATTCGTTTCCGGGTGTATGAATGCATATTGGGTCATTTTTCTTAAATAATTATTTTGCCATTGCTCATTCCATTCCTTACGGAACAATTGCTGCTGGTAAACTCTAACTGCATCTTCTTTAGTGAGACTGCTTCTATATAGGGTTCCACATTGGCAAGCGTCTTTTGCAAGTTTATCTACCATTTCATTAGGTGTGATCCCGCTGTGACCTTTTATCCAGAACATTTTTGTTATGATATTTTGTGATCTCAACTGGTTCAAAATTAATATGATGTCCAGAATAATGGGGTTCATTTGTAAATAAAATTTCTTACTGCTGAGAGATTGTAACACACTTTTGGCATCAGACATGATTACTAATTTCCTGGTTTTTAGGTTAGCGCCGTATCGCAGTGCTTCAAGAATTGCAATCGCTTCAGCTGTGAATATTGATGCCTCCCCGTCAAGTTTGTACATTCTCGAGATGTTGTTCTGCGTGTCAAAAAGAGCGCATACACATCCGTCATTCGTTTTGGATGCGTCAGGAAATATTGTCACAGTGTCCTTGATGTTTTCCATTATAGATTGAAATATTTTCATATCATGTACATGATGTCCAATATATGAGGGGATTGTGATGGAGGCTGGATGAATGTACGTTAGGAAATTGTCAATTATGTTGTGGAGGGGAAGGTATAATCGAAAGTCAAGTTCCGAAGTGGATCGTAGATTTTCAGAAAGGATAGGAGACTTCTTTTTCTTCCAATATCTGTGGGTTAAGTTTAGTATCGAAAGGTGATTCATTACTTTTAGGATGGACTTCTCAGCCTTTTGCTTTAACGAAATGATATATTTCCTTGCTAAGTATTGTCTACGTAATTGCAAAGGCGGTTCTTGGGCCTCTATCTGGAGTGCAGGAATTGGAATTCACTTCATAGCTCCAACACATAGACGGAGAGCTTTATTTTGAATATTGTCCAATCTTTTTAAATTTTTATTACTTGTATTTGCGTATAAAGTGCAGCCATAGTCGAGAGTGGATCGTATGAATGCTTTGTAGATGTTCATTAACTTTATATAATCTGCACCCCATCTAATTCTTGATATCATTTTCATTAAATTAAGTGTTTTCTCACATTTTGATGAGAGTTCATTAATGTGTTTTGTCCATACCAATTTCTTATCTATGTGTAGCCCAAGGTATTTTACATCCTCTTGAACTGGGAAGGTGGTGTTATTGATTTGGACTTGTGCTAACTGGATACTATGACTTCGCGACAAAAACATTATTTCTGTTTTGTTTGGAGACAATTTCAAAGAGTTTTCTAATAACCACCTCTCAAGTTTTTGCATGCACAATGTTAATTGACTTATTACTGTTTCCACATTTTGGTTGCCCAAAAAAACACATATGTCATCAGCGTATTGTATCACATTGATGTGGGCGTCCATCTCATAATGTAGGTCGCGAGTGTAAATATTAAATAAAATTGGACTCAAACAAGAGCCCTGCAATAAGCCTTGGTTTGATATTCTGGGGCCTCTCAGTTGATTTTCCGTCGTTCGTACAAAGAGTTTTGCATTCCTAAATAAGTTAGTAATATTTCTTGCAGCGCGTCCCGGTAATCCAATACGTCTAAGTTTTCTATCCATTCTATTTATATTGACGCAACCATATGCGTTTTCAATGTCTAAAAAGATGCAGCACATTGTCTCCTTTTTAGTCATACTAATTTGTGCTTCTAATATTAATTTTGTCAGGGCGTCTGTGGTGCTTTTAGATTTTCTGTACCCATACTGATTAATTGGTAGAATATCCATGCTTTCTAACCACCACTTCAGTCTGTTCTTTATCAAGGTTTCGTATAACTTCGTAATGCATGAAGTCAATGCAATTGGCCGATATGATTCTATGTTTTTTGGGTTCTTACCAGGTTTTAAGATGGGGACTATTTCTATATTCTTAAGAGTATCTATTGTTACTCCGTTTACCCACATATCATTATAAATTTGAAGCAGAATTTTGTTAATACTGAGCGGCAAATATTTTAATAATGGGTAGTTGATATCATCGAGACCTGGCGATGTATTGTTAGTATCTTTCAATATTAAATTTAGTTCATTTATTGTAAACGGTGTTAAAATGAAATGATCATCTTCATGTTCGTTACTGTTACTGTAGTATATTTTGTTAATTTAATTACGTTTTGGTCCGTAGGGTGTATGTATAAGCGTGACATTAGGGAGGAAAAACATTGCCCAATATGTCCATTCTCATTTTTTAATTCGTCTTCATTTGTATGCTATGACGCATTATCGATAGAAGAATGGTTTTTATCGGGAAACATTTATCCTTTAAAAACTTTTTAAACTTAAAAAAAATTACTGAAGGAAGCAGAAAATTAAACTTATTTGAGGTACAAACGCATACTGAAACCTGTGATTGGAAATATTTGCAAATGTACACGTTTTGAAGTCTACTGATACCGAAACAGTGGTTTTAGCATTTAAGATAGGTGAGGACTTGTAGCTTTTTGCATTGAATATAATACCTCATATTCAAAATTTATGGCTCATGTAGGGATTTGCTTTATAAATAATCTTTGAAAATGTAGCCCTGTGCATTTTTTGTTTTTTTGTATATTAATCTCACTTATCGAAAAAGAGTCTCTTCTATCTGGTGAAAATCGTAGAATGGGATGTTTCGACAACACTGCAGACCAAAAGTACTACCGTAGTATATACAGGGTTAGTAAAAAGTCCCGGAACGGTCGAATAACTTTGTTATTTGGAAATTATGATTTCTGAAATTTGGTATGGGGGTATAGTTAATATAAATGCATTTTATGCAATACAGTTAATATTTTTTTCACTTCCGGTTTAATCGGCAATACGTCCAACTTTTTTTTTTTAAATGGAACGCCCAGATTTTTTTAACACTTTTGAATGCAAAATAAAAAACTACGTTCAGGAAGTATTAAGATGTTTATTTTTATTCACAAGAAAACAGTTAAAAAATTAAAAAAGTGTCCTAATACAGAAAAATCAAGGTACCTTTGAAAAAAGTTGTTGTTTAGTGTTTGCATTCTTTTTGCCGTCACATTTGACAATTTTAAAAGCGTTTTAACTTTTGCATCGCTATAAATTTACTTATTTTAGACATTGACACATTTGAAAATGGCAGTAAAACTTAGTGAATCAGAACGAATTGAGATATTAATGATGCGTGGGTACGGTGATCGTCAACGTTCTTTTGAAGAGGTTCGAAGTCTTTCGTCAGGTGAAGGATTTACCTAGAAATGGACGCCCATTAACAGCAACAGATGAAGAAACTAGTTTGAATGTGTTACTTACAGTGGAAGAAAATCATCACGTGTCCACAACAGAATTAGGTCAAATTCATGAGATCTCTCAAAAATCTGCTCATAATATTCTTAAATCAGCAAGAATGAAAGCCTATAAAATGTATCCCGTCCATGAGTTAACTGAAGATGATCCAGATCGTAGACTACAATTTTGCGAAACAATGACGGAATTGATCGAGCAGCAGCCTAATGTTTTAGATCACATCATTTTTTCAGATGAGGCAACGTTTTGTCTCAACGGCACTGTGAACAGACATAATTGTCGCTTCTGGTCAATTGAAAATCCGCATTGGATTGAAGAAGTCCATACACAGCGTCCTCAAAAGGTGATTGTCTGGGCTGGTCTTGTTGGAAACAACATCATAGGACCATTTTTTATAAGAGGAAATTTAACTGGCAACGTCTACTTAAATTTATTGCGAAATGAGGTTGTTCCAGCACTTGCGGCCCTCTTTCCAAATGCAAACATAGGTGATCACCCTAATGCACATTTTTGGTTTCAACTAGATGGAGCTCCCCCCCATTTTGCCCATAATGTCCGCGATTATTTGAATGAATTTTTTCGGGGACGTTGGATCGGACGTAGAGGAGCAATCGAATGGCCAGCACGTTCGCCAGATCTCTCGCCATTAGATTTTTTCTTTTGGGGTCATTTGAAATGTCAAGTGTACAAAAATCGTCCCCATAATCTTGAACAATTGGAAGAGAGAATAGTTCAAGAAGCCAATCGCATCACTCCAGAACAAATACAAAATTCAATAAGAAATTTTACTGACCGTTTACATTTTTGTCAAATTGTAAATGGAGTGCATTTTGAACAATTATTGTAATCGCAACCTGAATAGACAGGTATCTTGATTTTTCTGTAATAGGACACTTGTTTTAATTTTTTAACTGTTTTCTTGTGAATAAAAATAAACATCTTAATACTTCCTGAACGTAGTTTTTTATTTTGCATTCAAAAGTGTTAAAAAAATCTGGGCGTTTCATTTAAAAAAAAAAAGTTGGACGTATTGCCGATTAAACCGGAAGTGAAAAAAATATTAACTGTATTGCATAAAATGCATTTGTATTAACTATACCCCCATACCAAATTTCAGAAATCATAATTTTCAAATAACAAAGTTATTCGACCGTTCCGGGACTTTTTACTAACCCTGTATATGTCCCATTGGCTAGTGTATTTTGCTTTCCATTCCATTAATACTTTGTGTTGTTCTTTTTTGTCCCTTCTCCAATATGTGGCTGTGCCAACTGATTCAATGAACAATATTTGGTAGTCACTGAAATCGATTTGCCACAAATGTTACTCTTGATCTTATAACCGTTATATAAATAGATGAATGGCTTTTATAAGCAAACTTTTATCCTTTAAAAACTGCTTAACCTTTAAGAAAAATATTGACTGAAGAAACCTGTGTTTAGAAATACTGGAAGTTATCAATGCTGATTTTGAATGTTCATAGTCCACAGAACATTTGGAATTTTTGTATGACTTTCGGATCGCAGCTTTACGAATAACCAATTGATTTTCTTTATGAGAGCCAGTAGTATTAGTGCATGCCAACGTTATTATCTGCTTCTCTGTTTTTCTACCATGAGCAGTTGTTACTTTTTTATAAGCAGAACTTAAAATTTTTGCAGATATATATGTTTTGAAGTCTTCTGATACTAAAACAGTGATTTTTGCTTCTCTCTCTCTCTCCCTCCCCCCTCCCCTCTTTCTCTCTCTCGGTCTGTCTGTCTCTCTCTCTCTGTGTGTGTACGTGCGTGTGACTACGACACTGACCCAACAGCTACATCTTTCAACAAATGCTTTTTGTAATCTTCTTCTTGTTATTTGAATACATTTTTTGAAGTGTAAACTTCTATGGGCGCGTTGATTGTGGGCACTGAGCGAGATTGAGCCGTCACGCTCGGCTTTGTAACGCTCGAGTCGCCATGGTTACCAAACGAACCGTAAATTCGACAAAAATCGACAAAACTGTGCAAAGAACTCCTCTCTGGATACGCGAAATTGAAAGCTGCCCTTTGGCATTGGTGTACGAGCGACTTGAATTTCCGGTCGACGGAGAGATTTTCTTCCTAAGTGGAGCGGTTATAAAGATATGGGCTTTTAAAGAAGAGCGTGCACTCGATGTTTTAACAGCAAAATGGCTTACGTCATGACGATTCACGTGACAATAAAAAAATCCCGAGAAACGTCAAACTGACAGGCGAACTGAATTGCACCACAGATTCACTTTTAAGCGTGAAATATGAAATTTTGAAGGTTGCGAGGGCTCATCAAGACTCGGGATCTTAAGGATCCGGCTTTTTGAGACCTTTTGTATGCTTATTTCGAGTCGGCAGTAGCACGCAATCGAAGGTATCGGCAATTTAAAGGTCGTTTCCAGAAGGATTTGGTAAGAAAAATGGCCGTTTAAATATGCACTGATATCAATGTATTCCGGACGGGCGAAAAATAAATATCAGAATCTCATGTGCACTGGCGCATTGCATCTCCACACAATACATAACGGTCTCCCACATGACTTGATATTTTTATCTATACAGGGGTCGATTAATATTTTAATAATGATTTGAATTAAAACATGATAATTCCAGAACGTGTGTATTTCCTTAAAGGGGAAAAGGAGGATCGCTTTCGACATTTATCTGCCCCTACTACGAAATAATTTTATTTAAACGATTACGCAAACGTGCACAGTGGGCAGAGCCGGCTGAAATCAATTTCTCTATCTTCTGATTAAAATTAGGAACTTGGGAGTTTTTACGGTCGCCCATCACTAATTCAAATGTCGAAATAGAACAAAATGGCCGAAAGATTTTTTGAAAATTGACGTATGAAAGTGAAATTTTAGATATAGGGGTGTCTTAGGTGGCCGATCACCAATCCATAGTCAAAATGTCAAAAAAAACGACTTGGCGGAAGATTTTTTGAAAATTGACGTATGAATGTGAAATTTTATATACTGGGGTGTCTTAGGTCGCCGATCACAAATCCAAAGTCAAAATGTCAAAAAAACATAAGTGGCGGACGAGTTTTTTGAAAATTTACGTATGGATGTGAAATTTTAGATACGGGGGATTTGGGGGTCGCTGATCACGATTCCAAAGTCAAAATATCAAAACAAAACAAAATGGCAGAAGATTTTTTTGAAAATTGACGTATGAATGTGAAATTTTAGATACGGGGGTTTTGGGGGTCGCCGATCACGATTCCAAAGTCAAAATGTCAAAAAAAAATGGCGGACGAGTTTTTTTTAAAATTGACGTATGGATGTGAAATTTTAGATATGGGTGTTTTGGGGGTCGCCGATCACAATTCCAAAGTCAAAATGTCAAAAAAACAAAATGGCGGAAGATTTTTTTTTGAAAATTGACGTATGAATGTGAAATTTTAGATACGGGGGTGTCTTAGATCGCCGATCACGAATCCAAAGTCAAAATGTCAAAAAAAAAAAAAATGGCGGAAGAGCTTTTTCAAAATTGATGAATGTTTGTGAAATTTTGGATACGGGGGTGTTGTGGTCGCTTATTACGTCTTCAATTTGGCGATTCTTTCGGCGACCGTTACATGGGAGAGCCTTGATGAAGTTTTCACTTCTGCCGTGTGGTTTTAAGCACACTCATTTTTCTTGTTTAGTAACATTGGTAGAGCGAAAGTAGTAGTTTACTTCAGTAAAAAAATCATAATTTACCAATTACTATAGTGCTATCTAATGAAACTTAGTAATATAAAAAGAAAATTCTAGAAAAACTTTATAAAAAAAGCGTTTCAAAATTCCTACCGAAAGTGGACCTTTTTGTCTTAACGAAAAACATGTTTTTTTTGCAAAAATCTCGCAAAATTTTAAATTTGGACCGGAATTAATACCTCTACTTTTATCAAATAGCCGCTTTATGCAAATATCTTGCAATTTTTCTCTCTGTACAGATTTATTAACACAAAAGTATTGAGAGCTGTACGCATAATTAGATATATAATTTTTGTATAGAAAAAAATTTAACGAAAGTAACACTCGAAAAGTAGTTTTTAACAAATATTTCTCCAATATCGAATTATGAAGTCTATAGAGATTTAATCAGATGATAAAAACACCTTGATCTACATTTGGGATGATTTCTGTAAAAAGAAGTTTTCAAAATTCGGACTGGAAGTAACACTTCTACTTTTATCAAATAGAAGTTTTATGCAGATATCTCGCAAATTTTGAATTCTATACAGACGTATTAACACAAAAGTATTTAAAGCTGTATTAAGAATAATTTTTGTAGAAAGAAAATATCGGACCGGAAGTAACACTCGAATATCAGTTTTTTGCAAAAAATTCTCAAATTATGCATTCTATAGGTATTTATTACAAAAATAAAAACACCTTGATCTGGATTTGGGATAATTTCTGTAGAAAAAAGTTTTCAAAATCAGTTTGATGGAAATATTTCGCAAGTTTTGCATTCTATAGAGACGTATTAACACAAAAGTATTTAAAGCTTTATTTAGAATAATTTTTGAATAAAAAAAAATCGGACCAGAAGTAACACTCGAAAAGCAGTCTTTTGCAAATATTTCTCTAATATCAAATTAAGTATTCAATAGAGATTTAAGGGAATATGAGAATGATCTGAATTTGGGTTAATTTTTGTAAAAAAAAGTTTTGAATTTCGGACCAGAATTGATACTTCTACTTTTATCAAGTAGGACTTTTACGCAAATATCTCGCAAATTTTGCACCGAAAGTAACACTTTTACTCAGAGGTTTATTTTATTAAGGAGGTACAGAATTCAGATCTTAATTTGGAACAATTTTTGTATATACATTTCGGAACGCACATACGTATAAGAAAGTTGT
Organism: Amphimallon solstitiale; assembly: GCA_963170755.1. Classification (NCBI taxonomy): domain Eukaryota; kingdom Metazoa; phylum Arthropoda; class Insecta; order Coleoptera; family Scarabaeidae; genus Amphimallon; species Amphimallon solstitiale. The sequence continues at coordinate 104,665,285 of OY720677.1, read as the reverse complement.
GCGTTGCCCACATGTAATTTTTTCTTCTACCATGACAAATATTATGTCTAGTAACAATTTCCAATAGGGTTCTGTCTCATCGGCATTGTACAGTTGCTCTAATGTAAACGAAGTTCTTCTATTTTATTTTTTAAATAAATTTTGAAATAAAATTTCAGTATGAATTAACAATCAACAATTACAAAAGAAATGTTCACATTATGTAACTTAAAAGTATGCTTAAATTGTATTTATACATATAATAATATGTTATTGAAATAATAAATACCGGAAAAACTAAATGAGGAAATAAAACTGAAAACTATTTTATTAACTTTTTCTATTGATTTGCAATATATTTCCCGAACCAGTCGTATCTACTACCATTATTTCGAGCTCTAATGTCGAAACATAGGTACTGCAATAGCCATTCGTAAATATAACGATAAACAATAACCAACTTGCTATCTTGAAATTGAAATATAACAGTGAATAACGAGAAGCTGATAAAGTACCAACATACAAAATAAAAACGGCCAGCGATAAAAAGCTTTTTATATCGTCAAAAGAGCAAACGGAAAGTCCGATGACAGAAAACTCGAATTTACGCAATGGTAATGCAGCAAACCGCTTGGTACACAAATACACAGCAAAAACCCCCAGAACTCGTAACAAACACCGAGCGCTTCCAACACCCCTTTGCCATGTATAATTGATATACTAAATGGTGCGTACACAATACCAGAGGGAGTCGAAAAGATCGATATCTCATAACATTTCAACACTCTTTGTGATTGTCGGTCTGGTATAGTTTAGTTTTTTTTTTTTAATATACACGGGTTGTTCCAAAATTACAATTGAAACTCAAAGTAGGTCATTTTTTTACACACGAGATTACCAACAATGTCATATACAGCTCATTAATGTATAGCTCATGCAAGAAAAACTGCACAGTATTGTAGCAATTTGGTTAAAAAATTAAAGTTACAAGAAGAATGCTGCATAAATTAAGGTGATTTATTAATTAAATGAGTTATTAGCTGAAAATTGTAAATGATATCGACAAATGATATTTCTATTGAATTAAGTTTCAATGAACATAGACAAAATAATTATTAATTACTAAATCCTTTATAAAAAATAAACAATAAATTTCTTAAATAATTGAAAATAAACCTCATTGTGTTCCTTCCTGTAATAACTTGGTTTATATCTGGGCCGCAATAGTGAAGCCAGATTATCATTTCAAGCATATCTAAGTCATTTTTTCTCAAGACATTTTATTATTACAAATCAGGCAAAATCAAATTGTATATTACAAAAGTCATTAATTTGACAAGTAAATTTATCACGTACGTACATATAACTAGTGATCAAGTGAAGAGAATACATTTAAAGAAAAGCAAATATACACAAAACTTAATACAGCAAATATGAAATAATAACATATATTATGTATTTAAAAGCATTTAAAACGACCTACAAAATCTAATTAATATATAATTGATTAATTTAATCAATAAGTCGATTACGATTCTAAAACATTCTTAGCTGTTCAGCATCCTTAGATACGACACTGCAAAAAGATAGCTAACTGCGACTGCGGAAAGTGATTTGATTTGCATATCTAAATGACGACCAGGAAAATTAGTAAGAAAAGAACTATGAGAACTGCCAAGCAGTTACGGCAATTTAGTCTTCCGTATAACGCAACAAGATACCTGTAGTATCGTCGAAAATAATCCTGCAATTGTGCTGCCATCTCACTTACAACATCTTATATATTAACAAACGAAGAAATTTAAACTAATTTATTACCGACAAACCGAAGATTCACCCCATTACCAATATCGTTTACAAGAAGCAAATCATATATTTCTGAAATGGGGGCCGAATTTTAAAAGCGAAATTTAACAATTTCAAGAGAATTTTACCTACTTGAAAAAATGTTGAACCTATTGAGCAAGATTTATCTTCGAGCCAACCGCCGATTTAGAATATTATTGTGAATATAACTACCGAGGAGTTCCCGTTCCAGCAGAAGTACATTCAACGAAGTATTTACGTCTCTATATTAAAGCATTCTAGTTTATTTAACACTCGCTCAATAATAACTTGTAAATACTTTCTTTTTACTTTTTGTTTTCTTTTCTTATTTTTTCAACTGAAGAGACGATATTTTTGTCGGTTTGCTTCGTGAGATTTCTCCTCCGACGGTAAAGACACCTGGAGCTTCTTTAACTGCCATTCGCGCTTTTTCAACTTCTTATATGAAGATATATTAAACTTTCTACTTTTAATACTTTTCTGTCGATCGACCTCTTTATATAAATAACCTATTATACTACTGATGAGGAATGCCGATATCCTCGCAATTAATAATTACAAATTTACTCTTCTTATTAATATTTGAAACATACCAACATTTTTTGATTTAAACTAATTTATCTGACGACCAGCTGTATGAATAAATTTTATTATGCTTATGCAATAGTAAAAGGAAAAAACAGGATGCATACTCCTGTTATGACTAACTCGTAATAAAAAATATACTTCTGGATATTTACAGATAAAACCAAAAAAATTGCTCCAAAAAGACGGTTAGCTAAAAAATGGGTTTGCATATTAACTAGGCGGGATCTTCTTGAATCTCGTTATACGGAAGTAGTGTGATTTCGAGATATAGCAGATATCCAAGTTTCGTCATCAAACTTGTCATCCACGCAAGTGCCATCAGGTCTTAAACGAGCTATACAGTTGCTGTCCTTGAATAAAAAAGAGACACTAAAAGTACAATTATATCAATTCAAGTCAATAATATAAATTCATTGCTGAACTTTACAATGCATTCTGATTAAAAGTAAAATGAAACATCATTCTAGCTCTAAACTAATTTTCAAGATATTTTTGTTTGCCAACAATTTTAACATTTACATTGTTTGAAAGAAGCAGTTGTACCTTCGTTACCTTTAAGAATAAATAAATCCAATTTTGAAGTTTCTTAATATTTACATCCTCCGATCTGATTATAGTTGCATTTTATGATCTTTGTTTCCAACGCTTAAACGCAATGAATTTTAAATGCACGTGTCTTGACTTTTTTAAGTACAACAAACACCATATATCTACGCATATCAATGAATTCTTATTAAATAGTATTAAGAATGCGCTACTTCTATTTGTTTAGAAATATGGATTTAGATGGGTATTAGTATATGAATATGTAAAGTAGGGTTGTTAAAATTATAAAAAGAATTTAGATTATCAGATAATGCAATTTAAAGAAGTATTTTTGGTATATTTGAGAATTTAAAAGCTATATTGTTGGTTGTATTTACTGTTGTAAAACGTTGATTGGATAATAGAAAATGAGATAGGAATTGCTAGGGAAATGGATAAATAAACAGGGAATTATTTTTGAATTGAATAATAGAGAGACGTGTTTTTGCTATCAGAAGTAAATTTCTGAGATTTAACACGAATTCAGTGAAAAATAAAAGGAAAAGTTGTATCAAGAGTGAAATTTATATTAGATAAATAATTTAACATAAGAATAGAGAATACACTTACGGATTTGGTGCAAGATCCAGGTTCCATTAATCGAGAGTTGTTGAAGCAGTGTTATCAGGAGGCACTTGAGATACCGGACTATTTGGGAGTACAATTGAGCCTGGAGTTTCTTCAAGATCCGGAATTTTCCAGGAGTAGTCCATAAAGGGTGGATAATTTTCCTTGTTCGGGTAACATAAGAGTGGTGGCAGTATATTAAGAGAATCAACATTCGAATAAAAGGACCATTTTAAATTCCATAAAACGAGCAAGACGATACATAGGATATTCTGTAATTTGTCTTCTAACAATGGTACAAGGTTGAAGTTGAATAGCATCAAGTGGTGAATCGTTGTTGGGCAGTATCAAGGAGAGAATCGAACACATCTATAAGAAAGGAACATTTAAGTATTTCCAATTTAGTAAATTATTAGAAATTGCAGAAAAGAAAGATTTAATTGTTTAAATTTTGAAAAAAAGAATTGAATATTTGTATTATAGATCCTTAGATAAAGTAATTGAACTCTTAGATAATTCATCAGTACATTTGTGATAAACAATATAAGTCTTTAATTCTCTATTTTCTTGAATATAATAAATACATGAATTATTGTCATTCAGTTTAAAATTACATGAGTTATTTCTTTATAAATATCTAATTTAAATAACTAAAGTAAATATAATAAGTAATCTTACCTGTATTAAGTGGTTATAAAGAGATAAATACACATCAAAATAGATTTTCTTAGACGTCAAATAATCAAGTTTCCAATATTAATAAAATATTGTAAACACGTAATGTTCAGCAATGTTTAAGTAAGTTGTTCGAATATACACTTTATTTTTTTATTAGAAGAGTGTCGTTTTATTAATAGTTCATAAAAAGTGCAATCCACAAAGTTTTACGTAAAGTATAACCTGAAATAAATAAATGTCATATGAAATATTGTAGTGGTATCTGTTTAATGATATTTTCTTACCGAAAAGAGTTAGGTAAATGTTATTAGAAGTATATTCTGAGTTATAAAAGATCCACTTGGTAAAAAAGCATTTCACAACAAACAAGTAAACATTTAGATATTTGTAATACATAAACAGGCATTAATTGGTATATGCACCTACAATGAAATAACTAGTGGTGCCATCTATATGACTTATTGAACACTTGTTGGTAGATTGGATTATTAAAAAGTATAGCAAGTATTAAGATAATGCAGAAATCAGTAAAATATATAAGATAGTTACAAAATCAATTTTGAAGGATTATTAATATTTACAAAAGTAAAGAATTGAAATTTGAATTAAATACCTTCAATTAGATAAAGAAGTATGATAAATTAAAGTAATTTATCTTGAGATTATAATATTAAGCTAGTCGGGCATAAAAATAAAATACATACTTATAGTGAATTAAATATTATAAAATAAGTAAAGAGAATATAAGAAAAGCACATACGAGGGTTGTTCATTAATTAATAGTAATTATATAGTTCATGTCTAGAGTATTATTTCATTTCATAGATAGTTCAATTTTGTGGCATTTAAACTGAAATAGAAATAAATAATAATGTCGAGGGTTGAACTGATATGTATGTAGTATTACCTAGTGCAATATATTCCCTTTGCTGACCATTGAATTTGAAAACTTCTACCAAACCATCTGTTAGGATAATATTGTCTTAGAAAATGAGGCGTAGGGATCACACGACTGTCATAGATGTATGTGATCCGAATTAGTTTTACAAAGTTGTTCTAAATGAAGTTTTAAATACTTTTAACAACTTAATAAATTAGTATAGAATGCACAATTTGTGAGGTAATTACAAAACGATTCTGCTCGATATGAGTAAAAATATTGTTCCAAATCAAGCTTTAAATCCTTTTATGCTTGTAGTGTATCTGTCTAGAATGCAGAATTTGAATGATATTCGTAAATAACTCTCTTCCGATAAGAATATAAAGTCAACTTCGGGTAAGAAGTTCGATATTTTTCTATAAACTTGTTCTATAATTCTGTTTTTAATACTTTTCTATACTTTAGAAATTCGTCTAAACTTAGTAGTTGCCGAGATATTGCTAAAATGGATTTTTCGAGTGAGGTAAACTACTATTTACGCTCAACCGATTTTACCGAAACTCTAACCAGATCTCGAGAGGTAGATTATACTCTTAAATATAAAGTTTGGTATTGATATCTTAAGCCTTGTGGTCACACAAAGCGAGAGTTAGGAAGAGGATAGGGGAGAGAGAGAGAGAGATGTTTGCAAAAACCACTTTTTCTGTATCAACTAATTTCGAAACTTAGATATCTGCTACATCTCGAAATCACACTACTTCCGTATAAGGAGATTCAAGAAGATCCCACCTAGTTAATATGTAAACACATTTTTTAGCTAACAGTCTTTTTGGAGCAATTTTTTTGGATTTATCGGTAAATGTCTAGAAGTATATTTTTGATTACGAGTTGGTCATAACAGGAGTATGCATGCTGTTTTTTTCTTTTACTATTGCATAGGCAGACTAAAATTTATTCATACAGCTGGTCGTCAGATAAATTAGTTTAAATCAGAAAATGTATGTTTCAAATATTAATAAAAAGAATAAATATGTCATTATTAATTGCGAAGGACGCCTACATAAAAATGTTAAATATTTAGAACAGAATATTATATATATTTTAAATCTTTCTAAATAAAGAATTTTATATTTAGCCCGTCTTTATTTTGAAGAAACTGCTGTTTTCTGTTCTGAACAATAAAACCCACTGTGTCCCCGAACGAAAATAAATGTATTCATTGTATTCAATTACTCCTCTTGATTTAAAGTACATATATTTTTATAAAGTAAGCGGCTAGACACATCGTGGCAACATTGCTGGACTCTCTGATGTCTACCAAATGTAATGTAATATACCCGATGGAAGCCACAATTGCGAAGAAGTGAAAGATGAATGGTATATTACAGGCGCTTCATGCACGAGAAAATAAAAGGGCGCTACTTCGCCAATAAAGTGAAATGTAACTATCTTTTTTTTATCTGATATTTAATTTAGTGATAATACTATACCTGTCTTGATCAAAAACACAAAGTATATGCAAAATATTAACGAACTAATTAACTTTTCGAAGGTGGACGCTACGTTTATGAATTCCGTAAGGACGCTATATTGTTAGTAGGATTTATATATACATATTTATATTTGTTTTAATTTGTAAATCGTTGTCGTCCCTTCCTCACGCGAGTAACACTTTGGGTACTACTGAGTTAGAGGTACTAATAAAAATTTACAAGCTGTGTTTTAACTTGGTAACCTTCAAGTATTTTCTCCACATTCATTTTCATTGAATGTACTTTTTGTTATACGAATGTCGGCAAATGTCTTTATAAATTTATTTCCTTGTAGTTTATCTCATATCGTATTACTTATACTGTAAATTCGTATCAGTTTTACAAAGAGATGTGTTTGTTTGTGTTGCCGTTTTATCCGTTACAGTATGGTATTGATTTTCCCCCAAACTTGTATCCAAACCTTTTATACTTGTACCATAAATCATGCACGAAAAGTTTGAAATCACGCCGCGCCCTTGGAGATTCTCGATCCCACAATTGAAAATTGAAAATTTCTCTTTCCGGAAAAAAAGTACACCGCCTTTTTCACGTGGAAGGTAAATAATAGTACTTTGACTGTAACATTTGCAAGTCAAAGCAACGAGAAGGTTATTCGCGTCTACTTCGATCTGGTATTTCACTTATAAATATTTCATATTCGAACTTATAAATACGAGGCGAATCGTTGGGCTGTTGTAATATCCGGTTACGTTTGTATCCGCATACAGATAAGTGGAGATACATATATCTAGGCAGATTTCGAGTGCATCCGGGGCAATCTTCGTCTACCTAAATATTAGCTTACGTGTAAATTTGAAAATATTGATTCATCATGGCGAAAAGTCAGGCGATATCCTGGAGTTATCATTTGACATTTAACATTCGTTCTAAATTTAGGTCAAAACTTCGAAACACGTTTCTGAACGTTGTAATTATTTAATATTTAATACATACCCATATATCCAATTTTGATTAATATCGCACAATGGAAAATATATGGTTATTAAAATGAAATTATGATGTAATTTTTCCAAATAATTGATGTTTATTTTAATTCATTCACATTGAAATGTGTGGGTTTATTATGACTTTTTGTATTTTCAAAGTTTGAAAATTATTTCTAAATGTCATAAAATTGACACATTTAATAAGTATGTATCCCTACATTATCAACCCTGTGAATATCAACATATTCTAGAGAGGCGCAACTTAAATCCTACTCGGAAAGAATAGAACAGGAGAGCCTCGTTAAAAATAATATTTGTCCAAAGTGGTAACTCAATATGGCCGCCGCAATACATAGGCGTGCATAAATATTTAGTATACGGTATATGTACACTTCGCATGTTCTCGGTAATCATTCAAAATAGGTTCTTAGTCCAATAATAATTAAAGAAATATCGTGAGTGCATTATTTTTTCAATCCTTTTATTCATTTTAATATAGTAACATTTATTCTAACTGTATTAAAGAAAACATTTAAAAAAAGACATGCCTAGGATATGTATGTTACGCCACTGAACACATAACATGTCAGATATATGACAAGTTATTCAAAATACATACTTTTTAAATTATTATTGCCTATGTTGAATGCCAGTTTGAAATTAACTTTACTGATGAAGAGAAAAGTGATATTCTTCTTTTTTGTCGTTTTAGAACAGCCACAAGCCACGCAATTCACCTTTATAAGAGCATTATATTGACATAACTGACCCGCCTTAAAGTGGTAACTTCCGTCTAAATAATACCTATTCCCCCACCACTTTATTATTTCTCCGGTTCTATTCTTTCCTCGTGGCTTAAATCAATTCATTGCATATATCCTTTTTGGTATCTGAAAACCTTACTAGTCTCTCTCTATACTACTCTGTCCAAGGCCAGCTGCATCAATATCGCTGCGCGATATAAGGCCGTCACATAACGATTTACATTGATGAATTTGTTTCTGGTAACCTCAAAATATTGATCCATATGTAACACCATCTATTCGTACCCAAAAGAAATAGCTTAAATCTTTTTATTGAAATAAACTTTAAAATAACGCCTTAAATTTTATTTACAATAATTATTATTAATAACTTTAAAATAATGTAATAGAACGAAATGCAATTAAAAAAGTGTTGCTAAAAATAAAGTTGTTGGGTAGTGTCAAGAATAACAATTTTACTTACGTTTCGAAGTTTTAATAAAAATACAAAAGCAAACACTAATTAGTTCTTCAATTATGTTGTAAAGCTTTCGTTTGGATTTTGTATATGACTTCTTGGATTTTAAAAAATGTTGCAGTACTAACGTAATCGATGCTTTCAACTGTATTGGAAGATTTTGAAGCTGTATTATTCCATATCGCAATATTTGCCTCATAAAATATTCATCCACTTTGGCACCGGTGGTATCATTTGCACCTCCTTTAAGCTTAGCATGTGAAAACATTTCTTCTACAGAATCGCAACTAAATAATCTTCTTAAGACAAATTAACTTTGTTGTACAGTATACTCAAATATTACAAATAACTGATATACATGCATATACACTTATTAAAAGAAATATAAATTTTTTCCAAATAACACTGGTTAAAAAGGTAATATTCACTAAGCCCTTTTTTTCTGTGTATTTCGATACATATTTGATGTATTTCCATTTTGGCACTATTACAATTTGCTAATTTAGTTTGGTGCTGCCTATACCAAATCTATTAGTATTTGTACACACATTTCAAGAGAGACCAAAATTTACTTTGTAACACTAATAGTTTCCTTGCTGGTACTTATTGGTAATAATTTAATTAGAGCAATTTAAAAATTACTAAAGCACTTATATCCTTTTCAAATTGTACTAAATTAGCCCTCAAATTGTATATTGTATATTTATATTATAGTTCGTAATTAAAATATTACAGAGCATAGTCAATAAATTACAAAACATTAATACAACACATTACAACACAATATAAAAGAGTACTTAAAATTTCAGGCAAGGAAGTCTGCTATTGCATAACACTCCATATCAACTAGTACATCCCTCATCTTCCTCCTGAAACAGGTCATAGGTAGCGTTGTTATATCTGCGCTTATGCGGTTGTATAGTTTTGGGCCCCAGTGGTCCATAGACAGTTGGGAACGTGCCAATCTGTGATGGGGAGTTCTTAGTTGGTTTCTCCCTCGGGTAGTATATTGGTGATTGTACCCATTGGTATCGAACAAGTGTCTGTTAGTGTGAACATACACCACCGTCGCAAGAATAAATGCCGATGGCATGGTAAGTATCCCCTGCTCTCTAAAGTAGTTTCTACAGCTCTCACCATACTTCAAGCCGCACAGCGACCTAACTGCCCTCTTTTGTAGAGCGAATATTCTTGCCGCACCCGCCGTATGTCCCCAAAAAAGGATTCCATAGCTTAGTAGGGAGTGGAAGTACGAAAAGTAGGCCACTCTAGCTGCCTCATAGGTAGCAATATGTTTTAATCTTTTAATAGCGAACACCGCGGAAGTCAATCTCCCAGCCAGATCGTCCACATGTAGATTCCATCTTAGGTATGAATCCATAGTGAAGCCCAAGAATTTGGCGTTCCCACCTTCTTCTAATGTTTTTGTGGTAAATGTCAAGGATTGTATTTTGTCAGGATTCGTTTTCAATCTGTTTGCTGCGAACCATTCCTCTGCATGTTGTACGCCTACAGTGGATTTTCTCCGCAGTTCATCCTGTTCCCCGGCTCTGACCAGCAGCGACGTATCGTCGGCATATACACACAACTCCGCATCCGGAACATTGACTGGTATATCATTGATATACACAAGAAACAGAAGTGGGCCAAGTATTGACCCCTGAGGCACTCCGTATTTTATTTAGGATATCTCAGAGACTCTATTGTTCTATGCTGTCATCTGAGTTCTTTCTGACATGTATGATTTTAGTAGTTTTAAGGAGAGGCCACGCACCCCATGATGTTCAAATGTTTCGAATAGTATGTCTGGAGTCACCGAGTCGAAAGCCTTGCTAAGGTCAAGCATGCTCATCTCTGCACACATCCTATTATCTAGTGCCTCAAATATGTAATCCAAAGCTGCTGCCATGCCACTTATTACAGAGTGTCCCTTCCTGTATCGATGTTGCTTGCCGGTTAGGAATCCTTTTCTTTCAAGGTAGTGCCTTAATCTCTGAGCAATAGCCTGCTCAAAGATTTTTGATACAGCTGGCAGAACACTTATCGGTCTATAATTTTCACACGAACTTGTATCACCGTGTTTGTATATAGGGATTACCGTTGCTAATTTCAGTTGTTTTGGGAAGGTGCCTTGTTCAATACACTTATTAAGGATATCCGCAATAGGTGTGCTTATCTCGTCTCTGATTTGTTTCAGTAAATAACTTGACACATTGTATACAGCCCTGGTATGCTTCGCGTTGAGGTTTATGATAATTTTACGTACTTCTTCATTAGTAACTGGCTCAAGATAAAAGGAGCCAGAGTTCTCCAAAGACAGATTTTGCAGGTATCTCTTCGGTGTGTCAGTCGTTTTAATATCTTTTACTGTTCTCTCACCAATAGAACAGAAATATTGATTCAGTTTCGAGGCCTCCAGAGTCAGGTTGTTCTTCCTCTCTCCCGCACTCCCTGTCTCTTTTCTGATTACATCCCATATTGCTCTGCTTTTGTTATCTGACTCCTTTATATACTGTGCATTCGAGTGGCGCTTGTGGTCAGATATCATTTTCAAATATTCCTGTTTAAGCTGGAGATATATGGTATAGCATTCCTGATTTTTGGTCGTTTTAGCCATCAATGCCCAGGCATCCAGTGTATTTTTCATATTGATAAATTCTTCCTTATGTATTTGTTCACTACTCCTTCTACCATTCGGTACCCTTACTTTCTTTTCAGGGAAGTGTTGCTCGAACTCGCTCAAAAACGCTAGCGTTCGCATATTAAGACATTGTTAATATTAGTGACCAAATAACGTCTAGCAAAGCTGCCTTACTTCAATCTGGCAATTTCTCCATTAGAATATTATACATCTACAAATATTTAGACATTTATTTAACCTAAAAATGCAAAAAATTATAGCTATTTACGAAGAATTTCCCTTATACAACATTTTGAATAATCAATTATCATTTTTCGAAGTATCTTGCGATTTAATTGCATTTTATTTTAGCGCAGACTATTTTGGTAAGAATTAAATCACCCAGAGCAGTCAAGTTTTCTCTGTGAGAAAACTATATTTAGTTTTCTATTGGTAGTCTACGTAACTTGCAAAATATATTATAAAATATGTAGCACACATTAAAGGAAACGACTGAAGGTGTTTCTACTTTACTATAATTTAAGTAGAAAAGAATGTCAATAACAGTAAGTTTGATATAATCCAATCATATTGCATATTTTTAGCAAGTGATTTTTAAAAATACCAAGCGATTACTAAGAAATTTATTATGCTTTGGATAGATGGCGCCACTTAAAGATCGATAATTTGAGGTTACCAGAATCAGTGAAATCTCGGCATGTGACGACCGCAGCGATAGGAAGTACAGTTGGCCTTGCTCTGTCATAGAGTGTCTTTATAATGAAAGTGATGACGCAAGATAGGATATCAATAGAAACCAAATCGGCCATTATGTGGGAACTCTGTGGGCATCTGTCAAATGGCAAAATAACAAATAATTCTGTATTATTAAATGTGGATTGGTATAATAACCTTATAATCTACGCATTAAATTGATAGGTATTTTAAAAAACGTGAGAAATAAAGATAAGAATGTAAGTGTAAAATACATTTTGACATAAGATGCCATGATGTGGGTATAATTTGCGTCAACTTATCAGAACAAGTCTCATCCGTGTCACCACTCTGATTATGTCACTCTATTCTGTCATAAAATTAGTAGATTACTAAATTAGCTACCTATACTTTACCGCCTTCGTCTGTCGTTTAGTTAATTGATGTAGTTGACTTGACTATAAATTGAGCATTGAATTACTTTTTTTTCATTTTATTGAAAATTTTCTATTGACTCGAACTCATACCCCCGCAATGGCGGCGATATAAGAGCACCTGACTAGAGATCGGGAGGTCTTGGGTTCGAATCTCACTCACAATTAAATAAATGTGCTAAAGCAAAAAATTATAATTATATATTTCCACACTAATAAAAACTAATTTTAAATTTATTTTAAATATAGTAAGGAAATTAAACTTTCATTGTATATCATACGAGGACTGTTCTCTTTCCGCTGAGCCTGGTAAAGAAAAAGACAATTTATTTACAAAAAACATTTATTTACAATTTTTCAGAGTACACTGTAAACCGGGGCTACTTTGTACAGGGTTTTGAACGTTTTATGATAAAATTCTTTGCAGGAATATGATATTCACAGAGATTGCCTATAGTTAAGACAATATAAGTCTTGTAATACGTATGTATAATAAAATGAGATAAATAGTGGCTAGAACATACATATATTAAAAAAAAAGACATGGCAAAGTAGCCCCAGGAAATGGGGCTACTTTGCCAATTGATCACTTTTTAATGAAAAGCTGATTTAGCTCCCTCGTAGGAGCTTCTTTGTCAGTTTAAAAGTTTAAAGTCGAAAACCCTAGTCTTAAAGTACGCACTATTAATGAAAACATATATTTGAGATAATATTTTAAAGGTTTTTAACATAAATTATACAAATTTGTTAAGGAAAACTCTTGTAATTAGACAAAATATAATCAAACTCAATTTTAACTATATAATAAAAATCATGAATAAATCAAAAAAAACTCGAAAACAAAATTGTTCTGTTAAAAATTCATAAATCAAACACTTAGAAACTCTACAAAGTCTAATCATCGTCTTCACATTCTTCACACGTATATTGTATGTTCATGCTGCCCTTATTACACACACCACATACCCATTTCTTGCACAAAATACATCTTATCCAATCTGTTCCTTGATATCCTTCCCATTCTGCAGCACAAATGTTGCAAACACTGTCTTCCTGATCATGTGACGAGATTTCACTTGATTCTAAGGGCTTTTTCTTTCTTTTTGGAGCCTTAGCCTTTCCCTTCACTGATTTTTCTTTCTTTAGAGATATAAAACTCTTAGAAGTAGAGCCTAGATCTGTTTCTAAGCTGGAGAAGTCCCTCTGTTGTGGTTGAAAATCAGTGGTAGAGCTTCTTGATGAAGAAGATGCAGGTACTACATAGCTTATTGATTGGGTATCATACATCATTTGCATGCCAGGTGCAATCTTCTTTCCCCGCTTTTTATTTGAGGTCTTTACACCACTTCCTCTGGCTTCTTGAAGATATTCCAGTACACTGTTACTGAAAACACTTGGTGATGGAGCATTTGCTTCAGAAGTGTTAGTAGCTGACGTTGTGGGAAGCTTAGAAAGAACGATTTGGGGGTCGAAAGGATGTATTCCTGTCGTTCTGAATCCGGACTTCAGGTTTGTGTCAACCGTAAGGCTGATTCCAGTCCATAGTCGGTTGAGCAGCAACGGAAATTGCTCCTTGGGTATTGTACCTTTAGTTCTGCTTGTCTTACGCCAGTCATCTAAAATTTGACGTCATTTCCTCTTCATTGGTGAAAAGACTGAAACGTCAAGTGATTGCATGATATGAGTCGAATTGGGAGGAAGTGGTGTCATGTAGATGTTATTTTCCTGAGAAGCTTTGATAACAGCAGGTGAAACGTGGCTGTCTAGGTTATCTCCAATGACAATTTTTACTTTATCTGAATTCATGTTTTGGACATTAGGCAAGAGAATTTTGAAAAACCATTGTTCGAAGAGGTTCATGTCGAACCATCCACTAGAGCTGTGGTTATAAATGGTTCCAGCAGGCCCGCCTGTGGTCTAGTTTTCGTATAAGTTGAAGGCTTTATAGACAACCATAGGTGGCAACAATATTCCGGCTGCTGATCCACACACCATTATACTCGCTGCTACTCGGGAGTGTTCCTGTACCCTCTCGATTCTTTTAGTTCCACGAGGGACAAAGACTTTCTTAGCTCCAGGATCATCTGTGATGTTAGTCTCATCATAATTGAACACGTGATGTGGATCAGCGTCTGAGCATTGTTAAAAAATTCTGAAATATCTTCGTGACTGACACTCGATCTCGATTTCTTTATGTTTGTAGATAGCCTTTTGCTTAAATTATTTCAGGTAACAAAATTTGCTACAAAGTCGGGCCCAGGATGATTGTTCTCCCATTCTTTAACGGTTCTGCCTTGTTTTTGGACATATTTGGCCACTAATTGAGCAACATCTTGTGAAGTTAGTGGAAATCCCCAATTTGCAACTTGAGTGAGTACGTTAGTTATTTCCTGCTCATCTTCAGGACGTAAGGTGGTGGGATGTCCTGGATCTCCCTGATGCTTGCCAAATAGCTTATTGCGAAGCGTACTACGAGAAATTTTGTTCCGTCTACTGGCTTCTGCCCTTCCTAATGTCAGCAAATGCTTTTGCCAAATTTTCCCTGGCTGAAGTTTGCATAGGGTCTTGACCCTACACTTTTTTTATACTTTCGCACCATTTTCTGCAGCTACTCTTTAATCAAACTGAAAAAAAAAAAAAGAAGCATAACCTATACAGCAAAAAAGAAAAGAAAAAGAAAATTGAAATATGGTCAATACTAGCAAAGTAACCCCGCGTGACAAAGTAGCCCCGGTTTACGGTAGTCAATGCATTTTTGCACCCGCGAAAACTAATCTTGAAAACATTTTCTCCAATCTTCTGGCCGTAGTTTGTATATTTCATGTTTAAAGGCATCAACCGCTTCATCAGCCGATGTAAAATGTAAACCCCGTAATTTATGCTTTACCCGCGGAAATAAGTAGAAGTCAATAGGTTCTAGGTCTGGACTATACCGTAAATGACCCATTATTTCTATGTTCTGGGCATTGAAATACTCAGTTGTTCGAGCGGAAGTGTAGGCCCGAGCGTTGTCTTGATGCAAGATGATCTTTACTCTTGGTCGTTTTTCGAGAACATTTTGGAGAACCTGGGGCAAACAAACTGTAGTGTACCATTCTAAATTAACAGTAAGTCTATCCTCCAGTACTACAGTAAAAACATGCCCAGTAATTCCAAAAAATGTAACGACTATCGTCTTGTTTCGCCTTTTTTCAGGAACACTTTTGTTGGAGCCGACTCATTCTCAAAAACCTAACCTGTTGATTGTTGCTTCTTTTCGGGATAATACCAGTATACACATATTTCATCACCTGTGTACACCAAATCAAACGATCCATGGTTAAAGCTATCTAGTGTAGATCTGCACCATCTCACACGGTCTTCTTTTCGAATTGAACTCAAGGTTTGGGGTATCTACCGAGAACAAAGCCTACGGACCTTCAAATGTTTGTGTAAAATAATCTTAATTGCTTTCACACGAATCTTTAAAGTTTCTTTGATGCTTGTGACACTAGTATGCCGGTGTTCTACAATCATGTTCCGAATAAGGGCAATTTCTTTTTCTGTAACTGCCGTTTTTGGCTTTGGAGCTCGAAAACTGTCATTTAAGGAAAGTCGACTGCATTGAAATTCATTATACAACCGTTTTACGTTAGCAAAGCAACACGACATGTCATCAAACACTCGTTTGATTTCTTCAAAGCATCCTTGACGCCTTAAGCCACGCTTGAAATTCTAAAAAATCGCCGCTGGATAATGTTCCTTGTTCTGTTCCATGATTTATTGACGAAAGGAGCACTTTAAACTAATGTAACCTACAAACAATGATGTATATTTGGCAACTGTAACTATGACTAGACATGTAAACAACTGATTGGAATTGTCATGCAAAATTTGTCGCAAAATATCATCGCCTACCAGATAGGCTCAGCGGAAAGAGAACATCCCTGGTATTAGTAGAACTATTTATAGAAAATATCATATTTGTCTAATTTAACGTCATATATGTCAAAATAAAATTCATGTATGTAATTAATTTCTTTAATCATAAATGTATGTATTTATAAAAGAGAACAACTATATATTTCTTTATATTAACATTTGTTTTTTTGAAAAATATAGATATATATAATTATTATTAAATAATAACATATATAAATTGTATTTATGAAAGTAAGAATATTAATCCAATTACTTTATTTTAAAAAAAAATATTCTTATTTCAAATAATGTCTTATAGATTTAGTGATAATTTCAAATATGAAATCTTTCAACTATTTGAGGCGATACTTCCAAAACTTCTTTTAGAAACAGCGAAAACCTAATTTTCAAATTACTCCGTTATCGGCAATAAATGCCTTTCACAGAAAGCGTCGGTCTATGCAAAATCTTCATAAATTTTACATAACTGAACTTTATATCGTAATAGCTATACATATACAGTCATTAATTTTATCAAGTTTTCGATACTTCATGAATATGTATTTATTTCCAAATTGCGGTAGTACGGGAAAGTTTCCAAAGAACCAAGTCCTCCTCCATCTAGAGAAGACCGCATTTTATAACTAGGATATTTAGTAGGAGCATGCTATAAAGCGGTAGGTACCTACTCAATAAATATATATTTTATGTATTAGCTGGATTAATATAATTTAAAAATTTATATTTTTCTGTAATACATACTATTTCAGAATGTAAATGAAACAGCTGGTGGAGTTCCAACGTGTTTAGAGTACATGTTACTTGAAATATCTAGATTTATTAATGTGAATACAGTTCAGCTGGTATTAAACAATTTTATGATTATTTTGAAAAAAATATTTCAAAGGGTTGATTTTACCAATTGAGATTTTATATCAATTGTATTTAAAATTTGCTTATTTTCTAAAGAGATCTCTCGTCTTTTATTAAGGACAAAGTGTATATAGCTCATTCACGTTAACAAACGAGGGGGGCGTAATTAACGCGACGACTATGTTGCCAAATTTCACTTACTTTTGTATTTGTATGTCAAATGACTTTATTTTTAGGCTAGGTGTCAAATGTCCATCTTACTGATGTGAAGGTTAATTTATCTTTTCTAACATTACATACATTATGTAAGTACTCATGAAAGTGACGTGTAAAAGAGTAATAAATTATTAAAATTTATTAACAAGCGCTCATAAGTTTAACGATAGCTGATTAAAGACAGAGACTAAATCACCAAAACACATTAGGCAACTAGGCGCATATTCCACACACTGCATCCAACAATATGTACATTAAGACATAAGAAACGGCAATAATGTTTAGGTATTTTTGTAATTCAAAATTTCTAAGTCCAAAATTACTAGAACATCCCCACCTGGTCTGTTGACTTGATTGAACTACGTATCTTTTAGGTAAAAGATGCGCAATAAAAAATAAATATGAAGTGTTTTTGTTTAAAAATAAGGAGATGGAAACGGCAGCGTGCCTTCTTGGTACGACATCAAAAAGGAAGATAAAAGTCATCTGCGACGTTTTTCCTCTATTTCCAATCGAAAACACTAGAAAACAGAAAATAAGCATAAGATTAATAAAGAGAAGATATTTATCAAACAATAACACGAGTAATGGAATCATATATAAATACAACAGATGTTTATGTTAAAAGGAAAATAAACATTACACTTACCTGTAATAGATAATAACACTAAGTGTAGAAGAATGAAACGTTTCAAATCTGGACAGAGTTAAATTTATACTGCTGAACAATGAAGAGTTGCTTTACAGGCATCGTTTAGTAACTGTCAACGTGAATAAGTAGATGCACCAACTTAAATTATTTAAGAAGAATATTCAACTAAGGAAACGGCAGTAGAGCCAACCCAAGAATTAAGCCAGAGGGCGCTAAAGCATCGACATTCATTTGTTCGTGATTATAAAATGCGGTACCCAACCGAGGAGGAAGATTTCGACATTGGCCTATATCGCGCTAAAACTTAAAAATTTTAAACTCAGTTCTGGCCACGTTTTTATAATTTGTCATAACCTTTAACTTTACATATACCTATAACTACAATCCTTTCTAAAATGATATTAGGGCATACTAGTTTCTTTTTAGGTATACTACGTTATGGTGTGTCAATTTAAAGAAAAATATTATCCTAAAATTGCTATCTTCTTTTATTTTTAATCTTTAAATATTCCATTTTACATTACCGTCACGTTATACTTTTTCAGGTTTTCAAATTTGGCTTTATATATTTATCATATCTTGTATATATCTTATAAAAATATTTTTTTACATTCTTTCAACAATTGTTCTTCGCCATGTTTATGTAAAATTTCAAAGATATAGCCGTACTTCTTTGTTTTTAAATATTTACGAAATATACCTAAGAGCACTAACATTACCATCACGCAAACTTTTGGCACAAATTTTAAACAATGTAGGGCGCCGGTTGATCGTTTATTTACTTTTATGATCATCTATAGGCTAGTGGATGTTGCGAGTCCGTGTTTTACAAAAATAACTGCCGTTATACAGGTTTTATTTCTATAAAATAGGTAAGTTTTAGGCAGCGTATTTTTTTCTCTTAACATTACCATCCCAACAATTTACTTCTAATAGTAGCCATCGTTATCATCACATTTGTCCAATATTTTAAACCACTGCTAGTTTCATATTTCCTAACCTCAAGTCTTTCTTTCTAGATGTAACATTTCAACACTGTTTTACTACTGTTCAAACATTACCGTCACGAACATTACCGTCACGTTCGCAAAACAGCCAATACGTGATTGTTATGATAAAAAAGTGACGCTAAAAATTTCGATTTACAACTTAGTAATTAGTTTCTAAACATTTGAAATATCACTACAAAAAGTATAACAGTATAATCGGTAAGAGTATATTTTTTGAAATTAATATAAGCCAAAAGTTAATGGTTTTTGAAAATGACCCATATATATAGATACAGTAGGGCTGTACCATTGAGAAAGAATAGGTATGGAGACGCCGTCACGTGATCAAACCGGGTACAGGTCCGCCATATTGATACTACACTTACGTCAAACAGGTAGTGTTGGTAAAACGTGGAATGTTTGTTAAGTGTATCGTGTATTAGAGTTTTATAGTAAGTTAAATATTAAAAGACAGTATGGTTTCTTGTGCTCTACGTAGCTGCAACAGCAGAGACAGCGTTGATAAGAAGAATTCGTCTGGAATAACATTTCATAGGTTAGTGTAGGCCTGACAGGTGTGGGATGACAGATTATAATTTTGAGTAGTCTGGACTAGGTGAGGCAGCCATATTGGCCCCACACTTAGCCCCGCCCAATGCTCCCCTTTTGAGAGTACAGCAAATATGCTTTACAGCGTCTCCATAGTATTTTTCCTCAATGGGCTATACGGACTACTAAATTTGATATTAAGGAATTAAAATATCATATTAATAGATATAATTTAGTAAATACTACCATTATTACTTAAAAATATAAAAACATCATGAAGCACATGTATGTGAAAGAATTTGAAGAGTTGTTTGAACACACTAAGTAAGTAATACAACATTATTTGTTTGAGTTATAATCATAGACGTTTTGTTTTATTTTTTTTTGGATAATTAAATGAACACTCACTTGGTTTAAAATATTGTTTTTTCTTCATTAATTTTAAATATTTTTAATGGTGTAGAACTAACCATTGAGGTACTACGTGAAAATGTTTGCCTTAATTGGATTGGTAGATGCCATTAAAGATTTATAGTATAACTAGATAATAAATTCAATAAACTGACAAATTATGAATAAAAAGTAATTTTATATTTGGTTTAGAATAATTTATTGAAAAAAGTATTTTTTGAAACTGTCGTGAAGTATTATATATAACAAAATATTTCACATGCAAACCTATGCTGCATTTTTAGTATCTTGAGATGGTTTTCTGATGACAAGCGCCACATCTTATTTGCTTTTCTTGAGTAATAACCCAGTGATCCAATCGATCATATAGTAATTCGGTATTTAGGCTTTGTGAAGGGTGTTCTTTGTGGTAAGTAGGCGCTATTTTATTCTAGGCATATATAATATTCTCAATGCTTCTTTTGAAGAATAATTGATCCATATTTCCACTATGCTATATCCGCACAGTGTACTATGAGGGGAAATACCATTTTTCTTCGTGTAAGGTGCGACATAAACTTATATTTTGATCTTATTATAATATTTCACGATACATGGTTGAATGTCTTGAATATTTCTTTTGTGAATATCTCTGACAGTGTTTATTGGATGCACTCGGATTGCCTTCGAGTAAAAAGTAACAATATTGTTGTAATTCTATTTTGAAATGAAAATTTTGTTTCTATCTCTATTTTAATGGAAACGTACCTGTCACGCGGAGATTCTTCATGCTCTTAGAATCACGCAATTCGATTTTACCTAATAGTTCCGGTGCTCAGATTATTTTTTTCACCCAGGTTTTCTAGTGGAACGACACAAAAAAAGAAATTATCAAAGAAAAAGTGGAATTTCACGTCCTCCCCTTTTTATGTCAAAGCACAACAGATATTCGAACATCAAGATTTTTTTTAATTTCACTGATGTTTTACGAAAGTTCCTTGATAAGGTTCAAACCAGCATATATAGCCTTGTCGAGTGGTGACTATCCATAGCTTGAAACCATAGCGTATTGGTTTACCATGTTTACAAGCGTGTCGTCCTGTATATGAAACCATGACATAGTCTATGCTTTGCTTTCCTTTAAAGAAAGCATTTTTTTAAATTTTCAATCAGTTATGTGAAAAGTGGTCTAACTTTGGCGAATTTATCATAGTGATATAGAAAGTTGTTCTCTTGATATTGAACCGCTTCAGAAACTGGTTAATAGTTGAATATTTCAAAAGTTGTCAATACATTCTTCTTCTAGGATGTGGAACAAATCCACAGTTCTTATGAGGCATATCGATTGTCCCCTCTGTTTGTTTATCTAAAAGTTAATCGCCAAAAATGGAAATTGGAGTGTGTTAAGGCTGAAAAACATCTTTAGATTCTT
This sequence comes from Amphimallon solstitiale, assembly GCA_963170755.1. Taxonomy (NCBI): domain Eukaryota; kingdom Metazoa; phylum Arthropoda; class Insecta; order Coleoptera; family Scarabaeidae; genus Amphimallon; species Amphimallon solstitiale. Next base: position 104,643,712 of record OY720677.1, on the reverse strand, counting down.
CGAAAACATTATCATTTATGGTCAAATTCTTCTTCCCAAAATAATATTTTTTTCTTTTCTTCGCATTATGCGCACTGACATGCAAGTTTCTTCTGATTTGAGCTAGGGGCATGTCATCTTTTAAATTCCAATATCTAAATTGTATGTCGAGGATACTTTCACTTTGCATAGTGAAGACGTTAATTTGTTAAATTTTCTTCGGCAGAATCCTCATCTGTTACGTCACCAGTTGCACTTATGTGCGGCAATAGCGTTATGGTATCGATATCAATATCATCATCCTCTATTATCGCCAAAGCTTCATACAGAGTAAGCCACCTATAAAAAACAATATATAAAAATATGTGCCCAACGTACTACAAATAGGAGATCAACTCTTTCGCTAGTAAAACAAAAAATCAGAGGAAAATAACTAACTTTTCATGAATAAATCAATTCGACTATCTTTTTTAAAAGTAAATTAGAATAAACAAATATATCTACTCGTTTGTAAGCCACCAGAAAATACATACCTTTCAAGGTGATGCCATATTCAGCAATATCCGATCAAGCATAAACTAGTATATTATAATACTCCGAATTATGCAAAATAAAAGCGTCAACGAACTTCTTGCGACGATGTATTGATGCACGCTGACTAAATGAGCAGATTAAACGGTAGTTTGACGAATGCGTCGCGGCAAGTTCAGACATGTTTGTAGGTGTAATACATATAGGTTATTGAGCATATCTGGGTTAATAATAAAATTTATGTTGGGTGTCAATCTGTTGCAAGCGTTACTTTAACTGCTACTTGAATTAATAAACAATTAGCTCAATATTATGATACAAAAGGAAAATACTTACACTTATCAGTCCTATGGTCAAAAAACTTATCATCTACCTCCTGTATTTTTTTAATACCTACGCTATTGTTGTGGCGTGGCCACCGACATTAACCTGAAGTCCGTTTGCATTTCAATTATTGATTGGAAGTAACTTTTAAATTGAGAAAGTCGGGCGCTACTAAATTGAACAAAGATTTTGCTTTCGGTAAATATTTCAGAAAATTATAAAAACTTTGTTTGAGACTTATTCGCTAAAGGACAACAATAAGTTTTAACAAAAAGTTCAACAAATCGTATTTCCTTTCAAAGAATGTTCACATTACAAAGAGAAGAAATATTTAAGTCAGAACTAACACAAACAGTAATAATAACAGTTAGACGGATATCAGATTGTTCAAATGTTTACCTTTACACTTTGTTTACTATTTAAACACTAACATAATAGGTATTCGTATACCAGTTCAAACATTAATTGTAACACACAACAGCAATTATAATTACAAATTGCAATAATAGTCACAAACGAACTAAGAACATGACAACAATACATAGTACAAACAGTGAAAAATGCTGAAATTACTATTACAGAAATAGACTAATTAACGTTAGTACAAATACTAGGAAAGGAAACGTGATTACAATAATGCTTTGACAAGGAATGTGTGAACAACTGATACGAAAATGCGTAAAGCGATATTATTGTAGTGAAAATAAATAATTCGTCGCCCAACGGAATATTTCAAAGAAAACACGTGATTGTAACAATGAAATGTGAACAATTTGTGATATTAATCTTTGCGGAGTGGATCTTGGAGAGTCAATCGTTTGGATTCTGAACAGCCGACGCACAATGATCAAAATCGACGAAAACGTGATCGTAATTAAAAAAGTTTAAAATTTTGGGTAATGATAACTTCTGCATTTGTTTGTACGCGTCATCATACAACTTTTCACCAATAATTGCTATTATTAATTAACAAAAATTGCAAAATTAACAATATTTCTGTAGGGTATATTTTAGTAACTAAAATTTAAGTTGTGTTAGTTATTACCCGAGCCAGATATCTTGGTCCAATTAAAAGTAAATATAACAGGTGAGTGTACTTACCTTAAGGATTCAAATGGCATGCTTTCTAGGAAGCTGTTTTTATTTCCAAGTAACATCGGCTGCCTAAAATCCTATAACAGGTGTAAATGATTTTTTTATGAGGGATAACGTTTATTGCTAGCACTTGCTAGTCCATGAATTTTTCATGAAATGAAAGATTATAGTGTAGGTGACTAAAAAAGTTATGGTTTTACCTGCGGAGAGGTGCGGAACAGTACCTAATGTATATAAATGCGCGATGAGTGCCGTACGTATCTAGTCTTTTATTAGAAATTATGAAGTGCAGTCGTGAGTATAGTTTATTACTTTCTTGGTGTCCTCCGGAAACTTTTTAATTTCGCATAATTGTTTCTTTAATTAGTGTGTAATCACTTTTAATTAGTGTTTTGTTAGTGATTTTGGTGTTTAGTTAGTGTTTTGGCGCATTTTTGGCGTTTTGCCACTGTCGTAATTACACATCTGGATCTACATCAGAAAATGATGGAAGTATCTGATCAAGGTTTTTCGTGTTTTGGACTATCTCAGAGAACATTTTCAAGCAGATGTGTATGAAATTGCAACTATTGCGCTCGAGAATTTTACGAAATAATCGTTTTTCCCGCAATATCTTACAAAGTCGTGGAGTGTGCAGAATTATACGTATCTTTGTACAATTGGTACTCCATGCTACCTATAGTATATACAGTTCTTGTTCATGGTGTTGCAATTATTAAGAAATTCTATTGCCTATCGGTGAATTATCAGTAGAAGCCCAAGAGTCAAAGAATAAGGAAGTAAGGAAGTACCGGGACACACATACGCAAAAAAATCAACCCTCTTAACATCAATGTGGACTTATTCTGGAGGCTCCTATTGACCTCAGATCCTCTTCTGATTTCATGTCTATGCAGAGCATAATTCCGTTTCTTGACCTTACAGACGAAGACGAACTTGAACTTAAGGAGTACGAGTATGACGAGAAAAGCAAAATGTATAGGGACGACGCAAGTGAAGACTCGGATGATTAGTCTTATATTGTTTTGTCTGTGTCTTATCATGGCTATGTATATGTCAGAGATAGTTTCTATAATATCTACTTGCAATAAAACAAGTGACTACTGACTAAAAACGTCAACCACCCCCTCCTCCTTACAACAGCACCTCTAGCTCTTTACAACTAAATATTAGAGTAGTTTTTTATTAATAAACAAATAATTACGGTCTAAATATCACACGAAGTAACGATCGTTGAGATCGTGACATCGTAACATCTTTAAGAACTTATTTCATCCCCTAAGGGGTTAAAAGGGTTGAAATTGAATGAGTCGTTATCCAGTGTTTATACATATTTGTACGGAATAAAATAATTGAACAAGATTCAATTTTTAACCTACTTTAACAGCGAGATTAATTTCGACGAAAAGTTCATTAATTTTGAACACTATACAACGTTTCAACGGACACTACGTCTGTCGTCTTCAGGTTAGACCTACAAAATCTTACCGAGAACTAAATTCAAATTGTGTTACCATTGGTCCCCTCCCGCCAGACTTACGCCGTGTTTTGCACACGTTCCCACGGTCCGGAACACCTGCGTTGTGTCGTCGCCTTGTGACGTCTCGGGACCTGAAAGAGGGGTGTCAAATTATATAAAAGGAGGACGACACGCCAGAAAGGCATCAGTTCATGTCTGACCATTGGCAACAAGAACTACCAAGAGTTCTCAACGAGCAACAAGAACTACCAAGAGTTCTTACACAGCGACAAAAACTACCAAGAGTTCTCAACAGCCACCGAACTCTCCACATTTCGCCCTCTCCGTCCAAGGACAAAACCAGTGAAAGACCGATTACGAAGAATCCAGCCGTGGGAAAGTCCTGCAACTGGTACAGTGGCTAGCTTGCATCCACAGCTACCCATTTACCAAATATCAGCCCAAGGAACAAAGTCCAGGCGTCAGTATTCTGTCCCAGGTCAAAACTATTGAAAGACCGATTACGAAGAATTCAGCCATGGGAAAATCCTGCAACTGGTACAGTGGCTAGCTAGCATCCACAGCTACTCACATACCAAGTATCAACTCAAGGAACAATGTCCAGGCGTCAGTATTCTGTCCAAGGTCAAAACCACTGAAAGACCGATTACGAAGAATCCAGCCGTGGGAAAGTCTTGCACCTGCTACAGTGGCTAGCTAGCATCCACAGCTACCCACCTACCAAGTATCAGCCCGAGGAATGACGCCCAGGTGTCAGTATTCCGTCCAAGGTCAAAACTACTGAAATACCGATTACGAAGAATCCAGCCGTGGGAAAGTCCGACAACTGGTACAGTGGCTAGCTAGCATCCACAGCTACCCACCTACCAAGTATCAGCCCGAGGAACGACACACATGGAAATCGAGTAAATACTTTCTGTTAACCCGTGTAGTGCCGCAACTAATAAACACTGTGTCAAGTGCTTCCCCATTAATAACGCTCAGTGAAGTGGACTAAGTGTCGCCATTATTAAACTTTATTAATCTTCGTATATTGTGAATTCTAGTTTTGTTTATTTGTACCATTTGTGTTTGTTTATGTATGTATTATTGTTTTTCGTGTAAATAAATAAATTTTTGTGTGTGAATAAACTTTTGTTACTGTGCCGGGAGTCTCCGCCGCGGCACGCTCAATTCTATCTACAGCGCAGGTAACAATTGTGTTTTTAAGACGAAAGGAAAATTCCTTTAAAACACTTATGGCAGTACAAAATTATAAAGGATAAAAACGCAAATCAATACAGGGTTAGTTTTATAGCTTTGTATCGTAATATCACACACATTTATTCATACCATTGGACAATATATGAATACATAATTAAATACCCGAACACCTTGAGCGAATGTTATATATGTAAATGTATTATAATCAGGAACAACTTAAACTTTCTCCGGATTCTCGGCGAGGCAGATTAATTTTAAAAGCACCACGACTATTTCGCACACACTTCGGTGACTTTTAATTCTTGTAACCCGCCCCCTAACGGTACCCGTCGGTTACAGTTTCGTTCGCAACACCGTCGAACTTCCAAAAAGCGTAACTCGTAATGAGAAAATGCGAAATCTCCGCGGTTCCTCCGGAGAAACGGAACAAAATTAAATTTCGTCGGTAAAATGTTTAAGTTACCTGTACATAAATATTCATAACTGGTGTTTCGCGGGACACGAACAGGAAGATGGATTATCCGTTTAAGGTAATTTTAACGCTTTCTCGTATGTATTTTTCCGTTAAATTTTAGAGTTCCGAGCTGAGAAAAACCTATTACGTAGACACAGCCGGAGGCGACCTTGTACCGCCCTCTGTTGTAGTTTTATAATTGTTTTGAGCTACCAGCTTCTCGCCTCCGGCGCTGTCACTAAATGTTGGCCAGGAGAAAATTGAATTAACCACTTAAAGTTGTGTTTTTAACGCGAAATTATGTGCAAATTAATGCAATAATCAAGAAGAAAAGAAAAAAAGCACGAGGGATAACTAACTCCTGACACTTATTACTAGAGCCTGGATAATATGCACTAAAAAAGTTACAAAAAAATCATGCAAATATGCAGTTATTGTACTAAACATTATAGGTAATAAAATAATTATTATATTAATAATAATAGCTTTTAAAATAATAAGAATAAGTATGTATTCATGTTCAAATTATATACAGTTTTCAAGGTTTAAACAGTTATAAAACAACTATTTTATTTTTGGAAGTATTTATTTTAAGTAGTGTAATAAATATGAAAGTGATATTTAAATCATATATACTTTATTGAAAAAAAAACATATGTAATACATATCATAGTAAAGCTAAGCTTACAAATGATGCATATATATATGCTTGTATACGGTCCTACATCTTCGTCGCGGGTTGTTTCCTGGTCGGTACATCTATCCCGGACTAATGGTATTGAGGACTCCTATCCGTTCTTACTCTGGTTACCTTCAGCGGTTGTTTATATCTTTTTATTTAAAAGCATGCTCTTTATTGCTTTTCTAAAGTGAAGATATTTTAAGTTTTTGATTTCTTTAGGTAATTTGTTATAATGTGTTATATCTTACAATACACATAATTTTTAAACAACAATTTTTCTAATCATAATTAATTATTTACTGCTTGAATAATAACAATAGGTAATCAAATGCTTTTCTAGATTGTCTAATGTAAGATTTTGTTGTCGTTCACTTAAAATTAACTTATAACTGGAAAATGACCGTTCAACTTCACAGGAAGTTACTGGAGCATACTTGAATTTGCACATTACATTTGCACTTAAAAGGATATTTTCTTGGAAATTTCCTTGTAAAATATCATTGATTAACAAGAGCTTTTTAAATCCCAAGTTTTTGTCCAAAGTTGAATTAATTTTTTACAGAATTTACTAAAGAAATACTTTCATTCAATTAAAATCCTCTGCCTTCTAGTTTTGTGATTGTGGTAGCAATATACAAAAAATTACTTTTAGTAAAATATAATTGACTAGTAATCAAAGGGATTTGAAACAAATTAATGCATTTTCTATCTGGTGCCAAGCAATCTGGATCAAAATCGAAAACAACATTTTTGATTCCTTCATAATTTTCAGCGAGAAAATCTACAGCTTTTAACCACGTGCCCCATCGAGTAGCAACTGGTTCTGGGGGTAGTAGTAATTCTGGAAATTTTTCTTTATATCATTATACTCGAAGTGGAGCTTTCACAAAAACTTTCTTAACGTTACTCACTAAACTATATTAAAGGAAATTCCGATTTAACAATTTCGGGTACCCTATTTAATCCAAGGGCCAAACACGTACAATGCATTAAATTAGGGAAAATTTGTTTTTAATTTTCTGATGCTTTCACCATATACAGAGCGGCATCAGTTACCATTAGTAATATGTGTCTACTGGTAATTTGTGGAGTAAAAGGAAACTAATTAACGGTTAAGTTATTTGTTTTTTCTAACACCTTTACACCAATAAAATACCCTTTCCCTTGACTATCTTCGTTCGAAGCTCCAATGATAAAGTTGGCAATATACCTTCCCTTAACATCTGTAATTTCGTCGACAGAAAACCATACATACTTATTTTTAATTTCATTTTGGAGGGCTTCTATCGCGTCTCTAAAGTTACGGTCGACATATTTCTTTCTCAAAGTAGATGATGAAGGCACATTTACATTTTCTTTAGAGTAGTGTTTCTTTAAGAAATCTTGGAACAATTTCTTGCCCAAATTATGAAGTGGAATATTACACCCAATAAAAAGATTACACAGTTCTCTAGAATAAATTTGTTTCTCATTGCTGTCTGGATGTTGATCGGTTAATTGTTTTTATATCATGTAATTTGGTTCACGTTTTTTAACTGATGACTTTCGGTACCTAGGTATTGATCTCTTTGGAATTTCTTGTCACATTTTATCTACAAAAATATGCAATGCGTTAGTTTAAAAAACAGCTAACAATACAATAATTTAATAACTTGAAAACAATTTAATTATAACAATTAAATAACTAAATAAGCATAGAAAGAATAGTGTAAGAAAAATCTGTGTTTATTTATTATACAGGCAGTCCAGAAACTCTCCTGACAAACGAAGACCGGAGATTCCTCAGATAATTTTAAGACAATTTAACTCAATTCATCCTAGTCCGAAATTGCTTCCTAAGGGAGCTAGAGCTCTTTGAAGATGGCGCCTTGTAATTAGTTTTTTTTTAATATCTCCCGAACGCTTCTATTTAGAAAAACAAAAACTGGTATGCTTATTTATCCTCCAGAGATGAATCGATTCCATCAATTGCGAATTTCTAGTACCGGTCATAGGCGTCCGTTTTGGGTAGGTAAACGGTTATTTTAACGCATAACTTTTTTGTCTTTAACTTTTAAGAATTTGTGACACTAGATTATTAAATTTTCAGGTATTCTAGTACTAAAAGGTACTCTTACTTTAAGTCGGTAGGATACACCGTTTTCTAGAAAAATCGATTTGAAAATTTTTCGTTTTTTCGTCATTAAAATTCAATTTATTATTTTTTGCACTAGTTCATTCTGAACTGCCAACAGAAATAAAACCTACGTTTTTAATTGTCAAATTGTTGTCAGTCGCGAAGTTTATCTTTTAATTTTTTACTTTGTAGCATTCAAACAACGATTTCAATTTACAAAAAAATGGTTTTTACTAATGAAGAATACGCTGATATGCATTTAGTTTATGGCGAAATGAGGTGTAACGCTCGAGCAGCGCAACGTAGATACGCTGAAAAATTTCCCAATCGTCAGCATCCCACTCACTCAACATTTACAGCTCTTCATCAACGATTAAGAGAAACAGGTTCAGTGGTCCCAAAAAAAAATGAAACAGGGAGACATAATGATGTAACAGCAGAACATGGATGTTATTTTAATGGAAGTTGAGGAAAATCCAGAAATTAGCGTTCGAAGACTATCTGCCATGTATCCCACAATTTCAAAATCTTCCGTAGGAAATATCTTACACAAAGAAAATTTATATCCTTTTAATTTTACAAAGGTACAAGCACTGCTAGAAGGAGATTTTTCTGCTCGTGTAGAATTCGCTAGATGGTTACAAAATCAGATAAATCAAGATGAAGATTTTTTCAGGTACATTTTGTTTGGTGACAAAGCTTCATTCTCAAAAAATGGAATTTTTAATGTACATAATCCACACTATTTTTCGTACGTTGGTGACAATCCCCACGTTGTTCAAGAATTTAAGCATCAGCATAGGTTTATCATAAACTGGATTGGAGTAGTTGACGATTATCTTCTTGGACCTGTGGAATTACCTGCTCGTTTAAATGGTGTTGATTACTTACATTTCCTGCAAAATATTTTACCTGATTTGTTAGATGAGGTGCGTTTAAATATTCGGCAAAACTTATGGTTTCTCCAGGACGGCTGTCCGGCCCACTTTAGCAGGAATGTACGAGACTTTCTAGATAATAACTACGAAGACCATTGGATTGGAAGAGGCGGTCCAGTTGCTTGGCCAGCAAGGTCGCCGGATTTGAATCCTTGCGATTATTGTGTTTGAGGATACATAAAAGCATTTGTTTATTCCGTTGCGATACAAAATCGTGCACAACTCTGGCTAAGGATACAAGATGCTTGCAACGAATTTAGAAATAACTTTGGAATTTTTGCAGGAATTCGGCGTTCTCTAAGCAAAAGGGTAAATTTATGCATAGAGACTAATGGTCATCACATCTAGCATCTTTTGTAACTATCTTTGATACTTGTTCTTTTTTTGTTAGTTTCGTTCCATTGTAATAAATACTTGGTTTTTAAAAACCTTCAGCTAAAATTTTGTTTCAAATTGATTTTTGCTTCTTTTCCGAAACATTTTTTACGAATTGTGTGCTGCATTTATTGAAACAAAAGATGATTTATTAAATTAATTTTCATCCTTGATAGTCCCAGCCAACTTCGTCGCTAAAAATAAGTAGGTACATAATAAATTGAATTTTAATGGCGAAAAAACGAAAAATTTTCTAATCGATTTTTCTAGAAAACGGTGTATTCTACCGACTTAAAGTAAGAGTACCTTTTAGTACTAGAATACCTGAAAATTTAATAATCTAGTGTCACAAATGCTTAAAAGTTAAAGACAAAAAAGTTATGCGTTAAAATAACCGTTTACCTACCCAAAACGGACGCCTATGACCGGTACTAGAAATTCGTAATTGATGGAATCGATTCATCTCTGGAGGATAAATAAGCATACAAGTTTTTGTTTTTCTAAATAGAAGCGTTCGGGAGATATTAAAAAAGAACTAATTACTAGGCGCCATCTTCAAAGAGCTCTAGCTCCCTTAGGAAGCATTTTCGGACTAGGATGAATTGGGTTAAATTGTCTTAAAATTATCTGAGGAATCTCCTGTCTTCGTTTGTCAGGAGAGTTTCTGGACACCTGTATAATAATTTCAATGTTGTGCGGAGAGACAGAGATTTTGCTGCCAGTCATCGTACGCGTGGCGGGGGAGTCTTGGTTATTTTTAAGCGCGATGTGTTGCTTGATGTGATTGATATTAACCAAATAAGTACTTTAGCACCTCTTGTTGATCTTTTAGCTTGCAAATGCCATTTTGGTGATACCGCGCTTACCATTGCACTTGTTTACATTCCTCCGGATATATTTGCTAATGACTTGGAATTGTTTACTTCTGCGTTGTAGGCTCTTTTGTTTAGCACTACATTCATGATGCTTGGGGACTTTAATCTGCCTGCCTTGTATCTGCCGATCAATCAGCATTGCAACAAAACGGCGATATTTAGAGGTTTTTTGGATGTGTTGGATGCCAAACAGCACAATAACATTAGAAACAGTGGGGGTAAAATGTTGGATTTAATCTTCTCCAACATTGATCTCAAAATGCAGATCCTGCAGTAGTGTTCCGTGTGACCCTTAACATTCATCCCTCGATATTTCATTCCAATATTCATTTTGTAATTCTGAACATCGCTTTCCATCTGCTAACAACCTGCGTTACAACTTCCGCAGGGCTGACTTTTTGTCTTTATATAGTCAGTTCATGGATTACGATTGATCTTTCTTGACGCAATTTACAGACCCTGATGTGGCATTGGATGTATTTTATGCTGCGCTGTATTCCATACTAGACGTCCATGTCCCTAACAAAAATATGTCACATTCTTCATATCCACCATGGTTCTCCTCTGAAATTATACTAAACCTCAGAAATAAGAAGTATTATCACAGTAAATGGGTCAAAACAAAAGACATACGATTCCATGAGTTTAGACGTCTCAGAAGACTGATTAAACAGCAAATACATGATAACTATGTGTCTTATATCGCAGGGGTTGAGAAATCAATGAATGTAGCCCCTTGCAACTTATGGGGCTTTCTTCGAGCAAAAACATGCTCCACAAGAATACCTGGTAATCTTCGTGACAATGTGGGCAATGACTTTTCTGATCCCATGGAAATTGTCAATCTTCCACTCACAATAAAAAGCGATTAAAGCTCTACGTAATTTGAAATATGCGGATAGTTATAATAATGTTGCGTTTTCGGGTTCGAAATAAACAACTCGTGCAATTATTTATTTAAAACAGTCTGTATATTTATGTAACTTAAAATTATTTAACAATATAAAAATATATAACTAAAGTATCACACTTAAACTACTATTAATAAATTAAAATTAACACTTGTATTTATTTACTACTACTAATATGTCCGTATTTATTTACATAACACTGTTGCGTGCTTTTGGCACTTCTGACTAATTTCATTTCAAAATATTAAATAATATCTGTTTACTTAAATGAGCAATTATTTAATTACTTAAGAATTCCAAATTAATCATAATAATCATTCTTTTGGCTCATACTGTATACTATTTATTATTTTCAATACGCAAAATATATTCAAAACTTAAATATGTATTACAATTCTACAGCTAAGCTTGTTTAACCTTCTTGAATAAACAGTTCTTTATATTTTTTTCACTACGTATCAATTTCTGTTAAAATAACTTCTACATCTAACATTTCTTAAAAATAACATCTGAATAACAACATTTATAATCTAAAGTAAAATTCTTCTTATAAAGCAAATATTAGAGTCACGTACAACAAGTTTTCTTTAATACCCTTTTGTATGACATGACGACAACTAAATATTGACACCGCACGTGTACCCGGGTTATCAATAGCCCATTATTCAACAATACCCTGGGAACCAAGCCATTAAATCTATTACATCGTATGCGTCGTGTGCAAAAATTCCTTCTTGAAGAAGTCGAGAACCTTCTAGAATCCGGAAATAGGCGTGTTTCACCCCTCTCCAACAGTACGCATAAAAAGGCAAGATCGCTTAAAAATGATTATTAATTTTTGTTATCCGCCAAGTGACAGTCGACATCTCGAAGTAATTTTAAATATAGACCATTAACGGTCGGTGACTACCACCAGATGTTTGACGCATAATCCAGTAGTAACTTCAGAATTGCTATCACAGTGTACGTATTACAGCAGTGTTAAAGCTAGTCAAGTGACGATTTAACGTGCATAGTGAGTTTAAAATTATCAACGATCATTAGTCCAGTCTGAAAGAAGATTCGGCAGATCACGATAATTCACCTTAGGGGAATTTAAAGCAATCTGGATACTGACCCGTTGGATTCTCCTTCCCGTCAAACTACCGAAGAAATCCATCACGTTCTCGGGGGAAAGTCATCGACCCGTCGCACATTTACCAACGATTATTAGCGTCTCCGCACACTTCAAGGTAATTAAGCATCAATTATGTCTCAGAGCGCTTAAAGATTATTTTACCGTCGGTAGAATAAAACCTAAGGCCATTCCTTCGGGTTTGGTAACCATAAAACTAATATTTAGTCCGTCGGATAACAGTTAAAATAGGATTAATCTGTATTTTTCTATTCACATTGTTGTTTGAATCATTACACTACTGTGAACAATAGTATTAATCTGAAATTTCGAGTTCATTGTTAGAATCTTTGTACTATTGCCTATGTTATCGTAACTTTAAGTTAATCTTTTAAAAGTTCCAGTACGAATTATTCATTTTGTCAAATTCATTCATACATTAGTTGTTGCATTTTGTTCAAGAGTTAATATCCGATTTTAATTTACCATTTGTATTTGCAATCAAGATATTGTCATATGTTATTTGTGGTCATCTTTGTGTAACCACAATTTATTTTATCTCGCCAGAGTATTAAATTAGGGATTGTTTAATCTAATGTAAAATGTGGAAGTGAAACATCAATGTATTGGTGTTAAATGTTTATTGTACTTTGCTTTAAATTGTCTTAGGTAATAAATATTGTTAAGTTTACGACACTTGTGTTTTAAATTAATTAATCCTCGTTCCTTGAGGCGACTCGAAAGCTCAGTGACTGTTTCCTATTTTAATTCACTAATATACCTGGAGCCACGATGTGCTAATTCTAGTGATAATAAATAAAATAAAACAAAACAAAATAACGATTCAAGTCAAAATAGGTGGCGTCCAATAATAACTTCATGCATAATCACAAGATCATTCATGTAAACAATTAGCCATCTAAAAGAATCAACACCGGTTACCTGAGGAACTTCTGATTGAGGAATTGTAAGACTTAAGATTAAGGTAGGTGAGTTTTGTCATTAAATTAAATATACGCATTTATTCACTCTTTGTTAATTCAATTATTAGTGGTATAAATTCAATTACAATAATAAATATTGAACGACCCTGGGATCACTGGATGCAGACTGTGCTACTGGGCGAATTACTCTGTTCTTGCATCCAGTACCGTTGCTAATTGCTAAATGTTTAATTAATCAAATCTTTTACCTAGTTCTCATATGAAACAATTCAGTATAGCAATTATTCGGCAACAATTTGGCGCCCAACGTGAATTGTTTAAATATTAATATTAATATACGTATACAGGCTGTTGTGAAATTACCACCCACTTCTTTAAAAATAAATTTTTTTTGATTATTTAAATAATTTTTCTTTTTTAATTTTTATATATATATATACAGAGTGATGCGTGTGTTTGGTGACAACACTTACTTATAATCAAATTAAATTATTTTGCTTGTTTTGTCATTTCTTTCAATTTTAATAATTTTATTAAACATTATTTGAAAATAAAAATTTCTTAAAAATTTTTATTTCATTTTGGATTGGTTGGGAAAGGTACGCTTTGCTTTTCTTTCAATTTTAATAATTTTGTGGAACTATTTTTACATTTAATTTAGATATTCAGTTAATATTAATTGAATTAATTCAGTTTTGATTTTGTAAATATTGTAGTCTGATTGTACAGTGGTTGTTAATTTTGTAAATATGGCATCATTAACTATTAATGTAAGCTACTTACGTAAAGACGAATTAGTCTACGAACTGAGCTTAAGAGGGTTACCTACAACGAACGATGATACGGTAGAACAATTGCGAAAGGCTTTGAGACCATTGTTAAAACTAGAAAAACATAAAGAATCTTTGTCATATCCAGAGTATCAGGTAGATATTGACAAGGAATTAACGGAGCTTGAAGCTAAGCTCAAAGATCTTAAACCAACAATGGAAAAATACGCATTGTCACCGGGTGGTAGTTCTGCGGCTATTCAAACTCGCCTTCATCATTGTATGAATAGAATCAATCGGTTACCTTTTGCACAGTTAAACGCGGAACAATCTCAGAAACGTACTCAAATTTTATTAGAATTATTACAACACTTAGATACTATTGAAGTGGATCAGGTCACTGATGATCTACAGGGTGTCACATTAGGGAGTACGGGTGCAGCAAGTAATGCTAGCGGAATAACAGCACATGCATCTAGTCCAATTACAGTATCGCGCGCGTCGCGTAATTTTTCGCCAGTTAGAAAATGGAATTTGAAATTTAATGGGGATTCTAGACAATTTTCGGTGCATCAATTTTTAGAAAGAGTTAATGAATTAAGAATTGCACGCGGAATTTCAGAAAGTGATTTGTTTGAATCCGCCATTGATTTATTTGAAGGAAAAGCTTTGCTGTGGTTTAGGTCACACAGACATAGGTTTGACAGTTGGCCGACTTTATCGGCATTATTGTGTAAGCATTATGAGCCACCAGATTATCAATCTAGATTGTTTCAAGATATTTTGTCAAGAACTCAAGATCCATCTGAGTCATTCATAGACTATTTTTCATGCATGCTATCAATGTTTAGACGTTATGGGGAAGCATCGGAGGATGTGCAATTGGGAATTATTTCTAGAAATTTATCACCTTTTTATATTATGCAATTGCCAACAGTAACGACATTGGCGGAGCTTGAGGATGAATGCCTCAAGCTCGAGAAAAAGAAATTTAGGGCAGATAGTTTTCGTCCACCGTCACGCAGGCGTAACACCTATGTAGAGCCAGATTTTGCTTTCGTGTCGACATCTGGTGTTGAGCGCGAAGCAGTGAATAAACCTGCAGTAAATTCAGTTAAAGCATCTTCAGACAAAGTTTCTAGAGATTTTCGGTGTTACAATTGCGGAGACCGAGGGCATGGATTTAATGATTGTAAGAAAGCTCGGAAGAAATTTTGTTATAAATGTGGTCAACCTAACGTGACCGTAGGCACATGTCCTCGATGCTCGGAAAACGCAAGGGGGAGACGATCGTAGGTCGAGAGGTCGTCCCCGTTGCTGTTTCCTCGACCCCAGCCTCTGTATTATCAAATACCGGTAAAATTTTTCTCGATTATGTCATTTCTCGTGTTTCTGGAGATCAACGCCCATATTTAGAAGTTCAAGTAAAGGGTTATCCTGTAATAGGTTTACTAGATTCCGGAGCCTCTAGAACACTGGTTGGCTCGCGTGGCTATCAGATTTTGAGTAATTTGGGTTTTTGTCTAAAACCGCAAGCTGTTGAGTGTACAGTTGCGAACGGACAGGTGTGTGTAAGTACAGGATTTATTACTGTACCTTTTTGCCTAGAGGGCAAAGTTTGTTTAATTGATGTTTTAGTTGTGCCTGACTTGCCACACACATTAATTTTAGGAGTAGATTTTTGGATGTCCATGAATATAGTGCCTGACTTACGTCAGAATATTTGGCACTTTAGTAAACAGGACCCTGAAATTCATATTAATAGTATAGCTAGTGCTACCTCTTTGAGCGTTGATCAAAAGAACCTATTAGATCAATTAGTCGCTGAGAAAACAGTACTCATGAGCAAATCATTAGGTAAAACTCATTTAGTATCTCACGAAATTCAATTATTGCCAAATACTAAACCCATTAAACAACGATATTATCCTGCGTCACCAATCAAACAACAAGCTATTGACCAGGAAATTAAAAAAATGTTGGAGCAGGGAATCATAGAACCTAGTAACAGCCCTTGGGCTTCACCTGTTTGTTTAGTGCAAAAGAAAGATAATAGCTATCGTTTTTGTGTTGATTATCGTAAACTAAACTCTGTCACTCAAAAAGATTCGTATCCCTTGCCCTATATTTCAACCATTTTGGATCAGTTAAGAGATGCTAAATACTTAAGTTCGTTAGATATTAAGAGTGCATATTGGCAAATTCCTGTCGCGGAAAGTTCTCGTGATTGCACTGCCTTTTGTGTGCGTGGCGGCTTATACCGTTTTGTACGCATGCCGTATGGTCTTACAGGAGCGCCTGCCACATGGCAGCGTCTCATGGATTCTGTTCTTGGAGCTGACCTCCAACCTTCTGTTTTTGTATATCTTGATGATATCGTTATTATTTCGCAAACTTTTGAATCCCATATGGCCACTCTAAATGAAGTTTTTGACCGTCTTCATAATGCAGGACTTACTGTGAATTTTGCCAAGAGTCAATTTTGCCGTCCTCAATTAAAATACTTGGGTTATGTAGTTGATGAACTGGGATTGCGCCCAGATCCTGACAAAGTACAATCCATTTTAGACATCCCACCACCTAAGAATGTCAAGGAAGTACGAAGATTTATCGGAACTGCTTCTTGGTACAGACGTTTCGTACCACAATTCTCCACCATCATTGCACCTTTGACCAATCTTACTAGAAAAAAGACTCCATGGTCTTGGACCAATGAATGCGAAGAGGCATTCAAACAGCTAAAGGAAAAACTTGTTTCATCTCCACTACTGGTTTGTCCTGATTTCTCTAAGACCTTTATTCTTCAAACTGATGCTTCAGCTTATGGCCTTGGGGCCGTTCTCACCCAACAATATGACGATGGGGAGAAAGTTATTTGTTATATGTCTCGTTCTCTGACTGCTCAAGAACGTAAGTACAGTGCTACTGAGCGTGAATGTTTAGGTGTGATTTGGGCTATTGAGCATGTGCGTCACTACGTAGAGGGGTATCACTTTCAGGTAATTACGGATTGCCACTCTTTATTATGGTTGCATAATTTAAAGGACCCTCATGGTCGCCTGGCCAGGTGGTCATTGCGACTGCAGCCCTATGATTTTGAAATGATTCATAGAAAAGGTTCGGAAAATGCCGTCCCTGATTTTTTGTCACGCTCCGTCAGTACCACTGTTGATTTAGTTCAGGCTGAAGATCCCTTACCTCCCATCGATCGTTGGTATCTTAAAATGATTGAAGAAGTGCAGGATAAACCCCATCGTTATCCCTTATGGCGTGTGGAAAACAATAAATTGTTTAAATATATCAAACCTCGTTACTCCGAACTTAGTCATCCCAGTCAGGAGTGGAAATTAGTTCCTCCACGAGAACGCCGCACCTCAATCATTCAATCTTGTCATGACGATCCCACTTGTGGACATCCAGGAATTTCTAAGACCATCTCCCGTGTTTCCCAAAAGTATTTTTGGCCCAAAATGGCCACCAGCGTTGCCAAATATGTCAGGAAATGTGGGACCTGTCTCAGTATTAAATCGGAAAATAAACCACCTGCAGGACATCTGCGTAGTAAAGCACCCACTGCCACCAGACCATGGCAGATAATTTCTGCGGATTTAATGGGACCCCTGCCCCGTTCCACTAAGGGATATTCATATATTTTAGCTGTTTGTGATATTTTTAGTAAGGCCACCTTAGTGTTTCCCCTGCGAACTGCTACAGGCGCTAGTGTCACTAAAGTTATTGAAGATCATGTGATACTTCTTTTTGGAGCCCCTTCTCATTTAATAGTTGACAACGGTGTTCAGTTTAAAAGTAAAGTTTTTCAAAAAATGACCCAGAATTATAATATTCGAATAGCCTACACTGCGCTTTACCATGCACAAGCCAATCCTACAGAACGCGTCAACAGGACAATTAAAACAATGTTAACTGCTTATGTTAAAAATAATCACAAAACCTGGGATCAGTATTTAGCAAAAATCGGTTATGCCATTAGATCATCTGAACACGAAGTCACTAAGGTAACTCCAAATTTCATCAACTTTGGTAGGGAAGTCACTTTAAATGGCAATGATGAGAATTTTGTTCCGAATGAAGCTGAAACACCTATTTTGAATATTGATAATAAAAAGTTAGCTTTTGCCGCGCTGTATAAAGACATACAGGCCCGTATTAAGAAAGCGCATCTGCGCAGTGCTCATGATTACAATCTCAGACGACGACCTATTAAGTTTGTGGTAGGACAGCAAGTTTGGAGGAAGAATAAAGTTTTATCGGATGCTACTAAGCAGTTTGCTGCCAAGCTTGCTCCTAAATATTCAGGACCCTTTGAGATAGTTCGTATTGTGTCGCCTTGGGCATATGAACTTATTGATGACCAAGGTCGAATTTCTACTTGGCATATCCAAGACCTAAAGGCACACCCGCCAGACTAGACAAAGAAATTTTTGACCTGCTGTTGGGGTCGATAAGAATTCCACAGCCGTGTAACCAGCGTGGGGTAAAAGTCCCCTAAATGGATCAATATATTGCGCAACCACCATCTTAATGCAATCTTTAATATATCCTTTCTATTCTTTTTTTGCTCTCTCTCTTCAATAATGCAATCTTTCCATCTTTGGATATTTTTGACCTGCTGTTGGGGTCGATAAGAATTCCACAGCCGTGTAACCAGCGTGGGGTAAAAGTCCCCTAAATGGATCAACATATTGCGCAACCACCATCTTAATGCAATCTTTTCATATTAAGAAAAATTTTTTTGACCTGCTGTTGGGGTCGATAAGAATTCCACAGCCGTGTAACCAGCGTGGGGTAAAAGTCCCCTAAATGGATCAATATATTGCGCAACCACCATCTTAATGCAATCTTTTCATCATAGGATATTTTCGACCTGCTGTTCATTCCACATTTTCCTTTTTAATACTTCTGTTGAATTTGTTACTTAATATGCCCATTAGTTTTGATTAAATTTATTTGGTGGAGTGAATTGCTTATGACCTTTAATGTTTGACTTTTCTCAATTTTGTCCCTGAATGTAACTCTGTGTGCGAGTGTCATCTTGTAGTTGTTAAAAATTTGTGTGCAAGTGTTTGGTTTTGTCATGTATGCATGGCGTTTTGATTTGTCATTTGAGATGACATTTTGGTTTGAGGTGTTGTCGGGGTATAAAGTCCCCTTCCCCTCTATTGTGTGGTAGTTTAGCTACTTTGTGCCACTCACTTGTTATTTATGATTGTAGTTTAGCTACTGGTTTTGGTTTGTGATGACCCTCGTATGCGAGAATTTAATGTTGGTTTTTTTTTTAAGAATTCATTTAAACTTTTGTACAAATACCTGTACACTCTAGTCAGTCTGGGGGTGGCCCAGGACAAATTATCCCGATTTAGACTCCGTTACTTCATCATCACCCGTGGTTTGTTTACCTTTTTATTTATTCCTTTTATTCTTTTTTCAAGAGCGTGGTTTTGTCATGTTAGCATGACGCTTTTTGATGTTTTAGTTTTGTCATTTTAGATGACTATTTTTGGTGGAGGTGCTGCCGGGGTATAGAGTCCCTACCCCTCCAATTTTGTTTCGTAGTAAAGCTGCGTGTGCCACCTGCTTGATTATTTAATGTTGGTAATATTATTGTTGACAGATAAACTGTCTGGATCGGGTGATGACTGAATTTATACCAATTTTGACTTTGTTTTCTCTCACCGATTGCGTCTTTCGGCCCCCATCCCCTTCAAAATTTTCTACCGTGAGCTTCGGCTAAACCCGGGTTTGTCGCTGCACCATAATTGCGTGGTTGCAGGCACCCAATTTTGACTTATGTCGTCAATTCGACTAACGATTCCACTGCGGGAGAGCGGTGTCAAGTCCGTGGGGAGTATTCATCCATTTTCAGGGGGAGGTGGATGGTCTCCTATTCTTTTGCTTACAACCTAGTCTTGACCCTTTTTTGTTGCCCGACACCGCCATCTTATTTTTTTTTGTGCTTTGGTCTTCATAGGTTGGCTTTAAATGTAGCTGACGAAGACCAACTTTACTTAGTTTTAAGGAATTTCACGTGGGAGTTGGTTTATTTGTTATCTTTTGTCAAAATTTATTGAACCTTTTTCGGCCTAACTTATTAACTTTTATTGTAGTGCATTGCCTACATTTTAATATAACCTTGTATCAAAATTAGTATAACGCCTTTAGGATATTTTCAGTTTTCTTTGTAACTTCGGTTGCATTTTAATATGTACCCTGTATCAAAATTTATGTAACGCCGTTTGGATATTTTTATTAACTCTCATTGTAGCATTGTCTACATTGATAGTTTCTGTTCAGGTCAGCCTGTGTCAGTAGTTGTAAGACACTTTTTTTCTCTTTTTCGTCATTTTTCAAAATTCACCTAACCTCTTGTTTAACTTCACTTAACCTTCAGTTGTGGATTACCGTCTGCTCTTTTGTGTACCGTTGGAAATTATGTGTTTACTCGTCGTGTCTACCTACGAATTTATTTGGGACCTTCAGTCTAACTTTATGCTTAAAAAATTTTGTTCATAATACCCTGGTGCTTTCCTTTACTTAATCGGAAAGTTACTGAAGTAACTTTCCTAAGGCACTTAAGGGGGGATTTGTTGCGTGCTTTTGGCACTTCTGACTAATTTCATTTCAAAATATTAAATAATATCTGTTTACTTAAATGAGCAATTATTTAATTACTTAAGAATTCCAAATTAATCATAATAATCATTCTTTTGGCTCATACTGTATACTATTTATTATTTTCAATACGCAAAATATATTCAAAACTTAAATATGTATTACAATTCTACAGCTAAGCTTGTTTAACCTTCTTGAATAAACAGTTCTTTATATTTTTTTCACTACGTATCAATTTCTGTTAAAATAACTTCTACATCTAACATTTCTTAAAAATAACATCTGAATAACAACATTTATAATCTAAAGTAAAATTCTTCTTATAAAGCAAATATTAGAGTCACGTACAACAAGTTTTCTTTAATACCCTTTTGTATGACATGACGACAACTAAATATTGACACCGCACGTGTACCCGGGTTATCAATAGCCCATTATTCAACAATACCCTGGGAACCAAGCCATTAAATCTATTACATCGTATGCGTCGTGTGCAAAAATTCCTTCTTGAAGAAGTCGAGAACCTTCTAGAATCCGGAAATAGGCGTGTTTCACCCCTCTCCAACAGTACGCATAAAAAGGCAAGATCGCTTAAAAATGATTATTAATTTTTGTTATCCGCCAAGTGACAGTCGACATCTCGAAGTAATTTTAAATATAGACCATTAACGGTCGGTGACCACCACCAGATGTTTGATGCATAATCCAGTAGTAACTTCAGAATTGCTATCACAGTGTACGTATTACAGCAGTGTTAAAGCTAGTCAAGTGACGATTTAACGTGCATAGTGAGTTTAAAATTATCAACGATCATTAGTCCAGTCTGAAAGAAGATTCGGCAGATCACGATAATTCACCTTAGGGGAATTTAAAGCAATCTGGATACTGACCCGTTGGATTCTCCTTCCCGTCAAACTACCGAAGAAATCCATCACGTTCTCGGGGGAAAGTCATCGACCCGTCGCACATTTACCAACGATTATTAGCGTCTCCGCACACTTCAAGGTAATTAAGCATCAATTATGTCTCAGAGCGCTTAAAGATTATTTTACCGTCGGTAGAATAAAACCTAAGGCCATTCCTTCGGGTTTGGTAACCATAAAACTAATATTTAGTCCGTCGGATAACAGTTAAAATAGGATTAATCTGTATTTTTCTATTCACATTGTTGTTTGAATCATTACACTACTGTGAACAATAGTATTAATCTGAAATTTCGAGTTCATTGTTAGAATCTTTGTACTATTGCCTATGTTATCGTAACTTTAAGTTAATCTTTTAAAAGTTCCAGTACGAATTATTCATTTTGTCAAATTCATTCATACATTAGTTGTTGCATTTTGTTCAAGAGTTAATATCCGATTTTAATTTACCATTTGTATTTGCAATCAAGATATTGTCATATGTTATTTGTGTTCATCTTTGTGTAACCACAATTTATTTTATCTGGCCAGAGTATTAAATTAGGGATTGTTTAATCTAATGTAAAATGTGGAAGTGAAACATCAATGTATTGGTGTTAAATGTTTATTGTACTTTGCTTTAAATTGTCTTAGGTAATAAATATTGTTAAGTTTACGACACTTGTGTTTTAAATTAATTAATCCTCGTTCCTTGAGGCGACTCGAAAGCTCAGTGACTGTTTCCTATTTTAATTCACTAATATACCTGGAGCCACGATGTGCTAATTCTAGTGATAATAAATAAAATAAAACAAAACAAAATAACGATTCAAGTCAAAATAGGTGGCGTCCAATAATAACTTCATGCATAATCACAAGATCATTCATGTAAACAATTAGCCATCTAAAAGAATCAACACCGGTTACCTGAGGAACTTCTGATTGAGGAATTGTAAGACTTAAGATTAAGGTAGGTGAGTTTTGTCATTAAATTAAATATACGCATTTATTCACTCTTTGTTAATTCAATTATTAGTGGTATAAATTCAATTACAATAATAAATATTGAACGACCCTGGGATCACTGGATGCAGACTGTGCTACTGGGCGAATTACTCTGTTCTTGCATCCAGTACCGTTGCTAATTGCTAAATGTTTAATTAATCAAATCTTTTACCTAGTTCTCATATGAAACAATTCAGTATAGCAATTATTCGGCAACAACACTTCTATTTATATCACACGGCACTACTATATTTATTTTTACCGAACGACTTATATTTATCTCTTATATTTATTTTTTAGGCGCCTCGGCTATTTCTTACGGACTTTCTTAGTCTGGGATTACTCCGCAAATTACTCATCCCGCAATGAATCCCTCTATAAATATATCTGCATAAAAAGTTCTCGAAAAGTACCAGTAAATTCGGTAATATACCAGAGGAAATCTAGACTCCTCCTTGTTTATGCCTTATATTTGAATTAGATGATATATTTACGACTTGTTTACATATCGTTTTTATACGATGCGCCGAGATGATTTATGGTCCCTATTTTTTTTAACGTCGCTCGGAAGTCTCATACATATTTCGTTACAATAATAATAATAATAATAATAAGCATTTTAAGCGAGGGAGAATAATATTCGAAATAATATAAAATTACAGACAATATTATAATTACTGTGACTTACATATATACCTTTATACGTAAAACGTATATGCATATATGCATGTGTTTGAGATACACACATACATTAAGTGCTATTGTGTGTATGTGTGTATCTCAAACACATGCATATATGCATATACGTTTTACGTATAAAGGTATATATGTAAGTCACAGTAATTATTTACTGCTTGATGTTAGTTTTAACATCCATGTGTTCACACTTTTCATTTTCGTTGAGACAATATTATGTTTATATTGAATAAAAACAATTTCTCAAAAAGCAATATAACAAATATTTGCTGATACATGAAAAGGGTGGCCAATAGAACATAGAATGGGACCCTTCTTATACATAATAATGCATATTTCATATACATCTTCTCCGTCACACGAATAAAAATGAATTGAAAAGGAAAATATGTAATAAAAGGGCACAAGAAACCTCAAATGAATGACCTTTTCCCCTCGATATTACTGTCAGCAGCCATCGATGTCCTTCCCAGTTGTTCCAGTTGTCAGAGGGTGGTTGAGTACAATGCTCGGTATCGCACAGCGGGTACGACGACCCGATTCCGGGCCCTTTTAAATGGATGTACCGTTCCGAAGAAGAAAACCTGTGACGGACGATCCTTTATTGCTGATTGCGAAACCGGAAAAAATTAACCGAGATGACTTCTTCTCTTGCGATATCGTACGTACAAGGAGCGTTTTTTGTGTGTCTGTCTGCTGGTCTCGTTTTGAAATTAAAACCGAGCTCGTTCTGTGCAGTCCCCCGTCTCCGTTTTTGTATTTATCTTCGCTTTGTGCACGAAAATGCGGCGCTTTATTTTTATTTTCGCCATTCTGTGCGATATTTTACATCGAGATTAGCTGCATAGATAAATACATGGCATGCACAGTACATTACAGGATTAAATGGGAACTGATGAGACGTTTAAAACACTCGTTTGAAGGAAGAAAATGTGAGTATATTTTTAAAACCAAGCTTTCATCAGATACGAATTTGTAAATAGAATAGGCTGTAATTAAGAAGATACATTTTACAACTTAATTTTGCATAATATTCAGACAATAGAAAGATCACAGCACTTTATATTTTTAATTTAATATTACTGTCTTTTTTGGTTTATTTGACAATTATTCAAATCTGTAAGTGTCATTGCGTTCGTATTATATCCTAATGTCCATCAAAATGACCACAAAAAGAAAATAAATTATGGAAAAAATTTGGAAGACAACGTTATTTATTATAACATAAGTAACAAACACATATTAACGGGGAAATGGGAAAAAAGGGAAGGTAAAATAATAGCAGAACATGTTACCATGATACTAAAATACAGGGTTATGATAAAGTAACGCAAAAAATTCATAAAACGTACAATGTTCATTTTTGCAAAAAATGCAAAAGCACGTCAAACAGTTTATTTTATTCCGCGTCTTTTAACATAAGTCAAAAAAATAAAACGTCAAATATGTCAAAGTTATGACGTCATCAATATTGTTTTTAAATATGAAGCTTGGTTTTTTTTTTACTTTATTTGATAAAGCTTGTTTTTCTGCATTATAAGGAAATAATTGAAGTAGGGGTCACATAAGAAAAAACTGAGAGAATTAATAAAAAAACAAAATAAACTTTATTATAGTAATAACATTTAAATTAACTAAACAGTCCATTAAACCAAAACGATTTCTTACAGGAATTGTTCAAACTGTGTCCCGTTCACTATCTGACATAGGCCAAGACGATGGTAGACCTGATTTACAGAGTCTTCGATCATCTGCGGAGTTATACGAGTCATTTCATGTCTAATTCGTTCCATTAAGTCTTCTAAATTGTCTGGTCGGTTAACGTAGACCTGACTTTTTAAATGTCCCCACAGAAAGAAATCAAGGGGTGTGAGATCAGGTGACTTAGGTGGCCACTCCATTGGTCCACGTCTTCCAATCCGCCTTCCTTCAAACCGGTTATCCAGAAACCTTCGAACATTAAGACCATAATGTGGTGGTGCACCATCTTGTTGGAACCAAATACTGGGATCCAAGTTTTCCCTATTATTTGGATCCGGAAATGCCGCAATTAGATCCGGAAGCACTGCCATACGAAGATGTTCCAAATATCGCTCAGCTGTTAAATTCCCACGAAAGAAATAAGGACCAATAAATTTTCCCCTGACGATTCCTACCCATACATTAATTTTTTGGGGGCGATGGGTGTGTTTTGTCTGAATCCAGTTGGGATTTTCCCGAGCCCAGTAGCGACAATTGTGTCGATTTACTGTACCACTTAAATAAAACGTTGCCTCGTCTGAAAATACTACACTATTAAGCAAATTTGGATTTTCGTCACAATGCCTTATGAAGATTTCACAAAATTCCAAACGTCTGTCCGGATCATCTTCTGAGAGTTCGTGAACAAGTTGAACTTTGTATGGGTGCAACTTGTCTTTTTTTAAAAACTTTACTACAAACGACTGACTAACATCTTGTTGTAAGGCAATTTCTGCTGTAGTTGCGTGAGGGTTGTCTTCTAATGACAGCAAAATATCTAACTTTGCATCGTCGCTTATTCCCGGTCTTCCAGATTTTGGAGCATCACTTACGCTTCCTTTTTCATTAAATTTTGCAACAATTCTGCTTACTGTGCTTCTAGCAATTGGAGGTCTTTCAAAATGTGTTTCGTTAAATAAAACACATGCTTCTTCATGACTTCGAAGTCTATCGCCGTAACCTACCACCATTAGAATTTCTATCCTTTCTCTTTCCGTTAAAGGAGCCATCATAATAAAATTGGTATGACACTAATTGTAAGACTGACACTGACAAACAGTTGTTTTATTACTAGGTAACTTTAAGTGTTAATTCTTTTAATATTTAGTTTCTTTTCATAAATTCAAAAACTAGTTTATTTTGTTTTTTATTAATTCTCTCAGTTTTTTCTTATGTGACCCCTACTTCAATTATTTCTTTATAATGCAGAAAAACAAGTTTTATCAAATAAAGTAAAAAAAAACCAAGCTTCATATTTTAAAAAAATATTTATGACGTCATAACTTTGACAAATTTGACGTTTTATTTTTTTGACTTATGGAATAAAATAAACTGTTTGACGTGTTTTTGCGTTTTTTTCAAAAATGAATATTGTACGTTTTACGAATTTTGTGCGTTACTTTATTATAACCCTGTATATATTTGTATAAATTTACTATTTACTTAGAATATAACAAACAGGTATATTGAATTTTAAATATTCATATTAAGAGGAGCGTTTACCCATCGAAAACTATGACTCCGTAAGGCATCGCAGTTTTGCGTTTTTTATATTTATCTTGTAATTTTAGAATCTCAAATTTGGGTTAGCGATGCAGAAAGCATACATGTATAATGTCAAGTCCAGCTTTTGAATTAATTTATTTTCTTAATAAATTTATATGTTTTAGAAATAACTGCAAAAATGTATATATTTGATTAATGTCAACTAACTAGGCTGGTACATAAAAGAAATAAACGATCTCTATGCGCCAGCTGCACATTTGATGAACGATGTACAAGAAAATTAAATTTAGGTAATTATGTTTGAACATAAAAAATTTAAAATATTAAGCATTTTCACACACATTTTACGCAAGTGTTTTTCGAAACGATCGCATCGTCTATCCCCACTTTACGGTATCTCTACCGGGCCTAGCAAAGACGCAAATCTATCGGAGTTGGTCGGCTATTGCAGATTTGAATCCGAACGACGTGTTTTTTTTTCAGCGAAAAAAGTATTACATTATACAAAATGGAAATAATACAGTTATCTGCACTTATAAATTTGCTTTCAAACAAAAAAGAATCAGTGCGATATCGAACGTGGCTTCTGGGTTTGGTGGTTGTTTTTGCCTAGCAAAGACGCAAATCTATCGGAGTCGGTCGGCTATTGCAGATTTGAATCCGAACGACGTGTTTTTTTTTTCAGCGAAAAAAGTATTACATTATACAAAATGGAAATAATACAGTTATCTGCGCTTATAAATTTGCTTTCAAACAAAAAAGAATCAGTGCGATATCGAACGTGGTTTCTGGGTTTGGTGGTTGTGTTTGTTTAAGAACACGTTTGAAAAGAATTTTGGTCAATTTTTCACAATAAAAATGTTCAGTATCGACCAAAAATGCCGTAAATAGCCACTTCATGTATAGAATTATATAACTGTGTACATCGGTTTGAATTGCGCTAATTTTTTTCCTTCAGATCTACATTGCGACAGCATCTGTGAATAATACCGAGGCGCTCTGATAGAAACCCGAACATTGTCTAGCTCCACCTACTCGCACCCCCTTGCGTCTATCGTCCCGCTAATAATACAAGTTGCGATTCACCCGGATACAGTTGGTAAATGGCCCTCTTAATATAGTATGTACTGTAACGAGATTATGTATGTAATATTATTAAATTTATATTCAGAATAACAATAATTAATAAGAAAAAGGCATTTTGAGGTTCTAATAGATGATTAATCTATTATAATACATTATAAATACATTTAATTGACTATAAGTGTAAAAGAGAACGCCCTCGTCGATGATACATGATTGAGTGTGCGTTCCGAAATAAACTTCGATTGTTGGAGAATTACGAACAATCTAATCAATGAAATAATATAATATAGTGTGTATAAAATTGTTAAGATTGTATTGATAATAGTATATTATGCAATGAGCATTTAATGATAGCTATTAAAACACGAGTAAGAAAATTACAATACGAGCCGAAGGCGAGTATTGTAATGAATACGAGTGTCTTAATAGCCATTAAATGCGAGTTGCATACACTATTTTTTCTACGACCCCATAATAAAACATTATTTTTTGAACATATAGGAGTAGAAAATAGTATATCTAAATACAAGTTTCTTAAGACATGATTGTTGCGTATGCGTTAAAGTTTAGAAAACGAGCCGCTAGGCGAATTTTATAAAAAAAAACAAGCGCAAAATGTCTTATGAAACCTGTATTTTACACTATTTTCTCTATTTGAGTTATTAAAAGTTGAAAATACTTTAAAAATAGAGATATGTTTTGTTCGAACATTTTAGAAATTTTGTTTTTTTGAAGCTAGTTACTCTGATTTTTAAATATTTGAATATCGGCGGTGTTAAATGTAATTTTGTTCAAAGTTTAGACTAATTTATGCAATAAATTATTTCAAATTATCAATAGAATGGACGAAATAAATAGCAGCACATCCCCAGAGATTCGCAAAAAAGCAGAAGATAATTTACAAAACCTTTTGCCAACAAAGTCTCGACATATTTATCAAAAACAATAGTAGCACTTTTAAGTTGGTGTAAAGAACTTAATATAGCGAATATTACCGTACGTGTTAATCAATGCAAAGCAACAGGAATTCAGCCAAACGTAGTGTGTTTCCAAAATCTGCCTGAATTAACCATTAATGCACACGAATCTTCTATTGTTATAACAAACAGTTATACTATTCAACATGGGAAGTAAATTTCATTAGTAGCATCAGAAAATACATTTTCTGTGTAAATTTTGCTTAGATTGTAACGTCATCTATCTTTCTTAAACTGAATAAAGTATTGTATCGGGTGTTCAGAAACAGTCAAAGTAATCCTTGAAAATTAAAAGTCATGTCTGAGATGAAGTAGATGCTGTCAATTATTGACAGACAACAATTGACATTTAATATTAAATACATATCATATGACATACTTGACCTTTTGTTAATATAATCCCAAGGTTTTTTTCGTAAAATGTATGCGTGAATCCCTTTATTATTTTCTCCGCTTCCATAACTATCTATTACAGTGATACATTTTTTAAATAATAATAATATTAATAATAATTCATTTTATTTCTTAATACTTCAGACAATGCAGCAAAGTACAGCAAAAGTAAAAGAAATACGTCACATACAATATAATATAATATAAAGTTATTTAAATAATTAATAAAACCCTGAACACTAGCAGTGCAATGCAGGACATGCTCTTATTTCATCTGGCAAAACATTAAATAATTTACAACCCACAAAAGCCGAGGTCTTCTGAAAGGAAGTCGTTCTATGTACAGGAGACAAAACACAATCATAGTGGCCGGTTTCATAGCTATGCGGCTAAAATCAAAGCTGCTACGATTCCTATATACATGACATAGAACCTCAAAAATGTACACATCATGAAATGTAAAAATCTTACTGACCCTGAACACATTCTTACACGAGTCGCCCTGTCGGAGATTAAAAATACTTCTAACAGCCGTCTTTTATAAAATAAAAATGCGAGCAACATCATTACTCATGCCCCAATTCACTATTCCGTAACGCATCCTTGAATAAAAATCAGAATAGTAAAAACTTTTTAGTATGGACAAATTACTAGACTTGCCTAACTAAAACACAGCGTAGCACGATTTGGCCCGTTTAGAACATAAATGGTCTATGTGTTCCGACCACTTTAAACCCTCATCGACAATGACACCGAGCAACCTACAACCTCTAACCAAATTAGTTTCTGAGTAAGCCATAACAAACCTTGAGATGTTAAACTTTTTTTGTTATAAAAAAGCATACACTGTGTTTTTTCGATATTCACGACGATCCTATTAAACTTAACCCACATATTTACTTTAGACATGACCACACCAGCAGCACTAACATTGTTCGATGAAACAACTAAACTTATGTCATCGGTATATAGCATTATATTATCTATACAAGTTAGGCAGTTAGGAAAGTCATTGATAAAAATTAAAAATAAAGTTGGCCCGAGGACAGCGCTCTGTGGAACACCCATACGTACATCAGTGCTACCAGAGAAATTCCCGACGATGCTCACTCTCTGTCTCTTTCCCGACAAATATGACTCGAACCACTTCAAACAGACATAATTTACACCACATCTACTAAGCTTATGCAGTAATATTAAAGGGTCGACAGAATCAAACGCTTTAAAAGTCTATTAGCATATTTAGATATGGAAGATTGTGGTCAATCGAAGTGTAAACACTGCTTAAGAAATTAAACATAGCATGATTTACCTGGGAAGAGCCATGCTGATTTTCGGACATGAGTTTAAAATGAAGAAAATAATTCATTAGTCTTTTAACTACAATATATTCATACACCTTGGAGAAAACAGATAGTATACTTATGGGACGGTAATTGTTAATATTATTTAGATCATCCTTCTTGAACATCAGGTATACAGAAGCATGTTTTAATTTTGACGGAAATATACTATTCTCTAAAAGTAACTGATTTCTTTAAAAGAAGCGATGGTACGGAGTCATCACCAGAAGCCATACTAGAACTTAGCTTATAAATTGCTTCATTAATATCTCGCTCGCCCTCCGGAAACATATAAAACGATTCCGAACCTCGTGTCACAAAACTGTCAATCTCTTCGAAGGAGACACTATCATCCTTATAATTGGGAGATATTAGTTTTCCAGGTGGTGACACAAAATTCTGATTAAACCGTTCACATAAAGCTGACCTGCCAATAGGCAAATTAGGAAAAGTCAACTGTGTCGCATAGTTACCTCTTTTATTGTTAATAATATGCCACGCAGCCTTGGTTTTATTATCGGCTGCCATAAAGAACTTATTGTTAAGATCATGCTCTCTAACCCGTAACATATTATGATATTTCTTTTCACAATCCAAAAGAGCCTCATGGAAACATGGAAAATTTTGGCGAGATCTTTTAGACATAACATTTTATTCTTGAGATCCACAATATCTGGCGTAACCCAGTGATATATATGTCTGTCAGAAGTTATAGGAACTTTAAGGAATAGAAAGCACTTATTAAAATAAAATACAAATATGTTCAAAAAATTTTCAAAGGCAAGTTCTGGGCATTTGCACTCAAAAACCGATAACCATGTCCCGGCCTCTAAATGGTTAAGAAATGAAATCATCCCAACGATACAAAATCTATATCTCCAGATAAAGCTATTACTAGTAGCTCCAGAATGTAAGTCAAAACACAAAAATTGGGAAAAATGGTCCGAAATATTCAAGTCAAGACAAGAAAATTCATATTCAGCTGCGAACAGATTCGTAATAAAATTGTCAATTCAAGAGCCTTAGCGACTCGCGTAGGAACACCTATGGTCTCCGATAAGCCTGCAGCATAAAGGAGATCCCTAAGTAAGTTTAAAGATGCCGATTAAGTTGTGAAGTCGACACTGAAGGGGGGGGGATATTATTGGAGGAGACCAATAATATTTTTTTCCCTTCCTCATTTAAGATATTCAATACTGATGAGAGTCCATCTAGGAAAATGTCAATATTGGTATTTGGAGGTCTGTATAAATCTACAAAAGACTATATTTCTCAATGTTAGCTCAACTGCGCAACACTCTATTACACCTCAAACCGCCAAACTTTCTATATCTAGACGACTCTTACAAATTATATTTTTTTTTGCAGTATATTGCTATCCTACCATGCTTATTCGTTGGGCGGCAATAGTGTGCCCTCAGAACAAATTCCGCTAAAGAAATTTCAGATATCTGATCAACAGACTGCCAATGTTCCGACAATAATAGATCTCCACATTATACGTGGACAATATCACTTCTATTTTTTCAATTTTATTATTTAAACAACTAATATTTTATTGAATTGCTTCGGTCTTTACTTGAAGAAGATCCATCGCATTAATTACTAAATAAACAACAATTGTTGGATTTTCACTATTTAATATTCGAAGTAATGTTTGACAATTGTTTCGCTAACACAGTGGTTTCTTCAGAAATGAATAAAAATATTACACAAACACTTATATATCTAACAATATAGCACAATTTATGCAGAGGGGATGATCTGTTGAACAGTGTACATTATGAAAATACATTTAATAAGGTGGAGTTTTTTGTTTCTAACTGGTCGTTAAGTAAATTATTAGAGGGTCTATTTTTATTAATTTCAAGAGATTCTAATAAGTTTAATTTAACACCTTTATTTTCTATATGTAGGATATCAAAGTGATGACTATAACAATGGCTTTCTTCTATAAGGTGATTTGCGTATGAAGAATCGGTTTCCTTTATTTTGATGGATCTAAAATGTTCTTTCTGTTTGGCCTATGTAAAACTTAGGGCAATCACTACACTTTAACTTATAGACTTCTGGCTGTTGGTTTTTAGGTGTCTTATCTTTAATGTTTTTAATATATTTATATAATTTGTTGTTTGTTCTAAAAGTTACTTTTACTTACTTTTATATTCTTCACCTAGTGAAAAAGTTGCTAAGTTTTTAAATAACAATAATATAAAAGTAGCTTTTAGAACAAACAACAAATTATCTAAATATATTAAAAACAATAAAGATAAAACACCTAAAAATCAACAGCCAGGAGTCTATAAGTTAAACTGTAGTGTTTGCCCTAAGTTTTACATAGGCCAAACATGAAGAACATTTGAGAAAACATTTTAGATCCTTCAAAATGAAGAAAACCGATTCTTCATACGCAAACCACTTTATAGAAGAAAGCCATAGTTTTAGTCATCACTTTGATATCCTACATATAGAAAATATAGGTGTTAAATTACACCTATTAGAATCACTTGAAATTAATAAAAATAGACTCTCTAATAATTTACTTAACGCCCAGTTAGAAACAAATAACTCCCCCTTATTAAATGTATTTTCAAGCATAAATTGTGCTATATTGTTAGATATATAAGTGTTTGTGTAATATTTTTATTCATTTCTGAAGAAGCAATTGTCAAACATTACTTCGAATATTAAATAGTGAAAATCCAACAATTGTTGTTTATTTAGTAATTAATCTAATATTTTGGTGTAGAACAATGGATTTATTATGACCTCTACCACCATCAAATGTATTCAACCACATGTCATGTATTCCCTGGGATTTGTTGCGGGCATTAA
Source organism: Amphimallon solstitiale (assembly GCA_963170755.1). NCBI lineage: Eukaryota > Metazoa > Arthropoda > Insecta > Coleoptera > Scarabaeidae > Amphimallon > Amphimallon solstitiale. Next base: position 104,610,808 of record OY720677.1, on the reverse strand, counting down.
CGAAAAAACGAATAAACATTGCTTTTATTTTGTACTGTATGTACTTACTAAAGCTTAATATTAGTACCTACCTACGAAAAGAAGAAATTCCTTTAAATTAATGATATATCTACGCACATACCAAATTTCCTTCTCACCCGCTGATTAGCAGCCGTTTTGCTATCTTTATATATCTACTTCAGAAAGTTTCTCTCGTATTTGACGTTTTCCATGTTTTTCGAACCGAAAAAAAGTAGACAGCAATTCATATAACACACTAGACCTCATTTCTCTTCCATTGAGTAAGAAGAATCATCGTGCGTCGAGAAATTCCCAAAGCCAACCCATGGAGAGCGCATGACTAATGTATGTTTTTATATGAAGTAAATGCGAATCCGATGGGCCGTGCTTACACTTCCTCCAGCGAGTCTCGCAAAGGAAAACCGATAGCATCAATTGAACTGTAACACCTCTCTCTGACTGACCCTTAAACCGATACGTGAATGTAATACTAAAAAACTCTTAAGAATAATTAAAGGTAAAATTTATAAAAAGTGACTCAAAATATTTTGAAAAAGTTAGGTGTGGGCACCACACGACGTCTCTATACGTATGTGCGTCTAAAATTATACAAGATTTGTTCCAAATTAAGTTTTATCTTAATGAAAATAAACCAGTGCATAAATCCATTACTTCAAATTCGAATTTTGTACATTGTTTTATACAAAAATTATTGAAAATTCAGCTCTAAATACTTTTGTCTCGATAAATTTTTATAAAACGCATAATTTAAGAGATATTTGCAACAAAAACTGTTTTTCGATAAGACAAAAAGACCTACTTCCGCTAGGAATTTCAAAGAACCTCTTTTACAAAATTCTCCTAAAATTAAATTATAGTACTTTTGTTTTTTTTTTTTAAATTTGTCTCGACTTGACGTCATTGACGAGATATTGATAAATTTCGACATGTTTTGCTAAACCCTCTTTGTCGGTATCAGGATACTTAAACATGGCTTACGAAAGTTGTCCAGTTTAGAAATGGCGTCAAAATAAAGTGAATTGTAATTAAATAAATGTCTTTCGCTTACAATAACAACTTTATTGTGTACTAATAACAGATGAATGTACACCTAACGCCATAACTATTAACAATTATTATACTAACTCTATTCTTACTTAAGCTACCTTACTATTTATACATATCGATCTTAACCTTCTTACTTTATTTATTAAACATGTTATTATTGTGTATTATTCTATTTACAAAACACTGGTATATGTGTAAATGCACTACATATGAGGATATATGCGGCAATTTTCGCGGTGTATAACACATCGTAAAATATTGCCCTCATTACCTATTTCACCCTATATAATCGAAAGAAATAACCTGACAGTTCTGCCATACGTAAACATTTAATTATTTATAAATTTACTTTCTACAATATATTACAAGGAAAAGTTTGACGGCGTGGAATGGAAAATGGCAGAAATCTCGGCACATCTATGTCATCCGTTGATTATTTTTTTATGGAATCTTATTATAAAATGAAACAAATAATACTCTCACTAATTTAATTTAATAATTAAGTCGTTATACTAGCAATTATCTTATCGATTATATTTAAAATACCTAGTACTTTCATAAGATAATTACTAGGAATTATTATTCACTATATGCTAATTTTATTTTTCTTTGCAGGTAAGTGTCGCAGTCTTAAGAAATAAAAGAACATTCCCGTAACACGAACGTGAGTAAGTTAAAATTTTATTGCATCAGCGTAAAAAGTATAATTCAACACAGGTAGTTACGAAATTTAAGGGCAACTTTTGAGCGTTGTTATTCATGAAATGAATAAAGTTATCTTAATGTCTTGTAAAATTTGACTGCAAAAATTTACTATTAACAAAATACATACGTCAATTCCAGGGAGGCATCGAGAATATTTAATATTTTTCACACTCGAATCAGAATAAGTATAAAAAAATAAGTACTTACCAAATAACAGTAAATATATCTTCTTCAGAAGCAATATTGTAAGGTTTATAAAACATATCACACATTCTAACTGTTGACTGTTTAAATTGAGAGTTCGGATGAAAGTAAATCACCATTTTTTCATACGCTCAGGTATTAATGATTGTCTGTCACCATAAATAGATTTATACATTGAAAACGACAATACATCTATCCTTATAATAATAATGTTTTCTAGTGCCGGCACATTTGTCTCTGGTTCGGGAAAATTTACTTCTTTAGCAGTAAACAAGTCAATGCGTACAGTATGAATCCCTGGATTGTTATTTCGCAATGTCATTCGGATCCAGTAGCTGTATTATAGTTTCAACTTCTTCAAGTAGCACATGTGGCAGTTTTTTACGAAACAAAAACATTCTTGACAGAAGATGTCAATTTTTCTGCATTTAGGTAGCATTGACTTCCTCTGATACTCAATGACGTGCATATGCAAAACATGTAATATGCGTCATACTCTAAATGTTTGTTGCAAGAGACGAGCAGACGCCATATATACAGCTGCATCTGTTACAAATAACAACGCTTTTTCTTTATTTTTATCGTGATTTTCACCTTATAACGAATTCAAACACGAAATTACGTAATTTGATGTGGATTTTGCATTAGTTTTTCCGGGTTTTTCAGATGCAATTAGATATGTAGAGATTGCTGTGGCACTGTCTACTACCCCAACCAAAAAAATTGCAATATTGTGTCCTTTAAGATCAGTAGTCCCAAATAATATTTTATGTCATTGGTATTTGAAGCCTTAATTTCATCGTACATCGACGACAAATAATATTTTCTCAAGGCGGATTCGGCGGGCACACGCAAGTCCCTATATTTATAGTCATCACAATTTAGTAAAAATTGAGTAAACTAAGGATGATTTATCGTATTTCATGAAATATTACACGCTACCAACACTTTAAGTAGATCCGGATTAAATGCCTTCTGTCGTTCATAAGCGGTTACACTGCTTGAGCAATAAGTGCTTTTTGTGTATCCGACGACACATGTTTTACTATGCGGGTTTTCACATGCCCGAACAGTAATACATTGCAAATTTCGCATCGGAGTCGAATACCGTTGAACTTTTTTTTTCTTACTTTCAACAGTATCTCCCGACGGATATGTACGGTACATTTTTATGCAATAGAATACGTGCAACTAATAAAAGTAAACAATAGATTGGCCCGCTACACACAGTGCTTACAATTTAACTAACGTCGTTCTCGAACACGTGTGTAAATGAAAATATTTTTAAATTGTAGAAATTATAATTATTTATTTAATATTTTTAAATGGAGATTTCTTTCTCTATCTACATTATTAGATACCAATAATGTTGTTAGCACTTGAATTACTTGTACAATAATCCTTGGATTAGTTAGAGTAATTAATCCGAATTTACGACAAAAAAGAAGGCATTCACTTACCGTAATTTTTGGCTTTCAATAGCCCTTCAAAGTTGATATTTTGAGTTTGTTCTTATATCCGTTCTTCTATTAGGTTCTCTGTGGTGGAATGCAACCGCAGTATTGAACAACTTTGGATTTCATTGAAACTGCGTAATTATTCCATTGCTATCGGAGTTCTTTATAAGCCACCTTTCTTAAATTATAAATACTTTTCTGATGAACTGGATCATTCCTGTGTACTAAGCTCTGCTAGTCACGATCTTACTATATTTGCGGGCGATTTGAACATAGACCTGCTCAAAATCACATCTCCTAGCATTCGTTACTTTCATAACTTACTTGACACGTTGGACTTATAACAAATCGTGACTGAGCCTACTCATATAACTGATACTGCGGTCACCTTACTCGATGTTATCGTTACATCTAATACAGATGTGTTTTGGACGTCGAGGTCTCGAGTGTTAATTTCTCCGATCATGATATCACCACATATTGCCTACTCAATATTTCTACACCTCGTGCTCAGCAGAACTTCATTATTTTTGTTCTTTTAAATACTTCAGTGAGAACAGGTTCTGTCAGGAACTCCAAAACCTAAATTTAGATCATCTATATCACTTCACAGAGGTGAAGGATAGAGTTACGTTCCTGAGTGAATGCCTGTTGTCACTGTTCGATACACACGCCCCCCTTGTCACGAGACGGCCGTGAGTTAGATCTGAGCCTTGGTTAACTGATACTATCAAAATGATGATGCATGTGAGCTGCTAGGAAACGGTTTGTGCATACGAGACTGCCCGCACACTTTGACTACTACAAGATGTTACACAATCTTACTACTAAGTCCGTTAGGTATGAAAAGAGAGCTTATTTTGAGTACAAGTTTAGATCATATATTCAAAAAGCCAAGTGAAAGGAAATGAATGCTCTAAATATAAAGAAACGGACTAAATTCATTCTGCCGGGGCACTTAAATAATCCTCACTCTATCAATAATTTTCTTATTAACTCCATTCCTTTTACCATGGGTAATTTATCAGAACTGAGTGAATTCACCGGAATTCTAGTGAAATAAATTAATCAAGTGTCTTTTATCGTTGAATGTATTAAGATGTTTCACCAATTGCCAAGCAAAAGTCCAATCAAGTTAATAGAACTGAGTGAGCTTCACTCTAATTATGGAGTTGGAAAAAATATACCACGCTTTTGTTTCGTTACTGTTGACGCTATTACTGTTGGCAAGCATATTAGTGAGCTTAAGAGTAATGCCATCAGAACAGATAGTCTTTCTTTGCACATGCTTCAATTTTGTTGTCCTTTCATTCTGCTATATATTACTAATATCACCAATTCTTGTATTTTGTCAAACTCCTTTCCTACTTCTTAAAAACACGCGGTAATTATTCCTCTTCCTAAAAAATCTAATGCCCAACAGTTGTCGGATCTGCGGATCAGTTTGCTTCCCGTCTTGACGAAAGTACTGGAAAGAGTTCTTGCTTCTCCGCTGCGATCGCATCTGGACTTGCGCGGCATTATACCCGAATCACAGTCTGCATTTAGAATCAGGCACAGCTGCACCACTTGCCTGCTGAATGGACGATCTGCTCATGATAGTGGTAAAGTTCTTGTTTTGCTCGACTTCAGCAAGGCTTTTGACACATTGGACCACATAATCCTTTTATCTCTGCTGGAGCACATAGGGTTATCTACCACACGCAGTTCAGTTGTTTAATGGTCATCTATCTAGTAGTTCCCAGTACGTCAGTGTGTTTCCCATACTATCACAGTAGCGCGTGGCGTCTCTCAAGGATCCATTTTGGGTCCCCTCCTCTTTATTATTTATTCACACTTATTTCCGAAAGTGGTGTGGGCGACAACTAAAGTTATCATCTGATTCATCCTGGTGTCACCTGAATTGAAGCATGCTGATCCTCGTTCCAAAGTAACACAGGAGGAACGATCTTCTGTTAATGGTAGCAAATCTCTTCCGTAATCTTGGAAGACCTTCATCTTTTCACCATCAAAGCTCCTCAGATTTACCAAATCTTTGTTATTCGAACCATAAACTGAAGAGGCATCGATAAAATGCGTAATTTTGTTCAATTGTTGCCCATAACCTAGGGAACAATCCGTTTTTGGAACCAGCACTGATCTGACGAAATTCATACAATGCACGTTGTACCGGAAATAAAACGGATCATCTTCAGGAACTTCTATTCGCATGCAAGCGTGGTGGAGAAGCCTCGGAGGTAAAGTGGCCCAACCGTCTTCAGTACAGCAAGATATTGGTTTGCCATCAGGGAATGAATTATCTATAGAAAAGGTGATGTCGTGCGAAATAAATTGACCGAATTGGCTCAGCCTCAAGGTGTGATAGTAATCCGGGTCTCATAAGTTGATTGATCTGGGCTGGCTGCACATGGGTAATAGATTACTATTTCAGGAAGGTGTGCTCTACCTTAATATCATTGTCACTAGGACTCCATCATACTTATACAATAAACTCAGCTTTGGCAAGGATGTCCATTACCTTGCCTTTGTCACAGACACCTGCTGACCACTCCTAGTCATTGGAACTCTCTTTTTCAACGCTCTTTCTCATATAACACTGCTAAATTTTATAATAATGTGCCTTTTGAGGTCATGGGCTTTACCTTCTCCATGTTTAGGACATGAATGTGGGAGTACCTGTTGGCTGATCAGCGGTAGGCCTTGTTCCGGTTTAATTGGGTAAAGAGTTCTTTCTACAGTCTTTTGTTTTTCACTATACGCGAACTTATTTCATTTTTATTTCTTATCTCCTTTTATTATATTTATTTTGTCGATATTCTTGTTGTAAGGTAGAAAATAAATGCTGTTCTTATTATTATTATATTATATAACCTCTCTGTAGCCACCCCTTTTATAACTTAAACACTTAATTGTACTTAACTTTATTGAATAAACAAGAAATTAATGAATTGTTCTAAGACTTGTCTTCAAAGAAACTACAGATTCATAAACAATAATATGATTTATTACCATTTGAATTACTGGTCACATACATACAGTTAGTCTCTTCACAGGGAATAATAATATATACAAGTATTTTCGAAGACGGAGAACAAAAATAAATAATATATAATGAATATGAAGTTTGAAATAAATGACAATACAGTAAGGCATAAATAAATAACGTGTCATCGATCACTGCAATAATAAAACTAAACAAGTGCTTCAGTTGGTCGTGCACCACGCCATGTACTGTACCATACGAAATGTTGAACATTTTCGCCAGTGTGCGAAGTGATTCTGCGGTTGGAAAGAATCGCCTCGTCAATGACCATGACATTCTGTTCGCTGGATGCCGTTACAGGACACCTGGTACGTGGCAAATCCGCCAGATTCACACGGCCCTTTACAAAGAATTTGCATCGCTTGCTGATGTTGCTGCGATCCATACTTCATCTCCCTCTGAATTTCACTAGGGTTTCGGCCTTGTGCCCACAAAAAAACGATAAACACCTATCTGCTCTTCTCACATAGACGACTATAACACCTGAGCTATCAATAGCTTTGTTCGTAGAGAAATCACAGATTAATCAGAGCCAATGAGATGTTGTAAAATCAGTCAAAGACTAGTTTCGTATTTCTCCCCGCCAATCCAATTGCCGCTGACTAGTTTGTGATTCCTCTACGAACGAAGCTTATGCTTTCGCTCTTCTGCCGCTAGAGGTACTTCCGCTCACAAAATTGTTAATCACGGAGGGAACTGCAAAGTACGTTCCGTGCAAGTTTCGCGTCCCAGGTGACTGTACTTTAACAGGAAAAAGTCCTTGTGCGGTACTTATCGATCCTTCCTCGTATTATAAAAACGCTACTATTGCGACCCTAGAAATGTACTCACTACAAAAAATTTAGAACTGTAATGTTAGACAACGACAACATGCAATTTTCACGGTCTAAATAGGTTTATAACCGATGCTGATAAAATAACTTAATACTAAATAAATTTGCATATTTTACATTCCACTTATGTCGCTTATCTCTGGTATACACTGTAATTGTATTGCCGACTGAATCCTCCAATATATTTCTTCATTCGCCAGACCTCGCTATCACCAATTATTTCGCTCTATATGTCTTTATTGCTTTCTCTGGCAAGCAGTATAATAACGATTTATTCTTTTAGATTATCTCTATCTATACATCATATACATATATCATCTTGACATGGGGCAATTATCGTCAGTTAACTTTCATAGCGTTGTATCTAATTAACAGTAGCTTTAATCCCCTTAGTCCTCTCCTAAATAGCCTTCTACACAATTCTCTTAAACGAGCTTCGAAATAATCTTTATTTTATATCACGTTCCCCAAAGTCCCTTAACTTTCAGCGGACGAACCTGGCGAACTAACTTCCCTTTCCACCCCCATCCCACTTGGCACAGAAGCGATCGGTGGATTAGATAGTTCTTTCAGATGTAATTGTGTATCGAGCTTAGAATTCTCGGCGAGGATTTTCCGACGAAGGAAGACAAGCGTAAGTTTTTTATTTGTCTTTATCGCTAATTGAAAAGGAAATCGACTTTTTTACATTTCAAAAACGACATTAATTTCTATGTTTCTATGCACGTTACTATTGCATCAATCAAATAATTATACTGAAGCGTTTATACTCAGATGTGCTTTTATTACAGGCAGCGAATTACGTAATTTCAAAATTAAACAGTGTTTTGTCTTGTGTACGATGAAAGCATTTTGCTCTTCTAATTATCTATGGACAAACTATCGTATATCCGAGGAACAAAAGCTTTGACTAGTATTACCGTGAATATGTGTTTCCATTTATCTGGAGTATTTAAACAGGGTATATCACGACGAGATTTCGTTAGAACAATACAGAAAACTACTAGAAGTTGAGTATTGAAATTTCGCAAATATTATTTTTGCATTACTCTCTTTCGATTTAAAATAGTTTCGAATTTTCGCTTCTTTCGGTTTCTCGGAAAATGGATATCGACTTCTTTATTTTAAATCTAATAAACTTTGCCTCTGAAGCTAGCCACTTTCGAAGTATTTCAATTTTTGTAAAAAAATGGATAGCTGCAGGCTATCACTCATAACAACATTCCCAGTAATTGAAGCATGCACAGATTTAAAATGCTAGGTAATTATTTTGGAAAGTATATTACTTCAAATGCGGTATTATAAAGTTTTCATAATAACAGAGGGTGATCAGAAAACAATGTTAAACATTTCATTCGAAAATATCAGTATCTTGCAACCTAAATTTTTGCTTCATTGGATTTCACGTTGAAAATTAGAGACAGTATATATTTACTTCCCTATAACTAAATGTCTTAGTTTCAGAGTTATTTTGGAAAATATATCAACTTTCGAAGTTTTATTTTGTATAATCAATTAGGCTATGGAAATTCATGTAAATAAATAAAAACAAATTGTAATCACATCACCTGTCATTAGTAAGGTATTTACTGGTGTTATTGAGCGTTTTCTTTATCTTCTGTGTCTGAATACTTGAAAATGTCACGACCAAGATTTAATAACAAAGATTTTTTGAATCTAATAATTACATATGGTGAATGCAATAGATCAATCGATAGGATATGTGTTTATGCAGAGAAATATCCAAATTGGTCAAGACCTACAAAGAGTATCTTGAGCAATCTTTTAAAGAATTGCATTTCCTTCGAATCATTCTTGCTGAAACAACCAAAAGAAAACGTGTTCTTGATAGTGAAAATGTGGAGGTAACAGCATCTGCTTACTTTACAATCCATTCTAGTAATTCTCTGAAGAATGCAGAAACTAAAGTAGGTGTACCCAGAATGAACATACATACATTTTTTGAAAAATATCAAGTTGCATGCTTACAAATGTCGTTCTGTTCCACAAATTATAGAAAACGATTTTGTAACAAGAGTGCAGCGTGAGAGGTGTTTAATGTAATCATATGAAGACGACGATTTCGCAAAAAATGTTATATGGACAGACGAAGCAAAGTTTTATAAAATGGAATATTTAAACGACACAATAGCTATTTTTGATCAGAAGATAACTCTCGAGTTGTCAGGCAACGACGTTTCCAAGAGTCTTGGGGTTTCATTGTATTTTATGTTATTAAATATGACAAAATATGTGCTTTATATTTTTATGAAGAAAATTTAAATAGCGAACGATTTATTTACATCTTAAGAAACGTCATAAATTTAAATTTAAATACGCTATCGACAGAAGAAGCTCGTATTGTATAGTTTCAGATGTATGGTGCACCAGCACATAGTACTACAGCTGTTGGAGAAGTATTAGACAAAATACTTTATTATCTTTGTATGCATTCAATTATTGGGAACGTTGTTATGACTAATAACCTGCAACTATCAATGTTTTTTTACAAATATTGAAATACTTCGAAAGTGACTAACTTCAGGGGCCAAGTTTATTAGAGAAAGTAGTCTTAAAATTAAGTCTGAAATGCGAATCAATAATAAAAAAGGAGGTACTCTATTTAAAATAAGGAAGTCGATATCCATTTCCGGTGTAACCGGAAGAAGCGAAAATTCGAAACTATTTTAAATCGAATATGAAAGGAAAAAGAAATGGTTTACAAGGACTTACACAAAACATTAATTGTAGAGCATTCCTTACTTCATGTTAAGCGCGTTCTCTCAAATTAGTTGTTAGTGACGCTGTTGAAATAATATTAAAATTAACATCATCTACGTGAAAAAAATGAATTAACTTCTTAATTTATATAACCGTACCTAAAATTTAAAAATTTAATAAAGTATTTGTATCGAATTAACGAATAATTAAGCACTTTTATATCAATTGCTTCTCTCGTGTTTTTTTTTTAATGTGATCAAATCGATAGCAGCCAGTTTGAAAATAAACGAGGTCAGTATACAAGGGAAATAGAGGATATAAATTTCAGGTTGACACATTGTTAAAATTTCTACCGTTTCCCTCGCCACTGCTTCGCTCCCATAAATACCGCGCTTAATCTGTGAGATTTATGCATGAACCCGGCTTAAATTCAAGATATGGGGACTGTTACAAAATGCGAGTGTATGTGATGGATTTGACAAAATACCATCGATTGGATAAATTATCTTGGGACATTTTGTATTCTTCCCTTATTTTATATTCCTAGATAATGGCATGGTTTACTCGGTATTTTATACGATAATTGCCAAAAAGTAACATTCACTTTCACTTAATAAGAAAGTTTAATAAATTATAAAAATAACCAATGTATATTTTAAAAGAAGAAAACGCTCTTCAATTTGCTGCTTTTATAAATACCACAACCAGAGAAAAAGAGTCTATTTAAAAATCAAATGCGAATGAGGGTGAATTCTAAGATTTATCTTGAAGCGTTTTCACATTAGTTATGATACTCTTTATCATACCATTTAGTATATAATACATTACCAAAATATATTATAAAAAATAAAATATTTAATAGAGATATTAATTAAGAGCAGTAAAGAAAAAAATACCAAGAGGTTTCGCTTTTTTATCTAACTATTTAAAATATTTTTTGAATAATACTAATAATTTCCAAAAATTAAGTAGGTGAAGTGGGAAAATACTGGCACCTTCACCAAAATTGTCTGTAATTTTTAGTTTTTTCCCCAATATTTATTAGTGGTGTTATTAACCATAAATAATTTTGTATCATGGTGAGTATAAATATATGTTTATTTATGGTCTGTACTATTTACTATAAACTATAGAAGAACATTTTGTGGACATATTGTTACTGTCTAAAAGATTTCCCAGTATATAATTTCATAACCTCTAGTTGCATTAGAATCGCTTTTCCATGATTTTTTTTTCTGAATCCTGTGTTATCTTCATCTTTATTTAGTGTGTGTATTTTTGGTTGCAGGATTTACTTTATTCGTAATATAAATGCTTTTATTTGTAAATATGGTTTTGTTTTATCATATATTAATGCTAGAATATTATTTAATTGTTTTTTAGTATTTTGTAATACTATAATAGTCCAATTTGGCCCTCAGATTTGAATCATTAGTATCCATATTACATTTAAGCTTTCTGGTGCCATTTGTGGATATTCAGAGTAGTTATTCTAATCCTTTTTTGTTTTAAGATTTAATTAAAATTCATTTCTTCTCGACAGTTAACTCATATCTTTTTCTATGAGAATTTAGATTTAGGTTGTGGCTAGTGGTGAAGAATGTTTCAGAATTTTCTTTGAAAATCTAATAGATTTGTCGACGTCCATATCCTTTTGGTACGACTTTGTTCGGAGATAGAATTGATTAGTACTGAAGGAACGTGTTATAAATACCAAACACCAATCATTTCTTTCTTGTGAGACTATTTCTGATTAAGTAATTTAAAATTTTGAATTTTAAATATTACTTTGCCATGTATTTTTTCCGGTTGTAATATATTTTTCTTAATTTATTATAAAAGATCTAATATTAGTTTAGAATCATTCTATTGCCTATTGCTAATCTGAGGCATAATATTACTTTGTATTCAGTGTTAGAGGCATAACCTATTTATACATTAAATAACTTAAAACACTTGGCTTGTTTCACTTGAGTTTATTAACAATACTCTGACATATACGTTTCGGTTGTTACACCATTATCAAAGAGATACACAAATCTAGATCAAGATTTGTATATCTCTTTGATAATGGTGTAACAACCGAAACGAATATGTCAGAGTATTGTTAATAAACTCATAGTGAAACAAGCAAAGTGTTTTAAATTATTTAATGTATGAAGTTAAAAATGTTTCACCAAAAAGTATCTGCTACAACAGTCAAGAATATAACCTATTTAGTACTATCAGTGTTCCTTTGTATTGTTGAAGCTAAAATTCGCTGTTTAACAATACCTGAAGCTGTCCATTGGATAAATACCAGATAATCCTATTGCTTCATGAGCTAAGTGTTAAAAAAGGTTTCTTTCTTAGCCTTTAATTGCTTGTTTAGTTAACGTTTTAATCTGTTTTGGCAGACTTTATAATCCAACCCTACAGATTCTATTTATTTGTAACCCTCCAGGAAATTGTTTCAACATCGTAAATTTAGATTACATTTACTTTATGGGTTATTACGTTACATTTTATCCTGAATAAGTAAATACGTGGATGAATAAGTCTCTGTATATTCCGCTAATGAAAGTGGACCTGAACCTTGATCAATGTTAACAAAGTTTTAATTTTCCAGATATCCTATCGCGGTTGTTGTACCGTTATTTTACAAATCTTCAATTCGCATAGAGTAATTTCTTTTATAAAATACTTTCTTTATTTTGTCGCTATATATAATATAATAATAATAATAATACACGTTTGTTTAGCAATTGCTATTATTTTTTACATAAGAATACTTTGTTGATTACATGAAACAATTTAACCTAATAAAAAAAATAACAGTAAACAGGCTTATGGACTAATGTACATACATTACATATATTTCACAATGCCAGCATTTGTCTATTAATATATACAATAAATTCAATACAAATACCAATTGTGCAACGTTTGCTAACTAACTAACCTACTTTAAATTATATATACACAATTTCTAATGTCTATTTGTAATTTACTATAACGTTTTCTAATGTTTGTATACATTTATATATAAAAAATACTTATTTTAGACTTTTGTGTTTCTAGAATTAATTGATAACTAGGACAGTTTCTGTCAAATGCTCTATGGTTAACATCCAAACCAATTTTTTATTTTACTACCATCCTCATACAATTTACACACGTCTCGTCCTTACTAACACCATTAACACAATCAATTGTTGAATGTTCGCCTGCACACCTGCCTCATGCTTTAGTGACTGTGCAATCCCTGTCCAAATGATTATAACCTGCAGAGTTATAACACCTTATTGTATTTATGTATTCATATATATCGCATTTCTCCCATCCAACATATTTTTTTCTGTACCATTTTTCTAAATATATCCGATTTCACATCAATTATTATCTTACCATAGTTCATTTTCCGTTTGCTGATATACTTCCTATTTATTACATCCTAGTATTTTTAAGTCATTGTGATTAACAATTGCGCACATAATATCCTCTGGCTGCCTGCCACTATATTCTTTTTTCACTCCTACTATAATAATCTGTGGATCTTTAAGCTTAGGATCTAACACATCATATTTATTTCCCAATTCTTTTTTCATGTGATTTTTATATTTTTTTTGAATGTAGTATAACCGAAACTAAACAAAGTACCACCTTTGCTTATATTTTAAACACTTACAGACAATTTAGAAGGGTTAATTTTATTTCCAAATTCTGTGCTTGTTTCCTGGCTTCATCATTATTTTTTGTTTACAGTATCACTGTATGAAGTACTTTTTTCCGTTTTACTTCCAGAGATCGAAATAGATTTTAAAATTTTATGAATCAATATGTTTTCATCTGAAATTGTTTGAAAGCAATCATAAAGTCTTTTATCCATTTCATTCATTTTTTGGCCAACTTTTAGTTTACGAGAAATATTGTACACATATGAGAGAGATTAAGTGAGACCGATATAATTATATCGGTCTCACTTAATCTCTTAGCTGTTTCGTCAATTACTTTCGCGCATTTACCATGTCTCTCTTCCTCACATATATAACACTTTACACCGTTATTTCCGTCCATCTGAATTCCAATTGGCGAACATAACACTTATTGGATGACATATTTTTTTATTATTTTATATATGTTGACCTACGCAAATGATTAATCATTAATTTTGTCCATCGTTACTAACCTTTTTTTAATTCTTACCAACCTACAGTGTCAAACTGCAAGATGTATTTATTTGGTAATAAGATTATACATAAGTGCTAAATAGAGTTTACAATAATTCCCCTTCTTTCTTATCAATATGAATATTAGTGCCTCTTTTGAAATCCACTCATTAGGTTGATGAGTTTAAAAGAAATCTGTATCTGTTAATTGAAATTTGAATGATGTTTCAGTTTTCTTTGGTGTTGTTCTAATTATAAGATATTTAACTTCTGGCCCTGCTTCCCTACCTCAATTGGCGTCTAGCGGTCTTACACAAACTTAAATTGTGTCCATTTATTTCATTCTTTCTATCTCCAGCTGAGCCGCAGGCGATAGGTGGACCAGAAAGGATCTTTAGAAATGTAATTTTTTTTTAATTTTAGATGGTAGTATTCTTATTCTTCTTAATGCATCTAAAGGCACCATAATATGTTGCTGATAGTGGCCTTCACGTTTTCAGCATAGAAATATGGCCACACGTTACGATTCTGATATAAACACTATAACAAAACAAGTGAAACAGTATGCTAATTTACTTAAATTAAAAAAATTAATATTTCTCTTTGCAGAATATAATATCACATTTCCTTCATATTTGTTTTCGGTTTATCTTATTTTTAATCTAATTTCACAACGATTTGATAACTTACATTTTCACTTTTTAAACCACCATCCAGTTTATTGACAATTTTATAAGCTCAATTTTAAGGGGAACAGATAAATCAGACATGTTTAACTTAATAGGCATAAAACCTGCTCCAGGCAACAACATTCCAGCGGTAATAAAGAGGCGGTAGTCTGCGTGTTCCATTTTATCGCTTTATATAAAATGATTATCTGAGTGCTACTAACCTCTTTGTGAAACTTCGGAGCGGAACGGAATGAGTAGCTGGCAGTGCTATGTAATGTTCTTTGTTTCATTTTATGTTTACTCTTCAGCCGTTCCCCCTACAAAACGTGTTGTTTTAACAACAAAACTTGCTTAATATAAACAAAGTGTGTTATAATAGGAACCAGTTTGTAATTGATTTTTTCGCCTCCTCAAACTCACATAACGAAATTTACGATATCTTTCACGCGATCTATTTGCTATTTACTGTAGCTCACTGAAGAATTCTTGCTTGTTACAATGGCGAGATGTATATAGAAACAGTCGTTTAATTTGAAGCAAATTTACCCCTTTTTCTTTAACACTGCGTTACCCGCGCTAATTTGTAACACCATTGCTCGCGGGTGAGCGCTCTCCTCACTAAATTGAATTTTTGTTTGTATGATATTTTTAAATAAGGAAACTACAATACAAAACAACAACAAAATTTATTGTAAGAAAGTATTTTGATTAATACAATTAAAAACTATAAAATGAACTGTTCAATTAAAAAAAAAAATTCTAAATAATAGCAAAATTCTTAGTCACTATCAGAATGCACACACTGAACATAAAATACTCTGCGTGCTCTCTACAAATCGCATTTTTACATCTAAAGCATCTCATGATGGTCTTCCGGTTTTTTACTTTCTTATACGTAGTATAAGGAAGTATTGTGATGATGAAAATTTTCGACCTCGAGATTTTTGCAGATGTCCACGTTTTGAGGTCCCCTGATACCAAAAAAGTGTTTTTTAAAAAATGTCTCTCTCTCTCTCTCTCTCTCTCTCCCTCTCCCTCCCCCCCCCCTCTCTCTCTCTCTCTCCCTCTCTCTCTCTCTCTCCTCTCTCTCTCTCTCTCTCTCTCTCTCTCTCTCTCTCTCTCTCTGTGTGTGTGTGACCACGATAGCGGTCAAACCGCTGTAGATATCAATTCCAAATTTTGTATTTACGTGTGTAATCTGCCTCTTGAGAACTGATTAGATTTTGAGCAAAATCGGCCGACCGGAAGTAGTAGTTTACTTCAGTGAAAAAATCGAAATTTGCAAATATTTCGTCAATTACTAAGTTTAAACAAATTTATAAAGAATTCATATGTACTTAGAATTAAGTTTGAAACAAATTGTCTTAAAAAAGTTTTTCGAAATTCCTACCGGAAGCAGGTCTTTTACTCTTATCGAAAATCAGTTTTTTTGCGAATATCTCGCAAGTCATGATTTTAAGACAAGTACGTTACGAGTATAAAAGTATTTAAAATATAATTTTCAATATCTTTTATATAAAAAAAATTTCAAAATTCAGACCGGAAGTACCACTTTTACTCCTATCGAATAGCGATTTTTTGCAAATATGTCGTAAGTTATGCATCCCAAGCAACACAGAATGGTAGATTAAACGTATATATCTAAAATATCCGTATACGGTATATTGGTTATTATACGGTATATGTAAACGGTATAATAAACTGCAAAATGTCCGCGACTTCGACGTTTATTTATGTTATATGAAATCCATTAATAATTGGTAGACGAAATCTGGAAAACAAGTGTTTCTCATATACTGAATTTATACGTAGGTATATTGGTTATTATACGGTATAAGCTGTCCATCAATCTCTTCGAGCTTGAATCGCCTTTTCGCGTCCGCTTACAGCTGTCCGTCACTCTCTCTTAGCTTGAACCGCTTTTTTCGCGTCAGCTTACAGTTTCTTTACAGTTTCCTGTAAAAAGCAATCACTATCATGGCCTTTTAGAATGTCCGATTTTATTAACTTTTGAAGCACCCCTGTATATACATATATCTTGTGAAGCCAATAGTATGTTTTCTTTAAAATGCTTCTCGAACTGTTTTATTACACAAACCTGTACACACTCAAGAGCGAGAAAGGAAATTTAATGTTAAACATAGTTCATGTTAAAGTATTTAAAGAAACAATGAGCTCAGAGCGCAACATTTCCATTAAGACAGTTTACAGTACTATTTTGATGTGATAGTGGAAAAGCATGTCAACCTTTTCGAAGTCTACTCCGTTAAGAAAAAAGCACAAAATAATAATAAAAGTAAAAAGCCCAAGTTTTAAATTTAAGCCCGTTTGAAGCGCCTTTCTTGTAAAAAACGCTTTTTAGAATGTCCACTTTTATAAACTTTTGAAGCACCCCTGTATATACATATATTTTGTTAGGCCAATAGGATATTTTATTTAAAATTCTTCTCGAATTGTTTTTGACATAAATCTGTACATTCTCAAGAGCGAGAAAGGTAATTTAATGTTAAACATAAGTCATGTTAAAGTATCGAAAGAAACAATGAGCTCAGAGCGCAACATTTCCATTAAGACAGTTTACAGTACTATTTTGATGTAACAGTGAAAAATCATGTCAACCTTTTTGAATCCTACTATCGTTAATGAAGAAACACAAAAGAATAATAAAAATGAACCTAAAATTCATTTTACTCAAAGATCCAAAAAAAAGCCCAAGTTTTAAATTTTAGCCCTATTGAATGGCTTTTTTCGCGTTCGCTTACAGTTCCTTCACAGTTTCCTGTAAAAAGCAATCACTGTCATGGCTTTTTAGAATGTCCGATCTTATTAACTTTTGAAGCACCCCTGTATATACATATATCTTGTGAAGCCAATAGTATATTTCATTTAAAATGCCTCTCAAACTGTTTTTTTACACAAACCTGTACACACTCAAGAGCGAGAAAGGTGATTTAATGTTAAACATAATTTATGTTAAAGTATTTAAAGAAACAATGAGCTGAAAGAGCACAACATTTTTATCGAGGCAGTTTACAATACTATTTTGATGTGATAGTGGTAAAGCATGTCAACCTTTTCGAAGTCTACTCTCGTTAAGAAAAAAGCACAAAATAATAATAAAAGTCAAAAGGCCAAGTTTTAAATTTAAGCCCTATTGAAGCGCTTTTCCTGTAAAAAACGGTTTTTAGAATGTCCACTTTTATAAACTTTTGAAGCACCCCTGTATAAACATACATTTTGTTAGGCCAATAGGATATTTTATTTAAAATTCTTCTCGAACTGTTTTTAACACAAACCTGTACACACTCAAGAGCGAGAAAGGTAATTTAATGTTAAACATGTCATATTAAAATATCCAGAGAGACAATGAGCTCTCAAAAAGCGCAACATTTTCATTAAGACAGTTTACAATACTATTTTGATGTGAAAGTGTAAAAGCCTGTCAATCTTTTCGAAGTCTACTCTCGTTAATAAAGGAGCACGAAATAATAATAAAAGTAAAAAGCCCAAATTTTAAATTGAAGCCCTATCAAAACGCCTTTCCTGTAAAAACGCTTTTTAGAATGTCCACTTTTATAAACTTTTGAAGCACCCCTGTAGATACATATATTTTGTTAAGCCAATAGGATATTTTATTTAAATTTCTTATCGAACTGTTTTTGACATAAGCCGGTACACACTCAAGAGCGAGAAAGGTAATTTAATGTTAAACATAAGTCGTGTTAAAGTATCCAAAGATACAATGAGATCAAAAAGCCCAACATTTTTATTAAGACAGTGTACAATACTATTTTGATGTAAAGTGTGACCTTTTTGAAATCCACTATTGTTAATAAAGGAGCACAAAATAAAAGTAAAAGTAAAAAGCTCAAGTTTTAAATTTTAGCCCTATTGAATGGCTTTTTTCGCGTCCGCTTACAGTTTCTTCACAGTTTCCTGCAAAATGCAATCACTGTCATGGCTTTTTAGAATGTCCGTTTTTAATAACTTTTGAAGAACTCCTGTGTATATACATATATCTTGTGAAGCGAATAGTATGTTTTATTTAAAATGCTTCTCGAACTGTTTTTTACACAAATCTGTACATACTCAAGAGCGAGAAAGGTAATGTAATGTTAAACATAAGTCGTGTTAAAGTATGCAAATACACAATGAGTTCAGAAAGGGCAACATTTTTATTAAGACACTGTACAATACTATTTTGATGTGAAAGTGTAAAAGCCTGTCAACCTTTTCGAAGTCTACTCTCGTTAAGAAAAAAGCACAAAATAATAATAAAAGTAA
Source organism: Amphimallon solstitiale (assembly GCA_963170755.1). Classification (NCBI taxonomy): domain Eukaryota; kingdom Metazoa; phylum Arthropoda; class Insecta; order Coleoptera; family Scarabaeidae; genus Amphimallon; species Amphimallon solstitiale. The sequence goes on along the minus strand of OY720677.1, from coordinate 104,591,674 downwards.
AAAGCCCAAGTTTTAAATTTAAGTCCTATTGAAGCGCCTGTCCTGTAAAAAGCAATCACTGTCATGGCTTTTTAGAATGTCCACCTTTATAAACTTTTGAAGCACCCCTACATATATTTTGTTAAGCCAATAGTATATTTTATTATTATATTTAAAATTCTTCTCGACCTGCTTTTTAGACAAACTGGTACACACTCAAGAGCGAGAAAGGTTATTTAATGTTAAACATAAGTCATGTTAAAGTATTGAAAGAGACAATGAGCTCAATGAGCGCAACATTTCCATAGAGACAGTGTACAATAAGATTCTGATGTTTGCGAATCTACTATCGTTAAGAAAAAATGAAGTATTAAATTTAAGCCCTGTTCAATCACGTTTCGAAGAATCGCCAAATTGAAGACGTAATAAGCGACCACAAACACCCCCGTATCTAAAATTCCACAGTCATACGTCAATTTTCAAAAAAATCTTCCGCCATTTTGTTTTTTTGACATTTTGACTTTGGAATCGTGATCGGCGACCCCCAAAACCCCCGTATCTAAAATTTCACGTTCATACGTCAATTTTCAAAAAAGTCTCCCGCCATTTTGTTTTTTTTTGACATTGGAATCGTGATCGGCGACCCCCAAAACCCCCGTATCTAAAATTTCACAATCATACGTCAATTTTCAAAAAAATCTTCCGCCATTTTATTTTTTTTGACATTTTGACTTTGGAATCGTGATCGGCGACCCCCAAAACCCCCGTATCTAAAATTTCATGTTCATACGTCAATTTTCAAAAAATCTTCCGCCATCTTGTTTTTTTTGACATTTTGACTTTGGAATCGTGATCGGCGACCCCCAAAACCCCCGTATCTAAAATTTCACGTTCATACGTCAATTTTCAAAAAATCTTCCGCCATTTTGTTTTTTTTGACATTTTGACTTCGGAATCGTGATCGGCGACCCCCAAAACCCCTGTATCTAAAATTTCACGTTCATACGTTAATTTTCAAAAAATCTCCCGCCATTTTGTTTTTTTTTGACATTTTGATTATGGATTCGTGATCGGTGACCTAAGACATCCCCGTATCTAAAATTTCACATTTATACGTCAATTTTCAAAAAATCCTTCGGCCATTTTTTTTTTTTTTTGACATTTCGACTTTGGATACGTGATCAATGACACCACAAAAACTCCCAAGTGCCGAATTTGACTTTAATCGGAAGAGAGAAATTAATTTCAGCTAGCTCCGCCCACTCTGCATGTATGCGTAATCGATTAAATAAAATTATTACATAAGGGCACATCGATGTTAAAAGCAATCCTTTTCTCCATTAATTACGCGTTCTGGAATTAACGTATTTTAATTCAAATCATTATTAAAGTACTAATCGACCCCTGTATATAGATAAAAATATTAAATCAAGCGGGACCGTTATGTATTGTGTGGAGATATGGAGATGCCGAACATTCACCGGACCGTAATACATTGATCGGCAGTGCACATGAGAATCTGATTATATTTTTCGCCCGTCCGAAATACATTGATATTACTGCACATTGAATCGGCCATTTTTCTGACCAAATGCTTCTGCAAAAGAATTTGAAAGTGCTCGTGCCCTTGGTTGCGTGCGTCTGTCGACTCGAAATAAGCACGTAAAAGGTCCAGAGAAGGCCGTTCTTTAACACCTCGGGTCTTGTTGGACCCTCGCGACCTTCAAAATTTCGTATTTCACGCTTAAAAGTGAATCTGTGGACACAACTCAGTTTGATGTCAGTTTGACGTTTCCCGAGATTTTTATCGCTTGTCACGGGAATGGTCAAAACGTAAGCCATTTTTTCGTTACAAAATGGAATGCACGCTCCCCTTTAAAACCCCATATCTCTGCACACGCTCCACTTAGAAGGAAAAACTCGCCGGCGAGGAACCGTTTAGAGTCCACGTAACACGCACGCCAAAGGACAGCTTTCAATTCCGCGTATTCAGAGAGGAGTTCAACCTGGCGTTTTGTCGACTTTTTCTATTTTGATAGTTTCGAAAATGCTCGGTTAAGCTCTTTCAACTAAGGCGATTAACAACAGAGGTCTGTGCGCTATTATTATATATAACTAGCTCTAACGTCCGCTTACAGCGGGTCCTCCGCTTACAACGGGTCCTCCGCTTACAGCAGGTCCTCTGCTTACAGCGGGTCAGTCAATCTCTTTTAGTTGGAATCGCTCTTTTCGCGTCCGCTTACAGCTTTTTCATAGTTTCCTGTAAGAAGCAATCACTGTCATGACGCCTTTTAGAATGTCCGATTTTATTAACTTTTGACGCACCCCTGTATATACATATATTTCTTGAGGCCAATAGTATATTTTCTTTAAAGTTCTTCTCGAACGATTTTTTACACAAACCGGTACACACTCAAGAGCGAGAAAAGTAAATTTATGTTAAACATAAGTCATGTTAAAATATCCAAAGACACAATGAGCTCAAAAAGCGCAACATTTTTATTAAGACAGTTTACAATACTATTTAGATGTGAAAGTGTAAAAGCCTCACAACCTTTTCGAAATCCACTATCGTTAATAAAAGAGCACAAAATAATAATAAAAATAGAAAGCCCAAGTTTTAAATTGAAGCCCTATTGAAGCGCCTTTCCTGTAAAAGGCGATCACTGGTATGACGCCTTTTAAAATATCCACTTTTATAAACTTTTGAAACACCCCTGTATACACATATATTTTGTTAAGCCAATAGGATATTTTATTTAAAATTCTTCTCGAACTGTTTTTGACACAAACCGGTACACAATCAAGAGCGAGAGAGGTAATTTAATGTTAAAGTATCCAAAGACACAATAAGATCAAAAAACTCAACATTTTTAGTAAGACAGTTTACAATACTATTTTGATGCGAAAGTGTAAAAGCCTTTCAATCTTTTCGAAATCCACTATCGTTAATAAAAGAGCACAAACCAATAATAAAAGTATAAAGCCCAAGTTTTAAATTTGAAGCCCTATTGAAGCGCCTTTCCTGTAAAAAGCGATCACTGGCATGACGATTTTTAGAATGTCCACTTTTTTAAACTTTTGAAGGTGCTTCAAAAGTTTAAAAAAGTTAATAAAAATGTTGCGCTTTTTGATCTTATTGTGTCTTTGGATATTTTAACATAAACTACCTTTCTCGCTCTTGAGTGTGTAGCGGTTTGTGTAAAAAGCAATTCGAGAAGAATTTTAAATAAAATATACAATTAGCTTCACAAAATTAATGTATGTTCAGGGCACCCCTCTAAGATCAAAAAGCGCAACATTTTTATTAAGACAGTTTACAATACTATTGTGATGCCATGTAGCCCTATTAAAGCGCCTTTTCTGTAAAAAGCGATCAATCTCATGACACTTTTTAGAATGTCCAATTTTATAAACTTTTGACGCACCCCTGTATATACATATATTTCGTGAAGGCAATAGTATATTTTCTTTAAAATTCTTCTCGAAGGGTTTTTTACACAAACCGGAACACACTCAAGAGCGAGAAATGTAAATTTATGTTAAACATAAGTCATGTTAATGTATCCAAAGAAACAATGAGCCCAAAGAGCACAGCATTTTCATCGAGACAGTTTACAATACTATTTTGATGTGATAGTGGAAAAGCATTGTCAACCTTTTCGAAGTCTACTGTCGTTAAGAAAAAAGCACAAAATAATACTAAAAGTAAGAAGCCCAAGTTTTAAATTTAAGCCCTATTGAAGCGCCTTTCCTGTAAAAAACGCTTTTTAGAATGTCCACTTTTATAAACTTCTGAAGCACCCCTGTGTATATATATATATTGTTAAGCCAATAGGATATGTTATTTAAAATTCTTCTCGAACTGTTTTTGCCATAAATTGGTACACACTCAAGAGCGAGAAAGGTAATTTAATGTTAAACATAAGTCATCTTAAAGCATCCAAAGACACAATGAGATCAGAAAGCGCAACATTTTTATTAAGACGTGTACAATACTATTTTGATGTGAAAGTGTAAAAGCCTGTCAACTTTTTTGAAATCCACTATCGTTAATAAAGGAGCACGAAATAATAATAAAAGTAAAAAGCCCAAGTTTTAAATTAAAGCGCCTTTCCAGTAAAAAGCGATCACTGGCATGACGCTTTTTAGAATGTCCAGTTTTATACACATTTGAAGCACCCCTGTATATACATATATTTTGTGAAGACAATTGTAAATTTTATTTAAAATTTTTCTCGAACTGTTTTTAACACAAACCGGTACACACTCAAGAGCGAGAAAAGTAATTTGATTTTAAACATGTCATATTAAGGTATCCAAAAGCACAATGAGATCAAAAGGCCCAACAATTTCATTAAGACAGTTTACAATAATATCTTGATGTGAAAGTGTAAAGCCTGTCAACCTTTTCAAAATCCACTACCGTTAATAAAGGAGCACGAAGTAATAAAAAAAATAAAAAGCCCCAAGTTTTAAATTTAAGCCCTATTGAAGCGCCTTTCCTGTAAAAAAGGCTTTTTAGAATGTCCACTTTTATAAACTTTTGAAACACCCCTGTGTATTCATATATTTTGTTAAGCCAATAGGACGTTTTATTTAAAATTCTTCTCGAACTGTTTTTGACACAAACCGGTACACACTCAAGAGCGAGAAAAGTAATTTAATTTTAAACATAAGTCATGTTAAGGTATCCAAAGACACAATGAGATCAAAAAGCCCAACATGTTCATTAAGACAGTTTACTATACTATTTTGATGTGAAAGTATAAAAGCCTGTCTACCTTTTCAAAATCCACTATCGTTAATAAAGAAGCACAAAATAATAATGAAAATATAAAGCCCAAGTTTTAAATGTAAGCCCTATTGAAGCGCCTTCCTGTAAAAGGCGATCACTGGCATGACGCTTTATAGAATGTCCACTTTTATAAACTTTTGAAACACCTCTGTATACACATATATTTTGTTAAGACAATAGGATATTTTACTTAAAATTCTTCTCGAACTGTTTTTGACACAAACCGGTACTCACTCAAGAGCGAGAAAGTTGATTTAATGTTAAACGTAAGTCGTGTTAAAGTATGCAAAGACACAATGAGATTAAAAAGCGCAACATTTTTATTAAGACAGTGTACAATACTATTTTGACGTGAAAGTGTAAAAGCCTGTCAAACTTTTCAAAATCTACTATCGTTAATAAAGGAGCGCGAAATAATAATAACAGTAAAAAGCCCAAGTTTTAAGTTGAAGCCCCTTTCCTGTAAAAAGCGATCACTGGCATGACGCTTTTTAGAATGTCCACTTCTATAAACTTTTGAAGCACCCCTACATATAATTTGTTAAGCCAATAGTATATTTTATTTGAAATTCCACTCGAACTGTTTTTTCACACAAACCGGTTCACACTCAAGAGCGGGGAAGGTAATTTAATGTTAAAGATAAGTCATGTTAAAGTATCGAAAGAAACAATGAGCTCAATGAGCGCAACATTATCATTGAGACAGTGTACAATACGATTCTGATGTTTTCGAATCTACTATTGATAAGAAAAAATGAAGTATTAAATTTAAACCCTGTTCAATCACGTTTCGAAGAATCGGCAAATTGAAGACGTAATAAGCGACCACAAACACTCCCGTATCCAAAATTTCACACTCATACGTCAATTTTTAAAAACATCTTCCGCCAGTTTGTTTTTTTTGACATTTTGACTTTGGAATCGTGATCGGCGACCCCCAAAACCCCCGTATCTAAAATTTTACATTCATACGTCAATTTTTAAAATATCTTCCGCCATTTTGTTTTTTTTGAGATTTTGACTTTGGAATCGTGATCGGCGACCCCCAAAACCCCCGTATCTAAAATTTTACATTCATACGTCAATTTTCAAAAAATCGTCCGCCATTTTTTTTTTGACATTTTGACTTTGGAATCGTGATCGGCGACCCCCAAAACCCCCGTATCTAAAATACGTCAATTTTCAAAAAATCACAAAGACAATGAGCACAAAAAGCGCAACATTTTCATCAAGACAGTTTACAATACTATTTTTACGCGAAAGTGTAAAAGTCTGTCAACCTTTTCGAAATCCACTATCGTTAATAAAAGAGCACAAAATAATTATAAAAGTAAAAAGCATGGCGGCCCGTGATTTTTTGGGACGGGAGGGCACCGGGAGTCTGAGTGTTTAATATCAAAAATTAAGTATAGACAAAAAATAAACTCAATATGCTATTTAATTAACCTGTTTGAAAATAAAATCCATCCGCCGTTCCTTACGATCAGCAAAATGATTAATAACTCATTCTTTGAAATTTGGTGTTGATGTCAGTAATTGTTTTTCAATGGAACACATTGCTAAGGCACATAGTCTGCTTTCCCGCATGGTATTTCTAGAAAACGTTTTTATTGCACGCCCCCAGAGATTCGCAAAATAGCAGAAAACAATTTACAAAATCTTTCGCCAACATAGTCTCGACATATTATCAAAAACAAACTTTTATATCAGTTGTACTATTCAACCTTGGTAGTAAATTACAATAGTATCATCAGAAAACTTATCATCCAACTCTGGTTAACAATTTATATTGTTAATTAGTAAATAAAATCTTAGCATGAGTGCTTTTTATTCTTTGTACAACTTCTATTGCACATGTTTGTTACATTAAAGGCTTACATTTTGACATTTAAATATAATTTGGTTCCATTTCTTTTTGTTACCAACGTCAAAACAACAAAATTAGCGTGCGATAAAGAAATACTTTTGCAACCAAAACGGATGTCGTAAAGTGAACTTTATAGCACCGAATTAGAAAAAAGCATTTTGCACATAACACCCACACAACCAGTCTGATAAACTCTAAGAGCTTCTGTTGATTTCAAATTGTTATCTTCTAGTTTAATCAATAAATCTGATCTAGGGAGACCTAGATTTTTTAATTCTGTCTTAATGTTACTAACGCAATCCATAGTTGCATTTGCACCGATAGAAATTACAACATACACTCACCGCTGTAAATTACATACTGGACCGCCACCCGGACCCGGCACCATAGAGTAGTGCCCCGCCGCCTATATATTATACGCGCGCTATCTGCGCCAGTTTCATCGCTCGATTTCTAATACAGACGGAGCAGTCGCGCGAGATGCCCCGGAGCCTACGCCAGACGGCTATTTTTAAACGCGCTGAAATGACGGACTGTTACTTTCAAAAACATATTATTTGTCATCAAATAAATCAGAAAAATTACATACAAATTAGGTATTTATAATTAATTTATCTGTTAAAAGAAATTTGTCACGGGGGGGGGGGGGGCAATGCCCCGTTGCCCTCCCTGCAGCAGCCGCCACTGTTAAAAAGCCAAAGTTTTAAATGTAAACCCTATTGAAGCGCCTTGGCTGTAAAAAGCGATCACTCTCATGACGCTTTTTAGAATGTCCAATTTTTATAAACTTTTGAAGCACCTCTGTACATACATAAATTTTGTGAAGCCAATAGAATATTCTATTTAAAATTCTTCTCGAACTGTTTTTGACACAAACCGGTACACACTCAAGAGCGAGAGAGGTAATTTAATGTTAAAGTATCCAAAGACACAATAAGATCAAAAAGCTCAACATTTTTATTAAGACAGTTTACAATACTATTTTGATCCGAAAGTGTAAAATCCTGTCAACCTTTTCGAAATCCACTATCGTTAATAAAAGAGCACAAAACAATAATAAAAGTAGAAAGCCTTAAAACTTGGGCTTTCTACTTTTATTATTGTTTTGTGCTCTTTTATTAAGTTTTAAATGTAAGCCCTATTAAAGCGCCTTTTCTGTAAAAAGCGATCAATCTCATGACACTTTTTAGAATGTCCAGTTTTATAAACTTTTGAAGCACCCCTGTACATACATAAATTTTGTGAAGCCAATTGTATATTTTATTTAAAATTCTTCTCGAATTGTTTTTTATACAAACCGGTACACACTCAAGAGCGAGGAAGGTAATAAATATTTTCTAAATTATTGGTATCTCCTAACTCCAAAATTTGAAAATGTCAACCTGAAGAAATTCAAGCAAGGACGTGTAAACGGCAAAAGTTACTTTGGGTCTCATAACATTGCATTTATATACGTTCCTTATATTTTCTATTATTACATATGACCTGTAATAATAGTATATTATTCAACAAGCGTGTAATGATGGCTATTACCCACGAAGATGAAATTGCAACACGAGCCGTCAGGCGAGTGTTGTAACATCAGAGTGGGTAATAGCCATTATACGCGAGTTAAATACTATACTTTATCCACAACTTAAATGTTGTTCAAAAAATACGAAAGATAAAGAACAATATTTCTTTCTACAAACACTGTCAGAAGTTGACATTTTGACACGGCAAACAAAAAATGCGATTTATGTATACCGCATATTCACAACTATATATGTTTGTTCAAAAATACAAAAGATAAAGAGATAAAGGAACAACATTATTTATTAATAGTGACGTTTCTAATACACAAAAAATTAATTTTTATAATAATTATTAATCGTTACATTACAGTTGCTTAAATTCATATATATATAAGTATATTTTTCTATTCCGGTGCTATAAAGTTCACTTTACGACACCCGTTTTGGTTGCATAAAGTATTACTTTATCGCACGCTAATTTTATTTTTTTGAAGTTGGTAACAAAAAAAAAAATGGAACCAAATCATATTTAAATGTCAAAATATAAGCCTTTAAAGTAACAAAAATGTGCAATAAAATTGTACAAAGAATAAAAAGCACACATGCTAACATTTCACTTACTAATTAGCAATATAAATTGTTAAGCAGAGTTGGATGATAAGTTTTCGGATGCTACTATTGACATTTACTTACCATGTTGAATAGTACAACTGTTATAAAAGTTTGTTTTGATAAATATGTAGAGAGTTTGTGGACGAAAGATTTTGTAAATTGCCTTCTGCTATTATGCGAATCTCTGCCGGGCGTACAGTTATTTATTTCGTCCCTTTTGTTGATAATTTGAAATAATTTATTGTATAAATCAGTCTGAATTTTAAACACAATTACATATAGCACCACCGATATTCAAATATTTAAAACGTTCTACTTAAAAATCAGAGTAACCAACTTCAAAAAAGCAAAATTTCTAAAATATTCGAACAAAACATGTCTCTTATTTTAAGCTTTTTTGAACTTTTAATAACCGAAATAGAAAAAATAGTATAAAATACACGTTTCATAAGACATTTTGCGCACTTGTTCTTTAGAAAACTCGCCTAGCGGCTCGTTTTCTAAACTTGAACGCGTGCGCAAAAATCGTGTCTTATGAAACTTGTATTTTAATATACTATTATGAAATGTCAAATTTGACACAACGGTGGAGTAATAAATATTATTCCATCGAAGTGTCATTATTATTCAACAGTATTTAGTAATGCATGGCATTACTTGATAGAAATCGCGTATTTAATACATATATTACTTAATAGTTGTGGATAATTATTTATTATACAAGGGAAAGAAGTATTAGCTTTTAGCTCGAGATAATGACAAAATACCGAGAGCTGAAATCTAATGTTTTTTCCCGTGTATAATACACTATTTTTTTCTGTGACAGGAAAAACGACGATTTTATAATGATAAAGAAGACTCAGAAAATCAATCGATGTGACATTTGAAGTTTTAAATTGGTAGGCTGTTGTACTTATAGCAGCATTACACCTGCGTTGCTAAGGAAACCTGTAAAGTATTCAAATATTTGTCAATTTAATTTTGTGTTTGGTTTTAAAAATTTGCGAACTTAGGTTGATTTTTAGTCATTTTGATTGGAAGGTGAAAAAGAAATGCAGTTCTTTCTCGGAGACGGTGCTATTGGCATACATAAGTAAATGCAACTTTTTGTATAATAAAATATATTAAAATTAAATGTCGGTGTTCTTACATATCCGAAAAAAAAGTACTAATTTTTTTCCTGGGGAAAAAAATGAGTACTTTTTTTCTCGGCTTATAAAGTGACATTTTGTTACCTGATAAGAAAGATAAAATGTCAAACTTTTCCAGTCACAGAAAAAAAGTTATAAAAATACATTCGAGTAGTCTTGGCAACGGACTCGGCAAAAGTACGAACTAAAGACGACGATTCAATACCACTACAAATTTCGATTGGCCGGAACAATTTCAAAATGATAAATTTAAAATAATTAATCAATATTTCAGGATGTATACCTTCCCATAGTAAAATACTATTACATGAAAGCCAGTTACAAATTAAATATTATAAATAAAGGTATTAAATATTACTTTCCTACACCTATATTTTACATAACATTTGGCTGTACTGTTTTAAAATGTTTAGATGAGAATTATAACAAATGTCAAAAGGTGTACAAATATTATTATTTATGACAGTCCTGAAATGTATTTTGTAGGTTATATTACATGACAGGTAAAATTTTGCAACAACTAATATTTGACGTCATTTTAATTTAGTAGCGCATGTCGGTTGAGAGAGCGACTGAACTATAGGAACAGTTTGTTGAAAAAGAAAAGACTTGCATCTGCGGTCGTAAACTGTATTATCAATTATATTCTAACAGTGTAAGATATTGCAATTTCAAATGCCATATTTCAGACAATTTAACTTGCACTAAATTTCTGTAGGATGAATAAGGCCAGAAACTTTGATTGAAAGATCATATCCCAACTGTTTACTAAAAACTATACGTTTTAACAGGTTCTTTGTCTAAATTTCCTAAATCAAAGTGGGTTGATTGAGAAAACCGTGTTTCCATAATTTTGACTTACAAAATGTTATGTTCTGGAGGAATCGGAGCAATTTTTGTAGTGCCAATTATAATTATTATTTTAAAATTTAACTACACGTTAACGAACACACTATTCATCCGAACCCAATTAAATCGAGAGTACTTTATACATTGTCTGCATAAGCACCTGCCAGCTTCTGTAGAATTTCTTCAATGTTTTCAATTTCACATGTAACTTTTATATGTAGTTTTAATATGTTAATGGCATATCAGAGAGAGTCTAAAATATATTCATCTAAAATTATAAATTTTTACAAATACTTAGAATTTTTAGCAACTGAGATAAAGTCCCGGAAATGTAACAGAATTAAAAAGCTTCCAAAACACAAATATTTCCGTAGAGAGCTAAAAGTTACACATATTCAATATTATGTTTTTATTTTAAGTATACTGTTAATTTCATGTATAGAAGAAGCAATACAATTACTAAATCACTAATAAAAATAATTATTATTTACAAATGCACAAGAAAACATAATCGCAGTCAATACTAATAAAAATCCAAATCTCCTAGGTTATGCGCACGTGTAAGTAATCCCAATTACTGTTTAATATTTTATCAGGTTTGGTAAAACACCGGTTAAAATATCTTCATGTAATAACGTTCTTAATCAATGATTAGCGCCAACCGGTTTTAGCAAAAACGTACTATCCCGTATTTTACTTAATGAGTACGCTAATCGGCATTTTAATCGGAATTGGAAAAACCGGCCCTTAATTGAATTTAATCAACTAATACAGTGCAATAATATAAATAATTAAAAATACGTCTAAATTTGCCGTTGTAGTTGTTAGGGCGTTTTAATGTGGAAGGTTACATTCAAATATTATGTCAACTTTAATGAAACATCCGCCAATAATTTAAGGACATTAAATTTGAGGTATTGCAAAATTTTACCTGTCAAGTATCCTACCTACACATGCCATTTCGAGACTTATAAATACACCTTTTGACATTAATCATAATAACCTTTTGAAGTTTGTCATCCAAGCTATAAAGATTTGTCTGCAATTACCGTTTCCCGTAGAACGCGATCACTGTCATGACGCTTTTTAGAAAGTCCGATTTTATAAACTATTGAACCACTCCTGTATATACATAAATTTTTTGATGCCAATCGTATATATGATTTAGAACTTTTTTTACTTCTTTACACAAACCGATAATTTAATGTTAAACATAAATCATGTTAAAGTTACGAAGGAAGGATGTGCTCAGATCCAAGCACTTTTCGAAGAACGTTTCCGACATATTAGATTTGCCATGTTGTTTTTTTGACATTTAGACTATGGACTCGTGATCGGTGACCTAAGACACTCTCGTATCTAAAATTTCGCATTCATACGTCAATTTTCAAAAAACCCGTCCGCCATTTTGTTTTTTTGACATTTTGACCTTGCATTTGTGATCGGCGTCCGCACACACCCCAGTATCTAAAATTTCACATTCATACGTCAATTTTCAAAAAACCCGTTAGCCATTTTGTTTTTTTTGACATTTTGACTATGGATTTGTAATCGGCGTCCACACACACCCCCGTATCTAAAATTTCACATTCATACGTCAATTTTCAAAAAACCCGTCCGCCATTTTGTTTTTTTTGACATTTGGCTATGGATTTGTAATCGGCGTCCGCACACACCCCCGTATCTAAAATTTCACGTTCATACGTCAATTTTAAAAAAACCCGTCCGCCATTTTGTTTTTTTTGACATTTTGACTTTGGATTTCTGATCGGTGTCCGCACACACCCCCGTATCTAAAATTTCACGTTCATACGTCAATTTTCAAAAAATGTCCGCCATTTTGTTTTTGTTTTTGACATTTGGCTTTGGATCTGTAATCGGCGTCCGCACACACCCCCGTATCTAAAATTTCACGTTCATACGTCAATTTTCAAAAAACCCGTCCGCCATTTTGTTTTTTTTGACATTTTGACTTTGGATTTGTAATCGGCGTCCGCACACACCCCCGTATCTAAAATTTCACGTTCATACGTCAATTTTCAAAAAACCCGTCCGCCATTTTGTTTTTTTTGACATTTTGACTATGGATTTGTAATCAGCGTCCGCATACACCCCCGTATCTAAAATTTCACATTCATACGTCAATTTTCAAAAAACCGTCCGCCATTTTGTTTTTTTTGACATTTTGACTTTGGATCTGTAATCGGCGTCCGCACACACCCCCGTCTCTAATATTTCACGTTCATACGTCAATTTTCAAAAAACTTTTCGGCCATCTTATTTTTTTTGACTTTGGATTTGTGATCGGCCACATAAGACACTTCCGTATCCAAGATTTCACATTCGCACGTCAATTTTCAAAAAATCCTTCGGCCATTTTGTTTTCTTCTGACATTTGAATCAGTGATGGGCGACCGTAAAAACTCCCAAGTGCCTAATTTTACTTTTAATCAAAAGAGAGAGAAATTGATTTCAGTCAGCTCCGCCCACTGTGCACGTTTGCGTAATCGTTTAAATAAAATTGTGTCATAAGGGCACATAAATGTTAAAAGCAATCCTTTTCCCCATTATTAAGGAAACTGGGCGTACGCGTTCTGGAATTAACGTATTTTAATAATTCACATATATAATCATTAACCGAACAATCAACCTGTATATCTATAGAAATGTTAAGTCAAGCGGGGGCATTATGTCGAGATTGAGATGCCGAACTCGTCGGGCCGGATACATTAATCTGATATTTTTCGCCCGACCGTAGTACATTGAATCACATGCACATTGAATCTGTGACGTATTTCGGACATTTTTCTTACCAAATTCACTTGCAAACGAATTTGAAAGTGCTCGTGCCCTTGGTTGCGTGCGTTTGTCGACTCGAAATAAGCACGTAATAGATTCCGAGAAGCTCGTTCTTTGAGACCTCGGGTCTTGTTGGACCCTCGCGACCTTCAAAATTTCGTATTTCACGCTTAAAAGTCACACCTGCAAAATTTCTCGATGTACCTGTCAGATTCGAGTAACGTCAATTTTTCGTGTTCACCAATATATTTGAATAACGTAAGCCATTTTTTCTGTTACACGATACTTGCACGCTCCTCTTTGACGGCGGATATCTCTCTTCACGCTCCGATAAAAAGAAAAAACTCTCCGACGAGGAACCCTTTAAAGGTGTCCGAAAGCGCACGCAAAGAGACAACTTTTAATTTCGCTTATCCAGAGACGAGTACTTTCTCGCGTTTTACGAATTTTCATCGATTTTGGCCTGCCGGTTAAGCCGTATTTTCACACGCCGAATAAAAGAAACGGCCGTGCGCTTTTAGTATGTATAATGTAAACGGTATAATAAACTGCAAAATGTCCGCGACTTCGACGTTTATTTATATTATATGAAATCCATTAATAATTGGTAGACGAAGTCTGGAAAACAAGTGTTTCTCATATACTGAATTTATACGTAGGTAATATGCACTGATTATATTGTGTATTTACGGTATCTAATAAACCGGAATCATTGGCATACGGAATACAAAAAAAAACCGTATCTTCTATACATAATTTATACGTATGATGTAAACGTATATTTACACTATACTTTTAACGTTAATTATCCCAATTCATGTATACAGAATTTATACGGGTATGGTATCTCATTTTGCACTTAAATGACGCTATTGATATATACCTATATGAATGTCTGATTTTATACGTAGAAGATCACCAGAAATGAAGCGTGTATTTTATACCGCGAGATCAAAAATTATATTGATAAAGGTTTGCCCATGGAATGTAAAACGCCTGTCTTCAGTTATATCATTAAGTGTCATATTGACAAACAATTAATGACAGTATGACACTTAATGATATAACTTAAGACAGACGTTTTACTTTCCATGGCAAACCTTTATCAATATAATTTTTGATTTCGCGGTACTTGCATCATTATTTGAGTACACGTATACGCTAAAATTAGGTAAAATAATACATATACCCAAATAATTTCATGTATGTAATTAATGTACGATTTATAAATAAAATGAGGATAGATCCTGCAAGGTTAATCGGAAAGATTACAAATAAAAGTGTGTAAGTGTATTTAGCAAGAGCACATTTTTGCAATGTTAGTTAGTAATACTAAAATTAGAGTTATGTGTGATTAAACAAAATTTTAATCTATTTTGCTTTTTATCCACACATTTTATATCTTAGATGCATTACATACAATTAGAAAATGTTGGGATAATATGTGAGAATAATAATAGATACAGGAACAAAAGCTTACTCACCTATTTTGTAACTTCTCTGTGTATGTAGATACAAACTTATTCTACCGACGATATTTTTCAAACATTATATCTGACATATTAATATTTTTTTTTAATTTTAATTAGATAAATGCCTTCGAGGGTGGAAAAAAATTATGTATACATATATTTTTAATTTTAGTTTATTAAACAGAACTATATATAGATAATACAAAATAAGAATTTGTATGCATAACTAATAAAATAAAATATATATTACGTAATAAACATTAAAGATTACGTGTTCTAGAAACAGAAAAACCTAGTAACATTTTATTCAACTCTTACTTTTTTTGATGAGTAAAGGTATCTGTGTTTGGCTAATTTTAACCAATCTTTAACAGCATTTTTAATACAAGTATCAGTCAAGTCTGATGGTTCCCTTCCCGAATAAGACAGTTTTACCGCTTCTAAAAAATAAAAGAATATAAATACTTAATTAAAAGCAGAATTGCTAAAATATTACCATTAACTATCGACATTATTGCAGTATGTTTAAAGGCCCTCTTGTCCCGATGACAAGGCCAATTAAACTTCATTGCAACCTCATTGCTGGGGACGAATTTTAAAATGTTCATTACTGTAGACCTTACACTAGAGCCCCTGACAGCTGCTAATCGTCGTCTCTAGAAAATATTAAACGTTTCGGATACAGACTCAAAGTAATTGAATAAAAACGTGTAGGCTTACCATGTACAAAGCATTGCTTTCGTCTGTCAAAAATAGCTCCAAATTTTTGTACGCAGCTTTAGACGAGATGGGTAAAACAGGCATCGTGGAAGGTATCTGTAACTGCTGAATAACGCTGATTTGTTGATTTTTTTCTATGTTATTTTCGACGCAAATGGCGTTTACTGACAATTTTATTTAACTTAGACATCTTAACCACATACTTTCCGATTTATTACATATATTTATACAATCTCAAGAAATTTATTTTTAGCCAAACAGTAGAAATTAGAATAAGGAGCATGCAATAACTTCAAGGAGTTAGGAGAACTTGTCACTTGTTGAATAGGCTGCAACAAACAAAATTTTAAAGAAATCTAAGCAAAATTAAAAGCCAGAGTTTTTTAGTTATTCTTATTTCATTCTGATACGATATTGGAAACATTATTGTCAAATATAATGTATATGTTTGTCAAACGCATACATGGAAAAACCGATTTGTTTGAGTCAAGCAAATTTTGTATGACCGAACCAAATTATTTCTTTGTATATAGGCAAACTAATTTTTGGTTGTTGGAATCAAATAATTTTGTTACGTTCATTTTGTTGTTTCTACTAAATAACATTTTTTCCTACTATATACCTATATAGTTGCGCCAACAAACAATGAGCTCAAGCTAACTAAATAAAATTTAGCTATAAACATATAAATTCATTAACTTAATTATAATACACATTCATTGTAACATAATAACTTGTTATTTTAATTAATATGTATGTTTGAAATTAGGAAAGCATTTAATTAAAACAACAAATATGATTGCTTGATCTACTAAGATGTTTAATTAATTTAAACACATTATTTTTGTTAAATAAAGCTTATAAAATTAGTACGAACGACTCGAATGCAATATAAAACGAAATCGGTATCAATACGCAGCACAAAAATACTTGCAACGTTTGGACAAATATCAGCAAAAAACGTAGACAGACAGTCGTCTATTTCCCATATATATGTCTCTTTTAAGGCGGAAAATGCCTTAGGTAATATTAAAATAATTCTTTCTTTTAACATCTCTGTTTTAGTTGAAAATAGATTTACTGAAAGTCAACAATTTCTTTATTTGAAGCAACAAGACGCTTGATTTAAAATATAATTCGCCAAATAATTTAGTTACATGAAACAAATATTTTAACAAAATTATTTGTTTAAATCAAACAACATTTTATTTTGTATTTTCTTGAAATAAGAGAGACAATATATTGTACAACAAAATCGGTGTGTTTACGGTAAATATCGGTTTTTCTATGTATCTATAGTTAATAAACCGCAGTGAATGCATTACAAAAACATGGCGTATTAATTGCACAGAATTATGTACTAATTGTAGGTTGTTTGGCATGCATTGTATGTAATATACTTACCAAAAGACGGCTAAACCATACAACAATAATTGCACTTCACTTGAAATAAATAATTTGCAATCACTTAAAGTATTTTCCAAACTTTAACAGATAAATGAGATCGTTGATAAGTCCTTAAACTGTTACTCTGTTAGTAGACTGCGACTGCATACCTACTTCTTAAACTCTTACGTTTACCGTTCGATGTGCGCATGAGCAGAGCAATATCTGTAGCAAAATATATGCTCCAGAGTTACCAAGAGAATAGGTATTCATCTATAATACCATATATCTATACTAGAATCGCCGAAGAGATTTGGTAATAAAAGTGCGTGATCAAGGCATTCTATGCACAAAAACGGCCGACGCCCAGTGTTGCCAACCCACTACAGACGATTCCCCCTGAATGCTCTGAATAATGCTTGAAAACCCCCTAAATTTCATCAAAAACCCCCTAAAAACGAGTAAATAAATTGTTATAAAAAAAATAACTCCTTTATATTATTGTGACAGTTATTTGTATAGACAAACGCATGTTTCCAGGAAATTAAAAAAATGTTATAAGTTTTTAACATATATTTAATCAATCTTTATTTAAACTTTCCAAAATAGTTCTCTTATAAAAATAATATACCTACATAGGGTAGCGGGGGGTATTGTTGGCAGGCCTCGATGATTGGCACCTCCATTTGTTTTTGGCTGTAAAAAGCACAATCCGCTTGTTTTCTACATGAAGTATTTTTTTTGCACAATGTATCATCCTTGTATGACGTGTTAGCGTGTTACACATACGACGCGGGCGTTAATTTGACAGGTCTGTTTGACAAGTCAGTGTTGCCAATATTGCTGGTGATTTATCACCAGTTCTGGTTGTTTTTCTTAATTTTAAATTACCTCGTGATTATTTTTTAAATTACTATTGGATACTATTAATTTTTTTCTTGGTTACCAAGAATATAAAACATTAAGCTCCTAAAAAAGTTAGTCGGAGTTAATTAGATACCGTTGGGTCCACAGTTGCGATGTGCGCATGCAGTGCAGCCGTTTACAAACACTTAAAGGTAGGTTCCTATGCACTCAGGTATGTTTTTAAGTTTTGTTCTATTTTAAGCAAGTCAAGAGAAATTTGATAATGTTTAGGTGTAATTAATTTCCTTTTTTCTTCAGTGTTTCTAAGTTGTGTTCCATGTTTTCATAGTATGATATTTCCATATTTGTAAAATTAGAAAAAGAAGGTAGACGGCTTTTATGATACCGTGATACGATTGCGGAAAAAGGCATGGATGAGTTCACAATTCTTCTGTTGAACTTAAAACTGACGAAATCTATTATTTTTGTAGGAAAATCGAATAAATTACAATTTATACACCTATCCTTAATTTTGTTTGCAATAATGCAATACTCAAGTATAACAGTTTTCAATGTCCTCTACAAATACCCCTAAAAAATAAAACCCCCCAGATTTCCCCCATGGCTCAAAAAAACCCCTAAATCTAGGGGGAAAACCCCCAAGTTGGCAACACTGCCGACGCCAAAGATCAATTATATACTATGTGTGCATACGAGTTTGGTGTGATCACGTGAACCCCACGTGGTCACTGAATCTGGTCCGGGATTTGAGTATACGTTTAAATACCGTAATTCATAAATGTATTATAAAAGTGGTTGGTAAATGTTTAATATACAGATGTGCACCAAATTTAAAGGTATAGAGCGAATATACTACACATATCTCTACTCTGTTCTAGAAGCTTAAATAGCAAAATATTTCTATTAGATGCATCTCAGATGTAAAATCGAAGATGTTACACAAAAATAGTTTAATTTTTATATAAGTATTTTGTTTCAATATTCCGTATTAAAAAAAATACTTACACATACAATAAGAAGCACCAAGTGCAAAACTTAGATATGCGCGTATATACCGCGGCGGTACATATTGACACAAAAGTATAAATTTAATACTTTTCTAATAATGCATTGATGAAATAAATTAAACATATATATATATTATATATGTATTACCTACATTCATATTTTAATCGATACCATTAGAGTTAGAGTATTCCTCTAATATACTCAAAAAATACATATAGTAAATGTATGTATACGTATACTTTAATGGGCGAACTTTTTGAATTTCGCGGCTGTTGTAAGTTGGCTACGAAGACAAGCGAATAGAATCACATTTTATTGCGGAATTACTAGACAAAGCGTGCACCTAAGCAGAAGATTGGTCAAAAAATAGATGTAGAAACACTTATTGATAAAATTACATTTCTATTCACAACTTTTGCAGTGAAATATCATAGATTACATCTTTGTATATTATTCTATTGCGTCCAGTGTAAACTATTAGAATACCCGCAAAATTCGAAAAATGTTGTTAGGGATATACCAAAACACATTTACTGTATTATGACGCAGCTGCAACATACTGCTGTGACATATAAATATTTATTTTAAATAACAATATTGCCATATAATTTATATGCTGTAACAACATACTTTTGTGTGTATTACCACACGTAGGGTATAGTCTTTTGTACACATTATACTCTTTAAATTATTCTTTACACACCAAGAACTTATAATTGGTTTTGTGTTTTATCTTATATTGTTGTGTCATGTACCTTATAACTATTGTGGGTCCTGGCAATGTTTGTGGTTCCTTCTTCTTAGCTGATGATTTTTCTCTTGTTCATAATTGGGAAAAGGTAATAGTTTTATTCAAAAAAAAACTGTATGTCTATTCAACATAATCATGTATTTTTTTTTTATTTTGTAATTTAAAGATTCAAAAGTATAGTTTCCTTTATATACACACCTTTATGCTCTAAACAAGATACATAATTGAAAAATGCTCATATCATTTATACCTAATGCCGGTTGTAATGTATGTAAATCTTTTGTTTATTTATTTATTCTACCAAACAAAATAAATATTTATCCTGCAAATAAACAAATGTAAACTTTTATTGTACGTTTATGAATATACTTATCGACGTTATAATATTTATGTATAGGCTTCAATTAATTGCTTTAGACAACCATTTGCACGTGTTGTATCGAGCTCTTAATCTATGCCTTGTGAAATTCTAATTTATTATTCGCTTAATTTGAAAGAAATTAATGATGTCTAGACAATACGATGAAGAAAATGCTCATTTTCACGTAACATCTCTCCAACTGACCAACACCATTAATCCTATTTGGTTGTAATTCCAACTATATAAATTTAAAATAAACCTTACAGGATAAATTATTTACTTGTCTATTTTTTTGTCCAACAATACATTGATTAATCATTCGCACGTAAAAATCAATGTCTGTCCAACAACTCGTATAACTTCATTTTCAAAAGAAATAATAAACTTACTTGTTATCAAAAGATCTATTTTGAATGTCCATTATGAACGCTTCAAATGAATTCAAATGTATTAAATAAAATAAATTACTGTGACTATATGTGTTGAAGAAATAATGAAAAACTACAATATAACAATTAAAAACTTTAAGAGACCTTCCTTTTGTAAGTGTTTTGAGAAGTTCACCTCTCGGAGGTGTTATCAGAAGTCTACCTGTCGAATCTTGTCTTCGTATTTATAGCGGCAAAAATAAACCATGTTGACCATTGCGCCCTCTAGTCCATGTTTAGGTTGGTACTGGAATACACTTTCCCGTAAAATCGCTGCCCATATGTTGCCGCCTTGATACACGCACACATACACATTTTGTTCTGACAGTTCACAATTTTTCTTAAACGTCAACATAACCTTCCAATTCAAAGATCTCCCCTGCTTTGCACATCATTCCCAACGGTAGGTTTATTCTTGTCACTAATACCATCCTTCTTTGTACTCGTCAATGAACCTATTACCTTGTTCATTGTTCGATACATATTTTTTCTTTCCATTTATTAATGTTATTTTTACTTTTCTTTTAGCCAGATTGTGCCTTGGCAAAATGGGAAACATGTTGAAGATAACCATTATTTTTCTTCCCACACTGCCTGTCCTTGTAGAACACGTCCGCCTCTAGTCCCTGAAGCATTGTGTTACGAACAAATCATGAACACTGATACCTTTTATTTATCTATAATGTCAGCTTTTAAATACAAAAATATGTCACTGCTGATTGCTTCTATGTTTTACATATTTTCATATCCTTTTTCTTAGTCTAGTAGTAAGCTAAGGTAAATTTTATTCTTTAATACTATTTAATTCTTAAACTCTCATAAGATTTTTACGGCTTTATGCATGTCGTATTTCATTTCTTTTCATGATTTATAAACCATACTTTTTGTGTATCTTTTCTACAAAAGAAATATATTACTTATATTTATTTTTGTCTTTATTTCATATATTTCTTTATTTAATAAATTTTTATTCTACATCTTTTGTTTTTATATTTATTTAATAAACTTTATTTTGCATATTTCATTATTTACTGTAATAATAATAAATTGACTATGAGTATGCAACTTTGTATACCTTCATGTAGTTCTTGTTGCATAGTTTTACTCAATAATATCTAAATAGGACTTTTTCTTATTTTTATTTTTATTTCTAAGCTTAAACTAATTCTTAAATCAATCTCTAAAACTATTCTTATTTTACAAGTTTGCGAGGTCACAGCATATCCCTTGGTTATTATATTTTGTTGTGAATCGTCAACAATGATTATTAAAGCATGAACGACACATATAATAACCATTGTGAAAACTCGCACAAATGATTATTAATTTTCTACGTTTATATAATCATAAAGCATAGATACGTGATATTTTCCTTTGATCCTTTCGCTATCTATTTCCTGTAGCTCGTACGTTACATCGCCCAAAATTTTATTTACTCTATACGGGCCACTGTACGGTAAGTCCAACTTTGCGCACTTGTTTAAATTCCTCCTTCCCAATCTGTAGTTTTTTACCACTACCAGATCTCCAATTTGGTACGTCTTGTGTTTTCTTATCTTTTCATTTTCTGTTCTCATGTATTTTTCTGCAATATTTGCTTGTCTTAGTTTACCTTGATTTGTCAATTCTTCGATATCATCCACGATTGGTGTCTCTTGATTCCAAGGTCTCGGTGGATGTCTCCCATGCATTAAAGTATAAGGACTTATATTTGTCGTTACACTGGGTAAGAAATTTATATTGTTTTCCACCTCTTCTATGTATTGCACCCAGGCATTGTGTCTTTCGTGCGTTAACATTCTTAAGTGCCTCGTCACATCTTGTATGTACCTCTTACTAGGATTTGCTTGTGGATGCCTTATGCTAGTGAAAATTACCTCTATGTCCATCTCCCTCAATTCTTGAATGAATCTCATATTGTTGAAGTATGAAGCGTTATCTACCAGTAATTTTCTTATCCGTCCATGGTCATTTATAAATTGATTCACACAATTTATTGCTATTTGAGTATTATATCTTCTCGTCGGATATAATTTTACATATTTCGTAAAAATGTCTACCATCACAAATATGTTGCAATATCCTTGCTCTCCTGATATTAAATTCCCCAGAAAATCAGCAGCTACCAGATCAAGTTTATTTTCTACTTGTATACTGTGTATGCTGTTCTGATTTACTCTGTTTTTATATTTTCCTAATAAACATTCTCTACATTTTCTATTCTCTGTGGCAATTAAATTTTTGTCTCTCAGAGAATAAAATTGCTCTCTGAAAACAAGAAATGTTTTTCTATTTCCAGGATGCCCTAAATTATTATGTATATTTCTAACGATACTTAATGCTAAATTTCTATCTAAAACTATTAAATTCTTATCACCTAAAGTCTTATATACTATGTTATTTCTTATATTGTATCCTCTGTATTCTCCTTCTCTTCGTATTTTTCTTTTTATTTCTAGAATTTCTTCGGTCTGTTGACATGCTTCAATGCTCTGTCGACTGTATATTTCTGGTGCATAATCCAAGTTGTAATTGTTGACTTGGTATGCATTTTGCTGCTTTATCCCTCCTTGAGCTCTACTCAATGCGTCTGCAACTATGTTGTCTGCGCCTTTTCTATGCCTTATTCTAAATGAATATTCTGACAATAAAAGTGACCATCTATATATTCTTGAGTTGTTGAATCTGGTCTTCATGAGGAAAATTAATGATAAATGATCCGTCTCAACTAAGAAGCTATTTCCCAGTAAATAGTATTTTAATTTGGATACTGAATGAACCAAAGACAAAAGTTCTTTTTCTGATATCGTGTAGTTTAATTCGTATCCTTTCAAAATCCTTGATAAGAAACAGATTGGTTTTTCCACACCATTTCTTATCTGTAATAATTCTGCAGCTATTGCATTATTTGATGCGTCGCATCTTAGAACAAATTCTTCATTAAAATCGGGTAAATTTACTATTAATGCTTTGCAAAAATTTTCTTTCACTTCTTCAAATGCTTTGAGAGTTTCAGGAGTCCATTTAAATTTCACTCCCTTCTTTATCATTCTGAAAAGCATGTAAGTTTGATCAGATATTTTCGGAATGAAATGTTTATAATAATTTATCATTCCCAAGAATCCTCTGAGCATTTTTATGTTCTTTGGTCTGGGATACTTTCTTATTGCTTCCAATTTTTCTTCTTCTATTGTGATGGTTTTACCATCTATAATATATCCTAAATAATTTATTTTATTCTTATAAAATTCACATTTTTCAATGTTAACTTTTAAATCGTTTTCTGCTAACGTATTTAAAACCTTTTCTACTGATTCTTTGTGATTCTCTAAATTTTTATTGAATATCAGTATGTCATCCACATAATGAGAAACGTACTCCTCGTGTGGATCTAAAATTTGTTGCATGGCTCTAACCAAAGCGGCTGTCGCTGTTGATAGGCCAAACGGAACGACTCTATACGAATAGACTAATGAATTGAACATAAAGGAACAATACTTCCTTGAGTCCTTGTGTAATGGTACCAGCCAAAAAGAACTCTTCAGATCTATTTTTGTGAACCACCTTGCATCAGTACACCTTGTTAATAAGGTCTCTATACTCTGCGGAGGTTCAAAATTAGGGGAGGTCCTTGAGTTAAGGCCCCTTGCATCAAGACATAAGCGTAATTTTGTTTCTTTCTGATTGCCTGTATTTTTCTTCACTACCACTACTATTGGATTTATAAATGTTGATTCTGTTCTTTCTATAATTTTATATTTTAACATTTCTTTAATTTCTAATTTGACTTGTTCTCTGTATTTATTGGGGACAGGATAATTTTTAACTTTAAAAGGTTGTGTTTCATCTACTTTTAGCCTGTGTTCATAGCCTTTTGCTAAACCAGGTTTATTATCAAATAACTCTTTATACTTGCTGACAAGATTGCACACATGGCTTATGTATTGTTTATCGCAATTTAAATTCGTACCATCCCTATATTGCGTGAAGTCCTCACTTTGACGATGCTTCACAGGATGTGCACACTTATTGTCTAATAAACTACTATCCATTTTATTTGTGAGATTTTGTTCAGCATTATTTATATATAAATTATTAATTAATATCTCATCTTCCTGTGTTTCCTTACACCAGGAGATTATTGAATTTTTAATATGAAATGTTTTGTTTTCCATATTTATTTTTGTACCATATTGACTTAAAAAGTCTATCCCCAAAATACAATTGCTGTTCAAATTAGGCACTATTATGAATTCTGTTAATAAATTTAAACTACCTATTCTAACATTTATACAAAAAACTTTATCTATAGTAATGATGTGTTTCTTATTTGCATTTATTAAATTTACTTTTCTTATAGGCATATAATATCCTAACTTTTCTATGTCTTTATCTATAATACTACTATCTAATAAAGATAATTGCGCTCCTGTGTCTAATAATGCTTCTATCTCTTCGTTCCCTATTTTTATTGTTATGTGTGGTAATTCCGTCGTGATTTTCTTTAGATCGTCAAAGTTATATACGTTTTGTACCTTCTTTTTCTTCTTGACTGGCCTTTCTAAAAATCCAACGATGTCGCATTTGAGTATGTAGAATTTACCCATTCTTTATTTGTCGGTAGTTGTCTTGAATCCTTGGGTATTGCACCTTTTGATTCTGTTTTTTTCTTCGTACTTATTTCTTCTTTCTCTTCACTTATTTGAACATTGTTCACTCTTTTTTCCCTCTCAGGGTTTCTTTCTTTCTTCTCATAATTCTGTTCTTTCTCACTCTCATTTTCATAGTTTCTTGTTTTATTGTATGAATATGGATTGTTCCCATAGCTTGGCTTATTATATGTATTAGGGTTGTTTCCATAATTCCTTTTACCCTGATTTTGATTGTACCCATTATTATTGTACTGTTTATCTTGATTGTAACGAGGTGTCTTGTTTATATGTGGATTATTTCCATTGTTGTCGTTATTATTATCATTTCTGGGTGGATCGTTTGTATATTTGATATTTCCATAACTCCTGTTATTTCCCTTTTCATCCACATCGTCTAATCTCTTGACCAGTTCCAGGAGTGCTTCAATGTTATCAATTCCTTGAAGTGCCACCGCCTGTGTAACGTTGTGGTCAAAGTGTGCTGCTAGCTGTGAAACAATATCACTTTCTTCAATGGTTGGTTGGATGTATTTAAGAAAAGAATATTTTCTTATGATGTAGTTTTCTCTAGAAGATCCAGCTCTGTATTTGCCAAACACTAAATCGTGTCTAATCTTCCTCTGCTGAGTCTGTCCCCAGTACTGTCTCACAAAACGAATCTCAAATTCTTTGAAATCCACTACTTCATCTATTATCATATCGTACCACTGAAGTGCATAATCCTTCAAACAACCTCTTATGAAATGTAGTTTTGACATCTCATCAGATATTCCCCTCATGTATGTTTTTATCGTTCTCATAAACGCCATTGGATTATCTTTGTAAAATCCTGAGAATTTTGGTATATTCTCTGCGCTACCAGGTATTTGTGTCAAAGATACACTAGGTGTACTAACCCCATGTACTTTGTTCTCTAACCCTTTTATAGTGTTTTCAAAGTTTAAAGTTTTGTTTTGTAGGGTCAACATTGTGTCCGTACAAACACCATATTTTATTTTACAATCTTCCACTTGGTGTGAAAGTTCTTGTATTTGCTCTTGATATTGCACATTATTCCCTTTAACTTTATTTTCAAGAGAATTTATTTTCTCATCTACCTTATCGAAACTAGCTTGTGTTTTGGCAGATCTTTCGTTGATTTCTTTTATTAAGAATGTGCCTTTACCTTCACATTTCTTTTCATTAATGTTTATTTGTTTATTTAAAGTTGACACTGACTGTTCTAACTTTAATTCCACTTTTGCATTTAGCTCTAAAGTTTCTTTTCTTAATTCCATGAGAACCTTGTCTAATCTTGAGTTTATTTCTATTTTATTTTGTTCTAATCTTTGATTGCTTTCCTCAAATTTCCTGTTCATACTCAAATTATTTTGTTCTAATCTTTGATTGCTTTCCTCAAATTTCCTGTTCATACTCAAATTATTTTGTTCTAATCTTTGATTGCTCTCTTCAAATTTTTTATTTATACTCAAATTATTTTCTTCTAGTTTTTGATTTATACTTAAATTATTTTCTACTAATCTTTGATTTAAATTCTTATCACTTTCTTCTATTCTGCTGAATAGTTTATTAAAAAGATTCTCAATTTTTTGTTCACCAGTTATGCTACTGATGCTTTCTGTTTGTACGTTGCTATCAAGTGTTTGATCCTCTGATTCAGGTTTATCTGACTCTGAATCAGAAGATACCGGACGATTGTCCCTGTATTTAGTGAACTGTGAACCTTCACCATCATTTTTATCCTTCTCTGCCATTTTTATTCTATTTCTAACTTATAAATTAATAACTAAACTTATCTAATTAAATACTATTCCTCTTTCTTTATCCCTTTCTAAATAAGAGAAATTCACCAGTAAATGAAAATTAAGGTAATCTGTCTCTAACTTGGACACTGAATAATTATTCTATTTACTAATAAATAAAAAAAATGAAACAAACTTTGTACCCATTATTTGTACAAAATAAATTATTATT
Source organism: Amphimallon solstitiale (assembly GCA_963170755.1). NCBI lineage: Eukaryota > Metazoa > Arthropoda > Insecta > Coleoptera > Scarabaeidae > Amphimallon > Amphimallon solstitiale. The sequence continues at coordinate 104,564,486 of OY720677.1, read as the reverse complement.
TTTTTGTTTAAACATTTAAAAAACAAAAATTGCATTGCTTCACAACGTTAAATGTTATGTAAATAATTATTGACAAATGAGAAAATGAATACAATGCTCCACTATGTTAAGCAACATTAATTATATATATATATATTTTTTTATTTTAAACAATTATAAAAAATAATGCATTGCCTCTCTATTTTGGGCGTTAAATAAATACATGATTAATAAGCAACAAGAAAAAGGAATACATTGCCCCACTACGTTGAGCGCCATTTAAATTAATGCTGTGACATATAAATATTTATTTTAAATAACAATATTGCCATATAATTTATATGCTGTAACAACATACTTTTGTGTGTATTACCACACGTAGGGTATAGTCTTTTGTACACATTATACTCTTTAAATTATTCTTTACACACCAAGAACTTATAATTGGTTTTGTGTTTTATCTTATATTGTTGTGTCATGTACCTTATAACTATTGTGGGTCCTGGCAATGTTTGTGGTTCCTTCTTCTTAGCTGATGACTTTTCTCTTGTTCATAATTGGGAAAAGGTAATAGTTTTATTCAAAAAAAAACTGTATGTCTATTCAACATAATCATGTATTTTTTTTTTATTTTGTAATTTAAAGATTCAAAAGTATAGTTTCCTTTATATACACACCTTTATGCTCTAAACAAGATACATAATTGAAAAATGCTCATATCATTTATACCTAATGCCGGTTGTAATGTATGTAAATCTTTTGTTTATTTATTTATTCTACCAAACAAAATAAATATTTATCCTGCAAATAAACAAATGTAAACTTTTATTGTACGTTTATGAATATACTTATCGACGTTATAATATTTATGTATAGGCTTCAATTAATTGCTTTAGACAACCATTTGCACGTGTTGTATCGAGCTCTTAATCTATGCCTTGTGAAATTCTAATTTATTATTCGCTTAATTTGAAAGAAATTAATGATGTCTAGACAATACGATGAAGAAAATGCTCATTTTCACGTAACATCTCTCCAACTGACCAACACCATTAATCCTATTTGGTTGTAATTCCAACTATATAAATTTAAAATAAACCTTACAGGATAAATTATTTACTTGTCTATTTTTTTGTCCAACAATACATTGATTAATCATTCGCACGTAAAAATCAATGTCTGTCCAACAACTCGTATAACTTCATTTTCAAAAGAAATAATAAACTTACTTGTTATCAAAAGATCTATTTTGAATGTCCATTATGAACGCTTCAAATGAATTCAAATGTATTAAATAAAATAAATTACTGTGACTATATGTGTTGAAGAAATAATGAAAAACTACAATATAACAATTAAAAACTTTAAGAGACCTTCCTTTTGTAAGTGTTTTGAGAAGTTCACCTCTCGGAGGTGTTATCAGAAGTCTACCTGTCGAATCTTGTCTTCGTATTTATAGCGGCAAAAATAAACCATGTTGACCATTGCGCCCTCTAGTCCATGTTTAGGTTGGTACTGGAATACACTTTCCCGTAAAATCGCTGCCCATATGTTGCCGCCTTGATACACGCACACATACACATTTTGTTCTGACAGTTCACAATTTTTCTTAAACGTCAACATAACCTTCCAATTCAAAGATCTCCCCTGCTTTGCACATCATTCCCAACGGTAGGTTTATTCTTGTCACTAATACCATCCTTCTTTGTACTCGTCAATGAACCTATTACCTTGTTCATTGTTCGATACATATTTTTTCTTTCCATTTATTAATGTTATTTTTACTTTTCTTTTAGCCAGATTGTGCCTTGGCAAAATGGGAAACATGTTGAAGATAACCATTATTTTTCTTCCCACACTGCCTGTCCTTGTAGAACACGTCCGCCTCTAGTCCCTGAAGCATTGTGTTACGAACAAATCATGAACACAGATACCTTTTATTTATCTATAATGTCAGCTTTTAAATACAAAAATATGTCACTGCTGATTGCTTCTATGTTTTACATATTTTTATATCCTTTTTCTTAGTCTAGTAGTAAGCTAAGGTAAATTTTATTCTTTAATACTATTTAATTCTTAAACTCTCATAAGATTTTTACTGCTTTATGCATGTCGTATTTCATTTCTTTTCATGATTTATAAACCATACTTTTTGTGTATCTTTTCTACAAAAGAAATATATTACTTATATTTATTTTTGTCTTTATTTCATATATTTCTTTATTTAATAAATTTTTATTCTACATCTTTTGTTTTTATATTTATTTAATAAACTTTATTTTGCATATTTCATTATTTACTGTAATAATAATAAATTGACTATGAGTATGCAACTTTGTATACCTTCATGTAGTTCTTGTTGCATAGTTTTACTCAATAATATCTAAATAGGACTTTTTCTTATTTTTATTTTTATTTCTAAGCTTAAACTAATTCTTAAATCAATCTCTAAAACTATTCTTATTTTACAAGTTTGCGAGGTCACAGCAATACGTATAATATATATCTGGTATATGAGAAACGTGTAATTTTTATACGTTTATTTAAATATTCCGTTTAAAAGCAAAATTACGTATATAACACATAATTAAAGTTACCGTATACCGTATACATATAAATCCCGGTATATGTTTATACGTAAATATATTTCGTAATTCGTAAACGAATTATAAACGTTAAGTAGTGGTAAATGTTTTATGTAAAGGTATCATATACCCGTAATAGACTGAAACAATATTCGTAAAATATATGATATATGTATACGTATATTGACGGTTTATTCGTACACGGTAGTATAAATACTACATATAAATACCGTATAAAATACGTGTTGGTGAAAACCGGTATATAAGAAACGTTTCGGAAATATACCTGCGTTTCCGTACACACATATAAAACGTATACTACGTATAATATACATGTACTAAACCAAGCTGTGTTGCTTGGGATTCTATATATATTTATCAAGAGTACAAAAGTATTTAGAGTTGGATATGGAATATTTTTTGTATAAATGAAATTTCAAAATTCGGACCGGAAGTAGCAGTTTTACTCTTAGTGAGGAGCACTTTTTTGATAATATCTTGCAAAGTATGCATTTTATAGAGATTTATTAAGAGAATAGAAGTACTTATAGTCCATTCATTTTAAGAAAACAGTAGTTAACGCTGCGATCGGCGACCGTATCACACCGAAAAATTTTTGTCTGTAACATCAACTGTCAGAAATTTTTGACATACAAATACATTAACAAATATTATGCGATACATTTTTTATCATATCTTTTTATTTGAAAACTAAAAAGAAATTTTACACATAGTTCAAAAAATTGAAGACTCCAGGGGATGAAAGTGTAGGTGTGGAGTAAATTTGCCTGGGCTATTAGCCAATCAGAATCCAATAAATAATCGCCTATCTTACCTAACACTGTTTTCTTAACGTGAATGGAGTATAGAATAGGATTTTGAATAATTTTAGTAAAAAAATTCTTAAAATTCTATAATTTGAAACGCTCATACGTATAAGAAAGTCGTGTGGTGGCCACACCTCATTTTTTTTTATGTGGGCAGTATTTGCACTTGGGTGTTCCTGCTTCTTCCACTGGTTCGTTTGTTCCTTCATCCATTGCTAATGGTTCCAATTTCTTTTGAATTTGCAATTTTAGTAGGTATGGTATGTTCATCGATGCACGTTCTGCCATATGTGGTCTTGCTAATTCAATAGCCAATGATTTCAGATATGTACGGCCTGCATCTTTATAGTCTGCCATGTTAGTTCGAAGTACGATGTAGCTGTTTATTCCTGCTATATTCCGCAATGTAAAAATATAGTCATAGACCATCTGCAAATAATTCGTGACACTGAATACAAGCTTTTCAGTTGATCAACTACATCTACGCCAGCTTTCATTAAATTATAAAAGTTATTACCTGCGGTTTGTAAGCTTCTGCTGTTTCGGGGTCTATAGTGTCATTATCATGCATTGTGGAGATTAGCAAAATATTTTTGTTTTTCTTGGGCACGTAAGAAACTAAAAGACAATCTTTTCCAAATCCAAACATGCTACTACTGATGGGTCTTTCTTTCATTGCAAGAAATATTGGAGGAATTTCCCTTTTTTTCTACAAAAGCAATCTTTTGATTTTCTAGAAAATCTTTGGTTTAGGCAACAGACGTAAACTAGTTATCGCATGTTAAATTTCTCCCTGTGTTTGCAATTGGTTGAAGAGGACGCTTGACAACACTAGCAGGACTGTTGTCTACTTGAAATGGTCCTTTTGGTTGTTTTTCAGTATAACTTTCCATTTTCCAAGTGTAATAGGAGCGAGTATCCACCAGAGAGAAAATTCTGATCCCATATTTATTCGGTTTGCTAGGAAGATATTGTCGATAACTGCAACGCCCTTGAAACGCTTCCAACATCTCATCAATGGTGCTGTACTCACTTGGTATGTAGGAAGCACTACATCGCTCGACAAACCAATCAAAAATTTGTCTAATAGGAGCTAGCTTGTCTAATTCATTTAGTTTAGCTCTAGTGCTTTTAGTTTTTACTTGCAAATATATATATACAGTCGATAAGTAATAAAATGGACAGATTAAGTTTTGTATTAAACAAATACACAATCGACTGTCTACGTGTTACAGAATACTGGTTAAATAAACAAAAACACGAAGGCTGTAACATTCCAGGGTATGATATGGTCAGTTCATTTTGTAGAACAAGCCATAGACATGGTGGAACATTGATTTTAATTAAAAAAAAGTACCAATACAGAGAGTTTCCACAATTAATATCATTATCGGAAGAAATACATATTGAAATAGCGACCATGGAAATTCCAAATAAAAACACACTCATTATTTCAGTCTATCGATCCCCAGAAGGAGATATAAATATATTCCTGGATAAATTAAACGAAGCTATGACAACAGCGACAGATTTCATTGACATCAAAAAAAATTTACCTAGCTGGCGATTTCAATATAGATCTTCTTAAAAACACAACAGAAAATAATAGATTAATGGATCTATTGGGGTCATACAATATGCAATATAAATTTGAAGAGCCATCTAGGGTTACTAGCAGAACCTCTTCTTCATAGGCAACATTTTCATGAATGTAGATATGCAGCATGTGGTTGCCACAGATACTGTCGAGATGCACTTATCAGACCACAGGACCCAGATTATCATGTTGGGTGGTTTCCATGATGTGTCTGCGGGTGAACGTGATTTCTTTTACACAAGACAAATAAATGAACTTACAACTGGTCTATTTAAAAATGACCTGGCAACACATGTTTGGGATTGTTTCGATGAAATGACAGCAGAACAAGCTTTTGAGAGTTTTAATAGAGTATTTTTTTATTATTTTAATAAACATTTTCCTATAACCAGGACAACATATGACGGAGTGGATTCTTGGAATACTCCTGCATTAAGACAAATGTCTAACACTTTAGACGCTCTGGGAACAATGGCCCAGGTAACTAAAGATGAAGAAATATACAAGGCATACAAAGATTACAAGAAAAACTTCCACGATCAAATAAATAAAGCAAAGCAAAATGCAAATCAAATATATATAAATGAAGCATGTAAAAAACAAAAAGCTATATGGACGGTCATCAGCATGGAAACAAATAAAACTAGAAATAAAGGAAAATCAGATACAAAACTCTCTGCAAACGAAGTTAATAACTATTTCACGGGCATTGGAAAACAGATCCTAATAAGCACGGAATCAGATACACAAATACAGAAGTACCTAGAAAATATGAGACTAGATAATAGAGATTCGTTCTATTTTAAAAGTATTACAGAAATGGAGGTGTCGGATGTAATAAGAAATGTGACAAAAAACCAGAGATGTGTATGTCGTTACAACAAATATCATTAAAGATGTAGAAAATGAAATAACACCTGTTCTGACGACAGTTTTCAGTAAGTGTGTCCGCGAAGGTACCTTTCCAGAACAACTGAAAGTAGGAAGAGTTGTTGCAGTTCATAAAAAGGGATATCCCAATGATTGCAGTAATTACATGCCCATCACTATTCTGTCTGCAATTTCCAAAATTTTAGAACGGTTGATAGTAGATCGTCTACTAGAATACTTTGAAAGAGAAAAACTATATATCTAATGAGCAGCATGGATACAAGAAAAACAAATCCACAGTGACTGGAATACTGGTGGTGATGGAGACTATAATTGACGCCTACGATAATAAAGAACCATGTGAACTGACATGTTGTGATCTCAATAAGGCTTTCGATATGGTAAATCACCAAATTCTACTACAGAAACTATACTATTATGGTATTAGAGGTACAGCACATGATCTACTTGCCTCTTATTTGAGGGGAAGATGCCAAAGAGTGGACTTAAATGGAAAAATATCAAATACCAAAACAATTCATAATGGGGTACCACAAGGATCGATATTGGGACCAATTTTATTTGTGATGTATGTTAATGGATAAGTACACGTAACTGACAAATGCTTAGAGTTACTAGCAAAATTACATACGCAACTTAAAATTTAGTTCGTATGTCTACTCCAGAAGCACATTCTTATGCTCAAATAATTATCGCAAGACCCTAAAGGCTCAAGTTACATGAAACACTCCGGCAACAAATGCTCGGTTAGTTTAAAATCTAAAATTACCAAATAAATGTAGGACAAGACTTAGGAATCATTTTCCATAAACTAAAGGTCGAAATTAAGATTGTTAACATAGGAAAATTACACGAATTGATACAGTAAACAATGAATTTATAAAACACTATACAGGTGCGATGAGAACGGAATTCACACAGTAGCTCGATATTCCCTCTTTACCATAGATTTCCAGCATCAACTAATTAACTCTTTTGGTTAATTCTACGGAATTCCAGGCTTGAATCAAATATTAAAGTCAAATCCTCTAGCACGAGGTTCCACGTCAAAGTGGCGCTGATAGAACAGCTTCCAGAAATTCTCATATATCTGGCCGATGTTATTAACCAGAATTACTAGCTGGTAACTAACAGATAAAAGGGCAATAGAACAACACCGTTAAGGATGATTAATTAGAAAATTAAGCATCTTATCAGAAATAAAACATTCAGCGACTGTGTTCAAAAAACGACAAAAAGGTCAAAATTACAACGAGATTAACTCCAATCCAACTGTTGCATCTGCATCCACATATATATCGTGTGAAATTGTCGGAACTCGGTACTATTCACCATCAATTACAACAGGAGTCATAGTCGGAAATATTTCTGCTGTTTCCAATAAGACGACCAAATCAAAAGTGCCAAAATGACTTCTCATTTTAAAAATCAGAAAATACCATCACGATACATTCAATTGAATGACAGGTTGCGACACCACACAAAACTAAAAATACATCGACGCTACTTATAAAATACAACCGCTCTACACGCAAGATGGCGCCACGGTCTAATAACCAGAATTAAAATAATGTTAAACAATTCATAAGTGAAACAGGCGATAAATGTTCCAAAAAAAAAAATTAACCACAGGGGCAAAGATTGAGGACTAAAACTAAAGAGTTCTCAAACCACAACAAGTAATAGTGGCATTTAACCTACAATATATGCCGAGAAGCCGGTACTGAGACAACTGCGAACCTTCAACGAGTTCACTCTGTCCACAGATGTCGACACAGTGAAAAATTAGGAATAATTTACGGAATAGCTCGAACACAAAATAAAACAACAATTCTGAGAAATATTCAACCAAGTGCAATAAATTCCAAAATATAAATATAGCTTCGCTCGAAATTAAAAGGACTAGAATTCCGAAAACCCAGGAGAAAAAATCGTATGAGACCTACAGGATAAAAAAAAACGTAACAACATATATGTGCTTCAAAATGTTTCGCACATACTCCTGTATTAAAAACTTTTCGTCTTTTCCAATGGCCTGGTAAAAAGAAAAATATTGTAATAAACTTTAAGTTGGCATGTACATTAATTCAATTCCTTGTACGAAAAAAACTAATTCCATAATTTCCAAAAGAATATTACAATAAAGATATTAATGTTTATATGTTTATATCTCCTGGAAAGTAAAAAAAAGCTTAGTGTTCCGTCAGGTTTAGACTCACAGCCTTTAACCGCACAATAAAAACCACGTTTACTAAGCAACATTTTTAAGTTTTTCCACCACAACTAACCATCAATACAACTCAAAAAAATTTCAATTTACTTCAAAAAATACAGGGTTAATAGTCAGTCAGAAAATGTTACACTTTAGATGAGTGCGACGGCCTACAAAACGTTAAAAACAGAAACAAAAAGTATATAGATAACTTTTGTTTTAAAAAATAACAACTGGAGCAATTTATTTATTTGAAATTTAAAGTTGTGCTTTTATTATAACGTTGCACAGTGATCAAACCCCACAAAAACGTGATCGTAATTAAAAAAGCGAAATTAACAATATTTCTATAGGGTATATTTTAGTACTGAAACTTAAGTTGTGTTTGTTGTTACCTATGCCAGATATCATGGTCGATTTCAAAATAATTACTCCCGGTTTAGTTTTACTTTAAGGATTCAAATGGCATTTTTACTCTCTAGAAATCTGTTTTTATTTCCAGGTAACATCGTCTGCCTATAATATTATAAATGCTATGTATAATTGCGTTTTTATGAGGGGAACCTAATGTATATAAATGTGCGATGGATTCTGTACGTATCTAGTCTTTTATTAGTAGTTATAAAGTGCAATTGTAAGTATAGTTTATTATTTTCTTGTTGTCCTCAGAAAACTTTTTAACTTCGCATAATTGTTTTTCAATTAGTGTATAATCACTTTTAATTAGTGTTTAGTTAGTGTCTTTTATGTATTTTTGGTGTTTTGCCGCAAAAAATGATGGAAGTATCTGGTCATGGTTTTTCTGTGAAGAATATTTTCAAACAGATGGATATAAAATTGCAATTAGTGCGTTCGAGAATTTTACGAGATAATCGTTTCTTCCCTAATACCATAAAAAGTGGTGTCATTTTGCATGTTTTAGATAGTGGATGTTCTATGAATATTGATAAATTTGAGAAATATTATAATACCACTGCAGAATTATATGTATCTTTGTACAATTAGTTCTTAATGCTGCCTATCCAAGCAACACACTTACGAATATTCAACGTTGATGTTGAACGATGAAATACGTAAATCCTTCGAACAAATGTTCGGCGATTCGACGTCTATGTCATATTAATATGTATTCTGTTTTTTACAATATTTATTGTGTTTTTTAATAATATTTATTAACACAACATGTATTTAAAAAAATTATGTAGTAATATAATTTTGACGAAAGAAGAACAAAATTTTAGATAATATGAGAAGCACTTTTCTTATTGTATCTGTATCTCTATCGGCTAGTTTCAGCTAATCTTGTATGGCACTCTTAATTGTTGAACCTTGCACATCATCTGGTTCACGTCCCGCAAATTCCAGTGTTACAGGAGCTATATTATTTACAATATAATTGGCAATAAGCATTGTAGAAAAATTAATAAACTAAATAATTACCAAGAGTCAATCCAGATAAAAGATCCCTTACAACCGTGTTTTTCTTCTCTTCCCGGCAAATTAAATGACTTGCTATTGCATCTGATAAGAAATACTTTAGGACATTCATCGTTACGACTCTCACATTTGGCCCTCCAATGGCTGCAGTTTGTCTTAAAAGAAATTACTGAAATTATTTATTCAAATTCATAAGAAACCTAGACGTACATACCAAGAAATTATAATTGCTCTGAGAAGCAAGCATCGACTCTAGTTTACGAAAATCTTATCGTGTTTTTATAGACAGATTTGGTAAATTTTCAAGAGTTTGTAAGTTAGTCGAAATTTTGGAAAATAAGTATGACGTTTTAGATTAAAATCCGTACAGTAATCGGTTTAGAAGTATATTAACGTTTTATAATAACATTGGCAAAATTTAGAACATTAAAACAATTATGGCACAGTTCAATAAAATGGCGACAGGGCATTAACAGTACCTATACAATATAACTAGTGCACGTGGTAAAGAACACTTACCTACTGTTGTCACTCTACATCTACTTACACATGTTACAATATACTGACGGTTTGGTGAACAGGTGAACATGTCGACACATTTGTTTGGAATTTCGGTCTCTTCGGTTCGGCTGATGCATAACTATGCAAGATGTCTACTGTAACGGTAGGCCCTGTATATAATGAATAAAATATAAATATAATATAAATCCAAAATATTTATATTAAGGTAGATAATAAATCAACACAGATCAGGAAACATGTATTATTCATTTATTTGTATTAAATTATTATATTCCTATGTAAAATGTTTCTATGTAAATTCTGTATATGTAAGAAAGAAATAGTGCGAAGGGTATCGGTGTGAAAGAATGAAAAACACAAGTGGCGTCAATATTATCGCCGTCAGCCAGGAAGTTATGCGACATAAATAAGAAACAGTGTGTGTGCAACCGACACGTGGAACCTTGAATGTGGTGAAGAAATGTAAAGTACATAGGTGGCCCGGGGAAACCCCGAGCAAGAATACGGCGTGGCGTGACTTAAGCAAGGAGTAGGCAGGCAGACGCTCCCTAGCCGGCGTATAAGACGTTCCCTAGTCAGCGCATGAAGTGGTTCGCAGGTCGTGTAGAATAACACTAGACCGCACCCAACAAAAGGGAACGATTTCAAGGGCTAATAATGCGTATAAGAATATAGAAATTCTGCGCATTAGTAATAAGTAAAAGAAAAGCCTAGTGAAAAAACAGTTATAAGTTTTAATAAAACCAATAGTGTACTACCTGAGGTAGAAGTTTTGTTAAAAACAAGTGTGTGCTCTAGTACGAAACAAAGAAGACGACGATCTGAATCTACCCTAGGAAAAGCTGCCCGTTGAAGACACCGTTCATGGTCATCGCATCGTATAAAGGTACCTAGCGTTGTTTGAATTAAAGGCCTATATCATGCATGTTTTTTTTTTAAAACAATTAAATTAGCATTTAATTAAATCCATGGTATACTGTATAGGTAAAGCGTCATTGCACTGTTGTTAATTGTATTTGCCCATGTTGTACCATTTGAATTGTGTTTTGTTTCTATAACCTTTGTTTGTAACCTGATATGTGTTGATAGTGTTTATTTTTATCAATATATTAATAATATTTAAATATCCTTTTGCGTGTTATTTGTCTACCTCACTCTAAGAAATTTGGAATACAAAATAGAAGTAATAGTACGTGCAGGACAATAATCTTAGTGTCTAAATACCTGAACCGTCTTGAAATTAAGAGTCTTATGCTAAACCGAACTAGTTAACTGAGCTAATTACGCGGAACATCCAATAAGTCATTTTATTTATTTGAATCATTTTAATTATATTCTTTAAATTTATATTATTATCTCTGAACACCCTACTCTGGGGCATTTTATTCATTTTTAATTATATTTTAAACAATTACTATTACATATAGCGACCAACTGAAGGGCACTACTATTACATATGGTGCCCAACCTTGGGACATTTTATTAATTGTAATTATATTTTAAATCCGTACTATTACATATGTCACCCAACTGAAGGGCACTACTATTACATATGGCGCACCAGCTGGTGGGCTCAAAAAGACACTAAATTTTCAATTTATTTCAAATTTGTGTGGAGTAGTTCGGTAGGAACAAAGCTTTATCAAATATTTTAAGAAATATTTTCACGAAATTTTTAAATTCTTTTGAACAAAATTTTAATTTTTAAATAAAAGCGCAATTTAGATTTGAATTAAAAGGTAGACAATTTAAGTATATTTTTTTGTGATATACAGGGTGTTACAAAAGTTGTGTAAACATTTTCAGGGCGCATAGCATATAAGGTATACGGTACAATAATACGTATTATACAGGGTGTTTCGAAAGAAAGGACATTTTATTGGGGGGTAAATAGGAATAAAACCCAAAATATTTTACACAAATAAGCGGTAATTTTGGAAGCAAATTGGCGACGGATTATACAGGGTGATCCAACACACCTGGTTGGGGGGTCACCAGAATTAAGTAAATAAACATTTTATACAATTAGCGGAGCTTTTAAAGGCAAAAGTAGAATAAAATTTGAACAAAAAAGAATTTTCTTTTATAGCATTGTTGTCAAATTTTTTATTTAGTTGTTTTTTATATGCCTTATCGTTGTTTAAATAAAGCCGCCGTTGTATAAAATAAACATAGCCTCCAAAGGAAATAAAGTTGGAAAAAGATTAAATAAGGAATTGAAGTGAATGCATTTAAGGAGTGGCAAGATGATAGGAGAAAAAGAAATGATCATGGGAAACTCAGAGGTAGAGAATGAAAGTGACGAAACAAACCAAGGAGCAACCGGATATAAAACCCCGGACGAAAATATGGTCGAAACGGAAGCGACGCCCAAAGGAATAGGAGATATACAGGCATTTTTTGACTTTATGAGACAATCAATGAAAGATTTAAAGAAAAGTAATGCGGATTTAAAGAAAGATAGTGATGAGAAATTCGAGGGATTAAAGAAAGATAGTGATGAGAAATTCGAGGGATTAAAGAAAGATAGTGATAAGAAGTTCGAAAAATTAGATAAAAATATGGTAGAATCCAAGAAGGAAATGAGTGAAAAAATAGACCAAAATATGGGAAAATTCGAAGAATTAAAGAAAGACATCCAAGAAGCAAATTACCAGATGTATGAAAAAATAGCAAAGAGCCAAGGACAACTAAGAAAGGAAATCGATGATTTCAAGGAAAAAACAGAAACAGAATTGAAAGCAGTCGATGAGAAGGTTCAGCATCAAGCAGAGGAATTCGAAAGAAAATTAGAGGAGGAAAAAACAGAAAGAAGACATGAAGTCAATCAGAAAATTGAACAAGTAAACAAAGATGTTGAAAGAACTAACATGGAAATTGAAAACACCAAAAAGGAGGTCGCGAAGACCAGACAAGAAGTCGAACAGGAAATTGAGTGTTTAAAGAAAATAGCGCCAGTGGGCATAGAAAGAATAATAGAAGAAAAGAAAGTACCTATGTTCAACGGGGATAAAAGAGGGCTTCACCCAAAGGAATTCCTGGAAGCACTAAGGAGACATTTCGAATTTGGAACAATACCCGAAAGAAAGAAGCTCGATTTTGCGATAGGCCAATTGGAAGGCGACGCACGAGTATGGGCCAATGCAGTGAAACATCAGTGGGACAATATAGAAAACTTCCAACAAGAACTACTGAAGATGTATTGGTTCGAAAGCGAACAAAAAAGAATTTGGATGGAATTATTGAGACCTAGGACATATAATGCGAAATTCGGGACCATGACTCAGCATGTATGGTATTGGGTGAATAAGACACAATATGTGGATCCACCAATCGGTGCAGAATTATTCATAGAAGCAATACGTAAACATTTCTCCTATGAAGTGGAAAGTATTCTACTATCAGCAAAAGCCAAGACAATACCCGAGCTAATAAGCATAGTCGAGGGGATCCAAAATCGAGAGGGGCCTTCTTCACGAAACCATGATAGACGTGATGATCGCAGGGACGTGCAAATGATCCACCAAAACAGAGGTCACTATAGAGGAAGAGGTCATTATAGCAACCGAGGACGCCGGAGTCCACCACCGAGTGTCGATTCGGGAAACGAATAAATGCAGGAGCAAACGCTCCTCGCCTTCTGCATATGAAAATGAGGGAGCCTGTAAGAAAACCGAATCCACGGAAATACACACCGAGCAAGACCACCCAATTAGAGGCCTGGAAACAATATATGCAGCAGCTACCTCTCCTCCTCAACCGAAGCCACTGTCTTAAGCACGACAAGAAAGACCCCGAGGATTCTCCACAAGATTCTCCAATTATACCCAAGGTCCAAATCTGTATTGAAAAGGATAAAGACGAGGAATCTGGTGAAGTATTACCCGAAATAGGAGAACCACCATCAATAGCTCCCAGCTTGTTTGAGTCGAACTGCGAAACCGCAAAAGTCAACCCACTAACAATGGGTACAACAGAATGCAATCTGGTAAATAGGGTGGAACAGGTAATATCCGACTATGAAGACATATTCTCCGATAAACCGGGAAAATGTGAGGTATTCAAGAAAATATATGATAGAGATTTTCTATTGGCACTTAGAAATGATCCCAAAAGTAGAAAAAAGCCGGACAACCTTCTTGACATCATTGCGCAAGAAGATCGAGGTAGAATGGGTAATCAGGTGTTAGTGAAAAATCACAACTATTCGTCAGCACTAACCAAGGAAATAAAAAAGTTTTTTCATGTGTATAACGGAACTTATGAAATTTTACGAAGAGTAAGTGAAAAGGCTTATTGGTTAGGGGACCCAATTACCAAATACAAATGCACCCAAAACATTATGCATTTGAGAAAGTATAAAAAACCGCCAAAAGACCCAACAGAGCTATAGGGTGAATAGAAAATTAATCTGTAAATATAAAATACATATCTATTCACTTATTACTATCAAATTATTACTATTCATTTAGCAAACTAGAAGTATATATAATCTCAAAATTAATTTTGTAATTTTTTTTATATTTTATTATGTACACGTTACCATTATTTGCTTTTCATTTAGACTTATCAGCCTGTCAGAAAATGCAAAGGGGGGTATCTGTAACGGTAGGCCCTGTATATAATGAATAAAATATAAATATAATATAAATCCAAAATATTTATATTGAGGTAGATAATAAATCAACACAGATCAGGAAACATGTATTATTCATTTATTTGTATTAAATTATTATATTCCTATGTAAAATGTTTCTATGTAAATTCTGTATATGTAAGAAAGAAATAGTGCGAAGGGTATCGGTGTGAAAGAATGAAAAACACAAGTGGCGTCAATATTATCGCCGTCAGCCAGGAAGTTATGCGACATAAATAAGAAACAGTGTGTGTGCAACCGACACGTGGAACCTTGAATGTGGTGAAGAAATGTAAAGTACATAGGTGGCCCGGGGAAACCCCGAGCAAGAATACGGCGTGGCGTGACTTAAGCAAGGAGTAGGCAGGCAGACGCTCCCTAGCCGGCGTATAAGACGTTCCCTAGTCAGCGCATGAAGTGGTTCGCAGGTCGTGTAGAATAACACTAGACCGCACCCAACAAAAGGGAACGATTTCACGGGCTAATAATGCGTATAAGAATATAGAAATTCTGCGCATTAGTAATAAGTAAAAGAAAAGCCTAGTGAAAAAACAGTTATAAGTTTTAATAAAACCAATAGTGTACTACCTGAGGTAGAAGTTTTGTTAAAAACAAGTGTGTGCTCTAGTACGAAACAAAGAAGACGACGATCTGAATCTACCCTAGGAAAAGCTGCCCGTTGAAGACACCGTTCATGGTCATCGCATCGTATAAAGGTACCTAGCGTTGTTTGAATTAAAGGCCTATATCATGCATGTTTTTTTTAAAACAATTAAATTAGCATTTAATTAAATCCATGGTATACTGTATAGGTAAAGCGTCATTGCACTGTTGTTAATTGTATTTGCTCATGTTGTACCATTTGAATTGTGTTTTGTTTCTATAACCTTTGTTTGTAACCTGATCTGTGTTGATAGTGTTTATTTTTATCAATATATTAATAATATTTAAATATCCTTTTGCGTGTTATTTGTCTACCTCACTCTAAGAAATTTGGAATACAAAATAGAAGTAATAGTACGTGCAGGACAATAATCTTAGTGTCTAAATACCTGAACCGTCTTGAAATTAAGAGTCTTATGCTAAACCGAACTAGTTAACTGAGCTAATTACGCGGAACATCCAATAAGTCATTTTATTTATTTGAATCATTTTAATTATATTCTTTAAATTTATATTATTATCTCTGAACACCCTACTCTGGGGCATTTTATTCATTTTTAATTATATTTTAAACAATTACTATTACATATAGCGACCAACTGAAGGGCACTACTATTACATATGGTGCCCAACCTTGGGACATTTTATTAATTGTAATTATATTTTAAATCCGTACTATTACATATGTCACCCAACTGAAGGGCACTACTATTACACTACCAAATAATTGAGCGCTTAATTACTGCTCATCAACATTAGACGCATTTTATACGTAATATTATAATGTAGATCATAGTCACAACTTGAGGGTTATGGCAGTAATAAAACAATATCGGACGGCAGAAATTAAAAAGATGAGGTTTCACTAAAGAGAAATAAGCTCTACGTTATTATTTTGCTAATTAATGATAAGAAAAAAACAACAATAAAAATAAAAAGGACTATCTTTTAGAACTGTTTACCTATCTAGCTACCGTATCGTTTTCGCCGTATACCCGCGCACCGTACACCGCATAGCAGAAATGCAGAAAATATATTATGTCTACCTCGTAAGTAGATGTAACAAAATAAAAATAATTATGTTATCGTTTAATAGTTATTTCTACGAGAAAAGAATAGAACAGGAGAGAGTCTCGTTAAAAATAATATTTGTCCAAAGTGGTAACTCAATATGGCCGCCGCAGTGCATAGGCGTGCATAAATATTTTGTATAGTCTTCGTATGTTCTCGATAATCATTCAAAATAGGTTCTTGGTCCAATAATAATTAACGAAATATCGTGAGTGCATTATTTTTTCAGTCCTTTTATTCTTTTTAATATAATAACATTTATTCTAACTGTATTAAAGAAAACACTAAAAAAAAAACATGCCTCGGATATGATTGTTACGCCACTGAACACATAATTAAACATGTCAGATATACATATGACAAGGTATTCAAAACATCCACTTTCAAAATTATTGTTGCGTATGTTGAATACCCATTTGAAATTAACTTTACCGGTGAAGAGAAAAAGTGAGATTCTTCGTTCTTGTCATTTTATAACGGCCACAAGCCACACAATTCCTCATTATAAAAGCACTAAAGAAGTCAATTTGACAGTAACTGACCTGCCTTAAAGTGGTAACTTCCATCTAAATAATACCTATTCCCACACCACTTTATTATCTCTCCTGTTCTATTCTTTTCTCGTAGAATTATTTCGAATTAAAAACAGAATTTATATACGTTTAATAATCTGTAGTATTTACGAATGCACAGCGCTTTATGTAGAGGCGGATATATATTATTTAAAAATTAAATGGAAATATACGTATTTTATATAGTGTTAAGAAATACTATGTACGTATCAAAATGAGCAAAACCTTATAGTTTTATATACGTCTTTAATTATCTAAAACAATATGTTTACACTTTACGTAGATAAAGCGTTTAATTTAGAAGTGAATAAATATATTAAAAAATAAACATATAATACGCGCTATCCATTGACGGCTAATAACCGTTTCATAAAGACAACTATTATAATACGTATTGCAACGGAGCAAATATGAATGTTGTATTACTATAATTGTTTATTAGACGACTAATAAACACTTCATAGAATTTTCGTTTAATAAATACGTCTATTTTGTAGACCAAAACCAATTTTCAACCGTGGTAACGTTTATGATACGTATATCATACGTAAGTGTGTTGCTTGGTTACAGTACATAAAATTCTTATTCTTGGTGCTGTAATTATTAAAAAAGTCTCAATGACTATCTTATCGGTGAATTATCAGAAGAAAGAGGTACCGGAACAGACATACCCAAAAACCAACCCCGTTAAAATCACTGAGGACTTATTCTATAGCCTCCTATTAAGCTCGGATCTTTTTCTGATTTCATATCATTCTAGGCCAAGACTCCGTTGCTTGACCTGTTACTGACGAAGACAAACTTGAACTTAAGGAGTGCAAGTATGACGATGAAGGCGAAATGTATAGGGAAGACGCAAGTGAAGACTTGGATGATTAGTCTTACATTTGTTTTGTCTGTGTCTTGTCTTGGTTATGTGTATGACACAAATAGTTTCTATAATATGTACTTGCAATAAAACAACTTACAACTGGTTAAAAAATGTCAACCACTCCCTACCCCTTACAACAGCACCTCTAGCTCTTTATAACTAAATATTAGCAGTTATTTATGAAAAAATGAATACTCATGTGCTAAATATCACAGGAAGTAACGATCGTTGAAATCGTAACATCTTTAAGTACTTATTACATCCCTAATGGGTTGAAATCGAATGAGTCGTTATCCATTAATTGTTTGTATAAATTTGTACGGCATAAAATAATTAAACAAGATTCAATTTTTAACACACTTTTACAGCTTGATTAATTTGAATTACGAATTTGTTTATTCTTAACACTATGCGTTGTGACATATGTAATGAAATAGTAAGGATATCCCATCAAATTTTATATCTAGGAAAGTATGCAACAGAAATTTTGTCGATGGTTAATAAGATGGCTGTCAGAGAGACATCTACTATTGCAAGATATGCTTGTTTCCCGTGTCATAACGAGTTGAAAGAAATGTCAAGTAAGCTGGAACTTATAAGGCGGCCCATGTAGTCCAGTTAGTGTTCTAAGTGAGAATACGGTCAATATTGAAAAATCAATGATCAGAACAGGTCCAAAGTTTACTATCACGCAACTGTCTAACATTTTTCAAAGATCTGGTGAAAATGGTTTGCCTTTTGCCTAGAAAATTGCCTCTGAGTAGAGGAATATCTCAAGGAAGTGTTCTCGAACTCCCATATATATATATAATACATATATGTGAAGGTTTTTAACATAGACAAAAGTGTCGTCTACGCTGATGATACATCCCTGCTTGCGAGTGCTACGACAAAGCCATGTGTGTTAAGTACAGCTGAACATACAATTACTGTTTAGAGCTGCTTCATATGATAGGAATGAGTCTGATGTACTTAGATATGCAAAGAGTATTGCTCGGGTCGATAACAGTAAATTTGTAGGTCTTAGTATTGACTGTGCTTGTAAGTGGAGGGAATATACATAATTTATACAATAGGCTGTCGTTCTTGCATTTTGTGGTCAGAAAACAAATGGTTGAAGTGGGTTTTGATATGCTGTTGTTATTTCATCGTGGTTGCTTTCACTTCGTGTTATCTTAGCCAAGTCTAGCGTGAGGATCTTCTCCAGACTTCGATAGGGTTTTTTAACATGGGAATATTGTCATTTCCATGTACTTAAGTAATGCATAATTATTGTATGCTAATGAATTGGTGCTCAAAATAGCTAAACATAGATTATAATGTTATGTAAGTAATTTCTGGATATGAAAGCATAGCATAATTTGCAAGACCGCTTTAAATCTGGAAGTAGCAATGTTTTTAGGAATTCTATTAAACGATTCTTATTACAAAAGTGTTGCTACTCACTGACTAAATTTTTTAATGCTAGGATTGATTAGCACATTCGTTATTCTATGTTTTTTAATATATTTATTCATATGTAGTTTGTACTCTGTTTTCGTTGTGTTATATAATTTTTTATGTTGTAACTGACATTATATGACCTATCGTATACTACATATGTAGTCTACTGGACCAATAAATTATATCGTATTATGATTATTATATTGATTACAATAAATTAGTGCACACCATATAATTAATCATAATTGTCAATTATTTAGAAAGATTTATATGTCATTTAATCAAATAGAACTTAAACAATACATGTGCTAAGATTTCATATGGAAGTTTGAAGAAGCATCACTTCCGTCATGTCTGTAAATAATGGCAAGAGTATTTTGGTAATCTTATTGCACCATATAGAAGTATAGAGAGGATCATATAAATATTTTTGGTAAAATGAAATAATAACCCAACCACACATTCAGTTCCATTTCCTTCAAATTTACCGCGCAAGAGGACGAAATCATCCAGTTCTTGCATACACATACTTTGCTGATTACAAATTGCAGATAATGTATTTGATGGTAGCGCCGCATATTTACATGCTCCATGTATAACCTACTGTGGCGTTAGATCAGCCGATAATGAATTCAAGCCGGGTGGGCACCGTAATTGAAAATTAACTTTTTCTTGTACTTTGATAGTTTATGTTCTTATCGATCCATTCGTTAACGGCGCAATTTTAAACACGATTGTGAGGCACACGTTTATGCATCGATGATGGTTCGTTGCTACCCAGGCGCATCCACCAAAAATAGTAAAATCTAATTTTAAAAGTAAATTAAAATTAATAATTATTAAGTAAATTGAAAAATTTATTATTTCTAAAATAAATAGACCAATTTACATATTATTTTAATTAAATCTACTTTGTAAGATGGATATTTCAACAATGTTTTTTCCCACATTCTCAATTTCACAGGTGTTGGTTTGGGTCACACTATCAAGAACGAGTGAAATATTATTACTTGAAAATTGTGCAATGGGTTTTATTATGGTTTCCATTTTCGCGAGTAGTATAGAGCTAATTTTTCTATTTCGTTTTTATAAGTTTTTTTTTTTATTGAAACTGGTTTTAGTTAGAAAATATCTTAAGAACTTTTGCAGTACTTACTCAGTATATTTCTGAAGTTTCGTATAGACTCGGACAAGTTGATGTGATATACACTAAATAAAATGCAAAAGGAAAATCCCTTACCACAAAAAATATATATCAAAAAATCTAAATACGTATTTCGGTAACTAAGTTGCCGTCTTCAGTAGATATCTGTATAAAACAAAAAAGAGTGTTAAACGTGGTATTTTTGGCTAAGGTGTAACCTTAGAAGATATGCTCTTCACCAAATCACCAGTGGGATAACACTTAACACATACACTTAACAGTGTTATCCCACTGGTGATTTAGTGAAGAGCATATCTTCTAAGGTTACACCTTAGCCAAAAATACCACGTTTAACACTCTTTTTTGTTTTATACAGATATCTACTGAAGATGCCAACTTAGTTGCCGAAATACGTATTTAGATTTTTTGATATATATTTTTTGTGGTAAGGGATTTTCCTTTTGCATTTTATTTCACATTTTTAGCCACAGTCTCCACCCATTATTGGATGATATACACTAATATTTTGAGGGCATTTGACATGCGCTTCTACGTGTAGACTGAGTTCATTTGGTTTTATTCTTTTGGTTGTAGGCCTCATTAAATATTACCTTTGTGAGAGAATATGTTATGTCTGCTATAATGTTTTTTTTCACTGACCTTATACTTACTTCCAGTGTTCCACAGATATACTGATGATATTAACATCTATTCCGTGAATATCAGTGTTTCTGATACAGCTAACCTTCAACAAAATTTATATGTATTATCTGCATGGTGTGAACATTCTGAACTCAAGTTGATTGAGGATGAACTTGTACAGTTGCCTTCACACAGTCATCCACTTCATACAATGCTTCCTTTTACATTGGCGGCAACAAATTGTTAGTAAAACAGAATTCAAAGATCTTGGAGACTTTCGATACCTGCCCAAGCTTTAAGTTTCACACTATGAACAAATGTTCAGCGTTGAGATTTATCATGCGTATTTCAAATATTTACACTATGCTTATGTAATAAGTAGGCTTGAATATGCCTCATTAATATGGTTTCTTATCTATGCAAGTTATTGCTTGGCATTTGAGCATGTCGATCCTAGGTTCCCGAAATTCTTATAAGACCGATGGTGCTTATCTAGAGATTTATATGGTATCTTTAAATGTTAGAAAAGATGTTAACTGCGTGAGACTTTTACATAGGCTGGTGAACAGCAATATTGACGCGAAAACCAACGTCATAAGAAGGGCTCCAAAATATACGCTCTGTCGCTTTGTAAACAAAAAATATTATCTTTGTGATGATACTGACCATGGATTGTGGATTATTTTTAGATGTTTTACCTGTCAGTTACCACATGTATACACCTGTAATATATTTTGTAACCCTGCTTTGGGCTTTGCCTATTGGGTAATAATGATTATTCTTATTATTATTATCATCATTTATAATACAGTAATTTTTTTTTTAAGTTAGTCACAAATATAAGCAACAATTTTATTGTAAATATGGTACTAAAAATGTGAAGTGAAAATTGTAGAAAGAAAAATAGTGACACTTACTGATTATATGAAATAATGATTACTCAAATAATTGCACATATCAAACTGAATAGCAAATTTTCAAATTTTTAAAATTTTACACATCTAATTTAGGCCTTTTGGTATTTTTCAAAATTTAAGTAACGCACTCAAGTTTAGATCTTTTTAATTGTCAATCTATCTTCTCAAAATTTGAATACTTGTTCTTAACATAAACATAGATAATTGAAGTTATTCAAATTAAATTGATGTTAAACATTTACATTTATTTGACACTTAATAATATGTAATAGGTAACTTGCAAAATAATATATATCAGAATGGAAAATATTGGTCAAGAAACTAATAAAATTACAAATGTCCTGAAATGAAACCTTTTTACTCGGCTCGAAAATAACTTTCTTCACAAACAAACTTTGATAGGCAAGTCTCGTCTTTCATCAAAGCATCATCGTATTAAAGATATTGCTACTGAACATTATCCATATAAAAAAACAGAATGCTTTTGTTTAGTATAAAGCCACAGACTTCAATTAAGTTTCTTATTATCCATATACTTCATGAATGTTCGTGTAATACTATAGTCACTTTGATTGAAATTTAATTAAACTTTATAGTCGCCTCTACTGAACAATTTAGTGCATCATCATTATTAATATTAAACAAAGAGTAGATGAGAAATCAAATTGAAATTTCCTAATATATCATTTTGTCGTACATTTAGAGCAGACGTTATGGTACTAGAGAAAATATTGATCAAAAGAGTTGATATCATCTCTCCAGGCCATTTTCGCTCTCGAACTCCTCACATATCCAATGCAAAATGTAACAAATAGGAATTGAAGAGATGGCAAGCGTAGAAAACAAATACAGACGACCCATATAGTAAAAATACGATATCACCACATTTTCCCCGCTAGGCTTCAAGATATACATACAACGAGTATGTTGTTATATATACATATACATTTTCTTGTCTCGACAGTATTCCCCGGTACTTCAAAAAATGTATTCACATTTACAGAGAAACATCCCCAGTCGAGGTTTTTCTATATCCTTCGCGTGGGTTGCCCAAAAAAAGAACGAACGATATTAAATGAATGACCTTTTTTTTAAATGAAATTGGTATTTGTTGGAAGAGAAAATATATTCATGTTTGTGGAATTACGGTAAAATTACTTTCGCTAAATTTACATTTCGTAGATTGAAGGGCGGTAAATCTGAACGAATTAATGGTTATACGAGGGCTGTATGGAAAGTACCCAATTTCAATACATTTATGGCTAACGTTTTTGCAATAATTCAACACAATTATTATAGCATGATTCCTCATTGTCCGCAAAATATCCATACATCCACATCCATTACATATAATAGTCTGAAGGAGCTAAATCTGGTGAATAATCTACGTAGGTAATATATAGGACGCGGAATCGAGCAAACCATGACTCATCGCCCATGGGCGCACTATTGAGATGTTGTATTTTTAAAGAGGTTTTAATTTTATTTATATAATTGAATAACAAGTGGCTGGTGATCTATAATATACAAAATACCTTATTATTTGTTCATTTTCTCTACTGTAAGACTTGTTCTCTTTGAATTAAGTACATCCTTGTAGATAGAAACGTCGTTTCTACATCGCAACTGCTTATATGTGCGTACTGGAAATATTCTTTTATTTCAGCGTATTTAGCATACACAATTGCCGGAATGTTATTAAATCTGGATTTCTATTAAAAACTGCGTCTAACTTTTGCCAAGGGCCACATCGGAAGTCACTTGGAATACTTTTTAAATTATTAATAGCCACATCTAATGTGGTTAATCCATTTTTACTTTCTTATACGTAGTATAAGGAAGTATTGTGATGACGAAAATTTTCGGCCTCGAGATTTTTCCAGATATCCACGTTTTGAAGTCCCCTAATACCAAAGAAGTGGTTTTTAAAAAATGGCTGTGTGTCTATGTGTCTGGCTGTGTGTCTGTCTGTGACCACGATAGCGGTCAAACCGCTGTAGATCTATCTACTCCAAATTTTGTATTTACATGTATAATCTCCCTCTTGAGATCTGATTAGTTTTTCAGTAAAATCGGTAGACCGGAAGTAGTAGTTTACTTCAGTGAAAAAATCGAATATTTCAAATATTTCGTCAATTACTAAGTTTCAACAAATTTATAAAGGATTCAAATGTACACAAAATTAAATTTCAGACAAATTGTCTTAAAAAAACTTTCGAAATTTCAACCGGAAGTAGGTCTTTTACTCTTATCGAAAATCAGTTTTTTGCGAATATCTCGCAAGTCATACTTTCTAGGCAGGTACATTACGAGTATAAAAGTATTTAAATTATAATTTTAAATATCTTTTGTATAAAAAAAAAATTAAAATACTTGACGGAAGTACCACTTTTACTCTTACCGAATAGCGATTTTTTGCAAATATGTCGTAAATTATGCATTCTATATATATAGAAGAATTGGATTTGCAATATTTTTTGTATACATGAAATTTCAAAATTCGGACCGGAAGTAGCACTTTTACTCTTAGCGAGTAGCACGTTTTTTTCGAATATCTTGCAAAGTATGCATTCTATAGCGATTTATTAAGAGAATGAAAGTACTTAGAATAGGATTTTGAATAAGTTTTGTATAAAAAAATTCTTAAAATTGTATAGTTTGAAACGCTCATACGTATAAGAAAGTCGTGTGGTGACCACACCTCATTTTTTAATTTGAGATTCGATTTTCAAAATATGTGATTAGTTTAGGCAAATTTCCAATGGATTCCTGAAGGAATAACAACTGCTTTTTTAAATTTTGGATTTGTGTTAGTTGTTTGTACTCACAAATACTTCGAGCATCGTCATTTAAACATGTAACGAAATTTTGTAAACTATCGAAATTCTCTGCATAAAAACTATTTATGTGTATCTTTTAGCAAAGCTAAGTGACGAACGTGCTATATTTTGTCATTCTGTAACGATATTTTACAGACTTTGTAATAAATTTCGGAATCATTGACAATTCATTTTCATATTAAACAACGTTCTAGATCTAAATAAATGATAACTAAAAATGTACGCGTATGTTATTGAAACTAAATAACAGTACCTAAGTATATACATATTTACATTATGTATTTCTCTTGCGAAATATAAGGTAAATAAAATAAATTTTAAGAACCCCTCAGGCTATCTATGCCGATGTAGAAAGAATTTTACCTCATAAATTCCTTATTTTATTGCCATTTTTTGCTCTGATTCTCAAGCTCTTTTCGAGCGTAAATAGATGTTGCAGTTCGCCCTATGAATTAGTGCTATTCAGACATAATGTAAACAACACACAGTTGTTTACATTATTTCTTTGCTCGGTTGTAGCTCCGTGGTAGTTTAGCTCGCTCGATTCCGTGCCCTAGTAATAAACATTGATAATTAGCAAAATAAATATGTGAAATATAATAATATTAATTAAGAAATAGCAAGAACTAAGAAAACAGTAATTAAAAGTATTTTTCTTGTTTCTGAAGATTTTTTATTTTTTGCATAATGGCTTTTCTTTTATTCTGCTTATGACTGTAAGGATCATAATATCAATATCATTCTCAACCTCCCATTGGCGTTTCAAATAGTGTGTGGCAAAGTTTCGCCATCATGCTTGTCTGAAACTCGTTCTAAAATATTGCTCCATCATTTTTTTTTTATAATTTCGAGATTCGAATGATTCCAAGCTGCCACTAAGTTGATTACTGCTTCTCTAATACTCAACATTTTTAAGGTAATGGAACTATTGATAACGTTATCTACTACAGTATATACAAGACTGTTTCTGTAGTACAATTTTGTTAATCTAATTAAATTTTGGTCTATCGGCTGTATAAATGATGTGTCATTAGGAGGGAGAAACATTGTTATAATTTGCCCATCGCCACTCCATCTTTATTTAGGTGCGATGCGTTATCCAGTAGAAGTAAAGATTATGTCGGGAGACCTTTATCTTTTAGAAGCCTTTTAAAAAAAAATTCATAGTTTTTAGATCGAGTAACAATTTCCAATATAGTTTTGTCTCATCTGCATTATACTGTTGTTAGCAAATTCTTCTGTTTTATTTTTTACCTAAATTATAAACGAATCCACGAGTTCTAGTTGGGAGGCCAATTTCTTACAAGACTTTCTCCTAAAAGTTAATTCCAAACCGCTTTTTAATGCGTCGTAGCTATCCCTCAATGGCTATAATTTGTTTATCAGTTTCTCTAATTTGTCAATATTAGTTTTGCTTTTTACGTAATATTTCACCCGTTACATTGATTTTTATTATCTTTTGTCAAGAAACTATTTACCTAATATTTTTTCTATTTTGGGGAACTGGAAATGCTTAATATCCGTCGCTCGTTTGGTCCGACATAAATATCTCCCACAGATGTAGAAATCACTTTCTTTTTAGTTTCTTACTTATAAAAAGTATTGTGGAAAATTTATCGACCTCGAGAAAAAGGGTTTTTTAATCAACTCTTCCTCTCTCTCTCTCCCTCTTTATTCCTCATCCTTCCTCCCTCATCATTGTGGAATTACGGGAAAATTACTTTCGCTAAATTTACATTTCATAGATTGAAGGGCGGTAAATC
Organism: Amphimallon solstitiale; assembly: GCA_963170755.1. Taxonomy (NCBI): domain Eukaryota; kingdom Metazoa; phylum Arthropoda; class Insecta; order Coleoptera; family Scarabaeidae; genus Amphimallon; species Amphimallon solstitiale. Next base: position 104,537,874 of record OY720677.1, on the reverse strand, counting down.
TGAACGAATTAATGGTTATACGAGGGCTGTATGGAAAGTACTCAGCCCAATTTCAATACATTTTGTTGCTAATTAGTTGTTATAAAAAATTGTTTAATGTAATAAATGGTTAAAGGATTTGTTAAATAATTATTTTTCAATCAGCAACGGTACTGGATGCGAGAACAGAGTGATTGGCCCAGCAGCACAGTCTGCATCCAGTATCTCAGGGTTGTTTAATACTTATTATCGCAATAGAACCTATATGAATAATAATTGAACTAACAAGGAGTGAATGCGTATATCTAATTTAATGACAAAACTCACATACCTTAACTGTATCGAGCCTTATGCTCGGCCAGTCCAATCAGTGTTTCCCCGGGCAACTGGTGTTGGTCCTTTTCGATGGCTAATTGTTTACTTGAATGATCTTGTGACTATTTATTAAGTTATTGTCGGGCGCCACCTACTTTGAATTATTTAACAGCTTCGTTTTATTATCACTTGAATCAGCACATCGTGGCTTTACGTTTATTAGTGAAAGAAAGTAAGAAACATTCACTGAGCTCGTCGAGTTACCACAAGGAACGAGGGATAATTAATTTATAACACAAGTGACGTAAACTTAACAATGTTTATTACATAAAATAATTTAAAAATGTATAAAGCACATATACAAATTCGCAAAAACAATTCCTTCAAAGTGCACACCATATAAACATTTAATAACAGAAGAAAAGTTAGTTCTAATAGGTTATATCAAGTTACACAATTCTTCAGTCGATAATCTGGCCAGACGGAGATATCATTATTACATAAACATTAACATATATAAGGTATTACAATATCATAGTTGAATATACAAACATTAAATTAAAATCGGACATTGAATTTAGAACAAAATACAACAACTAATGCATGTATTACTATGACAAAATGAATAATTATTATAGTAACTTTTATAATATTAACTTGAGGTTATGGTATCATAAGCAATACTAACAAAGATTATAATGACGAACTCCAAATTTTAGATTAATACCATTATTTAACAATATTGTGATTATTCAACTCACTGCGAATAAAGAAATACAGATTAACCCTCAAAGCTAGTTTGACGTTATCCGACGTAACTGTCTAATACAGATTTATCGTTACAGAGCCAGAAAGAATGACCTTTGATTTTGCTCTAGTGACGGTACAATATTTTTTAAGCGCTCTGAGACACAAACAATATTTAAATTACCTTGGATGGTGCAGATGATATAATAAACGTGGATGCCGAGGTCGCGGTCAGAGGATCGATGGGTTTCTGCGAAGAAAAGATGGGCTTCTTCGGTAGCTTGACTAAGGACGTAGTCCGACGGCAATGGCTCAACACCAAGATTGCTTCAAATTCCACATAAGGGGAATTATCGGGATCGGCCAATCTTCCCTTAGACCGGACTAATGATCTTTCGATAATTTAAAACCACTAGGCACGTTAAATCGTCACTTGACGAGCTTTGGCACAGCTATATTACGTATTCTAGGGTAACAATCTTAAAATTCACCTCGGTACGCACTACTTATCAAGCATCTGATGATCACTGACCGGACCAACGGTCCACACTCAAAATTACTCAGATGTGTCGATTGTCACTATGCGGTTAATAATCATTATATTTTTAAGCGTTCTTGCCTTTTTATTAGTACCTTCGGAGTGGGGTGAAAATACGCGTCAACGCTTGTTTCCGGGTTCTAGAACCTTCCAGAGAATTCAATTTTGTTCCATGGTCTCAATGCAATACGGCGCCTCTCAGACGCATAAAAAAATTATGCGAACACCCTAAACCTTCTTTTCCCATCGTGTCTTACAAAGAGATGTTTGAGAAAATCAGTGTACGTGACTCTAATATTTATTTTAAAAAAATAATTTCAATTTAGATTATGAATGCTGTTATTTTTAAGAAATAACTACGTATTTGAAAATAAGATGGATGACCTCATCACGGAAATTCAACAAGCTTGGCTGTGGTATTTATGACATATGTATTTTTAAATTTTGAATATTTTTTGCGTATCAAGACTAATAAATAGTGTACAGTATGAGCCAAAAGAATAATATTACAATTAATTTGGAATTCTTAAGTAATTTAGTAATTGCTAAATTAAGTAAACAGATATTATTTAACATTTTGAAATTAAATTAGTCAGAAGTGCCAAAAGCACGCAACAATTTATGGCTGACGTTTGTCCAATAATTCAATACAATTATTATAGTGCGATTCATCAAGGTCTGCAAAATATCCAAACATCCACATCCATTACATATAATAGTCTGAAGGAGCTAAATCTGGTGATTAATCTACGTAGGTAATAAACATTGATAATTAGCAAAATAAATATGTGAAATATAGTAATATTAGCTATGAAATGGCAACAATTAAGAAAACGGTACTAAAAAAATATTTTTTTTGTTTCTGGAGGTTTTTGATATTTTGCATAATGGCTTTTTTTATTCTCCTTATAACTATAAGGATCGTAATATTAATATCATTCTCAACCTCCCACTAGCGTTTCAAATAGCGAGCGGCAAAATTTCACCGTCATGCTTATCTGAAACTCCTTTTAAAATATTACTTCAACACTTTTTTATAATAAGTGATGTGAAATTAGGGGGGAGAAACATTGTTACAATATTCCCATTATATTGATGCTTTTTGTTAATTTTTAGCTTGATAAGTTCGATAATTCCATACGAATGTACTCTTATAAATATTTAATTTATCTAATGCTTAAATTTGTCAATTAGCAACACGAAAAATGATGTCCTTTTTAATATTCTACGTGGCGTATCGACATGACGTAGAGTTCAATACATGCATTTTGCACGTGATACAATCGAGCGCTTCACTACAGAAATACTGTTTTTAAGTACATATTATTTGTGCAGGTTTAGATCTATATAAAGCCACGATTTTATTAGGAAAATTAGTTCATCCAGACACCTCGTGGAAGGATTTACCCAGTTCTTCCAGACACCTCGTGGAAGAATTCACCTAGTTCTTTCAGTCACTTCGTGGAAGAATTCACCTAGATTTTCCAGACACTTCGTGGAAGTTTTCACCGAGAGTTCTTACGCTGCGTCCGCAAGTGTGAGTCTCTTTTGCCATCCCTAACCCCTGTAACAGCCTCAGCGTGATACAGGGAGTCCGTCAAATTCTATTAGATGCCGCTGCATTTTAGAGGTTTTCTTTCCCGCTCCGTACATGTCATATTATTCCTGTTGATTATTATGTTTTTATCAAAGTAAAGAAATTTTATTTAACATGTTTTGAAGTAATTTCATACCGTATAATATTTGAATATATTTCTCTTGTCGTTTCTTCCTTCAATAACATCGTACGTACAACTTGTGTACTTTCCGTAAACGATGTGTTATCTTTTTTTGTCGAACTTGTAAAAATATCATTTTTATCATAGTAAACAATAATGTCATGCATCTTTCTTTTATTTAGTAAATGTTTAAATATCATTTATTACCAAATAAATAAATTTTCCGTATTTTGCTATGTATATTAAAAGTCTAATTAATATGAGGTTAACATTAATATTTAAACAATAATTTATTTTGTATAAACGATTATATCTAACTTTCTTTTCTTGAATTAAATCTTTGTAAATATATGTGATTTAAAGCTACATGTTTAAGAAATAAATAAATAAACAGATTTGACATTGAAATGCATCGTTTTCTATTAATGCTAGACTGAAATATGTTAGAATGGAATGCTAAAAAGTACATTATTACCCTTTTTTCCGATTTGAGGGAACCCGTATGAGAGCATTTATTGGAGCATCACTTCCACTAGGTACGAAAACTAATTATAATTCATTTAAGACTTTCATTTCGCACCTCAGAGCTAACAGTCAACTGTCAGCGAGCAAGTTGCCAATAATAATCTATAATAAAGCCCGCTCTAAAGGAAATATCCCCAGGAATAAGAAGGAGGATATAAAGTTGCATATCCACGTGTGTAAATTTATAGATGACTGTTTTAAGAGACAATTAGTTTCATTAATTAGTAATTAACGAATTTACGAGAATAGCGTGTTATACCACCCCACTCCATCTTTATTTGGGTGCGATCCGTTATCCAGTAGAAGTGAAGTTTTTATTAGCCTTTTAAAGAAATTGACTTAACTTTAAGATTTAGTAACAATTTCCATGAGAGTCTTGTCTCATCAGCATTATACATTTGTTACCAAGTTCTTTTGTTTTATTTTTTAACTGAATTTTAAACGGATCCACGAGTTCTAGTTGAGAGGCCAATTTTTCACCAGACTTTTTCAAAAAGTGAATTCCGAACAGCTTTTTAAAGCGTCGTAGCCATGCCTCACTTATTATCAATTTCTATAATTTGTGAATGAATCAGTTTTGCTTTTCACTTAATATTTCACTAGTTACAATAACATTTTTATATCTTTGGTCAATAAACCATTTACATAATATTTTTCTATTTTGGAGAACTCGGATCTCCTTAAAATCCGTCGCTTGTTTTATCCGACATAAGTATCCCTCACAGTTGTAGAAATCACTCTTTTTACTTCCTTATACATAGTATAAGAAGAATTGTGGAAAATTTTCAACCTCAAGATTTTGCAGATGTCCACCTTTTAAATCCCCTGATACCAAAAAAATGTTTTTTAATCAAGTCTCTCTCTTTCTAAAATTTTACCAATACCTGATAAACTACTAAGTTTAGACAAATTTCTTTGGAATACAAAGTAATCAGAGATGAGTTTGAAACATCGTTATAGCAAAACGGTTTCGAAAAATAGTTTCGCAAGTTATGCTTTCCAAATATATATATTTCGAGTATGAACATATTTAAAAATTTATTTTGAAACATTTTTCTTTAAAAAAATGTCAATATTCCGATCGGATCTAGCATTTTCACTTTTATATCGTTTTTTGCAAATTATGCGTTCTACACAGATTTATTAAGAGTCTAAAAATACTTAGAGCTGGATTTTGAATAAATTTTGTATAATTCGAAAAGCACAAATGTATAAGAAAGTCGTGTCTTCATTTTTTTTGTTTTATATATTTAAACACGTTACACTTAGTTTATTTAATTCTTGAATCACAAATGACTTTTTATGAAGAAAAACACTTTGTTTTTTAAGAGATATTTGGCTAATAAATACCAAAATTATTATGTAAATACAAATAACCACCACTAACAACGTATTGCGTATTTAGAGAGAATACGCGAAATAAAATACATGAAACTTATACGAGTGGAAAAGAACCGAATATAAGGGATTCACAAATAAATATATCGGGGATTTACACTTTTGACCGTGTCTATGCTGAAGTATGAGCCACGACACTAGCCATTCGAAAAGTGCATATAATTTGACTAAATTCACACACAACGCACTTAGTGTATGCAATTTTTGAATCACAAACGACTTCGCATGAAAAGTAAGGCACTTTGGTTTTTTAAGCGACATTTTATTGATAAATACCAAAATAACTATAGAATAACTATGAAACATTAATAACAACCACTAACAATGAACTGCCTACTTAGAGTAAATACACTAAATTAAATACATGAAACTTACACGACTGAAGCAGTACCGAATACTTATGTACAAGAATTCACAAGCACAGGACCTAGGCTTTAGGCCGTCTTTATGTTGAAGTAAGAGTGACAATGATAGCGACGCGAAGAAAATTACATATGTTGTTGATCTGAATGCAAATATTTATATATATATATATACAGGGTGGGGCACCTCATTTCCGTCGGTTTATATACAAAAAGCGGTAATATGTTTTATTTTTAGTTTTATTAAAGGTTGTGTAGGTTCATTAGGGGCACGTTTTAAAATTATTTTGAAATATACAGAGTGATCCAAAAAAATTTGGCACACCAAAGTTATGAAAATTTAAATGGAATATATTGGTCTAGCGTAATTAATACGTTGTTCATGTTATGCGCGGTTCCCATTACCCGATGTTCACTCTGTCGAGTGTCTACTTTATTATTTTCGATTACAGAAATTGTTTCAAAAATAAGCAATGATCAACTACAGCGCAATTTTTTCTCAAATCACATTTAATATATATTATCTTTCTTGAGATATTAGTATTGCTTATAATTTCAATATCTCTAAAATAATACTCAAAAAAATATGTTGATTTCTATTTATGATAGCTATGTTGTTGTTGAGCGCTAAAATAAATTTAACTGTTTAAGAAGTAACTTTGAATTTTTGATAAGCTCAAACAATAGGTGTACGTTTTCGACTGCGTAAACGAAAGCGATCATTCTTTTTATAAATTAGCTTTTTTAACTCGTTTTTTCACTGTTTTTTGTTCAAAAAATAATAAATTTCATTACAGGCTTTATGATCGAATTACAACTTCCAATTCAATTTCTTTTATCGCCAGTTTCAGTTTCATAAACGCCTTCGATCTGCTTATGACACATATTAATTCGTTTTCTTTCTTGTACGAATATCGCACTTGCATTCTTTTCTTGTTAAACGTTACGACCGTATTCATAAAAGAACTTTCCTCATTGTGCGTAGAATAAAGAGAAGAAAAAGAATACCCTTTTTATGGCCGTCCCTCTCTCCGTTAAAGTACGGCCTAATTTATCGGACCACATTTCTCCCCGTTGTATTAGATTCCCTTTCGACGCGAGAAAATTCACCGGTAGAGAAATTAGTTTGTTTTTACATCGCGCGGTGCTTTCGAAGTTTTTCCAATTTCTGCCGAGGGGATCCAACAACAAAAAATGAGACTCCTTCCTCCCTTATTTTTATTCTAACTACGCGAGCTTCCTCTGATGATGGTAATATAACATAGTCAGAGTCTTGAGGTAATTTGGAAAAAATCGCTCGCTTCATATTGAAGTGTGAAAGAAAAAGTGCTTTTAATCGAATTCCCTGGTGTATGGAATTTGACGAGAAAAGTTTATAAGCTGATTTAACATGGTAGGATTATTAATACTTATTTCAATTTTTAATGAAGCTTTTTAGATTTAATTACCGATAATGGAAAACGACATGAATGATAACACTGCCCCACATAAAAATATTCTTTTAATGTTTCTTTCACGTCATGAGTCAAATCCTCTTACTTTTGGCTTGAGAAAACCTAATTCAAGTTTAAATATTTTATTTTAACAGATTAAGAGAAAACGAACTATTTTTTATTACATATGCTAACAATATTGAAGGTACATTTGAAATGTCAGTTATATTCCAAAAGTTCTAAATTAATGAGAGAATACCTAGTAGTTGTTAGGTCTGAATAAAATCATGTGGCGACTTTATGAGATCGTTATCTTTTAGCTTGCCTCTTGTAAGTGAGTTCCGGGGCATCCCTATATAGAGACCTACATTAATCCGCAAGCATTGCTTCTTTCCAACGGCCCTCATATTTTTTTTCCTTTACTGAAATATCCTGATGAAATTTTTCTCCATGTTCATCACTGATAACTCCACAACCAAGCAGGAGAAAGTGTAGTTGTGAGTGGAAAATAGATTAAGCGAATTAAGCGACATGCTGATGGTATTTTTGCAAAAGTACTAACATCAACTGACTATAGTTTTTATCTCTAACTGAATGTCGAACAGCAGTTGGAAGATTAGGGTATTGAACTATTCCTCTTTTCCTCGTTGACAATCCTGCCTTTATATAAAGCAGAAAGAGCAGTTATCTGTATGATTTGTAGGCTCCGTAGCCATAAATCATTCTTTATTTTTTAGGTATTCTCATAGTATAACGGAAGAAGAGTTGCAACATAAGTGTGGAGCCCATGACTTACGCTGGTCGCCTACCTTCATATCAAAATAATGCTAATGGGCAGTTCTTACAAGAGGCATCAGATTGCGTTTCTTAAGTCTTCTGTGACGAAAATTTTATTTTACCATATATTAATCAAGAATTATTCACTGACTTACACATTCTCGTGGCATTTTGATTTTACACTTCGAAAGCACTTGAAAAACAGGAATTCTGCACTAATTTTAACACAACCAAAATGAAACTGAAGTCGCAGTAACCGTAAACATGTTTATAACCTACAATCATCTGAAGAACGTTGTGTTTTGTCATGTAACAGATGTGACAACTCCAAAAACAAAAGTACCTCAAAACCAAAATGTACATCAGGAAAACAATTGACATTACCGTATTTTTTGAAGTACCGTGTAAAATCACATTTAACCTTTCGATAAGAAGGATGTAGAAATGACGCGGTTAACGAAGGGGGTATATTATGTAACCCATATTACAATTAGGTAATTATACTCACAAAAATGCTCATAAAGCCACTTATAAAAGTAAAAGAGAATAAACAAGGCAATGTTTATTCTAAAAAAAATATTTATATAATAAACATATATTTATATAGCTTTTCTATTATATTTGATGTAAGTGGCATTTAGAACATGTTATTGTTTGTACAGTTGCTTGGTGTTCGGCAAAATATCTCCCATCCTTCTCTCTATATTACTATAAATTGTCAATAAAATGAAAGTGTACTGCCACATCTAAGTATAAGAATAACAATAACGAGTTTTTTATATTATAAAAATGGTTCTTAATACAAAAAAAAATTAACACAATTGCTACATTTACTTGCTATCTTTATTACGTGGACATAAAACACACCGTCCCGAAGGTTTCAGTTGATCTTGTGTGTTGCTGTGTGTGCTGCTTGCATCTGTAAGAAGCAGCCTGAGATGAAATAGAATTTTTAGTTGTCAATATGACTAATTGACACAGGCGATATATATTACGTTTTGAAATAAAACAAAGGGCCATCTGTTAAAAGCCTTCTTACAGCTATACTCGTTGACCATTTTGACAAATTATAATGCAAAATTAAGCTTGGCATATTATATATACCAAAAGCACACAGTCCTCTTTTGTCGACTCGAAACGGTTACACGGTAGAAAGAACTCCTCTCTGGATAAGCGGAATTAAAAGCTGTCGTTTGGTGTGGGCGTACGGACGACTTTAAACCGCTCCTCGACGGAGAGATTTTCCTTCTTAGTGGAGCGTGTGCAAAGATACGCGCCGCTGAAGAGAAGCGTGCAAAAATCGGCACTCTCGGACGTGTAGTAAAACACGCCGTATCCACGTTTTCTGCCATAAGGAGGACGTGAAGAACGATAAATTTAGCGAGGTTTTCGGTATATTCAATATGGCGGTGGGTCGGCACAGCTGACAATGACACCCCCAAGTCCAGGTAAGGTTGAGTAAAATGTATCTGGAAACGCCAAAATTGACTGACAAACATCCACCTGACGTTTGATTTATGTTGACTGTCGCACGAAAATTCAATTGCAGGTAATAAACTATCGACGAAACCGTTTAATCAAAATTTCAGTTTGCGATGATATTTGCCTCAGAACTAGACAGAATAGTGTCAGTCATGCGGGATGTTATATTTTTTCTCGAGCAATGGTCAAATTTTGGCATGCGATAAGTTTAAAGTAATCACGGCTATAATAAAGACCTATTCCACGAGCCCTGCCGTAAATTAAGGTGGATAGAATTGAAGCCGCAAGGTCAGTAACTGTATATGATCGTACAAGATTCAGAAATTATAGTCTCAAACGTTTGCAGGTTTCGTTCGATCAATGCTGGAAATATCCAAATGGATTGACAGAATCAAATGCGAAAGCTCTAAAGAGTATACTAAATGGCATTAATTTCATCGATCACAAATTTAGCATATGGATACAATACCTGGAAACGCGGTATCTACTGTTTGTTCCAATACCGGCAATGACCGATACCATAACGATTTTGTTCTATCCCGATTGTCTCGACTCAGGGTAAAGAAATTTCTAAGAAATACTCATACTCATACTCTAAAGATAAAGAGGTTTGACAAAACAAAATTAATTGACATTTGGCAACATGGTCGTCGCTTCGCGTTAATTACTCCCCACCGTCTGTTAACGTGAATAAACTATAGTTGTTGCGTTGAAACTTTCTGGCTCAACATGATTCACTCACTAACTCAACTATACAATTTCGGTTGAAATAATTAAAAAATCCTAATTTAGAGTTAATTGATTTTATTGTATATCAAAATTTTGCTACCTAAAATTTAATTTTGTTATTGTCAGCTATGCATTATATAGATAATTTATTTTATTTTTAGATAGATAGATTCATTTGTCACAAAGTACAATTGTCAAAAAAATATTCATATATAAATCACAAAACAAGTGTAAAAACAACAATAATAACATATAAAAAAGACACAGAATGTATAAATAAAACCAAAGGAACGAAAACTTAACCTCCAGGAATTCAAATTTAAAAGTTAAAAATTCTTCTATGGAGTAAAAGGAATTTTCCATCAATATCTGCTTAACTTAACATACGATATTGACTACTATAAGCCACCTTTTATTTTGTACCTATGTAATGGTAAACAGAAAACCTTCGACGAACAATGAAACAAACAATCTTAATTCCCTAGAGTACCCTACATATCAATTCGAATGTTGTGTTCTGTATCGATCACGTATTTGTTGACAGGTTGTGTTGTAACGATAAAACTACAGACATACGCAGAAGGGCTTGCTATAAACGATTAGAGCAGACAAACGTTTGAGGACCAGAGATTAATGAGTGCATTGTGTACGAAATACTTTAGAACGTTCCGAGTTCAGAAAGCTTTTTATTACGTAACGAACGGCTTTGTTTGCCAGAAAGTTTGCGCGAAAGCAGTCGCTTTATCCCCTTTCGAAAGTACGTATGTACAAGCTGTGGGGATTATCCTTGACCTGATTTATTTTTATTTTTTAAGCAGTTACGGCAATAGACCGGCTATACAAACTTATTTTTAATAATAATTTATTATGGACATTAAGACGAAATATGGCGGTTGCGTGGGGGAGAAAAAATTAAAAATTCAAGTAACTTTCATCCGTGTTGCATTATTTTTTACTTGTGTTATTGAAGTATTTCGCAAGAAACTTATTAAAAATGTATTAAGGTTTTTATGTGGGATTGTCTAAATATTTTTTTCGATTGGATCATACAGTTTTAATGAAGTACAAGATTAAGAACTTTCTGTTAAACGGAAATTGAGCTAACTTTCACCATTGACCTGTTATATATGTGTTACATTGCCGGTTCACACTGATGAGGAAGTATAAGCAATTTTTCACAAATGCAATAATTTTCTGTAGTACTACCAACATGAAGTAAATAATTATATATCATCATTACTTTCAATGTAGAGTGAAGAAAATTTACTACCCCGAGATTTTGACCTTTAATTCGAACAACTTTATATAAAAAAAAATCGGACAATAAATAATAATATATCTTTATTAGCAATACGCTATTTACATACACTTACATTATTTATATAAATTTATCTAAAATATATAATGACAGTTGTCTCTTAAATCTATTTATATTATTACAATGTTTTATGTCATACGGCAGGCTGTTAAACATTTTTAGCCACAAAAACATTATCAGCCATTGATGACCTATTAACTTTTTCTATAAAGAAGTCATTGATGATTCGTGTATTATATTTATGTGTGTCACGTATATAAATCAACTTCTGACTAATATACGATGGCGTAACACCTTGTTTACTCTTGTAAATGAATAGCATAGTTTTGTAAGTTATTCTTTGTCGCACATTCATTAATTTCAATGTACTCAGCATTAATGCAACTGGTGTATATTTGTTACACTTTAAAATTGTTCTCATAGCCCTATTTTGTATTTTTTGCATTTCCTGAGTTTCGTAATTATTCAACTTGAAAAGGATACTTGAGCAATATTCCATGTATATCGAAATTAGCGATTTATATACAGACAGTTTAATATATGTAGACATATTTTGACCTATTCTACTTAAATAACCTACTTTTTTAGACATTTTATTTAGAATATGTGTTGTATTTTCTTTAAAATTTAAATGCTGATCTATAATTATCCCTAAATATTTTATACTATTTACTCTTTCTAAATAATTATTATCTATTTTTATATTAATATTGTCATAATGAATTGTGTTTAATTTATACGCACTACCAATGATTATAAATTTAGATTTACTTATATTAATACTTAAACTATTGGCACATAAGCATTTATATAATAAAGTCAAGTCTTCATTTATTTTGTCCTTCATGTTATTTAAATCATTTCCACTGACATATAACATTGAGTCATCAGCAAACAAATGTAATTTACTGTTTTTGGTCCTTATCATAATGTCGTTAACATATAAATTAAAATGTAACGGTCCTAATATTGTTCCTTGTGGTACACCATATTTAGTAGAGCGCACACCTGATGTTGTCCCATTAAACTTTACACTTTGGTATCTGTCAGTCATGTATGAACGACACCATTCCAGAACGATGCCTTTGAAGCCGATGACTTCTAATTTCTTCAATAGTAATTGTCGGTCGATGGTCTCAAAAGCTCTTCGGAAATCCAAAAACACAGCCAGCACCATTTTGCCACTGTCCATTTCTCTCGACCAGTTGTCACAAATGTTCACCAAAACTGTTTCACAAGAGTGTAATTTCTTGAAACCTGACTGGTTCAATGATATTAAACTGTTTGTATCACAATAACTATCAATTTGTTTTTTAACGCACATTTCCAACACTTTTTCGTATGATGGCACTGTATTTATAGGTCTGTATTCTTCACACAGTTTCGTCCCATTGACTTTTGGGAGAGGTACTATATATGATATTTTCCAGTATTTAGGAAATACCCCTGACCGCATTGACGTATTTATTATGTCTAGTATTCTAAACATACGTATAGTGGTAAGGTACTTGCATCTTATTTGTTTAAAATCGATCCCGTGTAGTTTGTTGATTTAAAATAAAGTGAAAAATTGAATTTTATAATTTTGATAATGGATAATTTAGAAATAGAACTGAAATACAGAATGTTGTATTTGAAAATTCAAAATTAATGTCATTTCCGATTTAACCGGAAGTGCTATAAAAAAACTGAATGGACCCGAATAAACCCACCATGAATCATACATATAGTCAAAGTTTCAAAGTTTTCTTTTAGGTATTAAATAAATGCCGAGTTGATACATGATCTGGTCCACACCACGTGTATACATAAATTCCTTTTATGAACTAAACTAAAAAAAAATAGGTGCTACTCGATAAGAGTAAGAGTGTTACGTTTGGTCCGAATTTTGAAATTTCTTTTATAAAAAAAATTATTTCAAATCTAGCTCTAAATATTTTTGTACTCTTAAAATCTATATAAAGTACATAATTTATAAGATAGGTGCAACAAAACGCTATTCAATGAGAGTAAAAGTGTTATTTCCGTTCATATATCTGCTTAGTAAGCATGACTATAGCTGCCTTTGGATATGTCAGTATATTATTAAACACTGTCAAATTTTAGTTTATATATTTAAATACTACCACATACCCAAGAAATACGATTTTAGCTTGTGATAAATAAAACTAAAATTTGACGTTTCTACAATGTTTAATGTATAATCAAGTAGCTGTCTCGTCTGCCTCGTCAGACGTTCATTATCATGGCGCCATTTACCGCAAAAGGCAGAACAACTTCTGACGAGACAGCTAGTTTACTATAGATTTAAACGAATAAGTAATCTCAGTTCATAAAGTGATACGAGCTTAAATAACAAGGGTACAGTAAGCATGTATGTGTAGTTTGACTGGATTACCGTTAGATAGCGCTTAAAAGAAATCGATTAACTGCGGACAGTTATTTTTTGAGGTTTTGTGCTACATACATTAAGTTTAGGAAGTTCGAATATTTTCTTTATTCAAATGTCAGTTACTATATTAGAAAATAAGAAAAACTACTGGGTAAATTATTAAATTACATTATTTGCATAATACATAATATTCCATTACCATAGATCAATCTGCACTTGATTTTTCATTTTTAAACACATAAAAACTATCAACTCCATTTTGCATTGTAAACAAAAAAATAATTTTCTTATATCATTTCCGCTTAAGTCATATTAAATTCTCATTAACTTTCTAATGACGGGAATTCCTTTTACTAAACTCAATTGATCTCAATATAAATTAATAAATATTCAAATTATGATTATTTATGGCTCTTTTTCAGTTAGACGCACTAAATCAGAATCTTAATATAATTTCAGACAATTCGTCATGAATAAAACATATCCCCTTTAAAAACACGCATTTTGCATTTACCTACCTCACTGCTGGACTACTTACCATAAAAAAATAACCGGTTCACTTGTGTAAATGTAAGTACCGGCCAGACTAAACGCATAATAAAGTCCTTATCGTAAAGGAAGCCTTTCAATTATACGGTTTTCCTAACTAATAAGTAAACCATTCGTGCCGGGAAAAATAACATTTTTTTCCGTTATTCTCACGTTGAACTATAAATAGCATTAACATGCCACTTTGCGTGTCTCAATTCTATGAAAAACGTCGAAAAAAATGAGGGGTAATTAAAAGAAAAGCATTTTAATTCTACGGTAATTATTAAGGAACATTTTTCTTTCTCTGGAAGTAATATAAATAACAGAAAATAACACAATGCACGTTGGTATTGATCCGGAAAGTTTCTTTCTGACTAAATTTCACCTGTTGGTGGTCAGAGAATAGCTTGATGTGTGGTGATTGTTTTACGGTTAGCAAGGTAGATTGTTTCGGAAGCAACAGGTACGAGAGGAAGACAGAGATAACGAGGGATTGAGGGTCGTTCAAGAGATTATATATTTTCCCTTTTAAGTAGACAGTGTACCTTTTAGTTGGAAATAGTTTGAACAAGGTGAAATTTGTTATGTAAATGTTGGGGCTTGTGACAAACTATGTTAGTTTATCCAACAACAAAGGAAATACTTGTTCTCTTCAATTCTCTTGTTACGTGGAGGTATTTTCTCATTTGCATTTATTATAACCCTTTCGTGGAGATCGTGATATATAATGATTGACATAAACTGTCTATTATGAAATTTATGAACTCGAAGAATTTGATACTAAAATTTTGTGGGAATGAAGTGACAGATTGTAACGTTTCCGTTATTAGACCAATAATTTGGGATTTAAAATTAGAACATTGTATAGGACTACGCTACGTTAGCACTCCTATTACTTTCTTATACGTAGTATAAGGATGTATTGTGATGATGAACATTTTCGACCTCGAGATTTTTGCAGATGTCCACGTTTTGAAGTCCCCTGATACCGAAAAAGTGGTTTTTAAAAAATGTCTGTGTGTCTGTCTGTCTGTGACCACGATAGCGGTCAAACCGCTATAGCTATCAATTCCAAATTTTGTACTTACGTGTATTATCTCCCTCTTGAGATCTGATTAGTTTTTCAGTAAAATCTGTAGACCGGAAGTAGCAGTTTACTTCAGTGCAAAAATCGAATTTTGCCAATATTTCGTCAACTACAAACTTTAAACAAATTTATAAAGAATTCATATGTACTTAGAATTAAGTTTGAGACAAAATGTCGAAATTCCAACCGGGAGTAGGTCTTGTACTCTTATCGAAAATCAGTTTTTTGCGAATATCTCGCAAGTCATGCTTTTTATACAAGTACGTTATGAATATAAAAGTATTTAGAACATAATTTTCAATAACTTTTGTATAAAAAAAATTTAAAATTCAGACCGGAAGTACCACTTTTACTCTTATCGAATAACGATTTTTTGAAAATATGTCATAGTTTGTGCATTCTATATATATTTATCAAGAGTACAAAAGTATTTAGAACTGGATTTGCATATTTCTTGTATATATGAAATTTCAAAATTCGGACCGAAAGTAGCACTTTTACTCTTAGCGAGTAGCGCTTTTTTTCGAATATCTTGCAAAGTATGCATTCTATAGCGATTTATTAAGAGAATGAAAGTACTTAGAATATGATTTTGAATAATTTGTATAAAAAAATAGAAAGTCGGTGGTGGCCATACCTCATTTTTTTTTTATTATTAATTTAAACGCAACTATTCAATTTTTATTTTAAGTGCAACTACTTCACTTTCTGAAATATTTTCATTTGTTGCTTGACTTGCAATACAATAATGTCGATACTATCTATATAAATAAAAATAAAATGCTGTTCGTTATTAAGTGTATTTACTTAAGAACGTGGGCCGATTCGGCTAATTTGTTTATTAAAATGTTCGTAGTACTTCACCAATAGGACAATACACCCCAGTGAAATACTAGACATAAGAACACTCACGTCAGCAAATGTTGGTGCTTCTGGATGCTTTGAAAAAATTGGAAATTGGCTGGGCTAAGTGTCTAGAATTGCAAAGGAATTATATAAAAAATAAAATTTAATTTTTACAGTAAAATAACTTTTTCATTTAAAAGTCACTCTTTCGTTAAACCACCCTCGTAAAATAAGATTTAAAAATAATCTGTTGATTAATTAAATCGAATATATTAAGAAAAGAATGTTACTAAGCGAATTTATAATCAATTTCCATAAAAAAAAAAAGTAATTGGCCAAGATGATGACGGAATATGAAAGAGAAATTTAGGTTTACGGTAAGGAGCGGTATTTCATCAATAATTAGAGAGAAATTTTTCGTAAACTGTCTTGTGATAGTCCTTTTATGTAGACAATTACTACCATAAGATCGTTGGTAAATGTATTTACCTCTGTTTTTAATTAAGTATCTGCTTTTTTACAGAGATATCAAATATATCAGCAGAAAATTGAAACTGAGCTGGTACTTTACCTTTACAAGGAAGCATATAATTAACTAGACTTACTTGCCATGCAAACCCTACAAGATGTATATTTTCGTCTACAATTTATTTAGCACCGCTTTCCCGAGTAAAGAAATTAGGTTTTGTATTTATATATTACGATATCACATCTTAAATGATAAAGTACATGGGAGAAAAGACAACAGAGGAACTCCGTCTAATACTGAATCATATATTAAAACAAAAAGAGGTACTTACCCTAGAATTGGAACATATATAGTAATACCATTGTGCAAGAAAGTCGACGCAAGCATTTGCACAAATAATAAAGGCACCACTTTCACAAGCATACCTAGAAAAGTTTTCACTAAAATAACAAAAAACAGATTAATACAGAAGCTACAGACAACGATAGAAGAATTAAAACATGGATATAGGAAGGGATGGAGTACGCAAGATCTAATATTTATAATTAGACAAATG
This sequence comes from Amphimallon solstitiale, assembly GCA_963170755.1. Taxonomy (NCBI): domain Eukaryota; kingdom Metazoa; phylum Arthropoda; class Insecta; order Coleoptera; family Scarabaeidae; genus Amphimallon; species Amphimallon solstitiale. The sequence continues at coordinate 104,520,672 of OY720677.1, read as the reverse complement.
TGTGCTAAGGCCTTTATGGTTTCCCTTAGTAATAGATAGTGCCATAAGACGATGAAAGGGAAGATGCAAAGATATAGCAATAGGCAAACTGATGATAAAAAAAATGAGATGTGGCCACCACACGACTTTCTTATACGTATGAGCGTTTCAAATTATAGAATTTTAAGATGTTTTTTATTCAAAATACTATTCTAAGTACTTCTATTCTCTTAATAAATCTCTATAGAATGCATACTTTGCAAGATATTATCAAAAAAGTGTTCCTCGCTAAGAGTAAAAGTGCTACTTCCGGTCCGAATTTTGAAATTTCATATATACAAAAAATATTGCAAATCCAGTTCTAAATACTTTTGTACTCTTGATAAATATATATATAATGCATAACTTACGACATATTTGTAAAAATCGCTATTCGATAAGAGTAAAAGTGGTACTTCCGGTCTGAATTTTGAAATTTTTTTACACAAAAGATATTGACAATTATGTTTTAAATACTTTTATACTCGTAACGTACTTGTTTAAACAACATGACTTGCGAAATATTCGCAAAAAACTGATTTTCGATAGGAGTAAAAGACCTACTTCCGGTGGGAATTTCGAAAAACTTTTTAAATAAAATTATTCTCAATTTTAATTCTAAGGACATATGAATTCTTTATAAATTTGTTTAAACTTAGTAGTTGACGAAATATTGGCAAAATTCGATTTTTTCACTTAAGTAAACTGCTACTTCCGGTCTACCGATTTTACTGAAAAACTAATCAGCTCTCAAGAGGGATATTATACACGTAAATACAAAATTTGGAATTGATATTTACAGCGGTTTGACCGCTATCGTGGTCACACACAGACACACAGACAGACATTTTTTAAAAACCACTTTTTTGGTATCAGAGGACTTCAAAACGTGAATACATGCAAAAATCTCGAGGTCGAAAATTCATCACAATACTTCCTTATACTACGTATAAGAAAGCAAAAGTAACACTGCAAGAACTCATATTCGCTGCTGATATGGTGTTTATTGCTGAAACAGAAGATAAACTGCAAGAAAACCTATAATTTTATCAAAAGGGCAAAATAAACGCGGAAATAAACATTGGGAAATATAAAACCATGTTAGTGCCCCCAAAGAGAAGAAGACATAAAATTGAAATTGAAAGAAAGAGCTAGAACAGGTCACAAGTTTTAAATACTTAGGGCACTGTCCTAGAAGAAACGGAAAAAACAGACAAAGAAATAAAACAAAGAGTTGTGAAAGCTGGCAGACTCTATAACACATTAAAAAGAACATTAGTTAGTAAGAAAGAGGTATCACAGGAAATAAAAACACAAGTATACCAGAAACTGGTCTGACCATCAATAATATATGGCAGTGAATCCTGGAGTAAAATAATAGCAACTGAGAAAAGATTCACAAGAAAAGACACAGTAAGAAATGAGTCAGTATTGTTTGAATTAAAGACAAAAAAAAACCATAAATTTGGTGATCGGAGAAAGGCAAGTGGGTTGGCTGGATCACGTACTTAAGGTGAATCAAAATATATTAGCAAAAAAAGTCTATAAAACCAGACTACACGGAAAGAACAAGCTAGGACGACCATCATCAAATGGGAAGAAAGAAGTACGGGAAGAGGCAAAGACGCCAGAAATTAGTGGACCGAGACTAGACAATTGGTGCAGGATTGAAATGATTCGGAAAATATGATACGAGAAAGAGCATAGGCACTAAATGTATATGTTGCATACAATATTTGCATTTGAATCAATCATATAAATAAAAATAATGGGATATAATTGATTAAATAAACAAAAATATTTTTTGAGTGTTGTGCCACTAACTGACAAACTCTGCTACACCCTCCTACACGTTTTAAAACAAATTAAATGAGTGTGCCTAAAATGACGCTACCACATAACTATCCATCTCAAATTTCCTAAACTTTAATAATCCAAACTCAAAGCAACGTTAAGGAAGTCTAAAGACCTTAAAATTTCAGCTTACACTCTCAAAGTTGTCTTACCTGTCACTTTACTCGTATACAGCTGTCAAAAATTGAAGATGTCGGATGCCTCTAGCTGCAGTCGCGAAGCGTGAATTGCTACACAGTACTAGCAGATGGATATAAATTAAAGTTAAGGCGCCATCCCCGTAATTAGAAACACCGCCCTCCAAAAGGTTATTTTGACCCCGGAGTAAATCTATTATCAAGTATAAGAGGTATATGGAGATAAGAGAGTACCCAAAAATTCAAAAAAAAAAACAAATATTTATTTAGCTCACTCAAACATTCAACAACAACAAAAAGAAGTAGGGGTTGAATAAATTCCAGCATGCGTTAAATCAAAATGTCTATTTTGAAAGTTACCAAATAAACAGAAAACATAATTTTAAATTGACAACTGTTACCATGATATTACTGAAAGCATACGCAAAGCTGTTTTTTATTGAATTCAGCTTTATGCAAGTTTAGATATCACGAGTTCATTTGGAAAATTTGTAGATTTATTCAGCAAATACAATGTAGAATAAAGAAAGCCCATGAAGATAAACGATATGAAGGCTGATGCCAGTGGATTATTAACAAAGGCCGAACCAAACTTTTTGCATTGTGTAAGAGTGGCACTAAATATATTGAGAAGTGAACCACTTTTCAAGCTTAATAATGTGTTAAAAATAAATAACAAAGAGAGAGTGATGATGAAAGATGGAACAGTGAAAAGAGTTAGTCATTTGAATGCTGTAAAATTGTATTAAAAAGGTGAAATTAGACATTCACGACATGAAAACATCTTTCATCATGAATAGACGTAGTAAATAAGTTTACAAGAGATTGTTATCTGTTAGACATTTTATGGTCACACTTAACAATACAATAAATACCTGATACTTATATTTAATAGTATTTTTAAAAAAAAGCATATATAAAAAGGTGTTCATTATTCGACACGATATAATAAAACAAAAACTTCAGAAATAGCATGATAAATCTGGCTTAATCCGGAAAAATTCCAGAAATAATGGGATAAATTTGGTTTAATCTGGATAAATCCACAAAGAAAAGAATAATGTTAATGTTGTTAACAGCTGCGTGTAAATCAACCTACACGAAGATGAGATAAGGTGGTTCAAAGACAGGGATAAAGCTGTCGAGGTTCATGTTCCTGACAATGTAACCATAAAAGGAAGAATCCCATCTGTAGGCAATGTATTTCTGTTTATTTCCAACGAAGATATCTACAAGAAGAAATACGGATAGTGTTAAATTATGGGAAAAGGAAGTATTTAAACAGTGATGAAAGAGGCAATAAATTCATTTACAAATACAATGAGGGATGGCGTTACAAGAATAGGAATATACCCTACTCAAGACAAGGAATCGCGAATGTGCACGGACTTTAATAATAAACAATTTGTGTGTGTATATTTTTGTGCAATTTCTAACTGTCAAAAACAATATAGGTATAGTTCAACCTGGGGGAAAACTTGAAGAAAGCAAATATGAGCAGGACAATGCCAACATAAACATTAGTGTGCGAATTGTGGCGCTGCAGATGAATAGTCGTGTTTTTTCGATGACCGAGATGATAAAAAGCCGCGAACAACGATAGGGAAGGAGAAGGTGCCGATCTTTTGAATTGTTCGAACTTAAAATTTTGTTTCATGCTCAATTGATTGCAGGCGTACTGATACACTGCATAAAATCATTTTTAGTTAAATGTATTAAGTTATTTTTGATTTCAATAAGTAGTTTATCACATTATAATTAATTCATTGTTACTTTGTTTAATTTCATTATTTTTTTTTTAATATCAAAGTGGTAGATAGAAATCAAGAAGAATTTGATAAAGTGTATGAATATTATAAGTAAGTTTTTCTTGAAATAAATTCATAATAGATTTTTGGTGATGTGTGGCGTATGCTAAAGGTGCTACGTGAAAATATTCATTTTTTAGCAAAGCGTTTAACATCGTCAATATTTTGAATAGAATATTATTTTCTTTGCTATAGTAGATTAATTTTACAAATCATGGGAGTATTGTTAATGATGTAAAAAGGGCATTAATGGCACAACGTGAGAATGTTTGCTAGCAATGTTTACTGTGCATTATTAACAATTTATTAGATAAAAATTTAATATAGATTTCAAGGATATTTGAATACGTAAAGGTATAAGCATTTTTGATGGACAAATAGCCAATTTGTGGTATGTACAACGAGTGAATATTTGCATATGATGATTGGTGAGAGTCTTATCAGGGTGTTTTCTACTTTGCGATATTTTAGATCTCCAGAGGCATTTCGTGCAAATGAATGTCTTTGTTGAAATAAAATTCAGCATCGTAAAGGAAAAATTTTATTTCTTTGAAATTATACTTATACTACTATATATACTACTATATATACTACTTATACTTATACTTATATATTATAAATGTTTTATGAGATTTAGTTTTTTTTATTATTAACCTTATCCTATTTAATTTTAAATAAGAAATGTTGTCGACAAATAAGGGAAGGATCACTGCTGGAACCTAGAAGAATAATATGAATGTTAATTGGGATTGAATTTATAAATTAATTGAAGTAGTTTTTTTTTTAACATGTCAACGCAATCGCTGCATTTGTTATATATTATGCTGCTTTGTATTATCGTTGTTTTTGGTTAATTTCTGCTGGTACAAGATTACTGTATTTTAATTTAAAAGCAAGGTTATAGCAATATGTCAGGATGTATTATATTCCGACACATAGTATTGCTATGTATTTTTAAGCTTAAGAATGTAAATATGAATATTGTATTTAATATTTTGGCTTTATGTAAGAATAAAACAGCATCTATTTTATATTGGTTGTTTGGTGCATTTATATTGGCACATTATTCAATACAATATTGTGTACGCAACAATGTAGAACCCTTATTACATTACTATTCTGTTCTTGTGTGTATTTCTATGTCGAGATATACACTGAAAAATAATTTTTTAAGCTAAAGTGCTGCAACTATTTAGCATTACAATTTTGTGATTGAATAATGGTCTTATAATATTTATTATTGTTACCTGTTTTTTAATTTAAAATTGTTAAGCCATTCATGAAAATAAAAACTTGTAAAAGCATTATTTATGGCCATATGTTAGCAAAGAATATAAACATCTCTGATAAATTAAGATGATGAGAAATGAGACTTGGCAAATAATTTATATTATTTCTTGTAAAAAAGATGTATTTTATTCAATAATTAATAAGAAAATTTCAATTTCTTCTTACAAAGTAAAAAATTCAGTTTTATTTTATTATGTTGAGAACTTTGTATATACCTTCATGAAATTAGAACAAAAAAATTATTTTATTGTAAAATAAAAAAATGTTTGTATGAATTAATAGATACTTAAAAATGTATAAAACGATGAAAAAGATTTATAAATTGTAACAATATCACAAAAATGGAAATATTGTTTGAAGCTGTGCATACCTTGCTATTCATACACTACACTAGGTATCTACTTTCACAATGTTGGGAAAAGTCCAAAAGAAACTTATCATCATACATTGTCTTGGCAAAATCTAAAACATATTTCATTGTAAATTTTAATATAAAATGCATTCTATATGTGTTTGATTACAATACAATTTAGTGACAGAAATTACGATATGTATTTAGCAACGTATAAATTAAAAACAAACATTACATTATCTTATAAATAATACGTTCCAAGGCATTTCCACAATCAACGATGCATCATGACATATATTCCAGCATATTATTATTCTGTCATATGGGATTTGTGGATTCTGTGGTGGATATGTTGAAATTCCTCAACTTTCTATGAACATATACAGCGTTAGTAAAAAGTCCCGGAACGGTCGAATAACTTTGTTATTTGAAAATTATGATTTCTGAAATTTGGTATGGGGGTATAGTTAATATAAATGCATTTTATGCAATACAGTTAATATTTTTTTCACTTCCGGTTTAATCGGCAATACGTCCAACTTTTTTTTTTTTAATGGAACGCCCAGATTTTTTTAACACTTTTGAATGCAAAATAAAAAACTACGTTCAGGAAGTATTAAGATGTTTATTTTTATTCACAAGAAAACAGTTAAAAAATTAAAAAAGTGTCCTAATACAGAAAAATCAAGATACCTGTCTATTCAGGTTGCGATTACAATAATTGTTCAAAATGCTCTCCATTTACAATTTGACAAAAATGTAAACGGTCAGTAAAATTTCTTATTGAATTTTGTATTTGTTCTGGAGTGATGCGATTGGCTTCTTGAACTATTCTCTCTTCCAATTGTTCAAGATTATGGGGACGATTTTTGTACACTTGACATTTCAAGTGACCCCAAAAGAAAAAATCTAATGGCGAGAGATCTGGCGAACGTGCTGGCCATTCGATTGCTCCTCTACGTCCGATCCAACGTCCCGGAAAAATTTCATTCAAATAATCGCGGACATTATGGGCAAAATGGGGGGGAGCTCCATCTAGTTGAAACCAAAAATGTGCATTAGGGTGATCACCTATGTTTGCATTTGGAAAGAGGGCCGCAAGTGCTGGAACAACCTCATTTCGCAATAAATTTAAGTAGACGTTGCCACTTAAATTTCCTCTTATAAAAAATGGTCGTATGATGTTGTTTCCAACAAGACCAGCCCAGACATTCACCTTTTGAGGACGCTGTGTATGGACTTCTTCAATCCAATGCGGATTTTCAATTGACCAGTAGCGACAATTATGTCTGTTCACAGTGCCGTTGAGACAAAACGTTGCCTCATCTGAAAAAATTATGTGATCTAAAACATTAGGCTGCCGCTCGATCAATTCCGTCATTGTTTCGCAAAATTATAGTCTACGATCTGGATTATTTTCAGTTAACTCATGGACGGGATACATTTTATAGGCTTTCATTCTTGCTGATTTAAGAATATTATGAGCAGATTTTTGAGAGATCTCATGAATTTGACCTAATTCTGTTGTGGACACGTGATGATTTTCTTCCACTGTAAGTAACACATTCAAACTAGTTTCTTCATCTGTTGCTGTTAATGGACGTCCCCTTCTAGGTAAATCCTTCACCTGACGAAAGACTTCAAACTTTTGAATTGTTCGGCATACCGTACTTTTACTAATGTGACGATCCGGATAAACAGTATTAAGCAAAATACGAACCTCATCAAAAGAACGTTGACGATCACCGTACCCACGCATCATTAATATCTCAATTCGTTCTGATTCAGTAAGTTTTACTGCCATTTTCAAATGTGTCAATGTCTAAAATAAGTAAATTTATAGCGATGCAAAAGTTAAAACGCTTTTAAAATTGTCAAATGTGACGGCAAAAAGAATGCAAACACTAAACAACAACTTTTTTCAAAGGTACCTTGATTTTTCTGTATTAGGACACTTTTTTTAATTTTTTAACTGTTTTCTTGTGAATAAAAATAAACATCTTAATACTTCCTGAACGTAGTTTTTTATTTTGCATTCAAAAGTGTTAAAAAAATCTGGGCGTTCCATTTAAAAAAAAAAGTTGGACATATTGCCGATTAAACCGGAAGTGAAAAAAATATTAACTGTATTGCATAAAATGCATTTATATTAACTATACCCCCATACCAAATTTCAGAACTCATAATTTTCAAATAACAAAGTTATTCGACCGTTCCGGGACTTTTTACTAACGCTGTATATATTCTATTAGACATATATCAAAAAGATGAGGAGGCCATGGCAAAAAGGTTGGTATGCGTCTCTTCTAAAAGGTTTAATAGATGCCTTTTTATTACGAGCAATTCAAATATTTTAATATGTAACATAGTAATACAATTACCAAATTCGTCTAAAATTTGCAGTTATTTCTGTACGTTGCAACAGAAATACATTGTAATTCTAGGACACAGGAATACCGTTATCTAATTCATTATTATTATTCTTTAAAGTTGAGTTGATATATTTTGGTTTGTCATTATATCACAAATTATTGTACTGATCTACAGAGGTTTTCTCTTTCTATTCACGATATCCCACCATGATATCTTCAAATAGACACAGTTGTAATGCAATAGGTTTTACTTTTAATTTATAATGATTACTATAACTTAACCACAATTCGTACAACTTTTGACAAATGTATTTCTTCAGTATGATCGTTTGTTTGTATATGATTTACATATGACGCCACAGTGATATTTCTTCATTGGTTAAGAGAAATTAAATTATTTTTCTACATTTAACAAGGCACAATTAATAATTATAAAGGGTTTAGTCAATTTTTAAACTATTTATGTTTGTTTTACGATTTACAAACTATAATTAAATATTTATAGTAATAAATCTATGTGATAACGAACAGACTTAAATTGAAAAATTATTTCTAAGGCGTGCGCAGGTTTGACAACGTGTCTCTAAAACGGCATAGCACCATGTTTTCTATTTCACAATGTTGGAGCGAAGTTTTCCTTGTCTACATGCGATATAGTAGTATTATATTATGCGAAAAGGGCATATACAAGTACTAATTTTAAACTGAAATAACTTGCGAGAACTCAACTTACCAAGTCAATTGCTTAATGAATTAATTATCTCTCGACAAATAATTGTCAGGAACAAAATATCTGCTCTGCGATATCCCACAGAAGTGGACTAAATACAGAAACGACGGCATTTATACGGCACCAATTAATTTATTGCAGAACGGAGGAATGATCGAGATCACCAATTCGATCCGCTGACCAACACGACAGGGAGTAAAATATGCGGTAACTCAACAATGTTGTAATAAATATGGAATGACGCAAAATTTGTTTGATCACCCAAGGATAATAAAAGAAATGTTTACTAAAAAATTATTAATGAAATACTAATGACGAAATTACGAGAATAAACGACATTATAACAAATATTAATACCATTTCCACAAAATGAAATTTCACTAGACTCGTATTCGGAGCGTGGTCATAATAAGTACGCATAAAATAAATAAAGGAGATGGCAACGCTGTCATCAAAAACCAAGGCCAACTGTATCTGATATCGCTGTGCGATATAAAGCCGTCACATAACTTCCATTTACATTGATGAAGTTGATTTTTGTAACCTCAAAATATTGATCCTTATGTGGCGCCATCTAGTAGTACCCAAAAGAAATACTTTCTGAATTTTTATTGAAACAAACTTTAAAATAACACGTCAAACATTAATTTTACAATAGGTAATTAATATTAATAATTTTAAAATAATTAAAAAGTTGTTGGGTAGTGTCAAGAAGTACAAGTTTACTTACGTTTCTATTTTTTTTATAACAATTCAAAGGGGCCAGTCATTAAGATTCAATTACGTTGTAAAGTGTTTGTATAACTTAATCGCCGCTTTCAACTATATTGAAAGGTTTTGAAGCTTTACTATTCCACATCGCAATATTTGCATTATAAAATATTCAGCCACTCTGCCATCGGTAGTATAATTTGCACCTCCTTTAAGCCTAACATGTGGTCTACAAAATCGCAACTAAATGATCTTGTTAAGACAAAATAACTTTGTTGTACAGTATACTCAAATATTACAATAAACTGATATTCATGCATGTACACTTAATAAAAGAAATATAGAATATTTCCAAATGACACTGGTTAAAAAGGTAATATTCTCTAAACTCTTTTTTCTGTGTATTTCGGTACATATTTGATGTACTTTTTTCCATTTTGGCACTATTACAATTTTAGTTACTTACAGTGATGCACTCTTTGTTGCTGCCTATACCAAATGCGTTAGTATTTCTACGGACACATTTCAAGACAAACCAAAATTTCCTTTATAACACTAATCAGTTTCTTGTTTACACTTCTCAACGTTACGATGATAACAAGGGGCGCATTATTGGTAATAATTAGAGCATTTTAAAATTACTATAACATCTTTATTTATATGTACAATAGGCGCAAGTCTAGTTACAGAACAAAAATGGACAATGTTCAAATATTCATAATAAATCCACTGGTATCTTTTTTAAAATTGTACTAAATCAGCCCTTAAATACCTTAGAGTTCACATATTCAGACTTAATGTTAATATTAATGACCAAATAACGTCTAGCAAAGCTGCTTCACTACAGCCCGGCAATTTTTTCATTAGAATTTTATACATCTACAAATATTAAGATATAAATTTAACCTAAAAACGCCAAAATATATAGCTATTTAGCAAGAATTTTCCTTGGACTACATTTCCAATAATCAATGCTCATTTTCCGAAATACCTTGCGAATAACTTGCCTCTAATCGCAGTCTATTTTGGTAAGAATTAAATGACCCACAACAGCTACTTCTTTTTCCATGAGAAAACTGGATATCTAGTGAATGACACTAGTGCATAATCAAGCTTTTAAAGCACGAGTAACGAGTTTAAAGCCACGACGCGAAGCGGAGTGGCTTTAACGTTACGAGTGCTTTAAAAGCTAATTATGCACAATTTATATTGCTAATTAGTAAGTGAAATGTTAGCATGTGTGCTTTTTATTCTTTGTACAATTTTATTGCACATTTTTGTTACTTTAAAGGCTTATATTTTGACATTTAAATACGATTTGGTTCCATTTTTTTTTGTTACCAACTTCAAAAAAATAAAATTAGCGTGCGATAAAGTAATACTTTATGCAACCAAAACGAGTGTCGTAACCTGAACTTTATAGCACCGGAATAGAAAATAGTATATTAAAATACAAGTTTCATAAGACACGATTTTTGCGCACGCGTTCAAGTTTAGAAAACGAGCCGCTAGGCGAGTTTTCTAAAGAACAAGTGCGCAAAATGTCTTATGAAACGTGTATTTTATACTATTTTTTCTATTTCGGTTATTAAAAGTTCAAAAAAGCTTAAAATAAGAGACTTGTTCGAATATTTTAGAAATTTTGCTTTTTTGAAGTTGGTTACTCTGATTTTTAAGTAGAACGTTTTAAATATTTGAATATCGGTGGTGCTATATGTAATTGTGTTTAAAATTCAGACTGATTTATACAATAAATTATTTCAAATTATCAACAAAAAGGATGAAATAAATAACTGTACGCCCCCAGAGATTCGCAAAATAGCAGAAAACAATTTACAAAATCTTTCGTCCACAAACTCTCTACATATTTATCAAAACAAACTTTTATAACAGTTGTACTATTCAACATAGTAAGTAAATGTCAATAGTAGCATCCGAAAACTTATCATCCAACTCTGCTTAACAATTTATATTGCTAATTAGTAAGTGAAATGTTAGCATGTGTGCTTTTTATTCGTTGTACAATTTTATTGCACATTTTTGTTACTCTTATATTTTGACATTTAAATACGATTTGGTACCATTTTTTTTGTTACCAACTAAAAATAAAATTAGCGTGCGATAAAGTAATACTTTATGCAACCAAAACGGGTGTCGTAAAGTGAACTTTATATATAGCACCGGAATAGAAAAAATATATTATAGTAAATATGTAGCACGCATTAAATGAAACAACTGAATACGTGTAGTATTAGAATAATTTAAATAGAAAAGAATATGGAATAGACAAAATGAATGTCAAATTAGTCAAATGTCAATAACAGTAGATTTGATATAATCCAATCATATTGCATATTTTTATCACGTGATTTTAAAAATGCTCAGCCGTTACCAAGCAATTTATTGTGCTTTGGATAGATGGCGCCACATAAGAATCAATAGTTTGAGGTTATAAGAATCAGAAACATCTTGTTATGTGACGGCCTTATATCGCGCAGCGATATTGAAAAAGTTGGCCTGGCAAAGACGAATTTAAATTAATATATAATTAATTAGTAAAATTACCATAAAGAGATTTACTATTATGTCGCACATTAGAAAATAAAAACAAATTCTCTGTCAACAAGACGTAAGAAAAAAAACATAAACCGTCGTTAAACGACTACTGCACCGTCAAGTAGACAAGATACAGGGCTTGCCAAAAGTCAGATGAAACAAATTCCAAGGCATATGGCAAATGAAAATACAGAGTCGGACTAAATTAAATGTAACAACTCTGAAAAACTAACTATGACTTGATACTAAACAAAAACACTAAAACACCTTTACCACACTAAAGCACAAATAAATAAACACGTATTTCGCCAACTATCTTGAAATTGAACGCACTTTGTGTTGTTCTGTATACGTTACGGTGTATAGACACGCAGTTTTTAATCAGTGCTACTAAAGATGACAAAATAGTTGTCGAAATACGTATTTAGTTTTTGTGCTTTAGTGTGGTCGAGATATTTTAGTGTTTTCGGTTAACAAACTTTCAATTTTTAATAGTCATTCACGGCAAATTAAAAAAATATTCACGTAGAAACATATTTAAAATATACTCCAATACAATATTTGTAGATCATTCCTATGCAGATTTTAGGCAAATTTCTCCACCTATAAATAAATTAACCGCGGAGTCATGCCCATTTAAAAAAAATGCTTATTCAACTAGATCATTAGTAATGATCCATTCATCTATCTCGCACGAACACCGAACAAAACCGTCCGAACTATTTATAGGCACGATTTATGGATTTTACGGCTCGTTTTCCATCAAATTGAACGCATTAAGTTAAGCCCGCGAATCGCTGGCGCATTTATTAGTAATGAACCTCTCTCTCTCTCTGCCCCCTCTGAATTTCCAAAAGGGTTTTGTTAAACATTAAATTAATCTGTAAGCCCATTAGCGTTCGACCGATATTTTCGGCAAATTCGGACCGAATTGAACAAGGCTGCCGCCTTCGTTGTTTCCCACATCTGCCGTTCTCAATGCCATTGCGAAGTACATCTTGCAATCGCGCTGCACGTACAGTCGCGACGATAAAAATGAAAATTTGTAAAATAATTCGATTTGTTAGGTATCTAGTTGGGCCTTTTTGATAACAAGTAAAATTTTAAAAAAATTGTTATGTAACAAATTTGTTTTGGAAATTAATAAATGGAAAAGATCAAGGAATTAATCCCAATGATATTTCAAGGTCTTATCTTGTGATTGTCTAAAAGTATTATTAATAAGACAAGTAGTGAAAAAACATCACTTAATATAAGATGCGTTGCTATAAAACTTTTCAATATGAATTTGACGTAATTTACTTTTACTTAATTTACTTCCATTAAACATTGTCTATATAAACTCGATATTTGAAGGAATAAAATGTGTAACATAAATTCTGACCTTTAATAATCCCAATTATTCGAATAATCCCTTTTACGTTCACATAATAGCTATAAATAGATTGGTGTTTATTTATTACAATAGGAAATGCTTGGTTTCTTGATTGTTTTAAATGCTGCTTGTGTCAGTTTTCTTTTATTGCAAATGACATTAACTCCCATATGTTAACTTACTTTGGATTGTACCAGCATTTTGCCGTCAATAACACATCCAGTTCTTTCAAAATTGTTGATAATTTGTAACAAGATTGAAAGAGAAATTAGGTCCGCATATTTTTGTTCTTGTTCCATATGGTAATCATTAAAACCATTATTAAAAAACATTAAATTGTGGTTTGAAAATCCAAATTATTAATAAACCTATCAGTATGACAATCTGAACTGCAAATTGTGAAACATTGCCACACCCCGTCGCTTTAGAAATACAATTTAATATAACTCATAGAAACTTCAAGACGTAACTTATGAATAGCCTGTATAATATTACTAAACCTCTGGAGAACGATTAGACAATGCCACTGCCGAAAGAGGCGGTCGAAAACTAATTGAGAGAGTCAATTAGAGTAATTGGTGACTTCAGCACGTTGCAGGTGAACCCACAATGGTAATATTCAACGTTCTCTTACAAATTAATTACTTTCGGACACGTTAATAAATATCGGTTTTCGGGAAGGGCTTCTACGTGGGGTTTCTTAGGTGTTGGCTGAGTTGAATCGATAATAGTTGTGGCCACGCAGAAATTAATTTAACAGGCCCGGGTTTGAATATATTAGGTTTCTTTTTCTATAGTGCTGGGTAATTTGTACTTGTCCTGTTGGTACTTGGACACGGAGTAAAAATAACGGAAATATCGCTCCCTATTCATGCAGAAATCCTGTCATTGAAGAAACTGCCACAAAAAAGAAAATTGAATTGTTTAGAATTGTAAATACAGATTTTTCTCGTAGGCATTTACAAAGATCCTGTGTGTGTGTGTATTGTTTTGGTTTGAACTTGTAAAAATAGTAATGATAATAATAATGCATCATGTGAATTTTTACTGCCTAGTGGTGACACCATTGGTCATTCATTTGGTCCAATTCCACCTCTTCCGGACGGAATTCTCTTTGAAATTTTAAAAATAGTACTCTTATTGTAAACTTTCTATTAATCAAGTTTATGTAAAACCGTTTATATTAGCTGTGTATAATTCATATATATCGTCTATTTACGTTACAACTATGGTCAATTTCTTACTATAGTAAATTTTAATATCATCAAGAGGGATTGTCTGTAAGTAAACGTTGGCTAGTTTCCTTCAATGGAGCATGGTATATTTAATCATTTGTCGTGAATAGTGAATAATTCAATTTGTCTTGTCAATTAAACTTTAGTTGCTTATAACGGTGTTGAAATCTACCAATTATTACCACAAAAGATGTTTTTTATTATTGTGCTTCTAATATCTTATTTAAAATATATTTACAAATAGGGCTTTGCTCGTAGAGGTTCATATACATTTAACTAGTGTAAAAATACTTGTTGAGAAGTGCTTTTGAACTTTTCAACCAGAAGGCAATACCTTGTATCGAATACTGTACACGAAAGCTTTCGTACCTTTTTATTATGTGGTGGTATATTACCCAAGCACTGAATGTATAATGTGTGTTGTTTTTTCTTTTTTTTAAATTAAAACAAATTATTTTCATTTTCAATTTAAATAAAATATATTGAGGCAGTTTTCGAATTTTGAATTCTTGAATAAATCTTTACATGTTTCATTTATCAGATTTTTATTGAATATACGACAAATCCTAGATTTTTTTATTTATTGCTCTACAGCGGAATTTACCCCAATTTTCTTGTATTTCTTGTTTTTTATGTATCCGCAATAATTTCTTATTTAATTATTTTTCCTGGGTTCGGATGGCACGCATGTTACTGTTGTAATTCTTTCTTTGCGGTTAAACACCCTTAAATCTTCCTTACCTATCTTTCAATTTCAATTATTTAAATGAGGGGTTGCGACATTTCCGATTGTCGTTTTTTGGAAATATTTTTAATCTACCCCTTTTCAGCATTGGCCATAACGGCAACAAATTATTCTGTATTCCCGATTAACAATACTGTCTTGACCAGAGTGAAAATGGAGTAGTTTGTTACATGCATTTTGCGCCCGGTAAGGTGTTTGTATCTATTCTTATTCATTTTAATGGCAATGTTGCTACCTATCTTCCAGGATCTTCACGTTTATAAGTGTCAGTGTTAAGTGTTGCCTATTTGACAGTCGCGTATTAATGATATTATTTAATTACGACTATATTTAGAAATACAGACTATAATGACCCACTTGAGTGTAGAAAATAATTTGCAAATATTGTCCACGTGAAATTGGATTTTTGTTTTTATTTGTCCATTTTTCAAGTTATTTTGCAAAAAGCATGTTTCCTGCTGTTTTGAGCAACTTGTTCTGTCGAATGATTGTGGCTTTTGACGGTTCCCGCTAAAATGCTCGGGACCGCATGGTGATATTTTGGTTATGGTTCGACAAGAAGAATCGTTTTCTGACTGGTGGGTAGTAAAAGTATCCAAGAAGGCAGCTAAATTCCATTTGTCCCGTCGCACGGATGATAAAGGGATCTGTTATAAGGTAGTGAAACCATCTACACATCGTCCAATACCTTTTGCTTTTTTATAGTTTGTTTTACTGTATCGAGATAACCAAAATTCTCTGAATTTATTGAATGTTTTTTATGTTTAAAGAAAAACATTAATATCAAAATAGTACTCTTTCAGAAGAAAAGTTGTAATAAATAGTGATTCTTAATATATGCGACAAACTTTAGGAGCTGATTCCTGGGGTTATTTTGATCATAAAAGTTCATAAGAACATATGTCCAAAACCGCTTAGTTCAGAAGTTATACAATGTTTAATAGAAAGTTAAAATAATAAATGGTTTTATTATAAATTAGATAGATAGATAGATAGATAGATAGATTTTATTCGTGCGAGACAAAACAAATGTATGCACATGTCAATAAATATGTCTATATAATAAATGTACAATGCAAACACTAAACATATCTAAAAAATAAAAGTACAATGTAAACATTAAATATTACAAACTCTAATGTATATATCAAACAATGTACGCCATTTCACAGAGCAAAAAAAGCGAACAAAAAAGAAATTAAAGCTTCTTGAGCATTTCCACAAACTCCTGGACATCATAAATTGGATTGTCTTTTAGGAAGTGTTTAAGGGTTAAGTTAAACTTTTTGTCATTCAGTTCTTTCCAGGTTTTCGGGAGTAAATTATATAATTTTATTGATTGATATCTAAATGAGTTGATATTCCGGGACAACTTAAAATGTGGTTGTTCGAAACATCCATGTCTGGTTTCGTACATGGTTTGCTTTGCAAAGAGAGTCAAATTATTCCTGGCGTATGTAATACAATCAAAAACATATTGACCAACACAAGTGATAATTCTCAACCGCTTGAACGACGGTCTGCATGAATCCATGTTACTTATACCCAGCATAGTTCTTATTGCTCTCTTCTGTGATATCAGAACCCGATGTATATGCCCCGAACCGCCCCACAATATAATACCATAACTCATGACACTATGAAAGAGAGCATAATATGCCATCAATAAAGCACTCTGATCCACCATCACCCGCAGTTGTTTTAAAACAAAAGTACTAGTAGACAGCCGCTTGGTCAAACTATCAATGTGGGACCCCCATGTAAGCTTAGAGTCTAGGAGCAAACCCAGACATTTAATAGGCGCGGCATTCACCAGCTTCATGTTGGGATTCAACGAAAGATCCAATTAACAAAATAATTAGTAAAACAAAATTAACTTATAGTAACTGTTGAAAATGACCGCTCCCAACTGTAATACAAGCTCGTAAACAAGTCTGTGCCTGTTTCTCTAATATGCGTAGTGGTCGCCTTGTCGATGCTAATCAGTTGGTGTTTACCAGTTGCTCAAGAAACACGTGTTGTGATTATGTACGGTATTTTGGAATTGTTTATTTGTCATTTCAATATTTGTCAATAGTGTCAGAGTATTCATTCAGTTTATTGCCAGTTTCTATTTTCTAAAATGAATTATACGAATGCTGAGATGTGTGATATGCATTTCGTTTACGGTCTTGCCAATGGAAATGCGCGTGCTGCTAGACGTCTTTATGCAGAACGATACCCGAACCGTATCATACCGCATCATTCCATGTTTGCCCGTCTTCATAAACGTCTTAGTGAAACGGGAAGTTTTAAAAAACGGACGACTGATAGCGGGCCCCCATCTACAGTGAGAACTCCACAAGTTGAAGAAATGGTATTAAATGAAATTGAGGAACATCCTACAACAAGCACCAGAAAAATTGCGTTTGATTTAAACAGTAGTCAGGCCACAGTTTGGAGAATATTGAAAGATCAACTGTTGTATCCATATCACATTCAACGGGTGCAGGCTCTATTGTCAGCAGATTTTCCACAAAGATTAGCTTTTTGTCAATGGATGCAACACGAAGTCGTACAAAATCCTAACCATTTGGCTCAAATATTCTTCACCGACGAGGCTACTTTCTCTAGAAACGCGATTATTAATTTTCATAATAATCACATATGGGCCGAAGAAAATCCGCGAGAAATAATGAATGCCCGTCATCAGCATCAATTCTCTGTCAATGTGTGGGCCGGAATTGTTGCAGATCACTTGTTAGGTCCACATTTTTTACCGATGCGGTTAAATGGCGAGGTATACCGCAATTTTCTTGAAGAGGAGTTACCACTACTGCTGGACGAAGTTCCGTTGCAGTTAAGATTACAAATGTATTTTATGCATGACGGTGCTCCAGCGCATTTTAGTTTACTTGCTCGCGAGTTTCTGGACAGTACGCATCCAAATCAGTGGATAGGACGGGAAGGTCCACAACCGTGGCCTCCTCAGTCTCCAGACTTAAATTCATTGGACTTTTTTCTCTGGGGCCACCTTAAATCATTAGTTTACACGACTCCCATGGAAAATGTCGATGAACTAAGAAATCGTATTATAGCAGCTTTTGAAACAATTCGAAATACCCCTGGTATTTTCGAACGGACTCGCCAGTCAATACGACGTAGGATAGCAGCTTGTAATACAGTTGGGGGCGGTAAATTTCAAAAGTTACTATAAGTTAATTTTGTTTTACTAATTATTTTGTTAATTTATAATAAAACCTTTTATTATTTTAACTTTCTATTAAACATTGTATAACTTCTGAACTTAATTTTGGTTTACTGATTATTTTGTTAATTTATAATAAAACCATTTATTATTTTAACTTTCTATTAAACATTGTATAACTTCTGAACTAAGCGGTTTTGGACATATGTTCTTATGAACTTTTATGATCAAAATAACCCCAGGAATCAGCTCCTAAAGTTTGTCGCATATATTAAGAATCATCCTGTATAGTTTGGTGTACGTTATTTTATTTCAAGTTCTGTAGTAATTTTACTAAAATACAAATTTAATGTTCAAGCATTATTTTGGCTGAATATATTCTCAAAAATAGATCAATAAAATATAGATTATAGGTAAATGCTTTAAACAAACTTTTGCACCTGCATTTTGTTTAATAATGTTAATGTGTTGAATAATTAATAAGTTCTGTAGATGTGTAATGGAATTAATTCCCTCAATTTGATTTTTATAATTTTTCTATTGCTGTTAGGAATTAGTTTAGTATATAAAATGTGATTGAACTATACAATTTATATTTAGTTTATCAACTATAGCACAAATGTTGAGGATCTTAATAAAATAATTATTATGTGATAACGTACAACGTCAAATTTATCATCTTTTTTGTTGTTCAACTGTTTTACTTAAACTTCCCTACTCTATCCTTTCTCCTCTTTTTTGTTATAACACCAAGGATTCCCTACCACTTATCCTGAGAAAGTAGAGTTTCCGGGAAGATGCAACCATAACACTGCGGGTAGGGAGATTGCGCGAGGTGAGGGCGACCTTATATATATTACTTTAATAACTTGTTTGAATTAATCTAGTCGTCACAAGATTGTACTAGTACCAGAGATCGTGGCTCAAGCGTTTCAGCAATAAAAGGCGATCGATTTGCGAATCGCCATACTTTAGCTCCTGCTGAGGGCGACGAAGTAAGAAATCCTCAATATAAATTTCACATCATTCCCCAAGTTTTGTATGTGGTATACGTAGCCGTCACGAATTCTTAAGCGACTAACTTATCAAGAACGACTGAAGAGCGACCTAGTATGTAATCCGTGTCATATTTGTTTGTTAATTCACCTAGCCGGGACTAGAGGAAAAAATTATAATACCACAATGAGCTTATAAAATACGGAACTAAAAATAAATAAGTTTATGTAAAATCTACCGGTCAATGGATTATAACCTATTAGTAAGTATTACACACTCTTACCACAGTACCAGCAGTAGGCGGTGATAAAAATATTTATAATCAAAGAATTATATTTTTTCTGATTTGAAACAATTTTCCTTAATAGCTTTTTTTTATTTTGTTCAACCGTTCAGAAGCTCTCCAATTACTCATCACTTTACGCCCACGACCCGTGAAGAAGGAAAATTACCCCAATGTTTAGAGTAGAAAGGCATGTTATCATAGGCTACCCACGCAATCGTTCTCCTGTAACATCTTAATTTTCCCGAACACCTGTTTGAATTAACCTTAATTTCTGTTCAATTAATTTCCATCAACAAAAGCAGGCCCCCTTCAACATACCACTTTTATTTTTCGGATATTCGATTAAATAGCAAAGAACAAAGTGATCCCCTTTCTACCCACAGAAATGATTAATGACACGCAAAGCTTCTGCTGCTGCTATGCCTATCCATCTTATTCATGTGTGCGTATGTAAGTGTAAAAGCGTAAGGTAGAAGGTGAGTTGAATATGATGGATGAAAAATATAACC
The DNA here is from genome assembly GCA_963170755.1 of Amphimallon solstitiale. Taxonomy (NCBI): domain Eukaryota; kingdom Metazoa; phylum Arthropoda; class Insecta; order Coleoptera; family Scarabaeidae; genus Amphimallon; species Amphimallon solstitiale. Next base: position 104,500,511 of record OY720677.1, on the reverse strand, counting down.
TGTTACTCATTATTGATGGATACACAATGCGTTCAAGTGCAGAAAAAATTCTTTGGTTAAAGTCGACGATATTCATGATATGTAAACTGATATAGGAAAAAAAAGAAAAAAGAAATATAATACTTTTGAGAAAAAGTCACCTTGAGACGACGTCAAAGAATAAAATAAAGAAACAATTTTTAATGTATTAGTTTTTTACTGTGTAAGAACATCAACATGTGCAATAAAAACATATTGCCGTGATCTTTATAGTTTAATAATTATGAAAATTGTTAAATAGTTAAACTTTAGAATAAGAACATTAATTTTTAGTTCTAAATATAGTTTAAGGTAGAATAATCACAAGTCACAGATTTAGTAGGTGTATAATGAGTTGCATAACCTTTAAGGGGCAATGTAATTATGAAAATATAGATATAATAATTTAAGTTTAAATATATTAAGAATTAAGAAATAAAAATAAACACAAAATAAATCTATGCATTCTATATTTTATAGAAAAGACAAGCACAAGATATGGTTTGAATATACAAAAACAGAACCAAACTTCTCGCAAAGTGTTAGAATAGCATTAAACATGTTAAGAAATGGGCCACTGTTCAAAAATAAAAATGTATTAAAAGCAAATAACCGAGGGAGAGTGATGTTGAGAGATGGAACAATTAAAAGGGTGAATCATTTAAATGCCATAAAATTGTACGAGCAAGGCTATATTCGGCATGCTCGAGATGAAAATGTTCATTCAAATGAATAAAAATGGATTTTTAAATTTGTACAAAGATCTTAAATTTATGAGAGTTTTATGATAATATTTAGCAATAAAATAAATACCTGACACTTAAATTTATATACATTTTAAAGGATATATGGAAAGGTATTTCTCTATCCCGGACAATACATTAATACATTTTATGTATACACCAAATGTATAAATAGGATACACTTTGAAATTTTGTATGCACAAATACAAAACGCATGAAAGACAGCAGTATAAATTTTGTGTGGTTATTTTAAAACCTACAAAGAAAAGATAACATTAATATTGTTCCCAGTTATTTACAAATCAACATACTGGAAACAGAAAAGAATTGGATAGAACTTGCAGACCGTGCTTTCGAAGTAAATACTCCTTGCAATTCGGTTTTTATGAAAAGGATTCCAGTAGTACATGATGTATTTCCAATTGCATCCAAGGCAGGCACCTATAAGAAGAAATTGAGAATAACCTTAGTCAATGGAAAAAGAAAATATGTAAACAGGGATAAGAGAGGCGATATGTGCATATACAGATACAATGAAGGATGGCATTAAGAAAACGAGAACATACCCACCGAAGACGAAGGATGGAAAGTGTGTGTAAATGTCAGTAAACAATTTTTGAGTGACGTTATTTCATAAACATTTAACTGTCAAAGTGCAAAAGATGTGTTTATACGACTGGAAAAACTTGAAGGAGATAAAATGAATCAAACGACACCAACGTAAATGTTAGTTCCATAGACATAGCGCTGCGAATGCGTAGCTATCGTTTGTTTTAAGTAATAAAGAGGGGTGAGAGATGAAGCCGATCTTTTGAATTAATAAGACGTAAAAATTTTGAGATCGTTTGCTAATAGTAGTAGGAGTTTTTGAAACACTACGTTAAGTTTGTATTAGTTTTGAATGTTTTAGTTAATTTTGAGTTCAAGTATTATTTTAATTTTGTTATTGTTAATTATTTGCCGTATTTAATAATTTCATTTTTAATCTTTCACAATATTAAATATTTCAAAATGGAAGACATGAATAAAAAGAATTTGATAATTTATATGAGGAATATAAGTAAGTTTTTACAATAAATATACAGTTTTGAATAATTGATGATGTAAGACGTACTCCAAGAGTACTATGTGAAAATACTTACTTTTGGCAAGGCGTTAAACATCATTAATTTTAAAATAAATATTGGTTTGCTAAACTGCATTGGTTTTATTGTAATTGAGGGAAGATGGTTAATGGTGTTGAGGGCACTTGAGGTACTATGTGCAAATATTTGCTTCCTGTGTATCACTGGGTATTATTAACGATTGTTGTGGTCAAATTTAATTAAAATTTCAAGTAGAAAATACGAATAGATAGGAATATTCTTGATGGACAAGCGCCAATCTGTTGGGTGTACTATGTGCGAATATTTACATTCAGGGATTGGTATAGGTCACTTTCAAGATATTTTCTTCGTTCGCAAAATTTTAGATCATCAAAGGCACTATGTGCGAATGTATGTCTTTGTTGAAATAAAATTAGCTTCGTATGGGAAAATTTATTTTTTGAATCTATAAATAGTATTACATTAAAGGATAAAAGAGCAAAATAATATTTTTTCTTAAATCCTAACAAAAAGGAAATATGTTTTTCTATGCTTTATAATTTTGCCACATGTTGTCAATAAAAAAAAATGTTGATGTTGTTTATTGAAATAAAGATTAATATAAATGTTTTATAAAATTTAAATAAGAATTTGATTTTATTATTAACCTTATCCAAATAAAAGACTAAATAAGAAACACATCAGAGAAAAAGAGGAAAGATCACTGCTAGAACTCACAAGAATAAATTGTATGCTGATAGGGTTTAGATTTATAAATTTATAGGTGAAGATTTTTAATGATATTTGATGCAATCTCAGCATTCATTGAATATTGTTGTAACCACAGCAGTATGTCTCAAAAGTTTTCGGAAAAACATCCAATAAAATTAATTTGTAGTAAACATGACCCGATCCAGTTGCTATGACATATCAGTCAACAACAATGTCGTACAAGCTTGATATTCGTAGAAGAATTTATCAGTTGGTTGGACGAGTACCTAAACGCGATATTGTTAGGATCTACAGAGAGCAAGATATTTCTGTTTTGACAATCTATCAGGCAATAAAAGATTGCCAGGAGGGTATCCCTTGTATCAGTTTACCTAAAAGTGGACGACCCGAAGCTTTAAGCCGACTTTATAAGCGAAGGTTAATTGATAGAATAAGAAACATGCTGAGAATGTCAACGCGTAAGTTATCTCGATGAGTTATTATAATGTTACAACAGAAATTTAAGAGTTATTTATAGTTTAAAATGAAAAATCAGAATTGCGGAGTGCTATACCTACAATAGAGATGTGTAAATAGTTGGCCAGGTATGGCGTGAAAAGAAGATGGTTACGCTGTCCGCTTATTTATGTAGACGCAGGTACTTGCTCATTGCAACTTGATATAAAATAATAAATAAAATACAGGGCTTCGGAAACTATTATTGTAAAATAAAACAATAAATTCTACATGAAATTTTAAACCGTAATGTATAAAAATAATAACTTCAGGAAATATGAAAATATCGCTTTTGAAGTGATTATAAATTTTGCCAAAAAATTAATAAGAAAATAAAAAATATATTTGTTTTCTAAATATAAAGCGAGAATATTATATTATTGATGTAAATTTCTGCTTTTCTAATATCATATTTTTTGCCTTGCACTAGCTTTGTAATTTTTGTTTTGGAAGAATATTTTCTATAATTTATAACAAATTAGAAATATTAATAGTATCTAAATCAATAACTTAAATATTCAAACTGATGTTCTTAATTACTTGTACATAACAGGAAATACAAAAATGTGTCCCACACGTTGGACGCCATTTTTTTTAGTAATTTCAAAGAAAATTCTATTCAAACCAGACAGCTTTAATACAATCTAAATTAATTATTGTTTTCAAAGTTAAATTTTACGTTAACAAAAATTATTTAGCATATTGAACAAAATGAATATCCCTTTAAGAATTTGTTACATGAATACATGAGTATTGAAACACTTTTAAAAACAATATACTACATAAATTTCGTGTAAGCAATTTATACAATTTTAAAGCTGTCGTCTCTATTTCAATAAAGTATTAAAATAAATAGAATTTCTAAAGTTGCGTGTCCATCCTTTCAGTATTATCTTAAACACTTTCGCTTTAGTGTTCCGCTCATTTGAATTTATTTCCCATTAAAATGAAAATAAATTACGTACGAAGAAACATTCTTCGAACTTCCCCCTAAATGCCATCACCGATAAACGCGCAAAAGCTCCTACCCTCCTCATCCAACAGTTTCGAGCTTCTAGAGGGAGGTGTAAATAAATGCAAACATCCCCGAGTCGCAAAACCGATACGCCCGCTCTAATCTGGTCGGTAACGTAGACAGCCGCAAAATTGAACTTTTCTTTGGAGTCGTCCTCTATCGGCATTCCCTTGAACTTCTAACGCTAACGTACGGGAAAATAATCGCTCGATCGAAGTCGGCTCGTGAAAGTCTGCGAGTCAACGATTGAAAGTCAAATTAGAAAACGGAACCTGAGGGACGACGACGCGAGCGCAAATGGATGCTGTGAATATCATGCGGAGGAGATTGTTTTGCGTTTAATTTCTGAAAAGGGTGTGTTTCACTCGGTTAATTGGACGTATTTATTGCAAGGATCTGGGGCAATAAATATTGGGCTTGTTTGACTGCCTTTTCAATTTAAACTAATTGCTGAAATTATGGCTTTAATATTTCGGCAATTAAAATTCTCGTTTAATTTCATTCCGAACGTGGTGATACTATTTCTGTATTAATGATATATATATATATATATATATTGTTATAGTACAGTTATATACTGTAACAATATTATATCATATCATATTATATATGAAAATTAATTTACTTATTGAAAGATTTAATAATGCTGTTTTGGAATAATTTATTTAAATCTTAATTGATAATTTCTTAATACACGAAGTTTATTTGAATATGGTATGTTGATATTGTGATCATTCTGTATAGTGAGAGGTTGAGCAGTTTCATTTTCCATTGTAGTTTACCATAATCTAGAAAGAAAAGATTTAAATGTTAATTATTGTATAATGATATGTATTATTATTTTGTAAAAACTGTTTAATTAACGAAGATAATAAGATATTAATATTGAATAATGAATAGTTAAAATGGATTGAAATCACATTTTAAATTTCATAAAACCGGATGTGACAGTTCAATGTCATTTTGACATCTGGTTAGTAAATTGATATGAACTACTTTCTAGAATACTAAAAGTACATGAAATATTATTTAAAACCTGAAAGGAATAAATTAGTAAGATTTCTTAATATTAGAAAGTATTCAAAGTATATAAACAGATTTAAATTATATGTTGTTTAGAAAGGGTTTTGTGTAATGTGTTGATTGGTCAAATTTGAAAATCATGAGATCGTCAAGGCGATTATAAATAAACAAGGGGAGAATTTTAAAAATTCTTAAAAGAAGCGTTTGTATTTATCAGAGTATTGAATATAATCTCTGATATTAATACAAGAATAGCACAGAATTTAATTAAAAGTGTTTGAATTTAATATTCTTACATGTATCATTGTGAAGTGTAATTAAAAGCTAATATATAGTATTAAATTAAAAATACTTACCATATTTGAGGTCCAGAATTGTTGAGCTATTTTATTGAAGAGCGATAATATTCAAGGTCCAGAAGTAACAATTCCAGAAGTAATATTCAAGGTCCAAAAGTATCGAAGTACATTAATAGTTGCAGAATCATTTTCTTGCAGAGAGATAATAGTACAGGTCCAGAAGTAACAATTCTAGAAGTAATATTCGAAGTACGGAAGTCCAGCGTCCAGAGTTGCAGAGCCCTTTGTCTTGAAGAGAAATACAGTCAAAGTCCAGAATTTACGAGCTACATTACTAATTGCAGAACCATTTGTCAGAGGTAATAGTCAAGAATATCATCGAAGAGGATTATTAGTATCACGAACACCATCCAGAACGTATGAGTAACAACTAAAAGAAGATCATATTAAGTATTTGAAAATAGAAAAATTATAAATGGACAAATTGTGTATAAGGTCGTATATATAATAAGTATATTTTGAAATTATTTGATATTAAAACAAATATAATCATATTTTCAATTTTAAAGTTTATTAAATTATAAATGATACAAGATCTAATAATCTTGATAACAGGAATTTAAATCTCATCTTGATAGATAGGTTAAATTTTTTTTAACCTCAAATTAATAATTAAATATTACGTATTACTTATAGATTATTCAAAAATATCCATTACTGTTGTGTTTTAAATATATTCATTGCAAGTATATAACTATGTTATAGTAAAAGAAAGAAATATTTACCTAATAGATTAATTAAAAAAGGTCATAGTTATTCCACAGCATCAGATTACGTTAGGAACGTCAATTGAATTAGTTAACGACATTTGTAACGCAGATATTTGTTGTCACCTCTAGAATCTTATATATTATATTTATTAAACTTGATAATAGATACTTCGTTTTTGATTTTATTACTTAGAAAACATATCAGATGATAGTATTGGCTTGTCAATAGATTCCATACATAACCTAGAAGAAGAATAAAAAAAACATATTTAATATCTAATGTTATATGCAGTTGATTGTTTACTTACCAATTTCATATTTGTAAAATAAGGGTTATAAACTTATTTAACACAGTATTCAAGTTGAAGCGAACCCTTACACGATCCTTGGAGAATTTTAAAATTAAGAATAGAAACTTAATTTTGTAAAGTATATTTATTGTCAATTTTATGCCAACTTGAAAATATGAAAAATACTAAGAGTAAACTAGTTTTGAATTTAGAAGATACAGGGTAATCATAAATACATTACCGGTTATACGAATAAAGAAAAAGAGAAAAGAAATTAAAGGATTTTATGTAAGTATTTTATATGATTTATTAAAGAAAGAAGTTTCATATTCTTATATATTGAAAGATAAGTAAATAAGTCTTTAGGAAATTATAATTGAGCTAGTACGGGGCAAATTAATTAATTATAGTAGATTTTGATAAATAATATTAGTATAAGGTGCTGAAATATTTAATTCACGTATAAGAGTAAGTGAGAGAAAGGAAGGAAGGAAGAGAGTGGACGAGTTGGGTCGTTCGGTGGTAGTTAGTTTACTGGCTTAAGGCAGGTAATGTGGGTGCGAGTTTGAGGGATCAATAATCTCAAAAAGCCGTAAATGATTTTAGGGATATACATATATTAAGAAGAATGAAAGTAAAAATTTAAAGTAGCAAATTGTAATAATAATTAATAAACAAAAAATAATAATAAATAAGAATGGAAGAATACTTATATTTGTGAGGGCTCAGCTGGTAAGTGGGTTCCGGGTAGTCGTGCGATAAGGTCGCGAGTCAACTGGTAGATTATGAAACGCGAATCGGAAGGCCGACAGGTACGCGGCTCTACTAATCGATGCAAGTTCATTTGTTATGTTGGATAGCACAATGGGGCACTGAAAACAAACCGTGACTGGGAACTGCTAAGACCTGAGTTTAAAGAGCCGTATCACACGTAGAGATGTAAGAGCTGCAAAAGACGTAAGAGTAAGAGATCGATTCTTTCTTCTCGCGACCTTATATAGAGAACGCTGTAAGAGTGGAAAAAGCAGCATCGCAAAGTGGGGATAGAGCTAGGTCGCAAACTGTTGTAAAAAAATGAAAACGGAATTCGCGGACGAGAACATGTAATCGAACGGAACAAATATTATAATGAGATTTGTCATTAAATACTGAAAAGAATGATACTTCACACCAGGTAGTTTGTCTAAGGATTACGGCTGGTGCATTCGTTCGGCATCTAGATAAACAGGTATAGAAGACATTACGAAGGTGGGTTCTATAGTAAGTTTATGTATATTCTAATTCGAGGCAAAGGAGTGATTAAGAATACACGATACCTTGTATTAAGAACACAATTAATAAAAATAAAATATCGAATAAGTCGTAATCCTTTGGTTCGAGATGTATGAGCTTCAGGTAGAGGATAACAGAGTGACTAAGAAACATCATAGCATGAGACCTATTATCTTCTCACAATTAGATCGCGAGTAAATTAATTATTAAGGTATCACAATGTATCATCTCAAGCACGTTCCTTGCTTTAGTGTTCTGTTCCCAAATGTATGTGAAAATTTATTGGTGTGCTTTTTGAGCGCTGCACTGTCTTTCTCGTACATGTGCGCTTTTATCTGTTCCACTAGATGTTGTTGGGTTTGCCCTATATATACACTCTAGCAATCATTACACGGAATTTTATGAACGACATGTGTTTGTTTTTTGATAGGAATATTGTCTTTTAATTTTGTGTGTTATAATTTCTATGAGCTATTTTAATATCATATGGCATAAGTATATTGTTTAATTACTGAGATAGGTGATTAGAAAATGGTAGAGATATATATTTCTTTTGGTGGCTATTTTGTTGAGGGTTAGCGGCATTCTTTGTGTTATTATACATTTTGTGGATTTGTTGTGTTGTTTGTTATACTATTAATAAATTTTGGTGGGTAATTGTTATGTTTTTAAAAATGTTGCTGCTATATTAATAGCCTCTCTTTTATATGCTATGTCTGTTAATTTTATTGCTCTATTTATGGGGTTACTTGCAACATTCTTCTTAAAGATGATAGGTTGTGATGAATGAAAATTTAAACTGTTATTTGATTCGATTTCTGTTGTAAATTGTATGCCATTGAAATGATCCAGGATGTGTTCTACTCGTTGTTTGTCTAATGGGCAGGCTATGATGAAATGTGGAACTATACTTTTTTTTAGGTCTTCAAGGATAAATTGTGCGAGTTTCACACTTCAATCTTTTTATGACATACAATGCAAAAGAATAGAAAACATTTTTCAAAAAATAATCCAATTAAAAAGATATGTAAACTAAATCAACAAAAGAATCCTCATATCTTTTTTAACTATTCTGCCATAGGCATAGGAGCTTTGAGACTTGGACCAAATTTTGCAACCTAACCACACCCAAAAAATATACCAACAAACAATATCATCGCAAACATTGATTCCTCTATGGAACATTTACACGACGACCAAAAAAAAACGAAATCAGATCTGAAGTAAGCAACACTATTCAAAACTTTTAACAAGCAAAATTTTCAAAAACCAAATCAGCTAATACGATAATTCAGACAAAAGCCATTAAAGCAGCAAAGCAATTCATAACCCTACAATTACTATTCGAAAACCAGATAAGAGCAATAGCACAGTAATTATGGACATAACACAATATGAAAGTAAAATGGTAGAATTATTGAATGATAAAACAACTTACAAAATATTAAAGTCCAACCCTACTACCACCTATCAAGAAAGCAAATACAGCCTCATTAACTCTTGATAAAATAAAAATCTAATTTCACCTATAACAGCAAAATCATTAAAAATTCACAGTTCTCAATGCCCCTAAAATATACGGCCTTCCGAAATTACATAAAATAAATGTTCTATTAAGACCTATAGTTTCGTGCATCCAAAGTCTGTTTTATAATTTATCGAAATATTTAGCAGGCATACTTAAAAATGCCGTAAACCAAAATGAATATTATATAAAAGAAACTCTTTCGAATTCAAAGACTTTATAAACTCTGTTTAATTAAAAAATAATGAAAAAGTGGTATCCTTAGATTGAAACTCCATGTACAACAACATCCCCCTAGATCTAGCTAAATAACTTATAATTAATAGCTATAATAAAATAAAACAATTTACTGAGTTACCCTTGGATGGATTTATAAAAACAATAGAACTCACTCTTTCCACCATCTACTTCTCATTTAAAAATAAGTTTAACAAACTAAAATTTCATCTTGCTATGGGTGCTCTAATATCTAGTATAATCTCACGATTTATCCTTGAAGACCTAGAAGAAAATATAGTTCCCCATTTAGGGCCTCCTATCCCATTTTGCAAGCGTTATGTGGACGACTGTATCACAGCTTACCCATTAGATAAATTACAACACATCCTGGATCATTTTAATCACCCACGAATACAATTTACAGCAGAAATCGAATCAAACAACATACTAAACCTTTTAGACATAATTTTGATCCACCAACATGAAACCATTAAAACAAAATGGTTTGTTAAAGATACTGCATCAGGTCTTAAATTTTCATTCCTCACAACCTATCTCCATCAAGAAGAATGTTGCAGGCAACCTCATAAATAGAGCAATAAAATTAACAGACTTAACGTATGGAAAAGAAGCTACCCACTAAAATGCATTAATAATATAAGAACACAACAAATCCACAAAAAAAATGCCAGTAACTCTCAGCAAAATAGCCACCAAAAAAAATATATTTCTACAATTTATTAATCACCTGTCTCAGAAATTAAACAATATACTTATGCCATATGATATTAAAATAGCCCATAGAAATTATAACACACAAAATTAAAAGACAGTATTCCTATCAAAAAGCAAACACATGTCGTTTATAAAATTCCGTGTAATGATTGCTAGGGTGTATATATAGGACAAACGCAACAACATCTAGAAGAACGGATAAAAGCGCACAAGTACGCAAGAGACAGTGCAGCGCTCATAAAGCACACCAATAAATTTTCACATACATTTGATATTAATGGAATATCGGTCCGACAAATCGAACAGAACACTAAAGCAAGGAACATACTTGAGATGATCGAAATTAAAAATGACCATAATTCCGTTAATGATAGAAATGAAATAGAAAATCTGTCAAAAATACATTCCCAATTTCTGTTTTGCGATGTTATGTTGTGCTTCATTATCTAGATTATTAAGTCCATAATCGGAATCTGCGCTTTGAATGCGTTTTCGCGTGTTTTAGAAAAACTGTTTGTATACTTACCTACTTTACCGTTATTAATATTTGCAATAATCTTTGAAATAAATAACCCCTTGTTATTGTAACTTATTACAGCTGCGTAACATCTACCCTCGTAAGACCCTTCAAAGAAAAATTTATTAATTTACCCCCAATAACTTTCTGTACAACTGAATTAAATGCCTCAGCAGCATTGTTATCAATATCATATAACAAACTGGATGATACGTTTGCAACTCCATTTAAACATTTGAAAAACTTGTGTAAGTGGAACTGATTAGAAATTCATTGAGCATTACATTTACAGTTGCTTGATTTTGTTTATCGCAAAAATATGTAGCGCAATTAGAATGATTGCCGAAAATATGTCGAGGACCGTTCAAAATATCGTTTTTTAAATATTCAATTTTGACGTGATCTGGTGAGGACTCTACTTTACGGTGCTTTATTGCACTAACAATGGCTGTTCTAACTTTCAAAACGTTGCTACGTATGAATTTTTTCACATACATATTCCCTTCTGACATTTTTGATATTTCTGTAAGTTTGTAACAAAAATTTCGCAATATGTGATTTCTACATTCGATTTTTTCTATAAAAAATCGGGACCATATGGTTTGTCTTCACGTATTCTTTTATACACACTACTGTCTCCGTCACCAATAATTTTTCCATATTTCAAATTATGCATTACTATCGATTTTCGAAATCCTTCCAATATAATTTGGCTTTCCATTGATGTTGAAGTTCCACTCCAATTTTTAAAACATGTGTGTTGAAAATTGACTTTTTCAGCTTTATTTTTTTCACATGTTCGACAGTATTTATTTTTCACTCCTACCTAAAGAACTTTCTTTGTTCTTGCCCCTATAATACATCCGACACCAGAGGAAGCATTATAATTTGTTCTATATGAGCGTTTGCTCCAAGCACCGTCAACTACTACGGCAATTATAGGTATACCATCTGCATCAACTTCCCCAGCTTATACCGCTAATTCATGTTCCTCTTTGTCAGCTGCAAACATGTCTGCCGTTGCTAATTGTTTGATACTGGTCATTACCTCATTTTCATACTTTTAATATGTTCGTTCTGACATTTGAAGAATATCTAAACTAGCACATAATTCAGAAAGTTGTGAACCACCCGCACCAATTGCAACTACCCCGCTAATCGCTGCTTTGTTTACTGAATTTCCCACGTCACTATCTTCGGTACTGAAAGAACCTTCAATACCGCACATAGCGCATTTATAACTAAAGACACTTTTAAATCCCAAGCGCATTTCGCCGATAATATTTATTTGGTAAAAACTACAGTCAAATCCTTTGTGTTCTATGGATTTTAAAGATGAAAACTAATGATTGATATTTACAATTCTTCTACCGCTAAGTTCAAATTTTTTTGCAGATGTTGGAATGTTATCATTGTCAACGGACATCGAAGAACTACTACATGATTCATAATCAGTAGACTTTTAATTTAATTGTATCAATTTTTCACCCTGCCGTTGTTTCCATATATTTTTTACTAATCGCCGTTTACTTTTACGTTTGTTATAAGCCACACGCTTAGTTTTTGAAAGTCCCAAAGCTGCCTTCACTTGTAAAAAAAAACACACACTACCACACTACTCTGTTGGCGACTAACAATCATCAAGACAACCTCAAGTGAGTTAGAAATGCGAAATAATATGCAAAATTAGATACTGAGTAATAGCAAAGAAAAAGTGTTTTATTTTTAATCGGAGAACATTACAATATATGCTAGCTTATATCATTCCATTATTTTAACTCAAAAGCCTCCGTATTTGTATAGAAATATTACCTTCAGATCGGACGTACATAATATAAATATACGCTTTAAAGGAACTTTAACTCCGCCTGAGCGTAATACTCAGTATGCTAAAAGATGCTATTCCTACCAGGTGGCGTATATTTTTAATGCTATTCCACGGGATATAAAAGAAACTTGGTCCGTAAAATTGTTTAAACTTAAGCTTTATCGGTATCTCTTTCGTGGGCAGCAGTGATCCGGTGTTTGTGGATTTGCTAGTCTTGCAGATGTGTACTAATCACAATCTATCTTTAGGTTAGTTATTTTTAAGTTAGTTTAATTAGGGTTGAGTGGAAGAGCAGTAACTACGTTAAGTAGCGAGCTGAACTTCGCCTTATTTTCTTTTTTTTAAATAATATAAAATTATACGAATAATGTAGGTTCATGCCAGGGGAAAATAAAAGGCTATTATTATTATTATTATTATTATTATTATTATAAGAACGAGGATATTCAGGTAATAATATAAATGTAAAGTTTCTTTTCATATTATGATGCTAAATATTCAATTGCTAAAAGAAACTCTATTATTTGGTATAACAAAATGTGTTATCATTTATATCATCTTAAAATTTACATATTGTATAGCAGTGTTTGTTTGCTCTCACATCTATTTTTACTAATACACTTTAAAATGAATTTCCTTTTTCATCGGTAAGGACGGCAAGAAAGGTTTACCCCTAAACGGTTTTTATGACCTTGTGCGGTCGAATACTTGAGATGATTGACAGCTGTCGTCGGTGTTAGAAACAGGGAGTATGCAACCCACATACCTGTAGAAAACAGAAATTCAAGCCAGGTACAGAGGAGCCTTAATGCTTAATGCTTAATACCCTCTAATGTTCTAAAGGTCTCCATTTTATATTAACTACATTACCTTAACCTATTTCAGTGAAGGATTGTTTATATATACAATAAGTAGTTTTGTATGATTGAATTTATGTATGTAGGCCTTGCAGGTAATAGGCCTTGTCTATATAACGAGACCTTGTGTGAAGGCCTTCTACTACTTTTGTAATATCTCCTGTTTTACAATTGAATGTTCTTTAAGTAGTGTAACGTTTATAAATTGCTGCACATGTTTGTACTTTTTAAATAAGTTTGCATATCTGAATAAAGGAATCTCCTGAAAGTGAAGAATTGAATTAAATTTTCTTTTTTCTTTTGATTTTGTTCAAACTTGCATCGAGTTCTTTTAAGTTATTCTCAAAAAATAATAGATAGGAAGTAGTATTTAGCGAAAAAAATGATCTTAGCATAGCATGTTATATGTACAAGCAAAATAATAAATTCATGATAAATAATAACTTCATTTGTGGACAGTTTATCTATACGTTCACAAATTCCATTTACAATGTTGAAATATTTTTAAATTTATTAAACGTTTGATACTATATATATGGATGTTTTCCCGCTATATAAATTATAAATGATATAAAGAGACAATCAAAAACCACTAATGTTGGTGTCATAAGCGAAAACATCATTTGCTACGTAATTTCCGCAATTTTACAGGTCACCTTATATTAAGAGCATCATTTGCCATCATTATCAGGGAGATGCCATCTGCAAATAGTATCAAAAACCCTGTCGCAGACTATCAAAAGACATCATTAATTATTAAAAAATAAAAATGGTCCCAGCGCAGAGTCCTGCGGAACTTCCAATTTAATGATATGTTGTCAAATACATTCCAAAAAAACTCATGTATGTCTAATAATTAAATAATGTCATTATAAAGTGCATCCTTTTAATCATACCATGTATATAACACGAAAAATCTATTGTCGACATACTTGGTTATGCATAAAAAACACATTTTCTAGCGCACATCGACTAAATTGCCAATAGAATTTCAAAATGAGAAAAAAACAGACAGGTCCTACTAATAATGCCGACTATAATTCAGGCTTAATAACTCTTGCATAAAACAAACACGCCAGAAATAATTCAGTTTGCTATGAAATAATGGTATATACTTCTGTAATTTATCATTTATTTAAATGGGAGAACGTGATTAAAGACATCCGTAATTGTTATTTTATAATATAAATATGTGAACATGAAGTCATAAATTAGCTTACATTTTGACATGAAATTGATATTTATTTTGCTAAAATTATATTACATCCAAACAGAACGAGTGAAATATGTATAATATGAATAATGTTTTCTGTTTTTAAATTTTGTTTAAATTTCAATAATTTTCTGTTTTAATTTCGCTCGAAATTGTAATTTTTAATTATGTTGTATGTACTTTGTTAATTAAATACAAATTAAGGGAATGATATAGGCGAATGATTGCTTTATATGCACATTGCAGTTTATTTTCAACTGGAAATTAAAATTTATTTGAAAACGTAAAAAGTAGCATTACAAATTTATGTTGTATTTCACTAACTTTCTTCCCTTGACAGAACATTCTGCTAAATTTTATGAACGCACAGCTACGTTAAAAATGTTCTTTTTTTCATTATATCTTACTACCTGTCATAAATTTGTAATATTGTTTTTTTAAATACGCTGCAAGCATTACTACAGTTTTAAAGAAAAAGTCATCTGTAAAGCGGACACGAACAGCATTTTCTTCCTCTTCCTTTAACTAAATCTCCTCAGAGTTGTCGGGGTGGGTGATTATCAGTGTCATATAACCTAGTGTATTGTGGATATTAGAGTTAGATACACGTAAATAAAATGACAAAAGCAAAATAAATTCAGAAAAGTCGCATTATAATATTAAATGAAAGAATAAAATAATAGAAGACGCAAAACCTTTTCGAGCGTGGAAGAGAAGAAAGAAGAGTTCATAGCAAAATGACAATATTAACCAAAAAAGTTTTTTTTTTAACTGAAAGTTTAAACAAAGTTTACATTGTGTTACGACTGGTTTGTTAAAGCCACATGCAAATTCATTTCGTTGTCAGGACCAATATTAAAAGCTAAAGCTTATGAAATAGCAGAAAGTTTGGGTTATGAAATTTCGATACTCTAGCAGTTGGTTACTATAGAGCAAGATATTGCTGTGGTGGCTGCTACATTAATACAAAATGGTAAATTGTTTATTTGAGGTAAAATGTAACATTTTGCCACACGTTGGGTACAGCCATTAAATATATAAGCTGTAGCAGTATAATTTGAAAAGTTGTAATAAATGATAATTTTTATTATAAAATTGTTATAGTCTTAATAATAAGCTAGTTCCTGATCAGCATAATATTTTTAAAATTTCTTATAAGTTCTTGCAGTGATTTTAGCTTCTTCGCTTTCTGGCATACCTCTTATTCGGTTTTCTTTTGGGATAAGGTTACAAATTAAAAGAAAAGTTTAAATCTCATATATAAATTATATTTATATATTTATTAGAAAATCATTCATGAAGAGCCTTGCTATATTGTTTCTACATCTATTTTTGTTTAACACATAATAATAAAGAAAAACATTTATGCCCATTTGGGTTATAATGTTTGTGTAGAGCTTATATCTCTATAATGATAGTCATAAAGCAATTATCCTGTCCTTTTAAGTATTATAAAACCTTGATTCTTGATAAATAATATTGTTAATACGAAGTTGATTCTATATCACCAAAAACATACATTTGCACATAGTGCCTTGGTAACCTAGAACTTCGCAATCGTAAATGCTTGGAAATTGGCCGATACTAATCACTAGCCGCGAACATTTGCACATAGTACGGCTAGCTCGTCTAGCACCATTAATTATTTATTATTCGAATAATTTCTCATATAACTTACTTAATTTCGTCATATATTCTATCGAATTCTGCCTTGTGAATGTCTTCCATTTTCTTAAATTAATATTACAAAAAAATTACTTGAATGCAAATTAATTAATAATAAAACAAACTAAATTGAAACTGAATTCTAAATTTTAATACATTTAAGTATATGGTAAGTCGAAAAGTAGTGTATGTTTACCCTACTCTTATATTCGCTACCACGAAGAATCTATTTCTTTTAAAATTTTTACGTTTTCTTGGTTCGAAATACAAATGTCTTCTCCCACATGTTGATTCGTGTCTGGCCTTTATATATCAAAAAACAAATGACATCGACAATTTGCAACGCCTCTAATGTCGAACTAAAATTTAGGTTGGCATTGATTTTGAACGTTTGTGATGAAATCTTTCTTTTCTTCAAGTTATCGTCCCCATACCAATACACACGCACTGTTCTTGACAGTTCTCATACTAATGGCGGCACTTGAATTGTTTATCACTGAAAGTCTGTCACAAACTTGCTATACTTCGTCTTTAGTAGGTATATTGTTCTTTCTCCTTAATATAATCCCTCATTGTACTTGTATATACACACATTACCCTTTTCACTGTTTTCTACATATTTTCTTTTTCCATTTATTAATTTTATCCTTATTTTTCTTTTAGGAACATCTTTATTAGATAATACTGGGAAAATATTATAGACAACTGGAATTTTTCTCTCCAACCCCGCACCATAAATACCCGTCGATGTCCCTGTCACATTGTCTCCAGATTCCTTCCAGGCTTTCTCTTCTGGCAGTATGTTTACTTGCAGAAAGCCGTAAACAATATTAACACTGTTTTTTCTCTTTTTTAGGTTTTAAAACTATACATGGCTATTTCCACAGTCTTTGAAGTCTTTGTTTTATACATATAGAAACTAATAAAAGTATATTCTAATTCATACCAATACTGTTTACATGGAATATTGCTATCGAATATATCGTATTATAAATGTCTTGATTTATATCCTTTTTTCTGTTCATAGTTATAAGTACAGGTATTTACTATATCTTAAGCATTATCATAACATATTTCTCATGAATTGGTACCATTATGCATATCTAAATTTACATTTATTTAGTCAAAATCGTATTCTCATCTCGAGCATACCGAATATGATCTTGCTTATATAACTTAATTGCATTTAAATGATTTACTCTTTTGACTGTTCCATCCTGTAACATAATTCTTTCTCTATTGTTTACTTTCAATATATTTTTATTTTTAAATAATTGTCTATTTCCTAAAATGTTTAAAGCTGTTCTAACGGCTTGTGGGAAATTTGGTTCCGTCTCTTTATATACAAACCATATTTCGTGTTTCTCTTCTCTACAAAATATAGAATGCATACATTTATTTTGTGTTTGCTTTTATACCCAAATTTTTTAGTATTTATTCAACTTAATTTCTATATATATTTATTCTTGATGTAAGATTTTTCCCTTTTTTAAATATAGGCAACACATTGTGCTTCCTAGTATACATTTTTATTTAATGCCTACATCTTTAAAATAAACGTTTTTAAAGTAAAGTTAGTGTTCATTTTCACTAATTAAGCTAATTCTTAACCTTTTTATTTTTATATAATTTGAAGGTCGGAGCAATATGTGTGTAGCTGTATTTTTTTGAGTTTCGAAATTGGAAGTTGATAATAGCTTATATCCAGAAAAACGGCTACAAAGTAACCTCTATTATCAGAGGTTTGGTTTATGATGTGCACTACTCTATGTATTTGCGAGATGGTACTGTGTTTCTCTCTGAACCGAAATTGGTGATTTGGTAGTAGGTTATTAGAGATTAGTGGCATTAGTCTTGTTAAAGGAGGCTTTCCAGAAGTTTACTTGATATAGAAAGGAGGTTAATGTCTATAAAGCCAGTAGCACCCTGGTTTTGGATAAAGATAACTTAGGCAATTTGGATTATTTTTGATCAATGCGTATACTACTGATGCTCAGACTGAACTTTGATAGTGGTGGCATCTTGAATGGGGTGTAAATTTTTTGTTTTATTTTCGCTACTTCTGCTGGTGTTAGTTGGGATTAAGGCATGGAAACTTTTTCCAGGCATTTTCCAAATTCGTCTCCTTTTTTTTAGGTGCGTGTGTATCCATTGCTCTGTCTGTTTGTCGAATGAAAGGGATTTGTATTTTGATGTTTTATACCATTGCAGGATTTCCACAACGAGCAGTAGGAATACTGTAGTGTTGCTTTTCTATATATTCTATGAAGGATTCGTTCTTTAAGCTGCAAATGAGTTTTTTTAATTTTTGGGGGCTGTATCATAACGATTTTTGTCTAGTAGTTATGTACCCGTCGCCATATTCTACTTAAGCACCGTCTCAGCTATTTTCTGTCTAATTATACTTGAAGCTTATTAGATAGTCCAGCGGTGGCCAACAGTTTCTGCCCCCGGGCCGGATTTGAAAGAAAACTTTTTTCACGGGCCGGACGAAATATTAAAATTAAATAATGTAAAATGTAAAAAATTTAAAAAAACAGAAACGATTCGTTTAACCAAACAAAATTTTATTATTGAATTTGTTTATGAATAAATGTAAGTAATTTAGTATAACAAATTAACATAATAATTAATGTGACTTGTTGAGGCGCTTTGCATCGCCTACTATTTGCTTAATATCTGGCTCTATACTTGTAGTAGCTATTCTTAACACAGCTTCCAAATGTGAATCATTCAATCTTGATCTTGTTGTATTTTTATTTAGATTCATTAATGAAAAAGTTTGTTCACAAATATAAGTTGAACTGAAGATTACTAAATGTATCTTTGCAAGTTGTTTTAAATTTCCGTAAGTTCCATCATTCAATTTGTAACGAAGCTCCTTCGTTAATTGAGTAAAATATCATTTATTCACGTTTCATATCTACTTTGAATTGCAATTTTCAAATTATATATGTTTGATATTTTATTCAACCGATCATTAATCATCGTTTATCATGTTATAAATATTTTTGTAATTAGTATGCTATTTCATCTATTCATTTCTTTGTCGTTCGCGCTCTTAAGTTATCCGAAGACGTCACGATTATTTTCCGCGCGTTGCTACGTCACGTCTACGTATGAGAATCCCACTCTGCATACTTGTTTTTCTTGGCGAAGCGACCATATAAAAGAGCCGCCAACGGCCAAGAAATCAGCAGAGAGAGTCTTCCTTCCGACCTGTTCCCGACCAGAGCACTTAGACCTATTTGTCGTGAGTGTTCTGACACCGTCTTCTTTAATTAAAGCAGGCACATCGTCGTGCTTTGATTAAAGATCCGTAACCTTTTTAATTAAAGCAGGCCCATTGTCATGCTTTAATCCATAACCTTTTTAATTGAAGCAGGCCCATTGTCGTGCTTTGATTAAAGATCCGTAACCTTTTTGATTAAAGCAGGCCCATTGTCATGCTTTAATCCGTAACCTTTTTAATTGAAGCAGGCCCATCGTCGTGCTTTGATTAAAGATCCGTAACCTTTTTAATTGAAGTAGGCCCATTGTCATATTTCAATTAGAATATTCCGAAAACCGCAGACTGAATTAAATAATTTAAATTCTTTTCCAGATCCGCGTAACGTCATAGTAAATTATAAACTCTCGCACGTAAATAAAATTTTACAAATCTCCGAGCTTAAGTACAAGTCACGCGTCATCGCGAAGTAAACGTTGTACCTTCTCGCTATAATTTCGACCGACCGCACATTTCGCGATAATCGATAACTTTCACCGTCAAGCGTTAGCAAAGTCCGGACAGTGTACTGAAAGTACATTTTTTGAAAGCACTAAAGATAAAATAAAATTATTCCTAGCATAGCAAGACCTGTTGTATTTCATATCATTGTAAAATTAGAAACACGGATGTAATTTTAGGTTATAAAATAAATATTTTATTTATAGATCGTTGATTGCGACTTTAATGTTTCGATTTAATTTGTTTTACTTTATTGTTACGTCGTAGGCATATAATTTGTGTAAATATATTGATGTATCTGTGTATATAGTTTTGTTTACAATAAACACAATAATATAAAATCTATCTGTTGTATGATATGTCGATAGGTTAATTTAATTCATGCATTTCAAAGATAAACAAACATCTGTCTTAACATTAACGTAAGTGTATTAGAACATGAGGAAACAAAGTAATACGTACCCATATAAATAAACTCACGACGAGACCTAGACCGTGATACGCAATTTGGATTCACATAGTCACTTTTCATTCAGTAGCACGAGTAGTCATTTCAAATTTTCTTTTGGCGTATCCCTACCGTTCTGAAAGATGGCACGCTTACCGACATTAACCCGTGGATACGTAACAGAGCTTGATGTAAGTATAGGCTACCCAACGTGCACCCGTACTTGGATGAGAAACTGCTATCAGTCATTTAGAATCTAATATTTTAAAAGAAAATAGATTTTTCTTGGTGTGTGGTGGTTCCCATAAATAAATACCGAAAAATAATTATCAATAATTATTTATAAATAAACCACTGCATTACAAATTGCTTATAAAAATTGCACAAATTTTCTTGCTCTTCACGATATTTCTCATGTAATAATTCATCACATTGTAAATTAATTATTTCTAATTGTATATCAACAGGAACGTCATCTACATGTACAGAAAATGGATTTCGGATAATAGATAAATTTTTATCAATTTTCTTGAAGCAATCGAATCGCTGCTCGAAATCTGTCATTAGTGCAAGGATATTGTTATTAAATTCTTGAACCTTTTCTCTTGAAATATTTAAAGATACGGCCTTTAACGTTGGAAAATGATCAAATTTGCATTCAGCCAGATTTCTAGAAAAAAGACTAAGCTTCATTTCAAAAGATTTTAACTTTTGTATTAAATCATGAGCATACAAATTTTTTCCCTGTAAACATACGTTAAATTCGTTAAAATGTGTGAGAATATCCAAAGAAAATGCTAAATCACAAATCCAATTTGGTTCTGATAATTCAGGAAAATCCTCATTTTCTTTAAGCGTTAAAAATATTTTTATTTCTTCTTGAAGATCCCGCACACGTCTTAACACTTTTCCCAAGCCTAACCAACGGATTTTATTGTGATATGGTACATCTAAATAACTGGTATTTAGTTCTTCAAGGAGTCCAATAAATTGCCTGTGTTTTAACCCTTTTGATCGAAGGAAATTCACTAATTTCATAACTACGTTTGTAACATGATCGATTTTTAAAATGTTTTTGCATAATGCGTGTAGATGAATGATGCAGTGTATGGGAATAATTTTATGATTTGGATCAATTTCAGAAATTTTATCTTCAATTCGTTTTATGAGACCAATATTTTTTCCAACCATATTTGGTGCTCCATCTGTTGTTACATTCACTAATTTTTTCCAGTCAATATTGTATTTCAAAAAACATTTCTCGACCTCTCGGAAAAGATCTTCTCCTTTTGTTGTGTCTTTCATAGGAACAATTGACAAAAGTTCTTCCGAAACTTGAAAATCTGCAGTGATAGCAGTATCCTTTACATCGCAACTTTCATCAAGAGCTATTGCATAAAAATGGGCCGATTCTAAATTATTCAGTAACTGATTATTTAAATGAACATTCATATCTTCTATTCTTCTGGCAATAGTTTGCCGAGACAGGCTTATATTTTCAAATTTATGTTTAACTTCTGGACACATTACATCACAAACATCCAACATGCACTTTTTTACAAATTCTCCTTCAGCAAAAGGTTTTCCGCATTGAGCAATCCGTTTTGCTAATAGTAAACTTGCTTCAGTAGCAGATTCTTGTAATCGATTTTGCTGTGTAAATATATTTTGCCGCCGGGTCAATTTTTCTACCAGATCTACAGCTTGTTTTTTTCGGCTTTCTTCATTTAAATGTTGTGCGTAACTTTCATGTTTCGTTTCAAAATGTCTTCTCAAGTTATATTCTTTTAAAACGGCTACACCCGAATTGCAAATAAGACAAACCGCCTTATTATTGTATATAGTAAAAAAAATATTTCCACTTCCATTCATCATTAAATATACGGCATTCAAGATCAATTTTTCGTTTTCTGGAAGCCATCCCTAGGGTGAAAAAGTTTTTTTAATTTACAATATTACTTTAATGAAATTATAATTACATACCGTATAAATATCCAAACTGTATCGCAATCAATCGAAATAATATTTAATTTATAGA
Source organism: Amphimallon solstitiale (assembly GCA_963170755.1). Taxonomy (NCBI): domain Eukaryota; kingdom Metazoa; phylum Arthropoda; class Insecta; order Coleoptera; family Scarabaeidae; genus Amphimallon; species Amphimallon solstitiale. The sequence goes on along the minus strand of OY720677.1, from coordinate 104,477,994 downwards.
ATGAACTTGAAGGAGTTATATAGCAAATAAAACAATTATTTCGTTTTACAAACAGGATGTACACGTTTTCAGTCATCAACCGCAACTATTGTCTATGTTACAATGACTGGCGACTTCCGCCTAAACGAGTGGGGGTTTCAAGGTGGAATTTCTATGCAGCGGCCACAGCCGCCATTCGTAGTCAATGAGCCAGCGATTTGTGCTCAGGCCGCTATAGAGGCCGTCGCCGCTGAACGTCGACACATCGGCTAACATCGCCGTCAAACAGTTCATATCGAGTATAGAGATAAAGAAATATCGCGAATCCATTCGACCAATTATTGAAATGAGCTTTATTTCGTAAACAAATTTACAGTTTTAAAATATTATTTGGAAGCCAGAGATACAATAAAAACATTACATGTAATAAAAAAGAAATCAGCCAATTATTGGAAGATAAATAGCTAATATTGAAAAATTAATCCCGGGCCGGATAAATTCATTACGCGGGCCGTATGTTGGCCATGCCTGAGATAGTCTGTGGGTTGACTTCTTTGGTGTAGATTGAAAAAAGCAGTTTTACGTTATTTAACTGCAATTTCTATGTCTGTTTTTAAAGAAATATTGATAGTTAATTGATGAGGCTGATACATGTTGAAACTCCATATTTAACTGGTATTTATATAGTTTACGTATTTTATTTATTCAGTTAAATATGGAGTTTATGAGTTACTCATCGCCTGATGAAGCCAAAGTTTGGCGAAACGATATTGTAGTGATATTATTAAATAATATTTGAAACCAAGTTTACGTATTTTATTTATTCAGTTAAGAAATATTGAGGTTTATAACTCGATTTATAAACTTTTGTAATATAACCCATTTGTTTTTTTTGTTGGATAATCTTTCAAAATTGTATTTCTCTAAAATTGCAGGGCTAACGGTGGTGAGTACGCGCGTGTTCTGTGAATACATGTCTATATATAATTCTATTTCCAGATATCTAATACTTTTAGTTATAAAGAAGTCGAACAGGTCGGGTAGCTAATCTGGGTATCAATTAGAAATTTATAAAGTCAAATGTGTATATGTAAAATTATAAGATTACCATTTAGTTTATTACATCTTTGGAACTCAAAATTAGAATTGTCGCAAGAGAATGTACAGACTTTATATCTAAAGATAACTTAATACGTCAACACCACCTCGCGTTTCGCAATTAAATCAAACGCACCTGCCAAAATTTCTGAAAACACGAGTTTTTGGTGTGTCGTAAATACTCACGTAATAACTAGCGTGGCACAGATGTATGACAAAATTAAACCCACCTTATCTCAGTGTACCGTTTTGTTTGGAACGTTAATTGTAAAGCCCCCCCAGATTACGGAGACACCGTGGCGCGTCCCCCTTTTTTGAACCCGTTATCAACCTGCATTCGAGCCAGGGGAAATCCTACCTGTCACAATTTAAGAGACAAACAACAGGGAAGCCGTTGATTTATATGGCAACCCATCACTTACCGATACACCTAGCTGTACAACGCACTCCTACAAATCCATGCCATGTAATGTCGCTCTACGATATACATATATATTTCCTAATACATGGAAGGCAACGGGAGTTTAACAAATTATTCGGCCTGTCGAAACTAATGTAATTAATTAGTACGGGTTATGGGTTATGCATATGCAAACAGGACTGTCATAAAGTTTAGTGTAGAAATTACATGGCTTGCTAGTCTATATTAATAAGTAGGTCAGGAATAATGTGTTATGTAAGTCTTCGAGTGTTTCATTACTTTACACCTGCCACTCTATCCCAGCGACAACTCAATATACGAGTGCTTGCTATTGCGCATACTTTGTATAGATAGATAGACAGATAGATAGATACTTTATTAGTCCCGTTGACTACGCTAGTAGTATGGGATAAGTCAAGATATACATACATACATAAACATGAACAACATATGAATAAAATCTCAAAATCCAATGGAGAATAGAAAACACGTTTCTCGGTTTACATAAGAGAAAAACAAGCAATACACGCGTATATGTGAATACAGTCCTAAAGCTAGACTTATAGTAAACAAAAATAGTTGTAGATTACAACTGCTGACAATAGCTATAGTATTCCCTTATATCATAGAAACATTGTTTCACCAGCAGTGCTTTAATTCGTCTGAGAAATATCTCATTCGACACAATCACTTTCAGTTCATCTGGGATCGCATTATATAATCGTACTGCTGTATAATGAGGTGAATTTTTAAGATATGTGTGCAACGGTCTCGCAAGTTTCAAGTGATGTTGATATCTCGTGTTGTACGAATTGTGATTGGTACTAAACTTGTCCAAGTTGCTCCTAATTTATCTTATGTTCTCGTATATACAGGGTTATGATAAAGTAACGCACAAAATTCATAAAACGTACAATGTTCATTTTTGAAAAAAATGCAAAAACACGTTTATTTTATTCCGCGTCTTTTAACATAAGTCAAAAAAATAAAACGTCAAATTTGTCAAACTTATGACGTCATCAATATTTTTTTTAAATATGAAGCTTGTTTTTTTTTACTTTATTTGATAAAGCTTGTTTTTCTGCATTATAAAGAAATAATTGAAGTAGGGGTCACATAAGAAAAAACTGAGAGAATTAATAAAAAACAAAATAAACTTTATTATAGTAATAATATAGTATAACTCCGCAGATGATCGAAGACTCTGTAAATCAGGTCTACCATCGTCTTGGCCTATGTCAGATAGTGAACGGGACACAATTTGAACAATTCTTGTAAGAAATCGTTTTGGTTTAATGGACTGTTTAGTTAATTTAAATGTTATTACTATAATAAAGTTTATTTTGTTTTTTATTAATTCTCAGTTTTTTCTTATGTGACCCCTACTTCAATTATTTCCTTATAATGCAGAAAAACAAGCTTTATCAAATATAGTAAAAAAAAAACAAGCTTCATGTTTAAAAAAAATATTGATGACGTCATAACTTTGACAAATTTGACGTTTTATTTTTTTGACTTATGTTAAAAGACGCGGAATAAAATAAACTGTTTGACGTGTTTTTGCATTTTTTTGAAAAATGAACATTGTACGTTTTATGAATTTTGTGCGTTACTTTATCATAACCCTGTATATATGCTGGGTAAAGTCATCAATTTGTGTTGTTTAAAATACGGTCTACAGGAATCCCTCGGTCCAAGTCCGAACATTAGCCTAATTGCTCTTTTTTGCAGACAAAACACTCTACTAGTATCCATTGCTTGTCCCCATACCAAGATACTATATGTTAAATGGGTGTAGATCAAGGAATAATATATAATGATTAGGTGTCCAGTATCCAATTGATGTCTAAGACTAAGTAATGCAAAGTATCCACTATTTACTTTTTTGCAAACCATATCAATTTGGTCTGTCCATCTGAGTGTTTTATCTATGGTAGTGCCGAGAAACTTCACTCTTCCCGCCGCTTCCAGTCCATGCTCCCGCAGCAACACCCGCAGATTGAATGGGGTATCCTTCCATTTCGAAAAGTAAACACATTCGGTTTTATTCAAATTTAATATTAGCATATTCTGGGAACACCATCGAGCAAAGCTCGCCAGGACGGTATCCACCGACACAGCAAGACCCGCAGAATCCAGTGCTGTTATAACCATACTGGTATCATCAGCATACATAGTTATGGACGCTCCAGGTACATATCCCGGCAGGTCGTTAACATACAGGATAAAAAGCAAAGATCCCAACACGGAGCCCTGCGGCACTCCAGGATGTATATCGTACTCGTCAGATTGATCAGTATCGACAGAAACCCTAAACCGGCGTCCAGTCAAGTATGAATGTAGCCAGTCCAAAACGGGTCCTCGCATGCCATAAGTTTCAAGCTTGAGGAGGGTAAATTCAATATTCAGTGTGTCAAAGGCACAACTCAGATCGAAGAAGAGTCCAACCACTTCATGTCCCTTATCAAGATGTTCATAAACTTTCTGCACTAATAGAACTGTAGCCGACAGAGTAGACCTCTCTGCTCTGTATCCGTGCTGTTCATCCATCAGAACATTGAATCTCTTCAGAAAAACCATTATACTATCAAATACCATTTTTTCAAATAACTTACTGAAAACACTCAGAATCGATATCGGCCGATAGCTCCGGAGATCAGTCCTGTCGCCCTTCTTCGGCACCGGCACCACCCTGGCCACCTTCAGTGATGAGGGGAAAGATCCCTGCTCGATTGATAAGGCATAGTTATACAGATGTTTCAGATATTTTTACAAATATTGTTTATAACAGAGGTTGCCAAACTGTGCGCTGCAGCGGCCCGGGAAGACGCGATCTCTTCACAAGAGTGCAGCGAAATATTGTAAAAGTTTCATAATTAAACAAAAAACAAAGGTAGAACCTAAAAATATCTAGATTTTTTGTGTAGTTTGCTTTTACTTGACCCTGTATAAAGTAAAATCGCCGGCGCAGAATATTCTTGCAAACGCGAGCCGGCATCAATCGCCCATATAATAGCGTTAGACTCGTCAAAATGCGTAGACCCCTCGCGACAGATTTGAACTGTTCTGGAACATCTTTTGGAAAATATATAAGCAAGCGTTGCCACCACGATTCAGTCAGTTAATTTATTATCTAAGTCTAGAGAAATTGAACTAGGCGCTTCATATAAATAAACAGTGATATAAATGTGTTTTTCTATTCCGGTGCTATAAAGTTCACTTTATGATACCATTGTAAGCCTTTAATCTAACAAACATGTGCAAGAAGTTGTACAATGAATGAAAAACACACTTACAAACATTTTATTTACGCTAATTAACAATATAAGTGGGATGATATGTTTCCTGATGCTTCTATTGAAATTTACTTCCCATGTTGAATAGTACAATCGTTATAAATGTTTACTGTAACACTAGAAGAGTCGTGTCCATTAATGGAGATTCCAGACAAATTTTGGGAATACACTATGTTTTGTGTCAATTTCTTTTGATTCATATTGACTGACACATCACTGCCAATTCTATTGGATGTCGATGGATTACGAATGATTTTAGTGGATGTATTAGGTACACTAGACAGTATTTGAGCAACCTCAAGTTTTTTCTTGGTGGAATTATCAATGTAACCTTCAGCCACTTCTGAGGATTTCCATCCTCCATGACACTTAATCCTTATTAAGTCACCTCCACTATTAGCCAAGTGTGTCACACTGGAACGTCTAAATGAATGTCCAGTGAAGAGCTCAGGATTAGGTAAATTTAAGTAAGTAGCAATATGTTTTGGTACTTTCCTATGGTATTAATACCAATTGGTATTAATACCAATTGGACTATTCACGCAAGATGCATTTCAGGAAGAAGCGTTTATGTGTAACATGGCTGGGATGAAGTGAATAATATTTTTTAACGAATTCAATCCATAATCTTTGTGTTATAATAAATTGTCTTGGAACATAAGTTTTAGTTTTTGGCACTGCAACCATTATGACATCATTTTTAAACTGTATATTATCTAAAGTCATGTTCATTATTTCTTCACGACGACAAGCTCCATTATAGCCCATTATAAGGATAATCTAACAGAATATTAATATGACTATTATAACAAAATAATGTAGAAAATTAGTAAATCACAACCAAAACGATGTTCTTATTACTTACTTTCATTGCTAAGTATGTTTTATCATTAGCTTCTATTATAAACTGGTTAATATGATCTATTTCTAAAATCTTGGATTTCTTAGGCTCGTAGCCTTCAGATATTCTTTTTGAAAATGCAAGAAGCCTAGAAAATTTTGAGATATCTATACTTTTATAAATATTTAAACAACATCGCAACATTGAATATGTAGACCACCAGGACGATGCCTTTTTTATCTTGCTTTCTTTATCAAAATAAGCAATTACTACATTTTCTGTAATATTCGCAATATTATTTTCTTTACACGAACTTAAAAAGAGCAGGCGGCATTGCTTTTCATAAATATATAGAGACTTTGTTGGCAAAAGATTTTGTAAATCGTCTTCTGCTATTTCACTAATTTCTGGAGGCGTGCAATTATTTATTTCGTCCATTTTGTTGATAATTTGAAATAATGTGTTGCATAAATCAGACTAACTTTAAACAAAATGACACATAACACCGCCGATATTCAAATATTTAAAATGTTTTACTTAAAAATCAGAGTAACCAACTTCAAAGAAACAAAATTTCTAAAATGTTCGAACAGAAAATGTCTCTCATTTTAAGCTTTTTTGAACTTTTAATAAACGAAAAAAAAAATAGTATAAAATACACAAGATATTTTGCGCACTTGTTCATTAGAAAACTCGCCTAACAGCACGTTTTCTAAACTTGAACGCGTGCGCAAAAACCGTGTTTTATGAATTTTAATATACTATCATGTAGTATAGTCAGTATTGTGAATTATCTGAATGATCTTATTCAGGTAAATTATCTAGATAAAAAAAAAATTATGTTCTTATGTAGCTGACACGACAACTATTTATCATTTTATCTTAGATTAATAAAAACAGATTATCTGAAGTTTCTAGATAACAGATAATTTTAATTTGGAGGAAGAAAACAATACACGTATTGAAGAATCCCATGATGCTGATTAGTACTGAGATGAAGAAACTTCTAAAAGTATTCTTATTTTATAATAATAAGACTATTATCTCAAAGAACTGATTTATTTCTGTCTCAAAGTAGAACAACGATTTTTTTTCCACACAGAGTTCACCAGTTTGAAGATCAACACAATACAAAAAGAATAAATTCCTTTTTATTGGCTATCATGCTATCACATTATACAGTTTAAAAAAAAGACATGCTTCGGAAGAGCACATCTTTGATTTTCAACCTACTAATATTCTATTTCACATATTTGATCCTGTTTTATCGTTTCAAAGAATGTACTCTTTTGAAACATGTCTTTTTAAGTTTATAATGTGTAATGGAATGGTTAACAAAGAAGAATTTATTACCGTTGTGGAATTATCTGGAAGCTGTATAATTTTTCTTGGAATAAATTTAGTCAATAACATTACTTCACTTATGTAAGACGAAGATGTGCAAGCAATAAATTTAGAACACCTTTTTGCTGAACCTGACCCTGAAACAGCAGATGATGAACTAGAAGGAATTATATATAACTTAGATGTCACTGCTGATGCAAATTAAATTTTGAAAAATCAACCTACTACATAAAAATTTATCGTTTTACGTTTGAGAAACTTCAGGCTTTTTTAAATTTAACGAGCAGAAGCATAATTGCTTCAGACTTAACGTATGAAGTATGTAAATGCAAATTTCCTGTACCCATCATGCTTCCGATGGAATTCATATTATGATGCGACAAAATAAATTCAAAATAAGGAGAAAATATGAGATGTGTTTCCATAGTAGAAACTCCAAAGACTAAAACACACTGAGTAGAAATTCATTAAAGAGTACTGCAATGTGTTGGAGCCACTGGCTTGTTCATTAGATAGACTGCAAGGAGAATTACATTGCTTTCTGGGTTTTGTTACTCTAACTTTATTCATTCTCCGCATCAAGTTGATTGAGGTTTCATCTCTTATTTATTGTAGAGCTTTGAAAGTAGCCATAATCAAATGGATGGAACAGAGATTTCAACACTTGTTTGAAATGGAAACCTACCCAGCCGAAAGTAAAGCTTTCATTCTGTCAGCAATGAGTCATGAGGAATTCATATGGGCACACTAACACTACGCCACCATCTTCAGCGCCGGTCGAAAGACAAATATTTCGAAATGTTGTTAATTTGTCGAAGCAATCTTAAGGCCTGATTTCAAGTTATACTTGCGCAGTCGCCCTTTGCATCACTGATTTTTGTATTCGTTATTTTGCCATTTTTTATCTGTTTTCAAAACCGAAAAAATTGAAGACTGTAGGAATAGCATAAATCTTTTAAGTCATTAGTAATACGAATATGAAAATTAGTGACGCAAAGGTGCGACCATGCAAATCCGACTTGAAAGTAGCCCCTAAAGCATTAATAATAGTAAATTAACAAAAGAATGTAAGAGTGTATATTAAATTTATTCATATTTAACGTTGTGCATTTCCTATATCAAAAAATCCCATCATCATCCTTCCTATATCAATCGATACCTAAACAATGTTGAATTCTAAAATAATATTCTGAGTTCTGAGGATTTTACTAGATAAATTATACTTTATCTGTCATCTGTATCTAGATAACAATTTGCAAAATCATCTTTTATCTGTATCTTCATAATACTTTTCGGAATCTTCTGTTATCTTATCTAGATAAAAAAATTTGTACAACACTGAGTATAGACAGTGTTATATTATTTCTGATTTGTTGCCTTTGATTAATAGTTTTGTGAATTTTTCTCTTGGGTCTTTAATAATGAGCCGATATAGCAAAATTAGTCGGAGAATACAACACATGACGGAGAATATCAAAGATCAATTGAAAAAGCTAAAAGTATTTAGTTTCCAAGATGAGGCTACGGATAATAATAAGGATGATCATTTGATACGCTATGTACTATTTATAGATGGTAATATTATTAAAGAAGACTTTATGGTTTGTAAAAAGATCACTGCAGGAACGAAAGCTCAGCACTACCTCTTTGAGATTCTTGATATATTAATGTCTGAAAGAAATTTGCATTGACCTAAGTGCGTTGGTGTCTGAACAGGCACTTATTCGAAGCAAATCACTAAATGTACTGTGGACCCATTGCATTATTCATAGAGAATCGCTTGCGTCAAAGCATCTGAGACCTCCACTGAATCAGGTATTAGAATTTGTGGTGAGTGTGGTAAATCTTATAAAATGTCGGCCTTTGAAAGCAAGATTCTTTAAAAAACTGTCTGATAATATGGGAGCCGATCGATTGCCTTTGGTGTACTATAGTAATGCACGATGCCTCTTTCGTAGTTATGTTTTATGACGTACCTTTCAACATTGCAGCAATTTTTGATATCATTTATTTTTCTCAATATGACGATATACAAACCATGTTTGAAAGGCACTCATCACAGCTAATTTACCTGGTTTTAAAAATACTTTCAAAATGAACGTTTTGATTGGTTTGCATGGATTCAAAATCCATTTAACACTAGTGCTCGGTTTAAATTTACTTTTGAGGAAGAAGTGAATATTATCTTCCAAGTGGAAACAAAATGAGGCAACATGGATTTGACAGAATTTTGGATTTCAATAAAAGATTAATATTAAGTGGTAAGGCTCGGCGGGTTTTAATATCATTTTCGACGTCGTATTTGTGCCAAGCTGGGTTTTCCGCTGTCGTTGTAATAAAAAGCAAGTATAGAGGAAAAATCAACGTTCTAAAGGAGTGGCCGTGTCCAGTTTAATTCCACGATTTGAGAAAATGTGCATTGATTTGTAGTTCATCCATTAAATTAACTGTAAATTTAAAATCGATAAAGTAAAACAACAAATTAAATAATTATGAAACACGAATTTTATTTGTTTTTATCTCTTACGATTAGTCATACTTTTATTTAGGGTAAGGGGCTATGGAAAATTTTTAATTGAAAAAAGTCGCCGCGACTTGGAAAGTTTGAGAATCACTGGTCTATAGGTTGCGTTTGAAAAGGCTTTGGCGGGACAGAAATGCGCTGGAATATAGCATTTCTACTTCAAACTTTTCGGAAGTTAGAAAGCGTTGCGCAAAGAAATAAGGATTTATCGAAGTGAACGGATATACTATTTTGCAAATTATATTAATATATAAGCGATAATTAAATTGGAAAGTCAGTGGTGTCACAAGGACTACAAAAATTGAAAATTAAAAAAGTATTGTAACGAAACCAGCAGACGTCCGGGCGACAACAAAAGAAAGGCAGACTGTCGAGCTTAATTTTGGAGACTAAAAAGAATTGCAAATAATTTTGAAGCTTTAATGGATGAAATTGCAAATAATTCAAAAGCTTTAAAAGATGAAATTGCAAAACAATCCAAGATTCTAAAAGATAAAATTGCAAATGGTTCAAAGCAATTTGAGAATACTATGGAGACTCTAAAAGATGAAATGGCAAATAATTCAAAACAACTCGGGACTATTTTTAAGGAAGACATTCAAAAGAATTCATCGAATGGGAGTTGTTCAGTTGCCAGCGATGAACGACTGCGGTCCCTATGACACCTCGGGCGGAAGCCTGGAGATCTCCCGAACAGCGAAGGCAAAGGTAAAACCTCCCACCTTCGATGGAAAGACGTCATAGATGACGTACCGGAAACAATTCGTAGCCGCTGCAGGAGCAAATGGGTGGACGTCCCTGGAGAAAGCTACTGCTCTGATTGTGTCGTTCAGAGGAGAGGCCAGTGACATTCTGCAGACCTTGCGTCCGGAAGAGTGTCAAGACTACCTTAAATTAATCAAGCGTCTTGAGATGAAGTATGGGCATGCACACCTGGAACAGCTAGTCCGGCGATTAGCGAATAAGGTGCAACATAAGAGAAGAACGCTCTGATGCTGGAATTGGAAATGGAAGTGGAAATGGAAATGGGCCATGTGCATAGTAAATGCGGGAAGGAGCCCAAGAAAACAATAGCGGAGCAACGAAAACTGAAACGAGTCGATGAGAAGAGGCAATCGTCGATCCAGTATCGTAGAGCCTCAAAATCAATAGCGCGAATTGCACCTGTGCAACACCAAAACGCTGATGCTGTTGCAAGGAGACCACGTCCAGAAGACTGCAGGCATAGCAACCGTCTAAAAGAAAAATCGGCCAACACATTTAGAACTACCGTGGTTGACGATCAGTGGTAACCTGACAATTTGCGGTTCGATCAAGAAGCTGATGAAGACCTTGGTTCATTGATGATTTGGAAAGGTACTGGTCGCGGACCAGCTTGTCAAAAAGTAGCTCCTCGTTCACAGGGACTGGAATCCTACTGGGCTCAATGGGACTCCCTGAAGGTGGAGGATGGCCTACTCAAGCGTGTTGTGGAGAACTCAAATGGAGAAGACTACGTCAGCGGACCCAGGCGAAGGTTAGAGGATGCCCACGAGCGAGTACGCCATCACACTCAGGATGCCAGCGACAGGACGAAGGATCGTTACGACGTGCAAGCCGAGAGAGGTGGTTACCGAGAAGGAGACCTTGTTTGGTTGTAAAATACTCAACGTCGCCGAGGCCTGTCCCCAAAGCTCCAACAATACTGGGAGGGACCATGCGAAATACTAGAACGAATAGATAACGTGGTTTATCGCATAAGACTAACACCCCATAGTGAGCCAGGGGTGGTGCGTTTCAACCAATTGGCCCATACCATGAACGTGACAGCGGTGAAGTGGCGGATGTTCGACACATCGAGAGGGAGATGGAGTTTACGCGAATGCTTCGAGATGTTTCGTATGTGCATATAAGGCGGCTGGGTCACCGATGGATGAATAATTCCGGAATAAGAAAGTCCTTAAGAAGTAGCCGACGCGCGTAGAAATAAATATAAGAAATAAATAAATAGTTCTTTTAGTGGTAGCCGAACAGTGACATAAATATACGGACTTAAATATTAGAAGTGAAATAAATACGGTGCAGTTTTTATTATAGTGTAATATAGACATAAATATTACCGTGTCATATAAATAGTAGTGGTAAATAAATACGTCTGTTAATTTTAATTCATTTATAGTAGTTTTAAGTGTAATACGTTAGTTTTATATTTTATATTGTAATTAATTTTACGTGTATGAATATACAGACTGTTTTAAATAAATAAATTGCACGAGTTGTTTATTGCGAACCCGAAAACGTTACAGTATACAATAAATTTACCGGTAATAATTTAAAATAAGTATGAAGTAGTGATTATTATAATTAATCTATACTATTTACAGATATCTGTTACATTTACGTCGTATTACAGTGCAGCACAAATAGTATAGACGCTAATATCGTTTTTTTTATTTATATGATAATTTAATTATTTATAAAAGTAGTATGTAAAGTAGGTTGCGGTTACTAATTACACTGGGCAACAAATTTTCGAAAAGTTCATGCTTCCAAGCTGAAAATAGTCATTTCTTAATGAATTCAATGTGCTGAACACGAAAATGACTAAGAAAAAGCTGAATTGGCTACGGGTTTTCTGTTATACGTACGCATATTTCAGAAAAAGTGTACTTATGTCAATATTATAATACATGGTAAGAAAACATTTACGCATATTTCAGAAAAAGTGTACTTATGTCAATATTATAATACATGGTAAGAAAACATTAGTCTGCTTCCGGCTTTCGACTTCTTTTGGCCTGCCGTTTGTAGTGGACTTGTGGAGCATTTCTACTGATTGTCCAACAATAGTCAGCTAGCATTGACGTAGACCATTTGCCTTGGTACCGTTGCTCCATGGTGGCAATGTCCTGATGAAAGCGTTCGCCGTGCTCATCGCTGACCTGCCCGCAGTTATCAGGAAAGAAATCTAAGTGGGAATCAAGAAAGTGGATCTTTAAGGACATATTGCAGCCGAATTCATGAAACAAAGCCAACATATCCTCAACCAGACACTTGTAATTTTCTGCCTTGTCATTCCCCAGGAAGTTTGCTGCCACTTGATAGAATGCATCCCAAACCTGTTTTTCTTTACCTTGAAGAAGTTCCTCAAACTTGGGGTCTCGGAAGAGCTGTCTAATTTGAGGCCCCACAAAGATGCCCTCTTTAATTTTGGCTTCACTGAGTCGAGGGAATTTGTCATGCAGGTACTTGAATGCTGGTCCATTCTTATCCATGGCTTTTACCAAGTTTTTGACAAGACCGAGTTTGATGTGTAAAGGAGGAATGATGATTTTGTGTGGCTGTGCCAATGGTGGGTGCTGTACATTCGTTTCTCCAGGCTTAAAAAATGCTCTCGGAGGCCAGTCTTTCTTGATGTAGTGCAAATCGATTGCTCTGCTGTCCCACAGACAAAGAAAACAGCAGTACTTTGTATATCCCTGCTGCAAACCCATCAACAGAGATACTACCTTCAGGTCAGAACATATCTGCCAGCCATACTTGCTGTAGTTAATCGTCTCCAGTAGCTGCTTTAGATTGCCGTAAGTCTCCTTCATGTAGACCGCATGTGCAATAGGTATGGATGGAAGCTGGTTCCCATTATTCAACAAAACCGCCTTTAGGCTCAGTTTTGAAGCGTCTATAAACAGCCGCCATTCGTGGGGATCATGTGCAATACCGAGAGCTTGTAGTAGACCATCAATATCGCAGCAGAACACAAGGCTTTCTTCTTTCTTAAAGAAAGATTCGAAGAGCTGATGGCGAGTGCGAAATGAAGTCACTCGGACATTCTGTTCCAGAAGATTCCACTGTCGAAGTCTTGAGGCCAGTATCTCCGCTTTGCTTTTCGACAGATCCAAATCGCGAACAAGATCGTTCATTTCATCCTGGGTAATTTTATGTGGTGCAGATGTTTCGTCAAAGCACGAAAAGTCATCATCCTTACTGCCACGTTGAGGAGAACTCGCCGACGCATGGCCATCCTCATCGTCTGAACTGATAGAAAAATCTGTAGGAGGTTCTGGAATTGGGAGTCCTTCGCCATGAGAGACAGGTCGCAGAGCAGATGGTATGTTAGGGTATTCAACTGTCCACTTCTTCTTGTTGGTGATGCCTCCAGAAGCTGGTCGTACCATACAGAAATAACAGTCGTCAACGTGATTGGTGGGCTCCCTCCAAATCATGGGCACAGCAAATGGCATTGCCTTTCTTTTGCCATTAAGCCACTGTGAAAGATTTACGGCACAAGTACGGCAGCATACGTGTGGGGCCCTGGTCGCCTATCTTGCAACCAAAATACAAATGATACGCTTTCTTAACTGTTGCACTGATGTTCTTTTTCTGTGCAGCAAATGTCACTTCTCCGCAAATATAACAGAAGTTATTTGCACTATTAACACAGTTACGAGGCATTGCTACTGTTTAGTTACTTTACACTATAGCAATCACTTATGTATGCTAGAGCTTCGAAAAATATGCGCGAATGAACGGACATTGCACGAGTTAACTGTCACGTCGGCCATTTATAAATAAACTATAATTAGCTATTGCTTGATATTGCGCAATCAATTTCGCAACACTCTCAATGGAAACTTACAGTAAATGCTGCATTAACTTCTTTGCATGAAGGGGTGATGCAATATGACGAAAAATTTCGTAATTTCTCACTAAATTGCATTACATTATGCAATAGCATCTATACAATGGACAAAACGTCAATATCTCTTGAACGTGAGCCAATCAACTTATTTCAATGTGATATTCGTGTTCAGCACGTTGAATTCATTCAGGATTGGGTACTTTCACCTAAGAAGCAATTTCACTGTTGACCAGTGTTATAAGATTTAGTATGTTACGAGTTCTTTAAAAGTACGTAATATATACTTAACATAAAGAAAGCAGATTGGCACTATAAGACTATTATAAGTAACTACATAGTTTAATTTGTGAGTTTAATAAAATTGTAATATATTGAAAATATGGAATCTTCTCTTGTTATCTTGAAGAAGCTATCTTTTTACCAATTGATTAGAGATCTATCTATCTCCTTCGCTCGTTTATAGGGTTTCTATCTCTTTCATTTCATTCCAATCATATAACAGGGCTATGCCAGTGGCTGCAAAAGTTTGATAACAATTTCTTGAGAAATAAGTTGAACAAATTATTGGTAGTCTGTAAATATAAGACAGCCTTTGGGGACGTAATGTCATGATCAAGATATCAATAAAAAATTCAAACTTCTTAAAATTTACTCTTTGATACAATTCAATAGATTCTTATTACTTTGTCGGTTTGATGAATAAAATGTAAATTTATATAAATTGTTTTGCACTAAGTTAAGTAGCACTACCAACTTCATAAAATTTAACCGATAAGTTTACACAATCATATCCATGTATATTAAAGTGGGAGATTGCAAAATTCGGTAAATGAAAGGGAATAAACTCATTAGTAAGGCTGCACGATATACGTAATATATGTATGTGATAAGTTACATATATGAAATAATTAACGAATATATATTTTTACAATACAGCACTTGTCTGTATATTATTAAATCTAAATCTTAAAAGCATATAGTTTAATTTAAACTGTCATAAATAATATTTTCCACGCTAAAAACACATATTGATATTACTAAATGAATTAACACTGAAAATAATCTTATGGAAATTCTAATTCAAATTGAAAATATTTATGTTTTATTTTTAAGTTGTGTATAGTTTACATATCTATTTGTAAAGGAATTATAATTCATAATTAAAATTAAATAGTTATTAACAGGTATATAACCCTAAATACAAATATGTACAACTGGTTGCATATCGTAGTTCACACATTGTAAAATTGTAAAAAAAAAAACATTGTAAAATATAAACAAACACAATGATAAGTGAACCCCGGAAAATAACAATTCAATATATATTTTTCTAATCAAGATATAATTTATGGCCATTAAAGTGTGGGTAGTAAACTTAGTAGCGTCCTCAAATAATTTTAAAATAAGTGGAAAATTGCCTCTGGCCAGTATTAAATGTATAGTTAAAAAATAAGCTACTTTTCTCAACCGTGTTTAACGTAATTAAAGGTGACTAAAAAAAATCTGGAATCAAGGCTAAGAAACCAAGCATTAGTGAGAACTTGAAAATATATATTAATTTAGAAGAATGTTAATGGCAGCCTCTATAGTGGGAAGCTATTTCCATCGAGTATGAGTGCCAGAGTCATTACCCGACCTGCGACGACAGAGCCATTTGGTTGAAACATCAGAGAGAGCATATTAAGACGTCCACGCTTCTACAAATAGCCAGAACCTTTATTTAAAACTACATTTCAAGAGAAGTTGTCCATATGAACATTTTGAAGTCACCAGTCTAAAAATTTGAAAAACAAATTATTTTAAAAACATAATTTCAAAATATTTAATTTTAATTTTACCGGTTGATTGAACAAGTGATTTTATCAAACTGTAAATATAATTCATTGTTAGTTACTTTAACAAGTTGACAGTACCAATTTGACATTTAATTCAGTTCATTTCATTTAAAAGTTGAAGATTATAATAATTCCTACATTTATTATTCATTTATTTAGGTATTTCTATACACTTCTATGTACCACTTAAAACTCCCAGGTCAAATATTTCGGAAACGGCTGCTGAAGAATGTAATCGACTCTAGTTTGCTCTCACAATTGTGTTTTATTATGTGATGATATAGATGGCGGTGCGATGAAAAGCATTTTTTTGATCGCCACAATCTTCATTTAGTTTTTATTTGAAAGAGTATTAAAATGTAAATTTTATTATTTGTGTTAGTTTCCAAAATTTAACGGTTTCATAGATATTCGTGTTTAAAGAAAGTTAAAGTACTTTAAAGTTTTGTCTTTATTTTGTTTAAATACTTAAAAGTATCAAATATAACTAAGAAAGATGTTCAAAATTGTTGCCTTCTTGATTGCTACATAAAGTATATCGCCTTATTAGTTCTCTTCCGCAAACATTTAACAATGTATTCCTACTAATTATTTGAACACTTGCATAAATTTTAATATAAAGGTCGCCCATATCTGTTATGGGTTCCTTGTAAACTTCAGCTTTCAAGTAACCCCACACGAAAAAATCTAACGGGGTTAGATCCGGCAAATGAGCCGGCCACCTAGTACCAATCCAACATTGATTAAAATAGTCGGTAACTATGTTGGCATTATGAGCAGGTGCCCCGTCTTCAAAAGTAGTGGTAACTCACTTTGCAGGAAATGTAAGTAGCGCACAGCTGTTAATGTTTCGTGATATAAGTGGGGGCCTAAGATATATCCGTTTAAAATTCCACACCAACCGTTAACGCCAAAAACTACTTGATTTCTTGTTTGCCTTATCCACCTAGGATTATCTTCTGACCAATATCGAGCTTTATGCTTAATTAAAGTACCATTGTTGTGAAAACGACATTCGTCGCTCCACATGATCTAATTTATAAAGTTGTTGTCTTCCGCTAACATTACAGAAAATTCTGTCAGAAAATCGAGTCTGAATTGATTATCTCCTATTCTTAAATGGTGCACTAAATGAACATCATACGGAAAGTATTTATTTTCTTTTAGAATCGTACGGCAAGAGATTACAGATAGATCATGCTGTTCTTTTCATTGCCGTAAAGATGTATGTGGATTATTATTAACTGTTTGTAGTACCACTATCGTAATTTCATCATGTCTTACTCTTTTCTGCTTTAATTGTTTTTGTTCTTTGAAGCTACCGTAATTGCTGAAGTTTCCACACAGACTTATAAATGTTTGTAATCTGGTAAAGGCCTGTTTGGAAAGCGTGAAGCATATAATCGCATTGCGTCAGATGCATTTCTACGGGATTCTCCATAAATTAAAAGCATATTCAGTTTGTCTTCATTTGTGTGTAAAACCGTATTTTATATACAATCTCAACGCAAAGTGAGTAAATGTTTGAATGAAGCTAATTATAAAGACAATTAATAATCAAGCAAATGTCACTAATGTGTGCTAATGTCAAAATATTTCCTAAATAATCAAAGCAAGCATACATATATATAACACAGACATTAATGCTTTTCTGCATACATACCTATGGGTGCCTATGAAGTGGAATTTATAAAAAAGGAACTAACTATAAAATTTAAATTGCGAAGTAACTATAATAGCAAGAATTGTGAATATTTTTGCTGCTATTTTTCCCTACAAATTAATAATAATAATAATAATAATAATGTCTTTATTGTAACTAGAAATACAAAAGGCAATGTAAGATACAAAACACAAAAATTACATTTAATTTACTCAAGTTCAACCAGAGCTGCTTTTCAATTTAAGCTTGAAATATAACATATATTTATTTAAAAAAAAAAAAAAAACAAGTAATTTTGAGAAAGAAAACATATATATATATGGTAATGCCTAATAATTATTTCTTTAATTTTCTTTAATGTACAATCACAAGGAAAATCCAGCAATAGCTGTTCTATCTTCCTTGAGTCTCGATCATGGTAAACTCAACAAAAAAAACTAGTCCTAACCTAAACTTAACTAAAAATTTAACTAGAAATGGAACTAGATCAAGACAGAAATTCGGCACCGTGCAGACGAAAAACAGGGGTTGAATTGCAATATTCAACCGAAAGTTACGAATGATTATGTGTACATGATCAAAATTAGAAAACGAAAGGAGCAAGTGTCAAGTGAAGCTATCGCGACATCAACATAAACTTAAGCTCGCGTTTAAATCTCTCCAGCGGTAACAACTTGAGATGTAAAGGCAAGGCATTGTACTTAGTGTAAACCTGAAACGAGAATGATCTCTGAAACAGGGATGATCTGTGCAAGGGTGGAGAAATTAATCCACGAAATCTTGTGTTAATGCTGTGCACGTCAGACCGATATCTGATTTTATAATACAAGTATGGAGGAGACCTGTACAGCATTATCCGATGGAAGAGAGACAGAGCCAAGCACTCCCTGCGGTCATGCATGCTAAGCCACCCCGTCTCGCGAAGCTTATGGCTAACGCGATCATACTTTCTGAGGCCATGTATATACCGAAGACACGCATTCTGTATTTTCTGGATACGACCCTGTGTTAGCTGATCCAGGGCCCCATGATAATTGCGGAGCAATATGTAAACCGTGACAGAACGAAAGTGTCGCAAAGACATTTTTTTATTGACTTATTTAAAATATCCCTGTAAGGAAAGAGTTTTTTCAAGTTGATATAAGCTATTTTTATATATTTGGAAATTTGAGCTCGAAATCTAATATATATATATAATTAAATATTTAAAGAAAATAAAGACAAAACTTTAAAATTACTCTTACTTTCTTTGAACTCGAATATCTATGAAACCGTTAAATTTTGGAAACTAACACAAACATTAAGGAAAAATACTATGGAGACGCTGTAAAGTACCTTTCCTGTACTCTCAAAACGGGAGCATTGGGCGGGGCTAACTGTGGGACCAATATGGCTTCCTCACCTAGTCCGGACTGTCAGGTCTTATCTAACCTATGAAATGTTATTCCAGCCGAATTCTTCTTATCAACGCCGTCTCTGCTGTTGCAGCTACGTAGAGCACAAGAAACTATAATGTCTTTTAATATTTAACTTATTATATAACTCTAATACACGATGCACTTAACAAACACTCCACTTTTTACCAACACTACCTGTCTGACGTAAGTGTAGTATCGATATGGAGGACCTGTACCCTGTCTGATTACGTGACGTCATCTCCCTACCTATTCTTTCTCAATGAACACAAATAATAAAATTTACATTAATTTTAATACTCTTTCAAATAAACACCAAATGAAGATTGTGGCGATCAAAAATATTCTTTTCATCGCAGCGCCATCTATATCTTCACATAATAAAACACAATTGTAAGAGCAAACTAGAGTCGATCACATTCTTTAGTAACTACTTTCTACAAAATTCAAATATCTTTATCCGTTTCCGAGATATTTGACCTGGGAGTTTTAAGTGGTACACACTGTATTCTCAATTTTATATTAAAAGCATATTTTATATTAAATTACTAACGTGTTTGTGTTCATCTGCGTGTTTTATTTCCTCCGAGATTACAATTCAACGTGACTATTATATTCACTAACAATTTAATAAGTTAATTATTAACTTGAAGCACCATCGGACCATCTATATATACTGAGTATTAAACGGACCCGAATAATTTAATTATAAGCGTTATCACACAATTACAAATACCATCACACGCTTTTGTTTAGTTACTAAGTATTAGTATAGATTCAACCATGCGGAAGAACAAGACGCGGGAATTTTAAAAACTAGATATGCTAAATTTAATTATTATTATCACATGAGAAAAACTAAATAAAAATACGTGACCTAGTTTTAATTAATAACTAATTATTTTAATAAATAATTAAATGAAGTGATGGAAATCTCTTGGTGAATAACACACTTGGTATTGTTTCACAAATATATATAATTAAATACTCGATGCACATTTCTCCTTGCGGCATCGTCAGGAGTTCTCGAGAAACTAAAGTAAAATTTAATATACTGTAACTACCTACTTCAAACAAAAATGTAAATAGAAAAAATATACAAAAATAGAAAATTATGAAAAGGTCATGAGTCATGACTTATCTGGAAAGACCGTTTTTACAATGCTAGGGTTTATTAACGGTGAATTTATGAGTTCGGTTTGTTCATTAAGAACATTGTCTGGTTGTAAAAGTAAACTTTCTTTTATAAAATAACCTTCCAGAACATTCATTTCTTTACTTTTATTTAAACTATACAGTACTTCTAAATTGTCTATTGAAAAATGATGTCCCGTGTCTAAAACATGGTTAGCTACACTTGAATTTTCATAATTTAATTTAACGGCTCTCATATGTTCTGAGAATCTTAATTTGAAATTTCGTCCCGTTTGACCTATATAAAATTTGCTACAATCACTACAATTAATTCTATAAATTCCTTGATTTGTTTAGTTTTGGATTCGCTGTTTTATTATTCGTTAATTGACTTTTAAAGTGTTATTACTATATAAGGCTATTTTAAAATCCAGCTTCTTTAAAACATTACTAAATTTCATACTTATACTACCTAAATATGGAATTTTAACCCATTGTTTTAATGTCAAGTCCTGGGACGGGGGAAATGCTGATTTTAATGTAATTGATTCTATTGACTAATTTATCTATTAGAGATGAGTTATAACCATTATTTTGTGCAATTATTTTAATAGTTTTTTATTCTTTAGTAAAGTTAAATGTGTTCATCGGTACTTTCAATAGTCTATAAATCATTGAATTAAACGCAGCATGTTTGACGTTAGTGGGATGATTGGAGGTATTTGGTATCAACGTATCGCAAAACGTGGGATTTCTAAAAATACTGTAATCTAACTTCTTGTTACTAATCTGGATTTTTAAATCAAGGAAATTTAAAGATCGATCAGGTGCTTCTTTCTCTATAGTGAATTGAATGTTGTTATTAATTTTATTAAGTTGTACTAAAAAGTTATCTAAATGTCTATCTGAACCTGACAACAAACAGAGAATTGCATCCACATATCTAAACCATGCTGATACCGGTGACGTATTTGTCCTGTATTTATCAAACAAGTTTACTTCGAAAGGGTCCATGAAAATTATTTTAATATGTGTTCCTTATAAAATAAGATTAATTTTGAAAGCAAATGCACTTTCCATAACTCTTCATCTTTCGGTATTTCTTAATAAATAATTGGCATTTCTTTAACCCCGTTTTATTTACGTTTTTGTGAATTGTGCACAATATACTTCCCGAATCTAATTACCTGTCATAGATTATTGTGCTTACAATGTACCAAAAGTTCGAATTAAATTATTTTAAATTTCTCTTACTTAGATTTACTAAACGAAATTTTTTCTATAAATCCTGGCGCCAAAATATAAAATAGATATAAAAGAAAAACATCAAGAGAAAGTAAATTCAGAATATATCAATGTCTTAACAGGAAACTGAAAACTGTCTTCATTCTTAGACATTTACAAACAAACCGGTAAGAGGTATAATTCTAAAGAATTTATTGTGTATGCACAATAATTATCTGCACACATACAAAATGTAAATAATTCTTCAGAATTAACATTATATTTCCAATCAATTACTGCTAGTAGAACTACGAAAAACGAAATCATCTTAGATTCGAACAGAAATGGATTTGCTAACATTGAATCACAACCTTTATGTATTTGATGTTGAATATTTGTTTCTCTAAGATTGTTACTTTATCAGACAAGAAAATAGTTTAAAAAATAAGGTGTACTTGTTGACGTATTTTTAAAATTAAATAGTGGAGGTCAAACAATTTTCTTAGTTTTACTACATCTTATAATGTTTAGTCTTACAGCGTAGGCATTGTATCTCTTATAAAAACAAATATTTGTAAAATTATTTAAGATGGCATCAATAATAATAATGTTATTGTCAACACCTGCCAACCCCGAAGCTGAAACTCATATTTTAAAAGCACTTATGTTTCGGAAAGTTTTCAGAATGTCTAATTATGTTTACTATTAGATATACTAATAAGTAGATAGAAAACCAGCGGTAGCGCATTTTATCTCTTCGCTAATTCAGACTCATCTCTACTTTGTTCCTAAGTAATTTCTTTATGATCGAAAAATTTGCGACACAATCTTGAGTATATCTTCAACTAAGATTGCATTTTTTATTATCATTATTCACTCATTAATGTGAGTCTTCCAAGCACCTGCATTATATTACTAGATGTAAGAGAGGTAAATGAAAAAATCAATTCATTATATTTGGATATACGTTTTTGTTTTGATAACGTAAAACTTAAATTCGCCATTTTCACATTCAGAAATACTTCTGATACTGATTACCTTAGATTTTCCATAAACTCATTACAAACGGAAGTAAATTTCTTGAAATTGTTTTCTCTAACACGTATAATTAATTACTATCTATTATTCTTTATCTTGGAAAATTGCTCGTGCAATTACTAGAAATAAAAATCTACTTGTTCAATTTATTTGTGCCTTACAGGACATTTTGTACGTTATGGCTAAAAGTTTTGGTAAAGATTGTCGATGGGCAACTACAATGCCACATTCTGTCAGATAAATTTATTTCGATACCGATATCAACCGTCGTCCGCAGTATTAGAAAGAATATATTGAACAATATTGCTTTGACTAATGAAATGAGAAAAATAATTTGTAACGAACTTTCGTTCGGTCCGTGTATATAAATGTAGGAATACATTTTTGCAATTATATATAATTTTCAGAATATATAAATATAAAAATTTGTATATTGTAATTTTCGTATAATTAACTATTTTAAAGTGAAAGTGGTCATAGGTGACTACGTGAGAAAGAGCATGGTTTGGTCACGTAATCGTGCGATTTCGAGATGTGCGTTAACCCAAGATTTTCATGTGATCAAAGAATGCTTTCTTGACAAATGACACGATTTATTATTTATATCGTTTGGTTCCTATAAAAGCGGAGGCATTTTGAATAAAAAGTTAACTTGCTGAGCTGTTCTCTACTTATTTGCATGTGCACTTGATTACAGATCGGTCGTACATTCACGAGCCGAGTAGTGATTAGTCCCGCAATTGCCTGATACGCTTTGACCTTGCATTCACCAGAAGAATAGTAATTAATCCCTCACTTACCTAATGCTGCTTTGGCCGTGCATTCACCAGCCGAGTAGTAATTAATCATTCTGCAATTACCGATACTGTTGCAGCCGTACATTCACCACCAGTGTAGTCATTAATTATCCCACAATTAACCAACCCAATAATATATAGTTAAATTTAAGCGTCACGTCTTTTTCTGTAATGTTCATATATGCATAGACAATATCAGTTATTTGACGAACGCAGAGCAAATTATTTTGTTAAGTATCCGATTAGGTCATTATATGACCGTATGAAATAAGTCACGCTTTCATAAATCGCCAAAG
The DNA here is from genome assembly GCA_963170755.1 of Amphimallon solstitiale. Classification (NCBI taxonomy): domain Eukaryota; kingdom Metazoa; phylum Arthropoda; class Insecta; order Coleoptera; family Scarabaeidae; genus Amphimallon; species Amphimallon solstitiale. The sequence continues at coordinate 104,454,471 of OY720677.1, read as the reverse complement.
AACAATAAATGAACGTTTCAACGTTTTTAATCCTTATTTATCGGATTTGGCTTAAAATATTTTTTTCTAAAGCAAAAGAAATTTTGTAATATTTTATGCTAAAAATATTACAAATTTAATATAAGAAAATAACTTAAAATAAAAAGTAGGCACAGCAGAGATGATATTACTAGGATCATATAAAATATGTAATAATAAAGGAAAAGTAAGCTACAATTGAAAATTTTATTTCCAGAATATTCAGAAAATGCATTTAAGAACAAACACGTTTTCTGAATATCCTGGAAATATAACTTTCCATTGTTTTTTACCATCTCAATTAAAACCAGAGAAGAAGCACGAACTTGTCAATTTAATCAACTTCATAGCTGCAATAATAAGGAAGTTTGGAATACTAACCGCTTTCCTTTGAGCACAGTGTAGACAGTAGATATTCCATAGTATGAACATCGCATACCGGAAACCCTGCATAAAAACATATTAATTGCGATATGCCACGTTAACCGCTCACAAATTGTACCTTCGCCTATGGAAACGATTTTCATTTGCCAAATCCACATGTATTCCGCTGTTGCGCTGTTACTTCTATATAAACCCTTGCATTCAAATCAACAACATATGTAACTTTCTTCGCTTCGCTAGCATCGTCGCTCTTACTTCATCATAAACACAGACTATACTGTAAATTCGCTATATATTTGTTTGTGAATACCCGATATATATATTGCTGTGACCCTTGTACATTAATTTATTAAAAAAAAAATTTAAAGATCTATATTTTTAAAAATAAAATATATGAAGGTTCACGCATGTATCTTAGGAAATTAGCCTTATACAAATTTTGAGACTTTACCACTTCTGCAAAAAATGTGAGTTAGGCAACGTCGTATCTGATTAGCTTAAATACTTGGATAATTGATAAGATCTCACCTCAGGGGCAGAAATATTCTTTCTCCAGAAATTTTACTTTTTAGCTTCTTGACAGGTCAGATAGATTAAATAAAATACAAAAAATATCTTACAAAATTATTTATTATCATACATCAATTTCAATAAAAATAGCAAAACTGAAACAAAAAAATATATATATTTGTATATATCATTTTATATATAACTTAAATAGCATACATAATATTTTAAATATAAACGAAAATGACTCACTCGTATGTATTGAATTCAGTTTTTCATACACAATACAGAAAATTTTAATATGACGAACGTAGTAGAATACAGACTTCGCTTTGATGTTAATCCTTTCCAAATGCATTTTCTCTCTTCTGGATAACATTTCCAACACGCATTCACGATAATGTCTCAATCAAGGCTCCATCCTTTGAGTTTATATTTGAAAACTCATCGCAAAAAGAATGAATAAAAGAAAATTATGAAATCAAATCAGAAAACTTTTGCAAAAGGTTTCTGTATCCTTTTTTTTTAAATTTATGATGAATTCTAAAATAAAACGCCCTAATTTTAAATTAATTATAAATTCGGGAATCATTACTATAACATGTAACGCATAGCCATCATGCCTTAAAATAAAATCTTCCGGTCCCTAATTAAAATAATAGCATTCCTTAAACTGAAAAATATTCTAAGTTCAGTAAAAATGATACTTAGAAATTTTTATAAGTCTACAAATTATTAATAATTATATAAAAATTATTCGTTCGTACATAATTTATGAAAAATTTTCCGAAGTCCAGTTCAGTAAAATTTTTCACGAAAGTCCAACAAATTTAAGAAAATTTTAACATTAAAATGCGAGAATGTGTGAATTACTACTTGAACTTCATTTAATAAGGTAGGTACAACAACAAATTTATGCACCTCTAACATGATTTGTATTGTGGCACCTGTTCCTTGTTAGAGGTTTGGACGTTAAATCAAACACATATAGATGTTGTGATGTGTTTTTATTTGTTTTGGATAACTACATCAACTACATATAGTAATTACATTACTATACGATTAATATTTAATACTGATACTTAATTACTGCATAATGAATAATAAATACTGAATACTGAATTTGTACTGAACATTCGCAAATTCAGTACAAATATTGACCTTATTGTCTGTATTAATAGAGAAATGCTGACATTGTCTAATATATGTAATGTAAGTATATTAGTCCATAAGTCTGTTTAATATTTTTTTATTAAACGGACAATTAGGTTAAATTGTTTCACGTAAACAACAACGTATTGTTATGTCAGAAAATGTAAAATAATAGAAATTGCAAAATGAACGTGTATTATTATGTCTACTGTATTTAATAATGACTTAAGTCACATTTGACCAGTCCATTAGATATATTGCCTTGATTATAATAGCTTTATATAACAAAAATTTGAAAGAAATTATAAAGATTACAATATACGCTTTTTTGCTTCCCTTGATTGGTGATTTCGCTATGTTACAAGTTGGATAGGGGAGAATGCTTTTTATTTAGAAGATAATATGACACTATAACTTAGACTAATTCAAAAAACATCAAAAATTGATGTTTTGTACATATTCCGTTTTACTTTGCAACCTATAATTTTCACATTAATTACTGCAAAAAAAAATATACAATATATCGCCTATCAAAATTGTGTTAGTAGTAAATAGAACATTTTCTATTATACTGTGTGTTGCTGTTAAACATAATCAAAACATTTTCTGTTACTTAATACATTTGGAATCATCTTTCAGGCTACTAGCTATGTGCCATATCTCTTATTAAATATGGAAATAATCTTAAAGTTAATTTTGAAGACAACTAATATATTTCTATGAGCAAATATATCTTGATCATTTCGTGATCATCGTACAATGCTTTATTAAGTTTTGACATTCAAGTTTAAATTGTTTGCTATCCAAGTTTAAAAATATTCCAAGCATTATTTTGAATATTTGCTAACACTCACAACATAATTAGTTTCAAACAGGGCAAATACTTGTTACATAAATATTACCTTATTGTCCTCGATATCTTTCCGTTAGTCCAGCTGTCTATTAAATATGTTTTACCCGCTAAAAATACGAATAAATGTATAGTATTTGCAAGCGCTAAATGTCAGTTTTGACATTCCACGCGAAAATGTTCAAACCGTGGTTGATTCCCTTTATTATTTCCACTGTATCTCCTTTTAACAATTTTGCGACGTTTGTATATTATAGTTATATCATAGACTAAACCATAGATAAAAGGTAGGTTATAGTTGCCTTACTCTCTCACTAAAAAGTGAACCAAATTTCAGCACCATCTATAATTCCCTCACGGGTACTTGGTTGAATTCATCGTAGGAATCTGTAGAGAATGATAACTCTCTCTTCTTATGAATATTTGAACATTGTCAATTTTTGTTCTGTAATTAGACTTGCGCCTGTTGAATAAATAGATGTTATAGTAATTTTAAAATGCTCAAATTATTACCAATGTTCCTTGTTATCATCGTAAGGTAGAGAAGTGCCAACAAGAAACTGATTAAATCTTGGATTGAGTTGGTCTTTACTTGATGTAAATCCATTTTCAATGTGAAATAAAACAAACAAATGTTTAAGATTTACACTGTATTTAATAACAACGACAGCTGTTTCGCTACACTGTAGCTTCGTCAGGTTGACATATACAATAATAACTATCTACATACACTTGACTCTTATATATAGTGTGTGGATATTAGGAATTCTAAGAACTGATATGTAAAGAACAATTTCTTGTCTAAAAGTGTCGGGTCTATACAAAAAGTACGTGGAACTAAATCTATTGCAAACAGATGTTATGTGTGAAATACAGTTTACCTAATTTCACACATAACATCTGTTTGCAATAGATTTAGTTCCACGTACTTTTTGTATAGACCCGACACTTTTAGACAAGAAATTGTTCTTTACATATCAGTTCTTAGAATTCCTAATATCCACACACTATATATAAGAGTCAAGTGTATGTAGATAGTTATTATTGTATATGTCAACCTGACGAAGCTACAGTGTAGCGAAACAGCTGTCGTTGTTATTAAATACAGTGTAAATCTTAAACATTTGTTTGTTTTATTTCACAAGAAACTGATTAGTGTTATAAGCAAATTTTGGTCTGCCTTGAAATGTGTACGTAGAAAAACTAACGGATTTACTATAGGCAGCACCAAAGAGTGCATCACTGTGAGTAACTAAATTAGCAAATTGTAATAGTGCCAAAATGGAAAAAAATACATCAAATATGTACCGAAATACACAGAAAAAAAAGTTTTTGTATATTTTAAAATTACTGATATTAATGCCCATGGTAAACTTAATGATTAAGTGTTATTTTAAAATTTATTTCAATAAAAATTTAAAAAGTATTTCTTTTGAGTACTACTAGACGGCGCCACATAAGGATCAATATTTTGAGGTTACAAGAATCAAAATCATCAATGTAAATTATGTGACGGCCTTATATCGCGCAGCGATATCAGATACAGTTGGCCTTGGATCCTGTATAAAGTGCTGCCCTCTAAGATACCCTCATTTCAGCAAAACACTGATAAGGTGTAGTAAATGAAGTGCACTACCCCTGATGACAGCTAATAGAAAATAACAAACCAGACCGGCAACTACTTGATAGAAAAATATCCAAGATCTTCTATCCTTGTCACAAATGAATGAACGGGTACGACGATGGCGCTAGCAGCATATTGGCGCGGAATTTGAAATGAGCTTGTTTTTAGAATATATGTATAATATGTATTCAATACGTTATTAATGTAATAGAAAAATAAACAAGTTTGGGAAAATCACATACTTTCAACTCTTACGTTTAAAAAATACGAATACTTAGATTTTATTATTGACAGAAATCTCCGTTTATTATACTTACACAATATAATAGATAAAATCACTCTAACGCAATATATTCTTATGAGTTTATACAATTCACTAATTTTCACTCTGTAGTAGTTTAATCATAAACTCACTATCAATATCAAATTACTTATACTTAATGTGATGTACAACAAGAAAATATTGCAATAATACGTCAAATTTGAAATATTGTTTGGAATGATATATAAGCGTTGATTGAAGGAATGATATGTATTCCTTCAATCAACGGTATAACCACAACATAACAACAAATTTCATATGACGCTAGCGCCATCTCATCTGTCGTTGATATTTCAATCGAAATTTCAGTATATTCAATAAACTACTAGTCTGAATATGTATGTATTCCCAACACGTTGCGATTTAATTTCAACTAATATCCGCACTGCATATTTACCGTGACATAGGCTTGATTTAACATGCAGATTGTCCCTTTAATATTAATAAAAAATGAAATATTAATAAACACCGCGAGAACAGTTGTCGTACCAGCACTGCACAGATTGTACATTACGTGACAATAATACGAATTCCATTCGAAAAGAAACAGCGAAACGCAATTCGTTATGAAATTCGTGTCGCTCAAAAATCCTCTTTATATTTCAAAACTGTGTTTTATTATGTAATAACATTTATAAAGGAGTCGTAATTTCCTCTTTTGATTTTACAATGCCGGAAATCTTTATAAAGAAGCATTGTAGAATTTTTTACGGATATTTCAACATTAGTAATTGATTTTATTGGGTAAATGATTAAACGTAAATGTTAAATATATATGCAATGCAGTAGTTTTATGGGAGATAACGTATTTACAGACTTCATGAAATTTTTAATTGTAATTAGGCATCTTCTTGTAATTTTAAGAGGAAATAGAGTTTATTATATATATTATTAAAAATTAATTGTCAGAAATAAATAATTATAATTCGGTTTTTATCCAACAGATAAATATTTTAAAAAGCAATATAAATAAATTAACACTGGAATAGGAGCATGAATAATTCAAATTTAAATTAAAATTGTAATTAACATGATATTTCATAATCATTGTTAAACATTATTATATGTAAAGAAATTATTAATTTTATAACATATTCATACAATTATAAAACAACTGATATGAAGTTTATCAGTCTAGAATTTTGCGGGAATTTCAGAGCAATATAAGGTTTTATTTTACCCATTTATCCCGAATTTATTAATCAATATTATTTTCATTTGACCCAGTAATTTTCTAGTCGAGTAGTTTTAGAATTATATATATATATTGTAATAGAGGGGAAAGGGGGATAATTTGTAAATGATAATAAATAAAATAAACAAAGTTCTTATATGAGTACTAAATCGTTGTTCGAATTTAAATCTACCGGCTAGCTAAAGTATTCTCTAATTACTGAAATAATTATGTTATAGTTCTTGGGTATATGGGTATCCCAGGATCGTCCTATGTGAAGAGTACAAATGAATTTATATTTCAAACTTCGCGGTAATCAGCGTATAACTCCACCAGTTCAGATTTGAATTTATTAGGTAGGGAGTAGACGCTCTTTATTTAGCGCGAAATCGTTAAAAACAGTCGTGTATGCAACTTGTTACTGTGATAATAAATTAAAAGTGATATAGTTATTTCAGTGGGGTATTCTCTAAATGACTCTAATAACCTATCTCGGGTCGTTGGGGGGGGGGTTCTGAATTTACCTTAGTCCTAGGATACAGCAATCCTCCAGTACGTGCGAAGTTCTTGAAGATTCTAACCTGAAAAGATTACTTTGTGGCACAGCTCTAATGCCGATGCACAAAATAAGATATGTATACCTCTTATTTATTTGTGGAACAGGATTTATCAACGGTGGAAACAAACACTTTATTTTCATAAACAAACAGATCTTGATTTATTAAAACTGATGATAACGGAGAAACATAATACACAATGATCTTGAAGAGAAATAATTTACAATTAAGCAAACAAAGACAAAACAATAAGTGTGAATGATATTGTGGCGTTATCTAATACACTTTGTAGTTTACACCAAAAACATTTTTATAGGCAAAAGTTCTACTATTTTGAAATATAGACATCAATGGCAATGTAGGCAAATTTGAACCTATGTGCATACACTTAACTTGGAGTGTACGGAAATGGAATAGAATAAATTGTATTGTAAGTATGTCCTGATATTTTATTTAAATAAGCTTATACTGATTGAAAATGTAAAATGACCCAAAAGTTTACGTTAGGTATACTTTAAGAGTTGACTTTTATTTATGATAGAGAATTAATAGGATTGAAAGATGTTACATATGTTTGACCTAGTTTTTGGCACGGAATGTGCATACAATATTAAATAGACTTGGTACAAGAACAAAATGATCATTTTGTTCTTCAATTTTTATTCCTATGTTATAAGTGGATGATCCAGTTCGATCATCCATCGACAAAGTAATTTTTCACGTGCGAATAAAGTCACGTTGTGTGACCTTCCAAGTGACACAAGAAGGTCGCCCATTTGAAGACGTTCGCGCCTAGCCATAATCCAAGGTCGAACCAAATAATACGGAAGCTGAAAAAGAAGAATAAACATTGGAGAGATTACTACCCCGCATCTACATACCAAACGAGGTCAAGAATAAACCAAACGCCCACTCACCTGGCATCTGTTCAATCCAATCCGAAGAAGGACATTAGTCGTTGACACACCTGGAAGTACACCTCCAGCTGCCCGTAATACCTGGTCTCCAACAAAATAAGAAATTAGTAACATATAAGGTACCAAGTCTATTTAATATTGTATGCACATTCCGTGCCAAAAAAACTAGGTCAAACATATGTAACATATTTCAATCCTATTAATTCTCTATCATAAATAAAAGTCAACCCTTAAAGTATACCTAACGTAAACTTTTGGGTCATTTTACATTTTCAATCAGTATAAGCTTATTTAAATAAAATATCAGGACATACTTACAATACAATTTATTCTATTCCATTTCCGTGCACTCCAAGTTAAGTGTATGCACATAAGGTTCAAATTTGCCTACATTGCCATTGATGTCTATATTTCAAAATAGTAGAACTTTTGCCTATAAAAATGTTTTTGGTGTAAACTACAAAGTGTATTAGATAACGCCACAATATCATTCACACTTATTGTTTTGTCTTTGTTTGTTTAATTGTCAATTATTTCTCTTCAAGATCATTGTTGTATTATCATCAGTTTTAATAAATCAAGATCTGTTTGTTTATGAAAATAAAGTGTTTGTTTCCACCGTTGATAAATCCTTTTCCACAAATAAATAAGAGGTACACATATCTTATTTTGTGCATCGGCATTAAAGCTGTGCCACAAAGTAATCTTTTCAGGTTAGAATCTTCAAGAACTTCGCACGTACTGGAGGATTGCTGTATCCTAGGACTAAGGTAATTTAGAACCCCCTCAACGACCCGAGATAGGTTATTAGTCATTTAGAGAATACCCCACTGAAATAACTATATCACTTTTAATTTATTATCACAGTAACAAGTTGCATACACGAGTGTTTTTAACGATTTCGCGCTAAATAAATAGCGTCTACTCCCTACTTAATACATTCAAATCTGAACTGGTGGAGTTATACGCTGATTACCGCGAAGTTTGAAATATAAATTCATTTGTACTTTTCACACAGGACGATCCTGAGATACCCATATACCCAAGAACTATAACATAATTATTTCAGTAATTAGAGAATACTTTAGCTAGCCGGTAGATTTAAATTCGAACAACGATTTAGTACTCATGGAAGAACATTATTCATTTAATTTATTATCATTTAAAAATTACCCCCCTTTCCCCTCTATTACAATATATGTATATATATAGAGTATGTTACTTGGTTATTGTTACTAAACATGACTTTGTCAACATTCAATACAAACAATTGATGTTGTTGCATAATCTCTGACATTATCACATTATATATTTGTTGACATTCGTATCTATTTGAATAACATATTAAATCGCTGCAATTCGTTGTTAGATATAATATCCCTACAGAAATGACTGTAGAAAAGAAGTTGATTGTAGTTTATAAATAATAAGAACCTCTATATATATATCAGTATGAAAAGACCTGTTACACATTGCTCAATAAGAGTCTTTAATATTTTAGAGGATTTAACATAGTTTACATATTTGTCATTACAACAAACGTGCCCACTTTGAATGGATTTAATATTAGCCTGTTAAGAATCATCAATGATATTATTTCCAGGAAAGGGTTAATTAGCTTTGGCGAAATGGTGATAATAGCGTGACCTGCATATAGAATGGTAGAGCTATTTGATATAATATACAATAGAAGATTATTACTATAATTAGAAGTAATTCGTGAGGTACTCCAATGTCAACAACTGATTCATCTTGACAAGAATTATTTCGTATTGTTTATTTACAACCGTCTAAAACAAATCAATGTAACACAGTATGTAACAGTGTATATATTTATATATTTTGTTTATAGAATGCAATAGAACAGTATTACATTATAATATGATGGTAAAGCCATGTTTTAACTAATTAAACGAAAATTGGTAGTACATATGCTACTATTAAAAAAGATAAAAAATGCCCTTTCAAAAGATTCAACAGAATTATCTGTATGGAAAATATTCTTATTCTTATAAAGAATTAATACATTATTAATGTATGCTACATTTATAACATTGAGACAACCTCTATCATCGCTAGAAGCTGGTATAGAGCAATCATCTTTGGATTCTTCTCACGGTATTGTGAATGAATTTGCTGACTACTTTTCGAACTCTTCTATAGTTACTGTTGACCTCAATTGCACTGACGTTAATTCTACTTTCACTAGATTCTCACTACACTCTGTAGCAGATGATGACTTGCTCGAAATTACGGCACTTGTGCCTCAAAACACTACAGCGTGAGATGATCTTGTCAAGTTAGTTAGAGATCCTAAACATATTCTTTGTAAACCGTTAGTCTACTTATTCAACTTTGTTGTAAAAACGCACGTTTTTTCTGATATCTAGAAGCAAGCTCATTGCTGATATGGAGATTTATATGAGCGAACATTATTGTTAATTGGTTTATAAATTATTATTTCTAAAGAAATTTGCAAAATTTGATAGAATAGCTTTGGATCATTTTGCTTAAATATATTATGTTCCATATTTAAGAAAAATGATCCAAAACTATACTATCAGATTTTGCAAACAGCTTGAAAGAAATATGGATTTATAAAGCAATTAACAATAATGTTCGCTCATAATCTCTATATCAGAATTGTTTCACTTACTCAGTCTATATTAGAGCATTTGAATGGCGACAATCAAGTTAATGTCATTTACGCCGACTTTTCCAGTAAATTTGACATGATTAATCATGGAATTCCACTTAGAAAACTAGCATTTTTTGGAACGAGTCCTTCCTTCTTACATTTAATGCAGTCCTGCTTACACAAAAGAAAAAATGTTTTTTTTTTAAATTTGGCTATGGGTTAGGAACATAACTAGAGACTTATGTTCCACAGGTATCTAATTTCTGACAACTTCCTTTCATTTTTTTATTGATAATCTTTTGACTTTCTAGTTTTGTATTACGCTGATGATTTAAAAATATATTCCAATATTTCTACACCCCATTATATACTATTATTGCAGAAAACTCTTAATGTTCTTTACCAGTAGTGCATTGACAAGTTGGAATACTCTTAAATATTGTTGTATAACGCAAAAACTTTAAATTCTTACATGCCACTACGATATTCATGAATCACCTCTATCTAAAGTAAATCTTGTCAAGGATTTGGATATTATTTGATTCTCGCGTTTCCTTCATCGACCATATAGCATCTGTTTATCTACATCCAAAGTCTTGGAGTTTTTGATGCGTAGCTCTAAATACTACGGTGACCTATCTGTCTTTAACATTTTAGATTACTCGTTTTGGTATCTAAACTAGAATTTTGCTCTGTTACTTGCTATTTTAATTATATTAGCTATCAATTAACTATAGAAAAATTACAGCGTCGTTTTTAAAATATTTTTTCTAAAATAGAAGCTTTTTATTAGCACTGGCTACCCACATCTCCTACAAAATTCTAACATTCAGTCTTTTGCTGCACTCAGGACCCACATGCTGCTCGATTTGTTTGAAAACTTGTTAACAACAAAATTGATAACCCTGTGGTACTATCTCATCTTAACTTTTTTGTTACTTTGCCGACTACACGAACAAATGCCCTTTTAAACTCATCATCTATTTTATTTCTAAATTCCGAAGAGATATTTCTGAATATCCTTTATTTCTTAACCATCCCCAGACAAAGTAATCCATGGGACAATAGAAAAGGTGCATTGCGTCCTATTCATGTTTCTCCAAATTTTTTATTTAAATAGTTTACAAGTATTCTTGCACTGTGTGCAGATGGTCCATGTGACATAAACTAAAGGGTTTTTCTAATATCTAGTGGCAATTCGTTCAATTCGCGATTAAAAGTTTGTTTGCAAAAATTCATTAAGAAGAACTTTGCTTACCGATGATTTTTCATATCTACATTCCATGCAATTTTTCTAATATAAATGAGATTTTTAATTACGCTTTGCAGAACGCGTAACGAATTTTCAAAACCTTTCACGTTTTTCTCGTGCTTCCTTGTAACGATTTTTTAACCTGCCACTAGCTCTAAACTGATTTAATATTCTTGACACGTTTTGGTTATTAATCGTTTTGTTAGGATGACTTTCATAGAAAACAGAGCCGCTTCTCTGCATGTCTTATAATTATCTCCACGAATATCAACTAACTCAGCTCTCTCTTACAAAATTAATCATTCGGTCATCTTGGTATATCTACTTAAAAATGTATTTTCTTAAAGTGACAGCGAGTGTAAACTGAATTTCTTGTTAAAGTGACAATCCAAATGACAACCACAAAACTTCTGTTACGTACATAGCACTTAAAAAGTATTACGCATTAACTACTGCTATTGTTCTTTAACAGGAAATTTAATTTTTTTCAATTATTTTAATATAAATTCATATTATTAATTTTTATATTAGTATTTTTGATATCTTTAAAAATAATTGCAGTTTACACTTACGGTAAAATCAGATTCTTTTAATTTTCTTAATAATTAAGTACGAGTATTATGAAGTAATTCTGAATAAAAAATATTAGGTCTCTTCAATTGTTCTAACTTTTCCTTCCTATATTTGTTTTGTGAAATTAATTATAAAAATATCCTGCGTAGATAAGTTGTCTATAATCTATATATTACATTATCCGAATACGTATTTAGTGACGTTCGTACATTGGTTGCCTTATAATTTCGTTACGATATGAAGGGGATGTAATGGACACGTGCTTGTTCTACGTTAGCTTTCTTTTAAAAATATAAAGCAGAAGAAAAATCTCGTCGAACAATCCATTTGCGATAAATTTAAAAATTCGAGTGAGAATTGTATTTTCTTATTAAGTAAATATTTAATGTTCACTATTATTTAGAGAACCATTTTAAATTTCATTTTGGTACAGCAGAAAATAAATAACTAAATTTACTTCATCAATGCTAATATATGTATTATTCAACTACCGACACAAAATAGTAGATGGGTCATTTAAATTGTAAAACAGGGTCCAGAATATGGTAATGAATAAAATTAGATTTACTCACAACTGCAAAATATAAATATTTCATATATACAGGGTGATAGGAGCACCCAAATAACAGAAATTAGTAGATATTTATTAATTGGGCAAATTACAGCAACAGGTAAAGTGTAGCTTGAAAAACTAGAAATATTTATTATAAATTTAACAACAAACTGTATAAATGTTTCCATGACGCTAAGTGACCTTTTAAACACACCTTGACAAGCTGTAGTTTCGTACACTTTAGTCACGGGCTGAAGTTAGCAACGGGCACTTTAGTCACGGGATGAAGTTAGCTCTAGGTTTTTTTAAATGCAAAAATTAAGTGAAATTTTCAATCAAGATGGTTGACACTTGTCATCAATCTGTCAAAATAATCCGACATGGTTCGACAATACACAAGTAATTTTGTATTATTTTGATTATTTGTGGTCGTAGAAGAAGTATAGTATGGAACTCGTTTTATTAATCACTCGCTGCGCTACAAACTCATGACTAAAATGGCGTTTATAGAACTTGATACATAATATACTATTAAGATGCTGTCTTGCCAAACTCTAAATACCACTAACCTTAGATGTGTAGACAAAATAATAGGGGATAAATATGCCGAAGACGCGCAACTGCAAGGAACCCAAATAATCAAAAAATTACTTAAAAAGTGGTGTAAATACCGACATTTTGAATTCTCATTCGATACACCTGCATAAACTGGAACCGCCAATCGGATTAAGCTAAAGTATAAAAATATTTAAAAAAAAAAGAAATTCTACTTTAAGTAACAATCTTTTTTTTTGTAATAGTTTAATTTAAAAAAAGGTGTAGCAATAACAATGAAATACGTATTTGACTTTTGATAATAGTGAGATTTCGGTATTATATGCAGACATAAATAAATGAGCAAGAAAAGGAAAAAATAAATATTTTACATCACAATATACAGAAAACTGAAACCAAAAAAAGAATAACAATTTTAAACTATAATATACAGGGTATATTAAAGAAAATTGACGCATTGGAGTCGGTATTCAACACATACCTTGTCGACATTGTTTGCCTGATGGAACACTTTTTAACCAACCAAAGAATAAAACTCGTAAATATAAATGGTTATAAAGTGGCGAGCCAATATTGTAGAATGGACGAAACCCGTGGGGGTTCACTAATAATGCTAAAAGAAGACATACAGGCCACAAATAGGACTGACATAATCGAGCTGTCCGTTGAAAATAAAATTGAAATATCAGCGATAGAAATTAATACTAATAAGATGGTGGTAATAGCTTTTTACAGACCACCATCAGGAAATGACCAGATATTTAAGGAAAAAAATCAATGAATTGTTAGATATAGTAGATCAAAACAATAACGAAAAAAGTGTCTTTATTGCGGGTGACTTCAATATGGATCCAGTTAAATAATCAAAAAATAAAAAACCTGACAGATATTTTTCATGTCTTTAACCTTAGACAGGTATTTTATGAGCCATCTAGAGTTACACACACCAGTAGCACCTTGATAGATAATGTTTTCGCGAACATTGAGGGGTCCAGCTATACGTCATGTACCGTGGACCTTCACTTGTCAGATCACAATGCGCAATTCCTCTCCTTCGAGACATTTAAGCAACAAATGGCTGAAATAAAAACAAAAACCAAGATAAGTTTCAATGAGCACAATATCAATAACTTTAAGAACGAATTAGAAAGTAAACTATCCTTATCGATGACAATACCAGATGCCGTGGAATCTTTCACCTGCTTCCATACCATCTTCATGAGCGAGTTCGAGCAACACTTCCCTGAAAAGAAAGTAAGGGTACCGAATGGTAGAAGGAGTAGTGAACAAATACATAAGGAAGAATTTATCAATATGAAAAATACACTGGATGCCTGGGCATTGATGGCTAAAACGACCAAAAATCAGGAATGCTATACCATATATCGCCAGCTTAAACAGAAATATTTGAAAATGATATCTGACTACAAGCGCCATTCGAATGCACAGTATATAAAGGAGTCAGATAACAAAAGCAGAGCAATATGGGATGTAATCAGAAAAGAGACAGGGAGTGCGGGAGAGAGGAAGAACAACCTGACTCTGGAGGCCTCGAAACTGAATCAATATTTCTGTTCTATTGGTGAGAGAACAGTAAAAGATATTAAAACGACTGACACACCGAAGATATACCTGCAAAATCTGTCTTTGGAGAACTCTGGCTCCTTTTATCTTGAGCCAGTTACTAATGAAGAAGTACGTAAAATTATCATAAACCTCAAGGCGAAGCATACCAGGGATGTATACAATGTGTCAAGTTATTTACTGAAACAAATCAGAGACGAGATAAGCACACCTATTGCGGATATCCTTAATAAGTGTATTGAACAAGGCACCTTCCCAAAACAACTGAAATTAGCAAAGGTAATCCCTATATACAAACACGGTGATACAAGTTCGTGTGAAAATTATAGACCGATAAGTGTTCTGCCAGCTGTATCAAAAATCTTTGAGCAGGCTATTGCTCAGAGATTAAGGCACTACCTTGAAAGAAAAAGATTCCTAACCGGCAAGCAACATGGATACAGGAAGGGACACTCTGTAATAAGTGGCATGGCAGCAGCCTTGGATTACATATTTGAGGCACTAGATAATAGGATGTGTGCAGAGATGAGTATGCTTGACCTTAGCAAGGCTTTCGACTCGGTGACTCCAGACATACTATTCGAAAAATTGGAACACCATGGGGTGCGTGGCCTCCCCTTAAAACTACTAAAATCATACATGTCAGAAAGAACTCAGATGACAGCAGGGAACAATAGAGTCTCTGAGATATCCGAAATAAAATACGGAGTGCCTCAGGGGTCAATACTTGGCCCACTTCTGTTTCTTGTGTATATCAATGATATGCCAGTCAATGTTCCGGATGCGGAGTTGTGTGTATATGCCGACGATACGTCGCTGCTGGTCAGAGCCGGGGAACAGGATGAACTGCGGAGAAAATCCACTGTAGCCGTACAACATGCCGAGGAATGGTTCGCAGCAAACAGATTGAAAACAAATCCTGACAAAATACAATCCTTGAGATTTACCACAAAAACATTAGAAGAAGGTGGGAACGCCAAATTCTTGGGCTTCACTATGGATTCATACCTAAGATGGAATCTACATGTGGACGATCTGGCTGGGAGATTGACTTCCGCGGTGTTCGCTATTAAAAGATTAAAACATATTGCTACCTATGAGGCAGCTAGAGTGGCCTACTTTTCGTACTTCCACTCCCTACTAGGCTATGGAATCCTTTTTTGGGGACATACGGCGGGTGCGACAAGAATATTCGCTCTACAAAAGAGGGCAGTTAGATCGCTGTGCGGCTTTAAGTATGGTGAGAGCTGTAGAAACTACTTTAGAGAGCAGGGGATACTTACCATGCCATCGGCATTTATTCTTGCGACGGTGGTGTATGTTCACACTAACAGACACTGTTCGATACCAATGGGTACAATCACCAATATACTACCCGAGAGAGAAACCAACTAAGAACTCCCCATCAGAGATTATCACGTTCCCAACTGTCTGTGGACCACTGGGGCCCAAAACTATACAACCGCATAAGCGCAGATATAACAACGCTACCTATGACCTGTTTCAGGAGGAAGATGAGGGATGTACTAGTTGATATGGAGTGTTATTCAATAGCAGACTTCCTTGCCTGAAATTTTATGTACGTTTTTGTATTGTGTTGTAATGTGTTGTATTAATGTTTTGTAGTTTATTAATGTTTTGTAATTTATTGACGATGCTCTGTAATATTTTGATTACGAACTATAATATAAATATACAAAATAAATATACAAATATATACATATCTTTTACAATTCCGCCGCTTAACTGTATTCCTTTACTTTAATGTGATACCTGGTCATTTAAGAAACGAATTTAATTTGGTTGTGAGTTCTGCAAAATTTATCCGTTACTGATTTACTGTTTACTGAGACACTTCTGCAGCGCCCTTTACTTGATAAAGCCGTCTACGATGCTAGCAGTGGCAGCCTAGTGCTGCCACTGCTGCTCGATGTGCAAAGATTTTCTACATCACTTTATGTTTTGTTTAATAGAAATAACTGTAAATAATTAATACTCTATTAGATTTTTGTATTTAGTCTTTTTCTAACTTCTATATTAAGCATCACTTTATATCTATAAAGTAGATTACATGCAAGATGCATATATTAGAAATATATATTTCAATTTTAAATAAAATAGTATCCCTATATTATAAAGAAAGAGATACCAAACTTTCTTATCTCCTGCAAATGTTATGGCGGTCACAATAAAATGATAAGTTTGCAGGCAAAAGATTAACCTCACATCTGGTCTCATGTCAATTAACATCGTATGCAATAACAACAAGAATTGCGTTGTTTCCAATCGCCATTATATAGCATGATCAAAAGGATCAAGAAGCCCTATTGTAGAACCACGAGGGATTTTCACTTAGTCGTAATAATGGACGAAAGCACCACAGAAGAAATCGAAAGGCCCGAAAATAATTTAAAAAAAATCAAGAAGACGTAGTGGAAGAATAGTCACCCCTAGCTACCACGCATAAATGCATATGGCTCGGTTACAGTTTCCTTCTTGCATCGTTCTAGCCGTCTGACACCCCTGCGGGTACGGAGTACGACAAATGGCCCTTTAAGTCTGCCTAGTAGCAAGAATACTACTATGTTTCTATGGCAATATCGATTCAAAACTCTCACCCGGCTAGCGTGTATACTTCACCAAAACTGAATCCGAATAGTCGGTCTGGTTCGTGGACGTTCGACATCCTGGTCCCGTGACACGAAGCTGCTTGGCGCCACAAGTGGTCCAAGCTCCGGACAGAGAGCTTTCCGGTAAGCGCACGCGATATCCCGAGAGCTTTCGCGGTCGACATACGCGCACTTATCCGTGGAACTAATTAAGCTTCGATACGCTTTCGTTGTAAAATTGGCGGAGGATCCGGTCTCTGACCGGGGCAAAGATTGCTATTATTTTCTTAGATGTCGAAATAAATTAAGTGTTCTTTTTTTTTCTTGTAGTCAACTTTTAAATGTAGAACGCTAGGCGGGAAAAAAAACAATTCCAAATACAGTGAGAAACGTGATTTAATGTGAAAATTGCGCTTTATCGACTCCTGTTCGAACGTTGCGCACCCGTGCTGTTACACCGAGAGAGCGAATAAGGATCCTTAAGAACACCTGTTGAAAAACTTCGTACAGGTTTCTCATATATTTACAATTTCTTTTCAGGAGTTCTTTTTTCTTCTTCTCAAAATAGGGATGGAGTAACATTTTATATTCGCATTAACATTAATGTATTCAACGTGTCATTTTATTGCTGTTAAATGAATATTAAATGCGGGGCATTACATAATGCTGTAAGAATTTAATCATTCTAATTTGTTTTTGTAATATGAAATTCCACGCCTGTAGGCTACAAACAAACGAATGAAAGTAGAAAAATATGTGTATTATATATAAGACAGGGGCAGATATTGATTTTTTATATCTTGTTGTTTTTATTATATCAGTAAGTGTTTACGCCAACTAGAAACTCACTCGTTTTTATTTACCGGAAGTATATTTCGTATTTAATTTTTTTTAATCAATCTCTGTGTGTATTACGCTGAAAAAATAAATGTGTTGTTTTTTAAATATTTTTACAAAGTAAATAATACATAACTTTTTGAAAAGTAGACGCACATTACTTTTATTTATACACTGTCTATCATTTTAAATCTCAAAACTAGGCTTGATAATAATAAATAATTAATAGTTGATAAATTAGATAAGTAAAGCGAAATTCGAAATTCAAAATAGTGATGCTAATTTAGCAGGTTTCCAAAAATAAGGAGCACGTCATATCCCTCTAAAAATAACAAATAAAAATTAAAAATGTAACATTATCTGTTAATTTTCTATTTTCTCATTACGTTCTAATCTTAGTCCAACCTTATATAACTACCTTTATATTGCTTTACATCTTACCACAATATTCTCGTGAAAGTGTAGAATATTCAATCATTTTAAATTTCAAAACTAGGCTTGATTGAGACTAAACAATCAGATAGCCTTTATTTTGCCATCTGTTTTTTTTTATCTCGGTGTTTTTGTTATACCTAATATGTTAATATGTTAAATACAAGTTTAGCTTTTTTAAAATCATTTTTTTACCCTTTTTTGTCCAGTGGAATGTGACCACACAAGCATTGATTGATTATATTATACTCTGTCTCAGAATAAGAAGGAGTGATTCAAATATCCCGCCAAAACCCGGAACAAATAACTTTAAATATAGTATAGAATTTGATATCACGTCTAAAAAGTTCGGAATGTAGTAATTAATCAACAATTTGAAATTTTATTATTTTTTTTAATAAGTGTAAATAATTTACGTTAATAAAATTATTGTACAAGGGTGGCTTTTTGGATTAATATATAAAATTTACTCAAAATTAAACTCTAAACTCGAGCATATAGAAATTCATGAAAATTTCTTTTTAATATGAAAGCTAATATTTTAAATAATAGTAATAATAATAATATCTTTATTACAAATCACAATCTACATACAATAGCATACAATACCACATAAATATATAATAATAAAATTTAAACATTATGTAATTATCTCATATACGAGAATTAGCTGCAGAAATTATATTGATTCATTAGACAACAATAACTCACTTTCACTATCATTATTTCAAACACAAATAACAAATGATTCTAGAATATTATCCATTAATCCACCCCACAGTCTTTTTTCTATGTAGCTAGCTTTTCTACACTAAGTGAATGGATGATATGGTGCATTATCCATGACTATTAGAGCATTATTTGAAAAATTATGTAATACTTTTCAAACCATTTATTCCATTACTGCTTTTATACATTCGAAAAGTTTCTTTTTAATAAAAGAAACTGCACAGCTTTTACTATACAGTATTTTTAATATATACCGGGTGTATTATGAAAAACCTTTCGTGTTGTAACTTTTTTATTTTTTATCCGAATGTAATAAATTATACGTCGAACTAAATCGTTTTCAAAACACTCTAACGTGATCCGTTTTGAATTTTTTTTTGACACTTTGTTTTTGACAGACAGCAGCAAACAGTGTTTTTTTTAAATTGTACTATATTTTTTTTTATTACTTATTCAAATATTTGTTTCTTTCTGAATATGAAACTGTAAACAACGATACCCTTGAATGAAAAAAAAACGAGAAATTGAAGGTTTTTTTTTTAGTTCAATTTATTCTGGTTTTTCCGAAAACAGAGATTTTTCTTAAATGCATTTTAAATACTCTATTTCATTTTATTACCAGCAAATGTGTGTATCATTTAAAATCACTTTCATTCAATCCTATATAGCCCATAAAATAGTATATTATGCAATGAGCATTTAATGTAGCTATTAAGACACGAGTAAGAAAATTACAATACGAGGCGAAGCCGAGTATTGTAATGAATACGAGTGTCTTAATAGCCATTAAATGCGAGTTGCATACACTATTTTTTCTACGACCCCATAATAAAACATTATTTTTTGAACATTCCAGTTCATAAATTGAGGTTAAAATTTTCCATGCATCTTTGCGAATTTAACTGGTAATAAATTGCCCGTGGTTACTAAGGCTTGTTCCATAATTTCTGGTGGACTCAAATTTTACATTTCACTGTCATTATCGCTCATTTTTACCGTTTATATTTTCAAAAAAGCACAAATTTTAAGTACTTACTTGTAAATTGCAGAGAACTGTCACATTTATTTAATTTGTGTATCTGTCAGATATGCAGTCGCCATATTGAATATTGTTTGAATATTGAAATGTCGCATTCCTATTGGATATAAACTTGCATCGTAATGAAAAATCTGTATTCCTATTCGATATAAACTTGTATCATAATGAAAATCTGTATCGTAATGGACACATTAAAGTACAGGTTCGGCATATCTAATAATACAATTAAAGTATGGGAGTAGAAAAAGTATTATAAACCAATGTTACCAGTGTTTCATCAGTTTCTTTACAGACTTCGTTACAGACAGTAAGCTAATCAACATCTCTCGTTAAATAACAATTGTGAGATCTACTTTGTAAATAGGTTTAGGTGTTTTTATTAAAATAAATAAAATTGTGAAAACACTCCTAGTTTCAACATAACTGACACCAAATAAAAGAAGTAGGCTTATACGGAAGTTACGCCCCGTGAGCGGTGGGTAAACAACAATATTTACCGTGTTTATTGTAAAAATTTAAAAATCTAGCAGTCATATTGAACAATAAAAGTGCATTCCAAATTTTCGAAGGTTTAAGTGTTTTTATTAAAATAAATAAAATTGTGAAAACACTCCTAGTTTCAACATAACTGACACCAAATAAAAGAAGTGGGCTTATACGGAAGTTATGCCCCGTGAGCGGTGGGCCAACAACAACATTTACAGTGTTTATTTTAAAAATTTAAAAATCTAGCAGTCATATTGAACAATAAAAGTGCATTCCAAATTTTCGAAGAGAGCTGTGACATCTGTCAGTCACACATTAATTATAACATTTTCAATAATTTATTTCTAAATTTTGTTATTGAAATGGATAATGGCGAATGTGTGGATGCGATTCAAGCATATTTTGAATGCGGAAAAAATTCTGCAGCTGCTTTGCGACTTTATGGAAATCTTTTTCCTGACAGACTGCGTCCAAGTGCCGATAAGTTTGGAAGGCTCGTGCGAAATTTACGAAATTTTGGATTATTCAAAAAACCGAAAATAAACGCAGTCTAATTCAAAATCAGAATTTAGAATTAAGTGTCTTGCTCTATGTGGAAGAAAACCCTAATACGTCTACACGAGAAATTGCTCACTACATGCAGGTATCACATTATACAGTTCAGTACATTCTGAAGAAGCACAAGTTCTTTCCTTATAAACCACGGAAGGTGCATGCTGTCGGTGAAAACAACCCTCAACGTGGGGTTCAATTCTGCAAGGTTTTCTTGAATAAACTAAGGGAAGATCCAATTTTTTATCGTCGCACAAACGTTGATTTAAAAGATTTAGGCGGTCAAAATTATTTTAGACCGTATTCTGACTTTAAACCAAATATGTTATTGTAAAGTATTGTCTTTTATAATGCGAGTATATTTTTCCCGCCAAAAAGTAAAAATAAATAAAAAAATAAAAGACGTAATCTTAAAAAAAACAAAATTAATTTTTAATAAAAAATTTTAGATAAAAAAATAATATTCTCGCTACAGATTAATAATTCACGTGCAAATAGATTATTTAAATAATTAGTTTATAAGTTTATGGATAAATCCTGATCCGTGTCTGAAATATCGGATTCAGTATTCGGGTCAGCCGATAATAACATATTGATTGTTACTGGGCAATGATCCTGGTTTGATACTTTTTTTTGTTTTTCTCATGCCACTTATTAGTGGGTCCGAACTTAGTAATAGTCTATTGTATATGTCAAGATTGCATTCCTCTCTCGAAAACTTTCTTGCGTAGTTTTCGCGCTATAATCGACAGTGCTTATTTCTGGCTTCTGCGGCCTCTTCAGAAAACTATCCTATCGGTAATAAGGCATTCTCAATTATAGCTGCACCATGAACTAGTATTTTATGCATAGTTGGGGTTATTGGGTGCCATGCATATAAGTTGACATACAACGTCGCAGTTGCCAAGGCATATTTATCAAATTCTTGGTCGTTTGTTTTATGACCACTTGAGATAGTTTCCAGTATAACCTTCAATCTATATATTAATTCAAAATCAACTTTTGTTATGTCGGCAGCTAATTGAGGGTTTTCAAAGAACCTCCTGCTCGTATTCCCATCATTGGTATTTCCAAAATTAGTTTTCGGTATGTCGACTAACAATCCAGTTTCTTTTCGAAATCTTTCCTGAATATGTTTTTTTTGTAAGCACTTCTAACTCTATTTCTTTGTTAGTTCTCTTCTCTCTATACTTTTTTACTGGTAATTTGTACGCCAGATGCAAAACACTTACAAATAATCGAATCCTTGTATGTAGTACAGATAACCCAAATTCAATAGCCGTAGAATTTGTATCGAACTTTGGGTCAGATTGTTAAAATCTTTAGATGTAACTCAGCAAATAAAACACTGACTTGATGATTTTGTATCGGTTGCAGCGTTACACACTTTGCCACCGATCATCGTCATTTTAAAGACATGTTCAAACATGAATTTGCGCCCATGCAAATATACTTCAGTAGGAGTCAACTTCTTGGCAGATTCTTCAACGTAACTGATTTCCTCCTTTATTACATCAGTCGATTCTTTGACAAACCTAAATCGTATTGGTCTGCAATATCTAGGCGATGATGTTGGGTTTTGCCAAATTATTTTTTTTTGCTTCTTTGCCACACATTATTCGAAGTGGTACAAAAGAGCTCAGGAATATATTTGCGTCTGAGGCAGCGTCATCGTCGAATTTTTGTTTATATTTAGCTTGTGGGGTCCGTCACAACCCTATTTACAAATAATTTTCAAAGAATTAATTTATTTGTCTGTTAGAGAGGATATCTTCTAGCGCCATTGATAAGCGTGTAACTGTATTATCAACTACGCTTTGTAAATCGCTTTCTGCGCAGGTACTTGTGACCTTTATACTATCTTTGGGCAGATTCTTTTTTTTTGCTTTTAATAACAGGTTGAAGCACGGATAAAATGATTTATTTGTATTTCTGATGATTTCATACTGTCTTTTGGTTAAATGGGCTTCAACAAACTGCTAGGGCTTGTAACGGTGTAAGAGAAGTAACTTTTTCTGGTTCTGATTTTCTGTAAGCTTTTCTGTATATCCCAGAACGAGTTGGAAAATTTGTGATTTCTTTTAATATTTTCGAAGCATTCCTTTTTCCTCGAGCTTGTAAAGTGGTTTGCGCTGCATAAACGATTACTTCTTCATTAAGCGAAGAACGTATGTCTGCAGTTTTTCTTCTCTTAGTCCTCTCACTAGAATCTGCAAATGTTTTAAAAGGCCGACCTGGCCGAGTTTTTATCTGCTGAAAATTCAAATGTTCCTTCTAACCAAGCTTCATTGGTATTCAGAAATTGCTTCTTTTCTATGGGCTTTAGCCCATTTTCCTCTTATTGATGTTTTAAATTACGCAAATCTTTGTTTTAAACTGCCTACATTGTCTGATGTGCCACCATTACGCAACACGTGCTCTTCCAGATATTTAATTTTTGCATTTAAATTGGGCAAATCTTGCTGTTGCATTGGATCGTAAAGATATTTACGAGTCACTGTTTTTGTGCCCGAGGTACCAGGTGTACCTAGAACAAAGAATATCGCACTTTATTACATTTTAAATAAAATTGCTTTTTATTTTATTATCAATAAAAACCCTTTAATATGGCCATCCGCAGCTATCCGCACTCAAACGGTATGTCATTAATTAGGCTAATATATGTAGTAAACAATACAATAGCAAGCAGTACGCGATAGGAGGCGATAATATAACTAAATGTCTATTAAACGAGAAAATTAAGTAGAAATTTTATTACAACACGACCTTTCTTTGAACTTCTACATATAGTACAAAATAACGTTTAATATTGTTCAAACATATCAATACTTATTGATTCTTACCTGAACTATTCGAATCCATCACTACCACATCAAAAAATTTGGTTTCAAACACAAAATTTATCTTTTTTTAAAGGTTCCAACAAAAAGCACTGATAACAATGACATGCACGTTGCCAGACGACCAAGTTTCAATTATTTGCGTGGCATGCGCTAATAAAAATTTGCGAGTATGAGTAGTAAATTATTGTTACTGGTACATATTTCTGGCGTTGGTATTTTTAACATCGCTTTTTAAATTTGACTTTTGGCCGGCTAATTCTTAATAATCAACCTATGTGCGTCGTGTGTTGTGGTCAGATGAATGCACTTTTGGAAAAAATGGTGTATTCGACAGAAATAATCATCGCCATTGGAGCAATGAAAATAACCATGTTGTGGTGCAACACAATTTTCAAAATCGTTTCAGTGCAAATGAATAGTGTGGCATTTTAGGCGATAGACTAGTAGGGCCTTTTTTTGTTGAGTGTAATCTAAACCAAGAAAAGTATAATAATTTGTTACGCAAAGAAATAGGCGATTATTTAGATGAGTTGCCACTTGCTGAGTTAAACAGGGTGGTGTTCCAACAGGACGGTGCTACACCCCATAATGCACGAATGAATACTGATTTTCTAAATAATTATTTTGGCGTCAGATGGATGGGCACTTACGGACCTATTCGATGGCCTGCTATATCGCCAGATCTGAATCCACTGGATTTTTTTCTATGGTCTTACATTCAAAATCATGTCTATTTGACTCCACCTGATACCAGAGATGATTTAGTAAGAAGGACAGTACAAGTATGTCATCAAATACCACCAAATCTTATATTAAACGCAGCAGTTGGAGTTAATATAAGGTGTCAAATGTGTGGAACAAAATGGGGCCAATTTCTAACATTTGATTCATTAAAAGCTATGATAGCTTGATTTCTGTAAATTTCGTAGTTTTTTTTTTAATAACAATGAATTTGTCACTCAATTTAATGTAGGTGTCTTCAGGAAATAAATCTTTATTAGAATAAGTAAAAAAAAAATATGTAGTTCAATTTAAAAAAAAAGTTAACTACTGTCTGTCAAAAACGAAATGTCAAAAATTTTCTTTTAAATAACTGGTTACAGTGTTTTAAAAACGATTTAGTTTGACATATCATTCAATAAAATCAGATAAAATATAAGGAAGTTACAGCACCAAAGATTTTTCATAATACACCCGGTGTATGAAAGGCTAGTAGTTTCAAATAATCTTTCTTTTTTAGAAGATCTTAGTTGGCGTCTTCCTTTACATTCTTTAGTTATGCGATATACATTTGATTTTGCCAGTGCTATTATATATACTTTTTTATAATATATTGTAATTGAAATAATACCTAAACATATCTAAGAGTCTTCAAAATATTCACTTATAATACCATGAGTAGTCAAAGTTATGTCGATTATTTTTGTGGTGGTTACACGAATGTCTTTCATGATTGCATTTAAATACTACGAGTGCGGAGCACGAGTAGTATTCGCAATTATGAAAGACATGAGTGTAAAGCACCACAAAAATAGTAGACTCAACTTTGACTACGAATCGTATTCGAGAGACTATTCAATGAACCAAATCAATTTTTCATATTAAAATGACTCAAAATTTAGTTACACATGATTACGTTTCCATGTCAACAAAAAAAACATTTATGTTTGTCATTAAAATTTTTGGAATCGTGTTCCTATTTAGTTCGTTTCGTTGAATAAAAACGTGTTTCTAAATAATGGGAACTGAGAAAAGATTTGGCACGAAATCTGAAGACGAAATCGATGCTGAAATTTGCGAAAATATCCCTTGGAACACGAAGAAATCCAAAGATTCAGTATGGAGACAAATGTGTCATGTACAACTTCGACATCTGTCAGTAATAGTGACGGTATTAAGCTACAAGAGAAAGGTACTCCCTCGGGTACTCCCAGTGATAGCTCTGTTCCAGAATGTCTGCTGCAGCACTGCAGTAATGTTAGTTTTTCTAATTGTACCTTCAATATTGTTAGTAAATGAGTTACATTAATAAAAACTTTCACTTGTTTAAAATATCCACTTGAATACCTTCTAGGAAGATATAATCGCTGAAATTTCCTGTTGCTATGATACGAAAGTAAATATTTGCTATTTTATTGGTTCATATTTGAACAATGACAGGTGAATTGAATAGTCATTACAATTTCTATTGTTTATATTTTTGGCGTTTATATTTTGCACATACTTAAAATGTAATCATTGACGTGGCGAATTTAACTGTTTATTTGAACCTGCGTTTCTCTAATATTGACGTATTTAAATGTGCAGATTGTATTTATAACACAGTAAAATATAATAAAGCAAAACAACAATATAAGGGAATGTTAACTGGTTAATGCTTGGTTATGTTATAGAGCATGACGGAAATCGGGAGCTTATTTTTCCATATTAAATTTTCCTACGCAAGAACCAATGATATCTCTTAAAAACATATATCTTTTAGAGCGATATTAGAATCACTCCTTCTTATTCTGAAACACGGTATAATATATAGAAGAAATATTCAATAAATTAATACATGTATATTTTTATTGTACTTTTCCTCCAAACTTTAACTGTTTTTGATTTCAATTGCACTATTGGGTCTCTAATTCTGCCTCAAATTCTTGGAGTGTAATTGACCCGTTAGACATAGGTTAAGACGATCCTGAAGGCCATGAACTTACAAAATGTTTTCTTTAAAGTACAACATTGAACTAAGCAGATATTGGTTGCCATGCTCATATGTACTTCCTGGAAGAAACACGGCTCAGTAATTAATTCAGCTATAAAGGTTGACTTGTTTTTCAAGACATTGCAAATATTTTCTGTTGTACGTTTTTCCCTAGAGAAAAAAAATGTAATATAATCAAATATCTTGCTAAATCTGAAGATTCAAATTGTTTTAAACTTCTTATGTTCCAACAAATATATATTCTATTTTCTTAGATTTTCTAATGACTCAATCAATTCTAGAAATGTTATTGAAGAGATTTTCTGATTTTATTAATCACAGTATAAACTGCGGAATGAAGAATAGTCGGGACAGGTTACCGACATTGAAAAAGCTTATATCAACTGTATTTTTTTTAATTTGTAATTTTCACACGGCTTTAAACTTTCAAAGGATGTACCATATTTAAAAATGTGTTAGACAAGTTTAGAGTCAAAACCGAACAATAAATCAATTAAATAAGGGAGTTCAAAAATAACTCAGAAATTCACTATATGCCAATTAAGAAGAGCTCAACTAAAAGTGTTCCCGGAAGATGGCGCTTCGTGTTCCAAAAGAACAATAATAAATAATTATTAGTTGATGAATTAGACAAGTAAAGCGAAATTCGAAATTGAAAATAGAGATTCTAATTTAGCAGGTTTCCAAAAATAAGAATCACGTCATATCCTTCTAAAAATAACAAGTAAAAATTAATAATTTAACATTATCTGTTAATTTTCTACTTTCTCATTACGTTCTAATCTTAGTCCAACCTTATATAACTACCTTTATATTGCTTTACTTCTAACCACAATATTCTTGTGAAAATGTAGAATATTCATTCAATTAATTTCACTGTTTTGAAGAATGCTTCATGCTATTTCATGTAGATAATATGTGTTTCCTAGTAATAGAGCCCATTTTGCTCAGTAATATTTATCCATTTACACATATACCTAAATTTAAAAATGATGAGTAACTAGAACTGTATGAGCTGCTAACACGCGTCGGCGTCAAAATCACGTAAAACCATCGGTCCCCGTTACTTTAGTTATCGTCAGGCTATGTTAGAGGCGCTTGCGCGGTCGGAAAACGGCTAAAACTGAACCTTATCTAGAACATATACCACATTTATACTTCTTCATATAATAGAAATTATTCTCAGTAAGTTGATGATAAAAAAGTATCTGATTTATTCAAACAGTTTATTGTTTAAATCACACATTTATGTCTATCTAGTTAAAAGCTTTTTTCTATTCCGGTGCTATAAAGTTCACTTTACGACACCCGTTTTGGTTGCATAAAGTATTACTTTATCGCACGCTAATTTTATTTTTTTGAAGTTGGTAACAAAAAAAAATGAAACCAAATCGTATTTAAATGTCAAAATATAAGCCTTTAAAGTAACAAAAATGTGCAATAAAATTGTACAAAGAATAAAAAGCACACATGCTAACATTTCACTTACTAATTAGCAATATAAATTGTTAAGCAGAGTTGGATGATAAGTTTTCGGATGCTACTATTGACATTTACTTACCATGTTGAATAGTACCTGTTATAAAAGTGTGTTTTGATAAATATGTAGAGAGTTTGTGAACGAAAGATTTTACAAATTGTCTTCTGCTATTTTGCGAATCTCTGGGGGCGTAAAGTTATTTATTTCGTCCTTTTTGTAGATAATTTGAAATAATTTATTGTATAAATCAGTCTGAATTTTAAACACAATTACATATAGCACCACCGATATTCAAATATTTAAAACGTTCTACTTAAAAATCAGAGTAACCAACTTCAAAAAAGCAAAATTTCTAAAATATTCGAACAAAACATGTCTCTTATTTTAAGCTTTTTTGAACTTTTAATAACCGAAATAGAAAAAATAGTATAAAATACACGTTTCATAAGACATTTTGCGCACTTGTTCTTTAGAAAACTCGCCTAGCGGCTCGTTTTCTAAACTTGAACGCGTGCGCAAAAATCGTGTCTTATGAAACTTGTATTTTAATATACTATTTTCTATTTCGGTGCTATAAAGTTCACTTTACGATACCCGTTTTATAAAGTATTACTTTATCGTACGCTAATTTTATTTTTTTGAAGTTGGTAACAAAAAAAATGGTACCAAATCATATTTAAATGTCAAATAATAGCCTCTAATGTAACAAACAATACAAACATGTGCAATAGAAGTTGTACGAAGAATAAAAAACACTCTTGCTTTATTTATTTATGCTAATTGACAATATAGATTGTTAAGCTGGATGATAAGCTTTCTGATGCTACTATTGAAATTTACTTCCCATATTGAATAGTACAACTGTTATAAGCATTTACTGTAACACTAGAAGATCCGTGTTCATTAATGGAGATTCAATGCAGATTCATTGATCACACTATATTTTGTATGAATTCATGCTGATTTGCATTGACTGACATCACTGTCTATTATATCAGAAGTCGATGGAGTCCGAATGAGTTTAGTGGATGTATTAACTTTAGTAGACAGTATTTAAGCAACCTCAACTTTTTTCTTGGTGGAATTATCAGCATAGTGTCGGATGCAGATCCTGATATGTTACATTGTAAACTTAGGACTGTGATGGATCAATTTTTTAATTATTGTAACAAAAACGCTTTGGTTGTCAATATTCAAAAGACTGCACTTATGGAGATTCACAACAAACGAAAGTCTCCAATTAACATAAATCTTAATCTCAATGGAAGCATCTTGAGAGAGAAGGCGTCGGTGAGGTTTCTGGGCTCAATTATTGACTGTCATTTCTCATTGGAGGAAGAAATAGATCGTATTTGCCAAAAGTTGAATAAGGGTTTTTACGTTATTTCTACTTTAAAGCGCATGCTGTGCAGTGAAACACTGGTACAGGTGTATTATGCCCTCGTTTATTCGGCAATCTCATTTAATATTACTGTTTGGGGACAGTGTAGTGACGTTAGACGGGTCTTTGTTATACAAAAACGCATTATTCGTTTAATATTTTATATAAAACCAAGAGACTCGTGTAGAGATGCATTTCTGACGGGTAAGATCCTAACGGTGACGTCAATTTATATTCTAAAACTCTTGACATACATTTTTGAACATAAGGATTCTTTTCTCAAAAATTCTGACTATTATAATTATAATACTCGCGCTAAAGCAGATATACGTTTGGACAAAGTAAATCATATGTATTATAAGAAATCACCCATAAGTGCTGGATGTCGATTATTTAATCTGCTTCCAGAGAGGTTAAAGTCACTACAAAATGTTAACGTGTTTAAGAGGAGGCTAAAGGATGTATTGCTTACTAATGTCTTTTACAATATTGAGGAGTTTGAAAATTATTTTAAAAATAACTCACTTGGCTGTGCTCAGCGGACATTTCTATGCTACTCTGTGACAAATGTTTTTAATGTTAATTTTCCGTCTTGATTTATTATTACTTTAGGTTTGAAATGTTATTTATATTTAGATATGTGTACTTGTGTGTTTTGTACTTACTTTTATAATTACATACTTAATTATTTGTGACTTGTTACATGTACATTTGTATCTTTAGGAACGAATAAACTATCTATCTATCTATCATGTAACCTTCAGTCACTACAGAGAATTTATATTCTCCAAGGCGCTTAATTTTTATTAAGTCACCTTCACTATTAGCTAAAGTAAGTAGCAATGTTTTTTGATACTTTTCCTCTAGTATTAATACCAATTAGTCTATTCATACAAGATCCATTTCTATATTTCAGGAAGAAGCGTGTATGTGTAACATGACTGGTACGAAGTGAATAATATTTTGTAACCAAATCAATCCATAATCTTTGTGTTATAATAAATTGTCTTGGAATGTAAGTTTTAGTTTTTGACATTCCAACCATTATGACATAATTTTTAAACAGTATATCATCTAAAATCATGTTTGTTATTTCTTCACGACGACAAGCTGCATTATAGCCCATTAGAAGGATAATTTAACAGACTATTAATATGACTATTATAACAGAATATTGTCAAAAATTAGTAAAATACTACTACAATATTGTTTTTATTACTTGCTTTCATTGCTGAATATGTTTTATCGTCAGCTTCTATTATAAAACGGTTAATATGATCTATTTCTAATATCTTGGATTTTAGAAGGCTTGAGATGTCTATACTTTTATAAATATTTAAAAAACATCTTAACCTTGAATATGCAGACCACAAGGACGATGCCTTTTTTATCTTGCTTTCTTTATGAAAATAAGCAATTATTACATTTTCGTTATATTCGCGATATTATTTTCTTTACACTGTTTCAAAAAGAGCTGGTATTGTTTTTGATAAATGTGTCTAAGACTTTATTGGAAAAAGATTTTGTAAATTCTCTTCTGCCATTTTACGAATCTCTGGAGGCGTGCAATTATTTATTTCGTCCATTATGTTGATAATTTGAAATAATTTATTGCATAAATCATTCTAAATTTTAAACAAAATGACATATAACACCGGCGATATTCAAATACACATTTAAAATGTTCTACTGAAAAATCAGACTAACCAACTTCAAAAAAACAACATTTCTAAAATGTTCGAATAAACATATCTCTCACTTTAAGCTTTTTTGATCTTTAAATACACGAAAAAAAAATAATAGAAAATACACGTTTCATAAGACATTTTGCGACATCTTTAGAAGACTCACCTCGAAGCTCGTTTTCTAAACTAGATCATGTGCGCAAAAATCATACTTATCTTCTATATAACTTGTATTCTAATACACTATTTCATATACAGGGTGAGTCATTAGTAGCCGCTTCTTCGATTGCTCTTTTGTGTTTTCAATAAAAGAAAAAACAATTAGTTGAAGATCCATGGTTTCTTGCGGCGCATATTGCAAAAATACTTTAAGCTCTGACGCGCTTCCGGTTTCACCGGAAATGCACGGAACTAATTTTTTTTAAATGACTGACACTATATATTTTTGGATTTTCTTATACTGCTTTAAATTGTCTGTTCAACTGTTTTTCCTTTTTCAAAATTGAGCTAATACTTTTTGAGTTATTAAGATTAAGAACTCAAAAACTATTCGCTCAATTTAGAAAAAGAAAAAACAGTTGAACAGACAATTTAAAGCAGTACAAGAAAATCCAAAAATATATAGAGTGAGTCATTTAAAAAAAAATAGTTCCGTGCATTTCCGGTGAAACCTTCAAGTATTTTTATAATATGCGCCGCAAGCAACCATGCATCCTCCACTAATTGCTTTTTCTTTTTTTTAAAACACAAAAGAGCAATCGAAGACGCGGCTACTAATGACTCACCCTGTATAAGTTAAACTACTTTATTTCATATACTTCATTCAGAAGATAACTAAGCGGTTTTCGAAAGCATCCCACATTGAGTAATTTGTATTATGATAGAATATATTATGAAATAACAAAAGTCTAGAACAAATATTACAAACACGCTACCAAGAAGTTTCATATTTATTGTAATTATAAAAATTACATTATAGGTTTCTTTATCAACGCATAATAGTATATTATGCAATGAGCATTTAATGATAGCTATTAAGACACGAGTAAGAAAATTACAATACGAGGCGAAGCCGAGTATTGTAATGAATACGAGTGTCTTAATAGCCATTAAATGCGAGTTGAATACACTATTTTTTCTACGACCCCATAATAAAACATTATTTTTTGAACATTCTATATCATAAATTGAGGTTAAAATTTTACATGCACCTTTGCGAGTTTAGCTGGTAATAAATTGTTGGTGGTTACTAAGGCTTGTTCCATAATTTCTGGTGGACTGAAATTTTACATTTCGCTGTCATTATCACTCATTTTTACCGTTTATATTTTCAAAAAAGCACAAATTTTAAGTAATTACTTGAAACACAGTTATAGCAGTCTTTATAGACATGAAAAAAGCGTTTGATACAATTTCCAAACAGAAACTATCAGAGAAAATTGAAAAGATGGGAATAAAAGGTAAAGAGAAAGACCTAATCGACTCTTATATCACGGGAAGAAAACAGAAAACAGTAGTAAATAAGACTCACAGTAATTACCTTGAGCCAGAATATGGAATACCACAAGGGGGAAATCTCCCACCCATTTTGTATATAATGTACACAAACGACATTTGTCAATTAAACATAGATGGAGAAATATACTCATACGCCCACGACACCTGTTTGGTTTACTGGGGCAAAAATGTGCAGGAGCTGCAAGAGCGCGTCAACAAAGACCTCGGTACAGTCGAGGATTGGTGCTACAACAACCTTCTGACCATTAACGAACATAAAACAGAATTCATGACATTCTCGAACAAATTAAATACTCCAAAATTTGACATAAAAATAAAAGCCCAGTCCATCAAGCAAATAGACCAAATAAAATACTTAGGATTAAACATACAGAGAAATTTAAAATGGGATCTGCACGTAAGCAGCCTAGTGAAAAAAAATGCAACAGCAATAGCTGGCATCAAAAAGATAAGAGCCATTATACCTGAAAACCTGCGAAAACCAATTTACAATGCTGTTTTTATGTCTCACATGAATTACTTAATAAATATATGGGGAAATACAACTAACAGAAATATTAACAAGTTACAAAGACAGCAAAATAAGATCTTAAAATTAATTTATAAGCTAGATAGAAGAACATCCACCGAGGAATTATACGATAAGACAAAGGAACTGAATCTTGAACAAACAATAAAACTAAAAAATATAATACTGCTATACAAAATAAAACATAATCTCATAAAAACTGAAGTCAAGTTAATCACTAACACACATATACATATGCACGCAACTAGAAGAAAATCAAATATAAGAACAGAAATATGTAAGCAATTAAAATATGAAAAAGTACCTACACCAGACGATATAACACATTATAACAAATTACCTAAAGAAATCAAAAACTTAAAATATCTACACTTTAGAAAAGCAATAAAGAGCTTTTAAATAAAAAGATATAGACAACCGCCGAAGGTAACCAGAGTAAGAACGGATAGGAGTCCTCAATACCATTGGTCCGGGATAGATGTACCGACCAGGAAACAACCCGTGACGAAGATGTAGGACCGTATACAAGCATATATATATATATATATGCATCATTTGTAAGCTTAGCTTTACTATGATATGTATTACATATGTTTTTTTTTTCAATAAAGTATATATCGTATAAATTGCAGAGAACTATCACATTTATTTAATTTGTATATCTGTCAGATATGCAGTCGCCATATTGAATATTGTTTGAATATTCGAATGTCGCATATTTATTGGATATAAACTTGTATCGTAATGAAAAATCTGTATTCCTATTGGATATAAACTTGTAACATAATGAAAATCTGTATCGTAATGGACATCGTTAAAGTACAGGTTCGGCATATCTAATAATACAATTAAAGTATGGGAGTAGAAAAATAAGAAACGAAGATCCAAAAGCCAAAAAAACAATAAAAAGTATCAAGCATTAATAAGGAAAAAACGGAAAGCACAGCTGTATGTCAAAATAAGGGAGGATTTTTTTAAAACATATACTAACTTATAATGACCAAAAGTATATTGAAGAAGCGGAAGAACCTGGTACTGATTTAG
Organism: Amphimallon solstitiale; assembly: GCA_963170755.1. Classification (NCBI taxonomy): domain Eukaryota; kingdom Metazoa; phylum Arthropoda; class Insecta; order Coleoptera; family Scarabaeidae; genus Amphimallon; species Amphimallon solstitiale. The sequence goes on along the minus strand of OY720677.1, from coordinate 104,419,934 downwards.
ATGTACCAACACAAAAAAGCGTTCTAATTATAACTGGGTAGAAGTTATGAAATTGAAAGAAATAATTAATGTAACTCGCTTTATATTGCGAGGTTATATTGGTATAAATCAAACAATTTCTCATAATTCATTCAAATAGAGAATGAACGCATCTGTTTTATCGCACACATAACGATCAGTTTTATTGTTATTTTACAAGGATAAATTGTAAAACCTACTTAGCATTTCTTTTACAACGAACGTATATATTTCACTTTGCTCCATTAATCGATTCTATATATCAAAATATCTCGTATTTAAATGCTTTTATTATGAAAATCTGGGCAAAAACTTTTCAAATGCTTTTCTAGATTTATAGGTGCGATGCTGGTTCGGGATTCGACGAGAATAAATCAATAGTTTCGTTTCAGATATAAAATCCTTTGAGAAGATATAAGCTATTTCCATCAACGAAATGCTGTAGCTCATAACTGAGAGAAAGATATACAAGTAACAGCAAAACTTTTGTAGCTTTTAAAAAAATAAAGTAAATACTTTCGTCTTCTTTGTCTCAGATGCTACTATAACAATAAGTAAATATCGATGTTTCTTACTAAAGCAGAAAGTAAAATATCAGTATCATCGGTCCATGTATTTTATTAAATTAAACTCCATTCGTTCATTTAATCTCTTTATTTTGCCAATTTTTATTGACATCAACAGAAGTGCTGTAAAAATTATTAAATATTTCTCAAAACAAAGAACAATAAACTACTACTTACACTAATGAGTTGGTACTGGCAAACGATATCAATGTTGTTTAGAATATCAGTGATGATCTTACGTTCATATTAAGAAGCATAAAAATGGAAATCAATTAAATTTCCATTATAAAATAATTAAAACCAGCACATTGACATTTAAAACAAATTGATGTCAATACAGAACAGAATAAAGTACCATGTATAGATGTTACTATTATCCTAAACTGCAATAACATTCTTTTATCTTATTATTTATATTAACGTATTTAAATCATTTGAGGTACTATATTGTTTCTATAATTATACTATTTGCTCAATATTTGAACATTATCATAATCGAAAGTATGTTTAAAATCTTAAACATGTCTTAATTGCACTAGCCTGACACGTTTTGGATAAATATATCGATTAACATGGTTGTACATTATATTTTTTAAAAAGTAATTTTAGCTTAAGGCTGAACGCCCGCTTCAAGCTGAGTTCGATTTGAAATAGGCGTACCACTGCTTTTCGTGCAAATGTAATAAAAGACAAATGTTTAAGGGTCCGCGTGCTCTGTCTTATGCTGAGGAAAAAGATAGAGAAAAGAACTTGTCACCTAATCTAATCTGCCTGCGATTTATGGCTGCGTTATGGTCTCAGATAATCGCCGGTTGGCCCACATGTTTGGCAGTCGGGAAGCAACCCCCTCTAAATTAGACAATCTATATTTTCTCAAACACACAAAAAAAGTGAAGCTGAATATGTAAAATCACCTGCCGGATTCAAATTTTGAGTTGGAAAATAAAATCGAATTCGGAAAAAGGTCGAAAAATCGTTTTTTTGTGTAAATTTTAAAATTTTCATTTTCTTCAATTTTTAATACTTATCTCGTGATATCTCAGCAATGCAGAGAGCTAGGGATCTGTTTTTTTTAAGGTTATACCCTAAAGTATTTGAATGATACTAGTGTTTTCGATTTTTCTTTATGGTGTGCAAATTTTATATAAAAAAGAAAGTTTTAGTAGACCACCAATTTGTGTAAGGTATTTTTCAGCTATCGAGTAACTAATCTTATTTTTCAGAATTTACCCATATATATGTGAAACAAAATAAAGCCAACATTCCAAAATTATTTTTTGTGCAAGAAATAAATTTCTAGATCGTTTCAGAAGCAAATTATTGCGAGTCAAATATAATAATTATACTCCCTGCGCGCAAGCCGTGTGAGTCCTAGCATGCGCTTCTAGCAGGTATACCGTTAGGGACGGGAAGAGATATTGCTTTTACTTTCTGATACGTAGTATAAGGAAGTATTGTGACACTGACACTGTATATGTACACTATATTGTAAAGAAAATATCAACGGTTTCGATAAAATAATGTCCGAGTAACGATTACTTTCTTAACATACACCGATCTCAGAAGTATTTTACAAACTGCGTAGAAACTGCCCGACATGGTAGGCGGAGCTACCTCTCGACACCATGTGCGAGCGTACCACATACTCTATTTGATTTCAGTGAATTTCGCCCAAATTTCAAAATTTTGTTTTCCGTTTCGTGACCTTATTTTTAAAAATTAAGAAAAAATAAAATTTATGTATTGCTGTTGAGTGTTACATAATTTTTAATAAAGGCTTGTGTTTTGAAATTTCTCACATTTTTATTTTTATTTAGAGCCCTTTGGACAATTTCGAAAAAATTACGATTTAACCATTGAAAGGCATTTTTTTCTTAAATTAGCGTGTAAATTCGGTAAGGTTTTCATGAAAAATACGATTAGGAAATGGGAAAAACGATTTCGAGGCCGGGCGTATAGCCTTAAAGGGCTATCATAAAATGCATGAAAAAGCATATCGTTTTAGTTAAAAAACTATAAGTTTGTGTTGGTTCGTTGTTCTCGAACACTCTGTATAAATGAAACTACTTTATCCTGTACAGCTTATGATTATCCACAATTTTTATAACATTTTTCGCTATCTAAATTATTAGATATTAATAATGATCTTTGTCTCTTCTGTGGGTCCCCCGTGGCAAGAAAAATAATTACTATTAATTACTATAATCAAGTACAGATGTGTGCATAATGTAATTTCACCAATAACGTATTGTTCATATACATATCTGCATCAGTAATTTCTGAAAACGTAATAATTTCTCCGTACGTCTACTGAATGAATGAGTAGATTATATATATTTAGTTATTATTTCACAAGATTGTATTTATTGTAATACAATAAAAATTTGTGTTACCATTCAACACAGTTTTTTTAGAGAAATAAATACTTTATCTGTAATTTATAATAATAATAATGATTATAATATTTATTCGTTCAAGAAAACATAGTACAATGTATAATGTTGACATTCGCTTGAATACGCCAATAAAAGAAAATCGCATATATAAAGTATATAACATACAATATAAAATATACGTAGAGTACGTAATAAAAGAATTGATTGTCAGACTAAATCCAAGTCTTGCTTTTTTAAGTCCAAAAATTCTTTGATGGAATAAATGTTTTTTCTCACCAAAAACCGAACCTTAAATGCTTAAATTTTCATTTTCCCAGCTTCCTGATTGACTCCGGTAAAACGTTGTGTAGCTTCACCGCAGTATAGTTCGGTGCCGTTTGAGCTCGCCCGACTTGGTGGTATGGGACCACTAAACAGCTTCTGCCATGGTGTTATAAGCGTGAACATCACTATATGTAAGGAGGTTCATGCATCTTTGGACATGCAGGAGACAGGCGATTATCTAGCATGACGTGAGAGTATGAATATTTTGCATTTTGAATATCTCACGGCTGCGCCTTGTCCTACTGACTCCAGTCATCTTCTGTTGACGGAAAATGTCCACGGCCCCCGGCGATCCACCGCCAGAGAAATATTCCATACTTTGCCCTGGTGTGGAAGTTGCTATGGTAGACCAGTTTAGCTGCCCCGTGGCCAGCTATCTTCATCATTCGGCGGATGGCATAGACTGAGGTTGCGAGTTGCTTACAAAGCTCCTTTGTATGTTCACTCCAGAGAAGGTTGCCGTCCAGAAAAATGCCCAAAAGTTTTAACGGTTCTTTTGCCCCTGAGCAGGTGGTGAACGTGAGTGTTTTAGTTTTCTCGTTATTCATCCTCAGATTATTCGCCTTGAACCACTCAATTTCTTCGGACTTGTTGCGCTTATCAGTATGGTGTGGGGCTGTCGTGCGTAGGCATCGTCCGCATATAGGAAAGCCCTTTCGCAGCTCACATTTATGAGAAGCACATTCATATAGATGACGAAAAGGACTAGTCCCATAATAGATCCCTACGGCACTCCATGAACATTAAATATCATGTCAGACTTCGCCGCACCCTAAGAGACTAGTTGTTTTCTATCGTTCAAGTACTTTTTAAGAAGTTCATGGGCGTTACCCTAATACCACAGTATTTCAGTTTACCAAACAATATATCATGGTCCACACAGTCAAAAGCTGGATTACTGTTAAGCAACTCAGCATCGCACTCATGGTCAAAAGCCTCTGCTATGGCCTCAGTCATCTCCGGAAGTGCTCTTGTAGTGGATCTAGTCGCCCGTGTATCCGTGTTGTGCGTTACTGACCCACTTTGGCTTTCATCACCGCTTCGAATACCTTTGACATAGTTGGAATTATTCATATAGGCCTAGAATTTTCCAACTCATTTTCATCTCCTGCTTTGAAAATATGGATAATTTTCGCTATTTTTAGTTTTTTCTTGAATATACCATGCAACAGCGAGATATTTATGAGGTGAGTTAAGATTTCACTCACCTCATATGTAATTACTGTGACTTACACATATACCTTTATACGTAAAACGTATATGCATATATGCATGTGTTTGAGATACACACATACATTAAGTGCTATTGTCGACAATCGAACACACAGACACCGGTGTTTCGACCTATGAGGTCTCATCAGTGTGCGTGGAGATTCTCGACAATAGCTTCAAGACTTAAATCGCTGCTTATGTCATTTTAGCGTGTTAAATGCAGTGAGAGTATCACAGCGACATCTAACACCCAAAAGATGACACAGAACAAAGCGATGGCTTCTGACGGCATGTTCTGCTATACAGAGGCCTGTATGTTAATAGTGTATCTCATGTAATAGAGCTTTTATTTACTGCTTGATGTTAGTTTTAACATCCATGTGTTCACACTTTTCATTTTCGTTTTGATCGGTGACGCCACCTAAGGCTCTATTACACGAGATACACTATTAACATACAGGCCTCTGTATAGCAGAACATGCCGTCAGAAGCCATCGCTTTGTTCTGTGTCATCTTTTGGGTGTTAGATGTCGCTGTGATACTCTCACTGCATTTAACACGCTAAAATGACATAAGCAGCGATTTAAGTCTTGAAGCTATTGTCGAGAATCTCCACGCACACTGATGAGACCTCATAGGTCGAAACACCGGTGTCTGTGCGTTCGGTTGTCGACAATAGCACTTAATGTATGTGTGTATCTCAAACACATGCATATATGCATATACGTTTTACGTATAAAGGTATATATGTAAGTCACAGTAATTATTTACTGCTTGATGTTAGTTTTAACATCCATGTGTTCACACTTTTCATTTTCACCTCATATGTGATGCAAAATAGTAACTCGGTTGACATATCGTTGACGTCCTGCGTTTTCTTTTTCTTCAAATTTTTCACCACTGGTAATCTTCCTCTACTACAGGAGTGAGAAACAGGGAACCACCCACTGCGGTGTCCATTCTTCTCATGAAGTAGTCCACATCCAAACTGATCCAGGTATCATGGTACCGATTTTCACCCCCACTGCAGTAAAGACACTGTTGAACGTGTCAGCCGTGATAGAGATATTGTTTGCAAGTTCTTTTCCAGAAGTATTTTTCGTTTTGTCTTTTATAACTTTCCATGTTGCTTTTGTTTTATTATCTGTTCACTTATAAATCTTATTGCTCCTAACTTCGCTTCTAATACATTCATTTTATAGTTTGCCGTAGCAATTTTGTAAATTGGTTCCGCTTCGGCTGATTTTGTTACTCTACTCATCACATAGAGACCCTCCAGATTATTTCGTTGCTTTATTAAATCATTCGTATACCAGTTAATCTTTTTCTGATTACTGTTAGAAGGAACAAAGGTCACTGGAAAGGCTTTATCATCGTCTTTTGTGAAAATGTTGTGGAATACCTGTATATTGTCTATTTGGTATCGCAGTTTTTACGCCATACCAGTTTTCCGATATAAGTTTTTGCAAGAAATGTTGTGTATTTGCTTCGTTAATTATTCTAATTTTCTTATACTTGCTATTTCATCTGCACCATGACCTTCTCATGATGACAACCCTTTGTTCTAGAACTAGATGGTCAGATAGATGCGGCTCTACAGTTTCTTTCATTAGATCTATACTAACTATGTTTGTAAACACCTGGTCATTGCATGTATCTGAAGTTCTAGATACACGAGAAGGTTCTTCAAAAATACGTCTTAGATTAAAAGAGAACATAACACTGCATAAATTTATCTTATCTTTCAAGCAATCAACGTTGAAGCCTCCTGTTACAATAATTTTGTTGTCACGATACTTCCCAAATACATATGCTAATATATCGTTTATTTTTTCCAGAAGCACGTAAAAATCTCCATTATGGGTCTGTACACTGAAAGATTTATGTATCTCAATGCTCTCAGATGTACACCCGCAACCTCTGAACATACCCTTCCTTTTTTACTTTCTTATACGTAGTATAAGGAAGTATTGTGATGATGAAAATTTTCGACCTCGAGATTTTTGCAGATGTCCACGTTTTGAAGTCCCCTGATACCGAAAAATGGTTTTTAAAAACTGTCTGTCTGTCCGTGTGTCTGTGTGTCTGTCTGTCTGTGACCATGATAGCGGTCAAACCGCTATAGCTATCAATTCAAAATTTTGTATTTATGTGTATAATCTCCCTCTTGAGATCTGGTTAGTTTTTCAGTAAAATCGATAGACCGGAAGTAGCAGTTTACTTCAGTGAAAAAATCGATTTTGCCAATATTTCGTCAACTACTAAGTTTAAACAAATTTCTAAAGAATTCATATATACTTAAAATTAAGTTTGAGACAAATTGTCTTAAAAAAGTTTTTCGAAATTCCAACCGGAAGTAGGTCTTTTACTCTTATCGAAAATCAGTTTTTTGCGAATATCTCAGAATTCATGCTTTTTACAACAAGTACGATACGAGTATAAAAGTATTTAGAACATAATTTTCAATATCTTTTGTATAAAAAATATTTCAAAATTCAGACCGGAAGTACCACTTTTACTCTTATCGAATAGCGATTTTTTGCAAATATGTCGTAAGTTATGCATTCTATATATTTTTATCAAGAGTACAAAAGTATTTAGAACTAAATTTGCAATATTTTTTGTATATATGAAATTTCAAAATTCGGACCAGAAGTAGCACTTTTACTCTTAGCGAGTAGCACTTTTTTGATAATATCTTGCAAATTATGCATTCTATAGAGATTTTTTAAGAGAATAGAAGTACTTACAAAGGATTTTGAATAATTTTTGTATAAATTTTTTTTTAAGATTGTAGACTTCGAAACGCTCATACGTATAAGAAAGTCGTGTGGTGGCCACACCTCATTTTTTCTTTAAATTATACATTCTGCATCGACCACATTGATGAAGCGATTTATATGCATTTGTGTTTGGAGTTCCCCAGCTTTAACATTAAACGTGCCTTCCATAGTACGAAACAGCATTCGAAATTGAAATATTTGATTAACGTGTGTGTGTAATGAATGCTTGGTTCCTCTTCATTCTCGGACCTTGTATATTAATCCTTCTTTGGTAGTGAAAGTGTGTCCATAATAAAAAAAAATTACTTATACTGTTAATTCCAAAGAATATTATCAACGTTCCATTTTGAGCATTCAATTATATCCCGACTTAAAAATCTGTCACGAACATCACAATTGTATATGGGATATTTCCTTCCTTCATTATATACGCGAATTTTCATTCGTAATACATGCTTGCATTCATTTCGTTGATTCCGTTCCCGATGCTCTTGCCGAGAACGTTTTCCGCCGGTCCCATCAACAATTCACGTGACGTGACTAACATGGAAAATCCACACGTTCTGGTAATATCTGCAACTTATACGGAGAGAGATTGGCATGCTCGTTGTTCGGCCCGACATTATCGAACCTCTCTACGACGCGACAGAGCGTTCGCTCAAAAGAGTAAATCTCATGAATGTATTATATGTATTTAGTATGAGAGTACATGTGTTGCGTCGGCATAACGATGTTGATAGAGCGGTTAACCACTGACATATGCGGAAACCAATATACGTGTTTGAGTGGTGAAGTGTAGTACAGAGAAGTTCAAATATAAACATACATGAGAATAGTAGATGGAAATGTAGTCGGTGGGGGAGAACTCGTTTTTCCAACATAGAGAGAAATATTCGTCGGGACATGAAGTTTGTTGTAAAATACAATAGCTCAATAGCTTATAGCCAAAATGTCAAAATGATCCAAGGTATCATTTTTATAATGATAATGTTGCATTTTTAATACAAACGATAAATCAAAAAACTAACCTTAAAACAGTTCTGTATAATGTAGTAATTCATTGCTCTGTCTAGACCAAACATATATTTTGGAGTTCTTTTTAATTATCATCTTAAAAAAAGAATAATGGTTTCGTTCGCCTTCGTACGGTTTTAGCTATAAACTGCTGCGTAATATTGCCTGAGCAGGATCGATGAAGAAAAAAAGAGGTGGCGTATTCGTCTGGATAATAGTTCACTTCATTTTACGATGACTGCACATCGTTTTCTGCTCAGCTCCAGTCAGATAACGGAATTGTAAATAGTAAGACTTGTAGGTAGTAAACTCTTGTGAGGTAGCGTAAAATGTAGGATGATATTAACCGCCAGCGTCGATACGTTAATATAAAATCGCGAACCAAATTATAAAAGTACGACACATTTTACAGTTAATGCACGTACTTTTTCCCACAATTTTAAAACATGTGAAGTATGACTAATTGAGTGTATAATATTCCCCATCAGATAATAGAAAAATGTCGTTTTTGTAAGTATTTATAGTGGTTACTACAATCATTATTACTTCACTGACTTAATAGTACTTACGAAATTATTGAAGATGATTTGACGAAGATGAAACTTAAAATGGAACACTTAAATTACGGCAACAACATGTTTTATTTTTACATATTCTCCTTTAAAATTAATACACTTCGACAAAGGGCCTGATTATTGACTTGAAAGAACAGGTACTTCGAGTGAAAGGTTGAGGACTCTCTCTTGAAACGTTAAATAGCGAATTCTTGAAATTGAAATACAGATCCCTCTCCCTGAATGTTGTGAGAACTTACATTTCTCTGTTCAAATCAAGAGAATATATATATGTACATTAAGAGACGCATAAGCATATCGCATCATTTTGTTCGGTGAACGACAAATAGGATATTTTCTTGGTAAATCAAGTAGCAAACAATATCAGGAACATCAAAGATCTATATCAATATTCTCGACTTATTATACTGGACAAAATGCCTATAACTTGTTTGGTATTCAGTTTATAACATTGTTTGCGTTAGTGCTAAAAAAATATATTACAATTAAGGTGCTTCCGTTTAAAACTATTTATAGTCTACATTATATTATATATGATTAAACATTTACAACTAGTACAATGTGTCTGTAATTAAGTTGCGCCGCCGCCATTTTATTTTATCGATTTTTACGTTTTACAGCTCCCAGCCCTGTATTTATTCAAATTAATTGTGACATTAGAATCCCAAAGCGCAGTTCAAAGGGTTTTCTAACGGTAATTTTAAAAATTATTAACTTTAATATATTATGAAATCAAAACTACATGTCATCAATGCTATTTCATCATATTCACAATGTTATATTTGCATGTAAGAATGATCATATTATTTTTATTTTGTAAATTAAATATTTTTTTTGTTTGGTAGCTGGAAATTCTTTATGGACACCATGTGCTTAGGTCTATCACAACATGGTAGTGTGGGACTCGTCTACACCGTCTACCCATGAAAACCACTCTATTCCCCCTAGCGCATTTCATGGAACCATTATATATTGATATCTCCATCACGAAATCGCTGAGTTGTAATTTGATGGTGCTTTTCAATCATGGCAATTTCATACACGAATTACGTAATGTGATGTGGATTTTGCATTAGTTCTTTCAAATCTCCTAGATGTAAAATACTGGCGTGTCGCTGCCCATCACGCCAACCAAAGCGTATGTAATTATGCGTCCATTAACATCAACAGTTTCATCAACTGACCCAAATAAGTTTATCGTTTATATCATTGGCAACTGAAGTCTTAATTCCATCCTACATCCGGACAAATAATATTTTCTCAACGTGGATTCCGCGAGCATACGCAAGTCACTATATTTACTGTTAACACAACTTTGTAAAAAAATGAGCAAGCTCAGAATGATTCATCGTCTGTCTGTTACACACTTCTAGCACTTCAAATAAAGTCGAAATATATACTGTCTGCGTTCCTAAGCAGTTACAGAGTCAGCAATACGTGCTTTATGTGCATCCGATAACACATATTTTACTACGCGGATTTTCACTTACCTCGACAGTAATACATTGCAAATTTTACATCGGATTTGAATACTATTGAATTCTAGCGCACGCAAATCTCTAATTCAACAGCACCTCGCAACGAATAACGACGGGAAATATTTACGCATTAGAACAGATGTAACTAATAAAAATAAACAATAGATTGGTCCATTACATACAACGCTTAAGATTTAACTAAAAGTCCACCCGCCCTAACATAACCTACATTCGCCGCTATAGGTACAACTACTTTTATATACATACATATCGTAAGTTGTAAACATCGTTATTGAAGACAATGAGGGATAAGTTAGTTGCGTTGCGTTGACGAACCCTAGTTGGAAAAATACGTATAATAATATGTACATTGGAACATTACATACATAACGTGCAGCTTGATGCGTATTATTGTATTTCTGCTAGTACTATTCTCAATTTCGAATTACATTATTCATTTAAGTCCAGTTCTAAAATGTGCACCTAACTTCCGATCCCTAATTATTACATTAAAAAATATTGATTTTCAGATTGGGATAAACTGTGGAACGAATTTCTGTCTACTAAAATTGTAATAGTATGAAACATCCAGTATTAAACATGTTATCAATTTTGCAGTGCAATAAATTTAATATTAAAAATTATAATATATTGTTATACAATTTTGAACTTAAGCATATGTTTGTTTTTAAATATTTTGTGTTATGTATAAATAATTGATATGAATTATATTATGAAATAGCGTTGTAATAATTATAAGAAAGGGTCGAATAAAAAAGTGCAACGGAATAATTCGTGACTTTACAAATTAAAGTAAGTAACAATAGTAATAGGATGAAAAAGAATTTTTATAATGACTAAAATAAGATGAATGCAACAGAGATATTTAATATGAGGAATAAAAACAAACACAAGAAAGGAAACAAAATTTGTTATAAATTTAAGAAATTGAATTTTACGTACGTAGATGTGAATAATTTTCTTGTAAAAATTAACATAATACCTCTAGTTTTTTCAAAAATTAAAAGAGAAAAGTTGTTCATTCTAATACGTAATAATTGTGTATAAGCAACGGATTTTAATTAAAGCAGAATAGAATATAGAATATTATACTCAAATATTAATTGTGAAGAAGGAAAAATTAATATATGGATTTTATAATTCATAATAGAACACTTACCCATAATAATATATATTTAATACATCATATTAACTTGTAATAAGATATATTCTGAGTAATTATTGCTAATTAGACTGCCTCAGGACTCTATTTTAGGTCCTCTTTTCTTCTCAATCTCCGCATGAGATTTTTCTTTTGTTTTCATGAAAAACTGCTCAATTCATATCTATGCCGATGACAGACAAGTTTATTACTCTTTCACTAGAAATCTTCCATATAAGCATTGAATCGCATAGAGCAAGATTTGGATAATATTTTGCGGCTACGTTCCTAGGAAGTTCGCGGGGTTGTGATGGCATTCAAAACCCGTGGTGTTACAATTGAAAGTATTTTTAGATACAGATAGCAGGTATCCAAATATCCTGAGTACGATCCATATATTGATTTCTATGACCAAAATAGAACATAAAAAAACAGCTAGAATGACCTATTCTATGATAGTCTCTTTATTATTTACCTACTTATTCCATTGCAAATTACTTTTTTTTATAACTATAAAATAACAATGAAACCTGCATGACCCGAGATTTATATAAAAACGGCAAGGTATTTAAAATAGGAGGGGAGTGAGAATATAATTTTGTCATACGTATACAAGAAATGTTTAATAGTTATTTATTATACAAGGGAAAAAGTATTAGATTTCAGCTCGAGGTAAGGATAAATTACCGAGAGCTAAAATCTAATTTCTTTCCCGTGTATAATACACTATTTTTTCCTGTGATGGGAAAAACGACGATTTAATATTGAAAAAACACGTAAATACTATCTATTAAAGACAGAATATCAATAGATGTTACATTTCAAGTGATATTACACCTGCGTTGCTAATGGAAACCTGTAAAATAATCAAATATCTGTCAATTTAAGCGGGCAAAAAGTGAGCACTTTTCTCCCATGGGCAAAAAGTGATCACTTTATGCCCGGGTTGATAAAGTGACATTTTATTACTTGTCAAGAAGGATAAAATGTCAAAAAATATTTTTTTTTAATAATAATAACAGTCAAGTCTTTATACTATTCTTATTGTATTTTGGAAGTGTAAACTTCTTTGGGCGCGTTGCTTTGATTGTGGGCACTGAACAAGACTGAGCCGTCACGCTCGGCTATGTAACGCTCGTTCGGGTAAAGTCGGCTCGAGTCGACTAAGGGTACGAGAGAAATATATCACATAGAGGTATTTAATTTCAATTAATTTGAAATTTAAATGAATAAATAAAATCATGTCCCCGAGCAGATTCGATCCCGAGCCGCATGGGTGAGAAGCCGGTACGTTAGAATCAGACCAGCGCGACACTCGTAAGCGAGTTTTCATATTTTCTATTTATATATATGATATGAATGACTCGGAAACTGATCAGTATATTCCGGGTGTTAAATAACGTCCACACGCATTTACTATAATTTGTATACCAATGCAAAACAGAAACGTTGAGAATAGAGCATTGCTTTAATTGCTCATTATATACGAATTTATAAGCATTTAATTCTATTCTGTTACACAGGATGGATGAAGAAAATCAAATCGATGGCAAATTAAAACGAAAAAGGGAATTGTCTAATGCGCGCGTGAAAAAATATCGTCAAAAGAAGCACACTAAATCTCAGCAACTGAATTCGTCGATGCAGGATGACCCTAATGTAATATAAAACGCAAAAAAAAGTTGGATTTCGTATTATTAACCTCGCCTTGATGAAGTTTTCACTTCTGCCGGGTGGTTTTAAGCACACCCATTTTCTTGTTATCTAGCAAATGTGTGACATTCTATGTCATTATCACATTATAGGCACAACGTGTGTTGTCTCAATCCGGCAACATCGCAGTACTTATTCCTACATCATCTCTAAATATATCCATACTTGAAAATTGCTATTTTTGAAATGAGAAGCACAAAAATGGGGATAAGATCTATCACTTCTCGCAATAGAACGTTTACTTCTCATACTTTCGAAAATCGGCCCCAGCGGTACTGAATTGAATTACACCAGTTTTATAATCATCAGCAACAAGGTCGTGTAAATACTACTCTAATTCTGCAATAACTTCCTCCTCTATCTTGAATTTTCTTCGGGCGAAAAACAGCTTGAGTTTTGGGAATAAATGGAAGTCCGAAGGGGATAGGTTCAGTAAATGAGATGGTTGCGGCACAACCTGGAATCGTAATTCATCCTTTTTCTCGAACAATGCGGCTGGTGGTTAACGGATCATTGTTATTATGGAATAGCACTTTCTATCGAGCCGTTGCGAATCTGTTTTCAAAAATGGCAAGTTTCATTTTGCACAGAACGGCTGCATAATTTAGCGATATTGTCGATGTTATACAGTGAGAATAAATTGTAAGTTTTGCTTGTGGTGATATAACTCCCGGTATTCCAAATGATGAATGAAATTATTTCAACTCTATCTCTATTTTCCGCATGAAGAATGTGTCTTTCATTTTGTATCCGATTTTTTCTTGCAAAAGTATGTGTTCGAAAAGAAATTTTTTATTAACTGAAGAGTTTTGTTTCGCTTATCTATTTCCGCGCCGGAATTAATCTATTTATTTATTCACTATTAATTATGTTAAAAAACTCTCAAAACACCTGATTATCATCATTTAATTGACTAAGATATATAACGTATATGCGCCGGATTCATCATATTTATGTTTTTTTTTATTGTATCAATGTTGTGTACATTTTTTGAAGTACTATAAACAGTTGATACACATTCCTTATTTTATATTGTGTGCTTTATTTTGTCGCCTAATTATTTCCTGATCTAAGTTTGATTATAAGGCTGTGCCGCGCTCAACATCTATGAGATATGAGTCCCTTCATCTGGAACTGAATGAAGAAATATAAAGAAACTTACCGCCTTTGTACTAAACGCAGAAACTATTAGAAGCCCTTGTCTGTTGTTTAGGTAGTATAATAACGATCAACGAGAAGCTAGAAAGACGTTAAAAGCATATCTCTGCTACATGGGTGGCAGGGTGAACTTGTCTGTCACTTTGACGCGATCGTCTGCCCAGACTTACTTAAATAAGATTATAATATATGATTCGCTTACTCATAAAACATATTAGTTAGATGTAAATTTTACAGCTAAAGGAAGAAACCATTTCGGTTAATTGCTTTTTCTAGTATTGCAAGTCTATACCATAAGACCGCGTGCGTCTGCATTATCGCGATACCTGTAGAGTAAGCGAAACAGATAGAGATGTCTGTGTATTAGAACGGTAAACAAGTGGACGCAGTGTTATACTGGATTACAACAGAGCTAGTATTTCGCATTTGCCTATGATGCACTCGCATTTGTCCAAAAAATACACATTTATACGGTGTAGTCGGGCAGTCGCATTCGCCGTCGCTTCCACATATGGGCGTCAGTTCGAGTTTTATTATTGCTTAAGAATAACATTTTTTTAGCTAATTACAGGTTAATTGCAATGTTGAATTACAATTCTGTTTTAAGAAGTAAATATTTTATGTTTCACTATTTTATTAAAGTTGAGTTTTTAGATTATAATATTTGTTGAAAAATATTATTTTAGTTAAGAAGTTTTTTTTATTTTAAAGTCTAGGAGTTATTAATTATTTATTTTTGCTCTTTTATGTTGTTTATGAAGCTGTGATGAGTTACTTCACTGACATATTATCAGTGATTATCTGATGCTTCAAACAACTACAAATAATTACTTACAACGGGAACGCAATACCTATTACACTGCTTTTCACTTGATTTGCCTACGAATACATTTATACGTATAACTTATACGCCCGCTGTCGGTGTGGCAATTCAAGTTGGCACGCCCATTTATAGTCGACCAGTAGTTACTAATACATGCATCGCGCTATGAACGGCGGCCACACGGTATAATTGATGATGTTAGTATTAAATAGAGTGTAATCAACATTATTAAAATTCAAATAATCTACTAAAGAACACCACATGATTTGAAAGATATTACATAATTAATATGTTTCATAAATAATCGCAGCGTTTTTAAACAAAATTTATTGATTTGACACAAACAACTATATTTTTCGAGTTTAAAAAACGATGACAATGCAAGTACATCTAAAATTCATTTTAAGTGTAGATTTTGTTACGGTCTAAAAGTACTACCTGTATATATTATGACAACAACGTACTTTGTTGTTTGCAATGCCAGCTTGGTGTAGATGTGCATTCATACCATTCATTTATATACAAATTAATTCGTATATGTATACTTTAGTGATTTAATAGTGTGAAAGCTTATTCTTCAAGAATTACTTTTTTGCATTTCATTAATTTATTGATTATTCTGTTATCGTTTCAAGTGGTCTATTAAAATATGTTTATTGATTTTTCCTGTCGAAGCTCAATGTGCTTTTGGTTACCGATCTTTCGGTTGTTCTATTTATTTAATCTAAGCTACCTCCTTCTGAATTTTATTTCTAGAATTTCTAGCTAAAAACTTCCATTTTTTCGGATTTATTTGATCGAGTTTCAAATATTTAAATAAGAATTTTTTTTCTTTCCATTCGTGCCTTTGACGCCATCTAAGAGTTACAGTAACGGTTTTCCTTAGTTTGTTTTAAATACACTCCCCTTTTCGACTCTGTTAATGAATCTTCGTTTCCAATAATCGTAAAAGTTCGGGAATAAATTTAGCGAATTTTCCGCTATTTTTATGCTCTAGATTATTTAAGTTTATTTTATCGGGCTACTGAGAATGCATGAATTCTTCTAACGGGTACTATAAGAACATTTTGGTCAATCCCTTTGAGGTATGAAGTCGATTGTTAGTTTGGGTTAATTTTCGAATAAAGATTGCTAGTATAATGAATTAATCGTTTGTATACATATACGTCTCATTTGGACGGATGAGTCTTCTTCTTGGAGTTTTAATTAAGAACCGTGTTGGCGTTTTAGAGTGCTAAACCCTTTTTCCCACCAAGTAGATCTTTCGCAACTGTGCGGATCTTGAGGTAATTGTTAATTCAGAAATATCATGGTACGTTTTCCGAAACTTAATGAATCCTCAAGAACATGATTAATACGCTACATTGTCTAACGGTAATTTTTTTATTCGCCACGTGATTTGCTTATGTATGACTTACTTATTAGTAATTTTTGTTATTTCGGTGATTTAATTTAGATGAGAGTCGGTTTTGACAGCCGCTGCTTGCCGTATCTTTTCTTGTGGAGTGCTAATTTCTGGAGCCCAATTAATTACTTGAGCCGCTGGATTTTCGTTTTTTGGGGGGGGGGGGGTATAACCTGTTCATTACACGACCTAACCGATACTTTTATGTATTCTTTTTTATAAACGTAATTGCTGTTAGTTTACTAGCAAATCTTGACCCTTAAGTTTAAATAGATTAGTGAGACCTTTCACCTGACAGTAAACCATATTTTCTGTGCCACCGGCACCTGCTTTTGTGAAGAATGTATGTAGTCGTGATCTTTGATCAATGTTTTCGACACTTTTTTTTAATAACTTTTGTACTGTAGTACATGCCATTTAAACCATTTATCTTAAGTTAATTAAGATTTATTTGTGTACTTAATAGCTTTTGTCTGAAGCACGCCAAATTAATTGCATATACAGCGTGTATCATTAATGATTAATTGATGAAGTTAGTATTAGAACTTTAAAATTTTTGCCTGTCAGCAGTTTAGTATACAGGATGTATCTCATAGGAAGAATATTTTTATAGGACCCACCTGGGTGGCACAGCCTGTTGCAAAGCTGTTGCGGCATGTTCTTTTAATGATATATTTGCATACAGATTTTTTTTTTATTTAAACTTTCTTAATCTTTTTTTATACCTGCGTTTTACTTTGCCTCAGTGTACATTTTATTAGCTTAATTCAATTTAATTTTTTATTCTGAATAATTCTTGATCTCGACATAATTGTTAGTGAACACATGTTTAGTGAATCATGAATGTTAACCTTAATTCTTTTAACATTAAGCTTTTAAGTATATTATCATAATTGAACCTTTTTAGAAGACGACTTGTTTACACTGGATTAATTAACCTTATTGTATCATATCTTTTAAAAAGAACCATGCGATTGTTATTATTTCATTTGTATTTACATCGGTCGAGCATAAACTTTAATTTAATTCATTGCTTCATCAGTTATTGTTGAACCTGTTAAATATTTTCGGACCCCAATAAACCGAAGTTTTTTAGTTGTACCAATAATATTGATTTTGCGTGTGTTGACATCATAACTTCTGGACTTCTGTCCTTACTTACCCTGCCCTTTTATAACGTCTAGCAGCCTCATATCATTAAAGGAACTTGTCGTAATGACATAAATGAGCATTTTATTACCATACCCATTGTTTACAATCCTGGTTTGAATCATCTCATAAACTATTACGAATCTAATTACTTTGAAGAACCTTTTTCTTTTTGTCCGGTATCGGAGGATGATATAGAGACTACTATTTCACAGATTGGGTCGTCTGTGTGTTGCTGTCTACTGCTATTACCTTTCATGACTCACATCATCAACTCTTGTATTACTGAGATGTTCATCCTTCTTGTTGGAAAGAGGCTCGTATCACTCCATTGGCTAAGGCCAACACACCTTCGGAACTGAACAATCTGAGCCCGATCTCTCTGCTTCCCACAATGTCCAAAATATTGGAAAGAGTTATTGCATCACAGCTGTAGACACATTTATCAAAGTATGATATTTTACCGTATTTGGATAATAATACCAAATACATATTAACATGTCGTGGAATTCCTAAATTCATTCGCAACTCTGCATCAGTCCAATTTGTAGAACCGTAATATTTTTTAATAAAATCTGCGGAACTAACATCACTGACTCCGGTAGGTGTCATGGGAGCTTTTGCATCGCTATTGTATACGCTATGTCGATTATAAATTAAATTATTTATTCCTATCCCTGAACAACCAATGGAAACATGTTCGGAAGTACCAGTACCAGTTAAAGTTGTTCCAAAATCAAAAGCTATTCCTAATCCTTGTGGAACTACCAAAACATTTACATGTAATACTTTGGCTTTCCCAGTAAATACAGATAATTCAGATTGATTCATATAAAGTCCCAACATATCACCTGGTAATGTTGCTAATTGCGTACATAATTCAGCTAAATCACATACATCTACGTTACCAATTTTTCGTTTGTTAATAATTGGTTTAAAAGCATAACTGTATGTGTAAAAAAACCTACTTTTACCAAATCTTAATGTATAATTCTTTAAACCCAAAGTTCTGGGAATTATTAATTGTTTATTAGCGCTTTCAATTCCACCAACTGGATTACTTTTGCTCCACCACCAGTGTGACCAGCTTGCTCATGTGGTATATCTTCATTCATAGGTTCATTAAACATGGCTCCCAATTGAGCTAATTTATCGTCTAACGGTTCTTCGAATAAATGTCGCCGTGAAGATCCAGCTGTCGGTGGCCGTTCGCCCGTACCTCCTTGTACGGGTTGTTTTCGTGGACTAATTGGTGAAACAACTTCCACTGGCGGACCTTGCGTTGTTCGATCTCTTTGAGTGGGTAAAACCACTCGTGCCAATATTTTCCACCTAATTTCTTTGGTGGCATTGGATAAATTTGTCCAAATTTTTGCTCAAATAAATATTTGCCAGAGTGATCCAATTAACGCATGAATATTACCATGTTGTATATATTCATTAAAAAAAACAATTGCATGATGTTTATCACTTTCGTGAATATTACCTCGATTATATTCAATATCATGCAATAACGCGAGATAATCGTCAAAGTCTACTGGTTCTATTGCATTTAACTCATTACCCAGACCTACATACCGGTGAAACGGATAGATAAACATTAACGTAACTATTAGAAAGGCGTGTTTGGTTAACCTATATACGTTGTAAAATTCTTAAAACCGAGAGATTTTATGCCCTCAGCAGCCGCGGCAGCAGAGGAAGGCGGGCGGGGGGGGGCAATTGAATCAAATCGACGGCGTCTTAATTTATGATTCATGTTACTGGTTTTAGAAGTGGATATTCTTGTGGAACAGCTTTACTCTCAATTACTGATGACATATTTCGCACGATAGGTAACAAAAAATTACAATTCTCATCTCTCTAGACTTCTCGAAATTCTTCAGTATGATTAATCATTCGCTATTAATTTAAGTGACCGCTCGGTTGAGTTATTAAGCAATCACCTCCGCAACAGAAGTCAGAGGGTAGAGTTAAATGACGAAGTATCGAATGTGCTTCCAATTCATTATGGAGTTCCACAAGGAAGTGTCTGCGGGCCCTTGTTTTACATCATTTACACATCTTCTCTGTACAAAGCACTAAAATTTTGTAACTATCATCACTATGTCGATGATAAACAAATATACTCTTTCTATCCTACCAATATCGGCGCTGCTGTAGAACTAGTAAATGGAAAACTTAGGGACTTAACGGAAGCAAATCTTTGGTTGTTGCATTCGGTAAGGCGTTCCTTGTTTCAAATTGTCTGCCTTTTTTGAATTTCTCTATAAATGCTGATTTTGTTCCAGTGCGGTCTGAATATAGGAACCTTGGCATGATTCTGAATTCTAGACTCAATTAAAAAGAAGGATGCGTTATTCACTTTCTCTGCAGTAATAGCTTATGTATACAATAGAAGGTGAGTCATCTCCGTGGGTTAGGCCGATTATGCGTTTATGAGTAAAGATATTTCAAAGCGATTTTTTACTTCTGATACCTGCTCATTAGGACAACATATTAAAAATATTTTGTATTATACAGATTGGTCCATAACTTGGTGGCTAACCATAGTTATGGTTTTTTAAATGGAATTTTTAGTCAAAAAGTAATAAGGTAGTATAGGCCTAAAATCTAAAGTTTTTGACTTATTCCCATTTTTCTGAAAAATTCAATGTTTGTATAAAATTATATTTCTCGAAAACGACGTATTGGATTCACAAAATTTTTTGCAGTATTGTTTACAATAAGAGGTCCTAATAGAAGCATGTTTTTTTACAGTTACTAACTGTATGTGCAGAAAACTGGATTAAAATTACATGACACGTTTTTGTATAAAAGTCAATTTTTTTTTAAATGGAACACCATGTATATCAGTTCATTTTTGAATTGTTTATTAAATTTCATGTCAGAAACATGTAAGACTTTAATACTTTAAAAGTGACTATTACTGAGCTACTGTCATTTTTTGATATAATTTTGTCAGTTTTATGGTTTTAATTAATATAGTATAGTACTGACAAAATTATATCAAAAAGCGACAATAGCTCAGTAATAGTCACTTTTAAAGTATTAACGTCTTACACGTTTTTGATGTGAAATTTAATAAGAAATTCAAAAGAGATCTAATTGGGTTTTATACAAAAACGTGTCATGTAATTTTAATCCAGTTTTCTGCACATACTTCTATTAGGACCTCTTATTGTAAACAATACTGCAAAAAATGTTGTCTATTTAATACGTCGTTTTCGAAAAATATAATTTTATACAAACATTGAATTTTTCAGCAAAATGGGAATAAGTCAAAAACTTTATATTTTAGGCCTATACTATCTTATTACTTTTTGACTAAAAATTATACGGGGAATACAAAAATGCAATAATACATAGAGTGTTCCATTTAAAAACCTAAAACTGTGGTTAGCCACCAAGTTATGGAACACTCTGTATATTACGAAATGTTTTTAAAACGTGCTCCTAATGAGCAGCCATCACAACGAAAAAACCGCTTCGAAATATCTTTACTCATAAAGGCATAATCGGCCCTACCCGCGGAGATGACTCACCCTGTATTTTAAGTTTGTTATTGTCCATTACGTGTAGTAGTAGTGATATAGTGATGGTACGAAGTACATGTTACTGAAATGGGCTGTTCAGGCTAGCTATCCACCTAATTACTGATTAATATTGTCCTCACTTCATACAGTTACTATTCTTTTTGTTTATATGCATATGTAGGATTTAGGGGAAGATTAGTACTTCATATTATACTATACATTTGACATACTCGATGATGTACATGGAGGATCAAGATCTAAGTCTAAATGGTAATCTCAATTTTAATTTACGAATTCCAATTTATTATAATTACTAATAAATTTTGTATTGTTTTATGGTCTATAAATATGTATTATTATTATTATTATTATTATTATTATTATTATTATTATTATTAATATTATTATTACATAGTCGTGACCATGACTATGTTCAAACTTGTATGAGAGGCACCTATTTTGAACCCCGGCCAACTCCAGTTGAGCCGGCGGCGGACTGGGTGATAGGTTAAATTAAAGGTAGGTGGGTGTAGTAAGAGTTTTTGGAGATCTCAATCTTTCAGTATTTTTATTATTTTATTTAAATAACACCCAACAGGTGCCATGTATGCTGCTACTTGTGGCTCTTACACAATATTCTGAGTTCTTTCGGAGAACTTAAATATAAATACATTTTTTCAGTATACTAGTTAGTTGTTTACCACTCAAATACGACGAGACAAAAGTTGATTATTATTCTCTGGTTTAGGTTGCGTGCATCACACTGCAGTCATGGTTCATTAATCTAAGGTTTATAATTTCATAATATTAAACAGTTATTATAAGTTTATTTCTACCAAGGAATTTTAAATATCAATATAATTTACCTTTTAGTTTAAGAAATTTTCAAGCGTCACTGGAAATCATTCCTCTGAATCAATTACAATAATTTATCAGTTAATTTTATCACCCACATAATGCTCTGTTAAATTTTACGAGCTAAAGTACTTCATTATATGACACAATAAAACCGCGTTCACGGTTCGAAACCCGTTATACCATAAGAAGAAACATGGGAAATGTCCCCGCCAATATAAACTTATTATTCCAAAATAAACTTCTCTATTTTAATTATAACATAACCTTTTATTCATTAGCTTGAACATTATTCGTGTGCATGAAGCCGACTTGCTCTCGAATTGAAAACGTCTTTAGCAAGGCGGTGCGGTATTCTGGCAAATTTAACTTCGGGTCGATAAATTTAAAAGTCACTAATTAAAACGCACTCGTAATAAATCTCGCGCAACTTGGTTTAGTATATTTTTAACGGCCACTTTAAAATATCAGTCGGCTCTCGCAATAAAATCGGTCAAAATTATCGAATAATTACGTTTTGTACGTGGCGGGTCTGCAATATAAACCACTCTTTTTTTTACACCATATAATTCTAGTGTCAATCCAATTAAAAGAGCGCGCTAGTGTGACTGACTGTAGCGAAATCAGTCAGTCCGCCACTTCGTTATATTAAAATCCAATAACATGCCCTTTATGTCACAGTCCCTTTGTACTTTCATTTGTTTCTTCGTCATTCGCTTACATACGTGCTATAGGGTTTAATCCATTTAGTTCATTCCACACTCACAAGCCAGCTTATGTATAGAGCTGCGAAATTTATTATTTGGATTAGTAATATGATTAGTAGACGTAACACTTCTTTTAATGTTCGAAGACAAATCTTTTGATGTGACAAGAAAAAGAATATTGTGTTATGGCAACACTATAAGCTTAGTAGTTCTAAGCAATTCCCAAATAGTGATATTGGCCTTTTAACGATTGTCAATATATTTAGAATTAAGAAATAAAGTTTAAAAGAAGTATTAATTAATGTGGAATGGTAGTATTTGTTGGAACTTTAAACAGTTTCGGAAATATAGGTAGCAATTTATATTTTGTAAAGAGACAAACTTTATGGACTGATTCCTAGAGTTATTATGATCATAAAAGTTCCTATAAATGCATGTCTTAAACGGCATCGTTTTAAAGTTATAGGATATTTAATAGTAATTTAATAGTTCATGCAATAAAATGTAGTAATACAATAACATTAAAAAATGTTCAAAATGACCGTCTTCAACTACAATGCAAGCTTCTATCCTCCGTTGCATTGATTGGTGAGTGGGGTGTTTCATAGAGAGTCGTATAATATAGTGATTTAAGGTGATCCCAAAGAAAAATATCTAGAAATTTAAGTCAGCAGACCACGGAAGCCACAGTTGTAGATCTCCTATCCACCAATGTGGATACGCACCGTTCAAAAACTCACGCACAATTAAGCTAAAATGTGCTGGAGCACTATCGTGCATAATAAACATTTGCCATTTCAATTGCAACGGTACTTCTTCCACCAGTATTGTAAGCTTCTTCTCAAGAAAGCGGCGATATACTTCTCCATTTAACCTCATCGGCAAAAATATCACCTATCACGTGATCTCCAACAATTCTGGCCCACACATTAAGATTGATGTTCATGACGGATTTCCAAAATCTGGTATGGGTTTTTTTCTGTCCATGTGTGATTATTATAAAAATTATTAATAGCATATCTGAAGAAATTAGCCTCATCGGTGTAGTATACTTGAACCAAAGACTGAGGAAAGTAAAGTAGTAATTTTTTGTTATATCCATTGACAAAAAGCCAATCTTTGCAGGAAATCTGCTGACAAAACTGCCTGCATCCGTTGTATGTGGTATGGATACAACAGTTCATTGTTCAATATCCTCCAAACTGTAGGCCGCTTTATGTTTAAGGCAGAGGCAATTATTCTGGTGCTTGTAGTTGGATATTCCTCAATTTCATTTAGCAACATTTCTTCCACTTGTGGAGTTCTAACTGTACATGAGTATCCGCTTTCAGTTGTATATTTTTTAATTTACCATTCCACTAAGACGTTGGTGAAGACGGGCAAATATCGAGTGATGCGGGATGACACGGTTTGGATATCGTTCTTTATAAAGACTTCTAGCTGCACGTGAATTATCATTGGCAAGACCGTAAACAAAGTGCATATCTCACAACTCAGCACTTGTGTAATTCATATTAGTAAACTCTGGCAATACATTGACATAACTTTGACACAATAATATTGAAATGGAAAATAAATATTTTCTCTTCAAAATGAATGTTTTCGCACAAACAGGTGTGAAATTAAATCTTGTTAGTTATACTATTACAAAATTTTAAATGTACTATTAAACATTCTTTAAACTATGCCCTTTAAGACATACATTTATATGAACTTTTATAAAATTTGTCATATATACAGGGTGACTCAACTAAGCGGATAACGCCGATTGTGCCTTTACTAGTAAAGATATTTCGAAGCGGTTTTTTTCTTCCGGTAGCTGTTCATTAGGGGCACATTTTAAAAATATTTTGTATTATACAGAGTGTTCCATAACTTGGTGGCTAACCATAGTTATAGTTTTTTAAATGGAACACGCTATATATAATTGCATTTTTGAATTCCCCGTATAATTTTTAGTCAAAAAGTTATAAAATAGTATACGCCTAAAGTGTAATGTTTTTGACTTGTTCTCATTTTTCTGAAAAATTAAATGTTTGTATAAAATTATATTTCCCGAAAACGACGTATTAGATGGACAAAATTTTTTGCAGTATTGTTTACAATAAGAGGTCCTAATAGAAGCATGTTTTATTTTTTTACAGTTAGTAACTGCATGCGCAGGAAACTAGATTAAAATTAGATGATACGTTTGTGTATAAAAGTCAATTTTTTTTAATGGAACACCCGGTATATCAGTTCATTTTTGAATTGTTTATTAAATTTCATGTCAGAAACATGTAAAACGTTAATACTTTAAAAGTGACTATTACAGAGTTATTGTCGTTTTTTGATATGCTTTTGTTAGTTTTTGCAAAAAAGTCAATTGTTTCAAAGTATATTATTTCATTTTTGAATTTCTTATTAAATTTCACATCAAAAACATGTCAGACGTTAATACTATAAAAGTGACTCTTACTGAGCTATTGTCTCTTTTTGATATAATTTTGTCAGTACTATACTATATTAATTAAACCACAAAACTGACAAAATTATATTAAAAAGAGACAATAGCTCAGTAATAGTCACTTTTAAAGTATTAACGTCTTAGATGTTTTTGATGTGAAATTTAATAAGAAATTCAAAAATGGAATAATATACGGGGTGTTCCATTTGAAAAAATTGACTTTTTTGCAAAAACTAACAAAAGCATATCAAAAAACGACAATAACTCTGTAATAGTCACTTTTACTGTATTAACGTCTTACATGTTTCTGACACGAAGTTTAATAAACAATTCAAAAATGAAATGATATATAGGGTTCTCCATTTAAAAAAAATGACTTTTATACAAAAACGTGTCATCTAATTTTAATCCAGTTTCCTGCACATGCAGTTAGTAACTGTAAAAAAATAAAACATGATTCTATTAGGACCTCTTATTGTAAATAATATTGCAAAAAAATTTATCCATCTAATACGTCGTTTTCGAGAAATATAATTTTATACGAACATTGAATTTTTCAGAAAAATGGAAATAAGTCAAAAACTTTGCACTTGAGGCCTATACTATCTTATAACATTTTGACTAAGAATTATACGGGGAATTCAAAAATGCAATAATATATAGGGTGTTCTATTTAAAAAACTATAACTATGGTTAGTTACCAAGTTGTGGAACACTCTGTATAATACAAAATATTTTCAAAATGTGTCCCTAATGAACAGCTACCACAAGAAAAAGACCGCTTCGAAATATCTTTACTCGTAAAGGCACAATCGGCCTTACCCACGTTGTTCACTCACCCTGTATATAGAATGACCCTGCATATAGAAATGGAATTAAACTAATATGCCATTATGATGTAGAGGCTATATTGATTAGAAATACTACATTAATAACAAAAATGACAAATAAGAAACTAAGTTATTTAAGTAGATGTATAGGAAGATATTTGATTTGTCAAAAACGACATCTAACATAAATGTTTAATAACAAACGAGTGAGAAGACATAGAAAAATGCGAAAGCAAAATATGTAATTAAATGTGAAAATGTATATAACTGGCGCTACTGTCCACATAGTTTCGCGAGAATAACCCTGATTTATTTTGGACAACATCTAATTCCAGCACATAAATAATATCGACCCGAATTGTGTAATTAAATATACGTAACACACATAACATATTATAATCGCGGTTTGATTCCGATATTCCGTGATGCATTAGCTGAATATGAAATATACAATGTAGTTTAGCGTGGGGGAATGTAATAAATCTCTGTAAAATTTCGGTCCAGTAACTGTTATCAAATTTATTACTCCAATACACATTCATCCTTCAAGGTGTTGTTATCAATGTAGTGACATGGAAGCGGATTTAAAAGCATATATCCTTTGTGTCCAACATCTTTTCTTGTTTTGCGGATTGTTGTCTTTTTTACTGAAGAAATCTAGTTCTTTTAAATTGAATAAGCCAATAAATAAATGTTCTTATTGACAATACGGATACTTAATTTGCTGTCAGTCTATTAGTGTAGTGTTTCTCAAACTATTTGAAAGTGTGATCCTTGGTAAGAATTTTGTTCGCGTTGCATATTTTACAATACCAAATTTTATTTGTAGAAAATAAATCAGCACCGCGCTATCAAATTCAAAATAAACAAGAAAATGAGTGTGCTTAAAACCACACCGCAGAAGTGAAAACTTCATCAAGGCGAGGTTAACAATACGAAATCCAACTTTTTTTTTCGTTCTATATTACATTAGGGTCATCCTGCATCGAAGAATTCAGTTGCTGAGATTTAGTGTGCTTCTTTTGACGATATTTCTTTACGCGCGCATTAGACAATTCCCTTTTTCGTTTTAATTTGTCATCGATTTGATTTTCTTCATCCATCCTGTGTAACAGAAAAGAATTAAATGCTTATAAATTCGTATATAATGAGCAATTAAAGCAATGCTCTATTCTCAACGTTTCTGTTTTGCATTGGTATACAAATTATAGTAAATGCGTGTGAACTTTATTTAACACCCGGAATATACTGATCAGTTTCCAAGTCATCCATATCATTTTAATAAAAATGCTAAAACTTATCTGAGCGCGAAATATTATGTTATATTATTATAGAGATAATGTCTGATACACACACAACAAATTTTTTGGTTAACCGTCCGCGAAGTTACCAATTAGCGAACGCAACACAGTCCGCGAAATACAATTTTGCGGCCGTTGCTATGGCAGCGGCCGCGATATTTAATCGGGTGTTTATATATAAATAGACAATATGAATACTCGCTTACGAGTCCCGCGCTGGTCTGACGCTAATGTGCCGGCTTCTCACCCGTGCGGCTCGGGATCGAATCTGCTCGGTGACATGAATTTATTTATTCATTTAAATTTCAATTTAATTGAAATTAAATACCTCTATATGACATATTTCTCTCGTTCCCTTGGTCGACTCGAGCCGACTTTATCCGAACGAGCGTTACATAACCGAGCGTGACGGCTCAGTCTTGTTCAGTGCCCACAATCAACGCAACGCGCCCAAAGAAGTTTACACTTCAAAAATGTATTTCATCTGTGATCAAATTGCGCAATGTATTTCTTCTTTACTTTATGAAACTACAATACTAGGTCTTTTTGAAATTTCTGGAAATATCCGTTCGCTTTTATGTAATGAGCGAAACTCTCGTTAGAGAGTCATTTGCAAGTAGTTTGCAATATTAAATATTTAAGGTCAATTATTTTGCTAAATATAGACCATTTTATGAAAAGGTCGTCAAAACCATCTATGTCCCAAAGTGATAAGAATACAAACCACACACATCATCAACAAATACTAAAAAGAACACATTACCAGCAAGTTATATACATATCGCATTGCAATTGCTGAAGATTTAGATTTACCAGCAATTATTCAAATAGTGGAATATTTATTCATGAAGAGAAAACTACACAATTAAACACTATACCTCGGATAATATTATCCAAAGGAGAATAAGTGATACAGCAGAAGATATTCGAGCGATAATTGTTGATAATATCAAGAAAAGCACGTACTTCTCTTTACATGTGGATGAATCTACATATATTTCTAATTGCGCCTACTTTATAGCATTCCTAAGATACAACACATGCAATGAGCTTACAGAAGATTCGTTAAACAATTTTTTTTATAAAAATTGGAGATAGTATAGAGCATATGCTTAGAAGAAAATAATGAAAGAACCATGGTAGGTATGTTTTATCTCTCAGATGTATCGCACAGTAAGATAATTAATATTGTACATAATCTAAAATATCAAAAGACAAAAGACGTGTATGGTTTTACTGTAGCTCTTTTAAAGGACATAAGTAAAATAATTGTAGAGCAACTAACAATAACAGTAAACGCATGCATAAATTAGGGTAATATTTCCAAAGGAACTAAAGCTGACTTAAGTAGTATCTGTGTATAAAAATGATGATAAAGCACATCCAAGTAATTATACACCGATATCGATGCTGCCTGTACTGTCAAAGGTGTTCGAAACGGTAATAAAAGCAGAATTGTTTCATTTACGGAAAACATACCTTATTGGCAGATTCTCAACATGGTTTTAGAGCTGGAAGTGGAGAGATATTTCAAGAAGGCCTTGGGGAAAAAGAAAAAACAATTGAGAGTAGAATGATGCTACCAAGAATATAATGAAGCTGGATTATTGATTACATAAGAAAATTATATTTCTTCTTGAATAAATGATAAAACAATATTACCTTTACTGAATAATAAACCTGAAGAAGCAGTGCACATCCTGGAGTTAAATAAAAATATTCCAAATCGTGGAAATTATACAAGTAGTTCCATTGGTTGAAGTTTTCTGCGAACACATCGTGCAGCTTATGATTTGTATACAAGAACTTGCAGTATTGTACCAGTAAAAGGATCTACATCATTCAGGAGCAACAACTATAGATATTCCATTGGAATTTAGAACTAATTTCCCAAGCAATCTACAAGGTAATCATAAAAAAAATTGCGACCATCTATGGTTAATATTATTATAACTATTCGTGAAGCAAGGAATGATAAAGAACGTACTGCAATAGTTACATATGGCTTAAGTAAAGCCTTTGACTCTATGTCATACGAGATCTTGTTGACAAAGCTATAGCATTATGTCATGAGGGGTTTGACCCATAAATTATTAGTCTCATATCTACAAGATAGAAGGCAAATGGTCTGGTGGATACGCAAAAGTATAAAATGTTAATGCTGGTGTGCCACTGGGATCTATTCTTGGACCTTTCTGGTTATTGTAAACACAAACGATCTACCGGCTAAGATATTGAATTGCAAAGCCATTATATACGGAGATGACACCTTGATCATAGTCTATTCTAAGCCATTGAGATTGCTGATACTTGGTTCAGTGCAAATAAATTGAAATTGAATTAAGAGAAGACAATGGATCTACTTTCTAGAAATTTAGAAGCGAAAGATGTAGTGGTGTATTTAGATCTAAGTATTGATAAGAAACTTACTTGAAACGATCATAAAGAGACACTAAAAAGGCATTAAAACACAGCTATATTTACAATAAGAACAATTAAAAATGTATCCACCCACCAGGCAGCAAGAAATGCATTCTATGCAAATTTCCAAACCATTGTTTCATATAGTATACTCATATGGGTCCTGTCTACAAGAGCAAAAGATATCTTAGTCCTACAGAAAAAGGCAATAAACACACTATGTGGATTGAGGTACAGTGACTGGTATAGAGAGTACTTCAGTCGCGAGAATGTACTCA
Source organism: Amphimallon solstitiale (assembly GCA_963170755.1). NCBI lineage: Eukaryota > Metazoa > Arthropoda > Insecta > Coleoptera > Scarabaeidae > Amphimallon > Amphimallon solstitiale. The sequence goes on along the minus strand of OY720677.1, from coordinate 104,389,784 downwards.
CAGTGATCGGTATTTACATCCATTCGTGTGAGAAATTTGTCCACGAAAATACATCAAAATTCGTTCAAAATGGAAGAGGGGTACTTGAAAGCATATGCGTAGTAAAATTGTATAGATGTGTATGTGTAAATGAATATGTAAAAATTGTGTAGAATATAGATGACTATTCAACTCATGTGTCATTTGTAAAAATATGACCAATAAGAATCAAAGAATCACATTTTTGTGTCCTAGCAACAAAAATACTGCTGCGTATTTACACTAGTGGGTATTTCATTGAAATCACCACTAGTGGTATCGGTGGATATTTTTGACAGATATATGTCGCAATTTTTTTATTTTTTGAAACAATAACGTACAAATACCTTATATAATAAAAATTACATGATGGATTATAATTTTATAAATGAAAATTGCAATTAGAAAAATTAATATGACTACAGTTGTGTAAAAAGGCTTCTCTGAAAGTGCCTTTCATCTCACTTTCTTCGGACAGTGCAACGGAACTGGTGATATTAGAAATAGAGGCTACAGCAGTGGATCCAGTATTTGTTATATTTTTTCTCAAATGACCAATAATACTCTCATGGTGTTCATCATCTAACTGCAGGTAAGTTTTAATAGAATTTATATTGCCGTGGCCAGTAATTTTCATCAATTGATGCTCCCAGACTCCAGCTTTTGCTAAAGTTGTCACTGTAGACGATCTTATTGAGTGATTGGATATTTTTCTTTTTTTAACATCCAATCCGGCTTTTTCAGCAGAATTTTTCACCCATTTATTCATCTCATTAATCCCAACCGGAGAGTTTTTGAACCAACTAGACGATTTCGAATTGTTCCAAAAAGGATTGAGAGTCAGAAACAAACGGTTCGTCTTAATGTTTTCTCCTCTTTTGGATATAAGCTTGTGATACAACCTAAATAAAAATAAACATAAACATACCTATAGGAATTTATCAAAAACTGACACCTACCTCACAGGACATAAATCAGAATTGTCTTTATTTTTAATTAGCCATTTGCTGGTGGAAAGTGGCTTAGATCCTCCCTGCGCAGTCTTTGAAAATATGCTATTATACTCTATCCTGCCAGTAGGGGAGCCATCATTGTTAATTTCTTCTTTAAAGAAGTGCGTGAGACAGTTATTTTCCTCTCCACCTCGCCAAGGAAGTTCCAAAGAAGCTATAAAAAAGAATTTTTTTTGGAGGCCTTTCGGGGTATCTTCATCAAAACTGCCGACAATATTTGCAAACTCTTCTTGGGTAATAGCTGCTGCACTTGTACTTCTTTTTTCGGAACACGACTGTAATTTTCGTCGCATGGCGTCTCTGGCATTCCTACTTGACTTAAAGACAATATCGTTGAACGGGTTTATTACTATTTTCCACTTCTCAAAATATAATTCCTGCACCAACTTTGCAGTAACATTCCACATGTGCTTTACCACTCCTTCCTTATAGTCATCGCCATTTTGCTTCTTCATGTTACATGCCCAAGATTTTAATACGAAATTAATTTCAATAGGGGGTGTGGATTCGTCCAATTTGTACCTCTTCTCGGACAAGAAATCTGAGAATTGCCTCCAGATATAATCTCTTGTTTTCTTTGTGTTTTCCGGAATAGTTTTATGAATTTCAGCATCAATTTCACTTTCACCTTTTTCACCAAACCTTTTTGAATTGCTTTCCATATCAGAAATCTATTTATTCTTGCAATAACTTATTAAATTCGAATCGTAGAAAATTTTCTACATTGACAGTAGTTTGTTGAAAACATACTACTATGGAAACCAACGCAATAGCTACTTAATTTTAGAAAATTAAAAAACTCAGTTCGTCATTTATGAATGAATCATTCGATGAATAGTCCTTCGAATACAATTCGTAATCAAAGTATGGTAGATCATTTTTGCGGTGTTATCACTCTTGTTTCCTTGCGCTTGTAAATATTCAAGCGCAAGGAAACATTCGTGAACCACCACAAAAATAATCGAGCATACTTTGACTACTCGTTCTATTATATATGAATATTTCTATATTCGTTATTCACATGTTTAATGCTTTTTGCTTTTAATAACAAACTTTATTGGTTTTTATTTCTACATCTGTATGTTCTATTAATTTGTTTTTATATTTTTGGTATTTGTACTTTTGCTATTAACTAGATTTTATGACATTCATGTAATATTTTGATTGCCAATTAAACACTACTACTACTAGTAAGATATTTTGTACACCATTAGATACCAGTACCATTGGAAAAATTTTATGCTTTTATGCAATGTACATCAATATATGATATTAACTGAGCAAAATGATTTACTATATACACAGATCCAATCGAGAAAAACAAGTTTTATTCATTCCAGTGCGCCAAAAAGTTCATTGAAAATGAAATTAAGTACAGCTGCCGCAGTATAAGTTGGCAAGCAGTGGGGATGCACCGTAAATGTATTTAGGATACGTACTACCTACCTTTCTGAATCAGTTATTGCATAACAGTTACCAGTGTCGTACTCAAAATATAAATTAGCTTTTTAAATAGAAATTTAAATAAGAAGCTTCAGGTATGCTACTGATACGGGAACATTATATTTAAAAACTAATGAAACGCAATCTATCCATTCGTTAAGGTTCCTACTGCTTCTGACAAGCATATTAATCACTGGGTTATGCCAGATATCGTGGATCTCAAGAATGAAATGTTATGTCTAAAAGAACTCGCCAAAAATTTTCCATGTTTAAGAGAGTCTTTTTTGGATTGCGAAAAGAAGTATAATGATGTGTTACGGGTTAGAGAGCGTGATCTTAACAATAAGTTCTTTATGGCAGCCGACAATAAAACCAAGGCTGCGTGGCATATTATTAACAATAAAAGAGGTAACTATGCGAAACAGTCGACTTTTCCTGATCTACCTATTGATAGATTAGCTCTGGGTGAATTGTTTAATGATAATTTTGTGTCGTCATCTGAAAAACTCATATCTTTCAATTATAAAGATGATAGTGTCTCTTTCGAGGAGATTGATAGTTTTATGACACCAGGTTCGCAATCATTTTATATGTTTCCTGTGAGCGAGGGAGATATTATTGAAGCTATTTATAAGCTAAGTTCTAGTCCGGCTTCGGGTGATGACTCCATACCATCACTTCTTTTGAAGAGGTCATTTCCTTTTATAACGGGTGTAATGGCATACCTAATAAATATTTCTTTTGAGAATGGTATATTTCCGTCAAAATTAAAACATGCTACGGTATACCCGACGTTCAAGAAGGGTGATCCTAATAATATGAACAATTATCGTCCCATAAGTATACTATCCGTTTTCTCCAAGGTGTATGAATTTGTTGTAAATAAACGACTAATTCTTCATTTTAAACTCATGTCCGAAAATCAGCAGGGTTTTTTCCCAGGTAAATCAACAGATAGATTCAGTTGATCACTTGATATTATTGCACAAGCTTGGTAGATATGGTGTAAATGGTGTCTGTTTGAAGTGGTTCGAGTCATATTTGTCGGGAAGGAGACAGAGAGTGAGTATCGACGGGAATTTCTCTGGTAGCACTGATGTACGTATGGGTGTTCCACAGGGCTCTGTCCTCGGGCCCACGTTATTTTTAATTTTTATCAATGACTTTCCTAACTGTGTAACTGGTATTGCTAAGGTGATGTTATATGCCGATGACATAAGTTTAGTTGTTTCATCGAACAATGTTGACGATGTTATTAGTGCTGCTGGTGTGGCCATGTCTAAAGTAAATAAGTGGGTTAAGTCTAATAGGATCGTCGTGAATATCGAAAAAACTCAGTGTATGCTTTTTAATAACAAAAGAAAATTTAACATCTCAAGGTTTGTCATGGCTGACTCTGAAATTGATTTCGTTAGCAGTTGAAGGTTGCTTGGTGTCATTGTCGATGAGGGTTTAAAGTGGTCGGAACACATAGACCAGTTAAGTTCTAAACTCGCCAAATCGTGCTACGCTCTCTTTCAGTTGGGCAAGTCTTGCAATTCGTCTACACTAAAAAGTTTTTACTACTCGGACTTCTATTCCAGGATGCGTTACGGAATAGTGCATTGGGGCATGAGTAGCGACGTTTCTCGCATTTTTATTTTACAAAAGAGGGCTGTCAGGACTATTTTTAATCTCCGACAGGGCGACTCGTGTAGGAATGTGTTCAGGGCCAACGGGATTTTTACATTTTATGATGTATATATTTTTGAGGTACTGTGTTATGTATACAGAAATCGCAGCAACTTTGATTTTAGTCTATCGCATGGCTATGAGACCCGCCACTATGGTCGTGTTTTGCCTCCTGTGCATAGAACGAATTCCTTTCAGAAGACCCTGGCTTTTGTGGGCTGTAAATTATTTAATGCTTTGCCAAATGAAATAAGAATATGTGCCGCATTACGACTTTTTAAAAAAAAATTGAGAGACTCTCTCCTTCATATTTGTTGTTATAGTGTTCAAGATTTTATAAATTATTTTAAATAACTTTATATTGTATTGTATGTGACGTATTTCTTTTACTTTTTTTTTGTACTGTGCTACATACAATGTCTGAAGTACTAAGAAATAAAATGAATTATTATTATTATTATTATTATTATTATTATTATTATCTGTACACTATGATAAATTTTAAGAAAGCTGCTTAGACAGTCAATTTGTGCAATTTAAAAACAACAGCTTTGTGAATATTTTCCAAGTGAAATCAAACCAGTTATGACAATTACAGACACAAATGGACTTGTACAATTGCTTGTATCATGTTAAAATACCAACAAACGTGAAAGGAAAACTTATTGAAATATCATGTGATGGAATGTTAAAACTAGAATTTCTTTCCCTGAAACTGAATCACTTTTAGATCAAAAGAATACAAGAGTACCCCGAACTGACAAATAAAGCTCTTGCATGTTTGGTTGTATTTGCTACATTATACTTATGCAAGTTGAGTGTCTCATCGATGATTGCTATTAAAACAAAAGTGAGAAATGGCCTGCAACTTTAAAAATAAAATCATTGTCTATGTATCAAATACAGAATTCAGATTAGAAAAGCTGGTGTCTCAGAAACAAGCACATCCGTCGCAATAATTAAGTAACTTAGTTATGTCATGAGTTGTGTTTAATTACATGGCGAATGCTTTTCTGCAATTTTCTTTTATACTGGCAGAGTTTGTAATTGTTTGTTCATTTAAGAATTTGTCTATTGCTATTAGTTACACCAAATTTTACTTAAAGACCTACAAAATCTTAAGCAATGTTTTGTTGAGGAATATCTCCATATGACGTAATTCTTTAAATAAGCAACATGTTGATGCTTTTGTTAGCAGAAATATACCAAAGGCAATAGCTCAGAAAACTTCTTTATAAATCATATTCGGTCAATAAAAACTCTAATTTTACTCCTATAAACATTATATTTTATATACGAAGCAAAAGATAAAAGGAAACCTAAATAGACTGTTTTTGTTTTTTTTGACAATGCTTTCGCTACGTCCCCCCAGTTCCTTAACTCTACCCAGCAGAGGGTCGCAAACCACACATTGAGAATCACAGTTTTAGGGAACGTAAACAAAAAATTATTCTTCAGCTATCTTGATAAATTAGTATTACTTATATAATCCTAATAATGAAAATAATATACAGGATATAGCGATTTTAACTAAGGGGAATATTTTCATTGCATTTTCAGTTTCTTACGTCATTTGTTTTTCATGTTATGACGTCACCGACTTTTCTTTTTAAATGACAACCTATTTTTTTTTAATTGATTTCGATAGTATTTTCAATTTCCTATCCAACAGTATAATACTTTTAATATATTACATTTGAAAAAAATTGAGAAAAAGTCTTAAAGCTGAAATATTAAAATTCATTCAACAAATCTAGTCACATACATTTTATGGAAAGATTGATAAATTTACATCTACTCCATACAGAGTTAATAATTACATTAAAACTAAATTCATTAGCCAGAAAGAACTCTAACAATAACATCAAACACAAAAATAAGCCTAGAAATAACACTTTTTAAATTACATTTACACAAGTGCTCAAAATGACGATCCTGTACCATCTGACAATACCCAAGATGACTATAAAACTAATTTTTCACATTCTGAAAAGCTTGAGCTCATATTAATCGAGTTTTATGTCAAATTCTGTGCTTGAGATCTTCTGACTTATTAGACCGATTTTCATACACTTTACTTTTTTAAGTACCCCTATAGAATTAATGGCGTTAGATCTGAACACCTAGCCGGCCATTCCATCGGACCTCTTCTTCCTATCCATCTTCTTGGGAGAACTTGGCCCAAGTAGCGTCGCACATTAATTGCGTAATGAGGTGGAGCACCATTATGTTGCATTAGCTGCATTAGGAAATAATGCAGCTAATGCAGGCATCAACTGGAACTGTAGAAATTGCAAGTATCTCTCTCCAGTCAAATTTTTAGCAAAAAAGAGTGGACTTAAAATTCTGTCACCAATAATTCCTGCCCATACGTTAACTAGCTGAGGATATTTCTCAGTAAACCATTTTTATTAGTAAATAGGTTGCAAAAGGTGAATTATTCTAATTTATAAAAGAGAATAACACTTATTTTATTGTGAGACTGACAAAGTAATTTATTCTGACAGCCACAACTACTGTTTTCTGTTTTATGCGCCGGTAACTAAATTCATTTTGTCAATATAGTGAATGTTTAATATTTGAATTTGAAGACTCTTTTTCTCAATTTTTTCAATTGTAACATATAGAAAGCTTTATACCATTGAATAGAGAATTAAATGTACTATCAAAATTAATTTAAAAAAATATAGATTGTTATTTAAAAAAAATAAGGATGACGTCATGACATGAAAAACAAATGACGTAAGAAAATAAAAATGCGATAAAAATAGTCCCCTTAATTAAAGTCGCTATACCCCTTCAAGATTTTTTTTTTTATAAATGAATGTTAACGAAGTTATTGCCATTATCCGTTACTTTATTTCCACCCTGTATAATATTTATGAAGAAACGGCAAACATGCAATTTTACGCAACAATTAAAGAAATTCATACACTGATTTATTATTTTAGAAATACACACAAATTAAAAAGTTGCCGAAGAATCCTGTTTACGCAAAAATTACCTAGATAAATTATATAATCTGTCTTAATTTTATTATATTCAAATGAATCTATATTTGTCTAAGTTATAGAAAATTATGAAATAGTAGCAAATATACCCTTAATAACTACATTTTCTTATTAATCAAGACCGTTGATTGACGACATCCATATAGGTACGGAACACTAAACCAAAATAGCATAGGTAGTATAAATCATTGATTTTTCTAAATCAATTGGGCAGATTACGTCAACTGACATTTCTAAGTTATGTATCCACCCGAGATTATCGTGGGTAGATATAAAACTATATCGGTTAAGTTAAATGGAATTGCCTATTTTGTGACTGGTATGGAAAACAGATTGTACAGTACCCACACGTCCTTATAAGATCAGTGACTGTGAATTTGTATTGAAAACAAAAAGATTCCCACGCAACAAACATTAAAAAGGACAGTTAGTCAAATAAATTACATCGACGATAAAAATAATACACAAGGTTGGACTGATGGAATCACTGTTTGCACATGGTAATACGCATATCTAAAATGTAATCACATTCCATTGTTCTGCTCTCGTGAATTACACGCATTAGCGCCCTTTATGCGGATCGCAATGTGAACTATCAGATGGCCACCTTTCCATATCACTTAATCAGCATTTAGATATTCACCAGGCTTTGATTGATTGCCTCAGATCATTACAATATGTCTCTTGTGCGTTGATGTCATTTATCTTCTTCAATGTCAATAATTTCCCCTGAGTCCGTCTAATATTCTCGAAATCTCACTTATCGGGATAATTATTCAAAGCAAGATTATAAATATGTAGGTATATAAAATGCGACTTTTCGCAAATCATTAATGCAAACGAAGAATATTAAACATCTATGGAAAAGTAAAGATATTTGTAATGGAATATGGAATATATTCCAGTAAATAAATAGTATTCAGATTGCAAGAAAGATTCTTATGAATAACTGATTGCAAGATTCCGTGGTAGTGTTTTACTAATTACATACAGTCAATATTTACATGTCATAAATGAACAGGGTTTCAAAGAGATTTTCAAAATGAATAAGTTGCTGTCTGCAAGGCATACACTCTGACAGATATATGTTTTTAATATATTGATGAAACCTTTTAAACAACTCCTTTTACGATTCTTAATTAATAAATGTCTTAAGCACACGTCAAATTAATGTATAATCAAGTTTTACAAAAATTTTGTTTAACTATTTAAAAATATACTTACCATGTATGTACATACATTTTTATAAATATAATTAATAAATTTTTGTTACATCTAAGTTTAAATTTACTTCTTAATCTTTTATTTACTAGGTGATGTCATAAACTGAAGTCTCCAGCATGAATTAAACAACTATATACATATTTAGTTATACCAGCTAGCTCTCAAAATGCATTAAAAATATTATAATTTACATCAATTATATTATCAAGCTAAGAATTTGACTATTTATATAACTACATTTCATATATAGTCGGATTCCAGAAAGATGATCCCTGCGTCATTTTTTAATATCGTATGATTCAAATCAATACTTCGCCATCATGATAAGTACTGTAAACTATAAAATGAACATGGAAATTATAATGATGACATCCTACGTTTTCCGGTTAGATTGATCGATCTAATTTTAGGTTATGTATAATTAGATAACTAAGTTAGATAATCGCCTTTATCGTTTATTAAAAATATGTAATATAAAGTCAATAGTCTTTTAATGTACTAAATTTAACATATGCCAAAATACAAATGATAATAGAACTATTGAGAAATAACGTGGGTACAAAACAAACAATAAATACAATTTTTTTTTTTAGAACAGGACTATTTAGTGATCGCGCTTTAATACGTTTTACTGAAACTTCAATGCATCTGCTACTCGCTAAAAGATATTCATTAGAATTTGTAAAATGTTAAATCTCACAATGTTTACCTGTTGTACAGATGTAAGGGATATTAGAGGACCACCATTAAGCTTCTCTTGCTCGAAATATTCTAATAAATTTAAAACGAGTCCTTGAGCTTGTGACCGTAATGTTTTACCGCGTCGTGACATTCTGGTTTAATAAAGATTGAAACAACAAACAAATTGTGAAACGAAATCAAACGATCAAACTACTAGAAATGTCAAAGCGTTAATGTCAAAGCCAAAACGCTAAACGGAAGTGTATGAAATAATACAGCGCATGCAATCACTCCGTCTTTGTCTTGCTCAAATAATTTCTATGAAACGTATGTCGTGCTTGCATCGTACTGAAAACACATGCATTCGCTTATGCTATCCTTGTTATACAAGTTGATACTATTTCTTGTTCGGATATAGACATAATTCTTTGATAGAATTATATAGTAGTGACGCAGGGATCATCTTTCTTGAATCCGAGTGTATATATTTTTAACCTCTTTACTTTTTGTATCGTCTTACGTTGCAAAATTCATTATGTAATTTTTAATTATATAAACAACCTTTCAGACATGTGATATAAGTAGTTCTAATCACTCACGTTAAAAATATTCATTTCAGATTCAGCAATTCGACTAAAATTAAAGCTTACTAAGTTAGACTTATATTACTTTCAGTCAAGATTAAGTTCATATATTTCCCAACTTAAACAAGATTAACCTATATTTGTATTTGAAAGTGATTGACATCGATTTCAGCTAATATTTTCAAAAGATGATCATATTAAATGACAGTTGACTGGAACTATTTATTCAACTATGGCTTTGATATTTTGGAAATTATAGATTTTGGCTTTCCAAGACGTATTATTTACGATGGAATGGATAATTTTAGTAATTTAGATGATTTTTCGTCTTTTAGCCGATATAGAATGACTAAGCCAACGGTCATGAATTTGTTGGTACAACTAAAAAAATAATTTAGAGTTTTGAAACGATTTGTAAGTAGAATAATGGGCAACTGTTTATTTAGATAAAACAACTTCTTTTAATGCTCTGTTTTAGAAATGAATGTCATGCCTTCAAATACTTTCCTCATTAGAGTAGATTTTTTAAGTGATCAATGTTGGTGCACATGCGAAGCTATTCAAAACTTCAAATTCTGACAGTTGTCGTACTTAAATTTAAATTACAGACGTTTACTATTATTTACATGACATAACCAACTATCAAAATTATGCCTTTGTGTCTGATTACGTGCACTGTCACCAACCATTAAAACAAGCATCCTCTAATGTGGAAATATTTGAAGACACGGTATGTCTCGCCAATAATACAACATCTAACTTGCCTCGATTTTGTGCAAACGGTAGATTTTTTATAATTTTCATAATATTTTTATTTTTATAACATTTTATACGGTATTCCAACAACATAAACTCACACATTTAATGTTAAACTAGCACAAAAATGTCATTTTTTACAAGTACAATGTGATCAATCTCAAGTAAAGGTTGCGTGGTCTATATTTTTAAGTTGGCAACTATGACTAGTTGGTAATATTGAGAAACACTTGTGTGTAGGTTATGTGTATAGACGTACAGTGTGCACGCATATGGTTTTCACAGATCAAACATTTCACCTATACGTATCTGTCTAACAAGAAAATACCCTAATCTAGGGATTTTTAAGATACCACCACACTTCAGTTGAGATTGATCTCATTGTACAAAACATGTAATAGAAAATTTTACTAAATTTACACATAGTTGCCATATTGATTTTAGTTTTATAGTAATTCGTGTTTAACTCTTACCTTGAAAACCACCGACACTTAAGACGAACTTGAATAACTATAATTTAACAAAGCCAGAATTAACATGACAAACGGTACAAATGACCCTAAATATACTTTTAAAATATTAGTATTTTGAAAAGCAGTACATTTATGATATTTATATAATATATCATTTTGAAAACATTACTCCCTAAGAGCCATCTTAATTACTATGTGATAGAGATTTTCATATAAAAAACCCATGTCTGTACATTTTTTTTCTAAAAATACCAGTCTTTAATGCTTTTCATTTGATAGAATTTACAAGATAAGGACTTTAATATTACTTCTTCTACTCTGAAAATAAGACAGGATCGATGTGCTATCGTAGCCTTGACACCATTGGTGCATATAATAACATATTTCGCTCAGTCAATATCGTATTCAGATGTGCATTACATAAAAGTACCAACAAATTTTATCGGATAGTATTGGTGTTTAATGGCGTACAAAATAAATGATTTCTGCTGTTTTATCTTACGAATGATATTAAATGGGTACAGATAGAGATATTTGTTCATTTGTAAAGATAAGTACATGCATTTGGCATGTCACTTACTCTCCTTTGGAAAGTATTATCAGAGAGAGGTGTAGTTTTTAGTTGTGCAGTTTCCTTTTTACGAATCAATACTACTTGCATCTCAACACTTTGTGTAAATTTATATCTTCGGCAATTCTGTATGGTATACTGGTTCTTGCAATGCGATATAGGTACCTATAGTTATTGATGATGTGAAAGTACCTTACTGGTTGTGAAGAGTTCTTACTTTCCTGTGAAAGAATTCTACAAGCTTGTCTGTTTTGTGAAGATTTGCTATTTAAATATAAAAGTATCTTCGATGGTTTTAAGCTTTCTTTGATCAGACTTCTCTAGAAACTACAAATTTCGGTTTATTGAAAATTATGTTTAACCCCTATTTAAGACATTCATCAAGACAATATAATCTGTTCTTTTTCATTTTCTTGCCATTTTGGGACGTAGACAGTTCTAATTATCCTTTTAAAAAATATTCTATGCGTAACTTAACCTTAAATATTTAATAATGTATAGTACACAACTAGCAAATGTCGCCTTGTTGCTGTTTAAATAAAAGCGAAGGGATGATTCCAAAAAGTTCAGAAAGTTCTAGTATTGCAGTTTCCTTTCTTAACCATGCTGAAAGTTTCGGAAAATCAAGAACAAAGATCTTGCTCTATTTGATCATAGATGGCGCAAATAACCAACAAATTTTTATTTTGAATTTAATTGCTCAAAGTTGTTTTATTTTGTATTAATAAAATTTGGTGTGGTAAAAAAAGGGCAGCGAACAACATTCTTACGAATAAGGGAGTTGCGCTCTATAAATGTTTGGGAAACACTGCATTAATAGGCTGGTATCATTAGCAAATTAGTAAATTTTCTATCATTATTGTCCAATCCAATTTATTGAAAAATACATTTTCATTAGTCAAAATGGAAAATACCGAAAAATTACTAAGAAAAGGGCAGGCCAAGACATGTATCTTACATTCTGACTTTATTATTACAATTTCTCTTGCGGCTTGGTCCCACGTCATTGATACGAACATATTTAAGGATAAATGTATATTCCAGTAATAAATTCCACAACAGTTACTGGACCGAATATTTTACGGAAACTTATTATAGTCGCCCGTGCGGTACGACATTGTCTATATTTCACATTCAGGTAATATATAACGAAATATCGGAATCAAATCGGGAACATAATAATTTACAAATCTACGGATATACGTCATCTACATACATATTGCTGTGATCTTGAGTGTGAAAATAAACTGTATATAAATGTTCTCAAAACCACAACTAGATATAAGTTAATTTAATTTTATTTTATTTCTTTTATAATAAGTCTTAGTTTAGAATTAGACAATACACATTGTATATAAATATTCATTGTGAAATTATAGGTTAAGATTCAGTACATTTATATTAGTTTAAGTAAAACAATGTAACAATATCATTATAATTCTCATTTATAAAGTTAATATTGGAATAATCCTTGTATAACAGGTGAGTTTTGATAATTAATCGTTCACTTGTACCCTTAGTATGGTGTGTCAGTCAACCAATACAATCCAGTGGGTGGAATCACATGATGAGGCCGAAGTAAACAATATTTCTTCTTCAGAGGCCGTATAAACTCTGTATGAACCATTCTTCATTGGAAAACACATTATTCCGACAATCACGAACGTGTTTCCTTTATTTCCTATGAAAAAGAAGACAAGGAAAATTAGAATTAAGTATCCGAATAACATGCGGAAGTGGTTTAAAAATCATAAGAACAGTAATAAGGAAATTTATTACCTTATTTATGAATGGCAATGATGCATTCGAGATTTAGACTGTAAATTATCTAATAACTGTGAGAATATTATTGTACTTAGCTTGTTGAATGAAGTGATAGCAGTGATTCACATTTTCTTATACTTATATATAGGTTTTTCTTTAAATTTCGTATTTTAAATTGACACAATCACATCGATTTAAAGATGCATTTGTTTGTTTACATTTTTTAAACCGTAATGTATATACACGACGATAGAGACGATGTAGAAGTATGTCTCTTTAAGAGTGGGAATAATGACTAGGCATGCTTGAATTTTTTGTTAAAGATACTCTTTATAAAATGCGGCGCAGGATAATTTTCCGGGAATTCTGCAGCAGGTGAAATATCGCTCCAGAATACAAATAAACATTCGGTGTCTGTATTAATAACTTTAAGTAATATTTATCTGAACATGTAAAAATTTTCAAGAAATATTTTATGAGATTTATAATAATTTCTCATTTAATATGGCATAAAGGACTTACAATATTTTTCAGTTTAAAATCTTATTTTAGCTTATAATAACTTAATAATTTTACTTAAGAATTAATTTCGTAGTACTTTGCAAGATTTAAGAAGACATTATTACAAACATTTTCAAATCAAATAAATACATTTGATTTATAATTAGAAGATATTCCTTAGTGAGGAACCGGAATATTTTATTTTAAAACATAATGGCCGTACGCAATATGTTATGGTAAAATATTCTGGGAGCTGTAATAATTTTTAGAATAAGGACGTTTGGCAAGTAGTTTATTTCACTTTGAATAAGAATACACACACGTTATGTTTTTTTATGTAATACAATTCTTATTATATTTCATTTGTTTATTTATTGTAGAATTATGTGTTTGTGCGTTGAAATTTGACATGTTGAGATTTCTATGAATTGGGCATGCGTTAAATAAGTTATGCAATAATGAACTTATAGAATGGAGCCCCAATTGATTCTCTGACATGAATTTGTGTTGAGAATATCATTCAGAAGCGAGAAAAGGCATTTGAGTGAGATTAATATCAGTACAAAGTCAGCGTTTTAATGCATATCTAAACACTTGTAATTAAGCTTTTTCTAAATTAAATTTTGAATAATTTTTCATTCTTTCTTGTAAGCATTAGAGATTGGACGCGTTGTGACGTGAGTCAAGGGTGCATTTAATAAGTTTCAAGTATAAACTCATAGGATGGGAACTTGACTGACTCATTAACGTGAATTTGCTTTGGGAATGTTGTCCAGAAGCGAGAAAGGGCATTTGGATAGGATTAGTATCAGAGCAAGGTCTATTTTCTAGTGTGTACACAAAAATAATAATTATATTTCTGTTTTATAATCACAACTGGTATAAGTCGTTACACATTATAAATTAATTATAAGAATTTTTTCTTTGTTTTGTTGATTGCACTTAAACATTAAACTGAACACGTACAAGTGCGTTATACATAATTATAATTTATACTTTTAGTCTATATACATTGTTAAATGCTAATGTTCTCTGTGGCATGTATATAAATTATTTAGAATAGTAGACAGACATTTTTCAATATTTTATAACTATGATACATTCTTTTATTTTGCAAAAAAAAAAAATAATAAACACGTACACAATGTATTAGAAAGAACGAAACATCTTCGTATTACATACCGGCAAAAATGTGACCCTATTTGCACTGCAATGTTTATGGTTCATTTTATATTACAGTAAAGGAATAAAAAAATATATTACATTTTTAAATCGCCTTGCAGAACAAGGTTTCTTGTCTCGCGAGTGTAATTTTAAGGGCGCCAATTTCATTGACGCTAACTCCCATAAGCTGTATTTACGCCCTTAATAATAATAAACTTTCATATTTCCAGCAAACATACTTGCCTGTATTTTGTTGGAAATTTCCGGAAGGTAAAAGGGAATTATTTCAAAATGTTCCAATATTAAAAACAAACATATTTCCTAAGTATATCACTCGAAGTGTACACAGATAAATACGCCATTATTTACTGCAAACAAATAAGGAGCAATTTGAAATGATCAAAATATTATTTCAATAAATTCTGAAACACCAACTGTAACTTTTTAAAGATGTATTCTAATTATAAAAGAAAGCTGTGACAACTTTCAATTTATAATAGTAATATTATTTTACATGATCTTTCAAGTCTTCTGGAGTACACAGTCTCAATCATATAGTATTAAGTATAAATAATAAAGAAATTGATGAATATGTTTTATAATAATTAATATACTACGATATATATTGTAATATAATAAATGAAACGCGAAATAAATAATAAAAATCTAGTAACTTTAGCAATAATTATAAAAATAATTATTTGGAATTATTTTAAATGTATTTTTAGTAGGATTTACTCTTTTTCACTTAATAAGCCTATGATAATATTTATGAAGTAAAGACGTACTTCAGTTTATCGATTAAAATCTGTCATCGCTTCATTATTATTACTAGTTACTTTTATAATCAGGACCAAAATTTCTATTATTTGATAAATTAACGGATTTCTTATGATAAATATCGTGTAATAATATGACTGCGCTTTTGATTTAAACCAGCCTATATTATTATGTGAAGCACTGATTCACCTTAAATTTCGGTTCAGTTAGTGAATATTTTATTACATGTTTCTTAAATTTTTTGCTCGTAAAATAAGTTAAAACTAATTTCTTTCGTATAATAATAATAGTATTATTTATACTAATGATATCACAATAAAAAACTATTATTATATTCATATTTCCAAATTGTAATATTTTCATATTTTAAACGAAAGCGGAACGACAAACTCGACAAAGTAAATCAATTCACATTTTGCCGCAACTGGATTCCCCTGTTTATACAGTTGCCATGACGACACGTAGGCCGTAAGCGAGAGGGGATTGCATTACGTCATCTCAGTGAAGCAACACAATACGTTGCTTCAGTCATTCAGTCTGACACTCGTTCGGTATGTGTCTGTTATGTGTCCTTATCTCTAGGCGTGTTTTGCATTGTCGTGTGAAATGTCATTGCCACTGTACGATTCCGTGCGTATTTTATTGGAAAAACATTAATTTCACGAATGGTAAGTTTTAACCGTAATTACTATTTATTTATTTTTTAATCTCGACTACATACACATCAATATTTCTAAGAAGGGAGGGGGAGATGGATTTTGCCGACATTACCTCACCTCTTATTAAACTCACGAGTCGCCACTGTGGCGGAGGCGGTCAAGTTACTACCAACATCCCACAAGCAGATTTCTATTATTCACCGATAACCTACTGCGATATATAAATACCAACGAAGTAAAGCATGTTCTAAAATATTATGTAATCCTTAGAAGGAATGAAACTGTGCATAGTCAACTAAATCATTCCTGTCTATAACTATAAATATCTAGATTTCGTTATTTTCTTTTAAGGAACCAAATACGAACAACATTCTCCAGACAGTGTTTCTTTGCTATATCATCAATGTTGTACGTTTGCCAAATACATACATATAAACCTGCATGTCCAGCACTATAACCCCACTGTGATTTTAGTTGTGTATTGGGAAATCATCTGTCTCAATACATATTCAATTTTGGCACTCTGATGGGATGCCTTGAAAGCTAGAGCAAAGTCTAAATATGTAACAGAACTTTTACAAATATGCTTTATTAAAGTAGGTATTGATCTTGCCAATTACATCGGGGCTATTCAGTTTTGCATGTTTTGAAAGTTTGAAGTAAATAAGTTTCTCATTATTCTCTCGCAGTGAGCCTCTTGAAAAAGTTGGAATCAATAATATTTATTGTCATAGACCTTTACAATGTGATGACATTGTCAAAAATATATACAATAAATCAGACGTTAATTCTAAAGTATGTTGTAAAAAATAAGATGTAAATAAAAAAAACACAACATATTAAAAGAAAATGTCAATCATATTCCTTGTGCCACTACATCCCAGTTATAAATTCGTCCTACGTATGAAAGCTATTATTGCTTAGGTATTCCTGTAAATCACAATTAAATTTTGCACTCTCTCGAGAGTGTTTTACGTACCCGAGGAAGGCCTCGAAAGCTTTAATTGCTGCATAGCACGGTGCTCTTTTATATAGAGTACTTGTATGACAGAAAATAGATAGACAATTAGCTCTTCTCGTTCGCATATTCGACCTAGTTATTTCAGGATTTTTACTAAAAAAATTCCACAATTCGTAGATACTCGTATTAAACATGGAAGAGTTAGGATTTTCACTTCTTAGTAGTCGCGACAAGAAACACAACGTAACAAAAATAACATTTTTGTAAAATTAAAACGTTATGAGAAAGCGAACTCCGACCCCATGCCAGTATTCCATATGTGGAATTGAATATTGAAGATGGTTAATTTAAAGTGGTTTAGATTATTGCACAAAACGCGCAGCTTATTTTACTGCACAGGTTGTTTGCATGATCGCACTAGATCAGAGAGTTATCGAGTTACGATTGAGGCAGTGATTTATGATTGTATTTTACTCCTAGCACCAATTAAATTATTGCTTACATTTAAGTGTAGATTATTCATTGCACCATATCATCATGTTATGAATAATTTGTCTACTTTCCACTAATAATTCTTCATATGTCTCACATGTCAAGATAACAGATGTGTCGTCAGCATATTGATATATTGCCTACTTTTGTAACTATTTATTTAAATCATTTTCAAAGACCGGAAACAAGAAAGGATCCATAATAGAACCACCCTGAAGAATGCCCTGGTTAATTTATTTAAAATAATTACTAACCGTTGTTCGAGCATTATTTATTAGAAAGTTGATAGGACCTACATTTTTCTATTTGTTAAATAAGAACGGATGGCGTTGATTGCTTTCTCAAGTACGCCGCATAGTTCCAGCTTATGCGCCAAATATCCTATACCACTGGCGCTGTATCTGACAGATGCTGTAAAGCCTTCACAGAAGTTTTCGGCGTTCTATCATATAATGTAAATCTGCTTCAGAAATTCCTACGATTTGCAATTTATTTGATTGAATTCCAGTCTATTTTTTCTATAATACATGATGACGCATGGGATCGGGCGGTTTTGAATTAACACTAATGCAACTTGAACTAAATTTTATTTATATTGTAACGAAACAAGTGCACAAAGAAAGGCAGACTTCCAAGCGACAATAAAAAGAGGTTGTAAATCATCTCGATGCGACATAATGTCTGGAGTTTCCCCCAGTGTATTTCTAGGCGACAACAAAGGCGTGCATGCACTGCGAAGAGACAGAATGTTTATCGAATGTTCTGCAAACATCAAGAGGAAGATGGAGTTTACGCGAATGCTTCCAGATGTTTCGTATGTGTATATAAGGCGGCTGGGTCACCGATGGATGAATAATTCCGGAATAAGAAGTTCCTTAAGTAGTCGACGCGCGGAACAGACCAAAGTAGAAATAAATATAAGAAATAAATAAATAGTTCCTTGCGTGGTACGGTGTTATATAAATAGAGTGCAATAAAGATATAAATATTACAGACATATAAATAGTACTGGTAAATAAATACCTGTGTTAATTTAAATCGTAGTAGTTTAAGTGTGATACATTAGTTTTACATTTTTATATTGTAATTAATTGTGAATATACAGACTGTTTTAAATAAATAAATTGCACGAGTTGTTTATTGCGAACCCGAAAACATAACAATATTTATACATGATCATCAGGATGCTAAAACCATACAATTAAATAAAGCAGTCATATGGCATTATTTTTTAAAGAAACCATTCTGTAAATGACGTCTTTCTTTGCGTACACATTTTTATAGTCGTGAATGCTAGTTCACCGTAATCGTCTGCAACATCTGAACGCCGACTGACGCAATCTTTTCACGAATTCTAGCCTTTAGTTCATTTATGGTGTCAGGATGAGGACTATACACCACGGTATCGTTCAAACACCCCATAAAAGAAGTCACAAATTGATAAATCAGGTGACCTGGCAGGCCAATTTATTTTGCCGTTTCTCAAAATGAGAGTTCATTTATGGTGTCAGGATGAGGACTATACACGGTATCCTTCAAAAACCCCATAAAAGAAGTCACAAATTGATAAATCAGGCGACGTGGTAAAATGAGACGCTCTCCATAGAGATGTTGTAATTCAGCCATGGACATTCTCGCCGTTTGAGCTGTTGTGCCATCTTGCTGAAGCCACGTGAACTCGTTTACAGCAATTTCATTGCTGACGGACGTTACAATCATGTTGACGTACCATTAGCAGGTTACTGTAATTGCGTAGCCATCATTATCGTTAAAAAAAATATGGACCAATTATCCGGTTTGCTGACATTGCACACTACACTGTCACTTTTTCACTGTGTAACGGTTTTTGGTATAAGACGCATCCCGATACCAAAAATTTCGTTGATCAACAAATCCACGTAAGTGGAAATGTGCTTCGTCAGACATCCAAACATTATTTAGCAAAATTTCGTTTTCTTCACATTTTCTTAGAAAATTTTGAGCAAAAGTTAATCGGATGTTAGCATCACCGGCTTGCAATTGTTGAACAATCTGAAGCTTGTATGGATACAATTTGAGAACCGAAACCAATATTCTGCTGATAGTGCGACGAGACAAACCTAATGATACAGCATATAGCCGTGCCGAACGCAGTGGACTTTGCTGGATGGCGGCCTTTGCTGCTTAGATTGTGTCTGGAATTCGAGCTGTTTGTCTTGTTCCAGGACGCTTATTATTTAAAGCAGATCCAGGTGTTTCCAATTTTTTACCCTATGTCTTAACAGCATGGGCTGAAGGAACCGGGTAATTACGCCCAAGTTGGAAAGACGCCAAAATTCTCGTCGCGCAGCTTCAAAACAATTATTGTTCATCCAATAAGCTTTCATTGCAAAAACACGTTGCTCTACCGTCAATTGCTGCATTGCAACTGAAATGGTAAACACTAGGGAACAAAATGACCAGTATCACAGTATTACAAGCATCAGTTATGACATTATACGAATCGATTCAAAATCCACCGTTCCCAAGCGCCACCCTGTATCATGTTCCATATCTCTTTCGGTTTACCAAACTTATTTTTTCGCTATCCCCTAACGGCCCTATCTCTTATATATTTTCTTACCTTGTCTATCCCACCTCGACATTTTCACTTCTGGTTTTCTCTTACTGATTTTATTCCCAATTTTCTCCCAGTATATATTTCTCCTGTTTTTCTGTTAATATGCAGTTCTTTCCTCTATGCAGTATATTTTTGTTCTAGAATTGTCTTTTTTTATTGCGTAATATATTATATTAATTGGATTTATTTTATTATGCTTAATATTGAACATATCTACTATTAGAGTATTTATCGTTCATTACCTGACAAGTATGCTCAGACAAGTTATACGTTCCCTAACTTCTCTCTCTATTAGAGTGTGTTCATATTGAAATAAAGAAAGTAGTCAGAGTAAATTGCCATTTCACGTCCTGAAAATTACACAATTTCTTATTACATGCCTCAACAACTGTCTTGTTTTCCTTTTTTCACTGCCTTTTCCTGAAAGCTGCGTTTCTTAAATTGTCATCTCGTTCCGGCAATTCTTAACATGTCAAAAAGGAAACGACTTCGTCAAATTGGCCATGACATATAACACGACGCAATTTTGTCCTTGTTCCTTCTAAATTCGCCCGGACAAACCTAATATTTGTCAGTGGTCAGACAGTGACGTATGACACTATGTATTTCGCTTCGTCTTCCGGTTCGTTCGCTGACTGGGATCAACTCAAAACCGGACCGATGTTAAATCAACCATAAGGAACAAACGATACATTAACGTATTAAAGTGCTTTTCTTCTTCTGTCGCGTATATAGGCGTACGTCAACGTGAATTACGTAATTTATCACATTATTTTCGGCAATAAATGTTCACCCAATGGGAAAAAGTTGCTGCTAACAGTCATTCTCTGTCTAAAGTTTGTAGGTTACATGAATCATACAGAGGCATTTCGGTTTTAAAAAAATGTCGTTAATAGAAATTTGAAGAGTAAAACTAAAAATATTTATTTTTAAATGAAATGGAATTAAATGCCTATATATTTACATCATGTAATGTCAATTTTTATATTTTGAAATTCTCTTTTAACTTTTAAGTATAGTTAAGAAAATGCACGAAAACCTTGAACTGGAGAAACGAGTTTATAATAAAAATAAATCACAAATGTAAAAGCGATTATGATTAAGTGCTACCCTACTATTGTAAACTAAAGACGAAATTTTAAATTGAATTGTTTGGGTTAAATAATAATAATTATTATTATTATAATAAATGTTTTTATTACGTATAAAGAAAAATTAGGTACAAAGTACAAATAAGAAAAATACAATATGTTGAAACGTAATCGCAAGGTGAACCCCAGTAAAAACTGTTTTTACTTGACCTTGATAATAAATAAGTAACAATATACACTAAATAGTGCTTAAAACTAACTTAGAATAAAATTCGATGATGGGCACCATGAACTGAACATCACTTGGAGGTGAACACCCATAACCATGACCAGCAAGCTGTATGCGTAAATCCATTACCGCAATAAAAGGTGCGACTTGAGTCTGGATTTAAACTTGGATAGGGTGAGAGACTTAAGAGGGGCATTTACCAACTGCATCTAGGCAAATCGAAACTTATGCAAGTAGTACTACTAGCGGGACGGTAGACGCAAGGTAGAGCTAGACGATTTTCGGGTTTCGATCAGAGCGCCTCGGTTTTATTGACAGATTCTGTCACTATGTAGATCGGGAAAAGACACTGAAAAAAATGACGCAGAACTAGTTCAAACCGATGTATTCTTGTTAAGTATATAATTTCTTTTCCTTAGGCTATATTTACTGGTAAATTCGGTTTTAGGTTATACATGCATTCAGACGATGAACTTTCTAAATGAGTGAGTTATCTTAAGACTACGTTTTATATTGAATAGTTCCTGGGCCTGTTAAACAGTAGCTTAGGCCAACCTACCTGTATTTATTCTGTTGTTTTGTTTTTGGTAAACGTTTAATGTTTGCAGTCGACTTATTGCACTTACAGGCTATGATATCTGTGTACTCTTGATGGTTTCCTTCTTAGTTTTTATTGCTTTCATGTTGCCTTGTTTGTGAAGGAAAGTATTGTGTTAGAATACTCTTACAGCGCCTTATTTACATATGCTCCAAATGAATCATGTATTGTGGCAATCGAAAACTTCCTTTGGTTTTATGATTGTTTTGTTTGCTTAAAAATAAAGGTTTATTGTAACTTAAGAACACCTTAGGCACTGTGCGTACTTATTTTCTTCTTTCACGGACATGCTCTTGATGGTAATGGGAGGACCATTCGCAGGATATTATCTTTCCGAGCTAAACGTTGAACTAAACCTCCTGAACATGTTACCCGTATCTTCGCCGGGATCCATTGCCTGTAAGAACAATTTCGGTCGGGTATATGTCCCGCCGCTATCCTGTGTGCATTATTTGGTCATATTTAATCTATTTACCTGGGTGTCGGTCATTTATAATGTGTGTATAGCTTGAGATGCGTTTGTTTACTTGCTTCAAGCGAAATCACTAATCTGACAGTTCGCATGATACCAACCTTGTAGACGTGAAATTGCTTTCTTCGTGATCTTACGTACGTCGTAAGTGTAATTTCAATGAATTTTGTCATCATTTTGAGCTCCGAGGATGATTGTGTTTAATTATATAGGTCACGTTACTGACGGTTTCTTTTGCAATATAGTTTTGTCTTAGTTAAATTATTCAAATTCTTCCCGCGTACAGGCAGAACTGTTTCCGCATTTTAGAAGCCAGCGTGAAGTCTAGGGCGCATGGTTGAGGGAAGCACGCTGTTGTAGAGACACTTTCAAGTCAACCTTCTTTGAGGAATCACGAGTGCAAACTATTTATTTCTTTTTGAATTTTATGGTGTGTCTAAAGTAGACAAATATCGCTTAGGCGGCTTTAAACAGAATAAGTAGTAAATTTCGCTACCTTATCGTATGTAATTTTCGTGGGTGTTTACGTAGTTTCCGTCACCCTAAGTTTTGCTGTTCTACGAGGTGGATTCTTAGTTTCTTTTTGCGCCATTGTGATTCTTGAAGATTATTTATCGTGTTCTCCAAGGAAAAATTGGGGAACCTGGTGCAGGGTGCCTATTCATCGGTATCCGTCGCACGACATTACGGTCGTTGATTATTATTTGAGGGAACTCTGATCCCCATTAAGACGCATTACTTGTTGTACCTCATGCAGGACCTGAAGGTCTCCGGCATCTCGTCTCCAGCTAGTGAGCCCACCTTCTCACATGTTTAGCCAGATAAGTACAACACCATTTAACAAACTACGATGTGTATCTCCACTAATTTGTCAATATCCTGTGCCGGATGGGCTGGTCAATACACATGCTTAAGAACTTATTAGAGATCTACTAAATATTATTACAACCACCATTTCATGTGTTAGGTCACAACTACCGCTATTTAAATTTTGGCTTAAATGTAAATTTGACTTCGTTGTATACCGAGTGATCCCAGAAGTAGGATAATTGTTGGGGCACTCGTTGATTGCGTACTTTTGTAACAACCTGAGGTGCGACTCAGATTAATTTTCTGGAAATAATTCTTTATAGTAAAATTCAATATATTCCTTTTTTTATACTATTTTTTTTTACGTTTGATTAAATTGTGCTAATTAAATTTCATATGTGTACATAAATTCTGAACAGTAAATTCAGTAATTTCTTTTATATATGCTATTTTACCTATGTGTAAAATGAACTAATTAAACATCATTTGTAAACAAAAACTCTTAAAATATCATTTATAAACAAAAATTCTTACAGTAAATTCAATAATTTCTCTTTTTTACTATTTACCTATGTCTAAAATGTGCTAAATTAAGTACCAATTGTAAACATAAGCTTTTGCGAATCACGTAAATACCATCTCAAAATTTCGTTTTCTTGTAAAATTTAACAGTTTAATTAACTTATATTGTAGTAGTATCGCCGTTGGTTGGCGACTTATTTAAGTTCGTATGTAATTAAGCTTGTAAGGCTTACCAAACGTTTCCGCTGCCGACCTACCTCTAGTAATAAGAGCGGAGGTTATGTCAAATTTTCTAACTGTTACTACTTCATTTTGTTAAGGCTTTGAAACGAGTATTTTAAGAATAAATTTGCCGCACATTTAAACTTTCATTTTCAATATACTTCAATAATTTAAAAATTTCACTATGTTTCGATTGGAATAATTATATATGTTTTTTTGATAACTTTTAAGTAAATATTTTCATAAATACCTTAATACATTGGGTTAGTTCATGTCAGTTTAGTATCATACGATATAATC
This sequence comes from Amphimallon solstitiale, assembly GCA_963170755.1. Lineage (NCBI taxonomy): Eukaryota > Metazoa > Arthropoda > Insecta > Coleoptera > Scarabaeidae > Amphimallon > Amphimallon solstitiale. The sequence goes on along the minus strand of OY720677.1, from coordinate 104,365,175 downwards.
TTGCGTAATTTTTTTTTTAACCTTTGTGTGTTGGAAAACCTTTTATATTTAATATACTTAGAATATTGTCTATCTATTCTTTTATTTTTGGTTATGTTTTCCCTATACTTTGTGTCGAATTAGCGCATGAGTAAGGTTTGTATAACAGTTCCATATACAGGGTGGACCAGTAGTGTATCCCGCTGGAGGGAGACAGCCAGTGGCGTTAATTAGAAACCGCAGGTAGGTTACCTCCAAAGGTAGCGTAGTGTCCTGGTGCCCGGACAACGTCGCAAGCGTCGCCGCCGACCGACGGTCTCTTCTTAATTTTATTTCTTGAACCTCAATTGCGATTTTCTTACACTACCACCTCGCTACAGTGATCTCCCTATACCGTAACTTACCTAAGTTTTATAATTTAGTTGCGACGTTGACGAGGGCGTAACACGTGTTCTTAGAAAACAAAAACAACCATCCAACCCGGAAACCACGTTAGATATCGCATTGATTCTTTTTTGTTTGAAAGCAAATTCATAAGCGCAGATAACGGTATCATTTCAATTTTTAATAATGTAATACTTTTTTCGCTGAAAAAGAAACATATCATTCTGAGTTTGAAGTAGTGGTTTTTTAAGTATGTTTCTAACTTGCTTATTTATAAACAAGTATGTATACATGCAGCGAACAACTTTGAGAGAAAGACCAAAATTATTTTTAAAATAAAAAGAAATATACAAACTTTGATTAATAAGATATTATTTGTTAGCCCGATACGGACATCGCTTGCACGTCTCATAGTCTAATATGAAATGATTTTGTAGATACTAGATAGGTAATTTAGTAGTAATAATAATTAAATACAGCTACCTTCAAGTAGGCTAGCAGACAACGTTTATTTTTAAATGTTTTCAAAATAATTATTAAAAATTACGCGAAACAGCTACCGTGGGTTGAAAATTTTAATATATTTAAATTCTGAAATCTACTCGGATATTGGTATTATGTACTTAGTTAAACACAATCGAATTAACAAGTATCAAAATAAAATAAAATTGTAGAGTAAAAATTACTATGTTGTATTTTGATTTTTCATTCGACTTGCATATTTACTTTTTTGTTTTGTTGATTTTTAATATTAATTCAATTTCCGCTTACCCATCTGTTATATACACTCCATTATTGTAGGTATTGCATTTCTTCTTTGTTGCAAAAACTATCTGTCGTTCGGATTCAAGTCTGCAATAGCAGACCGATTCCGATAGATTTGCAACTTCGCTAGACCCTGTAGAGATGCCGTAAAGTGAGGATAGACGATACGATCGCTTCGAAAAACACTTTTACTATTTTAAATTTTTTATCTTCAAATATAATCACATAAATTTGATTTTGTTTTATATCGTTCAACAAATGTGCAGCTGGTGCGTTTTTCTTCTTTTGTGTACCAACCTTAGTTAGTACATTAAACTCAGATGGTAGGGATTGTAATTACAGTATACCTGATATGTGAAAGATCGTTAATATAGCGAAATCTTATGGGGCAGGGGTGAGATTAACCCACGAAATCTTGTGGTCACATTGTGTACATCTGACCTAAATCTAATCCTATTATAAAGATATGGTGTAGACCTATGTAAAAGTATGCCAAGATAGAGACATAATGCCTGCAACTTCCTACGCCTCGTCATGCACAACTAGCCCGCATCACTCACTTGTAGGAGATGTCATCAAATTTGCGTATATTGTAAATGTATCGTAGACAAGCATTTTGTATTCTCTGAATTCTGGAGCTGGTAAAGAAATCCAATGTCCCATGATACAGAGTTGAACAGCAAGAAAAATGCGACAAAACAAAAGCCTCACACATTTTCTTTACCGATTCATTAAGAGTGCGCCTGTAAGGGTATAGTTTCTTCAAATTAATAAAAGCAGTGGTAATATATTTGGATCTCTGATCCTTGTATTTGAATGAGTTGTCAATGTAGATACCAAGGCTCCTCACTCTATTCACAACCGCTAAATGTATATTATCAATAACAATCTCTAAAGTTCAGGCAATGTGGAAGCAAGTTTTTTTAGAACCGAAAAGGACGGCCTGCAATTTCTCCTGGTTTATATGAAGACTGTGATTGACAGATGCATCGAATAGATATGAAAGATCGGTGTTAATTCTCTACATTGCAGCTTGCCATTTAGATAGGGGAAAGGAGTAATAAAGCTGAGTATCAGCAACATACATTTGTGATTTGTAGTGCTCTATACACAGTAATAATTTTGAGATGTATATAGTGAATAGAATTGGCCCACGAATTGAAACCTGAGGTACACTTTGCACTAAGACAAGGGGAGCAGAGCAATAGCCATTTAATCTTACCACACACATACGACCATTTAGATAATTTGTCATTAAAGTGAGAGCGCTACTATGAAAGCCAATGGGTTTCAAAAGATTACCATAATTAACCGCAATGAATGCCTTGATATAATCAAATAAGGCCATTCTATAGCAAAGCTGTTTCGCAGCTATATCCTGGTCTGAATCCCGACTGAGTAGAGAGCAAAAATTTTCTTTTCCGTGTCAAAAACCCATATTAAATAAACATTGAAATATTCCACCTTATTGTCTATACCCTGCTTACCAAATAACCGATGGAAAGAAATACCCCGCAGGCCGCATTTGAAACTATACCAATCAATATTAGTGAATCTTCTATACTACCGCATAGGGGGTGGCCTTTCGGGCCTTCTTAGGTTAATAGAAAATACGAGATCATGATCAGATTTGTTGTCAGTAATAGAATCATCACTAACAATTACCAGATCCAATAACGTAGCAGTATTGCAGGTTAATCTGGTCGGCTGTTCAACAATTTATTTAAACCCAATCGAGTCTATAAAATAAATTAAAAGCTCTGTTCGTTTTCAACAAGTCAATATTGAAATTACCACAACAGAATATATTATTAGAAATCGGTAATATAGAAACAATGGAATTCTCCAGCTCATCAAGAAAACCTTCATAATTAACGTGAGGTGGCTTTTTAATACGTCCAATAACAAATTTATAATTTGTTAATTAAAAGCATAGCCATAATTGCTCAATCAAATCTTAAATATTCATTGAGGTCTCAAATAATAGCAGTGCATATGTGGAAATACTGTCCTCCTACTATTATATTAATCTTAAGTTTTACGATATGATTTGAAATACACCACTGTTGTATCACAGGTATGACTTAACCTTATATTCTGCTGACGCTTAAAAGGTCAACATGAATAATGATTCAGTCGTGTAGTATTGAGCATCTTCTACAAACACATATGTTTCACTAGCACGTAAGTAAGTAAGTAATATCCTTTTATCTCGTCACATTTTATAAGTTCATGGGTCATTAGACTTCTTCATTTTAACTATGAATTATTTAAAAGAAATAAACTATAACGAAGTCCCTCGTTAATTGTACAAATTAACATTTTTAAGTCCATAATTAATTTATTTGTCAATATTAAATTAAATGTATGTGTGTTATTTTGTTCAAATATTGTATAAAGTGATTTGGACGGACCTGTATATATATTCATTTGTAATGATAATTCATGTTATTTACTTATTTTTGATCGAAAAATACCGAGTGTCTACGTCATGCTCAAAGTCGCGGTTCATGTCCGAGTCGTGCGCAAATTGTTATGTTTTGAACAAGTTTTTACCTACAGACGTTTCAAAGAAAACAACAAATGACATTGTTACTAAACGTTTTTTTAATGAAGCACAAATATGCAGAAGCTCTATAATAGTATATGATATGGTAGAATCATAGGTAATATGGAATTACTTTACAAAAACAATAACAGATACACATACAAAAATAATTAATTAAGTTAATCAACGTTTAAAATATGTATTTTAAATTAAACAAACTAACACCAAAACAAACACAAAATGGCATCATCAATGCGGCTAATAATAAGATTACCGACCATAGCGCGCAAAAGATGGGTTTTGTGGGATATCGCGGCCTCCTCCTGGAACCAAAGATTGTCCAAGTTCATGTTTTCAATGCCAGCCCACGAAAAGTCGGTGACTATGGTAGCACTCACCGTTGACCGAAATGGCGTTTCCAGCAGCATTTTCGAAAAAAAAAATGGGCCAATGTTGCCACCACTTCAAAATCCGCAGCAAATTGTCATTCTCTCCGGATGCGGCAATTTTGTTTGTTAACATAGCCGCTGAGATGAAAATGCGCCTCATCAGAAAAGCTGAATTTTCGGCCAAATTCGGCGTCCAATTCGAGCACAAAATGAAAAGCGATAACGAATCGGATGGCCGTTTGTTGTCAATATGTGAATCAATTGGACATCAAGCTGGTGCGTGAAATGTTAAGTTGTTGAGATCAATGAAGAGTCGATGTTCCAGGATTGAGTCGTATATTTTCGGCCACAACAGCCACATTCTCGTCGATACGCACGTGAGTGTTATTCACTAGCAAGCTAGTCTCATAAACTTTCTGCAAACAGCAGGCTTCATTTCGACCAAACTTCTTTTCAATAAACGTACTGTTTGGGAAACACAGCACTCACTTTGGAATTAAGTTTACAGTATTTCCCAACGTTGTAAATCGATTCATTTCATTCCGCGGAGGTATGAGACAAAGAGACAAACAAAAGGTATCAGTATCAAAATAACCTATGATTCCAAAAGAAACCACTAGATGAACCACCCGATATATATAGATATCACTGAGGAAAGTTAACGTTGAAATGCAACTGCAAACATGTGTTTCTGACTCATTATTTTTTGTCAGTGCAATCTACCCAAGAAATAAAGCGGGATAACCTTCCAGATGAAAAGCAAAATTAGAGACATATGCAGGAAACGAATTACCAATTGTAGTTTTAGCCGATTTTAGACATCCCTAGAATTCGTCCAACATCGTCTACCATCCGAAACCCATAATATAATAACCTAAGGAGAGGGCTCTAACTCATTTTTAACATGACGAAATTGTGTATACCTTATTGCCTCGATCTCCTCTGTGCTATTTTCTGCATAACATGCTGTTCTATTTTCATTTTCTTATATTTCATTTTAGAGCATCGCAGGCACCAAAAAAAATACCGGGGGCCGCCAGTTTGACATCCCTGGTCTTATACTTTTTTTGAACTAAGTACCTAGCAACTGAATCTTTTCTCCATGTTCTAGTTGTGAAAGTATCACTATTTTTTTTACTGTGAACTGTACATTACTTTGTTTTTCTTCATATCTAGAGGTTATGTTGTTGTTTATGAGTGTCGAAAAGTTTCTTTTAACGTTTATATAGGTATACCTTTTATCATCAATACCCACCAAAAATTTCGTCGCTTTTACATAATCTCTTCACATTATTCTAAGTACATATAAAAAGCACGTTAGGCAGGTTTTTTTCATAAACGAAGTGTTTCCAAGAAACCCACGTACGGAATACTCATTTCGATGAGAGCATTTCGCGAAACAAATCGCACACCATAAAGAAAACATCACATTTTACGTACGGAGACCGAACTGATGAATACAATAGTGGAAAGTTCAAATGGACCACGAAATTTGATGAAAATAATCTGAAAAGAGAATATATGGATTTCGCGATGTACATCCATTCATATTGCAGGGAGCATTGATTTCTCCTGGAACGTTTTAACAAATCGCGTAGTTTGGATTTGACGGAGCATTCGCGTAAATTCGTAATTTCACATTTTGTGAGATGCAAAATCGTATTTTACGGATTGTGCACCCCGTACAAGGACGGAAATGAGACCGTGCGGTTATATGCGCGCTGATGAAGAAAAGAGCAACTGAAAGGAAAAAACACGTGCCTGCCGATGTAAATGAGGTCTCCCAGTTTTGTTGAATGTTATGAACATAAGACTCAACAATCGGAAATTACGGTTTGCATATATTTAAGGACGTGCTTTTTTACATGTTAAAGTTGGTTAGGAAAAATTATAACTACTCCTTTTTTCTTTTTACATATCAAGTGCAGTTAACAAAAAAGTTCAGGAATAGTCTGTAACGGTTCCGCAAAATTCAAATATTTTATATTTTTAAGGATGAATAAAAGTTATTTTTGCTAACATGTGTGTTAGAAACTGACTATAAATTTCCTTAAGTTGTTTATTTAAATGTATATCAACCTATGTATCTCATGCCGCTGAGTTTTTGTGTTTATCGCTGTTCACTCATGCAAATACGTGTGAACGTTAAAACTGCAGTGAAGTGACATAGGAGGTACAACTCTGAGAACGATTTATCTAGAGAGTTGACAGGGAACTTTCAAGAAGAGAGCTCGACAGTATATTAGACTGTCTTAGGCCATTAAAAGTATATAGAAGGTTCCCTAATTAATAAAGACTAGACAAGGAACTTTCAACAAAGGCAGTCTGCAGCATATTAGACTGTCGTCTTAAACTGTATAAGTGATAGAAGGATCTAGATTTATATTTTACCGAATATCTACTCAATCGGTGTCAAACTTACTGAAGCACAATTTTTACACAAACAATTAGCAATGTTCATCATTTCTGTGTCAAAATTACACAGTATGCACTTTACAGAACTATTTTCTCTTTTATATTTATTACTATATATTACTAAACAATTGTAACTCTGTTACATTCTATTTAAACTTTTTCGAAACTAAAATATCAACATCATATCTAACCTGCCGCTTTCGTGCGAATCCAATTTTTAACAACTCTCTCGTATTTATCTTTTTAGTGAAATCCTTTTTTTCCTTTTTTATCAATATAGAAAAAGTACAAAAACACATCTGCAAGCAAAGCACATACAGAAATTATATACATTTGCCTAAAGTATCACCTATACGTCTATATATATAACTCGACGAATTATCGGTATTTTTAAAGTATACTGAGCGTTCTTTGACAACACACCAGCAAAAATTAACAATTATTTTACATAATAATCATAAAGTTAAGATATCAAAATTTCTTGATTTTTAAATTATACTAAATATACAAAACATAAATTTTATAACGTTGCGAACCACAGCAATATGTTCAAAATGAATATCCTTCATTTTCTAGACACGCACACATTTATACGTCTTTTTAGAGAATTGAAAACATTTTGAATCATTTCTTCTGTTACAGCGTTAACAGCACTTGTAATAGCATCTTGTAGTTTTGGTAACGTATCTAGTGTAGTCCCAAAGACACTGTTCTTTAAGTGCCCCAAAAAGGAACAAATCCAGTGGAGTTAAATCTGGTGATCTAGGAGGCCATCTATTTCTGCTAATCAGTTATATCGGCTATTATTAATATATCTTAGAAGGAATTCAATTGTAGTATGTGCAGTGTGAGCGGTGGCACCATTCTTCTGAAAATAGCCAAATTGTTTTTCATTGTTGTCAAGTTGTCTAATAAATGGTTCTAAAACAAGTGTTCTATATCGTTCTGCATTTATTGTATCATGGAAGAAAATTGGACCTATTCTTCTTCTTCGTGATATTGCACACCAAACACCTATTTTAATAGGACGCATGTCAGTTTCAATAAAAACATGCGGATTTACGGAAGACCAGTGTCAATAATTTTTGGAATTGACATATCGACTTAGATGAAACCAAGCCTCGTCTGAGAAAACTGTGATGTCCAACAAATTATCATTCGCAAGATTATTATTAAACCACGTATAAAATTATATACGTTTCTCAAAGTCACTTGGATGCAATTTCTGTACAACAGGTACTTTATATGGATGTAAGTGTAGTTTTTTAGTGGCTTTATGGCATGTTCCATAAGATAGCCCTATATAAACATAAAATCAGAATTAATAAATTTTCTGTATATTAAACAAAGTGACTCACATCCAGCCGTTCTTGAATATCTTCTAGGACTTCCTCAGTTAGTAAAGTAGGTATAGTGTTTCTTAGATACACTGCCGGTGGCTTGAAAACGACTAATAAAACGGTTCACATATCTCGCAATAATATCATATTGGAAATCCATTTCTGGAAATCGAGTGTGAAATTGATGCCTACACGAATCAGTAGAATATTTCCACTCTGGGTTCGGTAACGAAAATAAGCCTCCACAATAAACTAATATCTTGTTCTTCCGTAAATTGTATTGTCGATTTCAACGCAACTTTAAAATTAAGCAAAAATGATAATGATACTTGTATAAACACAAAAAAAAAATAACTTAAAGTAACAGCAAAATGTACCTTTTATTGTCTTGAGATCTGCAGCAAATAATTATTAAAGAATGTGCATTATTAACCTCCGCAATGGTGCAAAATGCCTTTAATAGCATGAGAACGTGTATAAAATTGGGAATTAAAATAATAAACAACAATTTCAACACTTGCTTCAATTTCGCCTTTTTTTTATTAATAAAATCTTGAATACCACTTGCTGTTTTATTGCATCTTTAAATAAAATTACATATTTATTGATGCCACGATGACACTGTCAAAAATAGTTTTCAAAAGTTAAGATTGTGTTACGAGTATGATAGGTAATATGGCTTAAGTTCAGACATATGTTTCCTATTTCAGTGCCATCTTCGTCCGAGAAACTTTATGATATCACGGTATATTGAATTTTTAGTCAATGCGAGCATCTGAAAATGCGGACATACCATAAGAAAGACACAATATAATATACTGTCATCTTAGAAATCTCGCAAAATAACAACAACACAACAAAAATTCTCTCGATATTATTTTAAAATTTCGCCAGCTCAATGCATCTTAAAACAATAACTTACTTTTTACGAGCTATAAAAGTGGCAAGTCTTTCGCGTTATCGTCCTGAGAGATCGGCGTTGAGTGGGTCGCGTCGTAAAACTTTTTTTCACCACCGGAGCAAAGAGGGCACCCGGCAAACGACATAAACGGGGTGAACTTTTTCCACACTTCCGTCGAGCGTTCACGTCAAATTACTTCGGCATTTCGCCGAGAGAAACTTTGAATTCCTCCTACAAAACGGCAGGACTAACGCACACCGCAAAGAAACACGAGTCGTTCCGTTGGATTACAATTCTGGATGGCCCAGGGCGCAAAAATCGTGGCCATTTTAGGTAGTAGGATCAACGAGGCAAAAACGAACAAAGATGGGTAAACTGAGTGAAACAAGGAAATATTTTCGAGGAAGCAAACTAATTAAATATGTAAAACTTCGTTTCGTTTATTTAGTTGAAGCTAAAATAATAATTTTGGCATCAAAAACTTACTTACTTAGTAATAAACGTATTTATAAATATTTCAAATTATTTTTAGAAATGCATTGTACGTTTCATGATGCTTACATATACTGATTTACAAATATTGTTAACAAAGCTATAACTAGGAATTACTAATCGGGGAAAAAACAACTTCAGTTACGATGTACTCCCTTAGATCTCCTCTTTTGGTGGTGAAACGTAAGGTTTTCCAAAGTAACAGATTGTTAAAAGGTTGAAGAATTTATGTCATATTTATCTAACGAATTTTATACACTTCAAGTACTATTTAGATAACAAATGTTTAATAAGACTCATGGCTCCAAATAATAATATTAATTGTGTGATAGGATTTGTGGCGTTGTTTTGTGTTATAGATTGGTACCTATTTAGCGGTAACCCTGTATTGTACATACTTACCTGAGATATTAAAATTAAATTAATGGCATTTAAAATCTTCGCTGTGTCTAATAATAACACAAGGGCGATAATGCCAATAAGATGGGGTTCGTTCGGAAGCTTGTAACGAAGTCCCTTCATTAGTTGAATAAAATATCATATTCTTGTTTCATATCTAATTTGTTTTGTAAATATCAAATTGTATATGATTGCTATTTTATTCAATCGTCAGTAATTATGTTATTTTTATATACTCTGTATATCGTGGTAATTATTATAATTGTTTCATCTGCTCAGTTTATTGAATTCTTTGGTGTACGTGGTCGGAAAAATACCGGTATACGTGACGATCGTCTTCGCGCTACCACGTCACGATTCGCGTGCAAATCCCACTCTTTCGTACTCGTTTTTATCGTCCACCGATGATATATAAAGCCGGTCGGCGGCCGTTCATATATAGCATCCCGCATGTTCTCGTCCTCTTCAACTTTGCTTAGACCTATTGCCTTGGGCAAGCTGATCCTACACCGCCTTGTCTTGTCTAGACCAAGTGTCTTGGACGGGCAAGGATATCCTGTCCGCAAACCGCCTTGATTTGTCTAGACCAATTGTCTTGGACGTACAAGGAAACCCCGTCCGCATACCGCCTTAATTTGTCTAGACCGATTGTCCTGGACGATCAAGGAAACCCCATCCGAAAACAGCTTAATATTGCCTAGACCAATTATCGTGGGCGTATTAAGATAATTCCGTTGAAACCTCCGTCGTTTTAATATATAAAAACTGTTTTACAGGACCGCTTATTTTTGTAATCGATCTATTTTCCGTTGTAAATATTTAAATACACCGAACGAAGCACAAAACCGCGTGCTTTCGCAGTATCGATTGCACAATCATTGTTAGAAAAATTTAGTTAACCATAAATTCTGCAAGTATTATTACGATAATTTTTATAGCTAACACCGTAAGTTAGAAGCATATTTAGTTCAAATCATGAAGTCACTAAGATGAAACAATGTATAATTTTTCACGGGAATATTTTATTTGAGGTTAAGAATACCTTCATGTAAATAAATAAATTCTTTTGACATAAGGAAAGCTTTCTCTATATTTATATATCCGGACAAGCAAGTTTATTTAATTGTTAATTGTTTAATATAATGTATGTATGTAACGGGTGCGGCAGTGAATCGGGCGATTATGAAAGCACTGTAAGTAACTTTAAAAAAGGAGATTTATTAATTTAAACAATACCAATTGAAACTTACACAATAACAATTATTTAAAAATAACATTCCGAAGATGTCCTCCATTTTGTTCGAGACATTCCAGCAATCTTAGGCGAAGGTTATTCATCACATTTTCAAGTGTGGCTCTAAGAATTCGTGTTATTTCTTCGCGAATCCGTTCTTTAAGTTCCCGGAGATTTTGAGGCGGCGGTGATTTAAAAACACGTGATTTCAAGTATCCCCAGAGAAAGTAATCACACAGAGAGAGATCTGGTGATCTTGCTGGCCACGGAATGTCTCCGTTCTTGGAAATTACGCGATTAGGAAATAAGCGTCGCAGAACAGCCAGTGAAGCATTGGATGTATGGCAGGTTGCCCCGTCCTGTTGGAAAAACGTGTCTTGGTAAGCAGGATTACGAGCTAATTGAGGTTGAAGAAAGTTATCCAACATGTTAATATAGCGCAGAGTATTCACTGTAACTGCTCGTTCATTTTGGTCCTCAAAAAAATATGGTCCTAAAACAGCCCTTGATGAAATTGCACACCATACTGTCACCTTATCACTGTGAAGCGGCTTTTCGTGTATTCTCTGTGGATTTTCTCGTGACCAATACCGAAAATTCTGCTTATTGACGAACCCTGAAAGGTGGAAGTGCGCTTCATCACTCATCCAAATATTGTTTACAAGTTCTGCATTGTCATTCATCATGTCCAATATTCTATTACAAAAAGCAAGACGGGATGCGTGATCACCAATATTCAGAGCGTGCACTACTTGAATTTTATACGGATGGTAGTGGAGATCGTTGTGTAAAATCCTCCTCACACTGCGATCGGAAATACCGAGAGATATTGCGTGCCTTCGAGCTGAACGGGTGGGACTTCCTTGCATAGCCGTTCGCACCCTGTCAACGTTTTCAGGTGTATGGATATTTTTTACGTGGCCAGTTCGTTTCTTAAGTATTGAGCCTGTTTCTTCAAAGTTCGCAACCCATGTTTTTATTGCATGGGCAGAAGGTACTGCAACATTACGCGGTATGTTAAAATGATTGCGAAATGCTCGCTTCGCGGACACGTAACTGTCATTGTTTTTATAATAAGCTTTGACAGCGTACGCTCGTTGTGCACCGCTCCACGGCTCCATCGTGACTAAATGGTAGGGCATACGTTACAAGATGGCGGTAGTCCGGTTCCCCAACCTCGACCACAACACACTGTTTGCAGTGTTGGAAAATCGCCCGATTCACTGCCGCACCCTGTATATAAGATGTAAATATATATGATTTACTTGAAATAAATATTGTGTTGAAACAATCTCCGCAAGCCTTGATATTTGTCTAAATATAATCAGTGAAAGAAAAGCACGCTACTTACCTACTAAACGACTTAGAGCTATGCCGTTGTGTATTTATATTCATTTTTAAACTCTTATCCACTATCACAAGCCCGGCACACCGTTTGTATTTGACATTTGATATCCGCATCTATAGTCAACCGTTTTACCGATAAAGCAAATCGAAGTTGAGGCACTGGCGAAAGTAAGTATAGGCAGCCCAGTGTACACGTGCGTGTGGATAGAAAACTGCTATCAGGAAATTTGGATATGTAAAACTATTTTTTTGAAATTAGGTTGTTCCGTATTAAAAAACCGTAATTTATTGATTATAATTAATTAAATAAATACAACCATATTTCAAGCTGAACGGCCAATTAAGGTGACTTGCTGGTTACGTAATAGCACTACTACACTAAATTCTCTGAACCTTACGTTAGTGTTTTTTTCCATCCCTCGAGGGGCGGAACCGGATTGACAGGAATTACAGCGGCGTTTACCGAAGATTACTGCTTCCTCTCGGGATGTGTGTTCGAGGCACTAAACTCCCAGAGGGCTGTTTCAACACAATAAAAGCACTAAACGAAACTTACAATAAACGGGGTACTACGATTTGAAGGCGTTATTTCCTACAATTATGGCTTCACTGCCACATAAACGAATGCATTTATCGTCTGGCGACGGCACAAATGGCTTTTAGCTGCCCGGCTGGACACTTTTGTGCCCACCGATCAGAAAACGATCCCTTCGTACTATAACCAAAAAATGCCCTTGTTGTCCAGAGAGAACTAGCTGCAATCGTCAGATAACCCACTCTCGCGACGGTGCATGAAATTCAAGAGAGCCTAGAAAGTGATGTTTACAAAATAACTTAAAGAAAACAATTTAGCGTCGACGACAAGATTGTGCAAACTATTCTCTGCACTCAAAAGAATTGTTATAATCCGTATTTGTCTGTCTGAATTAAATAAAATCAACCAACTAGAAACAAGACTAGTAGATAACGCAGTTGATATCATGGGCATAAGTGAACACTGGATGTGTAAGGAATATCGTGATGTATTTAATATACAACATTATTATGTAAGTAAATACTACTGCCGAACCAACGCAAGACGTGGCAGCGTGCTTATTCTGATAAAAAATCACTATAAATCGGTACCGATGGAAGATATAAGTGGGATATCGATCGATGAACGTGTTGAAATCAAAATCAAAAATTCCCACTCAACCACCAGAATCCTCACTGCCGGGATACCACAAGGCTCCGCATTATCCCCTCACCTCTACGCAATATTCACAGCTGACATCCCCAAAACCAAAAACTCACTACTAGCAACTTACGCAGACGACACCGCCATCCTATCCTCCTCCATTAACCCTACCACAGCTATCCACAACCTACAAGTAGCAATAAACAACATCATCACTTGGTGCCACACTTGGCGAATTGCAATAAATGGCGAAAAATCACAGGCTATTATATTTAGAAGAAAATTTAAACAAATCACAGGAAACATTTATATAAATAATACTGAGATACCATGGCTTCCCTGCGTCAAATACTTGGGTGTCTCTCTGGATAGAAGACTGACTTACGCACATCACATCAAACAGACCTGCTCCAAAGCCAGAAAGGCAAGAGGAATTCTTTGGCCACTACTGGGTGCCTCAAGCACATTATCCTCCACAACGAAATTAAGAATATACACGCAAGTACTCAGGCCGATGATAACTTACGCCGCCCCGATATTACAATTACAAACCTACCAAAACATCTTCCTCAGAATGGCCCTTCGAGCTCCATGGTATGTGAGATATTTACCGCAGAAAGTGCAAAGCTATAAAAGTATGGTGTAATGCTAATGGACTAAACCTAAATCAAGATAAGATACAAGTTCTTGCCATTCCGAGTGAGAGTGATTTCTCCGCCAATTTTTTAGGGTTAAGACTAAATACTATCCTTAAATGGAAGTAGCATATAACATCGATAGGTGGAAAGCTATGTTCAGCAATCTATACCATAAGAAGAATAAAAAATGTCTCAACATACAATGCGGCAAAGCTAACGTACTATACGGGATTCCATAATGTTGCATGATATGGTATTGAGATTTAGGGAATGTCCCTAAATGGAAAGGATGTTGTTGCTGCACAAACGAGCAGTGCGAATTTTGTGCGGACTAGGTTATAGGGACAGTTTCCGTCATTTTTTAAGAGCGAGAAAGTACTTCAAAACAAATTCGCTGTTTCATCAACATGACACCAGAAAGATAAATGCAGTAAGAACCAGGTTGCATAGACTAACAATCACACAGCAATCGCTGAATTTTTGGGGACCGAAACTATATAACAAACTCCCTGAACATCTGAACAACATTAGTGTGAAGCGCTTTGTGATTAACTGTTAAAGTATGTACCATTATTTTCACCTTTTGTAATTGTATTTGTATCTTTTTTACAAAAACTATGTATGATTGTCATATACTTCACATTTTATATAATGTACATGTGTTCTTGACATGTCTGGTTTTTAAGGCAAATAAAACACTACTACTACTACTACTAAACAATACTATATACCACTTACAAACGTAAAGTTGCTGTAAGATATGAGCAAAAATCTTCGTATATCAATTAAAAATAATATACGAATACCTCAATCCCGACGCGAGCAAGATGCACGTAACAGTTTTTACAATTTGAAAGTTAAATCTAAATAAAAAGGGAAACTAAAAGACTTCTCTCAGAGAAATGGTTTTACCGTAACAAGCGTACGGTAATATTAGTATTATATTCTTTTGTTAATTTCCAAGATAAATATTTCACAAATACGACCGGAAAGAGTCCGAGTTTTATTGGAGGTTTTTCGTGTGGTGCGGCAGGCTGCATGCGGCACAATGTGGAATACAGAGAAAATACCTCCGACCCTTACTCTAACCACTCATAAATCTAGTCAGTGTTAATTAAAAAAAATAAAAGAACAAGGCACTCCTCGATGAGAATTTTTTTTCACGAACAACCTACGCAGCATTGTGTTTATTTAAATTGTTTTGTGTTAACTATAGTCGACGTATGTAACTGATTTACTGATGAGCCATTTGAATTTTAGATAATTCAACAGTAATAGTTAAATTTGACATTTCGAAAATTACCAACATAGACTAATAAACTTTAACAGAAATAAATTTAAAATCACAGATTATAATTAATTATATTTCATCATATTGATGAAACATAATTATTAGAGACCGGACACGAGCGGCCGAT
This sequence comes from Amphimallon solstitiale, assembly GCA_963170755.1. Classification (NCBI taxonomy): domain Eukaryota; kingdom Metazoa; phylum Arthropoda; class Insecta; order Coleoptera; family Scarabaeidae; genus Amphimallon; species Amphimallon solstitiale. Next base: position 104,349,749 of record OY720677.1, on the reverse strand, counting down.
GACTCATCGCCCACGGGCGCACTATTGAAATTTTGTATTTTTTGAGTTTTTAATTTTATTTATATAATTGGATATAATTGGATCTGCAAAATACAAAATACGTTATTATTTGTTTATTTTGTAGTTCAAGTTGTGTCAAGGAGTATTAATATTTACTAGCAATACTTTCTCAAGGTTATCTTCTGTAAGATTTGTTCTCTTTGAATGACAGAAAACGTCCTTTCCACATCGCAACAGGTTATAGGTGCATACTCGAAATATTATTTTATTTCAGCGTACATCCGAAGTTGCTTGGAATACTTTTGAAATTATTAATAGCCACATCTGATGTGGTTAATCCATCTTTTAATTTGATATTTCGATTTTCTAAGTATGTGATTAGTTTAGGCAAATTTTAAAAGTGTTCCAGAAGGAAGTACAACTGATTTTTAAAATTTGGGATTTGTGTTAGTTTCTTGCACTTAGAAATACTTCGAGCATCGTCATTTAAACATGTAACGAAATTTTGTAAATTATCGAAATTCTCTGCATCAACACTAGTAGCTTCCCATCTAGTTATTACTGGCGAGGGAGGCAGTGACAAAGATGGAGTTTTTTCCCTGTAAAGAGCAACTCCCGATTGTGCTTGTCTGAAAGCTTTTTTAAAAGCGGATACAAGTCTATCAACTTCCGGATAGGTGTCTCTGATGTATTCACAGATTCTGTGGAGAGCATGTGCTACACAAGTAATATGCTAATATGTTTTCTTTAATAGTCTGCCTGTTTTTACCATATATGCGGCACGTCATCACTAACAAATAAAAGTATTTTTGCCTTGTTCCTGTGGTCCAAATAAAGTATTTTGTGCAAATTCTCGTCAATAGTTTTAGCAACTGTTTCCGCATCAACTGTATTTATAACATTAGATGATATTAATATGGATTATATGAAATAGTTGGATGTAGTACACCAGCAACAGCATTTACCACACATCTTCCTAATATATCGAGAGCTTCGTCGGCACTTATTCATAGGTACTGATTTGAAAGATGTCTTCTAATGCTTTCTACTATTTTCGTGAAGCACTTAGGAAAATAATATTTGCGCCAGGTGGATTCATCAGGAACATTTCGACCGGTATAGTTTTGGAGAAATGTTTTCAAAGTGGGATTGTCAAGTTTATTTAATGGTTTATTAGCCACCATTAAAGTTACACAGAGTTCTTCATTAAAACTGTCAGCTTCCAACGGGTCCAATTTCTGTGTATGTTTTAGCGATGCTAAGTGACGTTGTACGTGCGATTTTTGGGCATTCTGTAACGATATTTTACAGACTTTGCACATAAATTTCGGAATCACTGACAATGGACATACAATCAGTATGACCCTTAATCCAACTCGCCATTGTTTCACGATGACGTAAACATGTTCTAGATTTAAATAAATGATAACTGAAAATGTATGCGTATGTTATTGAAACTTATCGAAATCCAATGCAGATTTACGTCAAGATAATTGGGAGAAGTAGATTCAATGAAAGGGTATTAAACAGGAACTATTACAAAAATTAGGAAGTATGTAATTCATCAGGTGATGAGAAACTGAATATACAAAATTATTACAACATAATATATAGTGTCACAACAGTATGGGATATGAGTGGGGGTATTTTATAAACTATAGCATTGTAACAACGGGGAATAATTGAATTGAGTCTGATCGTTTAAAGCACGACCTAATTTACTATATCTATTAATTTCTAAGGTTTCTAATAAATTAAGTTTCTGTCCTTTATCTTGAATATGTAAAACTTTGAAATCTCTATTGAATTCGTGTTCTTCATCTATACAATGCGTTGCGAAGGTAAAGTCCGTTTTTTTATCCATATAACTTTTTTCATGTTCCCCGGTTCAAAAGTACGGCCTGTTTGACCCACATATACCTTATCACACTCACAAGTCAACATATATCGACGGTTACCAACTGGCTTCATGTTTCTCTAGAGTGAACGGGATACATGGTGGATCCTGCATACTTGTGAAGTCAGAACTAAACTATCAAGAACTGGCGGACCTGAAGCATAAAAGCATAGAAAAGGTCATAGAATGTAGTGCTATTAAACTAATAGAATCAAAAATGGTAATCATTAATATTTATCGCCCACCGAATGGTGAAATAAACGATTTTCTACTGAGGCTAGAAGTAATTCTTGAAGAAATAAATGCTGGCATAAATGCGATGGTAGTTACCGGGGACTTCAATATCGATGTCAGTAAGAATGATAACAACTCAAAAAAGTTACTAGATACTTTTAAAAGATTTAATCTTTATCATCAAGTGAAGGAACCTACTCGCATCGCAGGATTAACAAAAACAATTATAGACAATATCTTCACGAACGTCGAGGATTGCGAAACTGAAGTGTTGTTGTCTGCCTTATTAGACCACTTGGCGCAACGAATTACAATGGTAATTGATGGAGGTCAATCGAAAATTCCTAGAATTGAGAAACGGTTCTTTCATCAGGAGAAACTGGATATAGTAAAATATGAACTTAGCAGTATGGACTGGACTGACGTTCTGTCCTCGAATGATGTAAACTCCTCCTATGCCAACTTCATAAGAACGTTAACGCTCTCAATAGAGAGAAATACATATAAAAAAAAGGTTAGAACCGGGAACGCTCCTAAAAATGCGTGGATGACTGATCACATTAGGATGCTATGTCGCATCAAGAGACAACTATACGAAGCGGTCTTATCCAATAAACTTGAAAAAGATATCTACAAAAACTTTTGCAGTAATCTCAAAAGTGAAATTGACAATTCGAGAAGGAAAACCTATGCTAATTGTATAGTAAATTCAAGTAACCCTATAAGGAAAACTTGGGAAATCATAAATCAAATCCAAGGAAAAACGAACAACAAACCTTTTGAGATTGATGCCTTGCGGCACAATGGAAGGACCGACATTCAGGTGCTGACAGATATGAATGAATATTTTATAAATACTGTGGACAATAAAGTAACAAGAGCGCATGTCCAACACAACAAGAAACTCAATATGACTTTTGCTTTACATTTAACGGAACATGATGAGGTTGTAAATACAATAAAGAGTCTCAATAATGGTACTGCGACGGGACTGGATGAAGTTCCAATTTCTGTATTGAAATACTGCGCGGAAGAACTAGCACCTCCTCTTGTGCATCTAATAAATACTTCTTTTCAGAGTGGAGTATTCCCCGATGACTTAAAGCACTCCATTATTAGGCCTATATACAAAAAGGGCGATAAATCGAAGTTCGAAAACTATCGACCCATAGCCCTACTAAACATCTCAAAAATTTTTGAAAAAATAATCTTGACAAGAATCGTAAAGTTTTTGGACAAAAACAATTTATTAAACACGACCCAGAATGGTTATGTGAGGGGACGATCAACAACAAGAGCTATGTTCCAATTCCTAATGGAAATATACGATGGTATAAATAATCAAGAAAGCGTAATTTGTACTCTAATAGACCTATCTAGGGCTTTCGATACAGTTCATCATGGAGTCTTCTTGGAAAAACTGGAATTGGTTGGCTTCAGAGGAGTGGCGCGAGAGTGGATTGCGTCCTATCTGGCGGGAAGGAAACAATGTGTAGCAACATATGATAATACGGAGAAGGAAATTCGCTCGGAGTGGCGCAGGGTTTCCTTTGGGGTTCCGCAAGGTTCTATCCTGGGACCGTTGCTGTTTATACTCTATGTCAACGATTTCCCGGACGTTGTAGACAGCTTGGCTGTTATGTATGCCGACGACACCTCCATTGTGACTCGGGCAGCTGGTGAGAAAGATTGTATCAATAAATTAAAAACACAACTTGGAAATATGGAGGAGTGGTTCTCCAGTCATAATTTAAAACTTAATATACACAAGACCAGTTTCATAAAATTCACCAACTTTGAAGAACCTTGGCAAACGTCACACAATGGAAATATGCTTACTTCTGTAGAGAGTGCACCTTTCCTGGGATGGTCCATAGACTCTCATTTGTCTTGGCGTCAGCATGTGGATTGTCTAGCTGGTAGACTAAGCAGCTCGTGCTATGCTTTGAAAATGGTGGCAAAAAACGTTGGTGTTGGCACCGCGATGACTGTTTACTACTCTAATGTGTATTCCAGACTTAAATACGGCGTGATATTCTGGGGTAACTCGGTGGACTCGGATAGACTTTTTATACTTCAGAAGGCCTGCATAAGATCGGTTTTTGGTGTGCGTCCAGGTGACTCCTGTGTCAACATTTTCAAGTCAAACAATATACTGACATTGCCATCTATGTTTGTGTTAGAATGTGCACTGTTTGTGAAGCAGAACTATCTCGAATTTTTCAAAAAATATGAATTATCACACTGTCATAACACAAGAGGAAACTCTCATAAGTTTTTGTCACAACCGCGAACGCACTTGACAAAAATTCAGAAAAATGTTCTGCATCAGTGCATGAAGATTTATAATCATCTTCCAGCCAAGATTAGAGAACTGCCACAAAAACGTTTTAAAAATACGCTTAAAAATATTTTAATTGCAAGAACCTTGTACAAGATCGATGACTTTTTTAAAGAGCCTGTAAATTTAAAATTTGAATGTGATGTCTAAAGTCTGCTTTTACTTTTACTTTTACTTTTATATACTTGTTTATATACTTATATATTGTTTTATTTTTTTTAACTTTATGTGTATGACGTATTCTACGCTCTATTGCAACATAGAATAAAGTATATTATTATTATTATTATTATTATTATTATTATAGACCCCCGATTTCAACCTTTTATCCGTTTTGTCTTTATCATTTCTAATATATTTTTGAACTGAATTATTAGTTTTAAATGCTATTGACTCGTTCTTAACGTTTTTAATTAGTTTACCTATTTTTATTGATGTATGTCCTATATAGGTGAAAGCATTATATTTGTTATCTAACTTTTCTTGTACTTTTGGATAAATTAACGATAAGGCCTGCTTTTTTCGTTTTCGTGCAAGAATATTGTCTACTAAATTTACTGTATAGCCGTTATTGTTAGCTATCGTGTAGATTCTATTTAGTTCTAATTCAAAGTTAGTTTTATTCATCGGTACATTAATTAATCTGTGTATCATTGACTCATACGCTGATAACTTCTGTGACCAGGGGTGAAAAGAACTTTTATGTATAGTAGTATCTGTGTGCGTAGGTTTGTGAAAAATTGCAAATTCATGCCTGCCTTTATTATTCGAAATCGTTAAATCTAAGAAATTAATGCATTTATCCTTTTCTATTTCTGTTGTAAATTTTATATTAGGGTGTATGGTGTTAATGTGGTCTTGAAACGCTTTTAACTGCCTAACTGTACCTTTAAAGCAGATTAATATGTCATCAACATAACGGTACCAATAAACACAATTGTTAAATAAGGGGTGCTTACTTATTTGTGTTTCGATGTAGTTCATAAATATTTCTGCCATTAGCGGACTTAAGGGATTTCCCATTGCTAAACCTGTCGTTTGTGTGTAGAACTGTTGTTTATATTGACAGTAATTCTGTCTTACACAGATGTTTAATAAATGTAAAATCTCGGTTTTGGTAATCGGGTTAACGTGTCTTAAGTCCAGCATTGAAGATATTAATTCTATTACCTCTGTAGGGGGTACATTGGTGAATAGGTTTGTAACATCAAACGAAACAAATTTACTGTTATGGGGAATATCTAAACTCGATATTTTCTTAATAAGTTCTTGTGAATTTTGTATGGACCACTCCGATTTAAATTTTGTATGTTCGAGTATAATATGAATTAATTGTTTATTCAGTTAAATACGTATTTTAAGTATGTAATTATCAGTCAATACAATGAAAAAACGAAACTTACTCTCCGTACTTTATTTATCTTACGAAATATAACCTAAATAAAATTTAAAAACTCCTCACGCTTCTACATACTCCCATTAAGAAATGAATTTAACAGTAAAATCGACTTTCTTGTTGTCCGTTTTCTCGACGAAAATAGATGTTGCAGTCACCATATGAATACTGCTATTCAATAACTGCGTGATGTTATACATTATTTCTTTTGTCCGTCGTAATTTCGGCCTCATAAGCCCGATCTATAATAATTATACAATGATATTTAGTTTGTAAATTAACAATTTACCCACCACTCTGACGGAAGAACAAACAAATTCAGATATCTCCAATTTGTCAATAACGGAAAATTTCTAAATAGCAATGCGTAAATCAACCCTTTACAATACAGTGACTAAACAGTTACCAACTTAAACAATGACAATAGCTTGTTTGCATGTAAGTAATCTTAAACCATGCAATGCAAAACCATGTTAATTAAAATCTGTTTGATTAAAATGAATTACGCAAAAATACGAAGAACTTCGAATCTAAAACTGCACCGCTTTTCAATGCACGTGAATATGAACATTATAAAAAATGCATCACTCAATTTGCCTATGAATGACTACACTGAGAGTTTACGCTTTAGAAGTTGGTTAAAGCTTCGCGTCCATCATGGAAAATGGAAAAATCCGGAAATAGAAATCACGGTTCGTACACATTTCAAACTGCTCGGTTTAGAATACATTTTATTCGAAATGCAAACTCGTGAATACTCTAACATTGATGTTTGCAGATTTAGGTTGCAGTTGAAAAAAACATATCGTCCTGTCAGATAATATTAAAAGCGTTGTCACTCTGAGGAACTGAAGGCAATTTGTTGTCAGCAAGTAACGATATATCAAACGACAGTGAAATGGATTTTCCACGCTTGGGAAAGCGAATTCAAAAATAGTAGATACGAGTCCTTGCCTGAGAGAAAATATTGTTCTAGATAAACAGACTGTCCTCATTATTTAATGCATTTATTATAATTCTAGTAACATATCAAAATGTATTATGTTTTATGCCAGGAGTTCCCAAACTTAATCAGTCTGCGGCGCAATTACATGCTTTGTATTTTGTTCTGGTTCCCTTGTGAAAATACGGGGACACTGGCACGAATCAGGCACAGAAATTAAAACAACTGTTAAGGGGGCTTACGCAAATGTGCCCACTAACTGCTGTGAGATAGGACGTAAAGGGGTGGAGCCATATGCGCTAATGCAAATTCCGTGGTTGTAAGGTTCAATTAAATAAACAGTAGAAATTTTTCTTTTTTTATTATTTTCACTTTCTTATACGTAGTATATATATTTATTAAGAGTACAAAAGTATTTAGAGTTGGATTTGCAATATTTTCTGTATACATGAAATTTCAAAATTCGGACCGGAAGTAGCACCTTTACTCTTAGCGAGTAGCACTTTTTTTCGAATATCTTGCAAAGTATGCATTCTATAGCAATTTATTAAGACAGGGATTCCCAAACTTTTTCAGACACTGTTACCCCTTTGTAGCAACAACAAAATTTGCGTACCCCTTTCCGTCAGTAATTTAAAAATATATAACAAAATTTAAAGCCTTTTATTATGTATAGTTTTAACCTTTGAAACTCAATTACATGTCATGTCCAAATAAAAACAAAGACATATTGGTTACATGAATTTTTATTACATAAAAAAAACAGAAAGTTGCTAAAATACTCATAAAACGCTTATTATCAAAGAAACTAGTGAGATGGATGAGCTTGTTTCTCTTTACAAAGTTGATCAATATTGGGTTCCAACTTAGTTAAATATAATCTTAAATCATCTTCAACATTTAATTTGTTTCTGTATTTATTTTTAAGATAAGTCAAACTAGAAAAACCTCTTTCACATAAATAAGTGGTGGAAAACCCAAGAAGAAATTTAAGAGCATTGCCGGACAGTTCTTTATATTCCTGCCGAACACCGATCCAGAATTCTAACAATGAAGCCCCAGAATTCAAATGTTTGTTTTCCAAGGTGGGATCGCAGGAGACTTCAATCAGCTGCTCCTTTTCATATGCAGGCAGGTTGGTGTCCGTAACATCAGTACCAAAGGGGTCACGAATCCAGTCGTACTGTTTCTCTAAAGGTGGAAAGTACTCCCTAATTCGAACATTCAGTGCGTTCAAGTGCGGGGCTATTTGATTCTTCAGTTCATTAAAATCAGATATGTTCTGTTCATTTTCTTGCAAAAAGGTGTTCAACTTTTCAAAAGGCTCGCAGTTGTTTCTTCGTATTTCTTGTTCCCACATTGCATTAGTTTTCTTTTCCATAAAAAAAAAAACATCAAAAACACTGCCCTACATGGACAAATTCCATGTGTTGAGTTTTTCAAAAATATCACTTAAATAAGCTAACTTTAAAATCCAATCAAATTCAGTAAGTACTGCAGACAAATTCGATTTGTGTTCGGTAAAAAAGCTATGCAGTTCTTTGTGGAGTTCAAAGACACGCGACAAAACACTTCCTCTTGAAAGCCACCGAACCTCAGTATGAAGCAACAAGTTCTCATGAAGACTTCCCATATCCTGGCATAGAATTTTAAAGTAGCGAGATTTTTTAGGTCTACTTTTGATGAAATTCACAATTTTTACGCTTTGATCAAGAACTTCTTTTAGTTCATCAGAAAGGTGTTTGGCCGCCAAAGCCTCGCGGTGTAGGACGCAATGAGTAAACTTACACGCACGTGAAACTGTTTTGATATGGCCTACCAGTCCTGTGATGTGACCACTCATAGCATTGGCGCCCTCCATACACACTAAAACACAGTTTTCCTACTTCAGGTGGTTATCAGGAAAAAAAGAGTCCAACAACTTGAAAATATCTTCACCTTTTGTATATGTTTTGAGTGGCTTACAAAACAACAGATCTTCAAATACTTCATCTTGAAATATGCCACGAACAAAAACGATCAGCTGGGCTAGACCAGCGACATCCGTGGTTTCGTCGAATTGGATAGCAAAGTAAGGGCTACCTTGAACTGCTCGAACAAGTTGTTCTTTTGTGTCACTGGCCATATCGTTGATTCTCCTTGCAACTGTGTTGTTTGATAGTGGTATTGATTTCACTCTTTGAGCCTCTTTTTCTCCAAACATGCAAGAAAAAATTTCTACTGCAGCCGGGAGTATAAGGTTTTCACCAAGAGAATGGTTTTTTCAAGATTTTGCGATCAAATGAATAACTTTATAAGAAGCTTTACGAGCATTTTCGTTTTGTTCTGCACCAGAAAATTGTTTTATTATGCTTTTCTTGTTTTTAAGGTCTTCTAAAAGACGTTCAAAGTACTGTTGCTACTTTTTTACTAAATTTTCATGTTTGCTCTCAAAATGGCGTTTTAAAAGAGATGGCTTCATGGAATTGTTTGATAAGGTTTCCGAACAAACAACGCATTGAGGATTGGGGTCGTCTGGGCTTCCAGTCCATGTAAAACCTAATTTTAAGTACGATTCGTTGTACTTTCTTCTTTTATTTTTAGATTCATTTCCCTGATTTTCAGGTTTTTTATTTTGTCCCTTGGTTTGCTCATTAGTAGGTCTACTTACACTTTGTGCAGTTGATGGCCCAGGATTTTGATTCAGATCTTCCTGAGGCCTTTTCTTGATTAACCATTTATTCATTGTTAATTTTTATTGTAACTTTCCTTTTAGTACCGCACAAACAAATGTCCGTAAACGGAGTTCACACTATCAGGTCTGAACAATAATTACTGTTTGAACAGAATTGAATGTTTCCAAAACAGCACAACACTGTGAGCGAGCTTGTTATGGCAGACTACTGCTGCGGTGACAGTGCTGGCAGAGAGGCGCGCGCAAGTCAACTAAACATGGTGGGGGAGGGGTACATCACATGAATTAGTGATGGGCATAACCGGATATTTTCAATAACCGAATACTTGGTATTCGAGTGATGACAAAAACCGAATGATTATCTGGATACATTTTCACTCGAATGTACTGACACTTGTCACAGCGAAATAACAATTTTTCTATACTATCTTCATAGAAAGATGCCGCCAGTGAAGACAACCACTGCAGAACACTGTTTTTTACGCCGTCAGAACGCGTTTCTCCAAAATCACGCTCTTAATTCGAGAATAAGTGGTAGGCAGAGGGTGCGTGATTGGGGGTTTACGGCTGGTGATTGAACTGTTCCCAACCGAATTGTTCAATAAGGTTTTGAGTAACACCGAATGAGGACATGCATTGTCATGTAGCAACACAATGCCTCGACTGAGCTTTCCAATTCTTTTATTTTGAACTGTTCGCCGAAATTTTCTCACTGTTTCACAGTATCGTCTCGCATTGATGGTTTCAACTCTGGGAAGGAACTCAACAAGCAGAATGTCTGTCTGTTTGTCCCAGAACAGAGTGCACATGATTTTTCGTGCGAACAACATTGTTTTAAATTTTTGTTTTTTGGTGGAATATGGGTCCACTCCATCGATTGTTGTTTTGGTGACATGACAAACCCAAGTTGCATGGCCGATCACAGTACTGTTTAATAATTCATCTCAATACTTTATCAGGTAAGAAATATTAAAGCACTGCCAAATCGCTTCGTTTTGTGGACATTCGTAAGCATTTTTGCAACCCAATGAGAACAAAATTTTCGGTCATTTAAGCGATTTGTGACAACTTCATGCAAAACATTTTTAAAATTTCTGGAAACCATTACTAATCATTCTTATAGTGAATCGTCGGTTTTCACTAATTTTCTCATTAACTTTTTCAACCAAACGCAACTACTACTATAGCACTGCGGTGGCGTTAGAACGAACCTTACTTAATTCCCGAACATGCCTCGAACGCTATCAGTTTATTTTATAAATCATTTATAAACAAGGGACAAAATAATAACATTTTGTTGATAATTATAATCAGCAGGAAGATAATTTTAATTTAAAAATAAAAACAAAATTAGTGCATATAATATAACTTAGTTTTGTCACACTTCGCTATAAGAAAAACAATTTTAAAAATATTAATCTTATGGAATTCTTGAAGTTGACGTCATTTACTTTAAAACCAAAAAGTATATGCGAGATTCGTTTTAGTCTATTTATGTTTTACATATTATTAAACTTTTAACCGAAACGGGAAATTCTACTATAATTTTTCATTCCTTTTAATGAAAGCTTAATGACCAACATATATGGTGATTACATGTCGAAATAGAACTGAAAATTACTGTTTAGTACAAGTAATGAATGGAGGCTTTCATTTGTCAGCGGGTAAAGCCTTCGATGTTAAAACTTGGTTGGGTTTTTTTATTTTTGTATTAAAAAAACGCAATACACATAAAACCTTTTTTATTATTATATGAATTAATTTTCGTTATCATAATTAAAATATTATTATTTACGAAATGAAAGTTTCAAATTAACGCTGGGGTTATGTGGAACTAAAAGAAAAACGATAATAATTCTTCATTATGAAATGTCACTTATCCCTAACCTAATTGAAATAAAATACAGTAAATCCTCTCTTTACGACCAACTTTTAATAGCGGTCACCTCTAATAACGGCCACTTTTCAACAAATTTAAGAGCGAATATGGAAAAACGCGTATAGCATCATCAATACAATAGCAACCAGCACCCTTTAAAAGCGGTCATGGTCACTACAATAAAATTTTCCATGGAGAGATGATTACAATTTTGCCTTTCATTAGCGATCATAAATTGTTTTGTCAACAACGGCATGCAATACAAATCCAACAATCATTAAGAGCAAACTTCCGAGATAGTATGTATTAATATACTATCATATCAAAAATTAAATTGGTCAATGTTGGTCATGGAATGTAAAACGCTTGTCTTAGTTTAAATCATCCTTTTGAAATAATTCAATCATTGTCAAGCTACACTGACATTATCAATAACCTACAAATGGGTTACCTACTTAGTTCAGCTGTAAAATATTGCACAATAATTGTTGGAAATGCCCCCCGTTTTGTTCAATGCACAAGTTTACGCGCCTCCTCATGCTGTGAAAAGCGTTTTGCAGCATTTCCGGCGTTATGGTTGCACATTGCTGAACAATTCTTTGTTGGAGTTCTTGCAAATTATGTATCGGATTTGCGAAAATCTTATTTTTTAAATAAGGAAAGCTAAAATAGTCCATAATTGTCAAACAAGGTGATCTCGGAGGAAACTCAACTACCGTATGCAAACTTATCAGCCGGTCATCATAAAACTCGCGGAGAAAAGCAAGAGTTTCTCGTGTAGTATGTGCTGTTGCACCGTCCTGTTGGAAATAACCGTATTGAAGTTCATCATCGTCTAACAGTTGCACAAATTCAGTCAAAAAAATATTTCTGTACCTTTCTGCGTTGACGGTGAAATTGAAAAAAATTGGCCCAATTATTCTTCTGCGAGAAACTGCCATCCAAACACCAATTTTCTGAGCATGTAGTGGCGTTTCAATAAAAATACGCGGGTTATCAGTGCTCCACATTCGCATATTCTGAGAATTTATGTATCCCGAAAGGTGGAACCAAGCTTCGTCAGAAAAAAAAGTTAAGTTCAGCAGATCGTCATTCATTAAATTATTAACGAACCAATGGCAGTACGCAAGGCGTCTGGGGTGGTCTGCAGGCAGACGAGCTTGATATGATTGCATCTTATATGGATGCATGTTCAGGTCCTCCTTTAAAATCGTTTGGCATGTTCCATAAGAAAGCCGAATTTCTTGAGAGAGACGTTTTAAAGGTTTTGTAAGCTCTTCTTCCATACGTTGACGAACGTCATTAATAACTTCTTCTGTACGAACTCTTGGTCTACCAGCACCTTTTTTATGCGCCACAGAACCAGTTTCGCGAAACACTTCAACACAATTTGTAAGGCATGCATAAAAATTGTCCGGTAATACTGCTACGGCTGGGAAGTGCTCTCGAAAATTGTCCAAACACAAACGTTGACTGTATTCCGAAGTTCCATTAACTAGCACACCCGTTCGAAAATAGGCTTCAATCATGTAAATTTTGTGCTCTGTGGTGAGAACCATGATTCAAAAACCGTGCAGGATTAGAAAACTTCAACACAATAACTTGACAGATTTTGACATTCAAAAAATTATGACATACCTAAATGTACGATGCACGCTACGACAATAATTTTAAAATCCATGACCACCATTGACCAATTTAATTGTTGATATCCCGGTACATGTTATATAATAATATTGATATTAATAAATAAATATATAATTGCAGTTCAATTATAAATAATAGTAATTATTTCATTACAATCACATATAGAGAGGTAAAACATTTCATTTCTGTTCTCAACGCATCATCACAGTTTAGTACATATAAATATGTTATAAAGGAGCATGCAGTACCTGTTAAATATCGGGAAATTACTTTTCTCGACAGTGCGGCAGTAGCTCACGCACCACAGTCACTATTAGTTGGGGCGTATAGCATAATGTGCTACGAAAATATCCTTATTTCTCTTTGCACACGATGCATATGCTTGAATATATTATGTATTTTAACTTTCGCTGCACATATTTTGAGGTAGTTTATGTTCAACTATGGTCATGTTGCATATGTAGAATTACCATGACATTAAGAAGAAAACTCTTGTCTCTTAAAGGGAATATTGATAATATTGTGGAAACTGAAAAGTTTAGTAGCATTACAATAAAGATAGCTGAAAAGTTTGGTGTTGTGTAGTTAACGAAATAATATGAAATAGATCCAACTTACATAGGCCTTTGAGGAAGGTTCAAATACAGAGCAAAAGATTAAATTTCATATGTGGACCTTAAGAAATAGCTTTAAAACAGCCAAATGTTTAAAAATTTCGGATTTTGCTCAGAAAACATGCATCTAGTCGAAAGCAGCTCTTTGTACAGAAGTGAAGTGTATTCGATTGTGCAAGAAAAGGGAGGGTGTCTTGAGTACGACGGAGATGGTTGTATTAGCACAGCGAAAGGTATATGGACCTCGCAAATCAGCGAGAGACTGGAAGAAGTTATATAAATTTGAGGAGCCATATGTCCAATGGTTAGCAACCCACTTCCTTGGAGAAGAGGTGGGGCGCTATCACTAGTTCAAAAAATGAAGGTCTTCCTTCTATTTCTTGTCTACCCCGGATTCCAGTCTGCAATTGGAGAAGAATTGGGTACGCATCAGAGAACTATATTTTGGAGAAAGTGAACGCGTGGATCAGGTTCTCTAATACCCAAGAAAGTATAATGCAAACCTCTTCGTAATTGCTATGGCGCTCTTTACTCTACCCATATCCGCATTGAGAATCCATCGATCATGGTTAAAAATATATTAATCGACAAGGGGTGACAACCTTGAATATCCAGGCAACGTGCAACCAGCACTCTGGTTTTACAAGTATTGAAGTCAGGTGGCCCGGTTCTGTGCATGATTCTCGTATTTGGAAAAATTCGTCAGTTCAGCAATTGATGCAGCATACAACACATATAGTTCTTCTTGGCGACAGCGGTTATGGCATACAGTCATGGCCTCAGTCATGGCTAATCACACTGTTTGCAAATCAGTAACTGATGCGCAGAAAAAATTACCTTACTGACAATGGAAAGAGTCATCATTGAGTTATGCAGTTAATTTTTCGATTGGCCGTCTTCTTCTTATCCGTTTTCGTTTTCAATCGAGTTTTAATATTCTGGATTTTTTTCTGAAATCCTTTTGCTGTCATCTCCTTCCTGAAATAGCTTATGTACTATGCCACGATTCTCTCTAGCGCAGCTTTCTTCTTCTTCTTGGCCGATGGAACTTGCAACTTGCTGAGAATTTTAAGATTATCCTTAGCCTTATCGGCAATGAACAATAAATCGCTCACATTTTCGGACACATCAACAGCATCTCCAAACTAATCTGAAAGAGCTCGCCAAACAGCGCTTATTTGTTGCCGAAATTAAGAACTCCTCACACTTCACAGAACAGGAAACAGTACTCAAATATAACGCATAACTTAAATGCACGCTGTATATCTTGTTGTGTATCTGCTGTCTGCCACAAGAGTTCGCTTCTTTTAGGTAAAGTGTTTACATGAAAGAGAGAGCAAAAGGTTTTTGCATACGAAAACAAGCTATAGCTTTGACTTCTACCTTTATTTTCAAAGCAATCGCTTTCACTTTTAACTTTTTTTATAGATACGGCTCAATAATGTTTTCCAGGAAGTCGAAGTCGAAGCTTGGAAACGAAAGCTTTATACTGGGGTGTCTCTAAAAGGTGCGGAAAAAACGCTACCACACATTTCTGAGGGCAAAATATGACGATCTAACCCAACTTACTTCAGTCCAAAAGTGGCTGCTTTCGGAGATACAGAGTGTCAAAAGTTCAATTTGGTTTTAGTTTTTTATAAATAATTTCTGTAATAATTGGTATATTGTCACAATATTTGGGTAGGGGGGTTTCGTGGGGTAAAAAATTTAAATCTGCTCTCATTTTCATTGCAAAATATAGAGGGCGCCACCTGCGGCATATTGTATCCATTTAAAACGTAATAACTTTTTTGAGACACGCTGTATTTAACTTTTAATTAAAAATTCTTATTCTCCAATATTTTTTACCTAGAAAAGGTATACCTGGTAGGAGTTGATTGGAGCAGCCGTTTATGAGTAATCTGTATATAAAAAATTCATTCTGTATATGGACACATATGCTTCTGTAATTTGGGTGTTATTCTTGTGGGAATTCAATGCAATGGTGCATCCACTTTTGGACTGAGGTAAGTTGGGTTAGATCGCCCTCAGAAATGTGTGGTAGCGTTTTTTCCGCAACTTTTAGAGACACCCTGTATATTATTGCAATGGTTATTTACTAGAAATAAAATTTTTAAAACTAGCCCTTCTTAGAGTGTACTATAATGGCAAGCATTCGCTCTAAAATACGATAAATGTACTGCTAAAAAGGCTGCATAACACAAATTGACAATTCTTTTTTGCACAATTTTGGGAAGTGAAAGGAAAATTCGTTAATCATTGGGAAGAGGAAAAATATGATTCTTTAAAACAAAGGATCTCATGTCGACAAACTGCCGCTAGAATTGATGTCTAATAAAGAGGCATGAATGACAACAGAAATCATCACTAAGCGGCAAAAGAAAGTTGACGAAAAAATTAGAAAAGAAAATATAAAAGTCATCCTCAATTGAGCCTTCAAAATGTGAACATTATTTTTCTGCCAACACACATTACCAGCCAGAATACCAGGGAATTTCCATAACTTTAAGTGACAGAGGGAAAGTTTCTTATCGAATGACATCTAACATTCAGAAATAGTGGAACTTTTTTTGAAGATACAAAGGAAAGCATTAGTCTAACTTGCGCTTTAATTTGGATATCAGCAACCTGGAAAAAGTTTCGTCATATACAATTTCAAATTCTTTTGCAAAATCATGATCCTTGGAAAAGTTCCAGCATGGAGAAAAAATTCCACTAGCCCAGCTTTTCCTACACATGGTTTAGACTTGGAAGACTTTTTATCTATTGATGACACCGAAATTTTCAATTTAAGCGTGAAATAAATAATCAATGAACTAATTGATAATAAAGACTGTGATTTTAAACAGTGAAAACTACGTTCCAAGGTTTGAACTTTGTTCGTCAAACATTAAATATACAGGGTGAGTTTTTCTGAATGTTTAGCATTGGGATCTCCGAAACTACTGGAGATAGAAAAACGCTTAAATGGGGAAAGATGCGCAGTTTTACGAGTTTGACTTAAAACTGCTTTTGTTTCTCCGATAACTTTCATGGCTTATTAGATATTCAAAGAAAACTAAATTTTAAGATTTTCTTTAAACATGCTTAGCATCGTTAATAGTAATTTTAGAGAAAAAGTGTTCAGACAAAAGTTTTAGATAATTTCACGCCAAACAAAACTGTGTAGCTAATATTTTTTTTTCGTTCACCATTATCGAGGTATGACACAAACTTTTTTTTTTTTAAATGGAAACCATAGTTGGTTTTGACATCATTAAAAAACTTATTTTTTGCTGATTACAATGATATAAGGTTTGATATGGTTATTTTAAAAAATAAAGAGGATATAGCCATTTTTATGGTTTTTATGGAAAACAATTGAATTTCGAAGTGATAAAATACAAACCAAACGAAAACTTATTTTGAAATCTTATGTAGTAATAAAATGAAAACTATAAGAACTTTTATTAAGGGCACACAACATTATTAATGTTCAAAGATACCTCCATTATTATTAATACACAAATTGCATCTCTTCACAACAGAATTTGTAGCATTGCGTACTTTACGCCTATCGATGTTATTAAAAGCAACTAAGACAGCTTCTCTTAAAACGTCGATTGTTTCATACGTTCTTTTGTATACTGTGTCCTTTAGTACACCCCACAAGAAAAAATCCAAAACTGATAAATCAGGGGATCTAGCCGGCCATTCAATGAGTGCATTTCGTCCTATCCATTGATTAGGGAAGTTCAAATTTAAATAATTTTTAACATTCAGTTGATTGTGCGGAGGCGCTCCGTCATGTTGAAACCATTGCAGCATTGCTCGGGTTCTTAAATTTAAATTATCTAACATTTCCTCGAAATCTTGTTGTAAAAATTGAGATAACGATTGCCAGTTAGTGATCCATCAAAAATAAAAGGAGGAAGAACAGTTGATCCTATAACACCACACCAAACATTAAACCCAAATTTAATTTGTGGTCTCCTATGTTCAACGTGAAGTGGATTTGTTTGAGACCATATGTGCTCATTGTGCCTATTAAACATTCCACAATTTGTGAAACGAGATTCATCAGTCCATAATATTTTCATGGAAAAGTGTGGATCGTTTTGACACTGATCTTTAAACCATCTACAAAAAGCTATTCGTCTGATGTTATCACCTTCCTGTAAAGTTTGTGATACTGATAATTTGTAGGAACGAAATTTATGCTTCTTCAACACTCTGATAATAGTGCGTTGAGAGGAGCCCATTTCTGTTGAAATTTGTCGGGTCGATGTAGATGGATTCTGAACGACACATGCTAATATGTTTATTTCTCTATCTTCATCTATCCCTTTTTTTGATTTTGGTTTAACGAACGAACCATAATCTGATAAATTATCCCATAATCTCTTAAAGTAGATAGCGACGGCTGACGTCTATCAAAATAATTTTCAAAATAAACTTCAGCAGCTCAAGCAGAATTTTTCTGGCACTGAATGTAACATTCAACCACGCTTTTTTACGTTAGAAAATTCCATAGCCAATGCAAACCAATGATTAACGGTCGTTTGCACCGCTTATAGTGAAGTTACAATTAAATTAATTAATAGTTAATTGTCAATGTTTGACAATTAACTTGACTTAAAAGTAAAAATTAACAGCTCTCACTTCTGTGACTCAACGTGAAAGCAATGTTAGTATATTTTTCTCGACTGCTCCAACGAACACTATTGTAACTCAGATTTTTCGTTTTTTGAATTACAAAACACCAAAAAAAATTTTTTTTAAAGTTTATATCTTATAAAGTGAACAATCATAGAAATGTCTATATCCTCTTTATTTTTTAAAATAACAAAAAAAATAAGCTTTTTAATGATGTCAAAACCAACTATGGTTTCCATTTAAAAAAACACAAGTTTGTGTCATAAGTCGATAATGGTGAACGAAAAAAATATATTAGCTACATAGTTTTATTTGGCGTAAAATTATCTAAAACTTTTGTCTGAACACTTTTTCTCTAAAATTACTACTAACGATGCTAAGCATGTTTAAAGAAAATCGTAAAATTTTGTTTTCTTTGAACATCTAATAAGCCATGAAAGTTATCGGAGAAACAAAAGCAGTTTTAAATTAAACTCGTAAAACTGCGCATCTTTCGCCATTTAAGCGTTTTTATATCTCCAGTAGTTTCTGCGATCCCAATGCTAAACATTCAAAAAAACTCACCCTGTATACTGGAGATGCGTTAAGTTCCGTTGCACGTCATCGATGACCTTTACATGTTGTCATAATTGTATTAGAGAAACTAAAAGTTACTTTGTTAAATTATACTTGAGGGCGTTTATTTCATTAGCTTAAATAGAAGATTTATACATTGATCGTAATATACGCATTCATGGCAAATAAACACATAATTTCCGTTTTAATATTAAATTTCTTTATTACATATTTATTTACATCGATATTTAAAAAAAAAGTATGATCTTAATAATGCTTTAAAGATTTGTCAGAAATATATGAAACATGAACTTTAATAATAAGTAATAAATAATCAAACGCAGGAAGTAGACTTTATTATTATATTAGTGACAGATATTAAATACAAAAGCATAAAAAAAGTAATATTAAGTTCAATCTGACAGTTCATCTTCACTTGAACTCTGCATATTCACA
This sequence comes from Amphimallon solstitiale, assembly GCA_963170755.1. Taxonomy (NCBI): domain Eukaryota; kingdom Metazoa; phylum Arthropoda; class Insecta; order Coleoptera; family Scarabaeidae; genus Amphimallon; species Amphimallon solstitiale. Next base: position 104,330,478 of record OY720677.1, on the reverse strand, counting down.
TTAATAATAAATTCCCCAGGATCTTCACGATTAACTGCAACTTCCCTCTCCCACCATTTGTATATTTCATTCTCTGTGTATTGTATTGTTTTTCTTCAAGTCTCTGGTGTGACAGATTTTAAGGAATTTTGCCATGTTTGTTGTACACTTTCGTTACATCGTCCATGCTCTCCAATATGTCTAGCATAATAACTTTTTGTTATACCCCAAATGTGCTCGATGGGGTTAAAAATGCAGTGATATGGTGGAAGACGGAGTATCATATGACCATACTGTTGTGCAAGCTAATCTACATCATAAACCGCGCAAGGTTTATTTCTGTAGAAAATTAAACTTTATAGATAAAGATATATGAAAACAGTTTGATGCTACTCACTTGTCAACTAATTGAAGCAGTTGAATTTTCAATAAACTCTCATCATATTCAATATTGTTTTCCGTTAACCACTGTTGAATGGCAGCTTTGGTGGATGCAGCTGTGGGTGGCTTATTTAAAATTGTAGCATAATAACTAGCATTATCTAAAACTATTGCAGATGGCCTTTCAAGATCGCGAAGCAGTTGGTGCTCAAACCACCGCAAATAGTTAGTTCGGTACATCTCTCCATGATACTCACCAGCGGTACTTGCAGATGGAAATACAAGGTCTGCACCATCGATAAAACCATCTGAGTTTCCAGCATGCAATACAATAAATCTAGAATATATGCATATGTAAGTAATTAATTAACTAATAGAATCAGTTTGTTACCTTTTTCCACCAATTTTTGATTTGCGAACGCTTCTTACGTCCTCATCTTGCCATGATCGTGCCACCGTGCCATCTTGAAATATCCATGTTTCATTAGTAAAAACAAACTGATAATCTCCATATATATACTATATAGACTATATTCTGATAAAAAGTTTACACGTTTCAAAGCAATATGTGGTATTTCCACTAGTGCTCGTTTTGGATCATCCTTTTTGTAGGAGTAATATTTTGCTCTGTAATTATTCATAAATTAAGTGCATTTTAGTACAATACATATTTTAGAAAACTTACTGTTTCTGTGCATATCATACACAGCATTTCTTATAGTGCACTCAGCAAAGTTGTCAACATCAACAACAGGCTTCCCTTTGTCACGCTTGCGTTTGGGACTGACAAGCACATTTCCTTTTTTGACCTCGGATGAAATTTTACTTACAGTTGCCAAGCTTATACCCAAAGTTATAGATGCTCGCTGTAAACATATAAATAATTGTAGTACAGTATATGACAAAAATTTGTGCTTTTTACCTCTTGTACTGAAGATGAAGGTAATACAAGTTCATCATGGTCACGTTCTGCTTCAAACTGTGCAACTGTAAATGCAATCATTGATTTGCAACGACTACAACACGCTTTTGGCATAATTGTATATGAATAAACGTCTTTTAGTTATGAAAATAACTCTTTTGTAAAAAGCAGGATTAAAAAACGGCAAAAATTAATAAAGAACACGTGAGAAAATATTTGGCGCGCTATAACCTAAATGACAGAACGGTATTTGACAACACTGCCCTGCTTACTTTCAGTACAGACAACTGTTAAAAGTGCGGTAGAGTTGGGTAGAATATTAAAGTTGCATTTATAAGAGATGGCGTTCTGTTGATGACGTGCACCTATTCTTACGATGAAAATACTATATACACCCTGTCCAGTTTAAAATGCAGTACATGGGGATATTGGAAACCGTTGGAGATACAACGTCGATTAAATGGGAGAAGAGTTGCGTATTCATTTGTCCATGAATAATTCGACAACAGATTTTGAAATTTTTGTTTCATTGGGCAGATACAGGGTGAAAAAGAAAAAAATGCATTTTTGAAAATCTTGCATATTTTGTTTCCTAGAAGAGATAAATTTACAAAAGTTGTAAGCTAGGCATAACAAGTCATGAGGATTTTAAAAATGATTAAAAACAAAATCTAGGTCTACTAGATTTTGCGTGACAATAATCAACTTTTGTTTTTCTTATGGCAGCCATATTGGATTTTGACATTTTTAATATCTTCAAAAAAAATGCTATTCAATGATGTATAATATGGTTATGTTCAAGATAGTAAAAACATGAAAAATAGAGAAAGTAAGATTTTAACATAGTAGGCCGTGATAATAAATCTGACATTTGTATTAAACAACTCTAAAAGCTGTGAAGTTTATTCTGAACTGTCAGTAATCTTATTGTTAATCTCATTGTATTGTTATAAGTATCTGTACTGTGCAAACCTAAGATGGATCGTTTTACAAATAGTGACAAATATCAAATGCTGGAGTGTTTTATTTTGTGTGGAAGAAATGATGAATTGGCTGCAGAAATGTATTTCGATAGATACCCTGAAAGGCGGCAGCCAGAAAAAAGCGTTTTTCGCCGATTGCGTGATAATTTGATAATGCATGGAAGTTTTGTCAAACCCAAAAAAAGGCAAAACAATGAAAATAATGAAAATATTGATCTTCAAGCAGCTGTTGAAAATCCCCGTACGTCTTTACGGGTAATTGAAAATACACTTGGCGTCGCTAGGTCAACAGCTGGTGCCATTTTAAAGCGTGCCAAATTTAAACCTTATCGTGAAAGAGCCAGTCAAGGGCTTCAAAATAGTGACGAAATACGGAGAGAACAATTCTGTCATTGGTTCATCGAAAAACATAATGAAAATCCAAACTCTTTTGCGAAAATTTTATGGTCTGATGGGAGTCGATTTGCTAACTCTGGAATGTTTAATCGTAAAAATACTATCTTTTGGTCCAATGAAAATCCACATCTAGTTCGTGGCATTAGACAGCAAGTCAGATGGGGATTTAATGTCTGGATCGGCGTTATTGATAACCATGTTATCGGTCCATTCTCTTTCAATGAGAATTTAAATTCTGAAAGGTATTTAGAACTTTTGCGCACACATGTTGCTAAACGAATTGAAGAACTTCCACTTGCCACATTGCAAAATATGTATTTTCAGCAAGACGGAGCGCCTCCAAACAATTCCTTGTTGGTTACAAATTATTTAAATAATCAATATTACAATAACTGGATTGCTAACCGAGGACCAATAGGGTGGCCTGCTAGGTCCCCGGACCTCACACCTCTTGATTTTTTTGTATGGGGCTATCTGAAAAACAAGGTGGATTCGAGATCTTATGAAAATGTGGAAGAATTACATCAAGCAGTTGAAGAAGCCGTGAATGGAATGACACCGAACATGGTTAGACAATCTTGTGAGGCAGTACTAACACGATGTAGATTGTGCATACGAATGAACGGTGGCTTATTTGAACAGTTATTACATTAATGATTCAGCTACCTAACCACCTTTATTTAATGAATACTAATAAATAAAATGTTAAAGATATTTTAACAGTACTTGGAGACTTGTTATTTTTAGTTTTTTTATCAGTAGACACTTAAGATATCCACAGTTCCGTGGCCTACTATGTTAAAATCTAACTTTCTCTATTTTTCATGTTTTTACTATCTTGAACATAAACATGTTATACATCATTGAATAGCATTTTTTTTGAAGATATTAAAAATGTCAAAATACAATATGGCTGCCATAAGAAAAACAAAAGTTGATTATTGTCACGCAAAATCTAGTAGACCTAGATTTCTTTTTTAATCATTTTTAAAATCCTCATGACTTGTTATCCCTAGCTTACAACTTTTGTAAATTTATCTCTTCTAGGAAACAAAATATGGAAGATTTTCAAAAATGCATTTTTTTCTTTTTCACCCTGTATCTGCCCAATGAAACAAAAATTTCAAAATCTGATGTCGGATTATTCATGGACAAATGAATACGCAACTTTTCTCCCATTTAACCGACGTTGTATCTCCAACGGTTTCCAATATCCCCATGTACTGCATTTTAAACTGGACACCCGGTATATGTTAGCTGACCCGACAAACGTTGTTTTGCCATATAGATTATTTCTAGTGAAGATTTTGGCAGTCTAATAAAAAAATAGGTAACTTATTGTAAGTGTGTGGGGATGTGGTATATGACTGAAAGAGGAATGGAGCGCTGTGAACGATGACGTCCTATAAAAATAAAACACCAAACATTCATTTTTTGAATTCATTGTATTTTTATTATCTTAATTAATAAATTTCTAATTACATCTCGATCACAAATAATGACAATTAAAAAAAAAACTATATCAGTCTCTTAGTGCAATGGAGTATACTCTGTGCTGTTTACGGGGTGTGAAGTGACACCGGTAGACGCCTGGCGGGAATAACTAATCGAGTGGTAACTGATCAATTATCGACCGCCGAGAATAGAAAATTATTAAAGTACTAATATCGCTATTAAAAAATAGGGGTTGGTGGTGGGAGGGTGAAAGTTTAGGGTTGTATGTATTTTTTAATGCCGAATCATAAAAAAAAATAAAATACAAAATTTTGTCCAAAAAACAAAACAAAAAAATGTTTGGGGTGGACCACCCTTATCACTTAGGTGTATGAAAAATAGTTTACGTCCTATTCTCAGACCTGCTGAATATACACACAAGATTTCATAAGTAGCGGTCAAGCCGTTTTGGAGGAGTTTTGTGACAAACACTGTAACACGAGAATTTTATATATTAGATGGATGTGAGTGAACAACTAGGATATATACAAAGTTTTCTAGTAATAAAAGTGAACTAGCTATAGAAATTGTTCAAATTTTAGCAAAACATAAATTGCATGTTTTACAACATACCCTACAAACTTAAAAGAAAACTCGATGGAAAAATATATCAAAAATTTTATTTATGTAATACAACTCTTTTATGTATGTACATAATATGTATATATCCTATTTATACGTACATAACATGTGCAGTAATTGTGTCAAATATAATACATTGTTGTTGCATACACTATTTTTTCTACGACCCCATAATAAAACATTATTTTTTGAACATTCCATTTCATAAATTGAGGTTAAAATTTTCCATGCACCTTTGCGAATTTAGCTGATAATAAATTGTTCGTGGTACTAAGGCTTGTTCCATAATTTCTGGTGAACTCAAATTTTACATTTCACTGTCATTATCCCTCATTTTTACCGTTTATATTTTCAAAAAAGCACAAATTTTAAGTACTTACTTGTAAATTGCAGAGAACTGTCACATTTATTTAATTTGTATATCTGTCAGATATGCAGTCGCCATAATGAATATTGTTTGAATATTGGAATGTCGCATTCCTATTGGATATAAACTTGTATCGTAATGAAAAATCTATATTCCTATTGGATAGAAACTTGTATCATAATGAAAATCTGTATCGTAATGGACATCATTAAAGTACAAGTTCGGCATATGTAATAATATAATTAAAGTATGGGAGTAGAAAAATAATAATATTACTTATGGGTATATATATGACGATTTTTCTTACTTGCATATTTTTAATCATATATAATTTGATATTAAATTCATGGTATTCCTTTTAATATTTCTTTATTTCTTCCGTTTCTCAGATCAAGGGATATTCAAATTAAATGCGCTAAGCTAAAATCACATTTAAATCATATTATTAATTACAAAATTAAACCGATTGTGTCGAATGAGGTGTCCGATTCCAGCGGTTATTATCCACAGTGATTTATGTAAAATGGAATAAATAATTTTACGTAATCATGAGAAATTTTGCTCGTTAGAGACGCTAAACGCCAGTTAGAAGCGAGAACTGTCGGTAAATTTTGTTGACAAGCCCAAGTTTAAGCAAATAATTACACAGACGACAGCGAACATTTTGTATTGTTCCCGTCCGGGAGGAAAATGTGCAACATGTTGGTACACGAGAACCAATTAGATCAGAAAGGTAATTTGTTGCTCTCATATCGCCGGCGTCTTGTCAATTAATTATTCGAGTGGACGTAATATTAAAGTGTGGGCTGTAGCTTCCAGAAAATAATGAACTATTAATTTGTAAATATCACACTCTAAATTTCGGTTATACAAACGCTAAGACGGAGGTTATTGTCATGTGATGATTTAAAACTGGTTGTAATAACTAGGGATCGGAATAATAATATTTCACAGGCGAATGAAAATATATAGAGAAACAAGTACTTACTAAGTAACAGTAAATAAATCTTCTCCAGAAGCAATATTGCAGGGTTCATAAAACATTACGTTGAGTGTTTAAATAATAAAAATAAATCACCATTCAATGCTCAGGTGTTGTTAGAACTGCCTCAAATTTTTGTTTGACTATAAGCGCTAACTTCAGGCGGCTGGAAAAAAGAATTGACGAAGATCATATAGAGTATTCATTGTCTTAGTTATGAAATATTAGCTAAATCTACCTGAATAGTTAAGTTCATGTTTGCATTATAGTTTTACATGGCAGTTTTTCACAAAATAAATGCTTGCGTGCAGGGGACGTCACAAAAACTTTCTTGAAAGAAGATACCAATTTATCTGCATTCGGGTAACATTTTCTAATTTTCATCTAATACTCGATAAAAAGCTTGTACGAAACGTGTAATATGCGTCATACAACAGTACCTATGTTTGTTGTAAGAACTGGCCAGCCTACTTCATTCACTGAACGAATAGAGTAGAAAAAAACGCGTGATCAACGCATGATTTTTAATACTGCCTTTCTATTGGTTCTTATAGCTACATACAAATCCTACAACACACGATATAAATCATCTGCTTTCTGTGATTTTGTCACATGATTGTGGCTAACATTGTTTGTTATTTTGAAATATATGTATACTTTTTGTTTATGCTATATAGTATTCTGTATTGTTCTTTGTGTTTGCGCTGCTTGTATTTGGATAAGTTGTTATTATTACTATTCTCAGTCTTTTTAAAGCCTCTATTAAAGATTAAAGATTTATTCAAGGTAAGATCTATAGATCGTAGACAAAGCAAATGGTTTATAGGATAATTATGTTTCATATTCCAGAAATGAATTTAAGGCGAAAGGTGACGACCAAGTGTGCAAGAGAGATAAAAGTATCGGAAAAGTATTCCCGTTTTTATAAACAAATTACCAAACCTATTTCCTTTTTTAAAGTAGTATATGACTTAAAATGCTCTTCTACGGAGATGCAACGTCGTACTTTTTTTATTTTTTTTATAATAGTTGAGATATTTTGTTTTATTTCCGTATTTAATGTTTTTTTAAAATTCTGAGAAAGGGCGCATGTGAAGAACATATTTTTAAATATAATCCAAAAAAGAAAAAAAAATTTGATGAAAATTACCGTCCGAAACGCAAATAGTAATTTTCTCTCATGATTTTTTTCATGTAGTTTTTTTACAACGAACGGTCGGTCGACTGTGATTCTGTTCCATTATGCGTGATTATGAGACAGAGAGTTGGGGAGACGTCTACGTAAATGTTTGTGAATGGATAGTTTCGTAATTTTTAAAATATACAATAGTAAAAGAAGTAAATATCTGTATTGAGTTACTAAAATAGAACAATATGACTAATGGAATTAATTTAAATTAATTGATTAAATAAATAGTGAAGGAAAATAAGTTATATGAAGGCAATAAAGGCTGTCAGAGCAATTACCGGCTTTGAAAATCCATCGATCGTTTCGCACTCGGGCTTTCAAAACTAGTAACTAGTCATGGTATATTTTATAAGAGTTTATTTTCAAAGCTTGTTGTATACTACATTTTTTTAGATAGGTAGGTATTTTTAAAATACGACAATATTGAATGACAAAACACCCTGATATAAGTCAGAAATGTCGCTCATTGTCATGACGTCATCTTAGAAGCAGCAAGTGTGGTTTGTTTTCATGTTTGGGTATTTATTATATGTGCTACTTGTAGTTTTGCGATGGACTCTTATTAGTTATCATCTAAAAATGCGATGTTGTGCAGTTTTTGGGTGCTCAAATTACAACTGGCAAATTAAGGGAACTAGTATAAAATATTTCAGTTTCTTGAAAGATGTGGAATTGGCAAATAAATGGATAAGAAAATGAATGGTGTAAACACATGGATGTTAAAACTAACATCAAGCAGTAAATAAATACTGTGACTTACATATATACATTTATACGTAAAACGTATATGCATATATGCATGTGTTTGAGATTGCGTTTGAGATGCGTTCGATTGTCGGCAATGGCACTTAATGTATGTGTGTATTTCAAACACATGCATATATGCATATACGTTTTACATATAAATGTATATATGTAAGTCACAAATGGATAAGAGCCTGTCAGTCAAACGATAAGTTCAGTTCAAAATATAGCTGAGTGCTCTCAAATAATTTTTATTCAAATTTGTTGTATTATAATTCCTTTCACATTCTTACAGTGCCAGTAATTTTAATTCTTTTTTACTTTCTTATACGTAGTATAAGGAAGTATAGTGAGGACGAAAATTTTCGGCCTCGAGATTTTTCCAGTTGTACACGTTTTGAAGTCCCCTGATACCAAAAAAAATGTTTTTAAAAAATGTCTCCGTGTCTCTGTGTGTGGTCACGATTACGATCAAACGGCTATAACTATCGATTCCAAATTTTGTATTTACGTGTATAATCTCCCTCTTGAGACCTGGTTAGATTTTCAGTAAAATCGGTAGACCCGAAGTAGTTTTTACCAATATTCGTCTATTACTAAGTTTAAACAAATTTATAAAGAATTCAGATGTACTCAAAATTAAATTTGAGAAAAATTGTATTAAAAAAGTTTTTCGAAATTCCTACCGGAAGTGGGTCTTTTATTCTTATAAAAAATCAGTTTTTTCCAAACATTTCGCAAGTCATGCTTTCTAGACAGGTACATTACGAGTATAGAAGAATTTAAAACATGATTTTCAATACCTTTTGTACTAAAAATTTTTCTAAATTCGGACCGGAAGTAACACTCTAACAGAAGTGATACTTTTAGCGAGTAGCACGAATAACAATGAATGCTGCATATATTCTTCTTTAGACACTCTGTATATAATTGTCTTATGTCAAAAAATTCACAACTAAAGATACTAATCGACCTGTCCGAGCGTTTTTCTTCAAAATAATTACATGAATTTTAAACGAATTTGTTCCTTTCATCATGAACCATCAATAAAATGAATAATATAAAATCAGCAGACCGGAAGTAGTAGTCTACTTAAGTGAATAAAGCCGATTTTCCAATATTTCGTCAACTGCTAAGTTTAAACAAATTTATAAAGAATTCATAAGTACCCAAAATTAAATTTGAGAAGAATTGTATTAAGAAAGTTTTTCGAAATTTCTACCGAAAGTAGGTCTTTTACTCTTATCGAAAATCAGTTTTTTTGCGAATATTTCGCAAGTCATGCTTTTTAGACAGGTACGTTACAAGTATAAAAGTATTTAGAAGTTAATTTTAAATACCCTTTATATAGAAAAGAGTTTCCAAATTTGAACCGGAAGTAACTCTTTTACTCTTAGCCAGTAGCAATTTCTTTCGAATATCTCGCACTGTGCATTCTATAAAGATTTGTTAAGAGAATAGAAATACTAATTTTGGATTTTGAATATTTTTTGTATAAAAAAATTCTTATAATTTGGCTTATTTTTCTAAGAAGATAAAACTATTTAAAGCAATTTGGAACAATTTTGTATAATATGGAACGCTCATACACACCTCATTATTACGTTTGGCACTAAGATGGTTTCTTCCCTTAGTCGGCTTAGTCCCTGTTTTATCACTACAGAACTGAACTCAGAAATGCGAAAATTTTAAATTGATAACATGTACTGCATAAGATGTGTGAATCAAGACATGCGGTCACAACCTATCATTGTGATCTCGCGCGTTCGGGACGGTTAGCGGTGAGAGGTGTAAGGGGACGGAAAAATTATGAAAATATGCGTTTCGGACGTTAATATTCACGGTAGAAAAAAAATAAAAACACTAAAGTACATGAAAATTAACTCTACAACGTCGCCCTTTCTCGAATTTTCTTTTTATCTGTTTTTTTGGAAGTTATTAAATATATTTTTTTATAGAATAAAATATAAAAAAAAGTAAAACGTTGTATCTTTTCTAAATACACTTAACTATATATACAATCAATGAAATTCGTCATATATTGTATAGTTTTTGAAAACAACGGGAAATCAAATCAGCGCCATCTCTCGTTTCCGAAACACATTAACTGCATGTCACCTTTCGCCTTAAGTTACTGTTTTTACCTGTTTATACAATACTGTGCAAAATGCAGCCAGAACTGAAGAAACGAGTGAAGAGACATTTTACAGTGCTAGAAAAAGAGACTGTACTGAATATATTTACCAAACGTCAATAAGAATGCCCAGCTGACTCTAAGACACGAATAGTTGACTTTACAGCCGAAGCTGCAGGTACCTGCTCTGCAAGTGTTTTTAATATTTTTCGAGAACACAATGCACAAGGTGTGAAACCTCCAAAGACGTATACAAGAGCGCGATCTGTCTTGGATAATATTGATGATGATATGTGCAATATTACTAGATGTATAGTACACTCATTTTTCTATAAAAATGAGGTGCCAACAGTGGATAAGATTTTATTCAAAGTAAATGAAGATGAGAACTTGCCAAACCTCAAACGCACAACATTGTGAAAGTTGTTGAAAGAAATGAATTTTTCTTTTAAAAAAAGAGCTCGTAATAGTTTTTTAAAGGAAATATGTGAAATTTTTACATGTAGACGGCGCTACCTTCGTCAAATAAAAGAATTTAAGGAACAAAAAAGAAAAATTTATTACCTAGATGAGACATGGGTCAATGAGGGCCATGCTGTGCAAAAAATATGGGTAGATGAAACGGTAACAAATCCAAGGCAAACATTATTACAAGGGCTCTCGACGGGTCTTAAAAATCCAAATGGAATGGAAAGACTATTGATTGTTCTTCATATTAGTTCAGAAGATGCATTTATTGAAAACGGCTTATTATTGTTCAAGTCAAAAAGAACCAAGGAAGAAATGAATTTAAATATATTTGAGGAGTGATCTGAAAAGGTATTGCCAACTTTGGAAGAAAAATGTGTTGTGGTATTAGATAATGCTCCTTATCACAGTAGAAAAATTGAAAAAGTGCCAACTACAGCCACACGAAAAGGTGATATTCAGTCTTGGTTGCAAGAGAAAAATATATCCTTTCAAAGAGGTATGGTTAAAGATGATTTAGTTAAGGTGCACAAAGAAAAGTTCAATAAACATGCGATTGATGAACTTGCAAAAGCTTACAATAGAACAGTACTAAGACTACCACCATATCATTTCGAATTGAACCCAATTGAATTAATATGGGCCCAAGTAAAAGGAGAAATTGTGAGGAAAAACATTACATTTAATTTAAAGGAAGTCAGAGAGCTGTTAGACACATCATTGAACAATGTTACAAAAGAGAGCTGATTGAATGCATTCAAACATGTTACAGAAATAGAGAAAAATATGTGGGTGTTAGACGTAATTGTTGAAAATTTACACAATAGTTTCATAATTAATTTGGAAAGTTCTGAAAGCAGTGACAGTGACATTCAGGAATAATTTTAGTTGTCAACACAGAAAAATTTAAAATATTTATGTACCTTCATAGTTTCTTTTGCTCTTTCTTATAATATTTTTTAAAAATAAAGTATATTGTGTATGCATTTTATTTATATATGTTTACTATGTATGTACTATATTTATACACGTATAAAATTCCTTATAAATTCACAATAAAGTAACTACCTATGCCCTATTTTAACTTGTAATTTATATTATATGCACATGTGAATAAAGTCTTTAATATATTTACTTCATTTGTAAATACTTATATTGGTTTTGTAGTATTTATTAAAATACCTGATATTGAGTTTGACAAATACATATTAAATTTAACTTAAATTGTTTACAAAATGCGCATTTGTGCATTTTTTTGTTAAGTCAATTAATCCACTTATTAAGTGATGGATTTCAATCAATTTACGAATGTTTATATGGGTTATGTTTGAGATTTATGTATTTTAGTTATCTAAAAAGACAAAACATTCATATTCTGTAAATTTAAATCGGTTCAGTATTTTATGTGAACTAATAAATTGTTGTTTTCGAAAATTTAAACATGTAATCAAAAGATTTTATAAACTTTATTGTTAATATAAGTACTCTATTGTAAATTGAGCTGTGCACGTATTACAGTCGTGGGCAGCTCGTGATTACTCTATACGTTCAGTGAATGAAGAATACAAATAATAACACTTTTCATTTTTATCGTTTACTTGACCTCCATAGCGATTTCAAACACAAAGTTATGTGATATGGATTCTGCATTACTTCTTTGTTTCTTAAATGCAAGTAGATATGTAGACATTACCGTATCGCTGTATATTTCCCCAACCAAAACATTAGCAATATTGCGTTCTTTAACATTAGTAGCTTCATCTACTGACAAACAAATGTGTTTATCGTTTATGTCATTGAAAATTGACGTATTGAAGTAATTTGATTGTACATCGGAAACAAATAACATTTGCAAATCAATCCAAATTAAATTTTTCTCTCTGCCATTCATAAGCAGTTGCAGAGTCAGCAATACCTATATATTTTATGTATATCCGACGACACATGTTCGTCGGGCAGGGCGAATAAGTTAAGCAATTTCTAAGCACATTTTCTGAATTTGGCGTTTGACAATAATATTATGTATTGGTAAATTTTTTACCTTATCATCTAGTGGATAATTATATCCATTTTCTTTGCCATCTCAATTTCTGATTTTATCCTTTATATAAGTTTGCTTAAAAGGGTAGATGTTTTACGTGATGTAAAAGGTTGTGGTACAGCAACATTAAAAACTTCACCATATATTTTAGTAACCGACTAAGCTTTTCGAACTATATCTAATTCTTCTTGCTGAGATATCTTCATTCAAAAATAAATTATACAAATTTATAATTTATATATTTAACAGAAGCTATTGTAACGTTTTCGGGTTCCAATAAACAACTCGTGCAATTATTTATTTAAATCAGTCTGTATATTTATGTACTTAAAATTATTTAACAATATAAAAACATAAAACTAACGTAACACACTTAAACTACTACTAATAAATTATCACAGGTATTTATTTACTACTAATATTATTTATATCTCTGTCCGTATTTATTTATATATCCTATTTATATAAAACGGCACTACTATATATTTATTTCCACGCTACCACTACGTAAGGACTTTCCCGAACTACTCCGCCCGCAATGAATGAATCCCGTAATGTCCCCGCGATTACTTTCGTAATATATTCCGTAATGAATGAATGCATGCCGTAATCCAGTCGCCTTATATACCTGCATGAAAAGATTACTAGAGCATTCCTGTAAATTCTGTCTCCCTCTAGAATATTTGTAGAATATTCTCAGACATTTGTCTCCGCTTCCGATACAGTACCATGCGTAAGTGTATGACTCACCGCTTTACGATATTCAACACATCGAGAGAGATTTATGATCTCTTTTTTTGTGCGTGTGACAATTTCGTTTTTATCGCGCCGAGAGGTCTGCTCTTTTTTTTTTACTTAATGTAACTCAATTCGTCTGCTGGTTTCGTTACACTATTATATATGTTTAAGATGATGTCCTGCGAAACCCTAAATTCCTCAGAACATCAGAAAGCTATCCGTTTTTTCGATTAATATAATTCGGCAAACAACAATCCACCCTAGAACTAGACCAAAGAATGGGAACTACATCGGCCGAGAATGCGCAATTCCAAGAAGCTAAAAGGTCAAAACAATGAAATCGGCCCAAACAAATTTTCAATCAATTCTCATACGACGCAACTCCATATAATAGAGCCGCCAATAGGATTAAGCTAAACTATAAAATTGGAGAGATACTACTTTGTGCAAGTGTTTTGTAAAGTGTACTAAAAAAAAAAAAAACGAGGACAAGTATTAATGAAATACCTATTTGACATTTGATAATAGTAAAATTTTTGTATTAGGTAAAGACATGCCCTTTACAATTCAACCGTCCAATCTTATCCTTTTTGTGATATCTTGTTTCTCAAGAAATGAATTTAATTTAAGTGTTAAGCTTGCAAAACTGTTTGAATACCCATCACTGATTTTCTATTAATGAGAGCTTATTGCAGCGTCCTTTACATGATGCATTCCGCCTGCGATGTTTATCTCGCTTACCGGCAAGCGCCACCGCTGATTATGTAGTTATCTCCGTGTATATCTTAGAGTAAGTAAGATATATAGACATAATGTCAGTTTGAAAGTGAAAGAATTAGTGATTACAAACATTTCCGAAATAAGTGTTCGCCAAATTCTTCATGACCATTTGGGTATGAATAAAATTAGTGCTAGATGGGTACCGCGACTTCTTTCTGCTCTCCAACGTGAACGTGGAGTCGAATGTGCCCGGTCGTTTTTAAACATGTGTGGAGACGACCCAAAACCGATTTTGGAGTCCATTGTAACAGGGGATGAAACAATGGTTCTGTTTTACGATCCTCTATCGATAAGGCATGGACTCCCTTTTCGAATGGCGGCGACCTGATGAACCTCGTCCCAGAAAGGCGAAAGTCGTTTAATCTACGAAAAATGTGTTGGTCACAATATGCTAGAATTGTGAGGGCATTTTGCTAATCGACTTTATAGAGCGCAATACAAGTGTGAACGACACATATTATGCGTCTTTATTGCATAAATTAAGGGACAGTATTAGTGCAAAACGTCGTGGAAAATTGACAAAAGTTGTGCGATTATTGCACGACAATGCTCCCGTCCATACTGCCGCCATTTCACAAGCTGCCATCCGCGAACGCGGCCTGCAAGAATTGGAACATCAACCGCAAAGTCCGAATATGGCTCCTTGTGATTTTTTTTGTTTTCTAATTTAAAAAATGAGGTGTGGCCACCACACGACTTTCTTATACGTATGAGCGTTTCAAATTATAGAATTTTAAGAATTTTTTTATACAAAACTTATTCAAAATCCTTTTCTAAGTACTTCTATTCTCTTAATAAATCACTATAAAATGCATACTTTGCAAGATATTGTCAAAAAAGTGCTACTCGCTAAGAATAAATGTGCTACTTCCGGTCTGAATTTTTAAATTACATGTATACATAAAATATTGCAAATCCAGTTCTAAATATTTTTGTACTCTTGATAAATATATATAGAATGCTTAACTTACGACATATTTGCAAAAAATCGCTCTTCGATAAGAGTAAAAGTGGTACTTCCGGTCTGAATTTTAAAATTTTTTTTATACAAAAGATATTGAAAATTATATTTTGAATATTTTTATACCCGTAACGTACTTGTCTAAAAAGCATGACTTGCAATATATTCGCAAAAAACTGATTTTCGATAAGAGTAAAAGACCTACTTCCGGTAGGAATTTCGAAAAACTTTTTAAATAAAGTTATTCTCAATTTTAATTTTAAGTATATATGAATTCCTTATAAATCGGTATAAACTTAGTAGTTGACGAAATATTGGCAAAATTCAATTTTTGCACTGAAGTAAACTGCTACTTCCGGTCCACCGATTTTACTGACAAACTAATCAGATCTCAAGAGGGAGATTATACACGTAAATACAAAATTTGGAATTGATATCTACAGCGGTTTGACCGCTATCGTGGTCACACACACAGAGAGAGAGACACACAGAGACATACACACAGACACAGAGAGACACAGACATTTTTTAAAAACCACTTTTTCGGTATCAGGAGACTTCAAAACGTGGACATCTGCAAAAATCTCGAGGTCGAAAATTTTCATCATCACAATACTTCCTTATACTACATATAAGAAAGTAAAAAGGACCTTAGGGGAGATTACATTGAAAAATACAAATTCTTATATTGTTCCCAGTTTCCTTTTTGTATATCAGGCCGAGAATTTATGCCGCCTATCTCGTATATTCCCACAAGTAGTTTCTTAGTAAGCAATGTACTAAATACCTACGACCATTTAAATATAAAACCCAGCTATAATATTCTTCAAAATTTTATTTATAAGAGGCGACATATGCTTTCCATGTATTGTTACAGTGACATAGTGTTTAAATTATAAAAGTTCATTGCCAATTGTGAAATAGTAAATTTACTTATCTGTATTTAATTATTTATACTTTTAAAATTCTAAAGCTATAAACTACACATAATTTAATACCTGCGCAAAAGCTGTAATTAAATTATTTCCGGACCATTTCGTATTTTCCAAAGCAGTAATGCAGTAAAATTTTACTTTCGGATTCGGTTACATCGAACAAATTAAATCGCTAACGTGAACTCATCCCATAAATACCGATATACACCCAACACGAGAAAGGCCGCATATTTTTCTATTAATTTATTTAAATTGATCGTTTAAAAATTACACTCAGTGACAGCAACAAATAATGCACACATTTTTCGCGGGCTCGTTCCATTCAATTCTCCCCGCTCTAAATTAATGATAAATCGCCGGATTGAAGCGGCCAGTGAAACATCCAGTTCCCCCTCTCCGTTGTCGTCAATCCTTTCCCTGCCCCCACCTCGAGCTTTATAATTAAAATTCGGCTCGTCGAGAAGAGAACATCGTATGACAGATAAACAAAATCAACGCGACAACCGGGAAACTATATGAGAAGCGTGCGCGTGTGTGCCATTTTTATTGCCCTAATTACCAATTTTAATGTTTCTGCATGAACCAGTCGGATATACACCATTAAAACTGACGATATTAAAGGTATTTCGAATGGAAAATAGAATCGCGATCGTAAAGTTATAAACTGGTAGTTATTAGGGGGGAAACGGGCAATTGTATGAAACCATTCACACAGAGACAGCTTTGCCGTACCGTTTATATCAATTTTACAATTGAAAATTTGAATGTTACTTCAAATATACTTTTATGACATACATGTCCATACGGGACACTCAAAAAATTTGATGGTTATTTCACATAATTTATAATAGAAAGCAGTGTCCACATAACATCTACAAAAATTGCTATGAAACAGTTTCAGTTTTTTACAACAAAGACCAAATATACAGGCGAGTCATGTTTACACAAGCGTTAAAGCGATTTTGTTGAATGATATTAAAACAGGCTTATACACGTTCCACAGCGAATATTCAAAAGTGGCCCTTCATGATTAGTAGTGAGTATTTTTATATCTGAAAATCAAAATACTATTTTCAAATGTTAGAAATCAAATGCATTCTGATTCAGAAATATATTTACTAAACCCGCTGACACCAAAAAGGTGGGTTTTGAAAAATGTTTGTGTGTCTGTGTCTAGCTGTCTATTCCTGTGTGTAACCAGTATAGCGCTTAAACGACTAAATGGATAAATACAAAACTTTATATTTACGAATATAAGTTTCCTTTTAAAATCTGATTAGATTATCAGTAAAATCGATAAACCGGAAGTAGCAATATACAAAAAAATATAATTTTACCATTACCTGGTCAACTACTTAGTTTAGACTGATTTCTAAACAATAAAAATGTTGTCAAAACTTAATTTCAAGAAAATAGTAAAAATTTTTTTTTTTTAATTTTAACCAAAAGTAATATCTTTTACTCTTAGCGAAGATAGTTTTCTGTAAATATGTCGCAACTCAAGTTGAGGAGTGGCATGGTAATGGGAGAGCCATTCATATCGTAACTTGTTTAGTGATTCATTATTAGTATAAATATAAAGCTTTAACACAATCGCGTAAGTCGTTTTTAAGGTATCGTCGACCAAGCAACTTAAAGTATGAAATATCGAGGAACTCGAGTATCGCACCGTTATCCAGTTACTTACAAAACAAGAAAAGTCAGTTCATACCATACAGGAAGAGAGTCTTCAGTTTACGAGGATTCTTGCCTTGGAAAACCTATAGTAAGAAATCACTTGAAGACGGCCCATGAAGTAATCATTTGAGAACTTGTTAAAAAAAGTCGAAAAATTAACAAAGAACGATACTAGGCTAAAGAAGACACAACTTGCAGGTATAACCGGAGTATCTAATACAACCATTCTTAAAATTCTTCATGATCATCTTGGCATAACTAAAATCTGAACAAGTTTGGTGCCAAAGATGCTCACGACGACGCAAAAGGCGTTTCCGTTACTAAAGAATACTACGTTTACATTCTGGAGCTGTTAAAGGAAGACAAAAGAGGAAAGAAGAAGAAAATTGACGAAAAGCGTCTTGCTCCTACACTGCTCTCATCCACAAGGGTCGTGTTGCGCTGACTGCCCTGAATAAAGTGGACTTATGGGTGATATTTTGTATCGCCCAACCTATACTTCAGACCTGACTCCTAGTGTTTTTTACATGTTCCCCAAAATAAAAGAGAGCTGCGCGGTAAGAAATAGACGAGCGATGGAGATGTAAAAGACGCAGATTCGGTGTATTTTTCAGACAAAGCTTAATAACAATTTATGATGGCATACTCAAACTTAGAAAGATCCGAAAAATGTATTAGGGTTGCAAGTAAATATATTGAAAAAGAAAAATAATGTATTTTTATTTTCTCTACTTTTCCCTCTGACCGCGAACTTAAAAACCCTCCCTCATATCTCGCAAATTATGCATACTATATAGATTTATTCAGAGTACAAAAGTATTTAGAATTGGATTTGGAACAATTTTTGTATTAAAAAATATTTCAAAATTCAGATCGGAAGTAACAATTTTGATGATAGGATTACTTTATTAAGGAGTATTTAAAACTTAATTTGGAACAACTACTTTATAAAAAAAAAATCGTAACTAACAAACGTATATGAAATTTGTGTGGTGTCTATATCTCATATTTCTACACTTCTACAAATTTTTATTGTGTAATGTTTATATATCTACCTTTAATATTGAGTTTATAAGGCAAAATGAAATCTCCAAGTTGTTAATTTACTATGTCCAAAACTCCTATATGACTTATCATTTATTCATCCATTTGTGATTTTGTAAAGTAAAACGTAATCTCACTGGGACATCAATTTTATCAAACATACCTTTTGAAGTCTTGGATTATCCAGTAATCAAGTTATTCCACTTAAATCGTCACAAGAAAATTAATTTATAATACTGTTTTAATAAAATTACTCAGAATTATATTAATATTATGCATCTTTTTTACTGAATAAATACACAGAATATTATTAACGCTTTGATCTAGTTTGCTTAAAGGCTCTTATTTATGTACCTTTATGATTTTTTCGAGGTTGGCACTTTTGGGAATTTAAACTTTCAGAAAGGATCGAACACATGTAACGCATGCAAAAGTTAACACCCGAAGAATCAGTTGAGGTCGTTAGACACTAGGTGATCGTCGAAAAATGCACCCTTCTACTTTTTAGCATTTTTCGAACCAGCTAGCTCGTGAATCAATTTATAAATGATTTTTAAATATCGTATTATTTAATAAAACTTGTATAGATTAGCCTAGTTTTTAAAGAGAATTTATGATAATTTAAAACCACATAATTGAATTAATTTGAATTTAAATTAACAAAGAAATGTATTTCATGCATTAAATAACTTAAAACACTTGGCTTGTTTCACTATGAGTTTATTAACAATACTTTGTCATATACGTTTCGGTTGTTACACCATTATCAAAGAGATATGTAAATCTAACTTAAAGTCTATAAACGTTTGTCTTATATACTTGTCTGTTCTTGTGTGTGGTGGGGTGTTATTATGTTGTTAATGACAGTGTTTATGAAGGGCGTATTGCCAAATTCTATCTGTGTGTTGGTAACTAATCGTTTTTGTTTTTGAGCTTGTTTTATTTCTAAGAGATCTAATATTTTGCTTTTCGTAACATTATGTATTAACTCGCAGTTATCTATGTCGGGAAAGTGGTTGTAATCTATACAATGCTCGGCAAAGCCTGTGTTTTTCTCAATACATAATATTGATTTTTTATGTACTTTGACTCTAGTTTTAATAGCTCGTCCACTATGCCCGATATAGATAGCATCACAATCTTTACATTTTAATTTATAAACTCCTAATTGTTCCGTTTTATCTATTTTATCTTTGTTGTTGCTAATCCATTGTTCCTAAATTTGTTTTGTTTACCCAGCTTATTTTGACATCTAATCGTTGCACTATTTTCTTTATTTTGTTAGCAAGTTGGGGTATATATGTAATTTTATGCCATTTTTGTGTTTTTTCTGTTACTTTCTGGTATAAGGATTTGTTCTTATTATTGTGCTTTTCTTTTTGTTTTAACAGTTTTTCCATGATTTTAAGGTGATATCCATTATTTATTGCAATTAATTTAATTGTGTTTATTTCTTTATTAAAGGATCTCTTGTTTAAACAAGATATTCCCACAATAATAAGAACAAATACTTATACCCTTATTGAAATCAGACTTTTGAAACTTAATTAAATTAAGAGAAGACAACATTTTCTCTCTAAAATTCTGGTAATTATTTAATATTCATCCTGAAATTAAATGAAAAAGAATTTTATTGAAACTACATTATTAACATACGAAGAAAGAAATAATAAAAGGATAGACTTATATACTATTAAAGATGCATTAGTTTACAGATTAGTCAAGTTTGTCTACTTTGGAAAAGGATCAGACAGAAGTTATGTTGAAAGAAAACAGCAAGCAATACTACTAAGAATTTTTACAAATGTATATCCAAGGAGGATTATTTATAAGGATACTTTAGTTGGAAATCGTATTTACACTCTGTTTTCCAGAGAAATGGAAATTTATAAGCTGCAATTTTAAAAACATTAAGGAGCAGTCATACACTGTACGACAACAACCTGAAGCATTATTAGGACTTCTAGCAGCATTCAGTGCTTTACATCGGTGTTTAATTACAATAAGGAACATCAAGAAATAAATCTCCGTTAAGTGTATTTGATTCATATAGTTTATAATGATCTTATTTATATTGGATCACCTGTGATTATTCAGTGGTTAGATTTAGAGTGATGTATGTGTATGGGTACCCTGCGTATGTTCCCTATAGACTCCGAAACGCTGAACCGTTTTTGACGACATTTTCAGAAAAACTCTTGCATCGTGTGGAGAGTGTTCCTGTGAAGTTTGGTGCCGATAAAAATTATTTTTTAGGCATAGCAACGCGCGCCGCGTAACGCTAGTTATTAATGTAATAATAATCTCATCATAACAATATGAATTACAGCTGTTGTTTACTAAACTTTCTTGACCTATTTCGGTAATCTTTCACTATTGTTTCAGAGTGTTTCAATGGTTCCACTTTATGATCAATGTTGAAATTTTGAATGCAGCCTGGAGCTAAGTGATTCCGCTATTTTTCGCACATTTTGTTCAGTCTTTCTATTTTCGTTCTGTAAATATTACTCCAGTTTCCATTCCCTCGGCATATTATTAGCCTAAATGCTCAAATAAAAAAAAACTTGCTAAAAACAAAACTAAATGAAATAGCAAAACAAACTAACGAAACTAGCACTACTAATGCAGTCAAAAGAAAACCACTAAAACTAAAAACTTTACGAAGAGATTTACACAACATGTAGAATAAGAAATTGAACAAATACCTGTAGTTAACAAAGTAAACATTGTTACTTTATGTCAAACAGTAACCCAGTCGCAAATTTATATTCAAAGTCTAAAATAACACCTACTTTAAGTGTACATGGCTTCGACTCCATCCCTGTATAGATACAAATATCAAGTCATGTGGGGGACCGTTATGTATTGTGTGGAGATGCAATTCGCCGGACCGTAATACATTGATCGCCAGTGCACATGAGAATCTGATATTTATTTTTCGCCCGTCCGGAATACATTGATATCCGTGCACATTTAATTGGCCATTTTGCTTACCAAATCCTTCTGCAAACGACCTTTAAATTGCCGGTACCTTGGATTGCGTGCGACTGTCGACTCGAAATAAGCATACAAAAGGTCCCAAAAAGCCGGTTCCTTAAGACCCCGAGTCTTGATGAGCCCTCGCAACCTTCAAAATTTCGTATTTCACGCTTAAAAGTGAATCTGTGGTGCAACTCAGTTCGCCTGTCAGTTTGACGTTTCTCGGGATTTTTTGATTGCCACGTGAATCGTCATGACGTAAGCCATTTTGCTGTTAAAACATCGAGTGCACGCTCTTCTAAAAAAGCCCATATCTTTACAACCGCTCCAGTTGGAAGAAACTCTCTCCGTCGACCGGAAATTCAATGTCGCCCGTACACCAATGCCAAAGGGCAGCTTTCAATTTCGCGTATCCAGAAAGGAATTCTTTGCACAGTTTTGCCGATTTTTGTCGAATTTACGGTTCGTTTGGTAACCATGGCGACTCGAGCGTTACAAAGCCGAGCATGACGACTCAATCTCGTTCAGTGTCCACAATCAACGCGCCCATAGAAGT
This sequence comes from Amphimallon solstitiale, assembly GCA_963170755.1. Classification (NCBI taxonomy): domain Eukaryota; kingdom Metazoa; phylum Arthropoda; class Insecta; order Coleoptera; family Scarabaeidae; genus Amphimallon; species Amphimallon solstitiale. The sequence continues at coordinate 104,308,146 of OY720677.1, read as the reverse complement.
TTACACATCAAAAATCCCATTGGAATTTCGCTATTAAGACACATTTAAACTATTACATACTTTACAAACTCATATATACAACAGTATCTAATACATATCTTTTTGCTTGTCATGATTAGATCTATTATATGCAACTTATCTACACAAAATATTCATATCTAATTACGTTTAGTTATCTTTATTATATTTCAACACATTTCTATAATAGAAGTGCTCCTAGAGTAATTTAATCCGGTACACACTGAAATCCTGAATTTTATGTACGTTGTTCTTCGTGCTTTCATGTATTATACATCATAATTTAATTAAAATTAATGCCCCAGCTCACCATATTATGTCGAAGGTATCTGGCTGCATAGCACAGCAGAATATAGTCTCTCCCGTAAGATGAAGCAATGTTCATTATGGTTGAACATGAAATCGCGTGGAATATGCATGAACATTCGGAATTTATCTGCAGATTACAACTTGATGCATGTTTTATCAGATAGTCGAAATCATAGACCAAACTGAATATATAAATCAATATATGTCGTATTACTTTCGTGACGGGTTTGGCAATTACAACAAAGTACAATTATGAATTGAGTTAGAAATACCTTTTCTCTTTTACACAGCGAATATACTATTCATACAAATAAATTTCTCATATGTTGTATTAAATATTTTATTACGTAACATCGTACATTAAACAAAATTAACTTAAACATATCAAACAACAAAGATAACGAAAATATTACATATTGTTATGCCTGTCAGCTAAGTAAAATATATTACATATATCAATTCAAAGGTTGGGCATCAAATAAAAAGATGCTGTGATCTTAGCAATAAAGAAAAGTAAATTTGCAATGCTTATTTAAAACTAAATATCCCTTATATTGGAATTAGCCAAATATATGTATACATGCTGTGATGCTAGCAATATTAAATATTTTAAATATTAAAAAAATGATAAAACATAAATATATAAAAATATTTAAATATATGTATTTCTTTCTTTCTAAAATACCGAAAGATCAACAAACACACCTAATATATCAAATACCATGTAAGGGATGTGAAAGTGTTTATATCGGTCAAACAAAACAACACCTAAAAAGTAGAATGAATGGCCATAAATACTGTAAAAACAACACCGCATTGAAAAAACATACTATTAATACTGGACATGAATTTAATTTCAATGGGGTAAAAATTCTGGATAAAAAACATAACCAAAAAGCAAGAGATATTTTAGAAATGATTCATATTAAAAAACAAAAATACTCAATAAATAACAGATCTGACATTGCAAATCTATCAAATTTATACTATTCAATATTACAAAATTAGCAATGAATATATGAGAAAGTAGCCTATAAAATATTAATGATTGATAAAACGAATTTTAAGGTTGGTTGCCCGTTGCCATACATAAAAAGAATTTTAATTATTGTTAATATAAATCATGTTGTATCGTAAGCTGTTATTTTGTAATTTTTTACAGTACTCTATTGTATACACTTTGAAAAATATGTTAAATACATCGAAACGTTGTTAGAAAAATGTATTAGTTTTAATTAAAACGAACCATAAACCCAAGAAATAAAACAAGTTTTTATAAAATATTTAAATTTACAATGCTGAACTACACAGATATATCTGCAATTAGGTGCGTTTGCTACTCCGTTAATTCAGATATATTCTTACCCTTCTTTAATAGAACTTTGCCCTTGGACTTTTGTTCTCAGATGCAGATCTTTTCATAAAAGGTGAGGTAAAAATTAAATGAAGCAAATAATTCAAAATAACAATTACGGGTTTATTGTGTAAAACATGTGCACCTGCATATGGATTTTTATTTATCATTCAAAAATAATATTCATAAACATCTACAAAATTAATATTTAGAGCAATAATACGAGGCATGTCCGGAAAGGAAGTACCATTTTGGAAAACAAACTCATAAAAACATTTCTTCAACACAAAATTTATTTGTACATAAAAGAGCATTTCTTAAGCTTTTGTCATAGCGGAAAAGCAATTTCGATGTTTCAAAGTATCGTTTCTCCCCTGGAAAAGAACTTAAAAAGCAGATTTTTCGTACGGACAACGATGTTTTCAATTTTTTTGTGGGAATGTGACCCATTTCGACTGTTGTTTTGATTGATTTCGAGTGACATGACAAACCCAAGTTTCAGCATAGGTAACAGTACTGTTTAAGATTTCATCTCCCTCAGTACTATATCGAGTAGGAAATGTTAAAGCACTGCCAAGTCTCTTCGTTTTGTTGACATCCGTTAGCATTTTCGGAACCCAACGGAAACACAATTTCCGATAATTTAAGCACCAACCTCGTGCAAAACAATTTTTTGAAATTTGTGGATATTCATTAGTAAGCATTCTTATTGTGAACCGTCTGTTTTCACAAATTTTCTCATTCACTTTTTCAAAGGCCGTCTATCATTGAATTGTATAACCCACTTTCTCACCAGTCTATCTGTCATTACATTTTCACCGTAAATCTCTACAAGTTGACGATGAATTTCAGCTGGCTTAATATTCCTTGCGTTCAAAATCCGTATTACAGTACGCACTTCACAGTCGGCGGGCTCAGATATTCTCTTGAACATTTTGAACGATCACCAACAAATGTAAATATAACACAATCCGGCTGAAATGGCGTCAGCGATTAGACTATGAACCAGAGAGACACTTGTGCATGCGCGTAACTACGACAATAGCGCTGCGGTGGCGGTAGAACAAAGCTGTACTTACTTCCCGGACATACCTTGTACAAATGCAGAAAATATTATTAGTAAATAAGCACAAAAGTCTAATTAGCATGATTTCTAAGTATTGGAAAATTCATTCGAAAATAGTTAATAAACCAAAAGCTTTCGCGCAGGACCTACCCAATCTGTTCGCATATACTAGTGTTACTGATTTTACCCGTTGTTTCAGCACATCGGTAAATTAGATGCAAATCCCCTGGAATCTCTCATGAAACCAGTTGGCACGAATCTTCTTCATACGAGCAATTGCCAAAACTATAACAAACCTGTAACTGTTTTAGTGCGCTGATATGAATCACACAGCTTGATTATGTTATCATCAGAACCCACAAAAACGTTTATTGATTGAACAGACGCTCATACTATATAGCGTCAATTAGTTTATTGCACGAGTATTTGTCGAAAACAATCACGTACAAAATAGTTATTGATTAATTATCTCGGATAAATGAAAATAATTTTGAAAAAAGAATGTAAATTTTCATATTGTGTCCTGTAATTTTAAATTAAAAATTGAAATAAATACCTCATATTCTCATACATGGCATTAAATTTCAGTAAATCGATTTTCAGAAAACACCGTAATCTTTTATCACAGTGACCATTGACCTATATACAATAGATAAAATGAAGTAATAATCCTATTTACACACTGAACATTTTAAATGCACAGTATCACGTGAACGCATCCTATATCTATATACGTGGGTGTAGGGTCAAAATAACCACTTTCTCTTACTACTAGTTATTAAAGCCCAATTTCTAGTGGCAAGAAGGCGTTTTTATCACAGTGCGATTATTTACACATATATCAATTTTGGAAATAAATATTTTATATATTATAAATATTTTGATAATACTACATATCTAAAAGAAAATTCTATACCAGCATATAAATTAAAAATCGTGTAATTCGTCATTTTCAATTGCTTTGGAATTATTAAGTATTTGTACTGCAATGAAAATAAATCAATCCTTATATCAAGAGGTAAATAATAAAATAAATCTATGAGAAACGTAGAGTAAATTTAAGAAAATAATTTTTTGGAATGTGTATCTCCATTCAACAGTATTAAATGTAATTAGATGAGAAAGGCGCTAAAAATTGTCGATAGGCATTTTTTTTGTTATATATAATGGCAGAAACAATAATAGACGTGCAGATTTCAAGTTTGTAATTTGAGCAGTAAAGACGCAAAATTTTTGATAATATTAACAAATTGAATATAGCGAAAGTGAGAGTAGGGTCTTGATGCACTACATATAAACTCACGATTTGATAACTTGTATTAAAGATTTAGAGATCAATTTTAATTTAATTTTCTTTCAAACAAATTCATTCAGTTAATTTTTTATTATTATTATTAATTTTTAAGATGCAGGATGTCAATTAGACAGAATTTGATAAAATGTACTATGGAATGAAGTAAGTCATGAGTAAAGGAATTCAATTTATTGCATATTAGATGAATATTCTCTTGTTTGATAATGGTATTAGTTTTCCAAATAAATAAAGGAATAGTTAATGGTTCTAAGCACGCTGAAGGCACTATGTGAAAATATTTGCCTTTAGTAGGTTGTTGGGCATCATTATGTATTAAGTAATTACCTAATTTAGAAATTTGAATTAAATTAATACGAATAGCGGGGATGTTTTTGATGGGCGAGTGCTAAGCAGCTAGAGGTATAACGTGAGAATGTTTACAGCTAGCTATTAGTATAAACCAAATTTCAAGGCATTCACGTTGCAAGATTCTAGATTGTCAAAGCACTATGTGAGAATGTATGTTTTGATAAAATAGTGACGGCATCGTATTAATATACAAATTAACCAGAATCAATAATATTTTTAAATTTTAAAAGAAGAAGATGAATATTCATTCAGCTATCATTATAGATATATAAGAATTTCACAAAAATTATAACTCTAAAGTGAGTATAAATGTTTATTTCCTTTATTGTAGAATAAAATCTATAAAAGACAATATTATAAAAACCATTATTTCTAAAATGTAAATATATCTTTTTATGAGAATTAAACATTTCGTTTAATTTTTAACCTTATCCCAAGCAAAGCTAAATAAGATGTGTACCAGCACATAATAAGTATATCACTGCAAGAACTTATAAGAACATTTAGAATTTTATTCTGATAGGAACAAGTTAATAATTAAAGTATTTAAAATTCTACCATTTTGTAACAATGTTGCAGCTACAGCAATATGTTGTATTGCACCGATTTACGTCGTTTTTGCACCAAACATTGCAAAATAGTTCGCGTCATAACGTGAGATACAAAGGCCATTTTCCATTAAAAATTAAGTTGTCTTCTTTTGGCAGCAAAATCATCAATTATTATATTTATTACTTATGTAAATATCGTGAAAATGCTTTCATTGACACAAATTATACAATTTTTGCAATTAAAACTACTTTTTATTTCGATTATTTATTTAAGTTAAGCAATGCTTTCGTGTTATTGTGGTAATAGTTTAATATAGTGTGTATTTCAAGAAAATTATTATTCGCTTTTCTAAAATTAATATACGATTCTATGTAGTTTATTAAGTTCCATTACCATATGAACTGAGCATACTTAGCGGCATACAACCCGTCAAGTGTGCAATACCATCTCTGCACCCCACCAAGTTTCAAGCTGCCATTATGCTTTCTCTATATATCTCGCCTACTTTAAGCTTAATACCATTCTCTGAAAACGTTTTTAATGCATTTGAGTACTGTTGAAAGTAACACAAATATTCAACAGTACATCATAATACTTCTATTTCTGAAATCATAATGTTTATCTGTTATTACTGATAAAGCATACCACGCCATTATGTTTTCATTTACATTATTGGTCATCAATATTTCATGTGAATATTTCGTGTGAGTGAATTCCTGCCTATTGTTCGGAAATAACTACCCGAAATAACGCGCTATTGATATTATCGAATCAATTATTTAAAATGTATTCGTCAATTTTCGTTTTGGGAAGCGTTCAAAATGGGACCCTCCATTGAGAACGTCTTGATAAACATTTACAATGGAAACCTGTCAAATGTAGGTCAGAATCGATAACTCTTCTTTAAGGCTGCATGTTATAATGAAAAGCACTATTTTCCTCCATCAGTATAGATTGGAGGACTAATCGATCACTGTTTAAATTCCTTTTATTCTTACAAGGTTTCCTTTTTTCATTTTTTCTGGAGATGAATAATTCTTCATCGTTTTATTAAAATCGTTTGTTATCTATCATTTTTATCGTCGAATTTAATACAAGGCTTTTGAATATTAATAGAACACTTAGTTTTGTAGATGCATGATCATCTTTTGTTGGAGGGAAATTGCTACCCTTTTTTAAGATATTGTGTTCAATATTACATAATGAAATACCTATTATTATTATTATTAAATATTTTTATTGTCTTATTTATACAGATAAAAATCAAAATATATTAATCTTCAGTGCAGTATACAAGAAAAACTAAATAAAATGGAATAGTAGATATGTAATATTTATCTTCACATCAGATGTTGTTTGGAAACAAAATCCATTTGATTGTTGCTATACACAATCACGTAAGAATCCGTACTTTTCAAATAATTGGGCAAGTTCATAGTATTACGCTTAAAACCAACTCATAGATTGGTTGTAATTAAGATATAATATGACTGAAAATTTTCTTTTTTGGGTGTTATATGTCCGTAATAGCATACTCCTACAACCATACTTCAAAAATGGACATCATGAAGCATAGCACGGAGAGCGTAGTAAGCACAGCTGAGACTGGAAACCGCACATCAGATTCACTAAACAAAAATCCAATTCAAAAATATCCATAGCAATGTATGTACTTTCTTTGAGCTATTCCACTAATTTCGATATAAACAATTCTCTTACCAACAAGCGTCAGTCTATTAAGTGAAGCTGTAACGAACTTTCGTTCGGTCATATATAAGAATGTCGAAATTCTAAATATTAAATACTATTGTTAATTTCGTCTTAATAAATTCAGCATTTTTATACAAATACATTTTTCCGCAAATATATATAATTTTCAGAATATACAATGACCGGCAGAAAGTGCGCAGCATATGGGAAAATGGTTTACCTTTGAATATAGCAAAATTATTTTATTGCATCATGTCTCGGCATGACTTGAGACCAAAATAGCACTCGCGATTTCTGCCGAAACTCTCATCGTATACGAGGGAGAGTCAAAAATACAAAATTACGCTAAGAGTAAAGTACCCCCATTTTTAACATTAGACTTTTCTTTATTAAGCAATAGTTCTTTGGTTTTAAAAATTAAAGTAAAATATCGAGTTTCATTCACTTTTGATAAAAAAATTCAGTTTACTGTTTATTCTGAATTACCCTGTATAAGAAATTGAGCGCGCTCATACAATACGCAAATCTTACTCTCTGTAGACATCGTAACAGAAAACCATAAATAATACGTCGCCAAAGTCAGCTACAAAAATAATATAGCTCTTGAAAATAAAAATTCAAGAATGTGAAATAATTTTGCTGCACACCATATTTTACGTTTTCAGAAGTCAAAAAATTTTATTTAACTCAAATTGTGTGATTCATTTTAACTTAATCATCTTTAAAATTGTAATATTTTTTCATAAAATTAGCAACACTTCTTTTTATTCAGGTTTTAATAATAATAATAGTAAAGATACATAATAGTAGGAAATAAAACTCAAAATACATTAACAAAATCGTAAACAAAGATATTTATTTACAAGTACATTATTTTTCTACGTGAGCTCCCCCATTCTCAATACATTTCATTGTCCTGTTGTTAAATTCTTGTGCTACGTTTCTTAAAAAACCGGATTAATTTGGACGACACACTGCCTAATCGTATTTTCTAAATGGTCCAGATTTCTAAATGGTCGATGTTTGTATACTTGGTTCTTTAAGTAACCCCAGAGAAAGAAATCCATTGGGGTAATGTCAGGCGATCTTGCAGGCCAATGATTTTCTGAAAACCGTCCGATCCATTTTTGAGGAAATTGTTGATTAAGCCATTCTCTTACTTGCAATGTAGAATGGATCGAAGCACCATCCTGTTGAAAATACATATTCGCTCGTAGATTTAAAGGCATATCATCTAGGAACTCGCTAAATTCATTCTGCAAGAATTGTAAATATCTACCTGCATTTAAATTTTGCCGGAAAAAATATGGTCCAACTATTTGAGTAGGTATTCAATATACCACACCAAACGTTTGTTTTAAATGAATATTGACTTTTACATTCAATTGTAAAATTAGGATTTTGATTAGCCCACCACCTACAATTTTGAGAACTTACTACGCCGTTGCTTGTGAAGGTTGCTTCGTCAGTAAATAATATTTGACTTCCAAAATGGGGATTATCTTCCTTCTTGCCTTTGAACCAAAAACAAAAGTCAATTCTAGCATCTAGATCTCGTTGTTGAAGAGTATGGGTGAATTGTGGTTTATATGGTAAGTATTTGTTTTTTTTAAGAATTCTTCTAATCGATTTTTCGGAAATACCTAATACTTCTTGTCTTTCATACAATGGCATAGTAGGAACTTCATTTACTGACAATAACACATTTAAACTATTTTCTTCATTAGTTACACTTTTCTCATGGGGTTGCTTGTATTTACTTTCCACCGAACCAGTTTGTTTAAATTTGTTCACAATTCGGCATACAGTAGAAGCGTGAATATTTTTATTGTGTCTATTGTTAAAAATATTTGCTGTTTCGCGATAGTTATAGTAATTTTCACCACGAATTAGAACTATTTCTACCTTTTCTTGTACCGATAACCTTTCCGCTTCCATTTTTATAGCAAAACTAAATGTCTAAATGACATTTATTGAATTAAGTTCATGTTTTTTAAAATCAAACACATGCAGTACGAAAAAACATCTGTCGAGGATTATGCTGAGACTAACTTTTTTATTTTTGTCGCTCTTTCTCGTCATTATTATTAAACCTTATTAACCTTATTATTAAAACCTTAATAAAAAGAAGTGTTGCTAATTTTATGAAAAAATATTACAATTTTAAAGATGATTAAGTTAAAATGAATCACACAATTAGAGTTAAATAACATTTTTTGACTTCTGAAAGCGTAAAATATGGTGTGCAGCAAAATTATTTCACATTCTTGAATTTTTATTTTCAAGAGCTATATTATTTTTGTAGCTGACTTTTGCGACGTATTATTTATGGTTTTCTGTTACGATGTCTACAGAGAAATTTTTTATCAAAAGTGAATGAAACTCGATATTTTACTTTAATTTTTAAAACCAAAGAACTATTGCTTAATAAAGAAAAGTCTAATGTTAAAAATGGGGGTCTTTACTCTTAGCGTAATTTTGTATTTTTGACTCTCCCTCGTATACGATGAGAGTTTCGGCAGAAATCGCGAGTGCTATTTTGGTCTCAAGTCATGCCGAGACATGATGCAATAAAATAATTTTGCTATATTCAAAGGTAAACCATTTTCCCATATGCTGCGCACTTTCAGCCGGTCACTGTATATATTATGATTAGCTAATTTACAATGAACATCCTCATAGAGGCTTACGTGACGTACGCATTCGAGTTCTCTACTCATTTTCAAGCTTACCTGATTACTACCGTGGCTGTGCATTCACCATCCGAGTAGTAATCAATAATTACTTGATACTACTTTGGCCGTGCATTCACCAGCCGAGTTGTAATTAATTCTGCAATTACCTGATCACTGCTTCGGCAGTGCATTTACCACTTCAGTAGTAATTAATTCTTTCGCAATTACTGATACTGCTCAAGCCGTGCACTCACCAGCCGAGTAATTATTAATTATTCCACAATTAACCAATCAGATAATAGTCAAATTTAAACGTCACGTCTTTCACTATAATGACCATATATGCATAGGTAATGTAAGTTCTCTTGCAAACGCGGTGGACACTATTTTGTTAGGTATCCGATTATGTCATTATATGTCCGTACGAAATTAGTCAACACTCCCATAATCGCGAACGCATAATAAATAAACGTTTTAAGAGTTTTTATGAGATTCATGGCTCTTGAATTTAATTCATTGACTTGATTATTTTATGTGTAAATGTTCTAAAATTTTGTAAATAAAAGTGTTTGATGTAAATAAACTAAATGCCATTGACCTTTCTTCTAGTTTGAATGAGTTAGGGAAAGAGATCCTTAATAAACAATATAATATAAATTAGAAGATAAAGGAATTACCATTAAAAACATGCGTTGAGTGATACCGATGACCTGTAGATGCCATTTCTTTTTATCGTTCTTGCTTTCACTAGCCACTGATTAAAACAGGCAAAGGTAGGAGTGTAGTATCTATATGTTAACCGCTCCAGACTTGCCAGTTTTCCCCTTTGGGAGTTGTGACGTGAAGCGTCGTGGAGCTAGCAAGTCACGCTGCACGTTACAAAGTCATACATAACAAAATTTATACAATCATCATAATTTGTCTACATAAGTTCGAATAGAAATTCTGCCAATTAAGAAATCCAATTGTAAGTAAGCAAAGAAGAGAAAGCTTATACATTTTCTGAAAATTTATCTGATTATTTAGATTCATCCTTGCAAAACAACTATCGAAGTAAAAAGGGCAATTAAGGAACGTCTTTAGTTCCACACCTGCTGATTTTACCTATAAGATATAAAGAAGGAAATCGGCCCAAAAACAGGTTTAGACCTAATTATAGGAAATATCTTACAAGAATTGCCAGGAAAACTTATCAAAACGATCATTCAGACATTTAATACAATTATGAGAACCAAATACTTTCCAAAACTATGGAAAACTGCACAAACAGTTCTAAGTCTCAAAGCTGCAAAACCGATGGAGCAAGTTACTTCCTACAGGGCCATTAGTGTTTTGCCACTTATACTAAGTCCTTCGAAAAAATACTTTAAAGACGAAAATTTTCATTGGCGAACATAAAATAATCCATAATCACCATTTCGGTTTTAGAAGCTATTACGAAAAGACAGAGGAAATTCAGAAAGGTGATACTGCTCAAATGCATTTTCAGATTTTACACAGGTATTTGATAGTCTGGCAGGAGACACTGTGTTACAAACTTATTACTTAAATATTTGCGCACCAGGTATACATTTTGGAGTCTTTTCCAATGCATATATTGTAAAAGAACTTTTTTCGTGTCTACAAAAATGCCGACATCGTAACTATTAAATACAAATGTTAATTTACCATAATAAATTCGACATTTCATTACGATTACACTTCCGCCATTATATGATTTTTAAAGTACTTTATAAAATGTTAAATGAATATATTTTTCTTGAAGAGAAACTTCATTATTTTAAGAATCGAAGCCATGTATATTCAAGAAAGAATATTTATATGACTTACTGTATCAATGGAACCCTTTCTTCGACTTGAGATACTCGTAGGAAACAATAGAATAACTTATCTAAAACAATTAACTAAAATCAATTAATCTCCATCTAATTTGCCCGGCACAAAACACGAGATTTCAAATCTACGATTAAGTAGACGAAGCAGTAGAGTGGTGGGGTTCGCGGTCGAGGCTGGTATCGGTAACAAGCCCCGCCGTGTACCTATGCAACTGCCCCGACATACGTGCTAATCGGTTAGGTAATGATAAGAGATCTCCGCACTTTTTGGTTAATTACTTTACCAGTGCATTAGAGTGCCGCAAATCACTATAGCCAATTACAAACCGCCGTGCAATATACTATTTAGTTGAACATCGCAATGAAATATGAATTACATCCCATAATGTTTGAGGTACTTCAAGGTAGTACTGCATTTTATATTTACTATATTAATATATACGGCAGACCTGCCTAAGATCAAAATGACAACTTTAGTTACTTTTTCCGATGATACAGTTTACCAAACGGGGGTAGCATGTTTACAATGACTCATTACCTGTTATTCAAGAATGGTAGAAAGACTGAAGAATAAAAGCTAATACTGTATACAGCTTTGAGTAATGACCAATTTAGAACACACCTTCAAAATTTCGATTTTTAAAAAGGGAGGGCTGGAAGAAACTCGTTTTCTTTGATTAATTCGGCCAATTTTGATGTCTTCTTTTCGAGATGCTTGAAAAATTGTTTAGAACAACTAGAACAACCTGGAACAACCCAATAATTAATTTCTTAAAGAAAGTGGGTCTGGATAAAAAATCGTTTTTTTTTTCAATTATTTCTGCCAATTTTGGTCTTTCTTAAGATACTTGAAACATTTAGAGTAAACCCAGAAAAACGTGAAAAAACCGTATAATTATCCATTATTTACACCCTGTATATTTAGTTTATATTCAATTTATGTTTAAATTAAGATTGTATGCAAGTAAAAATAACGTCATTATAAAACCGTATATAAATGTGCATTTATAATCTCATTATGCTTTATGACGATTCAGACTGTCAGGGAAAACCTAATGATATTTGTTAAGCAAAGGATATATTACTTTATTACAACGTTAACGTTACTTTTGACAACGGTAGGTTTAGAGTAATTGTATAGTTCCTAGGAATAATATTGTAAATATCTCCTTTAATATCGTTTCCTAATAGATTTTAGCCTTGGAGCGTTAATCCTACTGTTAAGCTCCCATTTAATATCGATGCTGTCTATTGTTATGTATCACGAGGTACCGTTAAGTAATGCGTTTGTAAATTTTAGATATTTTACCTAATTACCTTTATTGAAAGATTATAATTCTAACAAACTCATCATCTGTGAAAGTCTCGTAATAACTATTTGCATATTCCATTTCGGGAACTTTCCCTCTTTAATTAATAGCCAGTATTCTTGTCGTGAATAGTGGGGGTGATTTTGTAATTACACCTTCCTTTTAAGATGGTAATAATACGAAAGTTAGTTCTATCACAGAGTTCAGGGCGATAGCACTACCTTCGAATTGAATTAGTGATCTTTCCAAAAATATATGAGTGATATAATAGCAAGATAGTTCTCAACAATTACATTATTTTTATACTATTTGTGTTAAACTTCAGTTTTGATAAAGGTGTTATATTAAAGTGCTTGCATATATATACGACTTTTATTTTAAATAGTAAAGGTTAGCAAAGTGTGGTCTTACAAACCAACACGGGTGGCGAAACAATCCACGCTCATACTTTCTAGCTGAAAGTGGCAAACAATCCTTCAAACCAGGAGAATTCAACAGGGACTAACTTCACACACCCTGTATTCTCCTCATACATTTAATCCCTTCAAAAATATACATTTTTCAATACAATAGGATCGTCTAAATATCTAGAAAGGGTCACCGATATGGAACGATTCTACAATTTATTTTTACCACATGCGGAAACTTATCTAGTTCAATATGAAGTTTCTTGAAGTTGGCATAAATTAAATTTAAATTAACTTCCAACAGCAAACTCGAACTTTTTCTGTTCGCGTTATAAATCGCCACAGATCGATATTATGGGCGTTTTTATTTTCTCAGTTTTCGCAAACTTTTATAAATCACGTCGGGTTTTTTTTTCATCCGCTCGAAAAAAAATTAAATCCCGCTGTTGCGAAGAAAATTTGTATTCGAGCCGATTTTTCATCACATTAACGATCGACAATACAAGCGTCTATGGTATCGTTTAAATCTAGATGTATTAGCATACTATGTGTGTACAACATGTGTATGAGTAGTGGACGACAGCTCGTTGGATGTAACAAGATCGGCAATTTATAATGAGCGAAGCGGAATGCCAGCTTGTGTCACATCCTTTTCTACCAACCCATACGTGATGAAATCATTTCCGCTATATTAATTCGTGTGACGGCTGTATTCAGTCTAAAATTTTGGGACATATAGTATTGTATAGTGAAACATGCTTTAAAGCGCAGTGCGGCTATTTTTTTCATTGAGTTATATACTGAACAGTATAGGCTAGGAAGTGAGAGATGAAAAATGAAACCTAACGTGAAACTTTGAAATTACAGAAAATATTAAATGACTCTTGAAAAACTATTTCCAATGTGCATAAGAGGCATACCTGACTATCACAAAAAAGAAAAAATATATAGGTGGAAATTTCACAAAGTTCCATCTTGGGACCCTAGTTATTTGTTATAAGTGCAAATGATTTATCTTGAATAGGTCATAGGTAATCTTACAACATTTATGTGCAAATGTTTTGATAAAAGCTACAACAGACTTACTACAACTGCCAACTTTATAAAAAGTTATGATTTTTGATATAAATGCATATACACTTGAATTCAGCAAAGATGATCCGTGCGTCATTATTAAATATTATCTGATTCAAATCAATAGTTCGCCATCATAATAAGTTCTGTAAACTATAAAATTAACATGGAAATTATAATGACGACAAACTACGTTTAAGAAACTAAACTTGGAGTCTGTGGCTTGAAACTACACAAAAACACTAAAACACCTTCACCACACTAAAGCACAAAAATGGCTAAATACGTATTTCAACAACTAAGTTGTCATCATCAGTAGCACTGATTAAAAATCGCGCTGTCTACACACCGTAGCGTACAGAACAACACTGATTTCCAATTTACGGGGATGGTTTATTCTTTTACCTAGGCTATTAACTACTTCATTAAAAATACCTGATCGTTGTACCGTTAAATACGTCATACTTACTATTCTAATCCTATCCTTTAATTCTAATATTCTAAGAAAACCAATAATATAATTTCCTATTTACGGGGATGGTTTATATATTTTTACCTAAACTATTAACTACGTCATTAACAGTACCTGATCGCTGTATCGTTAAATTAGTCATGCTTAATACTATAATTCTATCATTTAATTCTAATGTACTATGAAAAACTAACGGTATCTAAAAGGTATTGTTTACACCACAAACTTATATAAACAATATTGGGGAATTGGCCCGTTATCTGAATTCATTACTTTATTTTTATTTTTCTGAATGTATATACTCTCGTAACTATCTAGTTCTCTATAATTACGCACTTGTTTTATAAGTTTGAAGCCGCTTGCTGGAATATCATGACCTGTGTCCGAAATATGTCGAGCTACACTAGACTTCTCTGTCCTATTAAACCGAAAATGAGCAATGTGCTCTTTATAGCGAGTTGCAATCGAACGTCTAGTTTGGCCTATATATTTTTTCTCGCATTTATTACAATTAATTTCATAAATTCCAGATTTTTGTTCTACCTCAATTTTATCTTTAGTACTGCTCAAAAGACTTTTCAACGAATTACATGATTTAAACGCGACTTGCAAACCAACATTTTTAAAAATATTATTTAAGTTTCTCGAAATATTATGAAAAGGTAGGACAACAAATTTCTTATCTATATCACTTTGAGGTAGCAAAGTTGTGGAATTTAGAATTACATTCTTACGTTTCATTTTTCTTAAGATATTGTCAACTACGTCTGACTGGAAACCATTGTATTCAGCGATACCTCTTATTAGAGGTATCGCTGAGAAACTAAGAACGCGTTGAATAATTGTCCAAAATTGATAACTTCGTCACTCAAGTTTCGGTTAAATGTATCCAATCCGGTCATGCCTGGAATGTATTGTTTACCTAAAATATATAAGCCCGGTAAATCGATGAGACCTATTGTGTCAGGTATAAACTCACCGACTAAATGGCTAGTAAATGAATTCACAAATTTACCATTGCAACAAGATAGCTTTGCAGTAAAAAACTCGCTGGAGTTCATTCAAAAAATCAAACATTATAAGTTGAAGAAGGTGAGATTTTGATTTCGTTTGATGTCAGTTCATTGTTTCCTTCAGTACCGATTCCAGAAACCCTGAAATATTTGGAACGTTTACTTCAGAACAATAACATCGAAAAGGCTATAATAGATGAATACATGCAGTTAACATCTCTTTGTATGCCTCATAACTGTTTTCAAATAGAAGGTAAATTCTATGAACAACGACATGGGACTGCCATGGGAAATTGCTTGTCTCCATTTATTGCCGATTTATTCATGAGTAATTTTGAAATGGATTTCAAAAAGAACGCCAAATATTTCCCTAAAGTATAAACCATCCCCGTAAATTGGAAATCAGTGTTGTTCTGTACGCTACGGTGTGTAGACAGCGCGATTTTTAATCAGTGCTACTGATGATGACAACTTAGTTGTTGAAATACGTATTTAGCCATTTTTTGTGCTTTAGTGTGGTGAAGGTGTTTTAGTGTTTTTGTGTACAAACTACGTTATCCGGTTAGATTGATCGATCTAATTTTAGGTTATGTATAATTAGATAATCAATTTTATCATTCCTTATAAATATGTAATGTAAACTCAATAGTCATTTAATGTACTATATTTAAAAAATGCTAAAATACAAATGATAATAGAACTTAATAGAGAAATAACAAAACAAACAATAAATACAATTTATTTACATCAAATAAAGACGGTCGAAATTGTTATATGTATATTACATGTTTTACATGATATGAAGTTATATCCTATGAATATAAGAGGTGAATTTTGCTGTTTATGTGTAAAATATTTGGTCCAGTTTATAACTTGCTTTCTCTACATCTCTACAATTTAATGGTGAAGAATTACATCAAATTGTGAAACGAAAATAAACTAGTAGAAATGTCAAAGCGTTAATATCAAAGATCAACGGTGACAAAACGCTAAACGAAAATGTATGAAATAATACCGCTCATGTAATCACTCCATCTTTGTCTTGCTCAAATAAATTCCATGAGTCGTATGTCGTGCTTCCATCGCACTGGAAACACATGCATTCGCTTATGCTATCCCTGTTATACAAGAAGATACTATTTCTTAATTCTATTCTTTGATAGAATAATAATAAGTGACGCAGGGACGATCTTTGTTGAATTCGAGTGTAGTTTCTTTAGTTATCAACACAGAGACAAGTACATTATTAACAGTAAATCAGTAACAGATATTCAAAAAGTTTTACAACCTTGACAAACAAATTACATTCTATTCTTATGATACCAGATATCATTTTAAGCGAATAAGGGCGGTTGAATTGTAATAGTACATGTGTATGTTTTTATCTAATCCTACTATTATCAATATATTTATCAAATATAAATCATATATTTCTTTGATATTTGTTCACGTTTTTTAGTAAACTTCTGCAAAACGCTTTCATAAAATAAGAAAAGCACTCACGTTGACCGTTATTTTTAAAATAGTATTTCTCCCTTTTTATAGTTGTATAGTTTAGCTTATTCCCATTACCGGCTCCAGTTTATGCTGATATGTCATATGAGAATCGTGGATTGCTTTAAACTAATTTCTAATTAATGTTTTCAAAAAAAGTTATCTAGATCTCAAAATCACAAAAGTAAAGCACCTAGAGAACAAGAAAAAACAAACGGATACCATAAAGAAATTCTTAAGATCACACGGTGATTCTTTCATTTCAAAAGATTTTGTCAAATGTGAAGAAACTGAAGAACAACATTTACAAAAATAATCCCAATTTGAGTAAGCAAATGAAGATAATTCAGCAAGTCAAGAAGAATTAGATGCAGTTCAAGAACCTGTGTGTGTTACAATCAGATATAGTGAAGTTTTTAATGTTCCTGTATAACTCATATAAAGCATTAAGATCTAGCCTTATAGCAAACTTGATAATCCGTCAACTTGGCCCGAAATAAACTATAAAAACAGAACACTCTTAATAGAAATTGGACCGGTGTAAAGTAATAACGTCATATATGTTTTGGTTTAAAATTTAGCAAGAAATATAGGTTGTTCGATTTGAAAAAATTGAATTTTAGACAAAAAATTTCATGTAATTATTATCCAGTTTTCTGCGCAAGCGATTACTAGTTACATTACAACCACTATACCTATATGTATTTATTGACAATCAGGCCAACTATGTATCATGTATGTTAAGATAACATACACGTTAATGAGATTTTAACATGGCTGTTAGGCTAACGTCCTAAATTCGTACCATGTATCGTGTAACAGTTAAATGTTGTTTAACGTAAATGGTTATCATCCTCCGTTTATCTTTCCTTAACGGTCGATTTGTAACAAGTGGTATGAGGGTGTCGTTAAGAAGTTAACCATGGCGCTTGATGGTTTAATTAATTTATTTCTAATGCGTGATATTCAGAATTTAGACCAAAGGTGCGAAATTTTATTCGCAAATTATTTTATGTAATATTTCTATCGAATTTTTCAGGTATAACCTAAAAATACAACGAAGAATGGGGGATACGGTTGAATAAATAATAGACGTCGGTATACATATTACAATTTCAAGATAATTTCATTTGTGAGACGTGACGTTTCGAAATATTTTTTTTTCATCTTCAACATTACAAAAATTATTGTGGCATATTTTTTTTTATTTTTTTTTAGCGCAGTCAATTAACTTTAATATTTGTAATGTATTTATATAACATGTATAAAAGGTATGTAACTAAAAAAAATATTGCTTAAGATATATAATAAAAGAAAATAAGGGACAAATTCTTATGTGTTTATAAAGTAGGTAGTCTAGTGCTTTTCGAATAAACTCTCTTCCATCTTCATCATTTCTGACTTGGCTTTCATTAATTGTGCTCGTGCCCTATAGCTTCAGTTTCTACTCTCAGTTTTTCTATTTCCAAATGCTCCCTGTAAACCTCGGCGTAATTGTTGATGGCTTCGGTAAGATAAGTTACTGATTCTGCATTTTTTACTGCGGCGTTGTATCGCATATCTTGTGCTGCGTTGTATGAATTCGCAGCCGATTCTAAAAAGCTACTTGTGTATCTTTTTTCTGAGCACTGTTTGCTCTTTCTGTTGTTAGTAGTTCGTGTATTTGTTTTTATTTCTTTAGAAATCGTGTCTTCGGAAGCAAGCAATTCATCAGTTGGCTCAATCATTAGTTCGTCTGCGCTAATATTGTAAATCAACTCTGGAATTTCTTCCCCTTCGCTAATATTGTCAATCAACTTTGGAATTTCTTCCACTTCTTCTGTAGGGCTTTCATTTAAAATGTTACTATCACAACCTATATTGCTATTTTCTTCTACTACCACTTGTTGGTTAGCAGAGCCTAGACGATCTGGTAATTCTTCTAGTCCTAAATGTATATCCGAAATTAAATTGAGAAGCCTCTCTTCCAGATCGGTTAATTTCTTGGTTGGATTTCCACCGCCACCAGTGCGATCTCTTTCGATTTTTGATTCTCTGCTTTTTCTTTTGACATTACTTTTCCACTCCACAAAAATCTATTAAACAAAATGTTTATAGTTTTGATATGTCAATAGTTAAACAATAAATTTTGTAGTTAAGTAATGGTATGATTATTCAAATTAAATGAAAATTCAGTTGTTGAATATCCTGTCTTTGTAGCGATAATTTATATATGGGTAAATGCTTTTTGGGGTTTTAAAAAGTAGGTTTCTAATTCGAAATAACTAAGCATCGTTTAATCAAATATGATAACATTTCAATTTGTTTATTTTGCACGGCTCATTATTCGCTTTTTAATAAAATTATAATAATGTACTTACTTTTTTCCATTGTTCGCCTGTCTTTATACTTCCTAAACCCATAGGATTTATATATTTTGCGAAGTTGTCCCATAATTTCTTAACATTTCCTGCTTCTTGCGGTTTAGTTTTTCCGTAAATTAAAACTTTGTTCTGCTCTAAAAATTGCAATAGCTCCTCATATTGGGCATTTGTGGTTCGTTTCAAACGTTTTAGAAGGTTAGAATTCATTTTAAAACTAAGAAAATAAAGGATAGAAAAACTCTCTATAAGCTAGCACTATTGTTGTTTAATAGGGTTATGTTTACTATAAAGAGTTGGTGATTTATCCTTTTTTAACTGCATGCAATATGTATACTACTATTTCAGTTTTCCCGATGACATCCGAATGTATTCTGTTAACTCAAATTCCTAACGTGAACGGCAACGTAAACTGTTACTCACAGATACGTAGTATGAAATTTAACATCGCCTGTTACCTAGTACGTTTATTTTCATCGTTAGCGAAACATTACATATGTTATGTTACTGTAACATACATGATACGTAGTTGGGCTGAATGTCAATGTCTATGACTTACGACAATAAAGTTATATTATTAGTGTTATAGAGGAACGGTTAAATGGAGAATGTTTTGCAGAATTCGATGCTCGCAACAAATCTAATTTCAAATTCATTCGGACTTTTTACAATTTTGAGATATTTTGAAAAAACCAATATTTGCCGATTTAAATTTTCCTCAATAACTCGATAACTCGATAACGCCTACTGCGATCGCTTTTAAACTGTAACATTGTTGAGACACTTTTTTAAGACATTTTTTTTTTGGTGTTAACAGTAAGGCCCGATTTTCAATTGTTTCCAAGTTCTTAGCTCTATGTTTTGTTTTTCTTATGGCGGCCATATTGCATTTTTAATTAGTTCGATAGTCCTTAAAAATAGCTTTTCAATAATGTACAACCTGCCTATTAAATCTTTATTTATACGAGGGATATGAACATTTGAATAAAATTTCACTCTAATACGAAATTAGTTGGCTATGAAATTAAATGGTAGTGTAAAACAGACGATAAATAAGCTCTGTCATTATTGACATGTAACAGTGCAGTGAAATTGGTGGGAGATTTAGAACTTTGTGTAAGTAATTACCGTTAATCATGGACATTAATAATTGATATTGGCACACACATTTGCAAATGGAGTAAAGGTTGATATGTTGGAAGTTTATTTCAAAGTAAATGGAATCTCTGAAAACGCTTCCACAAGTTAAGCTCAGCGTTTTCCGGAAAGACCACAACCACACCGGACAATTTTTAGCAGAACAATCGGAAATTTAGCGAACTGTGGAAGCTTCGAACAGAAAAAATCTGTGAAATTAACAATCCTGATATACTCCAAAATAATATTTTACAATATGTTATGAATAATCCAAGTACATCAGTACGTCGAGTGGCTCGAGAAACTGGAATTTGGAAATTTGGTGATTACAGAACGTTGAGAAAAAACAAATATCACCAATACAAACCAACAATTGTGCAGGGTTTAAGCGATAATGACTATCAGCGAAGATAACAATATAGCAGGTGGTATCTACAAAAATGTGAAGATGATACTGATAATATAATAAAAAAACAAAAAAGAAGTCAATAAAAGTTAGTAGCAATCAAAGCACACCAGCGATTAAAAGCAAATAGAACTTGAAATCTTCTTTGATTTACCACGTGTGGATTTTCAGTAGACCAGTGATGATAGTTATGTTATTGAACACTCCGCAGTTGGTAAACCGTGTTTCATCTGTCCAAAGTATTTTCCTAGGAAAATCCTGCTAAATTGGAATTGTATGGGTGGTATTTGTCTTTTCTCAACGTTCAGTAAACACTAGATTTCGGAATTCCAGTTTCTCGAGCCACTCGACGTACTGATGTACTTGGATTGTTCATAACATATTGTAAAATATTATTTTGAAGTATTGTACTGTTATCCTTTGTTCGAATTGTTAAAATTAATTTTTAGCAATACAGAAAAATACTGAATCTTTGAAGATGTATCTTATTAAATTCCAATAACAAAAAAAAATAAAACTCCGGCTCTTATTTCTAATGATCAATTAATTATGCTCAGTCGGTTTCCAAGATATGTATGAACATATAAAACTTTTACTCTCAGGTATTTAGAGTTCTTAAATATATGAAAGTTACTTTAACATTATTTCAAAACTAAAATTAGATTCTTGTAAAGTGTTCTGTTACTTGATACAATTTAAGGAAAATAAACAAAAAAAAATCACATAGAATTATATGTACTTTATTTAATTGGCAACAATAATCAAATTATCCCGTATTCATTCCAAAAAAATGGATATTATAAAGTTTAACACAAACCAAATCACAGATTCTCAAAATCAATGAAAGTTATAATTTAATTGTCAAAAATAATTAATCTGTCAAATATCAAACTGACATTGTAATAAATTTGTATTGACATTATCATTTTATTTAAGCAATAAGGATCAATTTTAAAATTATTCTTGAATTGCTAATTTTACTTTACACTAAGAAATATTAAATTTCAAAACTTTGACACATCCAAACAGAATAATATATATAAACAAAATCAATTATCATATGATAATTTCTAACTCTAAACAAGAATTAAATTAAAGGTCTGTTTACTTTTAAAATTAATAAGACTTGCACATTTAAATGTATATTTTGAGTTTTACTTTCCTTATTAAATTCGCAAGCAGGTACGGTCATTCTTCAGTGATTCTTGGTTAAATATAATAATGACAACATTCATCCGTTGGACTTGTATATTTGATTCACAACAGCACAAATATTCCAGTAATTCTTAAGTAGATGTAGTAATGACAGCATTCATCCGTCAGTCTTGTAATATTGTACATCAGTATTCTCTTCTAAAATGATGTATTCATGGATTGTTTTCCAAACTTCACGTTCAATTCCAATATCTTCGTAAATTCTTTCCC
Source organism: Amphimallon solstitiale (assembly GCA_963170755.1). Taxonomy (NCBI): domain Eukaryota; kingdom Metazoa; phylum Arthropoda; class Insecta; order Coleoptera; family Scarabaeidae; genus Amphimallon; species Amphimallon solstitiale. The sequence continues at coordinate 104,285,866 of OY720677.1, read as the reverse complement.
GTGATTTTAGTAATGACAGCATTCATCCGTCAGACTTGTAGTATTGTACAGCTGTATTCTCTTCTAAAATGACTTATTCCTTGATTGTTTTACAAACTTCACGTTCAAATTATAGTAATGACAGCATTCATCCGTCAGACTTGTAGTATTGTACAGCCGTATTCTCTTCTAAAATGATTTATTCATTGATTGTTTTACAAACTTCACGTTCAATTCCACTATCTTCGTAAATTCTTTTCCGTGATTATAGTAATAACAGCATTCAATTCTTTACTATTAAATTCTTCTTTTCTAGTTAATATTTCTTCTCTCATAAAATTTTCATTCTCCTTTCAAAAAAAATTATTTATTAACCACCTTCTTTTTTTTCCGTAACTATCCCATTAAAATTTCAACATAGTTGATTATTTTCTTCCCGTATTATAATTGTACATGTATTGATAAGAATTTACTTATTTTAGTAATATTTTAACATTATGATTATTATGACTTTAAAAGTATACCATTTATTAATTTCCTTTTCTTTCATTAACTTTGAGATTACAGTATGCCTTCTTATTTTAATTAACATATCTTATACATATAAAATTATTCCGCTTTTACATGACTAAATAAAAATATTTCTAACACAATAACACACAATTGAATTCGAGAATCGTAAATTTAGACTATGTTAAATGTGACGTATTTTAAATCAATGTAGTAGTATATCAGCATTGTTAACTGATAGATCTTTTTTGTTCGAAGCTTCCATAGTTCACTAAATTTCTGATTATTCTGCTAAAAGTTGTCCGGTGTGGTTGTAGTCTTTCCGGAAAATCCTGAGCGTTACTTGTGCAAGCATTTTCAGAGATTCTATTTACTTTGAAATAAACTTCCAACATATCAACCTTTACTTCATTTGAAAATATGTGTGCCAATATCAATTCTCATTAATCTCCATGCTTAACGGTAATTATTTACACAAAGTTCTAAATCTCCCACCAATTTCACTGCACTTTTACATGTCAATAATGACAGAGCGTATTTATCGTGTATTTTACACTAAAATTTAATTTCATAGCCAACTAATTTCGTATTAGAGTGAAATTTTATTCAAATGTTCATATCTCTCGTACAAATAGAGATTTATTAAGCAAGTTGTACATTATTAAAACGCTATTTTAAGGCCTATCCAACTAATTAAAAATCCAATATGGCCGCCATAAGAAAAACAGAAGATAGCGCTAAGAACTTGGAAACAAATGAAAATCGGGGGTTACTGTTAACACGAAAAAATTTTTCTTAAAAAAGTGAACAATGTTACAGTTTAAAAGCGAGCGCATTAGGCGTTATCGAGTTATTGAGGAAAATTCAAATCGGCAAATATTGGTTTTTTCAAAATATCTCAAAATTATAAAAATTTGAAATGAAATTTGTTGCGAGCATTGAATTCTGCAAAACATTCCCCATTTAACCCTTCCTCTATGTCTTCTAATAACCGATACACCAATGGTGAGTATCGACATCTGGACACACTGTATAGATTTATATTGTTCTTATATTTACATGCATTTTATAATCACTATTATTGTATTTTTAAACACCTTAATAAATATACTATTACTACTGTCCGATTGTCAAAAGTATGATTATACTTGTGTATGGCATATGACACAATTATATTAAATTAATATAATTGTAATTCATTACTTTAAAGCACGAATATAAAATGTTACTCTATTTATAACACAATCTCTAATGAACAGAGATTCAACAGAGATGTAAAATTCCAAAAATATTCCAGGCGACAGTGTCCGTATCTATCGACGTGTTTGGTCTATTTATTGGTGCTCTGGCTCCCGAAAGCGCGGTTTACAAACAAACAAATTCATCAAGATGACAATAACGTGAAACATATCAGGGAACAACTGGAACTTAATTTAACTTTCTGTCTCAACTCCGTCTATTCTTCTCGTCTCTATTCTCTCCTCTACATACTTATGCCAAAAATCGCTCTGGCCGGTCAAATAGAGTCATATAGAGTGACTATCGATCTGACAAGAATCCCCGGAGGCCTTTTCCAGTAGGCAAAAGCGAGGGAGTCGCGAAGTTTTCCCACAGCATCCCCCCACCGCCAGGAGACGACTCCGCGGATATCTCATGCATGATCTAGACTTGGGATTATTTCGTGTCATAAAGTGCCTCGATTTTAATTTCGTAATTTGTTTACGTCGCGCTCTTGTATTTATCGTGGCGGTCGGTATTGTTGTTTGCGTACAAAACTGGAGTGCCGCAAGGTTCCACATTAAGGACATTTAAACGATATTTTCGTCAAGCCATGACGTACGATGTGGGCTGCTTTTTCAAGGTCGCTGGAAATTCTGGTAGCCTTCTTCGAGTATTACAGCGCAAGGTAATTATGTGATAAGATTTTTAGTAGGTACTAGCATTATCTATACTTATAAAGAGAAGTATTAGTGTGTGTGCGTGCGTGCGTGCGTGTGTGTGTGCGATGTGCAGGCGAATCTATCACACCTACAGTCGTAAAATTTGGCACACAGTGATGTAGATTCAATGCACCTCGAAGCTCAAATTTTAAAATTTAATCTAGCAATTTTTTTATTTAATGTTTTGTGTTATTTTGAAAGAAACTTATGAACTGTAATTTTTGACATAAGTAACTTAATGAATTTTCCAAATCTAATACATCAAATCATTTAATAAAGATTGAGCTGTTAAATTAAAGATCCCACGTTCTCTCAGAATAAAGAAATGTATTCGAATAAAACAGCAAAGGAGTAGATAAAGAGAGCAAAAGATTTCCAGGTCAGACATAATAATAAACATGTAAGGGGCAATAATATAATACAGTATTGGAGCGGTATTTAAAAAATCTTGTAACAAAAGGTCGACAATTATTGAAAAATTCTCTCTAATGCAATGGAAACTACTTATGAAATTGTTGAGTAATTTACAGTAGACACGCGATAGTGTGGACCGAATAAAACAAAAATTGTTTTCATTATCGATTTATTTACGTTAACGAAGGTTATACCATATGAGAAAAATTATGTAGATAAGGGATGGCCATATTTAAAAGAATCACTGTCTTTGATAGGTTCGGCTTGTTGTTGATTCTACATGTTAATTAAATGTCAATTTTGAAGTTTTATTTGACATGAATTTAATGTCGGTTTCGAATTAATGAATCAAACATGCAATGTACGTTCAAACTTCCAAAGCAACCCTTGATCTAAATAATGTATGCTCATATGGTATTTAATACGTAATAAACATTAATACAAGATAATAAGGTAAACATATAAAGTTTAGTAATACTAAATAAAAAATGAGGTTTGGCCACCACACGACTTTCTTCCACGTATGAGCGTTTCAAATTATACAATTTTAAGAATTTTTTTATACAAAAATTATTCAAAACCTATTCTAAGTACTTCTATTCTCTTAATAAATCTCTATAGAATGCATCATTCGCAAGATATTATCAAAAAAGTGCTACTGGCTAAGAGTAAAAGTGCTACTTCCGGTCCGAATTTTGAAATTTCATATATAAAAAAACATTGCAAATCCAGTTCTAAATACTCTTGTACTCTTGATAAATATATATAGAATGCATAACATACGACATATTTGCAAAAAATCGCTATTCGATAAGAGTAAAAGTGGTACTTCCGGTCTGAATTTTGAAAAAATTTTTATACAAAAGATATTGAAAATTATGTTCTAAATACTCTTATACTCGTAACGTACTTGTCTAAAAAGCATGACTTGCGAGATATTCGCAAAAGACTGATTTTCGATAAGAGTAAAAGACCTATTTCCGGTTGGAATTTCGAATAAATTCTTTAATACAATTTGTCTCAAACTTAATTTTAAGTACATATGAATTCTTTATAAATTTATTTAAACCTAGTAGTTGACGAAATATTGGCAAAATTCGATTTTTTCACTGAAGTAAACTGCTACTTCCGGTCTACCGATTTTACTGAAAAACTAATCAGATCTCAAGAGGGACTTTTTCGGTATCGGGGGACTTCAAAACGTGGACATCTGCAAAAATCTCGAGGTCGAAAATTTTCATCATCACAATACTTCCCTATACTGCAACAACTGAAAAACAGTAATAAAAAAATATCGTTTGCGTAATGGATTTTTCTCTTATATGCTTTATTAACTATAATAAGCTCCGTAATATCAAATTCAATCTACTTTGCCCGCGGACTTGATACATTTACAACGTCTATAACACTATCTAGTGAAACTTTATGAAAGATTCAGAGTACTTGTGGATTGCGTCCTCACATTCCTCAACATCATTTTTGATTTCAATTGTTTCATTCAATTCAGTGACAAACTTATTCCCACTCCATAGCACAAAATTCTTTAAATGGAGTCTATGATACATAAAATTAGGACAAATTAGCATATGTATTATGGAGATGGGACTTACCTGAAAAAGTTCAATAGATTTGGACGCTGAAATCTCAATTTCTCATTAGCATTTGAAAATAGCGAGTGGCACAGTTTCGTCATCTTCCATATTTGAAACTCATCTAAAACATTCCTTCCACAATTTTTTATAATTTTGGAGTTAAGATGATTCCAATGTGCCACTAAGTTGAATTACTCCATCTATAATACTCAACTTTTGCAATGTATCCAAAATATTCATGTCGTTTTCTACTACAATCGGTAAAGATTGTTTCTGTAGTACACTTTTGTTAGTCGAATTAAATTTTGCTCCAAATGCTAGAAGTCATTCTAGCTGATTTTTAATGTTCATATTCCAAAGGACATTTGAAATTTTTAACAGACCTAGGATTCGTAGCTTGACCAATAACCAATAGTTTTACTATATGAGATCCAGTAGCATTAGTGCATGCCAATGATGCTATTCTATGCTTTTCTATTTTTCTCCAGCAACAGTGGTTTTCTTCCGCCGAGAAAATTGTTCTGGCTCATAACAATATCGAGTACAGTCCTATCTTATGGGCATTGCACAGTCGCTCCATTTTAAGTCAAAGTTCTTCATTTTATTTTCCAACTGAATTTTAAACAGATCGACGAGTTCTGGTTGAGTGGAGAATTTTTTCTCAGAAATGTTCAAAAGACGAATTTCAAACCTCTTTTTAAAGCGCTGTAGCCAATCTACACTTGGTGAGAATTGTTTTTCATTTTCCCTGATTTGTGAATGAAGGAGTTTTGCTTTTGGGTTAATTATTTTACCAGTTAGAATAAAAAAATTATTACTTTGATCTAGAAACCATCTATATATTATTTTTCCCATTTTGGACAACTTAAAGTCTTTAAAGTCCGTGCCTTGCCTGGTCCAACATAAATATCTCATGCAGCTGTAGAAATCATCAACTTTTTTGTTTTCTTTTTCAAGATTTAGATTTTGCGACACCATATTTTTTGACAGCATAGGCGACTTTTCATTAATATTAAGGCACTTTGGATTTTTAAGGACATTTTATTGAAGAATACCGAAATTACTGTGTAAACACAAATAACAACCACTAAGAACGAGTGAATACAGGCATAAAATAAGAAAAATTTATACGATAGGAGAAATACCAAATATATCCAAGATTTACGCTTTAGGCCGTATTTACTTTGAAGTAAGAGCATCGATGCCAGCGAAGCAACGAAAATTACATATGGTAACGGAATTTGCGCCTGTTTTCTACATGAAGTAATATTTTGCACAATGTAGTAACCCTGTATGACGTGTTGCACATACGACACAGGCGTTAATTTGATGTTCTGTTTGTGACAAGTGTCTTAAGCGTTGTGACTTCATGCATGTTTCTTATGATTTTTTTTAATTTCTAAAATGAGTTAATAAGTTTGTTAGTTTTACTTGGAGATCGTTGCTGGTATCTGTTGTTTTGGAGTATTAACTTTGATTGCCATAATTCTGTTAAAACAAGTGCTATAATTTTCAAATTTTCTCATTTTCTTAGGGTGTTAACTATTGGTTTGTAATATAATGTCTCAACAATGATTGGCATGGGTGCCAATGAATGGCGCATTCCGATATATGTTGTGAACCAATTGTTGAAATCAATAGAACACGTAGATCCAAATACTTGCACCAATCGGCATTAGTTATTGAACAAAATGTGGGCCGGAAAATTTTTAATTAAAAGTACCTATGTTAGCTACCTAATAGGTACCTAGGTACTTACTTAATCTCTCATGTGGTTATTCAATAAAACCTAGGGTTGCAAATTCTTACTCTCTCGTTCACTTTATATCATTGCCGATGCAGCCGAAATTTTAATTCAGTCTCTTCTTGTTTAGGGTTTTCCCTGTGTTTTACGATTTTTTTAATGGTTGGTTCTCTTAAGTAATTTCCTCATTCCGTTTTTGCAACAGATGTCGAAGGTAAAAGCTAAGCACGTCTATACCAAAAGACTACACGGAAGAGTATGTTATATTGGCTTTGAATGAAATTAAAAACGGAATATCCATTCAAGGCACGTCCAAGAAATATAATGTACCAAGAGCAAAATAATAATCTGTTACTCTAATCCAAACACCATAATAACTTTAAATGAATCATTAACCTTGCTTACATTACAAACATTATCCGGAAATGATTACTCCAGCTAAGACGTGTCCATAAAGAACTTAGTTCTGACACCTTTGGCACTTGACGGTGAATCTACTGAACAAATAGCAAACTGCGGAAATATGAACCTATCAGATTTCCTACTCTGGTCAAAAATACTCGAGAGAAGAGAAAAGAAATGTCCCTTATGTCATAACATCTTCAGGGATAAACAGATTTTTGAAGAAAAAAAACGACTGAAAGAATTTGAAATTGAGAAAAAGCTGAAACGCAAATTGGTAAATAAGTGTAATAAAAAGTCTGTGACGTAAAAAAGCTGTCACAAGTAAAAAGACTGTGGCAAATGAAACATTAAGATGAATAAAGAGGCTTTGAAGACTGAATCAAATAAAACGAAAGTAATTCATCAATCACATGTACGAGATTTATTCAAATCAGATGATGATTCTTCTAATGAAGCGAATATATAGTACTGCGTATGGGGGAATGTGTTCCATTTGCATAAATTAAATTTATTCTACAAATTTAGAAATTAAGTGTCAAACATGTGTCAGAACATACTATATTACTTGCCTAAAAAATGGTTGAAAGCAATTTTAAATATTTGCCATGGCGAAAACCAGCTACCTACCTACTATCTACTAAGGTAGTAGATAAATAACTACATAGTCATGTACGTTTTTAAGTTTTGTTCTAGTTTAATCCAATCAAGAGAAACTTGATAATGTTTGTCATGTTTAGCAATAATTAAAATTACTTTTTTTTCAATGTTTGTAAGTTGTGTTCCATGTTTTCATATTTTATAATTACGTAGTGTTTTTCATAACAAAATTGTTTAATTATTTATAACGCGAATCGATATTGCCCTACTGCCAACAATGCCAATAAAACAAACACCCTATGCCCATAATGCCAATCAATGGCTCACTTGCACATGACATCATTGGCGAAAGTGTCAATACCTGTCACAGATGCGCTGTTTGGTTTTAATTAATTTTTGCCAATACGAGACATTATTTTCATAAAGTTACTAACAAATCTTGTTGGTAAGACATAAAAGGAAATTTAAACAAATCGATATTTGGTATAGCTAAAATTAATTAATTAATGAATTTTTGAATCAGAAAAGTCTGTTAAGGTGCCAATCAATGGGGCTTTTACCCTACGTTGTTGGTTTGAATGCAAATATCGGAGTAAGCGCAACAGCAAAATACATTTGAATTTTGCAATTGAACAAACTGTACAGTCACTAGTACAGTTTGTTCAAGGTGTACGGTGGTCTAACATAATTAATATGTTGTTCACGTTATGAGGGGTTTCAGTTACGATTCTGTATATAAAAAAAATCACAAACAAATTATATCCAAATTGTATAAATAAAGGGTATGAATCTATACACGGAATGTGACTGGAACATAGTAAAAGTTTAAAACTTCCTTCACTATCAATTTTTTTAAATTACCACGCAAAATATAAAATTAAGCCATTGCTTCTCTAGGTAACATTAAAAAAACTCAAATGAGTTTGACTTATTAAATAACATAAACTTTAATCATAAAACTGGAGCGATTGCTAAAAAACTTGACAATTTGCCCAAATAGTTAACTTTCTTGTTTTAATATTGGATGTCTTTAATATTACCAGGTATCCCTATACTAACGACAACAGTTTCCTAGTTTTAAGCATTTCATTTCTTAGATGTCCACGTTTTGAAGTCCCCTGACACCAAAAAAGTGGTTTTTAAAAATCTCTCTCTCTCTCTCTCTCTCCCTCTCCCCCCCCCCTCTCTCTGTGTGTATGTGTGTCAGTATGTGTGCGTGACAACGATAGTGGTCAAACCGCTGTAGCTATCAATTCCAAAGTTGGTATTTACGAGTATAATTTCCCTCTTGAGATCTCATTAGATTTTCAGTAAAATCGACAGGCTGGAAGCAGTAGTTTACTTCAGTGAAAAAATCGACTTTTACCAATATTTTGTCAACTACTAAGTTTAAACAAATTTATACAGAATTCATATGTACTCAAAATTAAATTTAAAAAGAATTTTATTAAAAAAGTTTTTCGAAATTTCCTCCGAAAGTAGGTATTTTACTCATATCGAAATTCAATTTTTTGCGAATATCTCGCAAGTCATGCCTTTTAGACAGGTACGTTACGAGTACAAAAGTATTTAAAACCAAATTTTCAATACCTTTTGTAAAAAAAACTTCAAAATTCCGACCGGAAGTAACACTTTTACTCTTATCGAATAGCGATTTTTTGCAAATATGTCGTAAATTATGTATGCATTCTATAATATATTTATCAAGAGTACAAATGTATTTACAGCTGAATTTAGAATTTATTTTGTATAAATAAAATTTCAAAATTTGGACCGGAAGTAACACTTTTACTCTTAGCGAGTAGCACTTCTTTTTAAATATCTTACAAAGTAGGCATTCTACAGAGATTTATTAAAAAAGTAGAAGTATTTAGAATATTTTTTGTATAAAAAATATCAAAATTTAGAGTTGATATAACACGGCTTTATTTTTCTAAAAAGGTGAAAGTATTTAAAACAATTTAGAATAACTTGTGTATAATTTGAAACGCTCATATGTCGTGTGGTGGCCACACCTCATTATTTTTTATAATAATTTCAATGTTTCTGTAATTAATATGGCGACAACAAAAAATATTACTTCAGTATTTGTAAAAAAAGAATGCATAGTGAAACAAGCAATGTCTACCTACGTCTATTTTCATATAAAATACGCAACCTGTTCGTAACATTTAACATAAGTTATTCAACTTGTTTTCTCAACACTACTAACACACCTTGACAACTTAACATCTGCATTCATCACAATGTATGCACAGTGCTATCTGTATGCATAGAAACTCGGAAATTTAGTTCAAAACTCGTTCGCGTGTGCAACCATGATGACAGGAAACTGCAAAGCTCGACCAGATTTTCAATTACGTAACAGAAATGGAAACTCATTCAATGAGAATTTCCATCCCAATGATCGAGCGATACCCGATTTCTAAAGACAGGTGTTGGTCGGTTATGTATTCGTATGTATTCGCGCGCGTGTGTGTACATACAATGACGCATTTCGGATACCGGCCGATAAGGAAGAAACTGTGTTTGTCTAATGTTACCTATAACCATCCCGCCTGCGTATGACGCTTTAAATACATGCGATTGTTGGTTTGGTTTTTAATTAAAAGTTCCAGATTTAATTTCAAACATCTCTGCGGGAAGCTTAAACGTGTATCGTAATACAATCGGTGATGGATAACGTTTCGTTATTGTGTCGGGAAAATAATGTTATGCCTGAAGAACATTATTAAACAACTGTTGAATAGTATTTAAACGTCTCTTGAAGATAAATTGGCATTGGTTATTATGAGACGACGAATGTTCTATATTACTTTCGAGAACGCCTAAAAGACGACGAAATATAATTAAATTTGCAGAAGAATGTAATCAAAAATAGACACAAATTATCTCTTGCGATATGGCAGATGAATTGAATTAAATAAAAATTTAATTATAAAAGTTTAATAAAATTAAATTAAACTAAAAGCGTTTCGTTTAAAAAAGACACTATCTTTCCAAGAATGGCTAACTAGAATTAGACCTTGAAGAAATGCACTCCTGAGGTAGAGTTTTGAGAGATATTGATATTTTTTCGGTGAAATTTAGGCTGCTGCCTCTGTGCGAAACAAATTGCCTGATGAAACGATGAGTCCGAAGGACGAGTCGTTTTATCGAGGATGCAATTTGATGAGTTCAATTCGGTAAGATAATTTACTAATGTGTAAACAATTACTGAAACATTTATTACATAGTACATAATTATATTATTAAAAATACAGTTATTAAAAACACAGTTCGTATACACTTTGTGAAGAGAACAATGAGTTTGCAGATTTTATGTCATAACAATACACCGGACGTGACAGATTTAAATTACGACGCAGCAAAGAAATAATGTAAAGAACACGCAGTTACTGAATAGCACTATTCATATGGTAAACTGCAACATCTGTTGATGACGACAACAAAATAAGTCCATTTTTACTCCTAAATTTCTTTCTTCATCGGCGTAAGTAGAATGGTGACGAGTTTTTAAAATTTATTATATCTACCTTATATTTCATAAAATAAAATAAATTTATATATGTATACAGATAGAACCACCGGCCATCTGCCTATAGGGAATTGTATGCAGTACACATTTATATACGCCTACGTATATATCTACGTACCGGCAATAATAATTTGTGGCGTAAAAAGAAATAAATACACATCCGTCGATAAAGCATATTTAATCTTTAAATATGACACAGATATTGCCATTTCATTTCGTAGATATTTGTAAGAATCAATCATCGGCATAATGTTTCGTGTTGTAGAAATATTAGTAGTAGATTTGTAATGAAAACGAAGGTTTGAGATTCCAAAGAAGTAGTAACTAGTGATTCTGAATGTACCTAGTTAAATAAAATTAAATTGCAAATTACTAAACCAAGAGAAAATAAGAAAAATAATTCGAAAAAGGAAGCAACATGGAGAAATTAAAAAACGTTCAAAAAGTAATAATTGATGTCAAACAAAAAAAATAGAATTCTAGAGGCTAATAAATATCTCTTTCAAACAAGCCTCCATTGTTTGCCTCACAGTAGCCCAGTCTGTTGTAAAATTCTCTACGTACATTAGAGAGAGTTACAGGTGAAATACTATTACAGAGTTGTGTAATTCGCATTCGTAAATCATCTAATGTGCGGGGTCTTTCATTCTGGTGTACATAAATGGTTTCATTCAAATATCCCCAAAGGAAAAAATCACATGGCGTTAAGTCAGGGGATCTAGGCGGCCAAGAAATATTACCTCTAGTGCTAATGGTATGTGGAAAATGCAATGAAAGACATTCTTGTACTATTCTGGCATTATGAGCTGGGCAGCCATCTTGCTGAAACCAAATATCATTAAAGTTTACAGCAAGGTCACGCACTGCAGGAACAATATGATTTTGCAGTAATTGTAAATATGACTGCGCATTTAATGTTCCGTTTAGGAAAAATGGCCCTATGATGTGATCCCCTAAGATTCCTGCCCAGACATTTAGTTTCTGTGGATATTGAGTGTTGACATCCCTGCTCAAATGTTTGTTTTTCTGAGACCAGTAGCGAACGGCAGATGGATTATGGCGTTTGTGAAGGGAAAATGTTGATTCGTCAGTGAACAAAATATTTCGTGTAAAATTATCATCATTATCACATTTTTCTCTAACAGCCTCACAAAATTCGAGACGTCTAAACTGGTCATCTGGGAATATTTCTTGATTTTTTCTAACCTTATAACACTTATATTTCTTTTTGTGTAATATACGCCTAACTGTGGTTTTTGGAATACCTAATTGTTCAGAAATTTGGCGGCTAGAGCAGGGCTCACTTGATTCTACAAAGGCGCATACACTGACTTCCTTCTCTATTCTTTCCTCCGAAATAGGATGGAAATTACTCTGATAGCATTTCGAACATCCATTAATGCAGCCCGACTTTTCAAAACGATGTATGATATCTAGTATCGTCCGACGGCAGGGAACTGGACGATCAGGAAACGAAAAAACAAAACGACCAATCACTTCTTGCGTACCTCCTTGAGATGAGTAATACCATTTAATAATATTTATTTTTTCTTCTTTACTATAAACTAACGGCATAGTAAATACGTAAATGAATATCGGTAAAAAAACAGAAAAAAATACTGAGCTCTAAATAATTCTAAACCCTAAAGATGCAGACAGCAAGAATTTGCGTATTTTTGCAAGTTCGACCAACTATGAGTATACTCCACCGCAGTCAAGACACGACTGACGCGGTTGACTGTCGATCCCTAGCGTCGGCATAGACAACGCTTCTGATAAACGGTAGGACTAGATACATATATGTACATACATATAAATGTGTACTGCATACAATTCCCTATAGGCAGATGGCCGGTGGTTCTATCGGTATACCTATTTATACTTAGGTTTCGTTTTTTTCATTGTTTTGACTGTTAATTACATACTTCGTAATTTTTGTAATAGTTCCTTTTTAATACCGTTTTATTAAATCTAGTTCTCCCAATTATCTAGACGTAAGATTGCATTGGATTTCGTTAAGTTTCAATAACATACGCATACATTTTTAGTTACCATTTATTTAGATCTAGAACATTATTTATGTTACTTTTTTATATATGATATGGAAGAACGTCAAGAATGGCATAGTAAAACAAGGATTAAGGGTCATACTGATTGTATGTCCATTGTCAGTGGTTCCGAAGTTTATTGCAAAGTCTGTAAAATATCGTTACAACGTCACTTAGCGTCGTTAAAACATACACAGACATTCGACCCGTTGGAAGCTGACAATTTTAACAAAGAACTCTGTGAAGTTTTAATGGCGGCTAATATCCCATTAAGTAAACTTGACAATCCCACTTTCAAAACATTTCTCTCAAAAAATATGCTAGTCGAAATGTTTCTGATGAATCCACCTTACGCAAATATTGTGTTTCTAAGTGCTTCACGAAAACAGTAGAATGCATTAGAAGACATCTTTCAAATCAGTACCTATTGATATGTGCCGACGAAACTGTCGATATATTAGGACGCTGTGTGGTAAATGTTGTAGCTGGTGTACTACATTCAACTATTCCATATAACGCATATGTAATAGCATCTAAAGTTATAAATACAGTTGGTGCGGAAACAGTTTCTAAAACCATTGTGGAAAATTTGCACAAAATGTACGCGGCAGGTGCAGGGAAAAAATACTTTTATTTCTTAGTGACAGTGCCGCATATATGTTAAAAACAGGCAGACTATTAAAGGAAACATATCCTTATATTATACTGCATATTACTTGTGTAGCACATGCTCTCTACAGAATCTGTGAATGTATCAGAAACACCTATCCGGAAGTTGATAGACTTGTATCCGCTTTTAAAAAAGTTTTCAGAAAAGCACCATCGAGAGTAGCTCTTTGCAGTGAAAAATTTCAATCTTTGTCACTGCCAACCTGATGGGGAACTAGATGGGGAACATGGTTGGAAGCTACTAGTTTTTATGCAGAGAATTTCGATAGTTCAATTCAGTTTCGTTACATGTTTAAATGAGGATGCTCGAAGTATTTCTGAGTGCAAGGAACTAACACAAATCCCAAATTTAAAAAATCAGTTTTTATTCCTTCAGGAACTCTTCGGAAATTTGCCTAAACTAATCACATACTTAGAAGAACGAAATCTCAAATTAAAAGATGGATTAACAACCAGTGGCGTAGCGTAGTGGGGGCGACAGGGGCGGCCCGCCCCGGGCGGCAAAAAAATGTCACAATAAATAATAATATCTTGTAAAAATTTGAACCATTTCATTTCATATTTTTGTCACACCTTCGATTCAGACCGATTGAAATGAGCACGGAATTTTTCATTACTTATTCTGTGAGGAAACTGGGGAATCTCCTTTCTTTAAATGAATGTATAATAATGACATCTTGCTCATTGTAGCGAATGGCAAAACCGTATGTACTGACTTGTAGGGATTCCCCGTATTTTATTTTGTGCTTGGATTGTTTATGACTAATATTCAGCCAGAATGACTTCTATCATATAAACAATAGTGTTCAATATTGTATAATATAATAACACCTGCAAATTAGATTACAGTTACGATTTGCCAGCTGCAAGGTTTCAAGTCATGAGTCAAGTACACTACACAACCAAAATTATTTCAAATGGAAGGAGTTGGAGACCAGACTTAAAAAAGGACAGACTATTGACTATTGAAAAAAATAGCAAGAAATTCTTATCAGAATATTTAATATTGTAAAATTCCATGCCAAACAAAATTTGACTCTACGCGGCCATACAGAAAACGACGCCAGTACTAATAGATGATTTTTTTTAGAATTGGTGCATTTAATTGCAAAGTACGATCCTGTACTTCCTGAACATCTTGTAAAATCTAAAATGTGTGACAAAATTTCAATCACGTATATGTCACCAGAAATCCAAAACGAATTTATAGCAATTTTGGGAAATAAAGTTCGCCAACATATCATCGGACAAATAAAAAAGGCTAAGTATTATTCGATTATATTCGACAGCAGGTATTAAAATAAGTAGTGATTGAAACTCAACAAGTAGTGGAATCCTTTATAGATTTCATTGACACAAAATATAAAACTGCTGAAGGAATTTCAAAGATGATTTTGAGCAAGCTTGAAACTGATGGCCTCGATATAAGCAACTGTAGAGACCAAGCATATGATAATGCTGCTGTTTTGGCTGGAAGGCATTCAGGAGTTCAGCAAAGAATTAAAGAAATAAATCCCAAGGTTGAGTTCGTACCTTGCTCAAATCATTCGTTAAATGATTTGAGCAATTTGTTTACGTACTGCCTCAGTTGAGGCGAGTTCAGTAACATTTTTCGGCACATTAGAACATTGCTATTCATTTTTTTCCATGTACACACATCGTTGGAAAGTTCTGATAGCAGCTACAGGCGACAGTTTAAAAAGGGTTCAAGATACGCGGTGGAGTGCAAGAGGTGATGCCGTAAAAATGACATTCCATCATTACAAAGACATTCTCGTCGCTTTGGAAAAACTATCAGAGACAGGTAAAAGCTTAAACACAAGAACAGATGCAGGAACTTTGCAAGTTAGGATGGAGTCATTTTCCTTTCTTTGTTTTTTGGGCATCTGGTAACCGGTGCCACATAAAGTGAATGATGCACAAAAATATTTACAAACAAAGGGACTTGATATAAGACTGTGCGCTCAGAAAGTAAATGCTTTGCGGATCGTACTGACAGAGAAACGAGAGGAATGGGCAGATAGCGCTGTAAGTTATGCAAAAAATATGTGTGAAGAACTTGCATTTCCATGGAACCTCAGCGGCGCATAACGAGAAGGCACATTTTTGATGACGGAGCCAGAGATGCCAACTTGCCTTGTGAAAATGAATTGAGACGGAAGCTGTTTTCTTCGTTAGATAGAATAATTTTATTGTAGAAATTCGTGAGCGTTTTCAGCAAGTACAGAATTTGGTGGATAAGTTTTCTTATTTAATGCCGGCTATGTTATTAGATTCGGACGATACTAAATGTAACCTAGACTACGCATCTGCCGAAATTGAAGAGCAGGACTTCAAGTTGGAACGACTGCGACTGCGGACTTTTATTGCTGCCACAGACAACGAAAATAAATTAATTAATGCGGACCCACTTGAATTATTAAAATTTATTGTGAAATCCAAGCTGGAAGATTCTCTGTCCAATATTATAATAATGCTCCGAATATTCCTCATAATTGCCATAAGCAATGCCAGCTGTGAGAGGAATTTTTCAAAATTGAAATTGATCAAAAGTTATTTAAGATCAACCATGAGTACTTTAGGGCTAACCAATCTGGCTATCTTGTCTATTGAGCAAGAGGTATGTGATGCTATAGACATTGATAGTGGAAGAAAGACTTTGCTCTTAAAAAAAGTAGACGAATAAAGGTTTAGTTAAAAACAGAAGCGTTGTTTTTAATTGTAACCATTATGTTATTTTTCAATAAAAATATAAATAGTAACTGTATCGTTCTAGTTCTACTTGAAAGTCGATTTGTGTTTGATATTCAATTCGCTAATAACTTAACCTTGTCGATCGTCAAGGTATAATCATGTGTTCTATACCTGTTATATCAATGTAAGTGGTATACGTGTAAGAATTTTTGTAAGAAATTTGATTATTATATTGTAAAACATATATACATGACTTTTTTATTTGTAACCTGTACAATGCACAATAATGATAATTGTTCTTGCCGAAAAGTTCTTCAGAATTACTGTATACCCGTATTTTAGTCTTTTAAAATGAAATAACTAAATAAAGGGGCGACGAAATTTTCCACCGCCCCGGGCGGCTGACACCCACGCTACGCCACTGTTAACAACATTATATGTGGCTATTAATAATGTGAAAAGTATTCCAAGTGACTTCGGATGTGGTCTTTAGCAAAAGCTAGACGCAGTTTCTAATAGAAATCCAGATTCAATAACATTGCGGCAATTATGTATGGGGACAATGACACAAAATCTAACTGCTAAATACGCTGAAATAAAAGAATATTTCCAGTACGCACCTATAACCACCGATGTAGAAAGGACGTTTTCTATCTACAAGGATGTACTTCATTCAAAGAGAACAATTCTTACAGAAGATAACCTTGAGAAAGTATTGCTAGTAAATATTAGTACTCCTTGACTCAACTTGAACTACAAAATAAACAAATAATAACGTATTTTGTATTTTGCAGATCCAATTATATCCAATTATATAAATAAAATTAAAAACTCAAAAAATACAAAATTTCAATAGTGCGCCCGTGGGCGATGAGTCATCGGCCGCTCATGTCCGATCTCTAATAATTATATTTCATCATTATGGTGAAATATAATTAATTATAATCTGTGATTTTAAATTTATTTTCTGTTAAAGTTTATAAGTCTATGTTGGTAATTTTCGAAATTATTGTCCTTTTATTATAATTATCTAAAATTCAAATAGCCCATCAGTAAATCAATTACATACGTCGACTCCAGTTATCACAAAACAATTTAAATAAACACAATGACGCGACTGCGTAGGTTGTTCGTGAAAAAAATTCTTATCGAGGAGTGCCTTGTTCTTTTATTTTTTTTAATTAACACTGACTAGATTTATGAGTGGTTAGAGTAAGGGTCGGAGGTATTTTCTCTGTATTCCACATTGTACCGCACGCAGCCTGCCGCACCACACGAAAAACCTCCTATAAAACTCGGACTGTTTCCGGTCGTATTTGTGAAATATTTATCTTGGACATTAACAAAAGAATAAAATACTAATATTACCGTACGCTTGTTACGGTAAAACCATTTCTCTGAGAATTCTCTTAGTTTCCCTTTTTATTTAGATTTAACTTTCAAATTGTAAAAGCTGTTACTTGCACCTCGCTCGCGTCGGGATTGAGGTATTCGTATACTATTTTTAATTGATATACGAACATTTTTGCTCATATCTTACAGCAACTTTACTTTTGTAAGTGGTAGTATTGTTTAGTAGTATTAATAGTAGTGTTTTATTTGCGTTAAAAACCAGACACGTCAAGAATAGATGTACATTACATAAAATGTGAAGTATATGACAATCATACATATTTTTGTAAAAAATATACAAATACAATTACAAAAGGTGAAAATAATGGTACATACTTTAACAGTTAATCACAAAGCGCTTCACACTAATGTTGTTCAGATGTTCAGGGAGTTTGTTATATAGTTTCGGTCCCCAAAAGTTCATTGATTGCTGTGTGATTGTTAGTCTATGCAACGTCGTTCTTACTGCATTTCTCTTTCTGGTGTAATGTTGATGAACCAGCGAATTTGTTTTGAAGTACTTTCTCGCTCTTAAAAAATGACGACAACTGTCCCTATAACCTAGTCCGCACAAAATTCGCACTGCTCGTTTGTGCAGCAACAACATCCTTTCCATTTTAGAGACATTCCCTAAATCTCAATACCATACCATGCAACACTATGGAACCCCGTATAGTACATTAGCTTTGCCGCATTGTATGTTGAGACATTTTTTATTCTTCTTATGGTATAGATTGCTGAACATAGCTTTCCACCTATCGATGTTATATGCTCCTTCCATTTAAGGCTAGTATTTAGTCTTAACCCTAACAAATTGGCGGAGAAATCACTCTCACTCGGAATGACAAGAACTTGTATCTTATCTTCATTTATGTTTAGTCCATTAGCATTACACCATACTTTTATAGATATTTTTGCACTTTCTGCGGTAAATATCTCGACCACGAAAGATGCACCATCTGCGTACAATTAGTCTCCAGTACTACAAATTCAATAATAATGCAACTTTTCCAGCAATGTGTCAAATGGCACAGAATCAAATGCCTTGCTTAAATCACTGAGCACGATTTCCATAAGTGGCACTTTGTTCCTAGCCTCTAATACCGTTTCTATAAAATCCACAGCTGCTGTTACCGTGGACATCCCAACACGGTATCCATGTTTTTCAAAAAATTTCAAGTCTTTTTTCTATTGCGGCTTCAGTTATCTTGGATATTGTAGGCAAGATTGAAATGGGTCTATTATAGTTTGACTCACAGTTGATATCTCCTTGTATACTGGAATAACTTTCCCAAACTTTAACTCATCCGGAAATATGTCCTTTTCCAGACATATGTTTATTAAAACCACTAGCGGTTCTAAGATCGTCGTTATAATTTTCTGTGGTAGATCCATACTTATTCCATATATGTCCCTGGTTTTTTCGTTTTTAGAGAATATACAATTTCTTTTATTTCATGGGCGTCAACTGGTTCCAGAAAACATGTGCTTTGCGGACTTTTATTCATTCTATTAATAAAATCTTCAGGCTTTATGTTGCTATTATCAACATTCTCAACTGCGTTTCGTTTCGAAAAACCTGTTTAGTTGTTCGGCCTCGCAACATGATAGGTTTTTTCTGTTCTCGCTGTTAATAATGGTTCCATACTGCCTTTCGTTTATTCTCAGATATCTGTATTCATCTTTCATTATATCTTCTTTTCAATGTTTTACTCAAGATCTTATATTTCAGTTTGAATTCCTTGTATATTCGTAGAGCAGCTGCATCGCCACTAGCCCTGTACATAGTCATCAACGCCTCCGGCTTATTAAGTTTTTCTGTATGCCACTTATTTTGATATCAACACTCAATTAATTTTTTTTGAAAATATTAGACCAAAACACGCGTTCAGAAAAAATCATTTTCACATTGTTTTTAAAAGTGAAAACATTAACTTTGGTGGTGCTTGTAGCCAAGAAAATTCTGCATCATTTGGTATAAGATGCACTCGACAATACCACCAAAAACTTTGTTTTTTCAAAGCCTACTTCCCGAAATTTTCACATACCAAAAACTTATTTTATTTAAATGGAACATCCGGTATTTTGTTGTGTCATTTCGTTCCTCTTTTTGTTCTCTTTCATTTCTGTTAACAATGTCCTGTTCCTATCTTTAGTCATTTCTGATATAATCATTATAAGAGCAATTAGCGGTCAAATAAAGAACTACGAGCGCTGTTCTATGCACCCAAATATTCGTTCTACCAATGGATGACTGGAATGGGGCCCGACTTCCTTAGTCAACTGTCAAACAAAGTAAAGGTTAAATCCAACTATCCCAAAGGTAATAATTTTACAGAATGAAGTGATTGCGTCGGTAAACAACAAGAAATTGAAAAAATCAAGCTAATTTATTTGCTGCCCATTGACAAAAATGTAAGCGACTCTGAAAATGTGTTTCATCTAACCCTGTATATGAATATGCTACGGATGAATTACATATTTCCTAATTATTTTGAATTCTCAAATTTGACTTACGACTGACGACTATTTCTCGTAGTCCTGGTATGGGGGTGTTCGACTACATTCGCAAGTACCATAAACTTATTATCCTCACCAGTTATTGATTTTGTCCGGTCTTTTTTTCATATTCAATACTTTCTGTTCTCTCGAACCGTTCCTTTATACTTTCGAAGATTTCTGGCTTCGGTTGACTACCAGGGATCGCTGTGCATAAAATCTGGATGCTAGCAAAAAGTTTGTTTCAGAATCACCCAAAACGTCAATCATATCTATTAACTCTTCATAAGAATAATTGATTTTAATGATAACTAATAGCGATGTTTTTATAAATTTGACATAAAAGTCGCCTTTCTTTAGCAGTTGACTCAGGCAGTCACCCGCATTCCAGCCTTTATTGGAGGAATAGTTGGGTACATATAACAGCTCTCGTAGTGCTTTATTTAACCGCTGATTGCTCCTGTAGTGATTATCTCAGAAATTACAAAAGATTGGTAGAGGACTTAACAAAAACGAAAGAGAATAAAAAAGGGAACAAAACGCCATCATAAAATAACTGGTGTTCTATTTTTTAAAAATATGTGTTTGGTATGTGAAAATTTCAAGAAGTAGGCTTTGAAAAAGCAAAGTTTTTTGAGGTATTGTCGAGTGCAACTTATACCAAATAATGCAGAATTTGTTTGGCTACAAGTATCACCAAGGTTATTGTTTTTATTTTTATAAACAATGAAGAAATGTTTTTTTTTTCTGAACACGTGTTTTGGTCAAAAATTTCCAAAACAACTTAATTACTCAAAAACTATCACCTCAATTTTGAAAAAGAAAGAACAGTTGAATAAACAATTTAAACGGTAGTAGAAAGTCCAAAAATATATGGTGTAAGTTATATAAAAAAATTAAATTTCGTGCATTTCCGGTGAAACCGGAAGTCCGCCAGAGCCTAAAGTTTTTTTATAATATGGGCATTAAGCAACCATGAATCTTCCACTAATTGCTTTTTCTTTTATTTGAAACACAAAAGAGCAATCGAAGAAGCGGCTACTAATGACTCACCCTGTACAAATGTAAAATCAATTACATCTCTTTAAGTATTAAAAAAACAGTTCAATGTTCAAATTGCCACCCATTTGTTTCTTGGAAATGATAAAGTTGAAATTCTTTCAAAACATTATCGCTCATTTCTTGGTCGATGTTTCTGCACTCTGACATGTCAATTGTCATTACTAGCACGCTTAATACTCTAAAACTATTAATTTTTAATACCACATATGGGGTATTGCTGAATTCAGAAAAAAATATACTTTTTATTTCTAGCAAAAAAATAAGGAGGTTCCATTTGAAAAAAAAAGTCGATGACCTCATAGGTTCCAGAGTAGTAAACCAACGAAATTGACATCCATAAAATCCGGAGGAACAAAATAAAATTGACCTGTCCGAGCTTTTCTCCCAAACAGCGATAATAAACAAAATATGAATATTATTCCTTACTTTATTTACACACTGTATATACATATATATGCAGCACACATTAAACGAAACGGCTGAATATTTGTAGTCCAGAAAAAATTGTGTAGAAAACAAGCCCTAAAATATAGATAATAAATGAATCAAATATCAATAACTGCGTAGTAAATTAAGTGTGTTTACTGGCTGGGTATAATCCAATCATAATGGCCGGAATTTTTAGGTTAGGAGAATCAGAAAAATCTCATTATGTAACAGCTTGGATATCGTGCAGCCATAGCGATATCCATTTGGCCGTGCAAGAGGATAATACATAAATAGCTAATTGGATAAGTAAAGCGAACATATTAAATCTAAAAATGAAGGTTCTATTATCAAATTAACATACACGTGTGTCCAAAATTGAAAAGAGGATAAAAAAAATTAAAAATGTAACAGGAAAATAAATAAATGTTATTATTATTACAAATAAAATCGTTAATATCATATATTTTTAATTTCAAGAAGGACTTAATTACAGAAGATGTATAAGATCCTAAATTGCGTCTTAGATTGCTGTCAACAGCAAATTTGTCCATAATAAATCAACTTTTCGAGTAAATAACGAAAATTGTACTTCTTTTTTATTACTTAAGAAAATCATTTCCGTCTTCAAATTCCGCATTTCACAACCTAAATTAAATGTTAAAAAAAAGGAAATATTATTAACGTAAAAGATCTTTCAATTAATTCCGGTAATTCTTCACGCTCAATTTAACGAAGTGTCTTGACGATTTCTCATCACGAATCCGTGTATACACCACCTCCACTCCAGAGAATACAAGTCTCATCGAGAAGTGGCTCCATACAAATAGATTATCAGATCGGGATGAAGGTTGTGTCTTCATCGCAGGGGGTATATTATGAAACACCGGGACTATTGTCTCAGCCATACCCGTTTAATGCTTGAAGAACAAATGCTTTTTGTGTATGGCACACGCTAGGTCTTAAAACTTTAATCATTTGGGACGATTAAGAAATTCCATTATATCCGTTTAATGGATATCCTGGATGATTAACGGTGTAGAAATAAATGGAAGGGTGACATTTATCGGTGGATGATCGTTACCCCAGATAAAGCTTTAAGAAAATGGATTGTCCCTGTTAGATCGCCAGGTTCATTTGTAGTATAATATACATGAGGATGCTGTAATTCTGTTGTATTTTACCTTTACCAATTACCTTTTCTGAGCATCGAATATTCCTGAAAATCTGTATACATTACATGTTGAAGAAACCAAATTTTAGAGGCTTATTTGTCCAAGAGATCAAACAATTAGTTAACGACAATCACAGAAAATAATAATGTTAGAAATATAAAAATTCCCACAGTTGATTGCCCCTAAGCTATGAGATTATCAAGCAGCATTTCGAACGACTTGGTGATTTCATTAATCTTTAACGTATCAGAAATTAAATCTTGCGTTAAATGTAACTGTATGGTATATATATATAATTACATTACTTGTGCTTTTGATATGTTAAGAACTAATACATTATTCCCACATCACTCTTGAATGGTTTCCTATACTATTCTTAACTTTCCAGCGATATTAGCACTTCATTATCATCTTAATGAGAGAAAAATGAGAGTGGTCCTATTACTTATCCTTGTAGTACCTACACTTGATCATGATCGTGATCATTTTGATCTGTCCTGAATTGGCCAAACTGATTTTAATATGGGAACACAGTGTAATTGGCGAACATGTTTATTTATTTTGGTGGTCAGGTTTACTATTTACATTCTTCTTGTCACCTTTTTTACTGTAAAACACAATCCCATAATTATGAACTTTTATAAAATGAATACATTTTATAAAAGTTGTTCGAAATGTGACACGTCTTCTCATATTATTGAACGCATTATGGAGAGTTTCCGGTGCTATATTTTGCAATTCTATTCTAATTGCCTCTTCAGGTTCATCGAGATTATGCAGTCCGTTCTGAAACTTTAGTTTTTAGATGGCCAAAGAGAAAAAGGTCCAGCGAGGCTAAATCAGGAGAATTGGCTGGCCATCGATTTCGACAAATCAATCGGTCAGCATAGTATCCATGCAAATAATTAATAGTTTGTTGCGCAGTATGTACAGTTGTTCCATCTTGTTGAAAGTACCCCAGGGTCAATTCATCTTCATGAAGGCTGTTAATGAAGGGTTCTAATATTTGTTCTCGGTATCGTATTGCGTTAATTGTATCATAGAAAAAAATTGGTCCAATAATCCGTCTTTTCGAGTGCAACCCAAACACCACTTTGATAGGATGGAGAGTATTTTTAACAAAAACTTGTGGATTCTATGTTGACCAGGTACGGAAACTTTGAGAGTTGATATACCCTGACAAGTGGATCGAAGCATCATCCGAAAAGAAAGTGCTATTCAAGTCTTCTTCAAGTAATATGTCATTAAAGCAGTTGCAATTAGTCAATCTCTGTTCAAAATTATTTCCTCGTCAATGTTGTAGTACAGAAACTTAATATGGGTGCTTATGTAAGTTTGTTTTCAGTGCCTTATGAGCACTTCCATAGGAAATACCTACCATTTAAATACATAATGCTACATAACAAATTACGTTTAAGTTAATTACATCTTTTTACCAGTCGAGCAGATAGCTTTTGTACAGATTTTGTCGGACTAACTTCCATTCGCTGCCTAATGTCTGTGACAACATCATCGGTTAAAACTGTTGGTGCTTCTTCAGGTTTATACTCCCCATTTCCTTAAACCTCTCAATCACCCTATTGCGATGACAAGTTAATGTATCAAAGTTTATTTCCAGATATCCATATTCCATTACAAATTGCTGAAAACTCGACCCTCCCAATAAATATTTCCATGATCCATTCTCTTGCAATTTTCCACTGCAAAAGTGCGACATTACAATAAACGTATCCTGTTGTATTGTAAGAGGCATAGTATACCAGATATATTGTCTTGAAATAGACAGAAAAGCGACAATATAACAATGAAAACACTAAAAAGTACAAGACACTTCAATACATTATGCTTTTGACATTTGACATGTAAATTTAGTATGTGCAATTCATTGAAATAAATATTTCCTAGTTTTTGATAATACTGGGACTTTTTGCTTGCCAACCCAGGGCAGTTCAAAATGATCTCGTTGTATTTTCTCTTCTATTACAATGTTCCAGAGCTCTTTCTATACTACTTTTGATAGGCACGTTCATAAATATTCTTCTAGCTCTCAGAAGACTAAATATTCTCCTTGATTCTCGAATAATGTACTATCCCATTTGAAAATGAAGCAATATTAAAGGAAAATCTTCCCATAACAAATTTTTCTATAGTGGGTTCAATCGAGTTCTTAAGTCATCTGTATACAGATATGCAGGTTATTCTGTTTGCCTTAGGCATGTTGACGAAATCCATCATTTTTCCATAGTTTTGTTGACAGTAAAAAAGAAGAGGTTTCAACAGTACGGTCGCCTCATTATATTTTATCTTCAATTATCTATCGATAAAAGATAACTACCTATTTCGCATAATTGATGGGCGTAATACGGATTACGAAAAGATATGGATTGGAGTCATTAAAACATCGCAAGGAAACCTTTCGAATAAGATTTATGCGGGAGATTATTCTACTGTGTCAAATTACTGGTACTTCAAATAACCTCCCACTTCTTTTCTAATTTTGCCTTACCTTTTCCAAAAACCAACTTACTACTTGATTCTCTACTGACTTGAACAAATTCGTATGGAGTATTTTTTCTACAGAGATATTTGTTTCAGTTTCATCAATTAGTTATGATAATTCTACAGGAGCAAGAATTTTTCACCTACAATTTTTGCTCTATGAAATTTGTAATATGCACATAGTTGTAAGGAACATTTTTAGAAAAATATTGCCCTTGCCTGTCATATTTATACTTACTTGTATAAAATATGGTAGGAAAAATCAAGAAAATTACATATTGATTCGTAAGCATCATAATAACGAAACCCATCATAGATAAGAGTTGCAGGTTCCATTCACAGTTTGCAAACAATGGGTTGCTTGCAGGCGGTGATATGAAACACTATGTAGACCACTGGGGGCCAAAGCTATATAATAAAATCAGAATCCATCTGGAAGTGACAACTATTTCATAAAAAAAAGGTGATGGATATTTTAAGTCATCACAGTTTCCATTTAATAAACGATTCCATGAAAGTGACTTAAACATTGAAGACTTTTTTAAACGTTATGTTGCTGTTTTACTTTCTTATACGTAGTATAAGGTAGTATTGTGATGATGAAAATTTTCGACCTCGAGATTTTTGCAGATGTCCACGTTTTGAAGTCCCCTGATACCGAAAAAGCGGTTTTTAAAAAATGTCTCTCTCTCTCTGTGTGTGTCTGTCTGTCTCTGTGTTTGTGTGTGACCACGATAGCGGTAAAACCGCTATAGGTATCAATTCCAAATTTTATATTTACGAAGATAATCTCCCTCTTGGGATCTGATTAGATTTTCAGTAAAATCGGCAGACCGGAAGTAGTAGTTTACTTCAGTGAAAAAATCGAATTTTGCCAATTATTCGTCAACTACTAAGTTTAAACAATTTTGTAAAGAATTCATATACACCGTGTTTCATGTAACTAGCACATTAGAAGTTTTTGTGCTTACAACGCGAATTTTTTCCAGAAGTTTTGCCTTCTCACATAATTGACCGCAATCTTTCAAGTTAAAATATTTTGAAGCTCGTGCAACTTCCGGTTACACCGGAAGTAGGCGCCATCTTTGTTATTTTAAATGTGACACCCTGTATTTTATTCGAGATTTGAATTGCTTATTTAAATAGAAGAACAGAGATACCGGGTTGGATTATGTCAAAGTCAACCGTTTCGGAGTTATTCAACTGTTTTCCATTTTTAGGGCACTTGAACGTAAATTTTAAAAGTTCTTTATCTGAGACATGAAAAAAGATAAACAATTGAAATTTGTTCCTGAGATAGTCAAAGTATTGTCCTATTCGAATATCACCAGGTTTTGCAATAATATTACACAGGCTGTTCTCTAATTAATTTACAATTATACACATTTCAAATGCAAGAAACTCAATTTTTTCAAATGAAACACCCTGTATATTTTCGCCTTTTCTGAAGCAGAAAAAAATTGTCTTTCGATCCACTATTACATTCCCTATACCTATCTCTAGAGGTTTTTGAGTTATTGGGGAGATCAGCCTGAAGGCACGATATTTTGCCAAATAAAACTGAAAAAATAATAGATTAAGTATAGGAGGAGTGGATTAATAGTCATTTGTAAGCATGTTATGGGCACGGAAAAAAGTCTTCTAGTTCAAAACCAAAAATTTATTAATTGCGAAAACATTTTTGATCTCACGGTATAAGTCAAACAAAGAAAACAAAAACAAATCTAAAACCAAATCACAGCAAGTGCTCAATATGTCCACCGCCTACTTCAATGCATTTATTTAACCTTGTTTGGAGCTGGTCAGTCGTTGCACGTTCAATCATTTGAACTTCAATTTGGTCAAATGCTCTTCGCACCCTATCCTCTAGTTCTTGCCTGGAGTTAACTGGTGTTGCATAGACCTATTTTTTTATGTAACTCCATAAAAAAAAGTCAACTGGAGTTAAATCCGGAGATCTAGCAGGCCAAAGACATGGTCCATTTGGACCAATCCACCTATCCTCAAATAGCTGGGTCAACTCTTGATATACAGCATGAGTAGAGTGAGCTGGAGCTCCATCCAGTTGAAACCAATAATAGTTTTGGTGTGGCATGTCATTGACTATGTTTGCCACCACTTCCCTAATGATTCGCAAATATCTTTCGGACGTTAGCCTTTCATCATAAATATGATAAAATACCCTTCCCCACCCTATTATGGCGATTACATTAAAACTAAATTGATATTGAAAATGGCTTACTCGTGAAAAGTGGGGATTTTCATCTGCCCAAAAATGACAATTTTTATTATTTACAACGCCTTGCCTGGTAAACTTGGATTCATCCGACCATAAAATCTTTCGTAACATGTCCGGATCTTCCTGTTTACGAATAGTTAGCCACTCACAAAAATCAATTCTTCTCTGAGCGTCTCCCTTTCTCAGTTCGTGGACTTTCCTTTGTGCATATGGGTGCCATTTGTTCTTTGCTAGCACGCGTTGAATTGACGTCATACTAGTATCTAAATCCACCTTTGCTTTACGTATCGAAGCATGGGGATGAGCTGTGAAATATCCCAGAACATTAATTTCGTTGTTTTCTTCACCTGTTACTGGCTTAGTACAATTTCTTTTTGTGTTTATATTCCAATGTCGCAAAAAATGTGATTCAATTTTTGCAAATTTGAATCGATTCATCGGAGGCAAATTAGGGTATCTCTGATTGAACACACGGCAAGTTCTACTTATTATGCGATTACATTCTCCGTGTATGTAAAATAAATTAAGGATACTTTCATTTGGATAATTATTATTATAGCCTTCCATTATGCACTAATCAAATCATTCAGTAAAGTACAAAAAATATCCAAGCATCAAATTAATAACACTGACAGCGAACGAAATTTTGACAACTAAACAATTTACTCCACAACGAAGCAAATTTGGAAGAGATTCCAATATTGATGAAAAGACCCACCAACGACTTCTATAAAAAGAACGAAAATCATGACAACGCCTCCCTCTCCGCAGCTCTAAATTATGAACCGCAAGATTACCTCCCCCATAAGCGCCCCAGGCTTGCCTCATTGTAAAACGACTCCTCTGAAAGAGCACATCATCTAAATCTCCAACATCTAAGATCATCCGCATCCAGACTAAAAGTAAAAGGCCCGAGGCCTAACTTATAAAATCCAGTAAAGAAGAAGAAGAAGAAGGCTAAACAATTTGTTACTTCCAAGGCATTCTTGAAATTGTGTGTGATAAATGGCAAAATATCGGGCCTTCAGGCTGATCTCCCCAATAACTCAAAAACCTCTAGAGATAGGTATAGGGAATGTAATAGTGGATCGAAAGACAATTTTTTTCTGCTTCAGAAAAGGCGAAAATATACAGGGTGTTTCATTTGAAAAAATTGAGTTTCTTGCATTTGAAATGTGTATAATTGTAAATTAATTAGAGAACACCCTGTGTAATATTATTGCAAAACCTGGTGATATTCGAATAGGACAATACTTTGACTATCTCAGGAACAAATTTCAATTGTTTATCTTTTTCATGTCTCAGATAAAGAACTTTTAAAATTTACGTTCAAGTGCCCTAAAAATGGAAAACAGTTGAATAACTCCGAAACGGTTGACTTTGACATAATCCAACCCGGTATCTCTGTTCTTCTATTTAAATAAGCAATTCAAATCTCGAATAAAATACAGGGTCTCACATTTAAAATAACAAAGATGGCGCCTACTTCCGGTGTAACCGGAAGTTGCACGAGCTTCAAAATATTTTAACTTGAAAGATTGCGGTCAATTATGTGAGAAGGCAAAACTTCTGGAAAAAATTCGCGTTGTAAGCACAAAAACTTCTAATGTGCTAGTTACATGAAACACGGTGTATACTCAAAGTTAAATTTGAGAAGAATTTTATTAAAAAAGTTTTTCGAAATTCCTACCGGAAGTAGGTCTTTTACTCCTATCAAATATCAGTTTTTTGCGAATGTTTCGCAAGTCATGCTTTTTAGACAGGTACGTTACGAGTATAAAAGAATTTAGAACTTAATTTTCAATACCTTTCGGACCGAAAGTAACACTTTTACTCTTATCGATTAGCGATTTTTCCAAATATTTCGTAAATTATGCATTCTATATATATTTGTCTAAAGGACAAAAGCATTTAGAGTTGGATATGAAATATTTTTTGTATAAATAAAATTTCAAAATTCGGACCGGAAGTAACACTTTTACTCTTATGGAATAGCGATTTTTGCAAATATTTCTTAAAATATGCATTCTATATATATTTGTCAAGAGTACAAAAGTATTTAAAGTTGGATTTGAAGTATTTTTTGTATAAATGAAATTTCAAAATTCGGACCGGAAGTAACACTTTTACTCTTATCGATTAGCGATTTTTCCAAATATTTCAAAAAATTATGCATTCTATATATATTTGTCAAGAGTACAAAAGTATTTGTTGTTGGATTTGGAATATTTTTTGTATAAATGAAAATTGAAAATTCGGACCGGAAGTGATACTTTAACTCTTAACGAGTAGCATTTTTTGCAAATATCTCACAAAGTATATATCCTGTAGATATTTATTAAGAGAATGGAAGTACTTAGAATAGGATTTTGAATAATTTTTGTATAAAATAATTTTTAAAATTGTATGATTTGAAACGCTCATACGTATAAGAAAGTCGTGTGGTGGCAACACCTCATTTTTTTCTATTGTTTTGTTTGTCGTACACATCTAATTGTGCATTCTTAATTTATTGTCCTTCCTATTATATTATCTGCGTAAACATGACAACGAAATAAGTTATTGATATCGGCGATGCAAATCTAATAGAAACCACTTGATCAAAATACTTAGCTAATTTTTATTATCAAAAACAAGTAAATTAATTAAACACTATAACTCGCTTAATTCGAAACTGTCCTTTCCTTCCAGCATAGGACTGAATTTGTTCCCGATACAATTTTATTGCTCCATATATCACGTCGACCACAAACGCGCGCTCACCCGTGCAGTACGTGAAAGTGTTATCGAAAATTAGTGCGTTCACCCTTAATCGTCATTGTATATAAACTTTCCCAGTGGAAACGTCCATATCCCCTAATTAATACCTTGATTTATCGACTGTACGCTTCCCGGTGGGTTTTGGATTTCGTACGTACCCAGCCGAAATGAAAACGTAACTGCGATAAAGGGTAGGAGGGAGGATGGGAGGGGATACCCGCCCGTTGCATGACTTGACCGTAAAAAATGCGATCAGCGTAAAAGATTGCATTAAATTGGAAGTACCCGGTAAGAGGTGGCTGCCGATGGAAAACGGTGAGGACAGGAAAGTGCCGGGAATGGAATGAAGATAGAAATTCTGCCGCTTGATCTGCGGAAATGAAACGAAAGGGGTAGAAGTGGAATGAACGGATAATAACGACTCTGGAGGGAAAAAATGGGATGTGCAAAATTTAAATGGAAATTTTTCATCGAAAATAACTCTCGAAAACAATTTTCTCCCCAAAACATCAAGCATTTTCGTTTTTACTTTAGTTGATAACGCATGTTATTTCGCTTATTTTACCGGCAATCATAGTTTCTTTTTTGTGAATAATACGGAAGAAACATAGAGGAAAAATTTGTGTTAGAAATAAATAAAAAAGTAAATAAGTTTTGAACAAGTGTTGTACAGTTCACGGTATGGAATAATTTTATTTAATTCTCAATAAGTACTACATATATTTATGTGAACAATTAAGCTACATGAACACAATGTGATTATTGTGTGCAATTTACAGAGCCACTCCAAGTGATAATAATCTATCTAATCTAACGTTATTTTTCTTATTCCATAAGCACTGTTATTAATTTTGCTTTTGAATGATATATTTATGTCTTTTTTATTGTTATCTGTATTTTATTATTGTATTGTATTGTGAACTATTACAAGTCATTGTTAATTTTTATATTTTGCCCTGTAAGTAGTTGTATCTGTTGGGTAATAAATGAATACGAATATGAATATAAATATGAATATCTATGTTTGTACTCACCGCCTATAAAATGAAAGAGTACTTCCCGGTCGACACGACTGTAAAAATTACAAAAAACACTGGCTCTTTGGGACATTTATAAAAAGTCAAACTTTATAGTAATAAAATTTAGTCTATAAAATACTACTTCCCTCGACTTTTCTTTACTAAATTTGGGCAAATAGGAGTAAATTCTTCCAAAAAATTTGTTGGCGCCATCTATTTGACGATTTCTCAAGTAGCACTTATATTGGGAGTTAATTGTAATCAAACCCAAAAAGCGATGAATTCACTATAAGTATAAGAATAAATACGTCATGTGTAAGAATATAATAAATGTGAGTAATAGGTACGTGCAACGACTCTTACAATGAGATCAATCACAAGTGAAATGTGGTGGTATCTTAAAAATCCCTAGATTAGGGTATTTTCTTGTTAGACAGATACGTACATGTGCCTATTTTGAATATGCACAAATCTATCAAAACCATATATGCACGTTGTAGGCCTATACACATAACCCGCACACAAGTGTTTCTCAGTATTACCAACTAGTCATCGTTGCCAACTTAAAAATGTAGGCCACGCAACCTTCACTTGAGATTGATCAGATTGTACATTCATTTTTCTCTAAATCTCCTGGTAAGAAACTGCATTTCTAGGAAATTTAATACTCTGTGTTTTTAAACTTCAAATTTTGACAGTAAGTAGATAGTTCCAAATGATAATAATATAATTTATGGCAGTTATGACAGTCAAGGTGACAACTAAGATTTAGTAGTTTAGAGTAGGATAAAGCATACTTTACACCAGGTTATGAACACGCTCAGTAATCGTTAACTTTCAACGTGGCGGCAGTGTACATGAAATGTTTAAATTAAATAGATAATCTATTTGAGGTTAGATATAATACTGATCACGTTAGCCAGCAATATTATTATATTCGTACAAAAAATATTGTACGAACCACTTACGTGAAAACCTTTTCCACGCATTTGCGCAATTAAAAGCACTCGCTTCTTTCAGTCGCTCGTTCTTATAAATTGCGTTCATGCGAGAACACAGCTTTCCCGGACTTGGTTCGTAAATAACTATTATGAAACAGTTGAATGTGCTACTATTATTAATTACTGGTAAATCACTGAGTAAACAGATATTTCTGACTGGAGACTTTAATATTGATATGTTAGAAAGTACACATGAGAATATGCAATTAATGGATAACCTAAGGTTTTTCAACATATATCACTTAATGAAGGAACTATCTAGAGTCTTAAAAAATTCAAAAACTCTTCTCATGTAAGGAAATATACGCTAGACAGATACATTAAACATCCACTTGGGATAACAATAAATAATTTACATAATACACCACAAAAAACAAAAAAGAAGTACTAATAGCAAAAGAAATTAATGAGTATGGAACAGAATTACTGAAGGACGGACTGGCATGACAAGTGTGGAAGAATCTACGAAGAATGTCAGCCGAAGAAGCATTCCATACCTTTCATAACGCTTTTCTCAATTATTTGAACAACTGTTTCCCGGAAAAGTATAAAACAACTAACGTGAACAAAAACAACACCAGGGTCAGAGTATGAAATACTCCTGAATTACTCTGTGCATAGTTGTGGAAACCACCAAAGATGAAAACATGTATAATTTGTATAGAAGTTACAAGAAGGAATACCTAAGTAAAGTTAAAACAACAATACTGTTATCATATCAAAGATGTATAGATGAATCAAACAACAAAAAGCCATCTGGACGGTAATTTATTAACAGAAAAATAAAATCAATAGATCGATTCCACTAACTTAATAATATATGTCATCTAGAAGTAAAACCTGACACGTCCGTAAAAAGAGAATTAGTGATATTGAAAAAAAACTCACAAAGATCTTTATTTGGCCCTATTCAGCAACATATTTTTTTACGTTCGTTATTACTGACACCGAAAAATAATGAAATCATTGCAATAAATCAGGTGCATACCAGAGGCTTTAAGAATCAATTAGTGAATTTGACATGTCAAAGTTTGCTCTTAAAATTCTAAATATTTTCCAAAATCAAATACCAAAACTTATTGTAGATATATTTAATTTTTACTTAAGGGAAAACTATTGTAATATTTTTTTGAATACTAAAATCCTTTTCGTCGTCTTTGCAGTTCCTTTTTCTTCAGTTACTTGGGTCCCTTCCAACATATTTAAAAAAAACTTCTTTAACAAATATGAAGCTTTTACCTTTTTGCCACTTTTTACCAGAGTGTTTTTCTAATAGCTTTGCAATGCTATATTTCTTATCCATGTTAACAGCTACTTCAACTTCGTTTGAGAAATATTTTTCTCTTTTTGCATAAGCGTTTAGAAATACAAATTCACTTCTATGAAATGCTTCTCCTCTTACAAGTGGTGATCTTTTTCCCCTTAATGACCGTTTTTCTTTTTTGGAAGGAGGTTAAAATGCCAATTAACTGGTTGTTTTAAACATTTTTGGTTTTTGCTTCTCCAGTCGTTAATTGCTACATCTCTTCCAATTTTGTAAACGGTAGTAAAATTGCTTATAAATTTGATACACTCATCAGGATAAACAACAATCGTATCATTTTTATAGATTGTTTGCATTTTCCCAAAAACACAATCGGAGGAATGTATCCCACAACTAGATAGGTGATGTTAATTATCTCAATTTGTGGTGCGGCTTTATGCTGTAGCCAATGGCATTAACACTAAAACTAGGACACTAACAGGAGGAGACAAAAACAAATTAACGAGGGCAAACTAATGCTATCCACAAACGAGGTACTAATACTTCTTCTTTCTCTTTTAGACTTTTAGACTTAGTCTTGTTTATTCTACTCTTGACTTCGTTTAGCCTCTTGGGAAGGAGTCCAGCTCTCGCACCATCTTTTGGGAGGTCGACCGGGGGGGGGGGGTCTCCTTGTACTCGGCTTTTCATCCTTTGCCCAATTTGCCCATCGATCCTCTGTCATTTTGTCAACGTGGTCTCTCCAATATCGTCGTCTCGATGTCGTGAACTGCACGACATCTTGAATTTTCAGATCTGCTCTTATATCTCTGCTTCTTATCTGGTCTCTCAAGCTTACTCCCAGGTTACAGGTGTCACGGCGGTTTTATATATGCGGGCTTTGCTTTCAGTGGACATGTATTTGTTCCTCCATATGAGGTCCCTCAGATAGCCAGAGATTCTTGAGGCTTTGCTTACTTGGGTTCTGACTTCCTGTTATAAGTTTTTGGAGCTTTTTATCTCAGTTCCTAAGTGCGTACATTGCATACATTGGTGGATGGGTTTGTCGTTCACAGCCAGTTTACATCTAACGGGCTCCTTTGCTATGACTATTGATTGTGTCTTTCTATAGATATCTTCATATTAAGGTGCAAGTCAAAAATATTAATGTATTTCCATCCATTCGGAGAATAACCAAAATCCACCAATTTCTAAATTAAACCATACAAAATATTAAGCAGTTCATTTTAATTATTGAATTTCAAGCAAAACTCCAAAACATAATTCCAGTTTAGCATAACTCAAGACTTGGGAAATAAGATTTCTCGCGTGTTTTCTAACACAGTTACTAGACGAAAAAGAACGATGAAGATCTAATCAAGGCTAAGAACAATGATATGCCCATCACAAAGCATGACGTTGCAGGTAATAAATACGATACTAACTAAATTTAGCGTTAATTCAAGAAATAAATACCAATATACAGGGCTAACCAAAAATTAAGAAAAGCCACAACAGCCGAAAAATTATCAAGTAAATAATTCCTTTGCAAAAGGCACGTAATTAAATTAAAAATATATATTCGTTGCAAAATGGATTTTAAAACGTAACATCTTTCAAAATAAATCGAAAATCTTAACTTTTATCTTAAAATGTCCCTTAAATCAGCAGTGTTTATGTAGGAAATTTGTGTTTCTCAAATATTAATATAATAAACAAACTTTATTTCATCAAGTAATCAAAATTACATTAAAAAAATGAGACTGAACAGAAGAAACTAATATTTAGAAGTACTTCACTACAATAACTCACTAATATCGTAATACGCATTACTTCCCAATAAACCTTCTATATGAAATTTAAAGATATTTACCGGTATCTCTTTAAACATATTAGGTAATGTATTATAAAAGGTAATTGCTTAATAACGAACTATTTATTGCGTGGCATTGACTCTATGATACTGTTGCGTTTTCGGGGTCGAAATGAACAACTCGTGCAATTGTTTTAGAACAGTCTGTATATTTACACACTTAAAACTAATCACAATATAAAAATATAAAATAAATGTAACTTAAAACTACTACGAATAAATTAACACAGGTATTTATTTCTATCACTACTATTTATATCAGTAATATTTATGTATTTTGTGAACTATAATAAAACTGCACTACTCACATTATTTATATTTGTTGAACTGTTCAGTAAATACCGCGCACGACTACTATTGACTACTATTGAATGAATGCCATTGAAGGAATGAATTCCTTATCCGAGCGGCGGCATTTATATCGGCAGACAAAGGGTCTAGAGAAATACCAGCAAATTCTGGCTCTCTTCTATCACATTCCAGACTTTCTGTCGCTGAGTGCATGATTTACGACTTGTTTACCGGCAGTTGATTTACGACTTGTTTACCGGTACGTTTTTGTCGTCGCCCGGATGTCTGCTTCTTTTGTGGGCTTGTTTTGTTACAATACAGTAACTGTAAATTGGCAAGACCCTTTTTACATAGCTATTGTATGTCTGAGCGCGGTATAATAGTATATTATGTATTAAGTTTTATAAACCACATATTAGTCACGAGTTTTATTAATTAGTAGCGTAGCGTATGACTAACATGTTTATAAAACGAGTTTTATACTATTCTACTTCTAGGATAGCAAATAATCAAAATAATACAAAATTACTTGTCTCTTTTTGACAGAGTTATGGCAAGTATCAATCATCTGGCTTAAAGTTTCAATTGATTTTCGCATTCAAAAACCCTTGAGTTAACTTCAGCCCGTGACTAAAGAGCCCGTTGCTAAGTTCATCCCATAACTAAAGCACACGAAACCACAGCTTGTCGAGGTGTGTATAAAAGGTCACTTAGCGTCATCGAAATATATGCGATAAATAGCATATTAAACACGGATGTAGAAAAAATACTTTGAATATTCTTTAACATATACTAAACAGTTTTATATATATAAAGAAGGTATTGTCAACGTCCTTAGTTCTATAAATAATTGACTGCAGTGCTCTCTAGAAGTGTGTGTTGAAGCGCTTCATAAAAATATGCTGTAATTTGTCAAACTAAAGAAACATGGATATTATAACATTAAAGTATCTTTGCCGGTCAGCCCTAAAATTTTTCTAATTTGATATCTGCATACATTTATTTTTTTACATACGTAACATCTACATTTTAATTCTGAATTAACAGAAACGCCTAAAATATTGATTGTGTGAGCATTCCTCTGTTATAACATAATTATTATTTTCTGCGTTTTATTATTATTTAACTTTAATTTATTTCCATCGATATTTTTTCAGTTATAATTAGAGTGTCTGTAGAATCTGTTTTATTGATAATGGTCGTGTCGTCCGCAAGCATTACAATGTTCAAAGCGTTCATATTACAACAAGATTATTCACAAAAATGATTAAAAAAAATTGACCTAATTTCGAGCCATGGAAGGCGCCTAAAGTTATGAGATTCCCTGGATAGCTCATCTATCACCTGTTGACAGTTACTCAAGTACGATTTAAACGACCCAGATCTGTATCTCATCACCCATAAAATTCAAACTTAACCAAAAGAATATCATGATCAACACAACTCAAATCCAATGAAATAGCAGATCCGTCGCATTTTCTATAGCCGTGTTAGTATCCTAATAGGGTATCCATTCCTACGGTAACTGTGCCCCTAGGGTGAAATAAGTCACATATTTTAAGAAAATGCCACCAGCTTTAATTTAAAAGTTCTCCGACAATCTTAACGGCGTCAAAACCGCAATTGTTCAAATCACACCCCGATCCATTTTTAAATAGAAGTACAGCCTTTGCCTATTTAAGCTCTCTGGCGAAAATACCCTCCAAAAAATATTTATTAAAAATACTTGCAAGTAGATTGGCAATAATAAGGC
Organism: Amphimallon solstitiale; assembly: GCA_963170755.1. Lineage (NCBI taxonomy): Eukaryota > Metazoa > Arthropoda > Insecta > Coleoptera > Scarabaeidae > Amphimallon > Amphimallon solstitiale. The sequence goes on along the minus strand of OY720677.1, from coordinate 104,248,504 downwards.
TAACACTTTAAATTATAATTTAAAGTGTTAGCCTTGTTATTGCCAATCTACTTGCAAGTAGATATAATTATAGGTACCCTAAGTCCATATATGTCTTCGCTATTTCTATTACTTAAAGACATAATCGCTTGGTTAACATCAGTCTTTAGTTAATTAAAATGCATTTCAATTAGTTTTTGACATTATTTATATCTACAAAAAATTTCGTAGAAAGTATAGTGTTTAGAATATATTTAGGCATAGATTTCAAAAACGTGCTGATTCTGTGGCCGTAAAAAATGTTGTGCCACAGATTTAGATTTTTGATTTAATATGCATTTATGATTTGCCAAGAATCTTTTGTTTTGTTCTTATCATTATATTACTAGCACTTGAAAAATATGTTACACAAATTGCGTAATTATATAAGGCAATCAAAATGTATTACATCTGTTATTTGATGTGACTTAAAACGAAAATGAGGTTTCGAATTCATAACTGGAAAAGGGAAGTTTTGAGTTCAAATCAGATCTCTGGCGAAATATTTTTATATTTCAATTATTAAACATTCACGAAAAATTTTAGAAAACTATTTAATAATAACACCTAATAAATGTGAACATTTAAAATTGGATTCTTGAACAATAATATTATTTCATTTCATTTCTAATGCAATTTCCTTTTGTTTCATGGCTGTTCTTGGATTCCCTATAAACAGAGCACAGCTAGAGTAAGTATTATATGTTATCTGTTGCATGTATTTAATGTATATGGCAGAAAATATTAATACTATTGATTTCCAAGCATGTTTTCCGTTCCTGTGTGTTACTATGATATAACATAAGCTTAATTGTGATGTCATGTATCTAATATTATCATTGCAAAAATATAAGGGAATGTACCACGTAAAATTTGTCAATTTTCCAAATTTAACGTGAAAAAGTACATTAAAAAAAACTATTTTTTAATTGCACTTTTTTTGGAAAAGCTCCTGAAAGCCGCAATTTTAAAAAATATGAATTAGAGGTTATATTCCCGTGAAAACACCGATCAACAACATATTCATCAACACTAATCGTTATTAATCACCATTATTTAAAATATATACATATTTAATGCAAAAAATGTGTTCTTCAAATGAAAATAGATGACGTTTTATGAAATATTGCAGGTACTGCTCGACATATGCGAACTGAAATTGAAATGTACCAATTTTTACAAATTCAATTATACTTATATTGAAAATAGTAGCACGGTAATAAACACTTTCAGAGAGGATAGTAAACCATAACATAAATGTGAATTTAAATGTACATAGTATACAATTCACAAATTAATTATGTCATATTCGCTTGAATGGCATTAATACACATATTTATATATTCAATTTGTTCGAAATCTGTTCATTACGCAAATTCCAGTATACACATTTATCTGTAATAATATCGATCAGTTGTTTGTACTTTGTTAAGCCCATTCTACTTTAAATACAAGGGTCGAACAAATAGCGCAACCACTTAAGAAGTCATCTACTATTAACCCCCTATGGAACAATTCATAACAAATTACTCGTTAATATAAACGTTACACACCTATCTATGTCTTATACAATGTGTTCAGCAATGATTGAAAGGCGTTTGAATCGCCCGCGCTTTTTTTATGTCGGAAAGTTGGTGCTTCTAGAAGATATATCGATAATGAACAGTAGAGTCTTACTATCCTGTTGTTTTTATTTTGATTTTCGTTTTCATCTACTTACTTTATTATTTTACTTATTTATTACAACAAAGGCTTTTCTTATTGCCACTTTTTACATCCGCATATTAGTGATCGATAAGCGACGAAGTAATAGTCATAATAGATCCGTACAAATATAATCTTCTCTTCTTCTGCTTCTTCTTCTTCTTCTTCTTCTTCTTCTTCTACTTAGAGATCTGTCGATCTGTTAATTCTGAAGTTGCCCCTGCGTCTTTTCCTGAGAGGTAGATAGCCAGCTATCTCTCCATCTCTTAGGTGGCCTTCCGATAGGTCTGTAGCCGGGCGGGTTGTTCTCTAGGACTATCGTCGGAAGTCTGTTCTCGTCCATCCGTTTTACATGGCTGTACCACTGCCTCTTACACTGTCTTCCCCATCTCACAATGTCTTGTATCTCGCATTGTTCCCTGATATCCGAGTTACTCACCCTGTCTCTTGTTGTCTTGCCCACTATTGTTCTCAGTGTTTTCATTTCGGCGACCCTTAGCATGTGTTTCGTCTTGTTGGTGTCTTCGCGGACTTCTATACCGTCCGTCATAATCGGTCTGATGCAAGTCTTGTAGATTCTAATTTTGCTATTTTTTCGCATGTACGGGTTTGACCAGACTATATCTCGTAGGCATCCTGATAGTGCGGACGCTTTGTTAATTTGGCTCCTCAGGTCTTTAATTGGGTCGTGGGTACTTGATATGTCTATGCCCAGATATCTGAATTGCAGCACTTGTTCTATGGGATTATCCTCCACCACTAGCTTACATCTGAGCGGATCTTTCGTGATTGTCATACATTTGGTTTTGTTGATAGAAATGCTCATATTGAGTTGGCGGCGCACTTGGAAGAACCTGTAGAATTGTCTCTGTAGGTCGTTTTCTGATTCGGCAATAATTGCCGCATCATCGGCGTAACACACCATACCAATTCATACCAATTGCCCAACCTGTATCCGAGATTAAGATCTGTTACTTTGTTTATAATTTTATCCATGAGAAGATTAAACAAAAAGGGACTTAGGCTGTCACCCTGTCTAATTCCTCCCGGTGTTGGGATATTGTCAGTGAATTGATCTCCTTCTTTAACCTTTGTTACGTTATTGTTATTCAGGTTATGGACTATCTTTGTTATGTTCGCCGGTGTCTTATTTTCCATCAATATATGCAGAATGTCTCCCAAACGAACCCTGTCAAACGCCATTGTTAGGTCAATGAAGCAAATGTACGCTGGCATACTGTACTCTATAGTCTTTTCTTTGATTTGTTTTATTGTGAATACTGCGTCTGTTATTGACCGCCCCTTTGTGAAGCCCTGTTGTTCTTCAGCAATCTTAATTTGCATTTCCAGATTGTCCTTGAGAATACTCGTGAATAGTTTCATTGCTGTATTTAAGAGGGTTATTCTTCTATAGTTTTGTGGGCAGGTTTTTAGCCCTTTCTTAAATATGGGTATGGTGATGCTATTATGCCATTCGTATGGTGTTTCCGCCTCGTCTAAGATTTTGTTAAATAGTTGCGACAGTTTCTGTGTGAATTCGGGCCCTCCATATTTTAAAAGCTCGTTGGAGATGCCATCCGGCCCGGGTGATTTTCTGGTTTTTAATTTCTTAAGTTTTGCTTCTATCTCCTCGTCAGTGACTGTGCCATTCATATCTGTTTCGTATGCATCTATATTTAGCGTTTCTTCGGCATCGTAATGCTGTTGCCATGTATGTATTGGCACTCCTTTGGCCTGCACGAGCTTCTTAACTTGTTTTCTTCTGTTCCGAAGCATTTTCCATGCTTTCCTTTGAGCGCCATACAGGTCGTAGTCCATGTTGCTAGTAAATTAAGCCCAATGTTCTCTTTTGATTGATTTTATTCTTGCGTTTACTCTGTTTCTTACTTGGACATATTCCGCTTGAGTTTCTTCCGACGGTGCGCTTTTCTATGTTAGGTAGCATTTCCGTTTTAATTCAGAGAGTTCTTTTATCTCTTGACAAAACCACGGTTTGGTTTGGTTTGTCGCGTTCATATTAATTTTACGCTTGCCAATCGCTTCCTCTGCTGCTTTGTTGATGCATTTCTCAATAGTTTGCCAGGTCTCACAAATATAATCAACATTCGCTTTTAGATTAATCATGCTTTGCACAACAAGAATTCAATTCATCAATTAACATGGGAATATTCCTATCAAAATCGCCAGCAGCAATTTCAAGAAGAATTTCCTAACGTAGAATTAACGCATGATTGTTTTATACAGCATGCTCATCGTGAAATAGAGAGATTTTCCAGAACAGGGAATGTTGCGAAAGGAAAATCTACAGGTTGTCCTACTGCTCTAACTGAACAAGTTGTTACGGATATTAATCAAAGACTCGACGCGAGTTCTAAAAAATCTTTACGCAAACAAATTTATCACTTGGTATCTGCCAAAAGGCTTGCAAGAAACTGCTTCATTTACATCCATACGAAATAACTGTAACTGTAACTTATGAATTGTTACCTTCGGATTTTCCTCGTTGTACCCAATACTGTGGTAATGGTTCAATGAGGTTTTAAACAATAACGACAACTTGGATATCACTTTCTTCACCGACAAGGCATGGTTCCATTTAAGAGGATACATAAATTCACAGAACAATAGAATTTGGTCAAAAATCCTCATGTTTTCGTAGAGACTCCGTTATATCCTCAAGAGATCGGTGTATGGTAAGCGGTGTCAAGAAGAAAAATCGTCGGTCCTATTTTCTTTCATCAAAAAACTAGTGCCAATATCTATCAAAATCTAATCTTAATTCCTTTTATTGAACAACTTCACAATGATGAATTGCAACTTGGTTATTTCCAAAAGGATGGTGTTACATCCCACACTGCGCAGAGAAAGTCAGATTATCTGCAACAGTTTTTCGGGGACAGATTGTTAAGTAAAGATCGCTAGCCTCCTCTCTCACAAAATTTGACCCCTTAGATTATTTTATATTTGGTTATTTAAAGAATACAATTCCATTCTAACCGTATCCATACATTGCATGAATTACAACGTACAATTTCGGAGGCTGCAAATTACATTAGACCAGAAAGAAGTATTACACAATGTATTCGACATTCGGCCCTATGCTGTATCATTTCTGTTATAAATAATATGTACGTTATCCCCATAAAACATATGCCTGTTACTGAAATCCAAAAATCGTATGATATATCCTATAACGTACACGTTATATAACGTAAACATGTTATGCGTATACGTTATTTTTTTCATAACAGCTCTCAAATAACCTTTAGAAAAAACATGCATTCAGGTAAATGTACGCATGTTATCAATAACCTGAACACAGTTTAACAAAGAGGGAGAGAAAGAAGAGAAGGTGAAAGTAATATTTTTATAATTAAACAATTAAAAATTTGAATATACTTTTTACTTTCTTATACAGAGATATCAACAATTCCTGTAGACCACGTGACTACCAAATTAGGCAACCCAATTAACAGCAGTTGGTAGTATTGAATGTTTTATGTAAAATATGGTTAAAAGTGTCAACAATGACAGCAGTATTTGTGAATAAAATGTACGCTACTGTCAAATACTAGCGATACGCGAATCTCATAAACGTATGAACACGAAAATCACCAGATTTTAGAAAATTACTGATCACGTGGTCTACAATCTTTCTCGATAGCACTGTACGTAGTATAAGGAAGTATTGTGATTATGAAAATTTTCGACCTCGAGATTTTTGCAGATGTCCACGTTTTGAAGTCCCCTGATACCGAAAAAGTGGTTTTCAAAAAATGTCTGTGTGTGTGTCTGTGCGTGTGTCTCTGTGTGTGACCACGATAGCGGTCAAACCGCTGTAGATATCAATTCCAAATTTTGTATTTACGTGTATAATCTCCCTCTTGAGATCTGATTAGTTTTTCAGGAAAATCGGTGGACCGGAAGTAGCAGTTTACTTCAGTGAGAAATTCCAATTTTGTGAATATTTCGTCAATTACTAAGTTTAAACAAATTTATAAAGAATTGAAATGTACTCAAAATTAAATTTGAGACAAAATATCTTAAAAAAGTTTTTCGAAATTCCAACCGGAAGTAGGTCTTTTACTCTTATCGAAAATCAGTTTTTTGCGAATATCTCGCAAGTCATACTTTCTAGGCAGGTACATTACGAGTATAAAAGTATTTAGATGATAATTTTAAATATATTTTGTATAAAAAAAAATTTCAAAATTCGGACCGGAAGTACCACTTTTACTCTTACCGAATAGCGATTTTTTGCAAATATGTCGTAAATTATGCATTCTATATATTTATTAAGAGTAGAAAAGTATTTAGAGTTGGATTTGCAATATTTTTTGTATATATGAAATTTCAAAATTCGGACCGGAAGTGGCACTTTTACTCTAAGCGAGTAGCACTTTTTTTCGAATATCTTGCAAAGTATGCATTCTATAGCAATTTATTAAGAGAATGAAAGTACTTAGAATAGGATTTTGAATAATTTTTGTACAAAAATTTTTTTAAAATTGTATAGTATAAAACACTCATACGTATAAGAAAGTCGTGTGGTGGCCACACCTCATTTTTTTATAAACTATCAGCAAGGAATTATTTACCAAAATGCTTTACTTACTATTAAAGAAGCACCAGTATACAAGTTTTGTTAAAAGTATCTATTTTGGGAAGGGACCAGGTAAAAGTAATCTGGGAAAGAAACAGCAAGCAATTACAATTTGGTCTAAAACCAGCTTGCTCTATGGGAAAGATATTTTTCATGGTTGGAGAAATTCTATGAAATAATAATTTCTCTAACATCTTGTAACATACTGATAATAATGAAATTGGTCTATAACTAGAAGCAACATCGGCTGGCTTTTCTGGCTTCAAAACAGCTATAACTTTTGCTTTTTTAAATTCAGTAGGAACAATACCATTGTTTAAAATATTATTATAGAAACATAAAAGCCAATTACGTTCTAAAGGAACTAGATGTTTAATAATTTCAGGATAAATTCCATCAAAACCAGCAGCCTTACGAATTTTAATAATTTTATCACTAATCCAATTCCTCCATAGAAAAGGGTTTTGTAAGACCATCATTTTTTGATATTACTAAAGGAATAATATCCAAAAAGATAGCAAAACCACTACTAAAGGTGCCACCAAACATAAATAATTTAAAATCCATGCACAAACGACGAGAAGTAAATTATAAAATATACCAATTCATATATTTCAAAGCACTTTCAAAATATTATAAATCCATATTCCTAGCACACAAAAATAAAAGGCAATTATTGAAAAAATCATTGATGAAGTCATTCAATTTTATAATTACGATAAGTAGAATTTGTAAAGAAAAAGTTCAAAATATCATCACCATTCCATAAATAAACATCAGTCTGGATATTTTTTCATGGAATAAACAACTCTACCTATTTTATACGACTGTGGATTTATGAGAGTAATCTACGGAAAGAACTATAAAATTTTTATACACATTTAACGACGTAAGCAGGAAATAATAAGTGGAAAATCGTAGAAAAGGAGAAAAAGAAAAAAACCAAGAAACAGTATACACACAATTTTATTACGATAAATTCGATGTTATTACCCCGTCGGCAATGTTTGAACATTGTAATTATTTTTAACGGTTTTACTGGATATAGCCGATAAAGAGTGATTTTAGCTTTATTGCCGTCCTCTCTCTGCGTTTCTCCAAAACGACCAGTTTTTTTGCCGGGCACATCTCAGCCAGAAGACTTTAATAATGTTGCTATTAATTTCGTGAACGTTGTTAAATACATTGCATTGTTTTATAAATAGATTTTGTAATTTTGTACTGCAATTCTAACGTTTTAATTATCACAATTAGTGATTAAATAACATGTTTTGTCTAACGTGGTCTGAATTATTTTTTTTTTGTTGATTTTAGTTTAGGGCAGACGGCGATGAAAGGTATTAATTATATCTTTTAAGTCATCTGAAAGTTATAAATAACACATACCAACTGTAACAAATTTTATCCCAAACATTATTAATTATTCTCAGCAGTAATAACACTAATAACTTTCTTGATTTGTCCATCTACTTCCAAATAATTGCGGTTTCTGCACTAAAACACATGAAACCTACGTAAATAGTTTAAATTCTGGTTCTGACATATTTGTTTTTTCTGAAGCTTGGCTCAACGATTCTACTGCAAACAAGGAACTCTTTACAGGAAAATTTCCTGTTTGTCTAAGTAACAGGAAATTTAAAACCCGGTCACCGGTGGAGGCGTGTTAACAGCCTTAAATCAAAACATCAAGTATTATGTGATTGATAATTGTTATCCTACGCATAGCGTTCCTTTGATTGATGTCCTGGTATGCCAATATCACTTTTCTGAGTATGTATTTTGCATTGTTGCTCTATATATTCCTCCAAATCTCAACACAGTTGACTTCAATTTATTTGAAAGTTTGAATTCATTGAACTTATATTATTTTATTATTCTGTGCTTTTGGAGGGCGAGTTTAGTGTCCCTATTTACTACTCATATTACCTAGGGTTGATGCGCTCATTATATTCGCGGCTATTCTCAATTTATATCAATTCAACAATATCATCAATGCCTATAGCTGTAAAGCTTCTTGCCTTAATTCTTTCAAGTTCTGCATCTATAGTTTTGGTCAAACATGAACTCTCACCGATTGTTGCCAATACAACTTCCGGAAAGCTAATTATATGAGTATAATGATATCATTTCAATTGGCATATTCTGCAAGAAACTATATAATGTTCTAAATAAGTCTGTTCCTTTATGTAACTTGTCATTTCTTAAGAAGTGAAGCAAAAGTCAAAATAAAACAAAGACTGACAAAAGGATCCCAAGTGAATAAAGGTCTTAAACAAGGTTGTTGTATTTCGCCATCGCTCTTCAAGATTTATTTAGAACAAGCCATTAAAGTATGGAAAAGAAAATGCCAAAACATGGGAATTCCATTAAATGACACCATTTTATACACCTTGTGTTTCGCCGACGATCAAATTGTAGTGGCCCAGGAGTATGACGACTTGGAATATATGACTCGAAAACTGATAGAAGAATACAAAAAGTGGGGTTTGGAGGTCACTATAAAAAAGACAGAGTATATGTGCATTGGTGGAATAAAACAAGATCTAGTACTAAATACGGGACAGCGAATTAAGTCTTGTGACGAGTACAAATACTTGGGGCTAAAAATAACAGCGGACGGAACACTAAAAAGAACTATAAAAGACCGTAATGTACAAGGAAGAAAAGCGATAACCTTAATAAATGGAATACTCTGGGAGCAGCGTATATCGAAACAGAACAAAAAGTTCATATACAGGGTGATTCTTAATATATGCGACAAACTTTAGGAGCTGATTCCTGGGGTTATTTTGATCATAAAAGTTCATAATAACATATGTCCAAAACCGCTTAGTTCAGAAGTTATACAATGTTTAATAGAAAGTTAAAATAATAAATGGTTTTATTATAAATTAACAAAATAATCAGTAAAACAAAATTAAGTTCAGAAATTATACAATGTTTAAGAGAAAGTTAAAATAATAAATGGTTTTATTATAAATTAACAAAATAATTAGTAAAACAAAATTAACTTATAGTAACTGTTGAAAATGACCGCTCCCAACTGTAATATAAGCTCGTAAACAAGTCTGTGCCTGTTTCTCTAATATGCGTAGTGGTCGCGTTGTCGATGCTAATCAGTTGGTGTTTACCAGTTGCTCAAGAAGCACGTGTTATGATTATGTACGGTATTTTGGAATTGTTTATTTGTCATTTCAATATTTGTCATGTGTCGGTCTTGTCAATGGAAATGCGCGTGCTGCTAGACGTCTTTATGCAGAACGATACCCGAACCGTATCATACCGCATCATTCCATGTTTGCCCGTCTTCATCAACGTCTTAGTGAAACGGGAAGTTTTAAAAAACGGACGACTGATAGCGGGCCCCCATCTACAGTGAGAACTCCACAAGTTGAAGAAATGGTATTAAATGAAATTGAGGAACATCCTACAACAAGCACCAGAAAAATTGCGTTTGATTTAAACATTAGTCAGGCCACAGTTTGGAGAATATTGAAAGATCAACTGTTGTATCCATATCACATTCAACGGGTGCAGGCTCTATTGCCAGCAGATTTTCCCCAGAGATTAGCTTTTTGTCAATGGATGCAACACAAATTCGTACAAAATCCTAACCATTTTGCTCAAATATTCTTCACCGACGAGGCTACTTTCTCTAGAAACGCGATTATTAATTTTCATAATAATCACATATGGGCCGAAGAAAATCCGCGAGAAATAATGAATGCCCGTCATCAGCATCAATTCTCTGTCAATGTGTGGGCCGGAATTGTTCCAGATCACTTGTTAGGTCCACATTTTTTACCGATGCGGTTAAATGGCGAGGTATACCGCAATTTTCTTGAAGAGGTGTTACCACTACTGCTGGAAGAAGTTCCGTTGCAGTTAAGATTACAAATGTATTTCATGCATGACAGTGCTCCAGCGCATTTTAGTTTACTTGCTCGCGAGTTTCTGGACAGTACGTATCCAAATCGGTGGATAGGATCGGGAGGTCCACAACCGTGGCCTCCTCGGTCTCCAGACTTAAATTCATTGGACTTTTTTCTCTGGGGCCACCTTAAATCATTAGTTTACACGACTCCCATGGAAAATGTCGATGAACTAAGAAATCGTATTATAGCAGCTTTTGAAACAATTCGAAATACCCCTGGTATTTTCGAACGGACTCGCCAGTCAATACGACGGAGGACAGCAGCTTGTAGTACAGTTGGAAGCGGTCAATTTCAACAGTTACTATAAGTTAATTTTGTTTTACTAATTATTTTGTTAATTTATAATGAAACCATTTATTATTTTAACTTTCTATTAAACATTGTATAACTTCTTAACTAAGCGGTTTTGGACATATGACATATTGCCGTGATATCTCGCAAGTTTATAAAATAAGAATAGCTTTAAGAATTAGTTTAAGTTTTGAAATAAAATAAAAATGACAAAAATCGTACTTGGATATGAAAGAGTTAAAATATGCAACAAATTACATGAATGTATATAAAGTTGCATACACATGGTCAATATAGTAAATTTAAAAGTAATTTAAAAGTCATTATTATTCAAGTGAATAGTGAGAAAATGTAAAATAAAATTTATTAAATAAATATGAAATAAAAGACAAAATAAATATAAGTAATATATTTCTTTTGTAAAAAGGTACACAAGATGTATGGTTTACATATCATGAAAAAGATCAAATACGATATGCAAAAAACATAAATATGACTGAATAAATTATAATGATTTACATGCATAAAGCAATAAAACTTTATGAAAGAGTTTAAGAACTAAATTATATTAAAAGATAAAAATTACCTTAGCTTATAACTAGAGACTAGAAAAGGATATAAAAATATATGTAAAACGTAAACCCGATCAGCAATAACAATTGATATAAAGGTAGCATGGACAGATGCGATGGAGAAACAAACGCATCTTTCAGGTACAGGCAGTGTTGGAAGAAAAATATGCGTTCTTTTCAACGTGTTTCCGATCTTACCAAGTTACAATCCAGCTACAAGAAAAGTGAAGAACATAAATAAATGGGAAGAAAAAATATGTATTGAACAATGAACAAGGCAATAGGTTCATTGATGAATACAAAGAAGGATGGTATTAACAACAAATAAACCTACCGTCCGAAAGGCAGTACAAGGCTGTGTAAAAGGTTCTTGGATGGGAAAAACAATTTGTGTTGACGTTTGGTAAATAAAGAACTGTCAGAACAATATGTGTGTGTGTGTGTATCAAGACGGCAACATGTGGGCAGCGATTTCACTGGAACGTGTATTCCAATGCCAACCTAAAATATGGACTAGAGGGCGCAATAGTCAACATAGAGTTTTTTTGCCAGTATAAATTGGAAACAAGATTCGACAAGAAGGGACTTCTTATTACGACTCCGAAAGAATAAGACGCTTTAAAAATAATTGTTACATTGTAGAATAGTAGTTTTCATTATTTCTTTATCACGTTTATTCATAATAATTTTCTTTTATTAATATATTTAAATTCATTTGAAACGTTCAATATGGACATTCAAAATGAACATTTTGATGAAATGTTTAAAGAAAGCAAGTAAGTTTTTTTTGAAAAGGAGTTATCTAAATTGTTAAACAGATATTGGTTTTTACGTGCAAATGATTAATCAATGTAATGTTGAACAATATAGATAAGCAAATATTATCCTGTAAGGTTTTCTTTTAATTCATAAAGTTGGAATTACAACAAAATAGGACTAATGGTGTTGGCAGTTGAAGAGATGCTACGTGCGAATGAGCATTTTCTTCATGGTATTGTCTAGGCATCATTAATTTTTCAAGTTGTGTTAATAATTAATTAAAAGTTTTACAAGGCAAAGATTAAAAGCTAGATACAACACGTGCAAATGGTTGTCTAAAGCAATTAATTGAAGCCAATATAAAAATAATTACATCGATAAATATCACTATCAATGTACAATAAAAGTTTATATTTATTTATTTACAGGATAAATATTTATTTTTTTTTGTTTAGCATCATAAATAAATAAATAAAAGATTTACATACATTATAACCGACATTTGGTATAAATGATATGAGCATTTTCAATTATGTATTTGTTTAGAGCATTAAGGTGTATATAAAAAATATTTGAATTTACAAATTACTAAATAAAAAGGTGTATGATCATGTTATATAGACATTCCGTTTTCTTCTTTAAACAAAACTATTACCTCGCCCCTATTATAAGTAAGAGAAAGGTCACCAGTGAAGGAGAAGGAACCACATACATTGCCAGAACCCACAATAGTTATTAGGTACATGCTTCAACAATATAAATTAAATACAAAACCAATTATAAGTTTTTGGTGTAAAAAGAATAATTTTTAGAGCACAGCATATACAAATGACTATACCCACAAATATATGCTATCACAGCAATATGTTCTTATGAACTTTTATGATCAAAATAACCCCAGGAATCAGCTCCTAAAGTTTGTCGCATATATTAAGAATCACCCTGTATAACACCATAGTAAAGAGTATTGTTACGTACAGTTCAGAGGTTTGGCCAACCAAGGACAGAACAGACAAAATGCTGTCCGCAACGGAAATGGATTATTGGAGAAGAGCAGCGGGGAGATCAAGAAGAGAACAAGTTACAAATCAACGAATAAGAGAAATTATGACAGTTGGTGAACGCACGATAGTGGACGAGATAAGAACAAAACAACTGGTATGGTACGGGCATGTGCAGAGAATGGAGAACGAAAGACTACCTAAACAAGTAATACAATGGAATCCAAATGGGCGAAGAAAACGAGGAAGACCACGGAGGAGCTGGAAAGGAGGAATAGACAGTGAAATAACGTTTAGGGGTCTGGATGACGAGTTGTGGGCAAATAGAAACGAGTGGAGATTGGAAATCGGAAGACGACGGACGTTGTAAAACCGAGATATAAAAAAAAAATTCTTAAGAATGTTCCACATTGGTTTACTAATGAAATCAAAGAAAAAGCCTTAAGTTTAAAAACTATTGCCATCATAGATACAGAACAATGCAGCAAATTTCCATTAACCGTGAGTTTAGTAGGCAAAAGACTAACACAAAAATTAAATTCACGAGTCTCACGTGAGATTTTTCAACGAAACTCTTTCAAACCTAAAGCGTGATCCAAAACAACTTTGGCGCTATAATTACCTTAAATAAGGCATTCGTTTTCCGTCAGTAATGCGTGCAACCTCAAGTATTTCGACCCTTCACGTATAGTTGAAGGAAATTCCGGCGTGTTTGTTTTAATTTACCGAAGCAGCTCAAACGCACAAGTTTTGACATCACAAATCAGGAGTCACTGATTCTTTAACCATAACATTTCAAGGAGGAGGATATTTTGTGGAGTACCAATCGTCGGAAATCAACCCCGACTGCTGGTGATCGAATACCATCCTTTCTCATAAAGGATTGCCGTATGGTGTTTGTACACCCATTAAAACTTATTTCTAACCTGGCGCTATCCAAAAATTCTTATCCTACCAGATGGAAAATAGCTGGAATTAGCTTTGTTCTAAAGAAAGGTGATTAGAGTGACCTAAGGAATTATCAGCCGATAGCAATTCTCTCCAAATTTTCGAAAACTTTACAAATTCATACATGCCTACTGTACAATATAGGTTAGTGATTGGTTACTCAATGATTAGTATTCTGCTTTGTATCATCCAAGATGTTAGTGTCGCTTTTGTTCTCGTACTCGAATGGATGTTATTTATACATATTCTGCGCGCGCGTTAACTATATTAAATATGGCATTCTGCTGAGAAAACTTGATGCATTTGGATTTCGTAGTAATCTGGTTGGTTTTATGTGTTCATTTCTTTGGCCGAAGATCAATTACGTTTACTACAATGGCTTCACGTCTGCTGAATTATCGGCCACGTCGAGTATTCCACAAGGATCTAATTTGGGACTTCTGCTTTCATGCTATTTATTAACGACCTCTTGGAATCGCTTTCTAGTAATGGGCTGAAGTATGCTAACCACTTGAAAATCTATTGTCGTATTGATGCTATCTCCGATGCTCTACGCCTACGCTGTGATTTAAATACAATTTGTGTATGGTGTCAGCATAATGATCTGACACTTAAGGTCAATAAATATCATGTTACCAAATATTCTAGAGGTATGGAATTGATTGACTTCGAAAATAGTACACGGGGACACGTACTGATCTGCGTGCGGGAGATAACTGGGAGTGCTATTTGATCGTCACTTATTCTTCGGCAAACATATATATTCTTTATGCATCCCTTTAACATACAATAAAATACAGGTAAATAGAATACTGACGTATGCAATTCTATCTCTGTTACAATGGGGTTTATTTTTAGAAATAATAGACACTACTGAACTTCTGTATTTTTCGCTTGCGCGTAGTAAACAATAATACGCAGCTATTGACCACATAATTGCTGTTAAGTTTATTTAATAAACTGAAAAAATAATCTTCCGAGAAATACATTGACACATATTTTGCTGTAGCGACGGTAAACTGGATATTTATCATAACACACAAAAGATGAGTGACAGATGTTAGAGAGTTTCATGTACTACTTTTTAGTAGTTAATCCGATTATAATGAAATCTAACAGTGAATATCAAGGCTAACTCTGCTTGGTGAGCATTTTCGGTAATTAGTTTATAATATTCGAGGTTATAAACTCAGGTTTCATTTAAGAGGGCTCACAATACTCGGCGAAACTCAAAACAAACAGAACTTTTCTTCCTCCCCATCAGGATTGCCACTTTGAACGATTTTCTTAACGAATTTAATGTTCGGCCCTGCGTTCTAATCAGTTATGCTTATTAGTGCATTGCGGGAATTGATAATAATAATAATAATAATAAATTTAAATAAACGAACCAAATAAAACAAACTGTTACGCTTAACCTTCGCCGTTGGATCGTCCAGGCAGAAAGGGAGGCGCAAATGGCGCTGACGAAAACTAAAATAATGTCATCCGTCGTAAAATAGAGATGTGCCCGATTGTCGGAGTTTCACACCTGTAGCCTCGTCCAAATAAATTTATGAAAGTTTCGGAAGTTGTATTGTGTGTCACCTTCAACCTGCCTTACCTTACTTCCCTAGTGCGCGTTGGGAAAAGATGGGGTGTATACTGTGCCTCTAGCTCTCGGATTTATGGGATATAGGTCACTCAGATTACTGAAGTGGATGACTAGGCGCCAGCTGTCTTTTTTTAATCAGAACCACTCCAAATGTTACTTATCCCGACAGCAGAAATAATTTTTGGATGCACTAGGTGTAGTGAGACATTCATACACGATATAATCAACAAATAACAAGTTTATTACAGTCACAGGGAACCTCTCATGACCAGTTAAATAAAATATAATAGTTGATACTGAAAGAGTGAGAGAGGAAATAAAATACAAGCGTAATAGTAAACGTGAAATTACACGCGGAATTAAATAAAGAAAAACACATGAATATAAGTAATACCCAAAATTAAGTTGCCTTAGCAATAATATAATTAACAAAGAGATAAAAAAAGTATTTACGAAGTTCTTTTAAACAATTAGATGAATTGAAATTTAGCTATCTTATTAAGTTATGTATTAAAATAAGCTGTACACATTTGAAGGAGAAGATCTTGAGAGAGATAGTTTAGTCAAATGTGTACATGAGGACCACTTAGTAAATCGTCAGATGGTCTTAGATAATTAAATAATATAGAAAAATGTCCGCTGAAAGCGATTACGTAAATCAAAATAATTTATACACTGATCATAGCAGTGCCTGACCCCAATAGGGTTACGTTAAAATGTATATGTGGTTGCAGGCCACAAGACTATTAAGAATTTCAAGATTCCTCCACAGATTAAAAATAATTAGGCAACTCTCCGCGAGAGATTACTTAAATAAGTTAATAAATGAAAGCTAATAGCTCATGTCTTTGAACACTCTAAGAGACGGAGCCAAAATATGAATTTCCCCTCCGGCAAATTGAATTAAAATTATAAATTATATTAACTATTAACTTAATACAGTCTTGAAGGATAATACAGAATAAAATTAACTCAATTCCACGATTGAGTTAAATTCTCGAAATCGTAAACGAAAGGAAAGTTGGGTCTTTTTCCCTCGATTGTTACCAGATCATTCCATGCGGTAGCTACAAGTACTTAAGGCGGCAAAATGGCGGCGACGCCATGACATCTAAACGAAATTAATTCGGATTTTCTTCCACAATCAGGCGTTATACAATTGCCGTGCGGTAGTTGCAGGAATAAAATTTCTGCTCAGTAAACATCCGTCGAAATTGATGATAAATACAAACGAAACATTACCAGTGCTTCCTGCGGAATCATCGACTAGACATTAGTCTTTGGCATCAACGGTAATCTCTGATAAAAATTGGCAAGGAGCACCGAACAGAATTTTCCCTGCAGCTAACAACCGCTTCAAGCGACTCACCGACAGAAAGTGAAAGTTGCATGTCACACCGTGGGTAATGTGAAAGGTGCCACTGCCATCTAACGGCAACAGGTAATAACGCAGTTGTTTAATTCTACTAATTATGAGATATGTGGCATCATAAGCGGACAACCAATAGGGAGAATAAAAGATAATTAAACACGCGAAAGGGGATATAAACAAAAGAACTAAAAATAAATTACTGGCGATAGTGACTTATTTCTCACGAACGTTAGCGTCACACAACTACACGAGATGGCGCTGGGTGGTCAACCATGAAGTAATTATTTAAAACTTAATTAACAAGCGTATAATTACAGAAAATTCCAAAGAACAAACATTATTCCAACGTAAAATGGTAATACGTAATACCCGGAATTCATAAAACAAGCTAAACAACAGTCCTAAAATTCGAAGGAAGTGTACCACGAATATTAAATGCCAAACAAAGTCCAAGGCATGGAAAATAAGCGTAAGACCATAAAAAAACGTAACAAAACATTACAAAAATTTACCATAGTCATACAAACAACTCTCAACCAATAGATTCTTCATCTTTTTTTTAAATATTTTAATATTACTACTCTCCCTGATTTGTTGTGAAAGACCATTGTAGACAGACAGACGGCAATACATGGGGGATCTCCGAAAAGCCGCCGATTTATGTACCGGGACACTAAAATTATCCTTTGTTCTTGTTGGATAATCATGAAAGTCACTATTTCTTTTAAATTTGTCTTTATGTGTGAAAGCAAAGATAGAGCACTTATACAGAAACACAGATGGAAATGTCAAAATTCTGTGCAAGGTAAATAGCGGACGACACGAATCCATGGGTCCCCAAACCTAAAATCAGCCGCACAAGACTTTTCTGAGCAACAAATATGCGATTCACATTATCTCGCGACGAATTGCCCCACAATATGACATTGTAACTCAGATGCGAATACGCGATGGCATAATATATCTCTAATAATTGCTGAGAATCCATAGTATTTTTAAGTTTCAAAATGGCGTAATACTCGCTATTGAGTTTACCGACCACGTCTTCCACATGCCTTTCCCATGAAAGATCAGGCTGCAGGAATACTCCTAGAAACCTAGTAGTAACCCCGATATCCTCTATTTTTTTCCGGGTATGGAAATGTATAACTGTTGTCTTATTCATACTTAGCATAAGGTTGTTGAGATCACGCCATTTCTTCATTTCGCTTATAGCTTCATCTATCAACATCTGCATGCCATCCCCCGTCACAGAAGACACCAAGATCGAAGTGTCGTCAGCAAAACTAACTGTATAACCAGTCGTTGATTACTGCAACTAATTATAAAAGTGCAACATCTTCGGTTATATAGGCTTCGCTGGGAGAGAGGCAATATAAGTAATTAAGTAATATTCGCAGATGATATACCTTAGTCACAGGATTCTTGCAGCGACATTTGCATACTACCCCACCAGTCCAGATCCCCCTCCCCCCGCCACGTATAAAATTACTGATGACCTAAGTGGCAATTATAATACGGCTCGAGGGTTGCAAAGTCAAAATTCAAAATCAACTAGAAAATTCAAAATGATTCCCCAATTAACTATATCATACCACTTGCGTTGCAGCTTATCATCCGGGCTGCCGCTAAGTCAGTCGAAACCGGCTTAGGACAAAGTAGGTGTTTAATTTGGAAATAGAGTGTCATCACTATTTAAAGCCCTTCAAAGATACAGTTAGCGAATACGTAGATGTTACATGGGTATTCTGTTGTATATAGGGGAACGGTAACAACAAAATAACACAAAAAGAAAAATCCAGTAGTCCAATAATCAAAAGTTTAATTCGGTAATGATATACAGCGACATAAATACTACTGAATAAAAATCAATAGCAGAATTGAATTAACTTATGACAATTTACAGTGACGTGCGACAGCAAATGAGAAAATAAAAGTAAAAATTTACTGAATGTATTCCAGAGAATAAATAACATCAACAATATGAAATCAAATAATGAAATTTTACAGGCTGGACTTGTAAACCGCAAGAATTTTAGTAACATAATTAAAAAATGCGTTTCTTTTTACACGTAAAAGTATTACTATTACCGAAAACAAGTAAAAAGAAATAAGGCGCAATTCACACGCAACAGTATGCCAGGCAAAGTATCAATTTAATTCGAGATATAGTATTTTAAAGTACAAAGAAGAAGAATATGAAACTCGCAGGATAGTTATATTGCATATTATCTTGTCATCAGTTAATATTTCATCAGTGTATTATTGCAGATATACGAACAACGTAAAAGTGCCTTATCGTAGTCCAGAACTATATATACGTTTAAACATTCTACTTGGCGTTTTCCGCACGTCATTTATTCTGTAAAAAAATATTAACACGTTTCTTTCGTCTGGTTTCGTGTTAACGCACGAACCCAAGCGAGGTGTTTCCACTTTTGTTTCGATTTTTTAATAAGATTATTTTTAATATACCCAGAGCCAATGCGAAAGAGAAAACAAAAGGAATACAGTTCAAAATACCCATCAACATTATTTTTTTTACACTTGATCAATTACTCTAATTAATTCATTAATGTTATGCGCGAAACATACGTATAATGAATGCTCTTTTCAAAGGTTAGCCTATTTGATTCTAACCCCTCTAATCGATATTTGACATTTCTAATTTATTAATAGAACACACTCTCTGCGTTTAAATAATATATTTTTATTATTAAATTTACGGAGATATATGTCAAGTATACGATTCCTTTGTTCTTGTACAATTCGAATTCAATGAGTCGCATAAAAAATATTATATATAAAACGGAATCTTAATTTTATTTTAGAAACATGTACATTCATTAATTGATTGTTCTTCTTATCTATTACTGATTCCAGATATTTCAAGCTTTCTAAGTCTATGATTATTTGTCATTTTACACTACGTTTAAAACGCGAGAGTTACTAGTAGCAGCAGTTAAGGACTCCTATGTGCGATAATAAAAATACAAAATAAGTCAAAAAAACGGGAAAAAAAATCCAACTCTTTTTGTGACTCAACTACCTGTAACTTCACCCTATCACTCTGTCCGCCACCGGCTCAGTTAAAGATGATGGGGGTTTTACAATCGGTGAAATAATTAGCGCCACTGATACGTTAAGGTCTGTCAAGGTCATACACGTATAAGACCGCTAAATGACAAAACAAATGCTATAGCTCAACGAATTCAACCAAATCTTCAAAATTTGGTTGAATTCGTTGAGCAATAGCTATTTTTAAAATGGATTGCACGTGCTGGTTTGTTAATCTAGATCTTTCCGCCGATTTATTATTTTTCAAAGTTGAAAATAGTTGTTCGCACAAATATCTGCTACCAAATATAGCAAAAATACGCCTAATTACACATAACACATTGGGATATCGGTCCATTGATAAATAATTATAGAAATTTGGTATTTCAACTTTGATATATTTTTGTTTCAATATGCAATCACAGTGAATTTCGATTAATTTCAGTTGTAAATTATCATCAACAGTTTCAACATCAATTGATAGAGGAAAAGTAAATAGGTGAAACTGATTTTCGCATTTCTTGAAATCCAAAAATCTTTTTTTTAATTCATTTTCTAATAATTTAATTTGTTTGGCATATTTTGAAAATTTAAATTCTGATGATTTTTGTAGTAATGACTGGCAACATTCAAAATAGGATAAATTTTCTTTTTGAATTTGTTTTTGCCAAAGTATTAATTTCTGTTTAAAAACGTTAATATTGTCAAATAACATAGAAACTACTTGCTGTTTACCTTATAACTTAATATTAAGTTGACTAAGTTAATTTGTAATGTCAACTGAAAAACCCAGGTCCTTTATCCATCGATCATCTTTTAATATTCCACATTCATAATTTTTTGATTCTAAAAAAATAATAATTTCGTCCAGGAATTCAAAGAATTGCTTTTAAACTTTATGACTGGAAAGCCATCGAAATTCTGTGTAATACGATAGATTGGTGCATGTATTATCTTCCTATGTCTTTAATTTTTTTTATATGAATTGGCGATGATAATGCCTCGTGCACGAATATAATTTACAATTTTAGTGACAGTTTTTAGAACCTGATCGATATTTAAAACTTTGGAGCACAATGTTCGCTGATGAATGATACAATAAAAATGTTGAAAATAAGCATTAACTTGTTCTTTGCATTTTTCTTTTAATTTTGCAACAACTCCTTTAAGAACACCAGTCATGGCAGGGGCATCATCAGTTGCAAGACAAACTAATTTTTTTAACGATAAATTATATTTTATCAAAACTTCCATAAGTGCGTTAAAAATATCAGCTCCAGTAGTTGTATCGCGCATAGGAATAATTTCCAGAAGCTCTTCACTTACTTTTAAGCTCACATCACATCCGCGAATAAAAACAGCCAGCTGAACGGTATCCTGCGTATCTGTACTTTCGTCAATTGCAATGGAATAAGTCTCAAATGTTGGTATTATTGACTGTTTTCTTAAATTTCCGGCTATATCATCAATTCTGCTTGCAACGGTGTTTCGAGTTAAGCTAATATTTTTGAATTTTTTTAATTGTTCTGGACACAATATTTCTGCTGTTTCAATAATGCATTCGTGAATAAATTCCCCGTTATTGAATGGTTTCGACTCTCTTGCAATTAAATGTGATAACAAATAACTAGTTTTTACAGCAGCTGTGTAATCTTCAATAGGTTTAACAAATATACTTTGTTGTTTTTTAAGTGTCAACTTTAATTCTAACAATTTATCTTCACGAAGTTTCACAATATATTTGTTGTAGATTACTTTATGATTTGTATCGTAGTGCCTTTTAATATTGTATTCTTTGCAAACTGCAATAGAGTTTCTACATATTAAACATAAAATTTTATTTTTTGCAAAAATATTGAAATTCCCATTTTCTGATGTCTTGAAAATTGTTGCGTACACACTTTTAGAACGCTGTATTCGTTGCAACTAAACTGCACAGTAAACTGCATCCTGTTACGTTGGATATCGGCAGTTTTCGTGCACATTCGACAAAGTTCGACAATGATAGTTCATGGCCCACCCAAGAGGTGCGCTATTGTCGTTTTAACCCGCGATATTCAAAAATAATATTGTAAATTTTATAATATCACTATATCCCAAGACATCGTATTTTGTTATAAGTGTCATAAGTAATAAAATTCATATATAAAATAATCACTTTATGACACTTATAACAAAATATGATGTCTTGGAAAAATCTTTTGTAGATTAAATGAAAAATAATTCATTTTACCAACCTTGCCGGCCCCCAGACAACTTGTAGGCGGGCCGCGGGTTTGACATGCCTGTTCTATAGCTTAAACGAAGGATGGGGGACGGATGTAGCGCCAGATTGTGCTATCGCCGTCCCTGTTTATTACATATAACACTTTTATAGAAGCTGAACTAGGATGGAAACTTTTTGGTAGCACCTCGTATTTTAACATCCCCCTATATGTAGTTTTTATAGAAAGCCTTTGCCTTTATTTTCAATATTAAATTTAAAGCTAAACATTTTCTTCAATTTCATTTTAGTATCAAACAATTTCCATTTTGATCGCATCATTAAATTACATAATAACAGGTAGCAATGTCGTATCATGTATGTTGAACGCTGACAAACATAGTATTTCCAATAACCCAGCTCAGGCCCGTAAAACTCTTTTATTACACCCCCATGTAGAGCATGTTGTATTCAAAATAGTCGTTTGTTTTCCTTTTTCTTTCCCGTCCTGGGTGACGCATGAAATCCCCGTGAAAGCGGTAAAATAAACTTTTATCTCGACTGAAGGGAAGAAACTTTTTTTTGGCTCCGATATATTGTCACTATGCGTATAACAATAGTATTGCCAAGCTTTAATCCATCTGTTGTTTACAGAACAACCGGGAGTCCACAGGCCAAATCACCTGCCGGAAGCAGTTCAGGTGCCATACCTTCGGAAGCGAGAACGCCCACTGCGCCCAACAAGGCCCTGCAAAATGTCAAAGGAGATCACCCTTCGGTAAGTGCCGTTATTGACTTTCTCCCAGACGATGCGGGAGAACACCCCAGCATTTTCCCTGCGTTTTCTTTTTGTCGATTTCTTTACGATTGTGGGCAATCAATTCACAAAGACCACTCCTACTTATATTAAATACAGTTCATTTAATTTTCTTTAATTAAATAAAAAAATGATTTTTTACACAGTCCTCATTTTTCTTGTATAATATCTCTTTATAATATATACGAGGATGATTTAAAAGAAACTTAAGTAGTTACTCGCCTATTAAGGCTACGGTTGAAAAGGTTTTGGTGGGTGAGAAATATGCCAAAAAATAGCATTTTACTTTAAGTTTTTCGAACTGTTGAAAGCAAAACACTTAAAACGTATGCGTTGAATTAATAGATTAATGTTTAACGAAGTAAACGGGTATAACACCTTGTAAATTAAGTTACACAGAAAATTTGTACGCAATAGAGGTACTTCACATAGTACATATATTTATATATATTTTACTAACAATAGCTATTTATATTGTAGTGGTCTCGGCTGTGGAAATAATCTATAGGTAATGTTAGCAGATAATACAATGAAAAGAATGTAAAATCAATTAAGCTTATATGTAAGATTAGGTTAAGTTAGAATAAGGATACAGTATGTGTATGTTTGTATTAATGTTTACTGTGTCATCATATTAGAATATACATTATTAATTGCTTGTACAACACACTACCGTACATCACAAGGAACTATCAATGCAAACCTTGTCATTGTGTCAATCTGTAATCAAAGGAAAAACTGATTAGTATCCTTTGTTTGTTTATTTCTGTATAGAGCCTTTATAATTGCTATCTTGATAGCAATTATCCAACAGATACAAGTATAATTACAGAACAAAAATTATATTCATAATAAACCCACTTGTTTTCAGATATTTAGATATTTTGGTAAGAACCACAAGAGTCACGTTTTTTCCTTGGATAAACTAGATCAGTTTGTTTTGGTACACGCCATAACCTCCAGAGTATATTTGTAGTAAATATATAGCACATATTAAACGAAAGACCTAGTATTGGAATTTAAGTACAAAACAATAGCCAAAATAAATGTCAATAATAGTAGGCTCGACGATATAATCCAGTCATATTTTTAGCACGTGATTTTAAAGATTGTTCAGCGATTACCAAGTAGTTGATAATGCTTTGGAGAGATGGCATTACTTAAGGATTGATATTTTGAGGTTATCAGAATCAGAAAAATCTAGTTATGTGACGGCCTTATTTCTCGCAGCGATAGCGAGATCCAGTTGACCTCTGTTTAGATAACGTTAAAATGGATCAAACAAAAGGAGGGAAATTTAAACGTTATATATTTCATTTTCTATTCACGTTAATAATGTTTATTTTTCACTTTAAATGCTCGGAGATAAAATAGTAGATGTATTTTAAAATAAAATGTGCTACACTTGCTATGTTTTAATTTATTTAAAGTGAAGAATAAAAACTATTAAAGTAAGTAAAGTCGGCAGATTTATAGTAGTTTATACAACGAGTCAATAATGACAGATATTATTCCCGAGAGCTGAATTTACTCCCGAGCCGCGTAAGCGGCGAGGGAGTAACTCAGCTCGAGGGAATAATAGTCATTATTGCGAGTTAGTATACACTACTTTATCGACGACTAACTGAAAATTACTAAAAAAAATCAAAATAAGTAAACGAAAATGTCAGATTACTATATCAATATGACGTTTGATGGTTAGGCAGTCAGTAAAATGGCCGGACTTGTCTATCGTTACTATGACAACGTTAGGAACGTTATGTTCTTATTGGCGGAATGCAGTGAATAATGGTAACGTTATGGCCCATTATATGTTCTTATTGGCGGAATGCAGTGAATAATGGTAACGTTATGGCCCATTATTCACTGGTCGCATTTCATTATTCCCTACGGGTATTATGAGTGTTATTATTAGCCAATATTGATTAATATAATACATACTTTATTGTTTAGTCGTCGATAAAATAATTTTATACACTATATATAATAACTATATAATAAATTAGAAACACGTCTTTTTAGTAGTGCTTTATTTTTATATGAAAAGTTACTTCCATTTCAAAATCTTAGGGAGAAATCATTCTCAATTATTCTTACATTTGAACTTAAATCATTCCTGTTTTCATTATGGCGGTAGACGGAATTTCTGTAATTTTCAGACATATTTCTTTCCCAGTTTCAAAACTATATATATCCCAAAAAATTTGTTGGTGGTTGTTCATTTACCTTACTTTCAAAAAACAAATTTATGCATGAAATTCCTTTTCATTTTTGTCAAATTTGCAACATAACTTCACTTCACCGGCATAATTCACTAGGGGTTCTAGACAAAGTATCAACAATTAAAGGAATTACTCGAATTATGACAAAAATACATAAGTATAATTATAATAAATAGACAACTAACAAGTATATGTTATAATAGTGATAAATATTACAATATTAATAAATGTCAATTAAAGCGTATGCAAAAACGACTCATTAGTGGCACTTCTAGGGTTATAATGATATGTCAAGCTAGCGCTAACTAATTATAGAACTAATTTTGTGTTTGTATCACCTGACAACTACAGACAGAAATAAAACTCTGTCTCCGCGCTCTCTATTTACCATTTCTCCCCTTGGTGGCATTCTCCATCTGAAACTCGTGCTAGAACTAACAATAAACCTACAAACCTGAATACTAACGTTGTACATGAACCTTGCCAAGCATGGCTAACACAATTTAAAAGTTACAGGAGAGTCAATGAAGTGTCCAAATGGAAAGTCATTAAATTCATAAACTCCACTATATATTTCTCAAAGTATTAACAGTATACAAACATTGAAAATTCTTCTTTGGAAACAATAATTTGTTGATAGGTTTAGCAATACTGACATGTAGACATGAACATTGAAGGTTATCATAGAAATCACTGCCATGGTGAGCATATCTATTAATGATGATATTGCCTTCATATTTTGAAGAAGATTTGTTATAGATTGTGATTCATAGCTTCACCACCATGCTTTTGAATCAAGCAGCAGTCTCCACAGTGGACATATAATCTTAAATATGCTCCAATGCTGTTCGCAAATCATATTTTGTAACTCTACTAGACTAGGCCTTACCATCTCTATTATATAGATCTAGCCTCGAGTAAGTTATTCTCCAACTTGTTCCTTCCTGGTAAGACCTGATGATCCAATACTTTGATGTGCTTGTGAAAAGCTATTACAAAATTGTATAAGGGCACCATTACTGGTCCAATTGCGTTGGAATTGAACAGGAATACATTGAAAAATAATTTAAAAAATGGCGTAATGATATATTTCGTCTTAATGTAAGCTATAAGAATCCTCTGCCAGCCAGGCCAGACTTATAAATAGCACAATGCTTCTGCGAGTTACTTGAAAATATCGCTAATTAATGAAATGTAAGTAGCTTTGATAATAAAACAATTTCAATAGTTTTTTACTATGTAATGCTACTTGAATTTGACACTGTTGCTATAAGAAAAAAGAATTGTTGATCCATTCTTTTCAACAAACTATAAAAAATGAATGTTAGAGTTGAATCCTCAATATCGACCATTTTGTTTTCCTATTTTCTCCACGAACTTGATGTAGTATGTCTTTGTTTTTTCAGAAAAATAACTAGAATAGTAAGTATACATATTTGTAAATGTCTGAAAGAATTTTTTTTTAAAAAAAGTTATCAAATTATGGAAATAACTATGTCGCGAGAAAATATATGTTTCTTTCAATGTGTCTTTGAAGTTGTTCCACGTGCAGAAACTCTTTTATGTGTTCTTTTCTCTTTAGAGACTCCCCAGTAATAGTAAAAAGCGCTCGCGCCCGAAACCCAACAGGTTGCGTCTATATTTCAAAAGGGATTTCGATTTAAACGGATTTATTTGAGTGAAGTGGAAATTCTTACGTCTCTTTCTTTCTTCATCTTTTTCTTTCATTCCTATCACCGGGCGCTTACGTTTGATGCATCGACCGCCTTCGAGCCACGAAAACCCGAGAGAATTTAATTTTTTTTAATGCGGTAAAAGGAAACGTATTTTCATATTTCCTCTTGTAATTTTTTCCTTCGATGTATTTCAGCATTAGTGGCGAATTTTTTCACCTAAAGAGAATAAAATAATACTCCTTTCAAAAAGGTGTGAATTGTAAATAAGCGAAGATGGAAGTAAACACTTCACGGCAATATATTGCTTTATGAGGACTTGTTTAACACTAATTCTTGTTTATCGTAAGGTACTATAATTTTGACGAGACTACCACAGAGGTCTCTGAATTGCGATAATTAATTAAACATTATAAGTTAATTATTTAATAGCTGCCACAGTAAACCCTTTTAACAGCGGTCACTCTAATAATAGCGACTTCTCAACACATTCTAAAAGTAACATTAATGTATTAATCGGTAAACTATTATAAATTTATACTTGCAATTCAATTTCAAACTATAGTAATTTTTTTATTACGGTATTACGGTTATTATGTTTCGCACATAAAGTGAGGTAAAATTCCTTCATTCTGTACTTAACACATAATCACAGTTTATTATATGTAAATATGTTATAAAGGAGCATTCACTACGTTTTAAATATCAGGGAATGACTTTTCTCGACAGTGCAGCAGTAGCTCACACACCACATGCACTGTTAGATGGGGTGTATAACATAAACTACTAAGATGATTTCCCTATTTCTCTTTGCACGCACTGCATTTGCTTCAGTAGAAAATGTATTTTAGTTATCGCTGCTCATATATTGTGTTAGTTTATGTTTAACTGTGATATTGGTACATATGTACAATTACTCTTTCGTTAAAAAAACGTTTGTCTCTTAAAGATAAATTTGTTGTTATTGTGTAAAGTGAAATATTTCGTATCAGTGCCAAAGAGTTACCTGAAAAGTTTGGTGTTGCAAGGTCACATGTTAACGAGATTATAAAAAGCAAATCCGAATTAAAGAGGCTCTTTGAGAATGTGTAAATACAGAGCAAAGAGAATATTTACAAAAACTGAAGGTTCGGCGAAAGAGCAAGTAGTGTATAGCTTTACAAAACCAATTTTAAGGTTTTGTAAAGGTATAAATAAAAACTTGTCTATATATGGATTAATAAAAGCAATAGCTTTGGAAACAGCCGAATAAATGAGGGATTTTAAAGCTTCAAATGGGGTGGCTTGGAATATAATGACAAAGATATAGTATAAGCTTTAAAACCATTTGCGGCGGGGCAGCTGATGTTTCCTCAGAGGCTGTAGAAGGTTAAAAAGCGAAGCTGCAAATAATATTCACGAGAAAAATTTTATAACGCCAACAAAACCGGCCTTTATTGTCGTGCAAAATGCAAAATATTCATTCTAAAAAGAGATAATGTACTAGTACAAAAACTGTAAAACAAAGATTGACAATTTTATTTTAGGCAAATATGGAAGGTAGCATGGAAAATCCGCTAATCATTGGAAAAAGCAAAAACCCTCGTTGTTTTAAAAGATCTACTATTGACAAACTACCACTTGAATAGGCTTGGACGACAAGATTATTTTCTGCCACCAAATACCACATCTTATTAAGATCAGAGAATTATCTACAACTTCAAAATGACATACAGAAAATTTCTTGTCAAAAGACCTAACATTTACATACAGTTAAAGTTCTTTTAAAGATACAGAAAAAAACATTAATTTAACGTGCGCTTAAATTTGGATCTAAAATTTCAAAATGTTTTGCAGAACCAAGATTCTTGAAAAAGGTCAACCAAACAAAGATTTTGATGAAAAAGCGAAATTTCACTAATCCAGATTTTTCCTACGCATGGTTTAGAGCTGGAAAATCTTGAATTTATTGATGACAATGCCTTGACAGTGAAAGTGGTGTTAACGTCAAACATTAAAGGTATCCGATAAATTAACATGATTTTCAAAAAAAAACTAAAAATTTAAACTAAATTCAATGAAAAAATATATCAAAAAATTTACATAACTTGTACGTACATAACATATGCAGTAAAGGTCTCATTTATAAATAGACATTATGCTGTGGTATTTTTTTTTGTAAATAAATAAATAGATAAATAAAGAGACCAAACAAATAAAAAAATCAACAAAAATAAAATATCACTATGTTTATTTTAAATAAATATAAATTTACATGTTAGATATAAATTATAATTTAATATTTCAACAAAATAAATACAGAATAATTCACTAATTTATATAAAAATATATTTATATAATTCAAATTGTACCATAACGATGGGTACTCACTCAAATTGATGACTATGCAGTAAAACACACGTCAATGCAATATGGGTTGCATACCCATAAAAATAATAGCACACAATTAAAAATAGAATGGATAAAAATATAAAACAATGTTAAATAAATTAGAGCACAAAATTGTGTTAAATGCCATACAAAACATGATGCTTAAATACTGACCTCAGTTTTAAAAAAAAGGATATGTAATGATTTGGACATTATTATTAGTGATTAATAAAAAGTAGGTCACTCGGTGACACATTCTCTGGCAGTAATAATAACCGATGAATAGAACCCTGCGTTCAGCATATTGCGATAATAATAAACACTATGACTAGAACAAAGGTCTAGATACATAAATAAAAATATATTTCACTTATTTCACAGTCACAAGATCAATTGTATTTTCTTCCGTATGGGACACCAAAATGCATACAAAAGTATATGATTTACTTGTTTTCGATATACACCAACGCATCCAGAATGTAAATATTGTGGCCTGGTTCACCATTAAAAATAAAACATTATGTTGGTTATGCAATCTCACTGATATTCACAGAATAAAAGATATTGTTGAATACACATTTCAATATGCGATTTGTAAATAGTTCCTTATATATATATATACTTCAGGAGATTCCAAGCTAGAAATAAATAAAACATTAGTCAGTATACAATATAAGACAATAAAAGAATACCTACCAATAGATAAAAATCAATCAAAGGTCCAGAGAATAGAAAAATATAGAATATGTAAATAACAACAATAGTAAACATGGCGGAAAGAAAGTCACATGACCACGTGACCTCGATAGTTATAAAAATAAACACGGAGGGCGCAGCAGACCAAAAAATTTAAACTGAACGACAATTTAAAACAAAATAAATCGTTCGTCGGATGTTAATCGGTATAAAAAGGCCTGCACCGGCAAAAATTGGGGAGTCCATCGGTAGATCTTCAAGACTTAAAAAAGAAAAAGAAAAGAAAGTGCTCCAAGAAATAAAAATCTAAAAGGCATAAACGCCTTTAAGATATAAACGCTGCCGAATAGAACGTGTGACACGCGACATAAACGAAAAGTGCGCGTTATAAATAAAGGCGCGAAATATTGGACCTCACAAAGCCGCCACAATAAATTCGATTAAAAAAATGGAGGGCACGGACTACCAAGAAGAGTTTGAAATGTTATACAACCAAGAAAAGTAAGTACAAGCACTAAAAAAAAAAAAAAAAACTCCATCTTGCAATCCTATAAATAAATAAATAAAGGAATCTTCATGTGTGTTTCATAAATTATCGTGCAACAAAATTTTAGAATGTTATTTAAATGATTAAATAAATTCTTCTTTGGGTAAGCTTTGGGTTGACGTGCGAATCTTAACTCAAGGCGACTCAACGGAGCATTAATAAATTTTCCGGATAGCAACAAAATTTTAGAATGTTATTTAAATGATTAAATAAATTCTTCTTTGGGTAAGCTTTGGGTTGACGTGCGAATCTTAACTCAAGGCGACTCAACGGAGCATTAATAAATTTTCCGGATAGCAACAAAATTTTAGAATGTTATTTAAATGATTAAATAAATTCTTCTTTGGGTAAGCTTTGGATTGACGTGCGAATCTCAATTCAGGGCGACTCAACGAGGCGTTAACGTTTTTAATTGAATAACGATAGCTTCGAAGTAGTATAGGAAACGTCTAATAGTTCCTCCTTGGTTAAATCTCGATTTTGACGTGCGAATCTCAGGTCGAGATGATCCAATGAGGATACATCGGTAAAAATAAAGAAAGTGAACTTAATAAAATTTTCCTTGACACATGAGCATACATGAAGAATAAGCGTAGTGATTTTTTTTTAATTATTTACAATTTCTTAAAGGACAAAGGATTGCAAGGTGCTTGTACCGTTGATAAAGAGGATTGAATATAATAATGAAATAAATAAAGTATTGTATTATATAATAATAAGAATATTTACTCAATGTTTTATAAATTTATTCTAAAAATAAAATAAGTTGTGCTGACATTCAATATCTACTTATTTATACCCATCCCAAAGGAGAACATAAGGAAAGTAAACATCACTATCACAGCTAGAACTCACAATAAGTACAAGGCTGCGACACATTACCCGTTATAGAAACAAAGAAATTCACACTTAGACCCTGAGACTATTAAAGTATATTAACTTATTAATTTATCTATTGGTTATTAACCAAAGTAGAAAAGGTCACAGCATAAATTTGGCGCCCATACGTAGTAGGCTTATCGTTGGCCAACATTTGATTTGGCACTCAACGATAAAAGGCTGTGTGAATTTACTTTCCTTATAACGCCATAAGCACACAATATTCTCCTATTGGGACAGGGTGAATAAGAGTTAGAAAATAAAAATATAAAAATAAAAATGGCTGATGAAAATAATAAGAATAAAGGCGAAAAACCTGAAATGGTTGAAGATAAGGAAACAAGACCACAGTTTACCAGATACAGAGATAATTCTCGCAGCAACCGTTCAACCTCTAGCTCAGAATCAGAGAAACAAGAGTTGGAAGGTGATCAAGTGGAAGAACCGATCGTTGGAAGTACATCTCTCAAGAGAACAACCGAAAAATCATCGGAAGTTAAAATGGACAATTTGCTTCAAGTTCTATTACACATGAAAGAAGATCTAAATAAAAAATTGGATCAAAACAAAGAAGAAATGAAAGAAAACAATGAGAAATTATATAAAAATTTGAAAGAAGAAATAAAATCAAACAATAAAAATTTGAAAGAAGAAATCAAAGCAAACAATGAAAATCTGGAGGAGATCAACTTAAAAATTGACAAGGGATTCCAAGATTTTCGAACAGAGATGCGTCAGTTAAATGCCAATTTAGAAAACAAAATAACACAGTCTGTGTCAGGTTTAACCAAAGTAATAAGGGACAATGCAAGAAAATGTGAGAATACGTACAGATCACTGATAAACGGAACAAATGACAGAATGGACGAAACGAAAGGACGATTTGAAGAAGAAGAATCATTAGAAAATAAAATAACAAACACCAACACAACGAACAACGAAGAAATTATGAGGAATATGCCAACCCATGAAAATGATGCACAAATAGTAACAAAAGTCAAAGAAGCCTCCACAATAATACATATATGGAGAAGAACCAAATACATGGATTCCAATAAGAAAATTTTGAGAACACATTTGGATACGTTGTTATATGAAGAAGAAGATGACAAAAATTCACATCTATACATTTCATGGCAAACATTAGAAATATTCATAGGAGCAGGAAAATACACAGGTTCATGGAAACGACAGGCACTTAATATACAAATTGGAAAAGTTAAAAAGACACACAAAGAAGTCAACACACTGAGGGGCACCGAAGAAGTTGCACTGATGGAAAAGGGAAGGATGAATATAGCAACGGAATTAAATAAAGAAAATCAAGTATGACTTTACCACTCAGTAAATACACGTTCAAGTAACCAAGAAGATAGGGAACTTAGAACACCAACGACGTACATCGAGGATATACTTCGGCATAACAAGAACATTATTGACTTTCGCCTCAAGATTTTGGGAAAATAAATTCCCAATAAATCAAGGAGCACGGCGGAGGATAAAGAGGCGTCCTTCGATGGTGCGTTGCGACACCACTCCAACCTTAGCTGACTTCAACACCAAAGCCTAAGACAGGAGCACGGCGGAGGATAAATAGGGGACCTCCGATGGGACATGGCCATCCCACTCCAACCTTAGCCAACTACAACAACCCCAATCAAAAGGAAAATAAAACACAAGACATATACAAATACAAAGATCAAATGAAAGTACCACTGAACTACCACACATATCAATCAAAATTGGGGAAGAAAAATAAATAAAATAAAAGCCACTCGACCACAGCGTTATGAATGAAAATTTAGAGAAACAAGGACGGTATATACCTATAAAGAAGATTAACTTGATCACAGCAAACAAAAAACCTTTGATAACCATTGATAAAGTTTTCTGCGTTAATGTTAAAATTAATGATTTAAACCTACTAACAGAATTTGTAGTAGTACAGAATTTAAATTGCAATTGCATATTGGGAATGGACTTTTTAAGTCAATATAGCACAAAACTGGATATGAAGGACAAGACTTTTCACATAAGAAATATGATAATTCCATGGAGCGAAGAAGCACCAGAAAAGAAAATTTTAATTGATAATTATATGTAGAAGAAATAGAAAAGGAACTCACGCAAGAAATGATTGACAATTCATATGACAATAAATGTGCGCATCTCGTGAAGCATCCAAAGAATAAGGACTTCACATCAAAAGGGGATGGTACAAGTATAAATTGCAATGAAAAGTATAAAAATCATGTGAGCAATCTTTTAAATAAGCACAAGAGACTAGTTGACGACAGTCCTGGCTTGGCAAAGAAATTACGAGCATAAGCTCGAGGTAAATGAAAAAGAAACCCTTCTATGTGAAAACCTATCCAATTCCCAATAAACACAAGAAGCAAGTGAAATTAGAAATCAAAGAAATGCTGAAGAACAATATAATGGAAAAAGCAGAAGCGAACTTTATCAGTCCAATTGTCGCTGTAAAAGAGAAAATTATAGAAGATTCAAAAGAAACTTTATTAATGAAGTACACAGATGCCCAGTGGTTTGCTACGATAGTTTTAAAAGATTCTTTTTGGGCTGGTAACATTAAGAAAATAAAAAGAAAATACTATTTCTTCAAGATAAATTCCCCGACTGATATGTGGAAGGCAATAATATTTTATACATGCATATCAATTGTAGGCTTAATTGATGCCACACAAAAGATATTGAACCCACACGAAGAAGATATTTCCAATTTATTATATATT
This sequence comes from Amphimallon solstitiale, assembly GCA_963170755.1. NCBI lineage: Eukaryota > Metazoa > Arthropoda > Insecta > Coleoptera > Scarabaeidae > Amphimallon > Amphimallon solstitiale. Next base: position 104,214,490 of record OY720677.1, on the reverse strand, counting down.
TGTATGTGTTTCATTTTAAATAAATTAAGTACCATTTTCCTATTGAAAATGAAAGGTGTAAAATTCAAATTAAGCCATCAAACAAAAATGAAGGGAGTAAAGTTTAAAAATAAAATTCACACGATGGAGAATATGAACCATAAGAAAAATAAGAAAGGGATAGCTCCCAGGATTATATTATTTAAGTTAGACAAATAAAATATTAAGGAAATAAAAAGGCATAGCTCCCAGGATTATATTATTTAAGTTAGATATAAATAGATATTAAGGAAATAAAAAGGGACAGCTCCCAAGATTATATTATTTAAGCTATGTAAATAAATATTAAGAAAATAAAAAGGGATAGTTCCCAAGATTATAGTACTTAAGTTAGAATAAATAGATATTAAGAAACAAAAAGGGATAGTTCCCACATAAAAATACAATAAATTTAGATGTAAGAATATTAGCTAAGTAAAAGTTTAGAAAAATACCATTAAGTGAAGAAAAATGCAATATGCGCATTACATTCATAGTCAACTATGGCATATCGACAATTTTCTTAACTTGGGATATGCTGTGGTATTTTTTTTTGTAAATAAATAAATAGATAAATAAAGAGACCAAACAAATAAAAAAATCAACAAAAATAAAATATCACTATGTTTATTTTAAATAAATATAAATTTACATGTTAGATATAAATTATAATTTAATATTTCAACAAAATAAATACAGAATAATTCACTAATTTATATAAAAATATATTTATATAATTCAAATTGTACCATAACGATGGGTACTCACTCAAATTGATGACTATGCAGTAAAACACACGTCAATGCAATATGGGTTGCATACCCATAAAAATAATAGCACACAATTAAAAATAGAATGGATAAAAATATAAAACAATGTTAAATAAATTAGAACACAAAATTGTGTTAAATGCCATACAAAACATGATGCTTAAATACTGACCTCAGTTTAAAAAAAAAGGATATGTAATGATTTGGACATTATTATTAGTGATTAATAAAAAGTAGGTCACTCGGTGACACATTCTCTGGCAGTAATAATAACCGATGAATAGAACCCTGCGTTCAGCATATTGCGATAATAATAAACACTATGACTAGAACAAAGGTCTAGATACATAAATAAAAATATATTTCACTTATTTCACAGTCACAAGATCAATTGTATTTTCTTCCGTATGGGACACCAAAATGCATACAAAAGTATATGATTTACTTGTTTTCGATATACACCAACGCATCCAGAATGTAAATATTGTGGCCTGGTTCACCATTAAAAATAAAACATTATGTTGGTTATGCAATCTCACTGATATTCACAGAATAAAAGATATTGTTGAATACACATTTCAATATGCGATTTGTAAATAGTTCCTTATATACAGGGTCGTCCAAAAGTCTGGATTCACGTGGATTTTGAGTAAACTATTCACTTTTTTGGAAAACTGAATTCTGTATCTTGAATGGGAATAAAATTGCAACTCAATAGTATTTTTTATTTCAAAAAAGTTGTTTATAATTTTGAGATAAAGTTAATAACAATGTTTTTTTAAATGGAAACCTACCGTGATTTTTATTTCAGAGAGAGTACTTTCGATAAGAATTGCATTGGCATAGAAATTTTGGCTATAAACCTTACGATTATTGTTTAAATTAATATTAAATTTTCGATCCGAACACTCGTTCGCGCTTGTTCGGAAAATACACGAACGTGTCTTCTCTTACCACGTTTCCAACTGTAGGCATGGGTCCACCCCCTAATAAAGCATTCTATTGAAGGCGTTACGTTTATCTTGAATGAAAGCATTTTTTTTTTATAAAATGGGGATCTACCGCGATTACGATATTTAAACGTTATGAGAAAGTACAACGTAGTTTAATAAAAAATAATTTTATGGTCTTTTTCCGTTTTTAGACACTTGGAAGGTCCAAATCTTATCTCATTCTGTTTTTGGTATTACTAGTGTACGTTTACGGAGCGAATTTGAATTTTTATTTTCTGTTTTCTTGAACGTTTTGTTTGTTGTTAATTGTGTTGTTTTGGTATTGACTTTATCTATTATTTTTGTGATCTGTGATTTTGAACAATTTGCGTAAATATGGAACTGGTAGAGAGAGAACGGATAGAAATTCTAATTATGGTGGGATACGGCGACAAAAAGCGATCACATCAAGAAGCTTGTGATCTCTTCAATCAACTTCACCCCGAGCGAAACCCAATTTCAAAATCGACTGTTGCAAAAACATACAGAAGATTTTTTGAAAACGGAACCGTCAAGAGTCTCCCAAGATCTGGCAGAACCAAGACAGCAACGAACGACCATGTCGCACAGCTTGTAATGGAAAGGATTATTGAGGAGCCAATCATTTCAACCGAGCAGTTGGCACTAGATTATGATGTAAGTGCCACTTCTGTCAAGAGGATATTGAAAAACCAAAGTGCCAAACCATATAAACTGCAACTTCAGCAAGAGCTGACCGCAGAAGATTACGATCGTCGCCTCCAATTCTGTGAATGGTTATTCTTCCAGCAAGAACAAAATTTGAATTTTACAAATAACATCATATTTTCGGACGAAGCAACATTCTGCCTAAATGGAATAGTCAATCGTCACAATTGTCGATATTGGGCGCTGGAGAACCCCCACTGGATGCAGGAGCACCATACCCAACATCCCGAGAAACTTAATGTATGGGCAGGTATTGTTAATGGGACAATTATTGGTCCTTTCTTCATCCAGGGCAACTTAACTGCTGTATTGTATTTGGATTTGCTAAGGAACCAGATAATTCCAGCGATTCGAAGAATATTTCGAAATGCAATTCCGAATCAAGTTTGGTTCCAGCAAGATGGTGCACCGCCTCATTTTGGTATTGCTGTAAGAAATTACCTAAATGAAATCTTTCCCGAAAGGTGGATTGGAAGGAGGGGAGCCGTGGAATGGCCACCACGATCTCCAGATCTCACCCCATTAGATTTCTTTTTATGGGGATACGTAAAAGGTTTGGTCTATAAAAGTAGACCAAGAAATCTAGAGGATCTGAGAGAGAGAATTGAAGAGACCATGGCGAATATACCTCAGGAAATGTTGAATAATGCTGTCCAAGGTGTAGTTCATCGAGTTGGATTCTGCCAGGAAGTTAATGGCGAACATTTTGAACATTTAATATGATTTTGGTAATATCTAGTTTAATTTCATTGTTTTGTTTGTTTTAATTTTATATTAGGAGTATTTTTTTTACACGAAATTTTAATTACAATTTTTATTTATATTTTGTGTTTGTTATTTTCCTGTATTACCCCATTTTTTAATAAATAAAAATATCTGTAAAATATTTTTAAAATCAAATTCGCATTCAGTAAGAAAAATTTTTGCTTATTACTAAAGTAAGAAAAATTAGTATAAAAAAAGTTTAAAAAACGAGTGGTCACAAATCATTTTTGAAAATGTGTGCCTTAAGGTCTTATAAAATGGTTTTTTTATATTATTATAAAAAATCATTTTATAGAACTTGAGGCACTCATTGTTTAAAATAACTCGCTTTGCATTTTGCCATTCTTATGGCGTTTTTTAATTAAAAGAAAAACTGATTTCATCGATTGAGGGATTTTTGTGGTAATTGGTATTTTTATTTTTCGTCTTCTTGACACTGCTGTTATTTAAATTGACATATTGAAAGAGAAACTGCACATCCGCAGTTCCGTGGATTGATGTCTAATTAGGACGCCGAAAACTATGACGTTGCGTTTTTAATCATTAATCTAATATTTTATTCTGAGATATTTACTAATTTTTACGCTTCTTTCCTTACGTTTGCCAATTACGTTTCGGATCTAATTTTTATTAAACTACGTTGTACTTTCTCATAACGTTTAAATATCGTAATCGCGGTAGATCTCCATTTTATAAAAAAAAAATGCTTTCATTCAAGATAAACGTAACGCCTTCAATAGAATGCTTTATTAGGGGGTGGACCCATGCCTACAGTTGGAAACGTGGTAAGAGAAGACACGTTCGTGTATTTTCCGAACAAGCGCGAACGAGTGTTCGGATCGAAAATTTAATATTAATTTAAACAATAATCGTAAGGTTTATAGCCAAAATTTCTATGCCAATGCAATTCTTATCGAAAGTACTCTCTCTGAAATAAAAATCACGGTAGGTTTCCATTTAAAAAAAACATTGTTATTAACTTTATCTCAAAATTATAAACAATTTTTTTGAAATAAAAAATACTATTGAGTTGCAATTTTATTCCCATTCAAGATACAGAATTCAGTTTTCCAAAAAAGTGAATAGTTTACTCAAAATCCACGTGAATCCAGACTTTTGGACGACCCGGTATATATATACTTCAGGAGATTCCAAGCTAGAAATAAATAAAACATTAGTCAGTATACAATATAAGACAATAAAAGAATACCTACCAATAGATAAAAATCAATCAAAGGTCCAGAGAATAGAAAAATATAGAATATGTAAATAACAACAATAGTAAACATGGCGGAAAGAAAGTCACATGTCCACGTGACCTCGATAGTTATAAAAATAAACACGGAGGGCTCAGCAGACCAAAAAATTTAAACTGAACGACAATTTAAAACAAAATAAATCGTTCGTCGGATGTTAATCGGTATAAAAAGGCCTGCACCGGCAAAAATTGGGGAGTCCATCGGTAGATCTTCAAGACTTAAAAAAGAAAAAGAAAAGAAAGTGCTCCAAGAAATAAAAATCTAAAAGGCATAAACGCCTTTAAGATATAAACGCTGCCGAATAGAACGTGTGACACGCGACATAAACGAAAAGTGCGCGTTATAAATAAAAGCGCGAAATATTGGACCTCACAAGGCACCACAATAAATTCGATTAAAAAAATGGAGGGCACGGACTACCAAGAAGAGTTTGAAATGTTATACAACCAAGAAAAGTAAGTACAAGCACTAAAAAAAAAAAAAAAACTCCATCTTGCAATCCTATAAATAAATAAATAAAGGAATCTTCATGTGTGTTTCATAAATTATCGTGCAACAAAAATTTTGAATATTATTTAAATGATTAAATAAATTCTTCTTTGGGTAAGCTTTGGGTTGACGTGCGAATCTTAACTCAAGGCGACTCAACGGAGCATTAATAAATTTTCCGGATAGCAACAAAATTTTAGAATGTTATTTAAATGATTAAATAAATTCTTCTTTGGGTAAGTTTTGGGTTGACGTGCGAATCTTAACTCAAGGCGACTCAACGGAGCATTAATAAATTTTCCGGATAGCAACAAAATTTTAGAATGTTATTTAAATGATTAAATAAATTCTTCTTTGGGTAAGCTTTGGGTTGACGTGCGAATCTTAACTCAAGGCGACTCAACGGAGCATTAATAAATTTTCCGGATAGCAACAAAATTTTAGAATGTTATTTAAATGATTAAATAAATTCTTCTTTGGGTAAGCTTTGGGTTGACGTGCGAATCTTAACTCAAGGCGACTCAACGGAGCATTAATAAATTTTCCGGATAGCAACAAAATTTTAGAATGTTATTTAAATGATTAAATAAATTCTTCTTTGGGTAAGCTTTGGGTTGACGTGCGAATCTTAACTCAAGGCGACTCAACGGAGCATTAATAAATTTTCCGGATAGCAACAAAATTTTAGAATGTTATTTAAATGATTAAATAAATTCTTCTTTGGGTAAGCTTTGGATTGACGTGCGAATCTCAATTCAGGGCGACTCAACGAGGCGTTAACGTTTTTAATTGAATAACGATAGCTTCGAAGTAGTATAGGAAACGTCTAATAGTTCCTCCTTGGTTAAATCTCGATTTTGACGTGCGAATCTCAGGTCGAGATGATCCAATGAGGATACATCGGTAAAAATAAAGAAAGTGAACTTAATAAAATTTTCCTTGACACATGAGCATACATGAAGAATAAGCGTAGTGATTTTTTTTTAATTATTTACAATTTCTTAAAGGACAAAGGATTGCAAGGTGCTTGTACCGTTGATAAAGAGGATTGAATATAATAATGAAATAAATAAAGTATTGTATTATATAATAATAAGAATATTTACTCAATGTTTTATAAATTTATTCTAAAAATAAAATAAGTTGTGCTGACATTCAATATCTACTTATTTATACCCATCCCAAAGGAGAACATAAGGAAAGTAAACATCACTATCACAGCTAGAACTCACAATAAGTACAAGGCTGCGACACATTACCCGTTATAGAAACAAAGAAATTCACACTTAGACCCTGAGACTATTAAAGTATATTAACTTATTAATTTATCTATTGGTTATTAACCAAAGTAGAAAAGGTCACAGCAATATGTACATAGATAGATTAGTTACCTACCTCATAATTTATGCTATACATTAGACCTACATATTGCCGTGACCTTTATAGTTTAAGTATTTTTAAAATAGTTAAATAATCAAGCATTAGAATAAGAAAATACATTTTTAGTTGTAAATATAGTCGTCAAGATAATAATGAGTTGCATAACCTTTAAGGCGCAACATCATGATGAAAAGTATATAGCAATTTAAGTTAAAATGTATATACATTAAGAGGAATAGAAATAAACACAAAAATAAGTTCATGTATTCTATATTTATAGAAAAGATGGGTACAAGATGTCTTTTGAGTATACAAAGGCCGAACCAAACTTTTTGCATTGTGTGAGAGTTTCATTAAATATATTGAAAAGTGAACCACTTTTCAAAATTAAAAATGTACTAAAAATAAATAACAGAGAGAGAGAGAGTGATGTTGAAAGATGGAACAGTGAAGAGAGTGAGCCATTTAAATGCCGTAAAATTGTACGAAAAAGGTGAATTTCGACACGCTCGACATGAAAACGTCTTTCAAAATGAATAGACGTAGTATATAAATTTGTAAAAAGATATTTATCTCTCAGACATTTTATGGTTACATGATAAAATACAATAAATACCAGATACTTATATTTAATAGCATTTTTAAAAGGATATACAAAAAAGTGGTCTTTATTCGAAACGATATACTAAAAGTATAGATAAAAACACATCCTTGTAATGTTTTAATAAAGTAAAGGCTTCAAGATAACAGGATAAATCTTGTTTAATTTGAATAATCTACAAAGAAGAAATAATGTTAACATTGTTGACAGTTATGTGCAGATCGACCTAAATGAAGACGAAAGGAAATGGTTGGAAAGCAAAGGTGATGATGTCGAGGTCTGTGTTCCTGATGGTGCGGTCATAAAAAGAAGAATCCCCTCTGTGTTCAATGTATTTCCGATTATTTCCAACAAAGATACCTACAACAAGAAAATACGGATAGTTTTAAACAATGGGAAACGAAAGTACATAAACAATAATGAAAGAGGCAATGAATTGAAGTGAATTGAATTGAAGATATACCTACTGAAGACAAAGAATCGCAGATGTGCATGGACTTTATAAATAAACAATTTGTGTGTGTAAACATTTAGTGCATCCTTGAACTGTCAAAAAGCAATATAGGTATATTTTTGACCTGAGAAAAACTTGAAGAAAACAAAAATGAACAGGGCAACGCCAACATAAAATTTATAGTGTTGAAGTTGTGGCGCTGTACGCCGGTAGTTGTGTTTTGTTTGAAAACCGAGGTTATAAAAAAGCGCGAAGAGCGAGAGAAAGGAAGAAGCTGCCGATCTTTTGAATTTACCAGACGCAAAAATGTCATTCGCGTATGCAAATGATCGGAGTTTTAATACACTACATTTGATCAAATTAGCTAAATGTATTAAGTTTATTTTGAATTTCAGTATTTATTTTAGTTTTCATATTATTATTAATTCATTGTTATATTGTTTATTTCATATTTAAAATTTACAATATGGTGGACATGAACAAACAAGAATTTGATGATTTATATCAAGAACATAAGTGAGTTTTCTTTGAAATAAATTTATGATTAATGGTGTACGACGTGCGCTAGAGATGCTATGTGTGAATATTCATTTCTAGTAAAGCGTTAGACATCATTAATACTTAAATAAAATATTATTTTTACTAAATTAAATTAAATTAACTTTAATTAATTATGGGAGAATTGTTAATGGTGGGAGTACTATGTGAAAATATTTGCTTGCAGTGTTTGCTGTGCACTATTAACAATTTATATTGAAAAAATTAATAAAATTTTAAGCATTTTGAATACGTAAAGATACAAGTATTCTTGATGGACAAAAGCCAATCTGTAGTATGTACAACGTGTGAGTGTTTGCATATGGGGATTGGTAAAGGTTATATTCAAGGCATTTTGTTCTTTGCGAAATTTTAGATCTTCGGAGGCATTACGTGCGAATGAATGTCTCTGTGGAAATAAAATTTAGCGTCGTAGAAAAAAAAATATTTCTTTACATCTTTGAATACAATATTAAAAGATTAAGGATCGCATAAATAATATTTTTCTTGAATCCACATAAAGGATAAAAGTAATGTGTATTTCTTGTATATATTTTTTTATGGTTGGAATAATAAAAAGACATTCCTACAGCCACATGTTGTGAATAGAATTTTTTTCACTGTGTTGTTGTTTAATGAATAATTATATGAATATAAATGTTTATGAAATTTAAATACTTATTTATTATTAACCTTATCCCAATTGAATTTAAATAAGAAACAAGTAAAAATTGAAATAAATTCAAATTGAGTTCAAAACAGTTTTATTCAATTCACAACAATTGTTTCACCCTACTAGGGCTTCATCAGGTGATGAATATTATAATACAAAATATTTGTAGACGTTCTTATTTATGTCTTTTCCTAAATAAATAAGAACGTCTACAAATATTTTGTATTATAATATTCATCACCTGATGAAGCCCTAGTAGGGTGAAACAATTGTTGTGAATTGAATGTTTTGAACTCAATTTGAATTTATTTCAATTTTTACTTGTAAATTATGAAGTTTCAACACGTATCTCCGTCTTCAATCAATTATTTAAATAACAAATGTTACTAATGAATAAAGGAAAGATCACTGCCAGAACCTACGAAAATAGTATGACTGTTAACAGGGATTGAGATTAAAAATTTATCGGAGTAGTTTTTTTTTGTAATTGCAATCTCTGCATTCATGAAAATTTATGCAGTTTTGTATCATTAAGGCAGGGTTATTGCATAATTATTGTCATTATTTAATTAAATTCTGCTGGTACAGACTGCAGTATAGATTATATAGCTATGTCCCACGTGTGGTAATAATACATTTATACAATTTATCTATAAACCATATAGCTATGCAAACCACTGCAATATGTATTTTAATATAAAAACCAGACATATTAAACTTTTTTCAAAACAAATAAAACAAGTGTAATACGTAATATAATTTATTGTAAAAACGACCACTGCCAACAGCAACGAACAAATATGTACCTAAAATACACTTTCTTTTTCATTTTCTTTGACTATCTCAATAACGACCACCTCTATACTCCACATAAGGGTCGTAGTAAATTTTAGTACTGTACTTGGCTATAAATAATCAATACATAGCATTGTGAGAGTTGAAAGTATGTGTTACATAGACGCATTCGTTTCTAAAAATATGACGAGCATTATATCATAGTAAAACTAATCACCTAGATAGAGAAACGCCCCTGGTAAATGGACTTGCATTTCCTTTCCCCGATGCAATTCCGATGCAGAATGATTCGAATTTCCGAAATTAAATTTCAAGTACACAATACAAATAATGGATTCGCCGTTTTCTATTTTTGTTTTTAAAGAACTTCACAATTTGAAATCTTTTCTAGCACAGTAACTGTGGAAATATATTCTAAGAGTTCATGCTGTTTTTTTTTTATATTAAGTCTGGGAAACTCGAAGCGCAAATGTATATAAATCGCTATATGTCTCTGTTAGTTGCCGAGTGTTCAATCCCTTTCCCGGAAAACATAGATCATATTTATTAAATTAAGTACTTGATTTTTGCTGTAAATTAAATATTGTACTTGTAATGACGAATTTCTGTTCCAAATAAATCTAAATGTGAAATTAGAACAAATTTTTGACATAAGCAAGTGCGGTATTTTCAATGTATGCTAATTCATTCTCAAAGGGTCATCACAAAAAGATAATATATGCTCCCATTCCATTAAAAAAAAAATGAGGTGTAGCCACCACACGACTTTCTTATACGTATGAGCGTTTCAAACTATACAATTTTAAGATGTTTTTTATACAAAAATCATTCAAAATCCTATTCTAGGTACTTTCATTCTCTTAATAAATCGCTATAGAATGCATACTTTGCAAGATATTCGAAAAAAAGTGCTACTCGCTAAGAGTAAAAGTGCTACTTCCGGTCCGAATTTTGAAATTTCATGTATTCCAAAAATATTGCAAATCCAACTCTAAATACTTTTGTACTCTTAATAAATATATATAGAATGCATAATTTACGACATATTTGCAAAAAATCGCTATTCGGTAAGAGTAAAAGTGGTACTTCCGGTCCGAATTTTGAAATTTTTTGTATACAAAAGATATTTAGAATTATCATTTAAACACTTTTATACTCGTAATGTACCTGCCTAGAAAGCATGACTTGCGAGATATTCGCAAAAAACTGATTTTCGATAAGAGTAAAAGACCTACTTCCGGTAGGAATTTCAAAAAACTTTTTTAAGACAATTTGTCTCAAATTTAATTCTGAGTACATTTGAATTCTTTATAAATTTGTTTAAACTTAGTAATTGACGAAATATTTGTAAAATTCGATTTTTTCACTGAAGTAAACTACTACTTCTGGTCTGCCGATTTTTCTCAAAATCTAATCAGTTCTCAAGAGGGAGATTATACACGTAAATACAAAATTTGGAATTGATATCTACAGCGGTTTGACCGCTATCGTGGTCACACACAGACACACAGACACACACACAGACATTTTTTAAAAACCACTTTTTTGGTATCAGGGGACCTCAAAACGTGGACATCTGCAAAAATCCCGATGTCGAAAATTTTCATCATCACAATACTTCCTTATACTACGTATAAGAAAGTAATAAGTTAGTGTTTGTCTATCGTTATCGAATACTCTGTATAAAGAAACATATTTTTACATTGTAGATGTTTACCAGTTTTGTATTAAAAATTTTTAGCTATCTATATTATTAAATATCGATAATGGACTATTTAGCCCTTCGCTGGGAACCCCGCCATATAAAGTTATAAACGTCAGCTTTGCTGTTTGATAAATTTGTCAAGGAACCATTTATTTTTAAACTAATAATCGACTTAATCTCAGGGCTTCCGGGTATGGATACGAATTACTTAAAAATAAAATAAATTCCTAGACATTATTGTGATTTGAGTAAAACATTACTATAGTGAACTTTAAATATTTTGTATATTCAAAATTAATATCTCCTCACATACATATATAATTATTATATGCAATTATTCTTTGTTGCCGTGATAGTTATTATCTTGTTTAAAGACTCTTGGGGAGTTTTGTGGGAATTTTCGGCAAAAATAAACACTTAGTGGTTTTTCATTAAGTTTAATTTAACGTTTCGACCTCATTTCTGATGAAGACCCAAAATGGGGTCGAAAGGTTAAATTAAACTTAATGAAAAACCACTAAGTGTTTATTTTTGCCGAAAATTCCCACAAAACTCCCCAAGAGTCTTTAAACAAGATATAATTATTATTACATATAATAGAACACAATAAAAGACATTTGTAACTATTCTAATATAATCTTCTTCCTTTTACATTTTAAACATCAATGGTGAAAGATCCTTTCCCTGTTATTACATATTAATACAAGCTTTATTAATATGATCATTGCTTAACATAAATACCTTATAATAAAGTAATTTTAATCTTCCTTCTACTATATGGTATAAACCAGGAACGTTCCTGTATTTGGTTGCCTACTCTGACTCATAAGAAAGTGAATTCGAAGATATTATTTATGAAAATGAAGTTGAAATTCAATATCTAATATAGAACGATTATATTTTGAATGAAGATGTCTGTTCAAGTGATATTAGTAATAAAGACTATATTTTGGTGAAATTTCATTCAAAGAAGAACTCCTACATTACATAACGCAAGTAGAAGCAGTTTATATAAAAGAGCTTGTTGCGTCGTATTTGCATCGAAATATGATAAATTTATTTTCCCACATGTACCTGAAAAATTTAACGTACCAGGGTTTCTCAGCTACTTGTGCTTCACATAACTTATAGTAATAAATTTAATGTGAACTAAAAGTATAGCTTTTAATTTAAGATGTATCTAGATTTTCTTCTGATCCTTGTAGAAACTTATGGTTTTCTCATTTTTGGTCCAACTCTATTATATTATTATCTCCGCAATAATAAATAACACACTATGCATGATTGCCCCGGAGGCCCTATGAAAATGAGACAAAGCTTTTATTTTTTTTTGTCAAAAATATTTTCATTTCGGTAAAACCTTTTATGCTGGTGTTATTATTCAATAACATCTGCATACTAGTGGAATGAATTTTGCAAATTAAGATGCCAAAAAATTAAAAGTAATGAAAATAATCTCATTTTTACACCACCGCGCCCTACTTCTATATAACCTTGAATTGTGAAGCAATAACACAACTATTGACTACCCTGCGCGACTTTTTATTACATTAAGCATCAACAGTACATTTATATATGTATATTGTGAGAACGGTGAATCACCCTGTATAGTAAACATTTTTTTACAAACATATTCGTTTGTTCTTCTGGTTTAGATATGTAAAATTAAAATCTACTGACCACAATGCAAAAAAAAAATAAAGCTAAAATAAGTAGGCTGAAACCTTTTTTAAAAAAAATCAAATTCGGTCGAGGTCATAAATACCTACCTACCAACGACAAATAAAATACATAATCCATGTTTTTTTTCAAATGTTAATTATCCTTTTAAAGTTCACTCCAGCAAAGTTTGCGGTCATTTCTTGTCGTCCCCTATCCTCCAAAACGAACCCCAACACAATATATAGCAAAGTATCCACGAGATAAAAGTATTTCACTCCCAAAATTCGGTACAAAGTTCGGAGGTTGTTCGTTTAAAAAAAAACTACAAAATCGGATTACTGAACATACTATTAAACCGGTTCAGTAGGAAAACAAAAGAATGAATTTTAACGGTGACCCCTACGGTTCCTCTACTGTGTTCTGCAAAATATGAGCTACCAAACTTTTTTTAATTACAATAATGTACTTTCCCTGTTAGGAATGTCGTTAATTTTATACCGAGAATGAAAGAAGTGGTCGTTAATAGAAGGTGGAAGAGGGAAGAAGATACGATTTTCTGTCTCGGAAACCTTAATTAATATGCTCTAGAGGTGATGTTCGCATCACTTAATGGATATGTGATTAACTTGGTTATTATCAATTACTATTTATTTTTAAATCTACTTCTTAAGAAACATTGAAATTATGTACTCAGTAGAGATTCTTGTATTTTAATGTTTGTTTAATAACACATAACAAGAGCTGTATGAAAAATTCTCGGCTTAACAATGAAAAACATGATATATTTTTATCTACAATTTCTTGAAACTTTTATATATTTATGCCAACAATGTTTTTATTCCCTATATTTAAAAAAAATACTATTTTTAGTAATTATCTGAAAATTATGGATACTTTGAAATTATGGATAATTCATAGATACATGTAAACAATCAACATCTTTAATAAAATAAAATTTATCGCATATGATGGATTGTACTGGAATATGAACAACCAAAAATTACGCAATTTATTATTTACAAAAAAAAAATATAAACATTAAAGGAGTGGCTTTGCCCTAATTAGTCCTGCCTGGCGCCTTTGCTCGCTCCCAAGACAGTACCATCAGAAAAACAAATTCACACTGGTAGGTACCCCAAAGTTCCACCCGAGGTTCCACCCTACGGGTATATTTTTTTAATTCGTCGGACACAACCCGAACATACACCACCATGTGCTCACCCCTTAAGGTATATATATAAATTTTAAATTTAATAAAAATAAAATAAAAGTCTTTGTGCATTTAATTAATTAACTCAACCCTGATTAGTTCTGCCTGGCGCCTTTTCTCGCTCCCAACACAGTACCACCAAGACTAATTCGTGTTTTAAGGATTCACTAGGACTCCATGCTATGAATTAAACAACTACTTAATTCATCGCACACATCCCTGATCTATTACCCAACACGTTAATATCAAACACACAAGTACTATAAAATATACTTGATATACATAAAGGAAAATATATATATATTAAAATAAAACTTTACCTCCTTTTGAGATTCCAATACAAACCACCACTCAAAAAAAATTGGTACAACACTATACACACATTTATAACAAACATTATCAAATCACCTTAATTCTTCGTACATCACTTCAAACTCATCCATTATTTAAATTTCGATCACTGTTCAATTATTCTGTATATACATAAAACAAAATTATTAACCACAAATCCTCTAATCTGATAAATAAAGTAGTAAAGAAAAATCTTTATAATAAAAAAATTATTACGCTATTCAACTTAATCATTACAGTCACTAAAATGTTTTATCATAATGCATGGTGTAGTAACCCTACATATAAAACAAAACATTCTAGAAAAATAAAAAAAAAACTCAAAGTTCTATTTAAATAAAACTATTCCGTACATAAATAATTATTTCCAAAAATATTTACAAGTCTCAATGTAAATTGTACAGTACAACTATTACGGAAAATATTACAAGTTTTAATTATTATTGAAAATGTTATAAGTATCGAAAAATCTCTTTGAAAATTATTCTAAGTTCAAATTCATGAATAACCTTTTAAGTTAATATAACATTCAAGAGGAAGAAGAGGTTTCCACCTTCTCCTTTTTTCCTCTTTTCAGTGCGGTTTACACCAAGCAACTCTGCTGTTTTCTGATCTGTCCCGGTTTATATCGATAATTTTCTTCACAAAAACGTCTGGTTCTGTTCGGTAGATACGATTCCACTTCCAGAATTACATAGCTGCAGTGCTGCACCACTCAGGAAAGCAGCGTATTAACAATCTTTGAAAAAGGTAAACAAACGTGTAAATATCAACTTGTTTACATATTCATGACTCATCTAATGCATCTAGCGAAGAATATTGTTTTCGCCGAGCGATCTCTCCCGGTACCAGTATTCTTCGTGCGGGAAAACACTTTCTTGTTATCATCCACGTAACATTCTATGCTTATTTTAATATTATGACTTTTATAAAAATTATACTAACATTCTTTTATTATTTTACTTAAATAAAAATTAAATTTTGGCAAATTATTGACATAATGGATATTTATATACACATCATGATAAAAATAAATAAAATAACAATTAATTAAATTAAATCTTGAAATGATCTTGATTATGTTTATTTATAATCTACCACCAAACTCAAGGTCACTGCAATATGTATGCGATATTTGTCGCAAAATGAAAGTGTGTCAAACAATGAAAGAAATGGACCAGAAACTTAATGATTGTCTCCAAACAATATCAGAACAAAATGAACTAATTCACAAAATTTTAGAGTTTATTTCGAACACCGAAAATAAGGTAGAAAAGAAGACATTGTATAGCGATCTATTGAAAAATAAAAATGATGTGTTAATCGTTAAACCTAAAAAGGATGATCAAAAATCACACGAAACAAAAAAGGATATTAAAAATAAAGTGGATCCAAGTAAACTAGCACTTGGAATTGAAACAATAAAAACTGTTGGAAAAGGTGGTATCGCTATTAATTGTAGTGATAGCAATTGTAAAGAAAAATTAAGAGAAAAAGTGATAAATGAAATTGGAAATAAATATGTAGTTTCTGAACCAAAGTTAAGAAACCCTAAAATAATAATTACTGGTGTTGAAGTAGATGTTATTGATGAAAACAATGAAAAAGTGTTAGACGCGATTATTAGGCAAAATGACTTAACATACGTAGACAAGGATGTCTCAGATAAAATTAAAATAGAAAAAAAATACTTAGATAAGAAAAAGAAGAACTATGGAAATATTATATTGTCTGTTCAACCGGCGATAATTCCAGCATCATAGGCAGGGAACAAATAAATATAGGATGGTGTATGAAGACCTACAAATAGTTTGATGTTACAAATGTGCAGGGTACAATCATTTTGCAAAAGAATGTAAAAATGCGGAAACATGTGGTAATTGTGCTGGTAGTCATTTGACAAACAAATGTGATAGCGTAATTATATATGAGAAGTGTATAAATTGTGTAAAAACTAACGATAAATTTAAAATGGGCATTGACACTAATCACACAGCATTTGATAGAGATTGTATACATTACAAACGAATAGTAGATAGGCAAAAAACGAAAATTAAATATATGTAACAATTAGATTATAAGTAGGATTAATTTGCTCAGTAAATGATTTAATTGTAGTTTTTTAAATGAAGAATATTTGAACAATTAGTCCGTAATTATATTATAGAAAAAGTTTTAGTTTCTAAGTAATATATTTGTATATTTTAATAGCAATTGCTAATAAAGATTATTATTATAAAAAGATTCAATAAGTTGGGATAATATTCGCCATTGATTGTCTTACTCTTTTGAAGGTAGTCAATGTGGATTATACCGCGTGCATCCCAAAAACGGTCGCCATGACTTTATTGGCTGACAAACCCAGCTTGGCCTTCTTTGGCGCCGATTCACCCAGAGAAACTCACTGTTTTGACTGCTGTTTTGTTTCTGGTGTGTTATGGTGGATTCGCGTTTCATCCACGGTTACAAAACGGCGCAAAAACTCTTCGATATTGCAGTTAAACAACACCGAACACTCCTGCTAAGTTGTCACACGATTGCATTTGTGGTCGATTGTGAGCAAACGTGGCACCCATCTTGCGCAAAGCTTTCTCATACGTTCGGCAATTTAAGTGCTTGTAAGGCCACAACGAAATTAGTAAACCACTTTCTTACTATTGATATTGATGGTGCACAGTTCCCATAGTATTTATCAAGCTCACATTTTCCATTTTCTCCTCAAATCCCGTGGTAGTCTGCTATCAATGGATGTCAAACACAAACTAAATGACGCAGCTTGTTCAAATTTTGACAGGAGTCAACTGGCAGATATCTAGTGACAAGAGCAGTGTTGCCCTTTCAGTTAAGAGGTGGGAAATTCAAAAAGTCACGGACATATTGGCCCACCCTCGTATAATTTTGTTAACTTATGTCCTACCAATACCAAACTGATCAGCTAACTTTCTTGCACTGGTACTAAACTTTTCACTTTTCACAGAGTTTCAATTTTCTCTTTAAGGGACCACCTGTTTCTGTTTAACGACATGGTAAATGTGCATATGTAACAATACCACAGTTGAACGTAAACTAACTAACTAACTAGCTAAAGTATGTCCAACCAAAACTTATTTAAAATTTTTTCATAATAATTTTCTCCATAATCTACTGAAGCAAATGCAGCGTGTGCAAAGAGAAATAAGTACATCCCCTTAGTAAATTATGCAATGAGTGCGATGAGAGAAGCACAGCTGCTTTGTTGAGAAAAGAACAGAGAGAAAAGAGTTCCTCACTTTATGTGCAAAACAATAATAACTGTAATATCAATAACACCGTAATAAAAGAAAAGGTAAAATTGCAAACATTTTTCCAATAAAAAATTCATTGAAGTGACGGTTTTAAATGGTGCCGCTATTGGGAAGACCATTGATAAATGCTTTCCCATATCTACTTTCAGAATTTGTGGAAAAGTGGTCAATATTAGAGATAACCGTCATTAGAAGGTGGCCGTAGGTGAGGGGTTACTGTAATTATAACACACGCTTTTAAAAATAGAAATTAGGTCCGCGTAATATAAGCTTTGCAGCCCGACAAAAGTACAAATACATATTTTAATTGTTTCAAAATGCTTGTGCAAACGTAAAGCTGTAAAATTATGTTTTAATTCTAGAAATATAATAATTGACTTCGAGCAACCCCTCACCTTTGTCAAACGTGGTATATTAAAATTTTAGATTTAGATTTATCCAATGATTACAGAGATCAGAATAAACTTGTAGGTATCTATAAATTTCTGAAAATAAAGTGTTTACACTTATCTCATTAGAGTTTCGATATTAGATTGATTCGGTATTTACTTGATGGAGATCCATAGTATTAATTACTAAATAACAACAAATTGTTGAATTTTCACTAATTTAATATTTAAGATATAAATTTGACAATTGACATATATTTCTGAAGTGTTGGCACTACAGTTGCCAAATAAATGTCTTAGATATTAATTTTGTTAAAAGTTAAAAAAAACTCTAATGATAGATAATGGTTGACTCATTTCAACAGGGGATTGACGATTTATAATAAAAAGGCGTTAATCCGCTATTGCAACTAGCTGGTCCACCTGGCGCCCCATGGCACAACTCGAGACTTCGTTTCATCGGATGTAACAGTAAATTGTGTTTGTATTAAAATTATTTTACTTGGAAAAATGCTTGCAATTTTACCTCTCTTCTCGCTTAAAGAATCTGTTTGCATAAGGTTCAAATATAAGGCGAAAAAGAACATTTTCAAAAACTATTATTTCGGCGATTGACCAAGCCCTCCACAATTAGTTTTGTAAAGCTACAAACAAAATCATCTCCATATGTGTATCATTAATAAAAGAATAAGCTTTGAAAAAATAGGCTGAAATTATCCAAAACCAAGATTGTAAATTCTATTTTGCGAAAATATGGAAGGTGAAAAGAACAATCCGTTTTCACTGAGAAAAGCAAAAACCTCGTTATTTTAAGGATCTGGTTTCGATAACTGGCTCTAGAATGGATCTGTAATAGATAGGCTTGCATCACAACAGAGATCATCATATCTTCGTGGCTAAAAAAAATTGACAAAAATTAAGAAAGTAAAATAGGAAAACTTCAAAATGACATACAAAAAATATTTTATGAATAGATTTCTAACATTCAGAAGTAGTGAAAGCTCTTTTGATACAGAAAAAAGCATTAATTTAACCTAAGCTTTAATTTGGATATCAGCAGCCTGGAAAACAGTTTTGCAATCTATAATTTCAATATCTTTTGCAACACAGCAGGATTGTTGGTAAAGATCCAGCAAGAAGAAAATGTTGATGACATGAACGATATTCCACTAGCCCAGCTTTATTCCTACACGTAGTAGAGACCTGGAAAACTTTGCATTTATTGATGGTAATGCCTTGATTGAAATTCCAATTTAAAAGTGCAAGAAATTAGAAGTGAAGTAAGTAATAATAAGGACCATAATCGTCGCAGGGCCTGGGTGAACCTTACACCTTACCAATGCTGACACGTCTGATTGCACTACCAAGGGAGAGAAGCCAAAACCTCGTTATTTTAAGGATCTGGTTTCGACAACTGCCTTTAGAATGGATATGTAGTAGAAAGGCTTGGATCACAACAGAGATCATCATGACTTCGTGGCCAAAAAATTGACCAAAAATTAAGAAAGCAAAATAGGAAAACTTCAAAATGACATACAACAAAATATCTTATCAAAAGACTTCTAACATTCACAAATAGTGAAAGCTCTCTTGATATAGAAAAAAGCATTAATTTAACCTGAGCTTTAATTTGGATATCAGCAGCCTAGAAAACAGTTTTGCAATCTATAATTTCAATATCTTTTGCAAAACAGCAGGATTGTTGGTAAAGATCTAGCAAGAAGAAACTTTTGAGGATATGAACGATATTCCACTAGCCCAGCGCTATTCCTACACGTAGTTTAGACCTGGAAAACTTTGCATTTATTGATGACAATGCCTTGATCGAAATTCCAATTTAAACGTGCAAGAAATAATCAGTGAAGTAAGTGATAATAAGGACCATAATCTTCGCAGGGCCTGAGTGGACCTTGCACCTTACCAATGCTGACACGTCTGATTGCACTACCAAGAGAGAAAAGCAAAAACCTCGTTATTTTAAGGATCTGGTTTCGACAACTGCTTTTAGAATGGATATGTAATAGAAGGGCTTGGATCACAACAGAGATCATCATGACTTCGTGGCCAAAAAAATTGACGAAAAATTAAGAAAACAAAATAGGAAAACTTCAAAATGACATACAAAGAAATATCTTATCAAGAGACTTCTAACATTCACAAATAGTGAAAGCTCTCTTGATACAGAAAAAAGCATTAATTTAACCTGAGCTTTAATTTGGATATCAGCAGTCTGAAAAACAGTTTTGCGATCTATAATTACAATACCTTTTGCAAAAGCAGGATTCTTGGTAAAGATCCAGCAAGAAGAAAGTTTTGATGATATGAACGATATTCCACTAGGGCAGCTTTATTCCTACACGTAGTTTAGATCTGGAAAACTTTGCATTTATTGATGGCAATGCCTTGATCGAAATTCCAATTTAAACGTGCAAGAAATAATCAGTGAAGTAAGTGATAATAAGGACCATAATCTTTGCAGGGCCTGGATGGACCTTGCACCTCACCAATGATGGCACGCCTGATTGCGCTACCAAAGGAGATAGAGCCGTCGCAATCAAACGCTGACATATATTTCGTATACAATATTAACAAAAGGAAAGTCACCATGAGGAACACCTCCTTGCAAGAAGAACACTAGTAATATTCTTTTTAGTATAAGCGACATATAAAAATATTTATATTTCGCTTGTTTTATTACCGCGGTAACACCAATTCGCCCTTTTTCTCTCCATTGCAAAATCTGCCGATTCGATCAAATGCCGTTCTACTCATCGAACGGAAACACTGAATACATCGCGTCCGATATTAGTTAACACGTTCGATCTAAGTGTTTATCTTCTACCAGTGATGTAAGCAAGGATTCCGTTGCAATAACCTCTCATACTATACAGAATGTTGATTCCTGACATCTCCTTCTCCTCCAATTTATATTCCTCCGACATATACATAGGCAATAAACTTTTACATACCAAAACGTTGGGAGTCGCAAATCAACACTTTGTCTTACAGCTAAACTTATACTAGCTTCTAATTCTATCTTAATTCCTACACTTTTAAGAGTCCCTAATTATTCTTGATTTTCCACTGTCACATTTTCATCAGTGTAGTCACTTACTCTGTTTTTATCTTCACGGTTTTCTTCATCAGAACATCTTGGTTTTTTCCTAGTACGACTACTTTCAATTTAGCTGTTCTTTGTGTAGAATATCTTCAACTTCGAGCTTCTTCTTGAAGCAGTACTGAGTGGTTGCGTTTCTGTTTTCTCGCTTCTTGTGAGACTTCTTATTTTCCGGCACAGCACGAGAATATCGTTTCAAGCGTTGCGACTTTTCGAAAAAAATGCCATGTCCTCCACCGGTTTTGAGACCTACCCAAGATTTACGAGCAATAAATCTCCCGTTGTTAATTATGCTGCAACTTGCTGAATGTAGCTTGCTTCCTTGTGCCATATCTTAAGCCCGAGGAACTCATCATACTCTTATTTCTTATGCTATTGCGTTTCTACTACCTATTCAAGCTTTTATTACCTATGCTATTGCATTTTTTTTAATTAGACAAAATTATTTAACCGGCGCCTCCACCACAATATCACGGCCTTCAAACTTAAAGTCACGGACCGCAACACGATGCAAAAGGGGTTTTAATCTGAAGGAAACTCGCCCGCTTACACTAGAAGAGCAAAGTTATCTACATTCTATATATTTTAGGCAGGACCTGGGGAGAGCTTGCAACTTTCCTATATTGGAACGCCCGGTTGCACTATCAGGGGAGATAGTGTCGTCGCAATCAAACATCGACTTTGTTATTAACGCATATATGTTTTATACAATATTGACAAAGGACATGATTACGGTAAGGAACGCCGTGAAGAATCATAAGTGATCCTCCTTGCTGAAGACCACCAGCAATTTTTCCTTATACTTTTAAATAAATCTTGTTTTATTACCTCGTTAACACCAATTCTCTCCTTGCGTCGCTGCGAGTCAACTATTAATTTACACGTTCGATCTAGATGATTGTCTTCTACCACCAGCGCCGTAGGCAAGAATTCGTTGTCTTTATTATAGTCTCTAATACTATAGAGGCTGTTGATTCGCGACATCATCAAGCACTGTTAAACAGAATTTAACGTAACTGGGGATGTCTGATGAGCATATTTAAGAATTTAAATGGTTTGGGTTCATTTCCATACAAGCTTCAATAAAAGTCTTTTACAATACGAATGAATATAAAATACAGCAATAGCTGAATGTGAATAACACAGCATAAAGTGTTATTAAAACGAAAATGTAAAGTGTAAACACATGGATGTTAAAACTAACATTAAGCAGTAAATAAATACTGTGACTTACATATATACATTTATACGTAAAACGTATATGCATATATGCATGTGTTTGGGATACACACATACATTAAGTGCCATTGCCGACAATCAAACGCACAGACACCGATGTTTCGGCCTTTGAGGCCTCATCAGTGCCCGTGGAGACTGTCGACAATGGCTTTAAAACTTAAAACGCTACTTATGTCAGTTTTGCGAGGTAGATGCAGTGAAAGTATGACAGCGACATCTAACTGTATGTGTGTATCCCAAACATATGCATATATGCATATACGTTTTACGTATAAATGTATAGTGTTATTGACCTTAGAATAAAACTAATGCAAACGAAATTTACAATTTATTGTTATTGACCGTGTATAAATACAGACATATGTATTCTTTTATATCCACCTCATCAACGTCGGCGTCGCTTCTTACATTTATTTTCTTTCAGTCGTTTCACATGTTTATTGGAAGAAATTACAATGAAGGGAAATTTCTTTCCGGTAAATATAAGACGGCGAATTCAAAATGGGTGTTACAATAGAGCGAAAGCAATTTCTTGATTACTTCTCGCTGTTGTGCCATAATTCAAACTGAAAGCCAAGCACGCACAATAACCATTCGGTCGGGTTTTATTTTCGATTTAAATAGCGCGTATCGTTACACAATGTAGTGATTAAACCGGTGTAGTTGCTTTTTCTTTCTGGGTAGTAATTTTAAATTTCCTTTCCGTATTATGTGCATTGTATTGCTAAAACTTACATTCAAAGTGCAAAATACTATAATATCTTTGGAATGACTTGCTTGACTATCAAAGGTCAAACTAAGAGCCTCATTGCATACATTCACCAGTGCAGGTGGATAATCAACGTATCCCATCATATCACATGCATTGTGGTTGGCGAAAATTAATGGGTGCTCGTGACATTAATAGCAAGGCGACCATCACGTGGTTCATACATCGGCTAGGGACTGTCCGTGCGTGCATCGCACATCCATTCAATAAAATTCCTCGAATTGTTTACATACAAGTGCATTATAAAATAACAGGAATTGTTTTTGTCGGTAGAGATGATGATAAAAAACATTGACCTATTTTTTATATTTTCTTTAATTTATTTTTTGTGAGGATTAAGAAATATTAAATTAGGCATAAAATTGTTTTCGTCAACGAAATGTGTATATAATCAGCATTTTTTATTCACTTAAAAAAATGAGGTGTGGCCATCACACGACTTTCTTATACGTACAAGCGTTTCAAACTATACAATTTTAAGAATTTTTTTATACAAAACTTATTCAAAATCCTATTCTAAGTACTTTCATGCTGTTAATAAATCGCTATAGCATGCATACTTATCAAAGTACTTTATCAAGTACTTTATCAAAGTTATTATCAAAAAAGTGGTTTTTAAAAAATGTCTGAGTGTCTGTCTGTCTGTCTATGTGTGACCACGATAGCGGTCAAACCGCTATAGCTATCTATTCCAAATTTGGCATTTAGTAGTATAATCTCCCTCTTGAGAACTGATTAGATTTTGAGCAAAATCGGCAGGTAGTAGTTTACTTGAGCGAAAAAATCGAATTTTGCCAATATTTCGTCAACTACTAAGTTTAGACAAATTTATAAAGAATTCATATGTACTTAAAATTGAAATTGTGAACAACTTTATTAAAAAAAGTTTTTGAAAATTCCTACCGGAAGTAAGTTTTTTACTCTTATCGAAAATCAGTCTTTTGCAAATATTTTGCTAGCCATGCTTTTTAGACAGGTACGGTACGAGTATAAAAGTATTTAGAATTTAATTTTCGACACCTTTTGTATAAAAAAAATCATAATTCGGACCGGAACTAACACTTTTAATCTTACCGGTAACGATTTTTGGCAAATATGTCGTAAATTATGCATTCTATATATATTTATGAAGAGTGCAAAAGTATTTAGAGTTGGATTTGGAATATTTTTTGTATAAATGAAATTTCAAAATTCGGGCCGGAAGTAACACTTTCATACGTATAAGAAAGTCGTGTGGTGGTCACACCTCATTTTTTAAATTTGGGATTTGTGTTAGTTCCTTGCACTCAGAACTACTTCGAGCATCGTCATGTAAACATTTAATGAAATTTTGTAAACTATCGAAATTCTCTGCATAAAAACTATTTCTGTGTATGTTTTAGCAAAGCTAAGTGACGAACTTGCGATATTTAGGCATTCTGTAACGATATTTTACAGACTTTGTAATAAATTTTGGAATCACTGACAATTCATTTTCATATCAGAAAAGTAACATAAACAACGTTCTAGATCTAAATAAATGATAACTAAAAATGTACGCGTATGTTATTGAAACTAAATAACAGTAAGTATATACCTACATATTTACATTATTTCTCTTGCGAAATATAAGGTAAATATAATAAATTTTGAAAACCCCTCAGACTATCTACGCCGATGTAGAAAGAATTTTACTCATAAATTCCGTATTTTATTGCCATTCTTTGCTCTGATTCTCGGACTCTTGTCGAGCGTAAACAGATGTTGCAGTTCGCCCTATGAATTAGTGCTATTCAAAGATAATGTAAACAACACACACACTTTGCTCGGTTGTAGGTCCGTGGTAGTTTAGCTCGCTCGATTCCGCGCTCTAATTATTAATATGTATAGGTATATTGTATTTAATAGGTATTACCAGTGATAAAAAACCACAAACTAAAAAACAAGCGTTTTCTATAATGCTTTTTATTTCTACAGTTCACATATATATTAAGACACACACATACATATATGTTCTTAAGAGGAAGCTGTTGTGGTACCTGAAAAATGGGAAATAATTTTTACTGTTGTATATATTACACATGTGACTGCATACTGAAGTGTGTTTCTTTCAGCTATTTTTGGTTCTATTTCTATATTTGGGACTATTCTGTAATTTGCCAGTTCTGTTGTGTCAAAGATAAAGCACAAATACTTTACCGTTGTCACATAATTAATCTACAAACACAAATTCTAACTCGGAAAACTTTCATATCCAAAATAAAATATAATGTAATTTTAAACTTTACTAAAATTTTTAATAAAAGGAACACCTTCAAAATTTAAAAAAAAAACACTTCTCAATCTAAAACTAAAATTAAAATACAATACTAAAGCAACTCGAAAAATGTCTAAGTTAACAGTAAAATTGACTGCAGGATACACAAAATTTATATGCAATACCACCACATTTCGACTTGTACTTTATATTGTACCTGTACATTTTTACTGAGAAAAGGTGTTTTACTCTAGACTTGTGTGTTTATTTAGCATTATTTTTGTATTATAATGGTGCAATATACACAGAATTAGTATAAAGTCCCGGAACAGTGGCATAAGTTTGTTATGCGAGAAATTTAGTGTCGGTATACAATTAAAAATTGCCGAATTGACTTATTTTTCAAAATCTCGACTGACAGAATAAGCTTCCCACCCTCTTTTAAAGGGAACACTCTGTATTTTTGCATTTTAGGATAAAACAAATAAAACTGTCTTTAGAAATGCTATCATAGAAAATTATGTTATGTCTGAAAGCCCAGGCATTTTGCTTTTATCTATCAGATTGTTGTTATTAGTGTTAGTATATTTTATTTATTTTCTAGTTAAGAAATTTAAAAACGGTAGTAAAACTTACAAAATCTGAACTAATTGACATTTTGAAAATGCGTCGATATGATAACCGACAACGTTCTATTGATAAAGTTTGCCTTTTGTACAATACTGTTTATACAAATTGCCAAATTAGCAAAAGCACAGTGCGCTGGAAAATTTAGAAGTACCAAGCATTTCACCAAAAGATTGATAAGAAGTGGACGTTTAATAACAGCTATTGTTGAAGGCTCCAGTCTGAATGTTTTACTTTTAGTGTGGACATTGAATGCGGAATTGGAAGAAACATTTCCCAAAAATTTGCCCACAAAATTCTAAGTCGACAAACCTGAAACTGTTAAAGAATTGGTGGAAGTCATCCAAATCGCAGACTACATTTTTGCAAAATAATAACAGAATTAAACACATAACGGCCTAATATGATGAAGCAAGACGAAGCAAGATTTCTTCTTAATGATCACAGCTGTAAAGCAACTATCGTAACTGATCAAATGAAAACATTTAGTGGACGAAAGAAATCAATACACAACATTCACAAAAAGTAAATACGTAAGCTGATATACCTGGCAATAAAATAAGAAGCATTAAATGGAAATAATGGCTATTTAAATTTATTGAGGAACAACGTCATGCCAATAATTGCAATTGGATTCCAAATCCAAATGAGCTTTATCTACCAAACGAATGTATTTGGTTGCAACAGGATGGAGCTTCTCCGCATTTTACGTCTATTCTTCGTGACTGTTTGAAAGAATATGGAAAGGACACAGAAAAGCAATTGAGTGACCAGCCTGGTCCACAGACTTATCGGCACTTGATTTCTTCTTGCGGGGTCTCTTGCAATATCAAGTGTATAAAAATAGACCCAATAATCTAGAATAATTAGAGGGGCGATTAACTGAAGAAATCAAGCGTATTTATTCATTTACATATATGACCAACAGGAAACTCCCATAAAGGTAATTAATGTATAAAAGTAGATACATTAAATACTAAATTAATAATCTTAAGAACTACATGTAAATCAAAATAAAATTTTGGACAATTCCCAATACCAACAATACCTAGATGCATCATGAAATTAGTATTAAACTACTTAAAAAAGTAAATTATAAGTGCAATTTGTGCTAATAAGAGCATTTATGTATTATTAAAATAAAAAATGAGGTGTGGGGCCCACACGACTTTCTTATAGGTATGTGCGTTCCGAAATGTGTATGAAAAACTTTTAGAAAATTAAATTATGAATTCTGTATCTTTGTAATAAAATAAACCACTGAGTAAAAGTGTTATTTCCGAATCGAATTATGAAATTTTTTTATATAAAATTTTTTGCACATGCAGCTCTAAGTACTTTAAGTATTTAATAAATCTGTATAAAAGGAAAATTTACATGAATTTGCAAACAAAAAACGCTACTCGACAAGAATAGAAGTATTATTTCCGATCCAAATTTTAAAATTTCTTTTATGCAAAAACTGTTTCAAATCTAGCTCTAAATACTTTTACACTTAATAGTGAATTTATACAAAATGCATAATCTGCGAGATATTTGCAAAAACTGCTACTTGATAAGAGTGAAAGTGTTACTTCGAGCCCGAATTTTGTAATTTTTAATAAACAAGAATTGTTCGATTTCTGGCTCGAAATACTTTTTTAATCTAAATAAAAAATCTGTATAAGATGTACAATTTGCTAGATATCTGCAAACAACTTCTGCTCGCTAAGACAAAAAGACTTGCTTCCGACAGGAATTTCGAAATTTTTTTTTGATAAAATATTTCTAAAATTCGCTTTTTGGCATTTTTGTATTCTTGAGAAATTTGTCTAAACTTAGTAGGTAACGCAATGTTAGTAAATTTTGATTTTCTTTAGTGAAGTAAACTATTACTTCCGGTTTATCGATTTTACTGAATGTCTATTCAGATCTCAAAAGGAAGATTATACTCGTAAATATAAAGTTTTGTATTGATAGCTGTGGCCGCGTGGCCGCTTGGCCGCTATTGTAGTCACACAAAGAGAAAGAGAGAGATATATTTGCAAAAAATACTTTTTCGAAATTAAGGAACAGCACAACAAAACGTAGACATCTGCAAAAATCTCGAAGTCGAAAATGTTCGTCATCACAATACTTCCTTATAGGTATAAGAACGAAGAACATATAAGAAAGTAAATAAAAAGCAGTGAATACTAATATTTGTGTTTCATTGGTTGACTTCGCAGATATTTCTTGGTGAAACATTTTGTAATAACTTAATTAATTATTCGAAAATAAACGCTTGGCTCAGTTTCACAACTTCTTTATTAGATACACTAACAATTGTTTCGGCTATGAGGCCATTATCAAAGAGTTATCTAGAACAGTAATATTTGTGGATTATTTAAATAATTGCTTTGTTAGATTTATGAACTGAGTATATGTTCAGTGAAATATATCCACGTGATGAGGAAGCGACTTCAGTTTTCTCGCTACCACTGTCAGTGGACAATAATATGAAGTCTAATGATATTTCATGGAACATAAATTCTCGTTTCTTATATTGATTGTCGGTATACGGGAAAGACAGAAAAACAATAATTCCGCACAGTCAACCGAACCATGTAGGGATGTATAGTCTTACTTGAGCAATGCCTGGTTGAGGCGTGATGAAATAGTTTGCAAACCTATTATTTTCATCTTTTCAGTATACGTAAACATCTTTTTATCAATTCTCAGTCTGTGTAGGATGTAATTTACGAATTTACATTGTATCCTCTCCAGAATAGGGCGCACCAAACTGTGAAACAAAGAGATTGTACCAGTGATATTAGATGTCCCGAGTCCGCCTCTGAATAAATCCACATAACTTGTTTGCCCTACAAGTGATATCATCCACATGCAAATAAAATTTAAGGGAGGATCTAAATGTTACCCTCTACATCTTTGATGTAGTATCTGCTTTCTGGACTGGTTCCATTTATGTATCTAGTAATTATGATAAATGTTCGATTTCTTTTTAGTGAAAGTTATTGATTTACATTTTTGAACGTTTTCACTCCACCAGGTTCAATATCAGCTTCAATCTTATAAAAATCAGATAGTGAAGAAATAATCCTAAACAATTTTAAGTCGTCAGTGAACAGGAGAAATATCCAGAAGTTCATACGAAAATTGATATTATTTACAAAAGAAGGAACAGGATTGGGCCTAAATGACTGCCCTGGGTACAATTACAGAAACAGGATTTTACGTACTAGAACCAATGCGAACAATATGAATACGGTCCATTAAGACTGGAGCCAAGACAAAAGTGTTCCAGAAATGCCATACTCCTTGAGTTTCCAAAGAAAAGGCTATGGTCTAAGTGATCAAACGTTTTACTAAAATCATTGTAAAGAGATTACAGGTAGATTGCAGGTAGTCCAAGTTTGTACGGCATTGTGAACAGCACGCTTGTACACTGGTGAGATCTATGTAAGATCTAAACAGCTGTCTGTACGTTGTTGTTTGCAATGCTAGTTTGGTGTAGATGTGCATTCACACATTTTCATATACAAATCAATTCGTGTATGCATACTTTGAGTAAAGAGATTCGAATGAGGCCCACTGTCCAAAGCATCACAAATAAAGTGACGGCACTTCTACACCGGACAAAGCCATGCTATTCTGGAATAATAATACTCGAAAACGTTGACACAAATTTATTAGCAACAATCAATTCCAATACCTTTCCTAAGGCTGGCAAAGCGCAGATTGGACGATAGTTACAGATATCCGAGCGATCACCTGACTTAAATAGTGGTAAAACAAAATCTACTTTGAACTGTACTAGGGACGGACTACAGTGTTTCAGAAAGTACGATGGAATATCATATGGTCCAGAGAAGAAAAAACTTCATTTATAAAACACTACATCCAAATCAATGCTTATATTACGGACTAAGCTACAGTTGTAATATAAAGCATAAAATCAAGAAAAGAATAAGGATAGTTGCTGTAGGTTGCAAACATATTGCGCATAGTACTGAAATCATCAGTATGCCCATTGAATTAAATTGAATGCCCATTAAAAAACATTCGCTTGGGTAATCCATGTATTAAACCACAAGTATTATAGATTACACTTAGACATTTTTTTAATCGACTATTGGTAAATGGCGCACAATTTGAAAATTTATTATTGTCTGACAAGCTTTTCCAGCATAATTTGTTTTTACATTACTTTTTTAAATTTTTATATTAGTTTCGTAAAAATAAAAAGTAAACATGTTGACATTTCTAAAGATAAATATATTATTATATGTTTATTCTATATCTGAAAATGCACAAATATGTCCCATTGAAAAAAAAATAGGAAACATTTCTTGTCAAACTAGATGTAAAAAAAAATTGAAAATGTCATAAATAATTTTTCAACTATATATCGATACTAAACTTCAAAAAAAATAGTTGTTAAATAACAAAGTTATGTGAGCCTTCCGGGACTTTCTACAATCCCAGTATATAATTGCTATAATAATGTAATCGTGGTTATTTACTTGGTGGAGGTCCACGTGGTTGGGGAGGCACTCCGGGCGAAGCGCTTACGCTAGCAAAACCCTGAAAGTACAACAAATAGTCAATGTATGTATTAAAGAACACCACAAAATAAAGGGATAAATAGCTAAATAATTTGTTTTAAGGCGAAAGGTGAAATGCATTTAATGTGTTTCGGGAACGAGAGATGGCGCTGATTTTATTTCCCGTTTTTTTTCAAAAACTATACAATATATTATGAATTTCATTGATTCTATATGTAGTTAAGTGTATTTAGAAAAGATACAATGTTTTACTTTTTTTTATATTTTATCCTAATAACTTCCAAAAAACAGATAAAAAGAAAATTCGAGAAAAGGCGACGTTGTAGAGTTAATTTTCATGTACTTTAGTGTTTTTATTGTTTCTCTACCGTGAATATTAAATAAAAGGTACTCGACTAAGGGAAGAAACCATCTTCGACTTAGTGCCAAACGTGGTGGCCGGCCACCTTCTTCTTATACGTATAAGCGTTCCGTATTTTACAAAATTGTTCTAAATTGCTTTAAATAGTTTTATCTTCTTAGAAAAATAAGGCAAATTTTAAGAATTTTTTTATACAAAAATTATTCAAAATCCTATTATAAGTATTTCTATTCTCTTAACAAATCTTTATAGAATGCACACTGCGAGATATTCGAAAGAAATTGCTAGTCGCTAAGAGCAAAAGTGTACGAATTTATAATTTTTTTTTAAACAAAAGGTATTGAAAATCATGTTTTAAATACTTCTATACTCGTAATGTACCTGTCTAGAAAACATGATTTGCGAAGTGTTCGGAAAAAACTGATTTTTGATAAGAATAAAAGACCTACTTCCGGTAGGAATTTCGAAAAACTTTATTAAAACAATTTTTCTAAATTTAATTTTGAGTACATTGAATTCTTTATAAATTTGTTTAAACTTAGTAATAGACGAATATTGGCAAAAACTACTTCGGGTCTACCGATTTTACTGAAAATCTAACCAGGTCTCAAGAGAGAAATTATACTCGTAAATACAAAATTTGGAATTGATAGTTATAGCCGTTTGATCGTAATCGTGACCACACACAGAGACACGGAGACATTTTTTAAAAACCACTTTTTTGGTATCAGGGGATCACTGAGCTATATTTAAACTGAACTTATCGTTTGACTGACAGGCTCTTATCCATTTATTTGCTAATTCCACATCTTTCAAGAAACTAAAATATTTTATACTAGTTCCCTTAATTTTCCGGTTGTAATTTGAGCACCCAAAAACTGCACAACATCGCATTTTTAGATGATAACTAATAAGAGTCGCACGCAAAACTGATAAATTACCACTACAAACACACCTACAAGTATCACACGTAATAAATACCCAAACATAAACACAAACCGCACTTGCTGCTTCGAAGATGACGTCATGGCAATGAGTCAGATTTCTGACTTATATCAGGGTGTTTTTGTCATTCAATATACTCGTATTTTAAAAATTACCTACCTATCTAAAAAATGTAGTATACAACAAGCTTTGAAAATAAACTCTTATAAAACATACCATGACTAGTTACTAGTTTTGAAAACCCGAGTGCGAAAGGAACGATGGATTTTCGAAGCCGGTAATTGCTCTGACAGTCTTTATTGGACTTATTCTATCATATAACCTATTTTCCTTCATTATTTAATTAATTAATTAATGGAACAGAACTACAGCCGACCGTTCGCTATAAAAAAATCTACATGAAAAAATGAGGTGTGGCCACCACACGACTTTCTTATACGTATGAAAGTGTTACTTCCGGTCCGAATTTTGAAATTTCATTTATACAAAAAATATTCCAAATCTAACTCTAAATACTTTTGTACTCTTCATAAATATATATAGAATGCATAATTTACGACATATTTGCAAAAAATCGCTATTCGATAAGAGTAAAAGTGGTACTTCCGGTCTGAATTTTGAAATTTTTTTTATACAAAAGATATTTAAAAGTACATTCTAAATACTTTTATACTCGTAATGTACCTGCCTAGAAAGCATGACTTGCGAGATATTCGCAAAAAACTGATTTTCGATAAGAGTAAAAGACCTACTTCCGGTAGGAATTTCGAAAAACTTTATTATTACAATTTTTCTCAAATTTAATTTTGAGTACATTTGAATCCTTTATAAATTTGTTTAAACTTAGTAATTGACGAAATATTTGCAAAATTCGATTTTTTCACTGAAGTAAACTACTACTTCCGGTCTGGCGATTTTGCTCAAAATCTAATCAGTTCTCAAGAGGGAGATTATATTCGTAAATACAAAAGTTGGAATTGATATCTACAGCGGTTTGACCGCTATCGTGGTCACAGACAGACACACAGACAGACAGACAGACAGACAGACACACAGACACACAGACATTTTTTTAAAAACCACTTTTTTGGTATCAGGGGACCTCAAAACGTGGACATCTGCAAAAATCTCGAGGTCGAAAATTTTCATCATCACAATACTTCCTTATACTACGTATAAGAAAGTAAAAAAATGAGGTGTGGCCACCACACGACTTTCTTATACGTATGAAAGTGTTACTTCCGGTCCGAATTTTGAAATTTCATTTATACAAAAAATATTCCAAATCTAACTCTAAATACTTTTGTACTCTTCATAAATATATATAGAATGCATAATTTACGACATATTTGCAAAAAATCGCTATTCGGTAAGAGTAAAAGTGGTACTTCCGGTCTGAATTTTGAAATTTTTTTTATACAAAAGATATTTAAAAGTACATTCTAAATACTTTTATACTCGTAATGTACCTGCCTAGAAAGCATGACTTGCGAGATATTCGCAAAAAACTGATTTTCGATAAGAGTAAAAGACCTACTTCCGGTAGGAATTCCGAAAAACTTTATTAATACAATTTTTCCCAAATTTAATTTTGAGTACATTTGATTCCTTTATAAACTTGTTTAAACTTAGTAATTGACGAAATATTTGCAAAATTCGATTTTTTCACTGAAGTAAACTACTACTTCCGGTCTGGCGATTTTGCTCAAAATCTAATCAGTTCTCAAGAGGGAGATTATATTCGTAAATACAAGAGTTGGAGTTGATATCTGCAGCGGTTTGACCGCTATCGTGGTCACACACACACACACACACACACACACACACACACACACACACAGACACACAGACATTTTTTAAAAACCACTTTTTTGGTATCAGGGGACCTGAAAACGTGGACATCTGCAAAAATCTCGAGGTCGAAGATTTTCATCATCACAATACTTCCTTATACTACGTATAAGAAAGTAAAAGCATGAGAGAAAATTAATATTTGCGTTTCATCAGATTTTTTTTTTTTTGGATTATATTTAAAAATATTTTCTTCACATGCCCCCTTTCTCAGAATTTTTAAAAAAAGACATTAAATACGGAAATTAAACAAAATATCTCAACTCTTATAAAAAAAAATAAGAAAAGTAAGACGTTGCATCACGTAGAAGAGCATTTTTAGCCATATACTATTTTAAAAGAGGAAATAGGTTTTGTAATTTGTTTATAAAAACGGGAATACTTTTCCGATACTTTTATCTCTCTTGCACTCTTGGCCATCACCTTTCGCCTTAAGAATGTGGTAACTTATCGAAAAAAAAGTAGTAGGATATATTTCGTTGGTCTTTACTTGATGTAAATCCATTTACAACGTGAAGTAAAAGAAACAAATGTTTAAGATTCACACTGTATTTAATAACAATAAACAACGACAGATGTTTCGCTACACTACAACTTCTTCAGGTTGACATATACAATATATGCACATATATAGTGTGCGGCTATTAAGAATTCTTAGAACTAATATATAAAGTACCATTTCTTATCTAAAAGTATCGGGTATATACAAAAAATTACGCGTAATAAATATATTGCAAACAGATGTTATGTGTGACATTGGGAAACTGCATTACTGACTGAATAGACAACAATGGTGATGGGTTGAGGCCCACTTTATCATTTAATAAATTGTCTGAATGTTTATATTTATTAATTTCTAATGTCTCTAGTAAATCTAGTTTAATGCTTTTGTTTTCAACGTGAAATATATCAAAATATTTATTAAAACTGTGATTATTATCTATCAAATGATTCGCGCAAGTCGAATCATTTTTTGGTTGATGTAAGCGAAGTAATGATCAGCGATCCGTATTTTAATTAAACGTTCTTCCTGTTTGACCTATACCGGGTGGTGCAATAGTGTGTCGGCGGAGCTTAGTGTGAAAACTAATAACGCTGCAGCAATGAGACTTTACGTACGTATGTAGTATGCGATTGTGCATTTTCTAATTTTATTTACAAATATACAGAGTGTTCCAAATTCTCGCAACCACATTCAACTTTTTTATTTTAAATACATTGCTATACTTTCTAGATATTATAATGATAGCCATTCAAATTATCTTTGCAATGATATATGGATATGTGCACTTCAGACTGTTCGTTTTGATTTTATTGATAATATTGTTAAAATCTTGACAGTTGCAGCATCTAACATTTTAAGCTGTAGTCTGTAAATGGGTAGAATGCCTCACGTAACTCTTGTGTCTCTAATTTATGGACTAACACGTTATTTGTTTTGAGGT
The DNA here is from genome assembly GCA_963170755.1 of Amphimallon solstitiale. Lineage (NCBI taxonomy): Eukaryota > Metazoa > Arthropoda > Insecta > Coleoptera > Scarabaeidae > Amphimallon > Amphimallon solstitiale. The sequence continues at coordinate 104,179,334 of OY720677.1, read as the reverse complement.
TGAACAAAGTGAATAAATATACAGGGTGTTAAATATGTCGTATCTAAGTTATCGATCTTTATTGGTTATTTTCTCGTTTTTTTTAAATCTAACCTATTATATTTTTATAAGTCAGCATATTCCTTGTAAAATCGCCTTTAAAATGGTACCAATAACATAGTACTTATTTCTAGTATTTTCAAAGTTATAACCCTTTAATGGGATATACTCATGTTTATAACATGCAAAATGCGGGGCATCTAATAGTTGGTTGGCCATGAAAATAAAACAAAGTAATTTTAACAAACACCTGTTTTTTAAATGCTTTATCATTAGTTTTAGAAATACATTTTGAAAATTTTCGATAATAAAACAATCTTAATTTAAAATGTGTTCAAATATATTTCCATTCTGCTCTACACATGCTCTCAACCGTCTCTGTATCGACAGACTTACATTCTCAGCTAAGTTATTCTCACTTAATTGAAGAAAAGCGTTTCTTATTCGTTGCTGCATGTTCTCTGCCGTTGTAGGAGGTGTTGCGTAAACAATGTTTTTTACAGTTGGCCACAGAAAGAAATCACAAGGTGTGAGATCTGGTGATCGTGGTGGCCAGCTTATCAAAATTCCTCTCCCAATCCACTTATTGGTGAGTACCCTATCTAAATATGCTCTTGCAGCATAATGTGCTGGTGCACCATCATGTTGGTACCACAATCTCCTGATGACGTTATCTGGGAGGCCTTCTAATAGCAATGGTAAATTATTTTGTAGGAAATTTGTGTAGATTGCACAATTTAAATTATTATCAAAAAAGAATGGACCAATAATAGTGTTTCCTATGATGCCTCCCCATGTGTTAACACTCCATTTTTGTTGATATAAAATGGGCTGAACAAAATGTGGGTTTGTAGTGTCATAATAATGGGTATTTTTTCTGTTTGTGGTTCCACAATTAGCAAATGTTGCTTCATCTGTGAAAAGCACATGATCTAGAAAAGTTATATCGTGTCGTAATTGTAAAAGTAGCCATTCACAGTACACTAGTCTCCTTTCAAAGTCCGTTTGTAATAAGCCTTGATGATTTTGAATTTTGTAAGGGTGAAACTTATGTTTTTTTAAAATCCTTTTTACAGCAGTGACTTCTATCCCGTGTTGTTTCGAAATTATCCTTGTAGATACGTGCGGATTTTCCACAATGGACTGAACGACTATCACTTCATTATCTTCTGTAATCATAGTCTTACTTCTTTCATGTTCGACTTAATTCACTGAACCCGTTCGAAGAAACCTTATTAACAAATTTTCAGACGTTTTACTATCCGGTGCTCTTCGGTCGGGATATTCCATCGCATATGTTCTTGATGCTAAAAATGGATTTCTGTTGCTAGCGCCAAGAGCAAATACCATGTCTATGAGCTCCTCTTTCGAAAAATTCATTTTAAAGCAAAAACAACAATAAACTATTATGGTATCTAAATGAGAAATAATGTCAATAAAGCGATATAACTGATAACAAGGTAAATACAACACGTAACAACTACTAACAAACAAACGGAAATTAATAATTCACTAGCCGAACTTAATTTATAACAACAAAACGCAATTACAGAAAGAGAAAATACAGAAAACGACTTTTTATGGACTTTTGAAGTAGAGATTTGACGTTTGGTTGTACAGCCATTTTTTTTTAAACCAAGGCCAGCCAACTATTAGATGCCCCACATATTGCATATTATAAACATGAGTATATCCCATTAAAGGGTTATAACTTTGAAAATACTAGAAATAAGTACTATGTTATTGGTACCATTTTAAAGGCGATTTTACAAGGAATATGCTGACTTATAAAAATATTATAGGTTAGATTTAAAAAAAACGAGAAAATAACCAATAAAGATCGATAACTTAGACACGACATATTTAACACCCTGTATATTTATTCACTTTGTTCAACCTCAAAACAAATAACGTGTTAGTCCATAAATTAGAGACACAAGACTTACGTGAGGCATTCTACCCATTTACAGACTACAGCTTAAAATGTTAGATGCTGCAACTGTCAAGATTTTAACAATATTATCAATAAAATCAAAACGAACAGTCTGAAGTGCACATATCCATATATCATTGCAAAGATAATTTGAATGGCTATCATTATAATATCTAGAAAGTATATCAATGTATTTAAAATAAAAAAGTTGAATGGGGTTGCGAAAATTTGGAACACCCTCTATATTTGTAAATAAAATTAGAAAATGCACAGTCGCATACTACATACGTACGTAAAGTCTCATTGCTGCAGCGTTATTAGTTTACACACTAAGCTCCGCCGACACACTATTGCACCACCCGGTATATAAGAGTTTTAAGTGTACCTATATGTAGATAGTCATTATTGTATATGTCAACCTGAAGAAGCTACAGTGTGGCGAAACAGCTCTCGTTGTTTCTTGTTTTGCGATCTTTTAAATTATGCGACTCAAGTAAATTTTGTTGTAAATGTATGAAGACCGCATACAAAATTTACTTGAGTCGCATAATTTAAAAGATATTCGCAAAACAACCTGCAATCCAAAATTAGAAATATTTTTGATGAAAAAGTTCTTCTTAATTTAGCTTCAAATACTCTTCCAGTCTTAATAAACCTGTATATATTGCGTAAGGAGTATTTGGAAAAAGCGCCGCACCGTTAATGAATCAAAAAAGCCTAACAATTGACCAGATATTCGCAAAACATAATTTGAGTGCCAATATACAAATTTGACTCGAAAACTAATCAATTTCCCCACTAAAATCAAAAGAATAAGTTTAAAATACGTTGTTGATAATTTGATAGATAATTTATTTAATTAGATTTGATTGTCTAACTCTTAATTTATAACCTCTCTGAAATCACGTATTACATATAATTTTATAAAATATTTGTAATTCAAAATTTTGTACATGCACTTACCGCAGTAGCAATGAGCACAAACATGCTGACAATGAAACCGAATAACTTCATATTGAAAGAGGTCTGTCGTATATAGCCTATGTGTATGAAATTTCAATATATATATTATATGTATCCACCAAAAACAATATAATCGGTACTTCCTATTTTAAAATCAACAGCACGTGACTGTTATTATTTCACAATTATTTTAACGTTTCCGTTATAATAAAATAGGAAAAAGAATTATCTGTAATTGCTCTAGTGACTTGAAAATAACTAAACAAATATAAATGATGTTGACACAATATAAAAAATGTACCTGCTATCAATGCATTCACATAAAAGAGCATGTAACACGTGTCAAATATGTAACACAGAAAATAATTTTAATATCAGCTCTGCATACATATATTTTTTAATCATTTAAACACAATATCCATAATATCAACGAACAAATACGAGGTAGGCGTCATAAATTCTCGGCCTGACTGGCTTATACAGGTTCAAACGTGCTCAAACTCCGTTACGTCATGCATGCACATACGCGAGGTGTACACTATAAATATTGTAACGTTTTCGGGTTTCAATAAACAACTCGTGCAATTTATTTTTTTAAAACAGTCTGTATATTTATATACTTAAAATTATATAACAATATAAAAATATATAACTAAAGTATCACACTTAAACTACTATTAATAAATTAAAATTAACACTTGTATTTATTTAGTTCTATTACTAATATCTCTGTCCGTATTTATGTAACACTTATTTATATGACACGGCACTACTTTTTATTTCTTTGGCTACCACTATTTATTTCTTCGCACTCGAGACTACTTAAGGACTTTCTTTCCCGAAACTATTCCGCGATTACTTATCCCGCAATGAATCCAGCCGCCTTATATACGTATGCGAAACATCTCGAAGCATTCGTGTAAAACTCCATCCTTTTCTCGATGTTTGAAGAACATTCCATAGACATTCTGCTTCCGATAGTACCATGCGTAAATGCATGACTCACCGTTTTACGATGTTTACCAGTCGTGTCGAGATGATTTATGGTCTCTGTTTTTATCGTCGCCCAATCTCGGTTCGTTACAATATGACGGTTCGAAGCCGACTGGTTTTTAGTAACCAGCCAACCAACGTGACTAGCGCGCGAAAATATCTGGAGTAACAAAAATTGAACACCGCGCGGTCATTAAATTTTTAACAAAAAAAGGGCATACACCTTATCACTATTAGTATATTCGGTAAGAGTAAAAGTGGTACTTCCGGTCCGAATATTGAATTTTTTTTTATACAAAAGATATTTTGAAATTATAATTTAAATACTTTTATACTCGTAATGTACCTGCCTAGAAAGCATGACTTGCGAGATATTCGCAAAAAACTGATTTTCGATAAGAGTAAAACTTTTTTAAGACAATTTGTCTCAAATCTAATTTTAAGTTCATTTGAATTATTTATAAATTTGTTTAAACTTAGTAATTGACGAAATGTTTCCAAAATTCGATTTTTTCACTGAAGTAAACTACTACTTCCGGTCTATCGATTTTACTGAAAAACTAATCAGATCTCAAGAGGGAGATTATACACGTAAATACAAAATTTGGAATAGATATCTACAGCGGTTTGACCGCTATAGTGGTCACAGACAGACAGACACACAGACATTTTTTAAAAATCACTTTTTTGGTATCAGGGGACTTCAAAACGTGGATATCTGTAGAAAGCTCGAGGTCGAAAATTTTCGTCATCACAATACTTCCTTATACTACGTATAAGAAAGTAATAAACAAATCAGTTGTTATTCCTTCAGGAACACTTTGGAAATTTGCCTAAACTAATCACATGTTTTGAAAATCGAATCTCAAATTAAAAATGAGGTGTGGCCACCACAGGACTTTCTTATACGTATGAAAGTGTTACTTCCGGTCCGAATTTTGAAATTTCATTTATGCAAAAAATATTCCAAATCCAACTCTAAATACTTTTGTACTCTTCATCAATATATATAGAATGCATAATTTACGACATATTTGCAAAAAATCGTTATTCGGTAAGAGTAAAAGTGATACTTCCGGTCCGAATTTTGAAATTTCTTTTATACAAAAGATATTTAAAATTACGTTCTAAATACTTTTATACTCGTAATGTACCTGTCTAGAAAGCATGACTTGCGAGATATTCGCAAAAAATTGATTTTCGATAAGAGTAAAAGACCTACTTCCGGTAGGAATTTCGAAAAACTTTATTAACACAATTGTTCTCAAATTTAAATTTGAGTACATTTGAATTCTTTATAAATTTGTTTAAACTTAGTATTTGACGAAATATTTGCAAAATTCGATTTTTTCACTGAAGTAAACTACTACTTTCGGTCTGCCGATTTTGCTCAAAATCTAATCAGTTCTCAAGAGGGAGATTATATTCGTAAATACAAAATTTGGAATTGATATCTGTAGCGGTTTGACTTTTTTGGTATCAGGGGATCTCAAAACGTGGACATCTGCAAAAATCTCGAGGTCGAAAATTTTCATCATCACAATACTTCCTTATACTACGTATAAGAAAGTAAAAATGGATTAACCACATTAGATGTGGCTTTTAATAATTTCAAAAATATTCCAAGTGACTTCGGATGTGGCCTTCGGCAAAAGTTAGAGGTAGTTTTTAATAGAAATCTAGATTTAATAACATTGCGGCAATTGTGTATGCTAAATACGCTGACATAAAAGAATATATCTAGTACGCACATACCGGTTGTGTCAAATACCATTAGCCATAGAGAATCAGTTTATACGTATGTATGAGTGGGCCACCGAAAACGAAACAGATTGAATATCTCGAAGGAGAAAACTTTTTTGAAGAAACGCAAAAACAGGTCGATTTTTGATCCAAGGGGGACACCCTTCCATCATATCTTCAACTGTGATACGTCATTCCCCTCCCCTCCATCACTCTAACCATTACAATTTAAATAGGGAAAGTACTAAATACGATACATCATTGAAAAGGTAATTGTACGGAGAATTCAGCAATGTGATTGTTGGTTGCGCTATTTTTGATTTTAGCGCCCTCTAGCGGGTAAAAAAACGGTTACGTATTTCACAATGTGACACATCATTTCAAAGCTAATTTTATTAGCAATTTAATGCACAATTGAAAAAAAATTAAATAATCGAAACACCTTGCAGAGCTCTAATATTAGAAACTACGAACTTATTAGTTTACAAAAGACACTGACAGTCTGTACTTGAGAATGATGACAAATAAATGTCAAAGATATTACGTATTTAGTTGCTAATAAAATTAGCTTTGAAATGATGTGTCACATTGTGGAATACGTAACCGTTTTTTTTCCGCTAGAGGGCGCTAAAATCAAAAATAGCGCAACCAACAATCACTTTGCTGAATTCTCCGTACAATTACCTTTTCAATGATGTATCGTATATACTACTTTCCCTATTTAAATTGTAATGGTTAGAGTGATGGAGGGGAGGGGAATGACGTATCACAGTTCAAGATATGATGGAAGGGTGTCCCCCTTGGATCAAAAATCGACCTGTTTTCCCGTTTTTTCAAGAAAGTTTTCTCCTTCGAGATATTCAATCTGTTTCGTTTTCGGTGGCCCACTCAGTATGTACGATGTATAGGTACATATTGCAGTGATCTTGAATAAATAATAATATGTAAATAAATAAGTATAATCAAGATCACTTCAAGATTTTATTTAAATTAATTTTATTTTATTCATTTTTATTATAATGTGTATATAAATATTCACGATATCGATAATTTACGAAAACTTTATTTTTATTTAAGTAAAACAATAAAAGGATCTTAGTAAATTTTTATAAGGTTATAATATTAAGACGTATCAAATGTTACATGAAAAGGAGCGAGCAGGTGTTTCCGGCACAAAGACTTCTGACATTGGCAAAGATCGACTGTGTAGACCGGCGCAAAAAGTATTGTTTATCAGGTGCACGGCTGAGTCATAAACGTATAGACGAATTTATATTCGCATGTTTGTTTACCTTTTTCAAGGATTATTAATACACTGTTTCCCCATGTGACCGATAAGGGCAGCACCCTCGATATACAATTTTGGAAGTGGATTCGTGTTTGCCGAAAGTTCCCGTATGTTTTTATAAAGAAATTTAAGCATAAAAGCGCGGACGGATAAAATTTCCGGGATTGCTGGTGAAAACCGCAATTTTAACTAGTCTAAAAGTAGGTGATAAACCACTTCCTCTTTCTTTTTAAAGGATTATTTTAAAATCCGGACTTAGAATAAATTTTGAGATTTTCGATACTTATAAAATTTTAACAAGATTCCACACTTATAATATTTTTATTTTTAACATGCAGCGCGTATCACATTGAAATGTCTAAATGTATTTGAATAATTACTTATGTATGAAAATACTCTTATTTATGAACTCGGTTTTTGAATTTGTTTAATTTCATTTTATTTTCTTTTTCTAGAGAGTTTTGTTTTGCACGTAGGGGTACTATGCCATACATTATGACAAAACCTTCTAGTATTTGTAATGATAACTTTGGATAACATAATCATTTCATTTCCGTATACTTTATTTTTCTTTTAAATTTATTTATCGCCAACCGTCAGTAAAGTGATGCGTTACCATAGCGTTTTGCGGAGGTAAAGAAACACTTTATCGTACTGTACAATAAAGTACTTTACCTGCCGCTAATATCTGTCAGCGTAGCATGACTGATGACTTTTAAAAATAAATCGTTTGTCACTGTCATAAACTGTCAAAAGTTATTATATCTTTATTTCTTAAATTAACAATTTTAACGGTTGGCGATAAAATTTTGTATGCACCACGTCAGTAAAGTACCTTTACCGAACTCGTCTGTTACTCGCCGCGCTCGCTTCACTCGCTTGGCTCGTAAACCAGACTCGTTCGGTAAAGTATCACTTTACTGACTTGTTACATAAATAACTATTATCCTACAAAAGATATTTGAAATTAATAATTTTGTTTTATGTGTATATAGGTTATATAGATAAGTGAATCAAATTTTCATTGAAAATTTATGATGGATGAGTTTAATACGATGTACGAAGAATTGAGGTGATTAAACAATATTTGTTATAAATGTGTGTATAGTGGCGTACCAAATTCTTTATTTGTAGTGGTGTCTTTTGTATTGGAATTTCGCGAAAAAGGTAAAGTTTATCATTTTTTTTTAAAAAATGTATATATTATTTCTTTTGATTTGAGAATTAAGTATGTTTTTGTTGTATTTGGGTGTTCAATATTAACGTGTTGAATAATACATCAGGGATGTGTGAAATGAATTATGTCATTATTTAATTCATAGCATGGAGTCCTGGTGAATTTGAAAGACACGAATTGGTCTTGGTGGTACTGCGTTTGGGAGCGAGAAAAGGCACCAGGCAGAACTAATCAGGGCTGAGTTAATTTATTGAATACGCAGAGACATTATTTTATTTCATTTTATTTATTTAATTTAAAATTTATATATATTCCTTAAGGAATGTGCACATTGTGATGTATGTTCGGGTTGCGTCCAACGAGTTGAAAATGACATGCTCGTAGGGTGGAACTTTGGGATACTCATCTGTGTGAATTTGTTATCTGATGGTACTGTGTTGGGAGCGAGAAAAGGCGCCGGACAGGACTAATTAGGGCAAAGCCATTTCCTTAATGTCTATATTTTGTTAGCAAACAGTAGACCGCACAAATTTTATTTTTATTTATATTCCAGTACAATTCATCACGGGTAATTTATTTTATTTTTGATTGTTTACATGTATCTATGACAAATATTAATCATAATAATCACGTTCACATTTTTAGATGTAAGTTTTTCACGACATCATAATTTCATTTATTCTTTATTTCTTGTAATACTTTATTGATGATGATATATAAATTTGAATTATGACTGAATATTGTTTTTTTTTTTGGTGTGTAAATATTTGTAGACAAAAACTTTTGGATTCGTTTTAAAATTATTTTATTTTAATAAATTAGATATTAAGATTTATTTTGTATTTTATTTCTTTACCTGACCTGGAGATAATTAAAGAGCAGGAGAATCAACTCATATTTTCTGCCCCTGAGAGAACTATTTATTTTTCAAACTGAGCTAGTTGCATGTAAAATGTTTTGCTTAACCTACCTTTCAGCAGAAAGTTCACCGTATCTTAGTCTAGCATAAGGCCTAGCACTAGGATGCGTGCTTGACTCTCGGTTACGCATTAATTAAGTAAATTAAATTTATTTCATTTATATGTAAATTTGTAAAAGTCACAGCATATATATGGCACCCAACGTAGTGGGGCAAAGCTTTTACATTTTAAACTGTTTAGATAAAAATTAATTGATTATTTAATATTCAAATAGCTGTGTAATTAAAGGGAGGTATTTTCACCTTTAAGTGCATTTGAATAATTAATAAATATAATTCACAAATAAAATTTTGTCAAGTTTTGATTTATTTTTCTCCACAAATAAGTCTCTTTAAGTGCCAGGACAGATAAAGTAAATATGTCTGAGTATAAAGGTGAGGGTGAAAATCCTGAAAGTGGTATGGATACCAAATATTTATTTGAAACGTACAGGGAACCACAAGGTATTTCCTCTGTGACAGATTCAGAAAAGACGCTACCTCTTGATGAGGATGAAAATATAACTGAAAATGTAAAAATTGAAACGAAAGAAATGCCAGACGGAGACAGATTTGATATTTTATTTGAAAAACTTTTCTGTAAGTTGGAATGTGACAAGATAGAAATGAATAAGAAATTCAAGGAAAATAAAGAAGATATAAATAAGAAGTTAGATGAAAATAAAGCTGAAATGAAAGAAGAGATGAATAGAAATAAAATAGAGATACAAACTGTGGTAAAGTCGATGAATGAGAAGATTGACGAAAGGATAAAAGCTTGTAGAATGGAAATGTCTGCAATGAACAATAAATTAAAAGAAGATGTGAAACAAAGCACGACACAGATAAATGAAAAAATTGAAGCAAATGAAAAGAAGTGCAAGGATAGCAGTAATTTTTTAATAGATGAAATGAATCAGAGGGCCGGTGTAGCAAGAGAAAATTTTAGACAGATAGAAGAAAGGATTGGAGGACAAGATGAGAAAATACAATTCTTGGAACTGAAGGTGGACAGTAGTGCCATGTCAGTTCAGAAAGATGTTAAAAATTTAACAAGTAAGTTTGAAGATTGTAGGGTTAAATATGGTGCATGCACAGACTCTCTTTTAAAGCTACAGGATATGACATTAAATTGTCAAGATACAATTAAGAATTTGAAAACGAGAGTGGAACAAGGTACAATTACACCTTGTGTTGTACCGCAACAGATATCAATTGGTACGGAAAATATACCAAAATTTTCTGGATACAACAAAGACAACCCAATGGCATTTCTTAAAACCATTAAGACATACATTCGTGGTATTAATGATGATATGTCAAAATTACATTTCATGAGGGGGTGTCTTAGAGATTATGCATTATTATGGTACGATATGGTAATTGATGAGGTACAGACGTACGAAGAATTAGAAAATATGTTTATTAGACAGTACTGGGGACAAACTCAGCAAAGACGCATTAGACATGACCTTACCTTTGGAAAATATCGTTCTATTACGTCTAGAGAGAATTATGTTATTCGGAAATATTCTTTCTTGAAACATATACAACCTGTGATCCAGGAGTGTGACATTGTTACCCAATTAGCTAATCATTTTGAGCATGAGGTAGTACAAGCAGTTGCTTTACAGGGTATAGACACCGTTGAGCAACTCTTGGAATTGGTAAAGCGTCTGGACGACGTGGAAGATAGGAGTGTATCTCAGAATAAAAATGGGTATAAAGCAGGTAACAATGGTAACTATTATAATGCCCAGCAAAGATATAATGGTAATAACCACAATAACCAACAAAGATACAATGGTAATCGGTATCAGAATAATAGTTACCAGGGAGGAAGGGTGGAGAATGGTAACAACAAGAATATGAGTAATAGTAGTAATGATAATAATAATAATTGGAGACAGGAGGGTCATGTAGGAAGGAAATATGAAAAAAATGAAACAGAAGATACCCGAGGATTTAATAACGTAATTATAGAAAATAAAGAAAATAAAACAGAAGCTGTGATGAAAGATGCGTCAAGAGGAGCAATAAAGAAGGACCTGGATTTTTGGTAGGTCCAACCAAAGGGAGAAAGAAGAAACAACGAGGCAAGAGAAACGTCGTAGATTTAAGTAATATAACCACTGAATTTCCACTGGTAGATGTTAAAGTAGGGGATGTATATGGTGTAGCTGTAATAGATAGTGAATTAGAATTGTCACTTTTAGATGGGGGATTATTTGATCAAAGGTTTGAAAAATTAGGTTTTTACAAGCAAGATAATGTATTTTGTATAAATATAGAGATGGGTGATGTAGAACTTGTAACACAATTTATTGTTACACCAAGATTAAAATATTGCTGCGTACTTGGGATGGATTTTTTGAGTCTATATACATCGAAATTGGAAAGGGAAAATAGAACCTTCCACAATAATAAAGTAAACATGTCTTGGGACAAAGGTGCTCAAGATGATAAAATATTAGTTAATAATTCAATCATTGATAATTTTGATAGGGACCTCACTTTAAAAATAAATAATGATAGTTTGATTGACAAGGATAAAGGTTCACACCATGTGGATGATCTTCAAAAAGAAGAGTCCATGTTTGCCACGGGTGACATAAATAATAAATGTACACACCATGTGGAGGGTCTTCAAAAGAAAGACGCCACGAAATATATGGGTGACATAATAAATAAATGTTCACACCGGGAAATAAATATGGGTGACAAAAATTTGATTTGCAACAAACAGATTAATAATGATAATGTGAGTGATCCTTTGACAAAAGATGTTAAATTATTTAATGGTAATGTAGATTTAGCAGTAGACTATGATAATTGTTTTAAAACAGAAACGACTCATCCATCTTCCCATAAGCAGAAATTAAGTGTTCAGTTTAAAATTAAAAGTTTGTTAAAAGATGAAATTATTGAAAATTTAGTATATAATTTAATGAACCCCATCACAGTAGTAATTAAGGAATATTTAGATTATTTAGAAAACATTAAGAATAATAAATTAAGTTTATGTTTATTTCAATCAATAAAACAACAGCTACAACTCCCCAAATTATTAGAAACATTATTGTCAATAAGTACCGATGCAAAGTGGTTTGTAAACGTTAATTCTCTTTGGTTGGTACAGCTATATAAATGTTTCATGAAATTATATCCAATAGTGGTAAATTTATTAGTGAATTTAAATAAAATTGTTCATAAGGAACAAAATATTTTACATTATGGGTATGTAAAGCCCGTACAGCACATATTAAACCCACATGATGAAAATGTGTCACATCATGTGAATGATAAAATGATTTTACAAGAGGGTGTGAAATTTATATGGACCCATGCGAGAATAGAGGTTTTGGATGCAGTTGAAAAGTACCCACAGCCCAGATACTTAAAAATGTTAAGAAGTTTTCCCAAAATAGTGGACTACAATTGCCACTTCATTTTAAGGGAACTTGATGATGCAATTACAATATTTGTAATACCTATGAAAGGTGTAAAATTTAAAGAATTTAAGTACACTTTTGTATATATAGTTATAAGTAGTTTAATTAATTTAGGTGTTTTAAATGTCATTTGTTTAAACTTTCTCGTCATGAAGGGAGTGAAGTTTAAAATAAACTCCAAGAGTTTTGCATATTTATTCCTGATTTGTATATAAATATAGAATGAGCATATTATAGGGAACTTTCATGTCTCTATGCTTTATATCAATAATATTGTAAATAATGTATAAGTATATTAACTGGTATTTATGGGAAATCTTGAATTTATACCATTGGCATTAGCGATTCTCGCTTATAAATCGCAGATATTCCCATAGGGATATTTATGCAGTGATCTTGAATAAATAATAATATGTAAATAAATAAGTATAATCAAGATCACTTCAAGATTTTATTTAAATTAATTTTATTTTATTCATTTTTATTATAATGTGTATATAAATATTCACGATATCGATAATTTACGAAAACTTTATTTTTATTTAAGTAAAACAATAAAAGGATCTTAGTAAATTTTTATAAGGTTATAATATTAAGACGTATCAAATGTTACATGAAAAGGAGCGAGCAGGTGTTTCCGGCACAAAGACTTCTGACATTGGCAAAGATCGACTGTGTAGACCGGCGCAAAAAGTATTGTTTATCAGGTGCACGGCTGAGTCATAAACGTATAGACGAATTTATATTCGCATGTTTGTTTACCTTTTTCAAGGATTATTAATACACTGTTTCCCCATGTGACCGATAAGGGCAGCACCGTCGATATACAATTTTGGAAGTGGATTCGTGTTTGCCGAAAGTTCCCGTATGTTTTTATAAAGAAATTTAAGCATAAAAGCGCGGACGGATAAAATTTCCGGGATTGCTGGTGAAAACCGCAATTTTAACTAGTCTAAAAGTAGGTGATAAACCACTTCCTCTTTCTTTTTAAAGGATTATTTTAAAATCCGGACTTAGAATAAATTTTGAGATTTTCGATACTTATAAAATTTTAACAAGATTCCACACTTATAATATTTTTATTTTTAACATGCAGCGCGTATCACATTGAAATATCTAAATGTATTTGAATAATTACTTATGTATGAAAATACTCTTATTTATGAACTCGGTTTTTGAATTTGTTTAATTTCATTTTCTTTTCTTTTTCTAGAGAGTTTTGTTTTGCATGTAGGGGTACTATGCCATACATTATGACAAAACCTTCTAGTATTTGTAATGATAACTTTGGATAACATAATCATTTCATTTCCGTATACTTTATTTTTCTTTTAAATTTATTTATCCTACAAAAGATATTTGAAATTAATAATTTTGTTTTATGTGTATATAGGTTATATAGATAAGTGAATCAAATTTTCATTGAAAATTTATGATGGATGAGTTTAATACGATGTACGAAGAATTGAGGTGATTAAACAATATTTGTTATAAATGTGTGTATAGTGGCGTACCAAATTCTTTATTTGTAGTGGTGTCTTTTGTATTGGAATTTCGCGAAAAAGGTAAAGTTTATCATTTTTTTTAAAAAATGTATATATTATTTCTTTTGATTTGAGAATTAAGTATGTTTTTGTTGTATTTGGGTGTTCAATATTAACGTGTTGAATAATACATCAGGGATGTGTGAAATGAATTATGTCATTATTTAATTCATAGCATGGAGTCCTGGTGAATTTGAAAGACACGAATTGGTCTTGGTGGTACTGCGTTTGGGAGCGAGAAAAGGCACCAGGCAGAACTAATCAGGGCTGAGTTAATTTATTGAATACGCAGAGACATTATTTTATTTCATTTTATTTATTTAATTTAAAATTTATATATATTCCTTAAGGAATGTGCACATTGTGATGTATGTTCGGGTTGCGTCCAACGAGTTGAAAATGACATGCTCGTAGGGTGGAACTTTGGGATACTCATCTGTGTGAATTTGTTATCTGATGGTACTGTGTTGGGAGCGAGAAAAGGCGCCGGACAGGACTAATTAGGGCAAAGCCATTTCCTTAATGTCTATATTTTGTTAGCAAACAGTAGACCGCACAAATTTTATTTTTATTTATATTCCAGTACAATTCATCACGGGTAATTTATTTTATTTTTGATTGTTTACATGTATCTATGACAAATATTAATCATAATAATCACGTTCACATTTTTAGATGTAAGTTTTTCACGACATCATAATTTCATTTATTCTTTATTTCTTGTAATACTTTATTGATGATGATATATAAATTTGAATTATGACTGAATATTGTTTTTTTTTTTGGTGTGTAAATATTTGTAGACAAAAACTTTTGGATTCGTTTTAAAATTATTTTATTTTAATAAATTAGATATTAAGATTTATTTTGTATTTTATTTCTTTACCTGACCTGGAGATAATTAAAGAGCAGGAGAATCAACTCATATTTTCTGCCCCTGAGAGAACTATTTATTTTTCAAACTGAGCTAGTTGCATGTAAAATGTTTTGCTTAACCTACCTTTCAGCAGAAAGTTCACCGTATCTTAGTCTAGCATAAGGCCTAGCACTAGGATGCGTGCTTGACTCTCGGTTACGCATTAATTAAGTAAATTAAATTTATTTCATTTATATGTAAATTTGTAAGAGTCACAGCAATATGTATGTCATACGCCGCAGCGGGGTGTCTATACATCGTAGATACATACATACGTGTACACAAATACCCTATATGGCTAATGTTACTTGACACATGCGGTATAACCAGTTGCGATGTAGAGAGGACGTTTTCTATCTACAAGGATGGAACGTTCTATTAGTTTTTCCGGATCGCGGACCTCGACAAGTGGAGTTCCGTCAGAGATAGGGGCATCGGAAATTCTTTCTCCAGTGAGATTCATCTCACGACCGAAGTTAATGAAATAGGGCGTATGTCCGGTGACTTCGTGTCTAGCAGTGCGCAAGGCGCAAGTGACTTTGGGAAGATAGACGTCCCATTCGCGATGATTGTCAGAGACATACGAGATCAACATGGTTTTTATAACCCTATTCACACGTTCCACGGGATTCGCTTGAGGATGGTAATTTGCAGTATAGCATGGACGTACTTTATATTCTTTTAACTTAGAACGGTAGTCGTTAGAACGAAACTGCACGCCATTGTCGGAAATTACGGAACGAGGTACGCCAAAAATCAGAATCACATCTTCTTCAAGATGTCGGATAATAGCCTTAGAGGAAGCTTTACGTAACGGGAAAGTCAGAACAAACTTACTGAAGATATCAGAGACCACTAAAATGTAATTAAAACCGCGCTTGGACCTCGGAAGAGGACCAACAATGTCGACACTGAGTACTTCCCATGGTTTAGTAACTTTAGAATGTCCACCCATACGACCAACCGGAGCTCTTTGAAGAGGTTTCGCCTTATTGCAGTTAGGACAGGCTTTGATATGACGAATCACATCACCTAACATCTTGGGCCAATAGTAGTGTTGCAATATGCGAGCGAGAGTCTTCGCAATGCCCAGATGACCACTTGTGGGCTCGTTATGACATTCTAACAAGACCTCTTGTCGTTGTTCCTTAGGAACATAGATTTTCCATGAATCGGAATCCTCAGAGGGAAAAGCGCTATTAGGCGGTACGTAACGTCGAAGTATCCCACCGATAAGTTGAAATTGAGGGTACTTCTCGGGATGTCTCTTAATTTGTTCTAAGATACGAACGTAACATTTGTCTTGGCTTTTAGGGTTGACTTGAACGATATCCAATTTGGGGACTGAACGGGAGAGAGTGTCCGGAACGACATTGAATTTCCCTTTACGGTGGATGATAGTGAAGTCGTACTGCTGAAGACGTACGGCCCATCGAGCCAATCTACCCGACGGAGAATTAAGAGAGTTCAGCCAGCAGAGGGAATAATGATCCGTTATCACCGTAAAGTGAGAGCATTCGATATATGGGCGAAGCTTTTCTATAGCCCAAAGGACGGCAAGGCATTCTTTCTCAACCGTAGAGAATTTACGTTCGGCAGGTGTTAAAGAACGGCTTAGATAACTGATTACTTTCTCCTGTCCGTCTATGTCTTGAGTCAATACGGCTCCGAGACCATAGTCGCTAGCATCAGTTTGAATGATGAATTCATGTTGGAAGTCGGGACATGTCAAAATCGGGGAGGAAACCAAGCGTTCACGCAAAGATGTCCAGGCTTCTTCGCAAGCTAACGTCCAAACGAAGGGACGATTTTTCCGTAACAAATCAGTAAGCGGGGAGATAACAGTAGAGAAATTAGGGACGAAACGTCGATACCATGAAGCCATACCTACTAAGCGTCTGACTTCAGAAACATTTTTGGGTGTGGCAATTCCGATGATAGCCTTGACTTTGTCGGGGTCGACCATCAACCCACGACGATTAACCACATAACCCAGGTACTTCAATTCGTCGCGACAAAACTGACATTTGTCTCTATTAAGCGTTAAGCCAGCGTTACGCAGGCGAGATAAAACTTGCTCTAAGATAGTCAAGTGTTTTTCAAAGGTAGGAGTGACAATTATGATATCATCCAGATAAACGAAAACGTAAGGTTCTAATTCAGGACCCAAAACTCTATCAATAAAACGCTGCCAGGAGGCAGGTGCGTTGTGGAGACCATACGGGAGACGACAAAATTGAAACAAGCCTCGATTCGGCACGGTGAAGGCGGTATACTGACGGGAAGACTCGGCAACAGGAATCTGCCAATACGCACTTTTTATATCGAGAGACGTAAGGTATTTGGCGTCTCGTAATTTATCTAAGGTATTCGAAACATAGGGAAGGGGATAGGCATCTCTCTCAGTGACCTGATTGAGCTTCCGATAATCGACACAAAATCGAAAAGTCTTATCCTTCTTAAGCACGAGAAGAATGGGTGAAGACCAACCACTCTGAGACCTCTCAACGACACCGAGAGCCAACATCTTCTCTAATTCGGCGTCGACTACTTTCTGCACCGCCGGAGATATCGGATAATAGCGTTGCTTAATCGGAGGGCTACTAGTGATAATAGTGTGCTCTACACCTTTGGCACAACCTAACACCTCCTTATCGACGTTAGGAAAATTTTGATTGATGATAGCCTCAAGCTGACGTTGACGCTCATCAGATAACACTGGTGGTTCGACATCGACAGAAGACACGTTGGGTGCGTCTGAAAATACCCAATCGCCACTGCGCATGTTTATGACGATACCCATATCTCGCCAGAAGTCTGCGCCCAAGATAAGTTGATGCGGTAGTTCAGGTACCACCAAAACGTCAAAGACCTTAGAACGATTCCTAACATTAATAGGCAAGGCAACTTCACCTGATATTCGGCATCGTGATCCGTTGGCAACAGTGCAAAAGGACATAGAGGATTTAAGCGGAACAAAACCCTTTAACACGGACCAACCTGCTTCACCTAAAATAGTGCGTGATGAACCTGTGTCCAAAAGACCGAGAAACTCTTTACCAAAGATTTGGACTTTAAGATAGGGGCGTTCATCCCCTATGGCTTGTTCGAGAATAAAATCTAACCGGGCTCTAATTTGTCGATAGGCCGCTGTGTATACTGTACGCACGGGACGGCCACTTAGTGCGCACGTCGGGCGTTTCCCGAACACTGCGGACAAGAAGATACAATGGTCTCTGGACGACCACAACGATAACAAAAGCGTTTACGAGGTAAAGCGCATTGGGAGTAACGATGTCCTGTCTGTCGACAATTCCAACATGTGACAGGATTTGCGGAAACGGGTGCCACACGAACACGAGAGCGATTAGATACGGGAGTAACGGGTGTCTCACGACTTCGAGAATAACTCGGGACTGGTTCGGCATTGACATAAGCCAAATCGGGCTCGAGTGTTTTAGCACGTAAGGGAGGCGGTACATAAGCTTCAGCAGAGGCCTTGCGGGCTTCGAGAACTTTCCCATATTTAAGGAGTTCCGCGATAGAATTGACTTCAGTTAAACCCAATTGCGTTTGATAGAAAGGCAGAATATTACGTTGCAGAATTCGTAACTGAGTTTTTTCGGGGACTGAATCAGAAAGACGAGAAAAGAGATTTTTCATAACCGATACGTATAGTCCAATAGGTTCATTAGGACCTTGAGTCCGTTGCTTAATTTCGTCCATAAGACGGTCGTCATAATCTACGGCCTGAAATTCTTCCCGTAGACCGGCAGCTAACTCTGACCAATTAGAGTAAAGATGACGATTAGCCCGATACCACACCAAAGCACGATCCTTAAATAAGTCTATAGCGGAATTGAATAATAACTGGTCCGAGGAATTACGAGCGATTTTCAGCTCAGCTACACGCTCCAGAAAAGCACTGACCGAAAAGTTCTTTTGCCCAGTAAACGTAATATTCCAAGAGGCAACGGGGACGGGTTTAGGAGAAAAACTAGCGAACGTCGAGTGAACTGGACCAGTAAAAGCATTAACCGGAGATCGAATAGGATCCTCCTCTTCGCTAAACTCCTCTTCACTCCCTTGAGGCCCAGGGTTACCGGCAGTGGGTGACTGTAATAAACTGAATGTTGAGGCGCGTTCAAGGGTGCGAGCCTTATCGCGGATGCGATCTTCCAGATCAGCAACGCGACTCCGAAACGCATGGCATTCTTCCACTTCCCCTGAAGATTGTGGGACGGAGTTCTGAATTCGGCGCAATACGAAAGCAAGGGCGGTAGAAATTTTTTGAAATTCGGAAGACTCACGATTCCCCACGAACTGATCGATGAGCCCTTCGATAACCGTAAGCTTATCCTTAATGGCCGCGGAGTCTTCTGCATATGTAAATGGATACGTGAGCTTTGTATCCGACGGATAAGACCTAGCATACCCTAGCAGACGTCGATACATTCGTCGCATTCCGTCCAAAGTAGATGGCACCACAGCACCCATAACAGTCAGTAAATATTCAAGGTCTTCCTTCAAAAGACGATTGATCTCAAATTTAGGAGCCATAGCGAAAGTTAATTCAGCCGAAAGTCGAAAAGAAAGATATATAAAAAGAAATGGCGGTACCGGGATCAGCAAGCAAAGACTCGAGTCCTAAGACGCACAAACAAATGCTGGAAGACAAGGTAGTTCAGAACCTAAGATAAAATTGTAACGTGAGGTTATAACTTTTCCCAAAAAAAAGGAAGAAAAGAGAAAGATAAACAGTCAAAATTAGATCAGGTGAGGGAGTAGACGGAAATACCAAAAAACTGAACGGTAAGGGAAACTTAACGTCCACTTACCCACCTAAAACGAGAAACGGGCTTAAGTCAAAAAAAAATTCAAAATTTATTCCTGAAGATGGTCAGAACCGAAACGTTGATACAAAACAAATAGCTTCTCCAAAGTATAGCACCACTGTGCGGTACGACGAAATGTTAGTGGCTGAAATACTTAAAGGCAAAGAAAATATTCCGGAAGATGGAGAAAACTTGTCCAAACCGTTAGGCAACGACACGTTGTCACGTCAAAGCAACCAAAACCAAGGAAAATTAGAAAAGACGAGAAATTTCCCTGAAGATGGTAAAAACCAGGTCGAAACGTTCGGTGTCAACTTATGAGTTGATAGATGACACACAAAAGGAAAAGAAAATTTGAGGGCGGCGAAAACTTAGTCGAAACGTAGGTGCGAAATGTTGTTCGTTAGGCCCACAACGAAAGCATGAAATTGTTGTGAAGGTAGCGAAAACTTCGTTGGAGCGTTGGGTAGCAAAGGAAAAAAAAAAATTTTGTTCCGGAAGGTGGAGAAAAGATGGCGGAAACGTTGGTGTGTCAATTCGTACGGAAGGGGGAAGAAAACTTCTCTGAAATTTGAAAATGGCGGAAAATAGGCCGAAACTTGGTTGACACACGAAAATAATAATAAAGAAAAATCGAAGGTGGCGGAAAGTTGGTCGAAACGTTGGTGCCAAATTTTTCCTATCACCAAAAGAAAGTCCAGACGCTAGGGCACCAAATTTTCCTTATTACTGAAAGAAAGGCCCAGAAAAAGATTATCGAAACGTTGGCTGTTAAAGACAGGGAGATAATTTGCAAAATTCAAGAAAATGTTCCGGAAGATGGTCAAAATTTTTCCGAAACGTGGTCCACCAAGGACAAGGCGATAATTTGAAGATTTCAAAAAAATTCCGGAAGATGGTCAAAAATCGGCCGAAACGTTGGGCGCCAAATTTTTGCTACCGGATCTACGTCGCATTAAGGTAACAGCAGAATTCGGAAATGAAACGGAGAGTCGCAATAGGGGTTGTTAAACAGGATAACGCAGGGCCGAGCTAACTCTGTCGCAGACGGCGTGACGGTTCAAGAAAATAAAAACACCTAAGAGTAGAGCGTCGGTCGGCAACGACGCTTGCGACGATTGTCCGGGCACCAGGACACTATGCTATCTACAGATAACCTACCTGCGCCTCCTAGGAACTACCACTGGCTGTGTCCCTCCAGTAGGATACCTATTGAACACCCTGTATATTTGAAGCACCTAATCTTATGTACGTGCTTGTCACAATAATATTTAAGATATGCAGAGGTAAAAGAAATAAAAGATAAGGTATACGTAATGTAACAAAATTTAATTAAATTCGATGTGCTGTAAGTTTTTTTTTTAAAATAAGAAAATTTAATTTATGTAGTTAAGCAATATAAAAACAAACGTTGGATGAAAAGTTAAATTTGAATAAAGTGTAATAAAGCTAGACAGTTGATAAATAAAAAAAACAAGCGTTAGGTGACCATTACAAAATTTTGAAAGTATAAAAAACCTTAACGATTTAACACATACTCTGCGCTTCAGCAGAAGTTGGTCGGCTGCAGAAACGTTTCCTTCACCTCACATAAGGTGTACATGTGTTTTCAAGGACACGCCACAACGGCAATGTCAATACAAAGGTGTAAATATATATAAATTTATGAGCGCAAAAGAACAATTGATAAGTCAGTAAAAGGTCTTAGTCTAAAATGAGGAAAATTCGCTAAATATAAAAACGTCGGTTTGCTTACATGAACTGAATGATATTAATTGATGGTTAGTGATTAGCTAAGTCAAAAAAAAACAATTAAAGGTAAAATTTAGAAAGACAATTTCATGAAAATTCCATAAAACCCTGAGCTTCGAGAACCAAAGTTGGCTACTACAATAATGAATTTATCTGGTTCAGGTAAAATTAATTGATCATCAAAAGGCAAAATTTACAATCTTACGGCAAAAAAAAAGTAAACGTGCAAAATAATTAACAAAACTTAGATTTTCAAATGCAACACATCGTAAAACATACAACTATTGTATCGGAAGAGGAAAACACTGGGTTTATTACTAAGTAAATAAAAACTATCCTAAAGATAAAGTGATCATATAATGAATTTACTGGAATTAATTATAGTTAAATATTAGCCTCGATAAAGGGCTACAGAAATTACGGTAGTGACAAATCCAAAATACAGGTTAATTTCAATTATACATAAAAGAACAAAGAGAAATTATAACGGTAATTTTAAAAAAAAAAGGATTAAATTGTGACCACGCAGATTACTGAGAGGTGCGATAGTTATTTAGCCACTCAAAATTCTTGGTACTAATTAGGCAAAAATAAGTCTTGCACTCAGGCGTAAAACGTCGAAAATCAGACGAAAATATGAGGTAAAAATTACAACCTTAGCTGGCAAGATGGTTGCCGGAAAGGACGCTACAGAAATCCCAAAATGGCGGCGACTCCCTTGTTGGAAAAATTCCACTCAACAGGTGGGCTGGATGTTGGATAAAACCACTGTTGTGGGCGATTCCACCAAAGATAAGACTTCGGAGGGCTTAAATGGCCGTCAAAGGAATCCTAACAGCTTCTGAGGGCTTTAGCGCCCGACATAAGAATCCTATTAAAATTTAGAGAGAAAAAAAACCCAAAGATAAAATCCCGAAAATTTAACACAGAGTTTGAGAAAACTTACCCCAAGGTTGAACGATGGAGATCCCACGGTAAACGACTCAGAAGTCACACATTGCACGAAAAAAATTCAAAATCCACCTCGTGGCATTCGTAAATTAGATAGCGGTATTGCGATAAAAATAATTCACGATAAATCACCTAATAAAGGTATCGATAACTCAAACTTACTTCATTAAAGCCGCCGAAGCGTTAGTCTAACTTTAGACAAAGTGATAAATTCACCAAAAGAAAATAAGCATATCGTGCCCATGCACTTTTAACAAGCTTCACTTCGAAAGTGACCCAACCGTGACCTTTACGGTAGATACGTTACAACCCAAGAACACGCACACTCAATGCGTCACTGGAAAGGATTCAACCTAAAGGCGGGAGTTTTCAAATAAACATAATAAACACACAACTAATCTGACAAAAAAAAGGAGACGACATCGTGACTTAAACACAATTAAACGTAACCCTACACATAACTTAGACGGAAAACCATAAGCGAAATACTCAACAATTGTAAGTAGAAAATATAAAGTCGACGGCACGAGAGGGTATTTCATGCTCGACGTTGGCAATACCGCGTGTATAGACCGACCTGTGCAATACGACCGATAGGTTTTGACAGACATCAACAAACATTCTTCCACCCGTAATTTCTATTTACTATGCGAAAGGACAGAATCTCTGCAGGTAAATAACGAAGTACCAAAGCTTTAATATCAAAACGCTGCAAAAGACGGTGGAAGACCGATCTTAAACTTATGTTACAGAAAAATCACGATCCTAACCTCTACGATGGTTCTGGGGACGGAATATCAGAAGTTCCTAATACTAGAATATCGAAGATAGAGCAGCAAGTGACCGGCAGCAATTAATAGTATGCCTTCTATCCCAAGCATTGCTTTAATTAACACTCCTGACTTTTTTTTTTTTAGTGAGATGACTGCGAAGGAAAGAGGAAAACAGTAATACTCGGGCCTGCTCGAGAACTTTGTTTGGCAATACGCAAAACATGTGAAACAGTTAACACAAAACTTGACTGACGTCTCAAAGCGTTTACAAACCACGAATAAATGCCTTATGTAGAGATCGGTCGTAATATGTATAAGAAGATATTTTATATACTTAAGCAAGGCGTAGAAATAATTGCAAATGCGGAAAATACGAAACTACAGGTAGGTTAGATTAAGCTAGAGCTAAGATAATTAAAGTTAGTTACTCAGATAAAGAGGCTTTCACAAAAACAGGGTGTAAATGCCCGATCTTACACACAAGGTATCTGTCATATTCGCGGTACGTGATTTAGAGCGATGAGGGCTCAATAGTAGGTTTAATACCCACGGGAGCATACTGCAGGCAGTCTTAGTAACCGGTGAAATAGACAATATACAGGGTACGCTCAAAAAGTCATGAGCTTTATACAAAATTCCACGTATTTAGACAAAAGGTACACAATCTTTCGAGAACTATAAATAAAGTAAATTTACAACGTAACAACCATTTCATTTAATGAATAGTAAAAATAGAAAATAAAACTCTTCGTACTTTTATTCTGTGTAATTATTTCTTAATACTTAAATAATGGTTATATAATGTGTATATTTTAGGAAGCAAGCTCTTTTAATATTCTTCATTATTTAAAATATCTTCTTAAACCCGACTTTAATTTACATTAATGTCGTACTTTACGATTAACTTGTTTCAAAGTATGTTACAGCAAGACAAACTAACTCGTCACTTATCCAAATTTGTAATAAATTATTACTGATAACACTCTTCAACTTAGAACATAACAAATCCAACAAAAAGAAAGTTACAAATGCTGCAGGCAAGTAATATAAGGCAGATATTTATTTTTATATTTAGTGTTTTTTGTTACAATCGATAACATTGAGTACAAAATTTAAATCAGTACACATAAAATCAGTATATCTAGCTAATTTATTGTCATATATTGTAAATTTTCTGTTTATGTATTTATCTTACAAATTTAATAGTAACAATTATATAAATTAATACATCTTTGACATGAAACTAAAATTCTAATGAAAATATACTCAAAATATTAACATATTCTTATACATTTACATGACATATTATGAAATGTGCCATTCTCTGTCATAAGCAAAGACGAGCACATAAAATAATAAAACTAATGGTAATATGTAACTTTTTTTAGTATACCGGACAAAAGTAAATACTAATTTTATATGTTGTTCGTGCTATTTCCATCGCACAAAGAACATATCACATTATACTACATCATTAATAATTACATGTTATGAATAAATACTAAAGTAACTCTAAACGTCAATAATCAGATCACTATTGTATAATAACTACATATGCCTAAAATATTTTACTTCTGTAAAAAAGACACCTTATGTCTTTTGTCATTTATAATAAATGGTATTACTTCTTCTCTGCCAAGCAACAATTCTCTGTCCCATCATTTTCTGATTTCACTGCTACTGTATCTAAGAGTATTCGTCTAAATTTCAGGTGTCCTCATTTCTGGATCTGATTCCATATCTTAACTGCATTTTTCCTCATAACCCTGCTCTCCCATGTGCTTATTATAATATATTTTGGATATTCTCCAAATATGCTCTATCAGGTTGAATATGTAGTGATATGATGGTAGTTCTACAACTGTGTGTGTCTGGTATATTATGGCTCTAAACCATTCTCTTATTTGTCCTTTATTTCAAGAATTATTAGGAGATTTATCATATAAATGCTATGATAACGTCTAGCGTACACAGCAGTTCATTTTCAAACTAATTTAAGAAATTGTTTTTATCTATTTCACGATGATAATCAGTATTACTAGTATTTGAAAAAAAATGCTAAAGAGGCACTGTTAATAAAACCATTACATTTACCTGCATAAATGACTATAAACCTAAAACCAAGGCAAACTTTGTATTACTCGACACGTGTCAATTTTAATGCAGAGTATTACCTCTTGTCGTCAACTTTCGAACACTCTTATGACTATCATCCTGCCATGATCTGGTTACAGTGGCATTTTCAAAAATCCAAGTCTCATCCAAATAGACACATTCCAGTGGGCTTTCAGATTGTAAATTATTCATATATTTTTATAGAAAATTGGTTCGAGGAAGAACATGTGTTTTTTGCTTAATCTTCTCTATGGACAGTCTTTCTTATATTTGAAACCAATATCTGCTAGTCTCTACCAAAGAATCAACAGAGCCATCAAAGATATGATGCTCCCCTAGCAGTGATAATAACGAAGTTCATGTAAACTGTTGTTCTAAAACACACCATTAATATTATAAACTTCTATTTATTTTCAATGAGTTGTATAAGCAACTTAGCGTTTTTATACAGAACGTATCGCGTATTGTTGCTTTTATTGCAGGAGTAATCACATACAGTTTCCTGAAACGTTTTTTTAAGACTTCGGTGAGCATCATTTTGTTTACGTGTCTTAAAAATACTGCTCACAGATTCAACGGAAATATTTAAAGCTTGTGCAATTCTCTAAAATGATAATATTAATATTTATTTGATGTCATTACAACAAATATGGTTACATACCTCTTGCACACTTGTCAACGGTAATAGTTATTCAATTTACGTTTGTATGTATGTAATCAAAGAGCTAATGAGCTCCTTTGACTGACTACTGAATGGCTTAAGCATCGTTAGTTCTAAAAAGAACTTTGAAAGATAATACTACAATAAAATAACAAACATAAACAACAGCAACCAAAACCTATTTATACTGTCAAACAATACTGTCAAATGACAGCAAGAAATTCAAAATTCAAAATCACTAGCGACATGTAAACGATGTTTCATGTAGGCCAACATCCGACGTTAATATTTTTTGTAAAACTGGCTAAAATAACGCCAACATTATCATTTTTAATTAATATTAATAATTAAAATAATCCTGTAATTATTATTATATACAAATAATATATTCTATACCAATGAAAACCTAAATTTAGTAATATATAAAGTAATTATGTTCGTTGTTATGAAATTGGCAATGCAGACGTCATTATTTTTTGTTTATGACGAAAGTGGATTGATTGCTGCTTTCTGGTTATAACCTGTGATATCGCTTACCGATTTCATTTATATGTTCACTGTTTAAGAAATTACCTCAGAATGCTATATTTTTTATTGTTCCCTTAAGCAGCTTTTACGGATGAATTTAGAATAATCCTTTGAGTTGTTTAGCTAACGATCTATAACTTTATTTTTTCTTACATGGTGCTCCTGCGTTTTATCCTTATATTAATTGTGCATTTATATTATGTTCTCATGTTATTGTATTAAATTGCTTTATTATTGGGTTAAACTGTTGGGCAATAAACATTTATTAATTTCACATGTCAAATTGAATACAGGATTTTAACTTTAAGAACAATTTAATTAATCTTGAATGTAAAAGTAAGCTTATTTTTTGCAAAATTTCTACAGTTACATGTCTACTACTTGTCCAATTTCATGAAATTTTCAAATTCGCCAAGGTGTTTTCATTGCTAATATGGTTTGTTTATTTATTTATTTTTAAAAATTTTTAGAGAGACTTGGGTTAAATTTGACTTAGTGAACCACACCCACATATACCGTGTTTCTTATTCATAACATACAATTTAGGGGGACATTATTCATAAAGTTCATTACATATATATTATTATTTACAGTAAATAATAAGCTTGAATATCATCTCTACCATTCAATGAAAGTTGTAATTCAAATACGAGCAGTAAGAAACATGAATTTTAGAAAATTAGCACGTAAAACAAGAAGGCTAATTGCAAAAATAATAAAAATGTTGATATTTAAGGAAGCATAAAACAGCAGGATATTTAAATCAATAAATCAAAAGATTCTGTATTAGATTTGTAATATATCAAAATGAAGCTTTTATGTACATAGCGAAATAAAGACACGTTTAATCTTTGTATAATATTTTAATTGTTAAACAGAATTATTAAATAAGCAAATTCAAGAAGAAGTAATTTCCTAATTAAATTACCAAAAATGTGCTTACGCATAAGAAGGTTATCAAATTATTGTCCATTTGTTCAAAAAATAAAAATTCTTATATGATTTTCAAAAATACTTTGAACTATATTCTGATGGTAAATTTTAAGTATTCTTGAATTATTATTAAAATAAGCAGTTCGAGAGTGTAGAATATTGCTAATTTGTCATTAATAGAAAATCGTGTTACGTCATTTTTCTACTAAAACATGAACATTTCCGCGAATATGGAAGACCGATCAAATTGCTACAAGAACCCGTATAGCTCACAGGCTGAGATCTGAGGATGAGATGCCCCTCCCACAAGGTGCGCCGTGAATCCTTATAGAATTAGGATAAGCACGAGCAGTCTGGAAAAATTGTCAAGCGCTACACATATATGTATCTCTTTTCAGTATATTACAATTTCTTATCTGCATTTACTCGTTCGTCCGGCTAATGTATGCGATGATGAACAAATGTTATCATTTCTTTTTTCCCGAATACTTTCTCTGTCACGCACTGACTTATAAATCTGCGCAACTTATAGGTCGAGGTTCCTCCCATCGACCAAGACTCAGTCTGTGTACTGTACATATATATTCGGTCACCTACACAAAAGGTAGACTCGTGATATGCAAATCGAATAGACGTTATAGTCGATATTGTGACAGCCGTAAATTATATAATTAACTGCTAAAAAATAGCAAGTAAAACTCCTACGTACGTGGATAATTATTAAATAACGGTTCACCTGTGCTATCAACTGACACGAAGGCATCAGAAAATATCTAATTAAACTTAACAATCAAAAAACACTGAATGCGCTATCAAGAATCCTAACAGCTATTTATCCCGTTTATCCTGAAGAAACAGAAGCACTCCTGATCAACTAACACTGCCTAGTAACTGTTAATAAAGCAGATTCTATCTACTGAATATTCAGGACGTATAGCTACACGTTCCTGTCAGCAGATTCAAAGGCCTTCTGTACCATGCCCTATTGCCAGATCTCTTCCGGTTTCCATAGACCGCCTAATAAAGTTGTATATAACAGCTATTTTTTAAGACCTCTTCAAGACAAGATACATTCAGGCATCAAACTTCAGCAAAGCTATTGTATGTATATATTGTTATAGTATAAAGGCATACGTTAACAATATAATATGGAAAGTTATGAAAGTTACCAAATTTAATTAAATAAACGTAGAAAAATTTATTATGATGTATATGGAAAGGTTGACCATGTTCATTTTTCTTAGAAGTTCAAAATATTCTGGAAAGAAGAGAGTTGAATATTAGTTGTTATTTTGTAAAATGTATTATAAATTTGTAAAAACTTGGGTAATTGACGTTTATGAGGTGATAAAAATATTTAGAATCTTATTTTGAAAGGTGTATAGATTGTATTGTAGAACAGTTCCCGGGAATAATTTGAAATACAGGAACTGTCATTATTTGACATTTGTTCAGAAATATAGATGTAGAGAGGTATTGGGATATGAATAGGTAAAGAAGGGTTGATAAAATTATGAAAAGAATTTAGATAATCAGATAATACAATGGTAAGAAGTATTCTAGGTATATTAGAGAATTTAAAAGCTATGTTGTTAGTTGTTATTGCTGTTGTAAAACTTTGATTGGAGAATACAAAATGAGAAAGGATTACTAGGGAAATGAATAAATAAACGAAAGAATTTTTCAAATTCTAAAAAACGGTAGACGTGTTTTTTGAAAAAGGAATATCTTTATTGATATTAACGCGATAATAATCCTAGAATAGTGTTTAAAAAAAGAATTTTTCTAATTCTAAAAAACGGTAGACGTGTTTTTGGAAAGAAGATAATTTCTGATTTAAAACACGAATACAGTTAATTATAAAAGAGAAAAGTGTGTCCTGAGTGAACTACGTTAACTACGAATAAATTAATATAAAAAAAATAATAGTACTTACAAATTGGTACAAGATCCAGGTATATCCGAAATAGGGTTGTTGTCTCCGGGATCATAGAAGTTTTCAGGAAGCTATTGAGTACCAGAGTTTTGAAATTCCATAAAGGTTGAAGAAATTTTCAAGATCCGGTTATTATAAAAGGAAGTTGATTCCAGAAGTACTGGTGTTCAAAAGAGGCAGATTATCACAAGAGATCCATAAAGGTTGGTGAATTTCACAAGTTCCGGGTGTAAAGGAGAATTTGCTGTGCACTAAGAGATTCGGCATCCTAATAAGAGGACAATTTATTCCAAACGTCAAGCAAGTTCCTGTACAGGATAATTGGTATTCTTTCTTCACGAGTTTGAACAAGATTGAAGTTTAACCACATCAAAGAAGTAGTATCCGTTCAAAAACGTCATCAGGAAGTGGATAGTTACTCATCTAAAAGAAGAAAGCAATTAAGTATTACCATTTTAGTATATTATTTGTGTCAGTATTAAAGAAAAATAACATTTTGTGAATGTTGGAAAAGATTTAATTATTTGCCATATAATTCAGTATTGAAATAGACTGAACTAATAGTTATTACAACAAGTACATCTGTTATAAACAACATAAGTTATTTTAATTCTCTACTATCCAGTATTATGTCAAGATATGAATAATTTTCATTTATATACAAATTTATGGAGTTATCAAGCCATTAAATAGTTTTGAACACATTATAATAATAGTTAAAATTAATTTGAGAAAGAAAGTAATAGAAAGAATTACTTAATTTTTGAATATCAATAATAAATAAGATCAGAGTACGTACCTGAATTATTTAGTTGGATTTGGAGCTATACACCTTGGAGTAAATATTTTCTAAACGTCAAATATTCAGTTTCCATATTAAAATATTGTTAACCATTGTCCAGTATTTAAAAAAAACACACGAAGTTTGAATATAAACATATTATTTATTAGTAGAATATCGTTTTATTTTATCATAATCAAATTCTCAACTATAGGAAATATTTTGGTAAATTTATAACCTGAAAGAAATAAATGTCATTTGACATATTAAATTTGAATCTGTTTATCATTGTTTTCTTACCGAAGGAATTAAGTAAATGTTATAAGAAGTATAATCTGAGGAATCAAAAATTCCATTGAATAAAGAAAAATAGCATTTCACATCAAACAATTTAACATTTAGAAATTTGAAATAAATAAACTGGTATTAATTACATTATACACATATAAGGGAATGAGTAGTGGTGACATCTAGGTGTTTTATTGAACACTCGTTAGCAGACTGAAATATTTAAAATATAGAATGTATAAAGATAATACAGAAATCAGTAATTTATAAAATGTTAGTTTAGGAAATAAATAAGGAATTTAAAAAAAGGATTATTGAGATTTATTAAAGTATATGATTGTAGGCAGAGTTAAATACTGTAAATTAAATAAAGAGTTAGGATAGAGTAAAATAAGTTATGTAAAGATAAAATATAAAGCTAGTCGGGCATAAAAATAAAACACCTTCGTATAATGAATGGAATATTAGGAAATATATAAAGAGATTATAAAACTAGCACATACGAGGGTTGTTCATTAAATAATAGTAATTTTACAAAACATATCTAGAGTGTTATTTCATTTCATATACAGTTCAATTTATGACATTTAAACTGTAATAGGATTTAATAATTATTTCGAGGGTTGAACTGATATGTATGAGATATTACCTAGTACATTATATGACGCATCAACGTGGGGCCATGTAAATATAAGACTCACAACATCGTATTTTGAATATTTTATTAATTGTTTTATAGAGGAAACATTAATATACATTTTCAAAGATAATAAAGTCAGTCACAGGTATATTTAGGTACAAGTAATTTTGTTTGTTTATTTGTGTATTCTACTTATTTAAAATGACGTCAATCACTTCAGAAGAGATGAGGTTATTACGACAAATGTTTGAAAATTTTTTTAAAGAAATGAAAGTAGTCAGAGAAAAAAATAATAAGGAATTAATGGATAAATTTGATAAGATGATTGAAGAGAATAAGAAGAATTTTATGGATGTGAAGGTAGAATTATGTGGAAAGATAGACAAAACGTATGAAGATATTAGAGTCGAATATAAAAGGGATATTGAAGAATTTAATGAATCTTTGGTATGTAAACCAGATACAGTCGAAGAAAAGGAAATAGAAAATTTAGAGAAAGATGTTATTAACTATATCGACCTTGAACAAAACACAGATGTAATTACGAAAATGAATACAATTGTGCTATTACAGAAGAAAACAAAATACATGGATTCAGGCAGAAGTATTTTAAGAACTCAATTAGATTCAATTTTATTAGAAGAAGAAGATGACAAAAAGTTATACTTATTCACCTCAAGGCAGACAAAAGGGATATTTATAGGAGATGGGAAGATTACTGGAAATATATTTAATGTTGGACGTAATAGGATACTAACATATATGAGAAATGGCTTAAGAAGTGAAAAAATTAATATGGACAGTAAATTTGAAGGAATTGTAAATGGTAATAATTTTATTGAGAAGAGAAGAGTTTATTTAAAAAAATATGTGTCACGTAATGTTTATCAGGAGACATTGATCTTGGATATAAATAGTAAAGTGTTATTAGAATGTGATATTGAATGTCAGAAAGTTTCAAATACATTCACATTAAATCATATCAATTTTGGAAGAGTATTTAATAAGATTAGGAAAATGATTAATAAGATTACTTATGTAATGGAACTAGAGGATACATGGTATTTAGAAAATTTGGTGCCAGTAGAAAAATTGGATACTTGGAAGAATAGAGTTAGATTAAAAATAGAAATATGAACAGAAAGTAATAGTCAGGACAGAAGAAAAGAGGTCGTCTTCTGAAGGTATTTACGACACCTGCTTATCCCAGTATTGATTAGATCTCAAGTTATAGTCAGGACAGAAGAAAAAAGAGGTCGTCTTCTGAAGGTATTTACGACACCTGCTTATCCCAGTATTGATTAGATCTCAAGTTATAGTCAGGACAGAAGAAAAAAGAGGTCGTCTTCTGAAGGTATTTACGACACCTGCTTATCCTAGTATTGATTAGATCTCAAGTTATAGTCAGGACATTACATTAGAATTGATTGTGTTATATAGGTGGGTAACGTCACTTCCGTATCCAAATATTGTTAAATCATTCACATGTTTGTTTTTGAAGAATCATCAAACCATATAAGAAATATTTTTACATTCAAAAGTTCAAATTTTTATATTGTATAGAAGTTAGGGGCATAGTAGGAGTATTCTTTAGAACAAGAACATAATCGGATATAAAAAAAAAAATGTTAACTTATTTGATTTGTTGAGAAAGGGGCATGTTAAAGTTTATAAGTAGGGTTTATTAAAGCCTAGTATAAAAATGGATAAATAGAAAGAGCTTCAGAATCGAAATATAGAATATAGAGTTAGAATATTAGAAATATTTGAAGAATGTTATTTTAAGATTTGTATCAAATGTTACTCTCATTCCTACATATTTTATATATTAAAAAAAAAAATAAACCAAAGTACTATAAGAAAATCTATTTGGAATTAAATGTGTAATTATATGCCCAAATATAAAACATAGAAGGAATGTATTTAGTTGTTGAGGAAAAGAAAGAATTATTCAAAGCCTTCAGATTTTAAAATAATTGAAGCAGTAAAAGAGATTTGCAGAATAATAAAGTAGGTGATGTTATAAAGCTAATTATAAAAAGATAGTAAAAGCCTTTATGATATAATATTTTAATTGAAGGAAAAATGCTTGCAATAATAAATAAATATAAAATGTACCATTAAAATATGGAATTATGATATAAATGATAGAGAATGGGTTAAAAGTAACCTAATATGATGATTTATATAGGACTAAAATGTCTAATGAGAGATTAAGGTAACGTACGCCAATAAAACGTAAATATAATTATAAACTTTCATAAGTAGAAAGTATGGGGAAGACGGATATGTCTATAGGAATATTATGGGATACATGCGCAAAGGGAATAGAAATAATAAATATAATATAAAGGTATAAGTGAGCATAAGTAAAATATTTTATAGAGGCAATAATCTTTACGAGAAAGAGTTGAATAAAAAAATTGAAACTATCACCTAAAAGAAATGTTAAGAGTAATACAGTTACTATGATATTATAAAAATTGTATAGAGGCTAAATATTTATATGTAGAGAACACTTGCTAAATATTAATAGAATGTACAGGGCATAGTTATTATGTATGTAAAATGAAATTAATAATTTTCATATGATAAATTAAAATAATTGGTACTTATATTACTTTGGATAAATTATATATAAAAAAAAAAATTGCTTAAACATAGATGTTAATTGTTGAGAATTGTGAAATGTTTGTACATTGGATTTGAATATTAGTAGTTAATCTTAATGACATTGGTTATAAAATAGGAATTACTGAGAGTGTAATAATTGAAGTTATATTAGTTTAATAAATGAAAATTTGTTTATTTGAGGTTTAAATTTACATTTATTAAAAGGGGCATATGTTATAGTATAAAGGCATACGTTAACAATATAATATGGAAAGTTATGAAAGTTACCAAATTTAATTAAATAAACGTAGAAAAATTTATTATGATGTGTTTAAAATAAAATTTATTAGGTTTATCATAATAGAGGTTTATCGTATTTAACAAGTATTCGAATTTTATAATAAACCACCTGTATATGGAAAGGTTGACCATGTTCATTTTTCTTAGAAGTTCAAAATATTCTGGAAAGAAGAGAGTTGAATATTAGTTGTTATTTTGTAAAATGTATTATAAATTTGTAAAAACTTGGGTAATTGACGTTTATGAGGTGATAAAAATATTTAGAATCTTATTTTGAAAGGTGTATAGATTGTATTGTAGAACAGTTCCCGGGAATAATTTGAAATACAGGAACTGTCATTATTTGACATTTGTTCAGAAATATAGATGTAGAGAGGTATTGGGATATGAATAGGTAAAGAAGGGTTGATAAAATTATGAAAAGAATTTAGATAATCAGATAATACAATGGTAAGAAGTATTCTAGGTATATTAGAGAATTTAAAAGCTATGTTGTTAGTTGTTATTGCTGTTGTAAAACTTTGATTGGAGAATACAAAATGAGAAAGGATTACTAGGGAAATGAATAAATAAACGAAAGAATTTTTCAAATTCTAAAAAACGGTAGACGTGTTTTTTGAAAAAGGAATATCTTTATTGATATTAACGCGATAATAATCCTAGAATAGTGTTTAAAAAAAAGAATTTTTCTAATTCTAAAAAACGGTAGACGTGTTTTTGGAAAGAAGATAATTTCTGATTTAAAACACGAATACAGTTAATTATAAAAGAGAAAAGTGTGTCCTGAGTGAACTACGTTAACTACGAATAAATTAATATAAAAAAAATAATAGTACTTACAAATTGGTACAAGATCCAGGTATATCCGAAATAGGGTTGTTGTCTCCGGGATCATAGAAGTTTTCAGGAAGCTATTGAGTACCAGAGTTTTGAAATTCCATAAAGGTTGAAGAAATTTTCAAGATCCGGTTATTATAAAAGGAAGTTGATTCCAGAAGTACTGGTGTTCAAAAGAGGCAGATTATCACAAGAGATCCATAAAGGTTGGTGAATTTCACAAGTTCCGGGTGTAAAGGAGAATTTGCTGTGCACTAAGAGATTCGGCATCCTAATAAGAGGACAATTTATTCCAAACGTCAAGCAAGTTCCTGTACAGGATAATTGGTATTCTTTCTTCACGAGTTTGAACAAGATTGAAGTTTAACCACATCAAAGAAGTAGTATCCGTTCAAAAACGTCATCAGGAAGTGGATAGTTACTCATCTAAAAGAAGAAAGCAATTAAGTATTACCATTTTAGTATATTATTTGTGTCAGTATTAAAGAAAGATAACATTTTGTGAATGTTGGAAAAGATTTAATTATTTGCCATATAATTCAGTATTGAAATAGACTGAACTAATAGTTATTACAACAAGTACATCTGTTATAAACAACATAAGTTATTTTAATTCTCTACTATCCAGTATTATGTCAAGATATGAATAATTTTCATTTATATACAAATTTATGGAGTTATCAAGCCATTAAATAGTTTTGAACACATTATAATAATAGTTAAAATTAATTTGAGAAAGAAAGTAATAGAAAGAATTACTTAATTTTTGAATATCAATAATAAATAAGATCAGAGTACGTACCTGAATTATTTAGTTGGATTTGGAACTATACACCTTGGAGTAAATATTTTCTAAACGTCAAATATTCAGTTTCCATATTAAAATATTGTTAACCATTGTCCAGTATTTAAAAAAAACACACGAAGTTTGAATATAAACATATTATTTATTAGTAGAATATCGTTTTATTTTATCATAATCAAATTCTCAACTATAGGAAATATTTTGGTAAATTTATAACCTGAAAGAAATAAATGTCATTTGACATATTAAATTTGAATCTGTTTATCATTGTTTTCTTACCGAAGGAATTAAGTAAATGTTATAAGAAGTATAATCTGAGGAATCAAAAATTCCATTGAATAAAGAAAAATAGCATTTCACATCAAACAATTTAACATTTAGAAATTTGAAATAAATAAACTGGTATTAATTACATTATACACATATAAGGGAATGAGTAGTGGTGACATCTAGGTGTTTTATTGAACACTCGTTAGCAGACTGAAATATTTAAAATATAGAATGTATAAAGATAATACAGAAATCAGTAATTTATAAAATGTTAGTTTAGGAAATAAATACGGAATTTAAAAAAAGGATTATTGAGATTTATTAAAGTATATGATTGTAGGCAGAGTTAAATACTGTAAATTAAATAAAGAGTTAGGATAGAGTAAAATAAGTTATGTAAAGATAAAATATAAAGCTAGTCGGGCATAAAAATAAAACACCTTCGTATAATGAATAGAATATTAGGAAATATATAAAGAGATTATAAAACTAGCACATACGAGGGTTGTTCATTAAATAATAGTAATTTTACAAAACATGTCTAGAGTGTTATTTCATTTCATATACAGTTCAATTTATGACATTTAAACTGTAATAGGATTTAATAATTATTTCGAGGGTTGAACTGATATGTATGAGATATTACCTAGTACATTATAGTCTGTTTCAAGATATAGTGCGACGTCATAAATAAAACCAGTAAAGATCTATTGTGCTAATTCGTCCATAATACGGCTATGGCAAATACAAATTTTAAGTACCTGGAAACTATCTCTGCCGGTTTAAGGGTATTAAGAAATTAAAAGAATTAATATTAATTTATAATTTTAATATTCAATTGAAAAAATAATAAAATAGGGAGCAAACTGTATTCTTGTATTTCACATAGCGTAGATGACATTTCGTATATATATGCATTCATATTATAATACACGTAGAATTTTATTATTTTTAATCATGTATTGACAATAGGGGCCTACAGTGTGTTTCTCGATCGATTACTTTCATTGCATACCACCTGCCGTGTTCAAGCAACTTGTGGGAGCTTGCATTAGCACTATATCTTGAAGTAGACTATACCTCGGTTTTTGGACTCATGTAAGTTCAACACTCGAGTTTTAGACAAATTATATTTACTCAACGAAGATAATTAACTCTGAACAACCTTAATTAGCTTTCTCATATCCCTTTTAGTAAATAATTTCCATACATACAAGTATTCTTACTGATTGCATCGTATGCATACAGTCATGATTCCAAATGCAATTCTATTTAACTCTGACATTATGCATATTGTACTTACAATATTCATAGTATCTTATCGAAAAATAGCTGTTTCGATCGTATGTTCAGTTAGGTCTTGAAATACGATAAATTGCGACCTATTTTCATCATATGAGATCATGCTGGTCATCGGAATCTCTCTCTCTTTAGAAATACGAAAGCTTTTTTAGATTTTCTATCATACGTGCATGTAATGTACAAGTTAATTATATGTAATTCGCTTTAATTCAACCCGATGTATGTAAGCATTCGTTGTAGTGATCATTAATTTTGCTCTAAGGTTCCCCAAAGCTACAATTAATAATATTAAATTAAAATGAATAAGTTTGCTCTGTCTTTTATTGCTTTATTTAGCCTTGCATAACATCTGTCTATTAGAGTGGCATAAAGGATCATTATTAAAACTTCCAAAGACCTATGATATAGGAGTATGATAAAAGAAGTGAGACAAATACCTGTTGTACACAGCTCTATTAGCCGATTTATGGAAACTAGAAGAGATCTCAAAATAGAAACTGGTCCAGAAAACTTTTGCATCTGCTAAATATCTATTAATTATAACAAAATTCGATAGTTTGATTATTATAAAGAGATACTTAGTAGTCATTAAAGCGTGGGTTGTAAGAAGCGTCATTAATAAAATTAATATAAAAGTGGAAAATTACCACAAGTGTGTAAGTAATGTATAGCAAAAAATGAGATGTGGCCACCACACGACTTTTCTTATACGCATGAAAGTGTTACTTCCGGTCCGAATTTTGAAATTTCATTTATACAAAAAATATGCCAAATGCAACTCTAAATACTTTTGTACTCTTCATAAATATATATAGATTGCATAATTTACGACATATTTGCAAAAAATCGTTATTCGGTAAGAGTAAAAGTGTTAGTTCCGGTCCGAATTTTGATTTTTTCTTTATACAAAAGGTATTGAAAATTAAGTTCTAAATACTTTTATACTCGTAACGTACCTGTCTAAAAAGCATGACTTGCAAAATATTTGCAAAAAACTGATTTTCGATAAGAGTAAAAGACCTACTTGCGGTAGGAATTTCGAAAAACTTTTTTAATAAAATAGTTCGCAATTTCAATTTTAAATACTTATGAATTCTTTATAAATTTGTCTAAACTTAGTAGTTGACCAAATATTAGCAAAAGTCGATTTTTTCACTGAAGTAAACTACTACTTCCGGTCGACCGATTTTGCTGAAAATCTAATCAGTTCTCAAGAGGGTGATTATACTACTAAATACAAAATTTGGAATAGATACCTACAGCGGTTTGAGCGCTATCGTGGTCACACACACACGGACACACACACACAGACAGACACACAGACATTTTTTAAAAACCTCTTTTTTGGTATCAGGGGACTTCAAAACGTGGACATCTGCAAAAATCTCGAGGTCGAAAATTTTCATCATCACAATACTTCCTTATACTATATACGTATAAGAAAGTAAAAACGTGGCATTTATATCTACGCTATCAGAGCTATTTTGAGAAGCGTGTCTTGAGAAAAAGCAAAGAGTAGTACCTATAAAGAAAACATAGCCACAATCAGTGCAATATTAAATTTATCAATAAAATATTAACTAATTAGTAGATAGCCAGCATTTAAAAAGAAAACTCCATGAAGTACAAAAATTGAAAATTCAGATTAGCGGCATTTACAGTTCATTGACAGTATTAAGGAAGCGGCGAAGCACCAAGAAATTCAGCGACATCATCTGTATATCCCCGAAGAATCCAATTGCGTTTTCCACACCCTGAACCACAGAACGTCTATATCATTATAAAGGTGTAGAGCATTTTACTTTCAAAGAGTTTGTAAATGAAAGGTCATAATTAAGAGATTATAAAAGCAAAAGTATTCTTAATTAACATCAAATTCTATTTAGAATCAATATCTATATATTTTCAATTGTCGTTAGTATTACCTAAGGATTATATTAAAATATTATCTGGTAATTATAAACCAGTATTAATTCATTTAATTTGGAACTCAATACAGTGTGCAATTGATGAGTTTGATTGAGAAAGAATCGTTTCTTCATTTCAAAGTAATATTTAATTCTAAAACTAATATAAACAACTTACCAATTATTACGCATCTCGGAATTGTTATTTCTTACAACATTCAATAAATAACTATTTATAATTTACGATCACTGCAAAGAGTTTGCAGTACAAACAATGATTTGAAAGAATCACCGAACCAACGACCTTGTTCTAAGAGTCCAGGCATAAGTTATAATAAGCTTTCAAATACATTAGGTACTATTAATCATTTAAGGTGAGTTAAGATATTAGTAGAGTTCAAACTAGAGTTACGCGGGACATTCAAAATTAACATATTTAATTATTGAAATTTTTCAGCATTTTTAATTTAGCATTATTTATTGTTATTTCAAACAAATTATTAATTTATCAGTAGCAAAGGTTTTTAACATTATATATTTAAAAAAATTAATATTATAAAAGTGCTTTGTCTAAGGTCGTATAATTATTATCTTCTTCATAAAAACTATACAACGTTTAGCGTGATAGACGATTCGTAAAAACAGAATTTCTACGACAAAGTTAGACAATACACATTCTTCCATCTCTGCATATGTCTAGTGGGTAAAAAGTGGTATCCTTCACATTCAATATCAAGTTCCGTTTCATCAAAAGGAACGTCACCGTCATATTCGACGGTATCGATTCTAAAAGCGTTTGGGGGTGGCGTTTTTAATGCTCGAAGGAACATATTATATCTAGTTTATTGGATGGTAAAGGTTAGCCAGGACCTTATGTACTATACAATTTCCATCGCAGATGATCATGTTATATATATATTATAGATTTACATATATGTACATAGGATATAGGTACCCACGAAATGTTACACGTTTCATCTTTCGTATTATATATATGTATAGCCGTTCAAAGGAATATAATGATACCGCGAAATTTTGTTGTTTTGCTAACATTCATTAGAAGTTGAAGTCATTAGAAGAGGTGTTTGTAGCAAATATATGTATATATTATGCGATTAATATATACATATTGTAATATGTGAAATATCAATACAAAGCATTTATAAAATTAAATAATCAAAATAATAAGACTTTAAAACTACATTTAATGTTAGTTTTATTACAAAATCTAAAATGAAAATCATAAGATATGAAAAAGAGAGAGTTATTAGATATTTATTATATCATATTGCTGTGATATTCATTTTTTTAAATAATTGAAATAATAATGATACCTTAATGTCGGACTTTAGCATAACAGCATAAATTAATTTTAAAATTTTTACGTGGATTCTAACAGCGGGTTAATCCTTGCTTATCGATCTTTCTTCTATCTGTTTGAGTATGGGATTGGGTAAAGAAATTAAACACAATTTATGAGTCGTAATAATAATAATGAATATATTTTATGCATGTTTGTATTTATCTTCCTTGCAATACATAGATATCCATCTGATTTATGAGGATTTATAACAACTAACATAAAACTAATACTGTTCAAATAATTCTTATTTTAAATTGTTTTTAATGCAATATTGTTTACATCGTGGAATGAATTTGAAATGATAATAATTTAATGTACGTTCACTCGATGTTTATTATTATTTAAAAGAGTTTTAGTGAATATTGAACACAGCATTGGTGGTTCACCAAAGCAAACATTTGCACATACTACTCCAGCAGCAGCTTAGTGTTCACACATCAAAATATTCTCGTATATTTGTGTCAGTTTATTTAATTTATTATCCTATGATTATATAAATCTTTAATGGCGCCTACCAATCCACTTAAGGCAAACATTTTCACATAGTACCTCAATTGTTGATTCCACACCATTAAAAATATTCTATCACTGATTTAGTTTGTTCAAATAATTCTTCAAATTCTTTAATGTACATGTCCTCCATTTTTATTTAAATTTTCTAAACTAATAAGGATAATATTTATAAATTCTATCTATTAATGAGATATTCCAATCCTTTAATATTTTAAAACGAGTAGTGCATACAGCCCTACTATATTTATATCTATATATATATTTCAATCCTCAGAATGAAGAAATTTTTAAAAGATATCGCCGGAACTCCGTTTCAAATTTTAAGCTTTAAGCGCGATGTGGGCCAATGTCGAACTCAATGCCTATTGTTTGTTTTCAACACCTTTTTGTTCCTGAATAATGGTCCATTATTAAGTACATTTAATGCTGTTTTTACTGCCTGTTAAAAGTTAGGTTCTGTATCTTTTTGTTCAAATATTACTTCTTGTTTATCGGTTCTATAAAATAAAGTTTGTATATTATACTTCATTGATCTTTATACATCTAATATTTAAACGTTTCTAAATAATAATTATAAATGATCATTTATATTCTGTTTCATTTACAATATTTTTAAAGAAGGAATTCATCCTTTATTGAATATTTATAGTATTTCCAACTTATATTACTTAAATCATTTATTCTAGCCTATATGTCATTTGTTCGATATCATGAATTACTTTTTTTATTTATTCTGATGTCCTTATTTCTATACTTATTTGATAAATTGTTTTTAACTCTTTATATATTTATATACCTATTAACTTAATGATTAGTATAACCTTTACTATTTAAACTTAAATAAATATTTATTTCGTCTATAACGCCTACACTATAACTATACTAATTCTTAACACAACATTTTTTTCTGTTTTATTTTTCTCTTATCTTAATTAATTTATCTAATTACTTTACTATTATTTACAAAATGTAAGGTTCACACCAATATGTCAAAAAGGAAAAACTGCATTTTGAATTTTCGAATATTAAATGACATTAGAAGTGAAGAATTTCAAAATATTAATATACATTTTACAAACTGAAATATATAATTTTTATAGTAAACTATACTGATCTCACAAGAATCCGTCGAAATTAAGAGTTGAACATTTCAACAGTTAGGTAGTATGTACATTTATATATGTATAATGTTTAGTTCATGCTAGAAATTTTAAATTTTAGCGCCATCTAATAAATAAAAGATTTAGTAAATTTTAAAAGTAGAATATATGAGAAATTTATAAATTCTGTTTTTAAAAATAATGTAGGAATGTGTATTTTGAGATACCAACACATCTAATACTGTCCCGCCAACGTGGGAAGTTATTTAAATAAGCCTTCACCATTACAATATATATATTATTAATAAATAAGCGTCAGAAAATGTCAGAAATTTAATTTCCGGAAAACAAATTTTTAAAAAAAGTTCAAAATTATGTAATAATTATCGTTTTTAGTCAATAAAATATCTTTCTGGATTACTTGCCGCTTGTTAACGTAATATAAATATCCAAATTTTCTATTTCCGGTGACCAGTTTGGTAAAGTATTATGATAAGTAACATCGTTTCCTTAATTTCTTAAGAAACTTACCAATAACTTCAAAACTAATTTCACTATAGATGTTTCACAATTACCATGGATAATAATTACCACAATTGAAATACCGCGCGATCATTTAAATTCTAAATTAGAGCAGGCTGTGAAATTCAAATTAAGTTGGTATATAAGTACTAATTTACAATTTGAATTGTCAAAGTGACGTTTCAAAATGTTAATTAATCAATAATTGACATTCTGGACAACCTAATAAAAAAAATCCCGCCTGCTA
Source organism: Amphimallon solstitiale (assembly GCA_963170755.1). NCBI lineage: Eukaryota > Metazoa > Arthropoda > Insecta > Coleoptera > Scarabaeidae > Amphimallon > Amphimallon solstitiale. Next base: position 104,136,356 of record OY720677.1, on the reverse strand, counting down.
TAATGTAGAATTTAAATAATCGCGTGGTATTAATGATAAAATTTATAACATAAGATTATCCTTAGTATATCCTGAAATTTCACGTTATTCCTGGCTTAATTTTAAGACGGAAAGTTGATGCAAACATAGTTTTTAATACCCCGAATTTTTAATATTAACGGGAAAGAAAGTTTTCCCAAAATAACTAAAACATAATAATTAAATTAGCACCAAATTGAAACCTGGTGACAATTTTTACTGTTTTTCTCATTTTTGCTTGATTTAAAAAGCAATACTACTCTGGTTAGTTTTAAAATTGATGCAATTTTTCGTAATAACAATTAAACCTGTGAACTCTTCCAACGAATTTTTTCTCTTAGAGTATCCGTTTGCGACAAAAACTTTAAATTTTTTTTTTTTTCTGTAGAACACTATACTGCAATAAGAATTTGTTAAAGATATTGTATAATTTCTGTTCATTGAAGTCGTCCTTTTACAAAACTTTATATTGATAACTTATTTGTACATTAGAATAGATCATATGCATTTATTTTTTCTGATTTCGGTTTTTAAATCAGGGCTATGGGATAAATGAGTCGGTACAAGGCAACAACTACAACTATAAATAACAATTTATTTAAACATACCGCGAGATCAAAAATTATATTGATAAAGGTTTGCCATGGAATGTAAAACGTCTGTCTTAAGTTATATTAACTATCATACTGTCATTAATATTTGTCATTATATTTTCTCTCTGACATTTTGTAGTTTTTCAATTATGGTTTACACCACAGGACACAAAACATACATAATTGAAGCGTATTTTAGAACAGGTGTGCTATTTAATTGTATTTGGGCATACAGAAAGCGTTTATGTCTGGATAATTTTCGTAAACACTTCCCAAATTTCGCACTAGTAGAGGAAAATTTTTGTGTGCCTCGCACATACTGTTGGTGTATTTCGCGAAACTGAATTTTTTACTCATAAAAAAGGTGCTGGTGGGCCAACTATTCGTACAGAAGAAGTGATTATTGACGTTTGTAATCGTATGGAACAGGACACCACAAAATCTTTGAGACGCCTGTCCCAAGAAATTGGAGTTTCTTATGGAACATGCCGCACCATTGTAAAGGAGAACTTGAACATGCACCCATATAAAATGCAATCATATCAAGCTCTTTTGCCAAGAGACCACCCCAGACGTCTTGCGTACTGCCAGTGGTTCGTCAACAATTTAATGAATAACGAACTGTTAAACTTATTATTGTTATTGTAATTTGTTTATTAATTTTTAATAACATGTTTTTCAAACATGTAAATCATTTTATCGCCAACCGTCAGTAATGCGATGCGTTACCATAGCGTTTTACGGAGGTAAACAAACACTTTATCGTACTGTACAATAATAGTAGTTTATACAACGAGTCAATAATGACAGTTATTATTCCCGAGAGCCGAATTTACGAACCGAGCCGCGAAGCGGCGAGGGAGTAACTCGGCTCGAGGAAGTAATAGTCATTATTGCGAGTTAGTATACACTACTTTATCTACGACTAACTGTAATCTGACATTTTCGTTTAATTATTTTAATTTTTTTTAGTAATTTTCAGTTAGTCGTCGATAAAGTACTGTATACTAACTCGCAATAATGACTATTATTCCCTCGAGCTGAGTTACTCCCTCGCCGCTTACGCGGCTCGGTTCGTAAATTCGGCTCTCGGGAATAATAACTGTCATTATTAACTCGTTGTATAAACTACTATTACCTGCCGCTAATATCTGTCAGTGTAGCCATGACTAATGACTTTAAACATAAATCGTTTGTCACTGTCATAAACTGTCAAAAGTTATTATATCTTTATTTCTTAAATTAACAATTTTCACGGTTGGCGATAAAATTTTGTATGCACCACGTCAGTAAAGTACCTTTACCGAACTCGTCTATTACTCGCCGCGCTCGCTTCACTCGCTTGGCTCGTAAATCAGTCTCGTTCAATAAAGTATCACTTTACTGACTTGGTACATAAATAACTATTAAATAAACATATATTTACAAATTTTATGTCAGCCAAATGTCAGTATGACAGTTAACCTGATAATTTAATGAGAATTATCTCAAAAGAATGATACCTAAGACGGACGTTTTGCATTGCATGGCAAACCTTTATCAATATAATTTTTGATCTTGAGGTATAATTATTATATAATTTAGGCAAAACTCTAAAAAACAACTTAGACCAAAAGCAATATTACATAAATAATAAGTAACAAGCGTTCTTGTTTCTTTTTTCGTTTTTATAACAATTATGACATCATCTTCAAGGCTTTTATGAGCAGGTACTCTGTTCTCTTCATTGTTGGTGTGTTTTTTGAAAGTTGCTGTATTGACGACGGCGTTTGTTCCAAGTAATTTCTCGTCCGTAAGTTAGGAAAAGGGAAGATAAACTGTAGCAAACACATCTTTTTGTGCTGAAGCTTTTTATACAAAATCTATGAATTTACGACGGACTGTAACAGCTAACGTTAAAACATTTTCTTCCACCATTTCATTGATTTTCTATCTATCTCATATAGACATTTATCATTTAATCTGATAGACCAACCCCACCCATACAATTATTATAGAGGACTACTAGTTCAGAAGGATTTATTTCTTCTTGATTCACGTATTTACTTTTCCTTTATGGTGTAGTGATTGTACCATAATGCCAGTTGCTAATTAATATTACTTTCTTAGTATACTTTCACCATTTCAACGATGTTCTATTTATTTCATATAGATTTATTATTTAATCTGATATAGACCAACCCCACCCATACAATTATTATAGAGTACTACGAGTTCATAAGAATTTATTTCCTCTTGGTTTACACATTTACTTTTTCTTTATGATATAGTGATTGTACCTTAATGCCAGTTAGCAATCAATATTACTTCTTTAGAATCCTTCCACCATTTCAGTGATTTTCCATCTATTTCATATAGATTTATCATTTAATCTGACAGACCAACCCCACCCATACAATTATTATAGAGTACTACGAGTTCATAAGAATTTATTTCCTCTTGGTTTACACATTTACTTTTTCTTTATGATATAGTGATTGTACCTTAATGCCAGTTAGCAATCAATATTACTTCTTTAGTATCCTTCCACGATTTCAGTGATTTTCTATCTATTACATATAGATTTATCATTTAGTCTGATTGACCAACCCCACCCATACAATTATTATAGAGGACTACGAGTTCATAAGAATTTATTTCCTCTTGGTTTACTCATTTACTTTTTCTTTATGGTATAGTGATTATACCTTAATGCCAGTTAGCAATTAATATTACTTCTTTAGTATTCTTCCACCATTTCAGTGATTTTCGATCTATTTCATATAGATTTATCATTTAATCTGATAGACCAACCCCACCCATACAATTATTATAGAGGACTACGAGTTCATATGAATTTATTTCTTCTTGGTTTACTTATTTACTTTTTCTTTATGGTATAGTGATTTTACCTTAATGCCAGTTAGCAATTAATATTAGTTCTTTAGTATCCTTCCATTTTACAGAAAGCAAACCAGTCTATATTCAAATACTGGCATGCTTCTTCTACTGCAAGTGATTGAGTGAATTTATAGACGTAAAAAATCTGTCAAAGTAAAACTTCGGATTCTTAACACTTTGACAAAGCTTTTGTACAACCCTTTTCCCTAAGGTTGCTTCCACAATTTCTGTTTCTCTTCCAGCATAAATATTGATGTCATATCCGTTCCCGTCTCTGTTTCACACCTCACCCACAATTTAATCCCACATTTGAATAGTTTCAATAGTAAGTACTGCTTCACAATAGATCTTCCCTTGAATTTGGCTTTGCTTCATCGATAGATTGGAACTGGCTGTCGGAACGGCGTTTCAGAAAGGTACACTACAGAAGACCATCAATATAATAGTGTTGGTAATGCTCTCAATATAATTTTGAATGAAGCAACAGAAATATGTCTCTAGAAATAGCAGATTTTAGTGCTTCATTTCCGAGAGACTTATGTATGCTAACAGCAGTCTCATTACTAGCAATGAGCATATTATAATAGTTACATCACTGGCATCGCTACTTTTAATTTGTTTTTGGTTTGCTTTAAATAATTTTCAAAGCTCAAATTCCTGCATTGTGCAATATAAATTATGAATCGTTTTTAGGAAATATATTTAGGAAAACGTCTACTTCGTTGGACGACAGATTTAGATCTACAGAAATATTAGTCAACATTTTCTGATTGCTCAGAGAAAATTTTGGACGAAAATTAGCAGTTTAATCATACCACTCAACATTTCTAGCAGAGCTATTATGTAGTTCATTGAAAGAAAAATCTGGTTCTTCGCTAGCAACTTCAGCTTTCTTTATATTATCTTCTATATCAGAGTTGCTGGTAATGGAGGGCTGTGGTATTCGGATCAGCTTTCTTCATAAGGTTCATTTATGCCATATATGCACAGCGGCATCAAAATTATTCATTACTAACGGGATACAGATATCCCACTAAAAATGTCTATGGTGACACATACGATTCATGAGAAGGTAAATGGTATTTTTTAGGTAAAAGGACCTGAAAACGTACCATTTTACTAGCTATTTTCTCGAATTTTATCTGTTCATGTTAAAAGGACATTTTACTGACTAAAACAGATTTTTACGCGATTATTTGCAAAAACAAGTTTATACAAATCTCAATATCGCATGCGTCCTAATGCTCTGAGAAGATTGGATAACGAGTGGAACATTTTGTAATACCTTTATTATGCATTTACAACGTTTCAGTAATTTTTTCTATCGGCATCAAACGTTATATAATTTTTTTTTTTAATAATAACATTTTTAAAATGTTAAATAAATGGCCCAAGTGATTTTCACTTAGCATTAAATGTAAACAAACTAATATAATAATTTCAATATATTATTATTACTGATTAAACTTGCTATTTTGAAAATACAGTCTTGTAAAATAAAACACAAATTACGTTCAACCCGGTGTGCGCCGGTAGATGGTAGTCGCTTTTACAATATTACATATAGCACATACATATACAAACAAGCTATTAACTCCCTGTTATGCGCAACTGTCCCACATCGCCTACTGTACATAGAGGGGTAGAAGTCAAGCTGGTTCGGTATGGTCGCTCTCTGTGCTCAGGCCGACAAGCAATATTATCCCGCTGAGATCGCATATAAAACGGTCCGCATATGTATGTATCAAAATAAAAATTCAATACATACAAAATAAAAAATATAGAAAACATTAATAAGAACATGATTCTAATAAAATGTGTTTACAAAAAATGTGAATATCCATAAATAAAAGAGAATGAAAATTGTAAGAGGCGTAATCACAAAACGAAATAGAGTAACTGTTCCTTAACAATCATTTGGTGTTTATATTTGATGAACTATTATTAAAACGTATTAAGTTTAATATAATGGACTCGCAATATAGTGAATACCGCTTCGAGTGAACTACTCCATAGAGTGAACACATATATTGTTCCAATGGGCTGAGAAAAACGGCGATGTAGTGGAATATAATAGTTTGCTTGTACTGCATAATTTGAGAGAAAAATTGGTACAAATGAACGTGAACAAAAAGTTTAAACAATCCAAAATCACATCGTTTTTAAAGTATCTCCCATAAAAGTTTTTTCTTATGTATGTATTTATATGAATAATAAATTAAAATAAATCAAAAACATTCCTCGAACATAGCGGCCATAAATAAAATTATATCATTTTTCTCCTACAACGTTTCGACATTTATTGTTAATAATAACTCCTTCAGGTTTATTGAACCTAATACTACAACAGAAGAAATTAATTCTATGTTAATTATTATAAAATAAATTTGTGATTATATCAAACACTAAAAACAATATTTTTTTATTATAATAATAGTCTATATTTTATTTCGAAAAAAAATTATTATTTTCTTTAATTGCAAATTTTAGAGTTAGGCATGACATGACCAATTACTATGTAAGCCTCTAATAAAAAAGCGTTTACCTTTTATTCATTCATTACTATGTTACATATTCAGCATGATTTAAAAATTTTGGAAAAAATATGTGTACTTACCAAAATAAAAATAAATTCTATACTAAAACATCACGATGTTATTTAATAAACTTGCATTAATTAATATTTTCAATAGTATTCACAGTGTATATTAGAATTGTTTTTATTTATTAATATTATATGGCCAGAAGTGTATTTTAATTTTAAAATTATAATATTGTGTATATATATACAACATATTTTAAACCTTTGTTTATTATATACGTGCATACATAGTTCTACTCCCATTGTTTTTATAGAATAAACATTCTTTTTAATAAGTGCACTTAATTTCAAACCTCGCAGAACTCCCAAAATAGTTAAATCGCTTGGCCGGAATTAGTTCACTAAATGGCGACTCCAGTGTATTATGGTGGCAACAGTAGAATCATTCCAATCTAATTTAATTTATAACTTAAAGGGATAGATATAAAAATGAAATCTATATGTATTATACAGGGTGCCCCGCCGAAAACGAAACAGATTGAATATCTCAAACGAAAAAACTTTTTTGAAAAAACGCCAAAATGATTGTTGGTTGCGCTATTTTTGATTTTAGCGCCCTCTAACGGAAAAGAAAACGGTTACGTATTCCACAATGTGACACATCATTTCAAAGCTAATTTTATTAGCAACTAAATACGTAATATTTTTCACATTTATTTGTCATCATTCTCAAGTACAGACTGTCAGCGTCTTTTGTAAACTAGTAAGTTCGTAGTTTCTAATATTAGAGCTCTGCAAGGTTTTTCGATTATCTAATTTTTTTTCAATTGTGCATTAAATTGCTAATGAAATTATCTTTGAAATGATGTGTCACATTGTGGAATACGTAACCGTCTTTTTTCCCGCTAGAGGGAGCTAAAATCAAAAATAGCGCAAGCAACTAAATACGTAATATTTTTCACATTTATTTGTCATCATTCTCAAGTACAGACTGTCAGCGTCTTTTGTAAACTAGTAAGTTCGTAGTTTCTAATATTAGAGCTCTGCAAGGTTTTTCGATTATCTAATTTTTTTTCAATTGTGCATTAAATTGCTAATGAAATTATCTTTGAAATGATGTGTCACATTGTGGAATACGTAACCGTCTTTTTTCCCGCTAGAGGGAGCTAAAATCAAAAATAGCGCAACTAACAATCACATTGCTGAATTCTCCGTACAATTACCTTTTCAATGATGTATCGTATTTAGTACTTTCCCTATTTAAATTGTAATGGTCAGAGTGATGGAGGGGAGGGAAATGGCGTATCACACTTGAAGATATGATGGAAGGGTGTCCCCTTGGATCAAAAATCGACCTGTTTTTGCGTTTTTTCAAAAAAGTTTTCTCCTTCGAGATATTCAATCTGTTTCGTTTTCAGTGGGGCAGCCTGTATATCTCACAATCTGTAATATATTAACTTTCCTGAAAAACCTGAACCATCGCACATGTTGTAATTTGTCCCTAAAAAACGGAAAGATGAAAATCTTCTATTATACGCTAAGGAGAGTTAATTAAATTCTAATCTGCATAGTCGCCTAATTTAAAACCATTAGCGACGTCTATAGTTAGAAAATCTAATTTCTTGCCAACTTCGTCAGTATTATAAAACTATTTGCCCTTTAATTAAATCTTCGATCCTCGAAAACCTACATTCTTATAAAGAAAGCGTGCCATTTTTCAAACAGTTCACTTATTGTCAACGTCTAAAGCGATCCAGTGCTGATACGGACTTTTTATCTTTAAAGTCCCTCGTCTCTGCTCGAAGATTTAAGGAGCGTCGTGAAAAATGGTTCGATTCACATCTAAATGATGATACGATTGAGTGTTCTAAACGCGTTACTCCTTTATTCTTGAGTTTATCTGATGACTTGTGTTCTGTTACAGATGGCATTCCTGCAGAACAGGTCCATTTCGCTGGTGGACATGTACATCGACAATTCTGAACCATCAGAGAACGTCGGACAAATACATTTCTCGCTGGAATATGATTTCCAAAATACCACTCTAATATTGAGGATAATACAGGTAAGTTTGAAGGTTTATTCTATCTTTAAATTATTTTTGCTCTCGCAAATTATTATTACAGGGTGAGTCATTAGCATCCGCCTTTTCTATTGCTCTATTGTGTTTTAATTAAAAAAAAAAAAAATTAGTGCAAAACTCATGGTTATTTTTTTAAATAAAACAGCCAATATATTTTTAGATTTTTTAGTACTAATTCAAATATCCTATTCAACTGTTTTTTTTTCTTTTTCAAAATTGAGCCAAACATTTTTGGGTTATTAATGTTTTTTGTAAATTTATAACCAAAACACGTCTTCCGAATAAAATACACACTATTCCGCTCCACACATTTACTGGTGAACATTTGTGAAAGTTTGCAGATCTTATAAAGTGAGTGTATTGTGTATCATAATTAGGGCGCGGATGTCCCAGGTTTAAACTACGACGGAGTTACAACGGAGCAAAGAAATAATGTAAACAACACACAGTTACTGAATACACAGCTGAATAGCATTATTCATATGGTGAACTGCAACATCTGTTGTTTACTTGAAAAATTATTGAAAACGACAACAAAAAATACCCATCAAAAAAGGAATTTATGAGTAAAATCCTTTCTTCATCGGCGTAGGTAGAAGCGCGAGGGGTTTCTAACATTTATTATATTTACCTTATCTTTCCCAAGAGAAATAAAGTTACATATATGTATATACCTATTCATACTTACGTTAGTTTCGTTTTTTCATTGTTTTGATTGTTAATTACGTACTTCGTAATGTATGTAATAGTTCCTGTTTAATGCCGTTTCATTGAATCGGCTTCTCCCAATTATCTAGACGTAACTGTGTACTGGATTTCGTTTAGTTTCAATAACATACGCATACATTTTTAGTTATCATTTATTTAGATCTAGAACATTGTTTATGTTACTATGATATGGAAGAACGTCGAGAAATACATCGTGAAACAATAGCGAGTTGGATTGAGGGTCATACTGATTGTATGCCCATTGTCCGTGATTCCGATATTGATTGCAAAGTCTGTAAAATATCGTTACAAAATGCCCAAAAAGTGCATGTACAAGGTCACTTAGTAGCTTTAATGGCGGCTAGTATCCCATTAAAGAAACTTGACAATCCCACTTTCAAAACATTTCTTCAAAAATATACTGGTCGAAATATTCCTGATGAATCCACCTTACGCAAATATCATGTTTCTAACTGCTTCACGAAAACAGTAGAATGCATTAGAAGACATCTTTCAAATCAGTACCTATGGATAAGTGCCGACGAAACTGTCGATATATTAGGAAGCTGTGTGGTAAATGTTGTAGCTGGTGTACTACATTTACCTATTCCATATAACAGTTGATGCGGAAACAGTTGCTAAAGCCATTGACGAGAATTTGCACAAAATGCTTCATTCAGACGACAAGCACAAGGAAAAATACTTTTGTCAGTGACAGTGTCGCATATATGTTAAACACAGTCAGACTTCCAAAGGAAACATATCCTTATATGCTGCATATTACTTGTGTAGCACATACTCTGCACATAATCTGTGAATATATCAGACACACTTATCCGGAAGTTGATAGACTTGTATCCGCTTTAAAAGGAGTTTTCATCCGCTTTAAAAGAAGTTTTCAGAAAAGCACCACTGAGAGTACTCTTTACAAGAAAAAATGTCCATCTTTTTCACTGCATCCTTCGTCAATAATAACTAGATGGGGAACATGGTTGGAAGCTACTAGTTTTTATGCAGAGAATTTCGTTACATGTTTAAAAGCCGATGCTCGAAGTATTTCTGAGTGCAAGGAACTAACACAAATCCCAAAGTAAAAAATCTGTTGTTATTCCTTCAGGAACACTGGAAATTTGCCTAAACTAATCACATACTTTGAAAATCGAAATCTCAAATTGAAAGATGGATTAACTACATTAGATGTGGCTAGTAATAATTTCAAAGGTATTGCAAGTGACTTCGGATGTGGCCCTCGGCAAAAGTTAGACGCAGTTTTTAATAGATATCCAGATTTAATAACAATGCGGCAATTGTGTATGGGGACAATGACAAAATCTAACTGCTAAATACGCTGAAATAAAAGAATATTTCCAGTACGCACCTATAACCAGTTGCGATGTAGATAGGACGTTTTCTATCTACAAGGATAATAATAATAATAATAATAATAATATCGTTTATTGTCCAACAGTTTCCCATTTACAGGACAAATAGAAGGAAATACATACAAACAGTGCATTAGAAACAAAAGTAATACAGTTAACAGTTAACACAGAAAAATATACAGAAGTAACATATAATGAAACATGATTACATATTCAAAAAAAATATATCCTCGTAGTGCATATCAGCTGCACGACACATCGTAGAGAGGGGGGAGCTCAAGAGAATATTGGTTCTGGGAAAGGGCAAGGAAAAAGTGTTAGTTGAACGGGAGGATGACCTAGGAACGAGGAAACTAATCATGGAAAGTAAGAAGGGACAATCAATCATGCCACGCACCAACTTCCAAATGAAACGGGCTCCATGTATTTCGCGTCGATAATCCAGAGGTTGTAGAACATGTCTTTCCAACAGCGACGCGTAGTCTATGTTCCTCTGCGGATATGTTCCATCCAGTTTAAATGACAGGAACTTAAGGAAGCGTCGCTGTATTTTCTCTACCGCGAGTTTGAGGTATACATAGTGCGGTGACCACACCGAAGATGCGTATTCCAGCTTACTAATAACAAAGCTGAAAAATAATACCCTCAAGAGGTTGATGTTCTTAAAATATTTGGACGTTCGCAAGATGAATCCTAATGTTTTCGAAGCTGAAACACAAAGGTCAGCAATATGTGGAGCAAAGCTTAGTTGACAATCGAAGATAACCCCAAGGTCTTTTACACTATCACACCTCTTCAGGCGTTCGTTGTGAATTACATAAGTGGATAATATAGGAGACTTTCTTTTAGTATATGATACACTGCAGCATTTGGGAATGTTCAGGTGAAGATTAAATTTGGCACACCAATCGATTATAATATTCAGGTTGTTTTGTAAATTAACAACCTCATCACTGGAAGCAATGGACATATAAATCTTGAGATCATCTGCGTAGGCGAGCGCAGGGCAAGTTAGCGATGTTAAAAGATCATTAATAAAGAGGACGAACAACAATGGACCTAAATTGGACCCCTGAGGGACTCCAGATGTAGGGAAGAAATCATAGGATCTATAGCCATTGTAAAAAACATAAGTGCATCTGTTATGTAAGTATGAATGCAATAATTGTAAAAACGAAGGATGTACTTAATTCAAAGAGAACAAGTCTTACAGAAGAGAAAATGAACAAATAATAAGGTATTTTGTATTTTATAGATCACCAGCCACTTGTTATCCAATTATATAAATAAAATTAAAACCTCTTTAAAAATACAACATTTCAATAGTGCGCGTACCTGGCCAACTGTTTCCATTGATATATGTGACATCTAAAGTACGTTTACGAAATAAAACTGGTGCAAACAAGCTTATATCTACTTTTTATACATAATATATATTGGTACAATATATATGTCTAGACAATTCTTGACAATAGATAGACAATAGTATATTAAAATACAAATTTTATAAGACACGATTTTTGCGCACGTGTTCAAGTGCGCAAAATGTCTTATGAAACGTGTATTTTATACTATTTTTTCTATTTCGGTTATTAAAAGTTCAAAAAAGCTTAAAATAAGAGAGAGTGATGAGTCATCAACCGTTCGTGTCCGCGCCCTAATTATAATAATAAAATTGTGACGATTAACGTATTCATTTTTATGGAAGGTAGCTTTGTCGGTAAAGAACAAAACAACGAGAAAATCAAGCTGTTCTTCTAATTTATCTACTGCTCATTCACAAAAATGTAAGCGAATCTGAACATCTCTTTCACCTAACTCCTGTGTTAATTGAATATGAGAGAAATAAAACTTCTTAATTACCGCCACCAGTTATTGACTTTTTCTGCTCTTTTTTTTTGTTATACTTAAGTTTCTAATCTTCTCGAATATTCCTTTGCACATTCAAAGTCCTCTGGCTCCGGATGCCTTCTTTGAAAGTATCGGTGTGCATAAAGTTTAAATGCTGCAAAGAGTTTTTCAGAATTAACCAGAATGGTTGTTTACTACATAGCCTATCGACTTGCGACGATGTGAACAAGTAGAATACTCCCGCTTAAAACAAATATCTAACACTTTAGACGATCTTGGAACAATAGCCCATGTAACTAAAAATGAAAACAGAGATACAAAACGTACAGAAACACTTCCACGATCAAATAAGTAAAGCAAAGGAAAATGCAAATGAATGATTTTTTCAGTATATTCGTGTACTGAATATATTCTGTCAAATTTTCTTAAATGTCTTTTTATGACAGCGAAATCCCTGTCGCAGGGAAGAAAAGAGTGTCCCCGAATAGGAAAAAATTGTTGTACTTTTTCAAATCTTCCTGTCTGAATGAGTGCCATACAGAACCCTACCATAGTATGGTTTTTGTTCTGGTCGGGGCAATTCTCTGAAAAAAGCCTAAATTCTTTTGAACCTGGATCTGCGTAGCTGTCAAGGTAGTCCATCAAAAATGAACATACTTCGTCTGGTGTCTTCGCAGCTATACCTTCATGATAAACGTAATAGTAAACTTTTCCAGTTTTCAAGTCGTGGATTCCAAAAACACTAACGCTTAGTTGAGTTAAATAGAAAGAGTCTTGAACAGGAACGAGTGGTAGTTGCAGATTCTGCATAAAATCAAATGCTACAGCAGTAATCCTATCCGTTTCTTTTACTTCAGCAATAGTATTTTTCAATGAAGTGTAAAATTTCATAGCTCTACGTTGATGTATTATTTTTTCGGCAACGGCCACCCGTTTAGCAGCTTCACCTAACGATGGACTTTTAATTTTAAGAGAGAGCTCTTCACATTGACAAGATGTGTCAATTTGGGGACGACCGAAGTGCAAAGCAAAATTTTCATTAAAAAAATTTATGTAGTAACTATATTTAACATTGCTGCTAGGGTATTTTTCTTTAAACATGTTGTACATTATTTTGACATTCAGTCTGCTATCGAGATAGTGATAGTCTTTTCCAGAGTAATGTGTCTCTTTGACAGGAAAAGAAGATATATGTAGACGAACTAACATGTTTTCTGCATCGGATATGGCATGAGTTTTTAAGCATTTTCCTCGTTTATCACGAGGAGTGGATTTATTTATCAACAATGCTTTTAGTCTTTTAACTCTTTCAACACTAATCCCATGCAGACTTAAAAATGCATTCTGACATACTTTTCTTTGTCATTGTCAGATTGTGGAGCAAAATGAATAAAAGACCTTTCTCTATCTTTCCCGTGTTTTAAACGTTTTCGTCGCTTAGCAACCACAGCGACTACGTTAAGTGATTGTAAGTATATATCCTGTTCATCTTTACTTATGAAATGAGTATAAAACTTTTCGAATATGTACTTCCGTTGAGCGTCACTGAATTTTTCAAAGCACTTCATTGCGCATCTATACAGAAACAAATAAACAAACAAACAAAAACATTTTCTCATAGGTTTCCCAAATATAATTTCCTTACCTGCAAGGGGCGCCCTGTTTCCTTGCTAAAACTGTACGGCCCCTATGATTAACATATTGGGCACCTTTAACCCTACATTTCTTAATAACGTTTTTCTTATAATGTTCATCATTTCGTATATACCTTTGCGTCGCTTTTTTGGTATTTCATCAACACTCGCCCCTATCGTCCTCACTCTCAATAAAATGTTCACTTTGTTTATTAGACATTCTTGTTTAAACAGCGTTATTAAGCGCTATAATATTAACAAACATGCTACAGAGCACACAACGTTTTATTGTCCGTACTATTTTGAGAAATGTGTTATAGGTTAAGTTATTACTCAACTATCAAAACCGGCGCTAATTTCAAAAGGGATCAAGTCACGCGACTTAGACCCTTTCAAAAATAAACCTAAATAAACACATTTACATACCATAATATGGCATAGTGGCACTTACTTCCTTTTATCATCAAACGATTCAGTTATTTCGCTTTAGTAAAGAGCAATGTATATCTCGAAAAAGCCGAAAAGTTACTTAATCCCTTTTAATAATAAGCGTTTCAATTGCGTCCGCGAAGGTATCTTCTTATAGAAAGAGCTGTAGCTGTTCATAAAATGGGATATGCGAATAATTGCAACAATTACAGGCTGATGGAACATCTGATAGTAGATCGCCTACCAAAACACTTTGAAAGAAACAACTATATATCTAATAAGAGCATAGATATAGGGAAAACGAATCCACACTGACTGAAATTCTGGAACTGATTGAAACTATAATAGATGCCTACGATAATAAAGAACTATGCGAACTGACATGCTGACCTTAGTAACACATTTGACATGGTAAATAGTAATTTTACTACAGAAACTATGTATAGCATTGTAGTATTAAAAACATAGCACATGATCTACTTGCTTCTTATTTAAAAGAAAGGTGCCAGAGAGTTGATTTAAATGGAAACATGTCCAATATAAAACCAACTCATAGTTAAATACTATAAGAATAAATACTGGAACCAATATTATTTGTAATGTATATTAATGATCATCCCAAAAAATATAACATCTAAATAAAGTAATCTTTATGTTGATGATACATTTTACATAGTAACCGGTAAGTCAGTTGAAATAACACAGTCATTCCAAAAAAAATAATTAGAATTAAATAAAGAAAAAACTCAGCGTCTCTGTGCTCTGTAAGAAATGAACAGCAGTAGTGCCATGCCATTCGATATCTGGGGCTCACGATCGAAAGTAAACTGAATTGGGACATGCATATATCGGAATCAGCTAACTCGTTAACAACGGTTATATACAGCGTATCCCAGGATTGATGTTCCAAGGGGTGTGCGGAACTAAAAATCTGTAAATCTCAACTTGATCTTTTATAAGTAAGCCCTGCTTGGTTTGAAACTTATTTTTAGTATAGTTTCGAGTTTGTGAAATCACGTAGGCCTTGACAGTTGAGCAAGATCTACTTCCGTTTCAGGTAAAGTACCTTTCTCGTTCGCAGTATGCTAAAATATTACTAAGAAAAGTTGTTCAGAATAGCAAGCTATGGCCCTATACAAAATTTCAGAAAAATCTACCTACTTTGATTAGATCGTTATTTTTTAGATTCACCAAACTAAAATTATATTTATTCACAAATTAAGTGTACAAAATGTAATAATAGTAAGATTGATTGTATTATTACATTTTGTAGGCTTAATTTGTGAATATATATAATTTTACTTTGTTGAATCTAAAAAATAACGATTTAATCAAGGTAGGTAGATCTTCTTGAAATTTTGTGTAGGTCCATAGTTTGTCATTTTGAACAACTTTTCTTAGTAATATTTTAGGATACTGTGAACGAGAAAGGTGCTTTACCTGAAACGGAAATAGATCTTGCTCGACTGTCAAGGCCTACGTGATTTCACAAACTCGAAACTATACTAAAAATAAGTTTCAAACATGGAGGTAGAATATAACAGGAGGGAGCGTGCGCTATGCTGCCAATGCTAAATTTGCGGTATCAGTCGACCGGTTCCTAGTACCACTTTATGACCCATTTCAAACGGCGCGTGACATTTGGTTTTGTCGGAAATCTAGGAACAGTGGCTGGTTAGCCTCGTTATGCGTCGCACTTGCAGTACCACTTTATAGCTCTGCGCATTTACGCGCTAAATCCGCTTTTTTAAAATCATGCTCCCTCCTGTTATATTCTACCTCCATGGTTTCAAACCAAGCAGGGCTTACTTATAAAAGATTAAATTGAGATTCAAAGATTTTTAGTTCCGCACACCTCTTGTAACATCAATCCTGGGACACGCTGTATAGCGTAGGGAGACTGAAAACCACTGCAACCCGTGGCGCATCAAAATCTGTCTATTTTCCGAACTTTCACAGTAGAATCAGTTACTGAATTCTGTTTTGGATACGTTATCTACAGCAGCAAGAATTTGCCAACTATAAAGACCTATGAATAATATCATCTTTTTGTAGTTTGTCACTCGTGAGTTATTTACCGCATTCCAATGAAACTACACATAATGGTGGTTTGCTTTCCATAATACTTTTTTTTATTAATTTACTATATTTTTCATCAAAAGCAATATTATATGGTTGAGTTGGTAAAAAATACTTAAATTAATTTTCGGTTTATAAAATATTTGTAACAGAATAACTATATTTGAGATTCGAACATGAACTTAACAAAAAACAAAACATTACATAAAAAATTATAAACACAAACCTTATTTTTAAATTTTTAAGTTTAAAAATCTACCTGTATATTACGTTGGAGAGTTCAGAAAATTCATTGGGAGGCATCATATAAATTCAATCTTCAAGAGAAGAAAATTTAGATTTTATAAGATTAAGAAAGATAATACAACTTAGAAAATATTCTTCCCTGAAATTTTCAAGAAGTCCCATATAAAGTCCTGGTTATCCGGATATATGATAAATACAATATTGCTATAAATAAGATTTGCGTATTTATATTCGAAATAAAGAAAAAAAAATGTTGAAGGCTATTATATATAAAACCCATATTATTTTGTAAAACGTTTGTAAAGATATTTTTAAACACAAATCCATATATTATTGAAAACTCGACATAAAACAATTAAAAAAACTGGAAACAAATTTCAACATAATAAGATTGTGAAAAAGAACCATTTAATTAAACAAATTTAATTGCATAGGTACGATAATAACCTTATTTACGAAACTAATTCTAACCTATTTTTCGATTCGATTAGATTTGTTGAAATATATTTCTTGAGATTCATAGTTAACAAAAGAAACGTGCCTATTTATTTAATAGTAATTGCATTATATAAAACCTTTTTATAATCATATTTAATTGTGTGGATAAGAACTTTATTGTTGCTTTACTCCATCACATATTTAGGAAAGTTGAATTATATATTTTTTAAGGTCTTGAACATTGTTTTATTAGTAGATTGAAAATTAAGTAAAAGTTATATAACCTCAAGTAGAACAGTGTGTAATGTGTTATGTGGGTCATACATACATTTCAAACATACATACCTATAATTGTTGACATTGATTATCGTGATATAAGCCCAGCCTTAGGTATACGTGTTTATTCAAACTGCTGAATTCGATTATTAAACGAAATACAATACACTACACAGGATATTTCATAACTAATTATAAAGTGCTGATTCATAATACTAAAATTTAAGAAGTATTACTTACACGATCATACTTTAATTTGGTTTAAAACTTACCTTAAATTAATAGATAATTCGTAATTTTGTTTTGTTGAAGACTCAAGTCTTCAACAAAACAAAAACGAGTTGTTTTCATCAGAAAAATACTGACTGAAGAATTGTTTGGATTATAATTAAAAATGAATAAAAATCGGTTTTACAAAGCGTCGTTTATTCAAATATAAGAAAAGTAAAGATGTTGTTTTAAAAATTATGGTATTATTCAATTAATATTGAAATGTTTGTTTTTAGGGATTGGACATATAAAATTAACACATAATTTATATTTTTTACATATCATGATAAGAAGTATACATGGGTTATTATTCATTTTGGAATGTAATTTTTAAATGTCAAAAATAGAAATTTCCTTATTATTTCATTCAAAATCAAATTTATTATTGAACTAAAAACAAAAACCAAGACAAAGACAGTAATATTAAAACATATATACGTATATACAGGGCTACCATTTTCTATCACCTTATACGGGTAATTTTCTTAATATTGAAGATACAGGATCGGTTAAATTAGCCAAGTTGTTTAGAAATTTGAGGAGCATTTGATAGCATTTTCAGATTTGATATTTATGGTCAACTTTTGAAGATATTTAAAAAAAATTATAATAGCCGAAATTTTTATGTTATCCATATCTTCGTAACCATTAAACATAAAAAAAAAAAAAACTAAAAGTAGCATCTGGTAGTAATTTTTACTTAAAATTTAATAATCTTAGTTAAAAATTCAAGACCAACTTAACTATCAAGATATGACATCAAATTATTATCATTAAAATGCTTTTTTTTTCTGATTTTATAGATATGGAGTTTGGTATGGTTATCTTTTTAAAATTCAAGTTTGTGCTATATCTTGATAATTAAGTCTGCTATAATTTTTTAACTAATATTATTAAATTGTATGTAAACATTACTACTGGGCGCCATTTTTTATTTTGTTATATCTTTAATGGTTACGAAGATATGAATAACTGAAAATTTCGGCAGTCAATTTTATTTAAATATTTTCACGAAAATGAATAGTGTAAACACATGGATGTTAAAACTAACATCAAGCAGTAAATAAATACTGTGACTTACATATATACATTTATACGTAAAACGTATATGCATATATGCATGTGTTTGAGATGCACATATACATTAAGTGCCATTGCCGACAATCGAACGCACAGACACCGGTGTTTCGACCTAAGAGGTCTCGTCAGTGTACGTGGAGATTATCGATAATGGCTTTAAGACTTAAAAAGCTGCTTATGTCATTTTTGTGTGTTAAATGTAGTGAGAGTATCACAGCGACATCTAACACCCAAAAGATGACACAGAAAAAACGATGGCTTCTGACGGCATGATCTGCTATACAGAGGCCTGTATGTTAATAGTGTATCTCGTATAATAGAACCTTATGTGGCGTCACCTATCAAAACGAAAAGGAATAGTGTAAAGACATGGATGTTAAAACTAACATCAAGCAGTAAACACATGCATATATGCATATCGTTGGCTTTCTTTAAAAACCCAGTATGTCTACATTTCCAAAATTTTCAGGAGACGCAAAAAACTATGGGAAAGCGTCAAATTTCTCTGTAACCTGGTAAAAAATGGTGAAACATCTTCTGTTATATTTCGTTATACTAATTTAATAAAAAAAACTGTGCTGTTTGTAACTACAATGCATTAAAATAATTAATTTTTGGACATGCATGGTTTTTATTGCTAATGTACACTTTGTTGTTAGACTTAGAAGGGTTTTATTAGGTAAAAATAATTGATATTAACGGAATTTAAACAAAAATCATAACTGAAACAAATTAACTACCAAGGCATCCAGCCCTTTGAAATACATCCAAAAAATTGAACTGAAAGAAAACTTTGCTTCACTAAAAATACTCTTTTGATTACCATCTGCAAAAGTTTAGAATAGAAAGAAAACAATAATAATAGCATTAATTAATTTATTTTTTATTAATAATGTGGAAGTGAATCATAAAAATGGTGATGTTCTTTCTCCAACACTGTTTTTAAACTTTGGAGATGGTTCCATTTTTCACTTTTAATTTTAAGGCGTTCATTATACTCTTTGGGTATTTCATTATTGGGACAACTGTAAGCTCTAACATTTTTTCGTTGTGGAAGAATTTGCCAATCATCAGTGTGATGTAACTTGAAATTAATTGCTCCATCTGGATTATAACGAATCGCTCTAAGATCACTTGTAGTAGGATCTCCCGCCTTATTTCCGGGCCGAAGAGATTTATAAAATTGGCAGGGCATGTTTGCAGGCATCTATATACCCAGATGGAGTGTAAATATCTTGATTCCTAAGCCGCCGTTCTATGGTAGCGTGCATAGAGTCACACTCCATCTGGGTATGACCTTTCTCTAGAATTTTCTGCGTTATAGTTATATTGCACTGGATTGCAAGACTAAGTAAAGCGTTTGATAGTGTTATGTTTCTATTTTGATAACCGCACCCATCGCTGAAGAAGATAATTTCATCACCACTCTCGAAAGGTACTTCTTCGGATATAAAACTGCAAAGAATGGATGCAAACTCGTTGGCATTTAAAGAGCCCTCCGATTCATCCCACAGGTAACAATACCCCTCGCTATTTTTTAAATTGAAAATAGTGAAATTGTGAATAATTAATTTTGTCTTATAATATATTGCGGAGGCTTTAAGCACGGGGCAAAGAAGAACCGACTGTAAATCCATTGTGTACACAAATTTTTTATGCAATTTATCTTGTTCTTTTTCTCGCCTGGCCTCGGTTTTTCTTCTTTGGTGCATGTCATATTGTTCTTGGGATATTGTCATGTTTTTTGTATTAAAAGCAATGCAGATGTCGCATTGATCTTTCTTTGGCAAGAAAATGCTTAAGTTCATGTCGTTGAATACATCCTCAAAAACTTTGAATTTAACTGACCGTATATTTTTTTCAATACAGTCCTTTTCATATTGCCGAAAAAGATTTGTTTTACATCGCCAAATAGGCTCTAGATATAGTTTATTGGAAGATGAGCGACAGTAGTGCGACTCGACCTTAGGCAACATGTTCAAAAAATTTCTAATTTGCTGCCTATCTTCAGTATATCTCGTTTTGTTTCTGTTCATTGTCTGGGATTTCTTATCTTCGTTGCTTTCGTTTTCCACCCAGTGAAGTACACTCCATTGCCTTATCCCGAGAGTGCTAAGAAACATTTTCTTACAAACCCTAATTCTCAGCTTCTCCTTTTTTAGATGAAAAACTAGCGTTTTGTTTCGCCTGGATATATTATTTTTCTTATTCTTAGTATCCACTGGATTTTTCACATCTATCAGCATTCTCACAAAAACTTTCTTTTCATTCCATTTCAGTTTCCAAAAGTCATTGAAAATATTTCGTCTTAAATCTTCACTAAATACATTGCATTGAATTTTAGTCTTTTTTTTACTCATAGCACAGTTACATGTTGGACCCAATTTCCTTTCTTCTCGAGGAGCACTGTACTGCCATCTACCAAACTCATTTTTTTTAAGACCCTTATAGGCTGCACCTGCTTCTCTCTTTTGCTGATTTTTCTTAACAACCCATTTTTCTGGCTTTCCATGTCCCTTCCTTGGTCTTTTCTTTTTAGGTTCTTCTTCTGGTTCACTATTACTTGCTACTTCCTGGTGTGGCCCTATGTTGGTTTCCTCCTCTACTGCTAAACTTTCATCACTGTTAGATACGTTTTCTGCATAATCCGATAGATCGGTTTCATTACATTCACTTGCGTCTGAAGCATCACTACTTCTTAAGCAGTTCTCTGACTCCTCTACT
Source organism: Amphimallon solstitiale (assembly GCA_963170755.1). Classification (NCBI taxonomy): domain Eukaryota; kingdom Metazoa; phylum Arthropoda; class Insecta; order Coleoptera; family Scarabaeidae; genus Amphimallon; species Amphimallon solstitiale. The sequence goes on along the minus strand of OY720677.1, from coordinate 104,115,123 downwards.
TCAAAGTGGATTTTCTCTGCTTGCTCAGTTTCTGTGGTTTGATTTTTATTACTATCAACAAGCTTTTGGCAATTATTGTCAAATTTTATTAATTCATTTTGCAACTGCTCATCAAACAATGTTACCTCTATCTTATTGTTTATGGTCCCAGTTGTTTCATAATAACAAATGTTGTCTTGTCTACCTAAAGCATCTTCACTAGAAGTCTGAACATCATTTCCAGTGGCATGAACAGCCAAACTAATATTCGATGTTGTATTGAAAGGCAGATTATTGTTTTCTACAAAACAGTAACATTATAGCTATAAATAAAAACCATTATTTTTACAACTGACCTGGCAATTCATCAACTGTAGTAACAACTAGATTCTCTTGTGCAACATAATCTGCTTGTGTAACTGGTACATCTTTCTCATCCATAACAAGAGTGCTATGTAACATACTGTTGGTTAGTGCTTCTGGGTCACACCCATACCAATATGATGTATTTTTTTCTGTAAACAAAATTGATTGAAATCTACGGACGTGTAGAAGGGTCACATGCCTAATTTTTACCATAATTTCATCTCATCTTACCTTGTACCTCACCGACAGTTAGTATCAAATTGCTGTTAACTGCTTTTGTTACTTCTGTTTCTTCACCTCTATTTTGAATTTTATTTTCAACAATTTCAACAGTTGTAAGTTCATTATCAACAGACATATTATTTTCATAATCTGACATACTGTGATCTAGGTAAAGAGTAACATTAGATAACAAATTTCGTTAAATCCTAATACGATGACTTACCAGCTTCTTGTTCCAAAGCTAACCTCAACAGTTTTTTCCTCTACTAGACATGTTATGTATAATATCTGGTAATTTAGACACTTTTACCAATAAAATGAGAAAGTAGCAATAACGAAATTAAGATCTAAAGTCACAAAACTACACAGTCACCACTTTACAATGTTTCTACACCTCCTTGGCGATACCTAAACTGTAAACTTGTTAGCCAACATACAAACATTAAAAACCGTGTACGTCTGTCTTAGAAGGTTTCTAAATTAAAAATTTCACATTAAAAACCGTGTAAGTCAGACTTAGAAGGTTTTTAGAATAATTTTCCTATTTGGAATACATAGGTGGTTTTTAAATTTAACTATAGAGGCGCCACTATACATACTAGACATACGAGGTTTTTACAGACGATGCGGAACATAAATTTGGTTTAAAAGCTGTTCAAAACCGAAAATCACCTAAAATCGGACTTACACGGTTTTTAAAGAAAGCCATCGATATACGTTTTACGTTTTACGTATAAATGTATACAGGGCAATCCAAATTAAGTGTTCACCATTGGTAACTTTGTTATTATTAAAGATACAAGATTGTTTAAATTAGCAAACTTGTAGTACTTTTAACGCTCTTTAAGATGGAAGAATAAAAAAACAAATGAGCAACGCGTTTTCGAGTTTTGCCGAAAAATATTTTTTTTCAAATGGAAACCCCTGTATATTATATCATTTTCTGCTAGAACTTTAATTTCTAAACAAAAAATCTTATAAGAAATTTTTTACTGGGATTAAAAATACTTGAGTTATAATGAATAAACGAAAACAGCTAAGTCAAGTGCATTTCTATGTATCTATAAAAACGACGATAAGTCTTTCTACCAAACGTCAAATATTAGTACAGTTTTATTAGTTTTTCACTCATAAGTTTCATTGTGCTAGTTATTAATTTGACAAAAAAATGATTTTTACCCATTCAGAAAAGTGTGATATGTTAGAATCTTATTTAGTGTGCAGAAAATCCTCTAGGAGGGCAAAAGAACACTACGCTGAATTATATCCACTCCGAACACAACCACATGAGCAATATTTTCTGAGACTTTACCGAAAATTTAGAGGCAATGAGAGTGTTTTTGCCAAAACAAGGACAAAAAGGACTTTTGTAAAAAGCGAGGCCACGGAAATTGCAGTTATCGCATATTTTGAGGCCAACCGTGAGAATTCCATACTAGATATTGTCAATGAATCTGATTTGAGTCGCGGTACTGTACATAGGATTCTGAAGAAACACAAATTCATTCCTTATAAGTACAAACCAGTTCAGGTTTTTTTGCCAGGGGATCCAGAGAGAAGAATGTTTTTTTGCCACTGGTATCTTAACTTTTGTCGCCAAAATGTAAACAACTTTCGTTATATTTTATGGACCGATGAATCGAATTTCTCAAATTCTGGAATGTACAATGAAAAAAATCATCATTACTGGTCAAAGGAAAATCTTCTTTTAGTAAATCCAAGACGTCCACAAGTCCGTTTCAGTTTTAATGTTTGGTGCGGTTTAATCGGTTCATGGATTGTTGGTCCTTTCTTTTATGAGGGCACTCTAACTGGTGAAAGGTACATAGAATTTTTGACTGAAATTTTGAATAATTTCTTAGACGATCTGGATCTCGTAAGTAGACAGAATCTGCATTTTCAGCAGGATGGCGCACCTGCGCACAACTACAGAGGTACTCATCAACTTCTAAATACTATTTTTAGCACTTCATGGATAGGAACAAATGCTCCTATTCAGTGGCCTCCCCGATCGCCAGATTTAACGCCGCTTGATTTTTTTTATGGGGTTATTTAAAGAACCAGATTTATAAGCAAAGGTACGAAAACGTAAACGCCCTAAAGATTGCAGTTAGTGAAAAGATAAACCAAATAGATGGTAGGACCATACTGAAGGCAGTTCGAGAAGTTCGGAAGCGTGTACAAAAATATATTGAACTACAAGGTGGTATTTTTGAACATCTTCTATGAAAAAATCAGTGATTTTTATTTTCTTTTAATGATAAGTTTATGTATAAAATAAAGTTTATAAAACTAATTTAGCTGTTTTCGTTTATTCATTATAACTCAAGTATTTTTAATCCCAGTAAAAAATTTCTTATAAGATTTTTTGTTTAAAAATTAAAGTTCTAGCAGAAAATGATATAATATACAGGGGTTTCCATTTGAAAAAAAAATATTTTTCGGCAAAACTCGAAAACGCGTTGCTCATTTGTTTCTTTTTATTCTTCCATCTTAAAGAGCGTTAAAAGTACTACAAGTTTGCTAATTTAAACAATCTTATATCTTTAATAATAACAAAGTTACCAATGGTGAACACTTAATTTGGATTGCCCTGTATATGTAAGTCACAGTATTTAAATATTTTCATTATTTGGCTATAAACATCATATCTAAAAGTACTATCAAACTATTAAATACTCCTTAAATTTCTTAACAACATTACTAATTTGAGCGATCCTGTATCTTCAACATTAAGAAAGTTGTCCATGTAGGGTGACAGAAAATGGGAACTTTGTATTTATACTAATGTATACGACAGTAACAAAATTTATATAGGCTTTAGACGCACAAGGCACAGTACCATAACACTAAATGAAAAAAGCCATGAAGATCAACATTAATTTAATTTCATTCCACGAATATCTACTTCTTTATACAAATAAATGGTGGTCATATTCACGAACAAAGCATTTCCAACGAAAAAGATCATCCAAACAATACACAATCACGCAAAGCAAACCGTAATACACACGAAATATTTTTATTCCTCGATTTCCCTCGTCCAGGGTTGGTCCGTGCACTTCTCTGCACCCATCTTTCTTTCTCCTGCTTTTAAAATAAAAGAAAAAAAACTGTTCTATCTATCCTACAACACATATAACGACCAGCTCTTCTGCCTCTGCCCTAACGATTTATAATTTAATAAAAGAGACAAATTGGGCAAGGAATTTCGTTTCCTTGGCGAATCCGCTCTACGTATTCGGAGAAAACATCCGGAAAAGTCCACGTCTTACGGCGTGTTCCTCTCGTGCAATGGATTGAGGACGAAATCTAATGCTCGTCGCGTTCTTTTCTAAAATTCGCCGCCAACGTAGCAGTGGGCGGATCCCGAAAGGATTCCCGTGTATATGTGTGTGTATGTGTGAATTCCAACGAGGAGAACGAGAGGCAAGGGGTTATCTATAAATACCTGTGATCACGGACAGGTTCCGGAGAATTATCGTTTATTGAATTTCCTTTCACGCTTCCGTTAACCGCAGCTTATAATTTCATTTTGGGATACCTATCGGGCCGAGAGAGACTGGATGAGTTTTTCGGTTAAGTCGATCGCTTCAGGTGATTTTGTTACATGATAGACTCCGACCCGGAGATAGTGGGTTTCGTTATCGCAACAATGGCCTCGTCAATTAACCTTTAAAATAGTTGACGTTATCGTGCTTCGTTCTCTTTTTAATGGCAGTTACCCTAATCAACTTTGTTTCTGGAATAATTTTTCGTTGATTTTTACTTCTCTTGTTTGGCAATAATAACAAAATTAAGATGTATAATTGAACCCTTTTATGTACCTTTACCATTTCAGATAATTTATATATTGTTGCTTTTTCTCCCAAAATATAATCAGTGGCCAGTGAGGTACAGTGGCCACTTCTAAATATTCCCTAAATCTGTAAAGACCTGCCATCTCTTAAAGTTTTTTTCCAGGCCTGTCTGACTTACGTCTCTAATTTGCACCGCAGCCAATAAGGCTTATTGTGCTGAACCTGTGTTATCCATGTTATGCACTCCATTAATGTTGTGTCCAGTACAACGTTATACAGGTCCTTTACTAGGTGTTTCTTGAGCATCTCGGAGTCTACATTCGGTTGCCCAAAAATGCGTTGCCTTCTGTGATCCAGTGCCTCACAGTTTACTAGGATATACATGACTATTTCTGATTCCTTATTGCAGAGTCTACAACTAAGGTCCCCATCATACAGGTATATTCTGTTCAGATGCACTTTAGCAGATGCATGACCAGTCAAAAGACCCGTTGTTGTTTGCAGCCGTTCCTTACTCATGCGCAGTAGTTCTACGGCTCTTTTATAGCATGGTTGGCCAATAAATTCCTTACCATGATTTTGTCCTGGAGTTGTTGCCCAGTAGTGCTTATGTTTTTCATAAACCCAATCTTTAACGTGGCTTCGGGTCATACTTCTGGGTAACCCAGAGCCGGTTCTGAGCCTATGAGTCTTGTATCTGATCCTCTCCTAGCGATTTTATCAGCTTCTTCATTGCCCTCGATCCCTCTATGCCCTGGCACCCAGATCAGTTTTACCTTTTTCCGGACTGCCAGCTATTTAAGTTCTTTGAAGCATTCCCAGACCAGTCTTGACGACACCTCTTGGTTTGATAATGCCTTTAGTGTCGCTTGACTGTCAAATAATATAAGAATCCGCACGTGACTGACGGCATTCTTATTGTTTACTATAGCACTTTGGAGTATAGCATACACCTCTGTTTGAAACACAGATGCATACCTCCCCAGTGCATAAGTATTTGCTCTGATTAGCAGAGTAGATTCCTGCTTCAGTGCCAGCTGCGATCTTCGACCCGTCTGTGTACCAGATCTGGTACCGCCTGCATACCTGCACCTAGCATACCATCTTTCCATTCGAGTCTTTCTGGAAAGTTTACTTCGAATGGTCTGTTTAGGCTATATCGCTATACCTTGTGGTCCGTTTTCATGTTTAAGACATCTCCAACCACAAGGTCTGCAATTGCCATGTGTCCCGCCGTTCTATTAATTTTGGCGCTTTTCAGCTGTAGCCTAAAGGTACCCATCCTGGCCTCCCCCTGTATCACAAGGTGAAGGGGCGGGAGACCCATGAGGGTCTCCATTGCTGCATTTGGAGTGGTCCGCATTGATCCGGTTATGCCCAAACAGGCAAGTCTTTGCACCTTGCCTAGTTATAAAAGGCATTGTTGTGTCTTAGGCCACCATACTAGAGAGGCATACGTTAAAATACTATGCTACCGCTTTCTTTGTGATACTTTCCAAATGTCGATTCCAGGTAAGACTCGAGTCTTGTGTTACTCCTAGATACATTACCTCCTTCGAGATCTGTATGTTTTCTCCCCTCAGGGTAAGCGGTCCAAGATCCCCCAGCTTACGGCTTCGAGTAAATGGTACAAGAGTAGATTTATTGGGACTAATGTTTAGTCCCTCGCATTCTACCCATTTAGATGTCCGGTTAAAGGCGTCCTGCATGTGCTCCCTAATCGTTGAGTTGAATTTGCCTCGTGATATAATGACTATGTCGTCAGCATACCCAAGGACTTAGTGTCCCCGTCGGTAAGCCTCTCTAGTAAGCCGCCCGCTACCAGCTCTATAACAGCGGGGATAAGACCCCACCCTGCGGACACCCCCGGCGCACACGTGTCGCCATAGTCTTGCCCACGACGCTTGTTTCTACTACCCTTCCTCTCAGCATAGAGTCGATCCATACACAGCAAGTATCCCCCACGCCCCCATGTCTGAGAGACCTGGTTATCGAATCAAAGGGGGTATTGTCAAATGCCCCCTCCACATCCAGAATGGCACCAAGCATCACCTCCCCACAGTCCTGCGTGGCTTCCACCGCGCTTACCAGCCGGTGAAGCGCCGTTTCTGTGGAAACACTCATCTGATATGTAAACTGGTCAGGGTGAATCGGGTTACTCATCAATGCACCGACCCTAATATGCCTATTCAAAAGGTTTTTGAGCGTCTTAACTACAAAAGACATAAGACTGATTGGTCTTAGGGACTTCGCCGAATCCTGTCCTATTTTCCCAGGTTTCGGTATGAACGTTACCCTAATGCGCCTCCAAGTCGTTGGTATATATTCAAAGGCTAAGCTGATCCTTAAAATGTTGCAGAGTATTCTGCACAAAAGGTCCGTTCCCTTTTGGAACATTATGGGATAAATCCCGTCCGGTCCGGGAGATTTGTATGGTACGAATGTGCTAATAGCTCATCTGACTTTCTCATAGTCGACAACTTTTTCCAAAGTCAGCCAGACTTCTCTGGACACCATTCGAAATGCTGCCTCAGTCAGTAATTCCTGAGTTTGATCCACTATCTGTGATCCAGGGAAGTGTACTTTTAAGAGTTCCCTAACAGCCTCTTCACCTGTATTGGTGTACTCACCGAGACTATTCTTCAATGAGCTAATTGTGGTTTGAGGTCCTATTGTGAGAATTCTTTGTAGTCTGGCACATTCTTGAGTACTTTCTATTTCCTCACAGTGCCTCCTCCAAGACCTTCTCTTAGATTTCCTCAACTCTCTGTTGAACCTGCTCAATGTAGTTCTATATCGCTTAACGGTGCTAACAACCAGGACTAAAATAGTTGGTATTATTAGAAGTTATTTAAAGTGAAATACAGAAAGTTTCGTTCGTAAAGTATTATGTGTAAATAATTCGCATAAGTTGTGTAACATCTCATTAAGTGATAATTGGTAATGTGCTGCAAGATTAAATCATATGCAGTAGTATTAAATAGCAGCATTTACTATTAAATCTACTCTATATTTATTGGAAGAAGTAGCAGGTTACATTACATATGTTTTCTGGTGCAATGGCCATAAATGATGTAGCAACAGTGGCCACTGCTGTTCTTTTATATAAATTGATGATTGAATTGCCGATTAATATGATATTTATAGATGTCTTAAACATGCCACAGGCACCTTAGCACTGATGAAATACCAGATAAATAAAAATACATTGACCGTCATTCAGAAGTTCTTGAATGTGCACCCAGAATGACCCCAATTATGCAGTCAATCAAATCTGCACTACAGATGAAGAAACAGAGCTTACTAAATGCGTGCAAACCATAACCAGGTTGCACCACGGACTCAGTACAAAATGTGCCAGAAAATTAAGATTTAAATTGGCTCTTACGAACAAAAAAAAGAAAATACACGTCATGAACAGAAAATATAACCGCTGAAAAATTCTGGTTTACATGATTCATGAAGCGGAAGAGAGAAAATCTTTAAGAACAGCGGAGGCAACGTCAATTGGTTAGACCAAGTGTTTCAATACACCAGTTTGTAAAAAGTTCATCAAAAAAACTCAGCGAAATCTATGAACGCTTCGGACTAACACCAAGTCAAATTTACAACGTTGCCAAAACGTCATTAACAACAGTTCAAGAAACAGGAGAAATACTAGCAAGGATAGGACAAAAGCACGTAGAGCACATAGTTTCTAATGAAAGGAGCACTTTAGTAACTATGTGTAGTGCTATAAACACCATAGGAAACTCGACACCAAAGTTTTTAGGTTTCCTTACGAAGCACTTCAAGGACTTTACGATCAAAAATGCCGCACCAGGAACTGTGGGTGCTGCATAATTCACTAGATATATGACGCCTGAATTATTTAAGCAATTGATGAGATACGTCATAAGAAATGCCATTCCAACAAATGTCTCGCCTGTATTGCTAATCATGGATAACCATGAAAACTATGTTTCTTTGGAAACTATAACGCTTACAAAGAAAAACAGTATCATCCTTTTAACTCGGCCACCACACAATAGCCATCAACTTCAACCCCTGAATAATGGGGTATATGGTCAGTTAAATAAATATTATGGTCATAAATGTCAAACGTAGCTATTAAAACGACCAGGAAAAGGAATAACCATCTATGATATATCCAAAATTTTATATATTTTATGCTTATCCACGTGCCTTTTGTCCAAAAAGATCTACTTCGGAATTTTGAGCTACAGAAATTGTTCCATTTAATTACCTAATTTTGACGACGATGACTTCATCGCTACAACGTAATGAACAGTTTATGATGATCTACAAAAACCCGGTAATAATTTTTCACATATATTGATATTTGTCCATCAACTTCTTTCCAGCAAAATAAAAACACCTGAGAAGGGCAATGATAAACCAATAAAGTCTGCTCGTGTTCACAAAACACCTGTATAAGCATTCGCACCTGAAAAGGAAACCCGAAAGAGAATGACTACTGAAATCTTAATTTATAAAAATTCGAAAAATAGAAAGACGAATCCAGCGAGAAAAACAGTAGTGATATTTAGATGCCTGACGTTATAAATGATGTAGATCCCTTTTCAGAGCTTGACATAATATCTGATGCAGATGCAAATATTTTCAAAATCCAAGTAAATTCATTCATTCTAGTAGAATTTAAAACAAAAAAAACCCTCAAAGCTTTACGTAGTAAAAGTGATAGTCATTTTCAACGCCGATCATCAATTCACAGTTACATTTTTACAAAGACATGGAAAGAATTTTTATATCCAATTATACCAGATTGTGTCACAGTGTCAAAATATTACATAGTTTTGCACCTACCGCAATCAAAAAATTCTGGGGAAACAACTAGAACATCAGATTTAATTTATTTTGAAAAAGATTTATCATCTTACAATGTTTGTTGAAACATTTTCTTTACTAAAGATTTTTTTGTGAAAAAATGGTCTAATTATGCATGTCTTTGTACAACTTATTTTATATTAAATTGTATCCAATAAATGTCATTAATAAAGTTTACGACTGGATATTATACTTGTTACTAAGCTTATAAGTAGTAGCCATTATACCTCACTTTTGTGTTCACTGTACCATTCAGGATGGTGCAGTAGCCACATTAAAAAAAAACAACACCTGGTAACTGATTATTGTGTTTATTTATATTTGGTTTGATTAATCGAACGGGATCATAATGCACTAATCTTGTTTGGAACTATAAGTGTCACTCCCTATATATACCAATGAATTACTTTTAAGTTGCTTATTGACGAAAAGCTTAAAGGCATTTTCTTATGTGCTTAGAGTTCTGCTAGCCAGTAACAAAAAATTAACATAAAAAATTTTGTAAACTGAGTCAACTTCACCAATACTATACAGTTACTCTATTTTATTAAAAATAACTCAATCTTTCTGTTTGTTAATAGGGCAAAGAGCTACCCGCCAAAGATTTATCAGGTACAAGCGATCCCTACGTCAGAGTAACACTTCTGCCAGATAAAAAGCATCGCCTCGAAACGAAGATCAAAAGACGCACTCTGAATCCCAGATGGAACGAGACCTTCTATTTTGAAGGTTTTCCCATACAGAAGCTGCAGTCGAGGGTGTTACACCTACACGTCTTCGACTACGACAGATTTTCCAGGGATGATTCAATCGGAGAAGTTTTCTTGCCTCTATGTCAGGTCAGTAAATATTTTGTAAGTGGTGTACTGCTGTTATATCAAAGTCACCAAAAACTCTACATGGAAAAAGCTATATTTAAGTACATGTTTCGATAAAAAAAGTTATCATCTTCAGTGGTATTATATCAATATTTCATGTAAATTGAGATTTTTTTTAAATTAAATGTGTTAAAAGGTATACTCTAGTTAGACCTGTTTGTTTTAAAAACTAATAGAATAATTTATATTTTGGAGAAATACATCACACGATTTCAACTTTAGATCCGGGGGAATTGAGAGATTTAATTATGTTCTGGTGAATTTTGCTCGAAAAATTAAATACTCCAACTAAACTAAACTAAACTAAAAAAGTTATGTGGTAAATAAAGGAAGAATAGAGCCACAAAATGGGTTCTAAGAACTATAGTATATTACATTTCTTGGCATATACACCAGATTTCAGTTAAAATGAACCCTAAAGCGATAATGAGGGAATAAATGCAAGAGTGTCTTATGAGACATTTATTGTCTAATTTATATGCATAAAAATTCTAAAACTAATAAACTAAAGTGAAAGAAAAAAATACAATAGGCAAGCAATTTTATTTAAAAAAAAAATTGTATTTTCTTCTGAATTTTGGCAGTATTGTTCACATGTATTTCAACTTCACTCAACTTATCATTAATTGCGTTTGACCTACCATGAGACTCTAAAAAAGGAAGAATATTGTTCATATTCCTATCATTTCCTGAGCAGATAAAGGCTGTCATTCTGGTGGTTCTAGCGCATCTTCATTGGTTTTTTCTTGGTCACTTACAGATTTGTCTCTCATCATCAGATTCAAAATCTGATACGGCGTCCTCATCACAAAAAAAAAACCACCTTTATGGAAAAAGTTAATTTTTGTCTTTGTTATAACTTTTCGTCAAGATTTATTACCTAAATCGAGGACTTGGAAGAACGTCAACTGTAAAACTTTTGCCCTCATCAATGCTGTGTACAATTCTAGCGAAAACATATAACGATGGTTGGCTTCGAAAAAGCGAATTATACCCTGATTCATAGGATGTAGCTTAGAGCTAGTATTTGATGGTACGAATACAAGTTTTGTGAAGGATGCGCTAGATAACTATCCACCAACAGTAAAATGTTTCACTTTTTTCTACGCAGTTGTTGGTGCCCATTCACGTAATTCAGCAGTAAAAATCTCGCCCATCATCTATGCTCATTGGTTGGGTTTGTATTTCACGGGCAATTTTTAACATCTTTCGAATAGCGCATCAGGTTTTGCGATTTTGCAATAATAAAGTGTTCTATACCGGACAAATTTGCACCAACTAACGAAATATTCTATCTTTATAATAATTTCCCTAATGTTTACTCTTCTCCCTTAAATTTTAGTTTCTTATCCGAGGTTAATTTGTAAAATATACCAGTCGTGTCTGCGTTGAAAATGTCATCACCGTTAAAATGTCGGCGAAGTTCTGGCACTATATTTAAGAAACTAAACTTGGAGTCTGTGGCTTCATACTGAAAAAAACACTAAAACACATTTACCACACTAAAGCACAAATTAATCAGTGCTACTGAAGGTGACAACATAGTTGTCGAAATACGTACTTAGTTTTTGTGCTTTAGTGTAGTAAAGGTGTTTTAGTGTTTTTGTTCACACTGTATTTAACGAATTGTCGACAACATAATCACATACTGCCCCTGCTTCACCCGAAATTGTGACGCCACAAATTTATGGCTTGATTTCCATCAGTCTATTCAACTATAACTCCATCTAAAATCATTTTCCTGAGTAAGTGATTTACCAAAGTACTCAGCTTCTGTTTTTTTAAACACTACCACTGATTGTTACATTCTCAGCTCTTTATTGCGTAAATCGCTTCTTAAGAAATTGGTTGACGTCTTCCTTCTGACGTTTCCGTAATTGTTTAACACTTAAATTATTACTTTCAAATTTCAGACTATGCCGTTCCTCTTCTTTCAAATTGTTCCGACGGTAGATTTACTAATGTTCCTTGCACCACAGATTTCATGTTGCAATTTTCCATCTTCTGTTTCACGCAGTATACTAAATTTTCATTTAATGTTAATGATTTTTTAGAAACTTTAGCCGTTTGTAAGACGAAACAATCGAAATTAGATTGTCGTTATATCAATACTGAACACAGAACGTAAAACGGGGAATACCGATGAAGGTTATTACGTCATAGTGCAAAGTTCATTATAGTCGATGGATATTTAATTAACTGGGCCTTTCTCAATTTCGCTATATCCAATGATTCGTTACATTCGAGTTCGTTTTAACCGATGAATTTTTACATTGATATTAGGAATTAATTCGGGACTTGGAATGAAGTTTGTTATAACCGGTAATTTACTATAACCCAGGTCTGCTGTATAATCAATCGGAAGGTATTTAACAGTATCGAGGTTTAAATTTTAGATTAAAATCATTACACTTAGAAGTGTAACATGCTACAGAACAACGTAACGTAACACTGTCGCAACCTTGCAACAGCGTAACATGACATAATGCCGTTCCACCTAGGGAACATTATCGCGTACAAAAAAAAATTAACAGAAGGGGATATTCTTAATTTTACTTAACTTACCGAGGAAAAGAATGTTTGTGACAAGCGTACATTGGGATCGGTACGTTTTGCCCCCGCTGTTCCGTCCCGATCGTTTCGCTCCCGCCCCTTCGCTTCAGGTATTTCGCTTCGACGCCGTTTTGCCGCCAACTGTTTTGCCCCAAATACATCTTTTTTATATTTGCAAAAATTGAGTTACTAAATAAAATACATACAGTGCTTTTTTTACGCGGAACATAGAGATTTGCGTGCTAACAGTTTTACCCCATGTTAACTTTTGTTGCGGTATAAATAATAAAAATAAACGTAATTTTACACAATATGGGATAATTTATTGAATTAGTGAACATGAAAATAATTTAAATATATTGTTCAAAGTGTTTGCCTTGAGCAGTTGCACAATATCCTACATAACTGTGGAGCAATCAGACAAAAGCATATAAATCCATTTTTCATAAAAAATGAGATGACTATGGGGGTCAGATAAATCCATTGGTGAAGTCAGAATCAATCTAAATGGAATGTATCCTATTGAAAAGCAGACTTAAGAAGTAGACAATCAAGCAAAAGCAGATAAATCCGTTGAAATATACTTTAACTTTAGGTTTCAACGAAAACAGGATAAATCCAGTTAAATTCGTTGTAGAATATTACATGTGTTGATGGCTCTGACTACGTTAACCAGCTGTTTCTGTTAGTTGCATCGACGCACTTTGAGCTGTCAAGTTGTTAGATTTTCTTTAGCGACTGTTTATCCATTGAATTCTTAGATTTAATCTCGGTGACTCCAGTATTTGACGAAAAAATGGAAGAACCAGGAGGAATTCATATTTCTGTGCAAGAAGGTAATAATTTTATTTATTTTATAATAATCTATCTACATACAAAACTGCTTTCTTCAACAGGCAGTCGAGGAAGTCGGACTAAAATTCTGCAAACTCCTTTTAAGCGAAAATTACTGAAAGAAAAGAAGTGTGCCGATAAAGATCCTTTGTTGGCAGATTTTAAACGACCTTGTAATCACAACAGGAAAAGTTATAAGTGCAACAAAATTCAATTGAGCGACATTAAGGTTATTCGGAAGACATTTTATTGTATTCCTGATAAAATCACACAGGATGTGATACTTTGTCATATGATGGAGATTTATTCAGTAATAAGAAATCGCTCTGTCTGAAACGAACCGAAAGCTCGTTCTATTAATATCATTTATCATCTAAAAAATAAAGAAAAGAAGTTGATTAGAGTCCGCCAAACGTTTTTTACCATGGTTTTGGGGATTACCAAAAATCGCATTAATACTATCGCAAAAACCATTCATGAAGGGAAATCACCTAAAGAAAATCGTGGTGGCGATAAAATTTCTAAAACATCAAAACATAAAAAACATAGCATCACGAAATTTATTGGAGAACTAAGAGGAATAGAGAGCCATTACAACTGGTCAAAATCTCAAAGAGTTTATTTGCCTGCTAATTTAAGAATTGCAAAACTACATAAAATTTATAATTCGAAGTGTCAAGAAAACAGTAAAAGTAGCTTGTCCATGTTCTCAAGAATTTTCTGTCGAGAATTTAATATAGGATTCAGTTCATCTGCAGCAGATTGTTGTTCATTGTGTACTCGTCTCAAACATAACATCAAGATGGAAAAAGGTGCAAAGAAAAAATCTTACATTATGATTGAACTAAGAACCCATAAAAAGATATCTACAGCTTCTTACGAGTTGGCCAAAGAAAAACCCCCAAATTCAATAACGCTTTGTTTTGACATGCAACAGGTACAACCTCTACCACGTACCCCCATTTCCGACGCCTTTTACTGGCATCAAGTAAGTTTCTACTTTTTTTGCTGCGTTGAAATGAACGCTAAGTCTCCAACCTTCGATACATGGACAGAAGTTCTAGCCGGAAGGGGCTCAGTTGAAATTGGTTCTGCACTCATAAGTTATCTGGATTCTTTAGAATATGATGATATAAGAGTGGTGAGATTATTCTGCGATGGTTGTGGAGGGCAGAATAGGAATTCACATGTTATTCATGCTCTCAGTTACTGGCTCAAGCTAAAGTCTCCCCCTGGACTTCAGGAAATTCAAATCACATGCCCAGTCCGAGGTCATAGTTTTATGCCCGCCGACAGGGTTTTTGGGCGGGTAGAAAAGTCTTTACGCAAAAATACGACTCTTATCAAAAAAGAAGAGTATTTTAAAATACATTCTGAATTTGGAAATGTAAAACAACTTGGTGTTGACTGGAAGCTGTACAATATTAAACGTTTACAAGATAATCTGAAAAAAGTCGAAGGTATGTCTGACTACAGCGAATATTCATACAAAAGGAAACAGATAATAGAGGAATAAATACTATAAAGGTACAATGCTACCAGAACTTTAGATTTTTTAGTGTGACTGAAACGCCACGGAATTTGCTCAAGAGAGGAAAGACGTTTCCAAAAAGTATTGAAAGAGATTGAATAGGTCGCACTCTTCCAGACAAAAAGAAAAGAACTATTCGTCACCTGATGGAACAACAATTTGGTACTAAATGAGAGGAAGATGAAAACTTAGACTGGTACAGAAAAATATTGTCTAATGTTGGTATGGATGAGCCAAAAGAAGATGAAGATGAAAACATACACTGTGATTGCTTAGAAGATGACGTTGGAGTACATATTTAAGTTAGTTATCAAATTAATACACAAAAAACACTAAAACACCTTCACCACACTAAAGCACAAAAATGGCTAAATACGTATTTCAACAACTAAGTTGTCATCATCAGTAGCACTGATTAAAAATCGCGCTGTCTACACACCGTAGCGTACAGAACAACACTGTGTTGTCTACACACCGTAGCGTATAGAACAACACAGTGTTGTTCTGTACGCTACGGTGTGTAGACAGCGCGATTTTTAATCAGTGCTACTGATGATGACAACTTAGTTGTTGTAATACGTATTTAGCCATTTTTGTGTTTTAGTGTGGTGAAGGTGTTTTAGTGTTTTTTGTGTAGTTTCAAGCCACAGACTCCAAGTTTAGTTTCTTAGTTTATCAAATTAATATTCTGAATAAAATTTAATATATTTTCTAAGATTTAGGTTATAGCTTTTGTTACGTTTTTTTACAAAAATAATATATTTAAGTTTGGGAGCTATCTTCTGTTGTATTATCAAAATATTAATAAAAGTACTAATCAATTTTCTTTAACAATCTATTTTCGAGTGGTTTCACGCGTCAACTATAAACTCTCTTTTTCAGGTCAAGCAAAACCAGATATTACGACCACAATCAAGCAAAACAAGACAAATCCACTTTATTTTTGTCAAAACTTATCGTGCGTACGGTAAAAAAACCGTGAAATTTACATTTTGGTGGTGCTTTATTCAGCTTCATTGAATGAATAAGTTATTTTCCGTTTAAATGTCACGGAATTATAAATATAGGTTTTTGTCGAATATCTCAAAACTGTTTAGAACGGATTTATCTGCTTTTGTCTGATTGCTCCACAAGTGATCGTAGAAATTTTTACGAGTGTTTTGCAATTGTAGCACTGTAATGGAATTGCAAGCGTCTGTGATTATTCCTCTCAGCTTTTCCAAGTTTTCAGGTTTCTCTCGGACATTGTCGTACACTTTATTTGATACATGACCCCACAAAAATAAATCGGGTGGGGTAAGGTCTGGGCTTCTGGCGAGCCATCTAAATGGCCCATAGTGCCCAATCCAACTATTGCAGAATTCTGTAATTGTGGCAGCACTATCAGCTGGTTCTCCGTCTTGCTAGAATATTATTTCGCCATTAGCTCGCAACTCATCCTGACGGGGGCCTACTTCCATCTGAAGCAGATATAAATATTTCATTTGATCTAAATTCCCGTCGATAAAAAGTGGCCCCAACATGTTATTCCCCACTATTCCCAGCCAAACATTAACTTTCTGAAGCCTCTCGAATCTTGTAAGGATTTTGTCTTGCCCAAATTCTTTGGTTTTGCTTGCGTACCGTCCCATCCAGAGCATATGTACAATCGTCAGAAAACAGTATTCTTGCTAACTCTTTCATCCAAAATTGGCAATATTCCATTCTTGGAAATAAATCGGTTGGTAACAATTTGTGAACATTTTTAATCTTATAAGATTTGTAATTTTCGGTCTTCAACGCTTCTTGAAAGTAGGAACTGTCTCGGCAAGCATATTTAAGCTTGTGAAGCACTCGTTTTCAACCATCAAACAAGTATTCATTTTGGTTTCTTCTGTAACGGCCGATGGATTTCTAACACGGTTCCTGTGGTCGCAATTTACGCAGCCTGTGCTCTGGAATGTATTGTAAATTCGAGACACTATCAAAATATAACAATCTTCTGTAGAACAGTCCTTGGATATATGCCATAACAATTTCCACTCAATCTGTAACTGCGTACACAGATATTTTCTTCGTAGCATTTGTCACATCGCTTCTCATCTAGCATAAAATGTTTAAGCTACCTTGATTTTGTCTCTACTTGATTTTGTGAGAACTAATTTCAACTGAAAACGAAGAAATAATTAAAAAGAGCATCTGCATGTCATTAAAGCAATGTCCAATTGGTAGAAAAACGTTTGAATTATTAAATGAAGTACTATATTTCTTTCAAATGGATCCGTAACAAACGTTACCAGGGGGAAGAATTTTTAGCACGCAAATCCCTATGTTCCGCATTAAAAAATGCACTGTATCTTAAACTCCAAAATGTGTACCTATTGTATGGTCCTGTACAAAAATAGATACTTTCTAAAGTGTTTCTTAAAATTAGAAAAGTTTGTATTTTACATATTCATTATATACCTATCCCATAAATTATGATCAATCTTAGTTATATGCGGAGTTAGTTTATGAAAAACGCAATAAAATAATTTTTGTGATCTTCTTCAATACTGCATCAAATCGGGTCAATAAATCGCTGTAGTATTGCCCCGTGTTTGTCTTTCCCTTCTGCAGATAGTCGATAAGGTTCACACCTTGGGAATCCCAAAAAATGGTCGCCATGACCTTTCCGGCCGATGGAACGATCTTTGCTTTCTTCGGAGATGATTCGCCCGGAAAAGTCTACTACTTCGATTGTTTCTTGGTGTCCGGTATGTAGTGGTTGATCCAAGTCTCTTCCAAGGTTACGACACGCATGAAAAAATCTCTTGGATTGCTTTGAATCCTGGCCAGACATTCCTCCAAAACGGTCACCCGATTTCGTTTTTGCTCTGGTATGCTGCCAAAATTTCGTCTAGGATATGGCCAACGTGTTCTTCTGAGATGCAACCGTATACAGCACAACCAATAGAATATTATTAAAAAAAAACAATAAAAGAACTTAAAACTGTGTCAAAATGCAGCCGATATGAGAACTGTCAATCTGACTTGCTTCCCAATGACCTCTTTGACAGCTCAAGCGAGCATACCGGTATAAGTGTATCGTGGTTTGCAGTACTTATCATGATGGAGAACTATTGATTGAATCATACAACATTAAAAAATGACGCAGGGATCATCTTTGTTGAATTCAAGTATATATTGCTACACCTCCCATGTTCCCGGCTTTTTGTACCATAATAATCTATTAAACTAAAGCTTTTTATTTTTAACTTCTCAATACTCGTATTATGAAGTCTTCTGTAACTTCTAACAATTGTTGACTAACATATTTTTTTGTACTTTTCATATGCGTTATAATTGTTGCTAGTTGAGAGCTAAAGCTTTTTGTTCGATACCTCAGATGGACTCAATCACGTATGTATTGTTAAATTATTTACGCAAAAAAACATGTTCAAAATGTCTAGCTGCATTGTATATTCGGTAATTAATGTATTCTATAATATTATTTAAATCTATTTGATCTAATCTGAAGAGAATTGTATTAATTATTATACTGGTTTGGCTTGACGATTCCATGATGTATATGTAAAAATTTAGCAAATTTCCTATTTCAACACTATTCGCACAATCCTCTATGTTGTTTGTCGATCGAAAACATTTAGAGACTATCACATACGTCATCACAAAGCTGTGCGAAGAAAAAGCGTCAGGGGCGTAGGTGATTAAGAGGGCAGGAGTATTAGGGATGATTTTTTAAAAACTTTATAATTGTGTAAATTATGTTTTTACGATAGCTTAAAACTTTTTAAACTAACAGATCAAATAATATACAGGGTGTGCAACGACCTGTAATCGGTCCCTTACGGTGTACATATTAAGTTGATTGAAAAATGTTTTTAGTAAAAGTTATTTGAGAAAGTACAGGCTATGACCTAAAATTACTTTGATGTATACAGGGTGTTTAGTTTCCTCCCTACCTTATATAAATTTCTTATTTTAAATGGAACATACTATATATTGTTACATTTTTGGATTCCTGGGCGCAATATAAGCCAAATTTGTACAACACATCATATGGATTAAATTAATGGTTTTCGAGATATTTCGTATTAAAGGAAAAAAAAAGCATTTTTAATAATTTCTTAAAAATTTTATATCTCCTGCATTTGTAATTATTTTGTAATATTTTTTATACCATTATAACAACAGCTCAAGATGCTCAGCCAATACGAAAAAATGTTCATTTTATAACATTGGGTGTTTGGAAATTGAACATGAATTTGAAAATTTTAAAATAGTTGTAATCATTTTTTTTCAAATGTAACACCCTGTATATTTCTACGCCGTTCGATGCAGGCTAAAGACCGCTTTCGTTTCCATATAACACTTCATATACCCAAAGCCAATAGTTTTGGAGTTATACTGTATACTATAGGGATTCTGAAACATAAGCCACGACTAACAAACGACAGGAATCGCATTAGTCTTATTGAGCTAGAAGCAGAATGTGTTATTGCCTTAATTAATGTGTTGCATAATAATATTTCAGTTAAAAGAAACAAACAGTTTTATTCTGTAAACAATTTTTAATGGAAATGAATAAATAAACATTAAAACAAAAACAAAAAAGCATTACAAAATTACATGAACTGTTCAAAATGACCGCCTTCGTTATTTATGCAGAGACGTAGTCTTCGATGAACCGAGTCTCGGACTCGCAAAAGTGTTTCACGTGTTATTTCCTGAAAAGCTAAAGTAATTCTGTTTCTCATGTCATCCCGAGTAGTTAAAATCTCCTTGTAGACAATTTCTTTAAAGGTGTCAGATCAGGAGATCTAGCTGGCCATGTTACTGGTCCCTTTCTTCCAATCCACCTTTCTCTGTACATTTCGTCGAGCATTTGGTTTGCTGCCGCATTGTTGTGACTTGGGGCTCCATCGTGCTGATACCACATATTGGCTCTTACGTCCAGTGGTACATCTTCTAGTAATCCTGCTAGTTCATTGACAAGAAAGTTTCTGTATATTGCGCCATTTAAGTGGCCATCAAAGAAATGTGGTCCAACGATGGTAGTACCAATAATACCTCCCCAAACATTGAGCGACCACCTATGTTGAAGATGGGTTTCGTTCACTAGGTGCGGATTTGCGTCCGCATAGTAATGATAATTATGCCTGTTCACATACCCATTGTTGTGAAATATGGCTTCGTCTGTCCAAAGAATATTATTTAAAAACCCTGGGTTTTGGTCTACATTATCTAACATCCTTTGACAAAACTGCATACGATTGTAGTGATCCATTGGTAGCAACTCCTGGTGCAGTTGTACTTTATACGGATGAAATTTGTATTTACGTAATATTCTTGATACTGATCTTTCACTAAAATCAAGATTTTCACGAATATTTCGTATACTAACATGTGGATTTTCTACAACTGCTTGTAACACTCGTTCTTCATTTCCTTCGTTTATAACTGTTTTTGGAGGAAAACTGAAATTATATTTTATATGTCCATCAGCGATAAATCTCTCTTTTAGTCGCTCAAATGCTGATATTTGAGGACATCTGCGATTAGGGTATTTCACTTTGTACAAGCGACTTGCCAATAAACAATTTCGTTGGGCTTCTCCAATAATAAATGTCATATCGACGACCAACTCTGCTTTAGAAAAATTCATTTTAAAAACTACTAAACTTAAAAACAAACAGTAGATAACACGAGATGAATAACCAAAAATAAATAAGTAATGGATAACTATAATAATATGAGAAAAGTAAGTTGATCTTTAAATAATAAACGGAGAAAAATGATTAGTTATATACGATTTGACAGTAAGACTCAATCTAACATTTACGTAGATTCTCATTTTTTTTTTTTGTGACTTGTCACAGCCTACATTTATTTTCGAATTCCCAATGCTCCACACTAAACATAATATAACTCAAAAACCATTAACGTTGGGTATATGAAGTGTTATATGGAAACGAAAGAGGTCTTTAGCCTGCATCGAACGGCGTAGAAATATACAGCGTGATACATTTGAAAAAAAATGATTACAACTATTTTAAAATTTTCAAATTCATGTTCAATTTCCAAACACCCAATGTTAAAAAATGAACATTTTTTCGTATTGGCTGAGCATCTTGAACTGTTGTTATAATGACATAAAAAAATTATTACAAAATAATTACAAATGCAGGAGATATAAAATTTTTAAGAAATTATTAAAAATGCGTTTTTTTCCTTTAATACGAAATATCTCGAAAACCATTAATTTAATCCATATGATGTGTTGTACAAATTTGGCTTATATTGCGCCCAGAAATCCAAAAATGTAACAATATATAGTATGTTCCATTTAAAATAAGAAATTTATATAAGGTAGGGAGGAAACTAAACAGCCTGTATACATCAAAGTAATTTTAGGTCATAGCCTGTGCTTTCCCAAATAACTTTTACTAAACACATTTTTCAATCAAGTTAATATGTACACCGTAAGGGACCGATTACAGGTCGTTGCCACACCCTGTATAAGTATTTTTAAGTGTCATGATAAAAATAATTATTTAAAGAACGATATTTTACTGAATTCAAAGAAGCAACGACAAAACATATGCGATATAACGTAATCGTAAGTGCCACGCTACTGTTATGAAAATACGAAAGTTGCGTAGATTACGCATATCACTTGTTAGCAAATAAGCAAACAGTATACCTATTTCATGTATCGGGGTCAAACGGCCGGGGAAGGAACGGCTCCGGAACTAAACAGCGACGGCGAAACGACGGGGGCGAAACGTACCAGAACCGCGAACATTCTTCAAAATAATTCAAAACATCTGTTGGTTTCTTTTGTCGGAGAAGAAACAATTTTGAGCCATTTCGAATAATAAAACGCTCAGTTATAGCTACAATGTCCATCTTGCCTGGAAAACAATCATAAACTGATCATAGGAGAATGGGACGGCATTATGCAAGCGCTGAATTTACGCGACGATATTCTGTTGCACGACAAAACTTCATCATACTGTAACGTCGTCGCCCAACACAAAATGTTGCGCGAAGGAGTTACGTTACGATGTTCTGTTGCATGTATGTAATCACCTTAACACGTAAAATAACAATTCACCAAACTGTTCATGACTTAGTTGTTCAATACACTCTATTATTTCTTGTCCTCAACTGCGAAGGTGATTTGACACAAGTTAAGACAAAAAATAAAACACTACACAGTAACACGTTTTAATGGTCCAACATTTTCTTCATTGTCGAAACTATGTCGCCAGGTTTAAAACCAGCAACCGAGCGGGCAAATTGTGACTTTCGAAGGAGCATTGGAAAGTCGACAACTATTAAATATCTACTGGATGCAATCAAAAATAATATCTTCCCCATTTAAAAGTTATTTTCAAAATTACCGGAATATTTAAATTTCAAATATCGGTATTTGAATCCTCAACATTCAATATTGCGATTTAATTGCCTCGTGGAACGCAATTCCGTAATAAAGATGCTTGTCCCCCTCTCTCTTGCGTGTGCTGGCTTCTCCTTTTACGCCGATCGACTTTCCCGCAATAAAAACGAACTTACGGAACGATTTTCACTCATAACACGACTCCATTATCATTTTGCAGGTCGATCTGAGCGAAAAGCCTTCGTTCTGGAAGGCGCTAAAACCGCCCGCCAAAGACAAGTGCGGAGAATTGTTAACTTCACTCTGCTATCATCCCAGCAATAGCATCCTGACGTTAAGCCTGTTGAAAGCGCGAAATCTCAAGGCCAAAGATATCAACGGAAAATCAGGTAAGAGAATATTTAAGTTTACTATAACATTACAATGCATTGATATTTCTTGCTGTCTTTTATATACTAGTTATTATAACAATTAATAAAAAATGAGGTGTGGCCACGTATGAGCGCTTCAAATCAAACAATTTTAAAAATTATTTTATACAAAAATTATTCAAAATGCTATTCTAAGTACTTCCAGTCTCTTAATAAATTTCTACAGAATACATACTTTGTGAGATATTTGCAAAAAAATGCTACTCGCTTAGAGTAAAAGTATTACTTCCGGTCCGAATTTTGAATTTTCATTTATATAAAAAATATTCCAAATCCAACTCTAAATACTTTTATACTCTTCACAAATATAATATAGTATTCATAATTTACGAAATATTTGCAAAAATCGCCATTCGATAAGAGTAAAAGTGTTACTTCCGGTCCGAATTTTGAAATTTAATTTATACAAAAAATATTTCAAATCCAACTCTAAATACTTTTGTACTTTTGACAAATATATATAAAATGCATAATTTACGAAATATTTGCAAAAATCGCCATTCGATAAGAGTAAAAGTATTACTTTCGGTCCGAATTTTAAAATTTCATTTATACAAAAAATATTTCAAATCCAACTCTAAATGCTTTTGTACTCTTGACAAATATATATAGAGGGCATAATTTACCAAATATTTGCAAAAGTCTCTATTCGATAAGAGTAAAAATGTTACTTCCGGTCCGAATTTTGAATTTTTTTTTATACAAAAGGTATTGAAAATTAAGTTCTAAATACTTTTATACTCGTAAGGTACCTGTTTAAAAATCATGATTTGCGAAATATTCGCAAAAAGCTTCGATAAGAGTAAAAGACCTACTTCCAGTAGGAATTTCGAAAAACTTTTTTAATAAAATTCTTCCCAAATTTAATTCTAAATAGCGGTTTGACCGCTATCGTGGTCACACACAGACAGACAGACACAGAGACATTTTTTAAAAACCACTTTTTCGGCATCAGGGGACATCAAAACGTGGACATCTGCAAAAATCTCGAAGTCGAAAATTTTCATCATCACAATGCTTTCTTATACTACGTATAAGAAAGTAAAATACTTCCTTATACTACGTATAAGAACGTAAAACTAGAATTATAAATCGATGGATACCTTTATTACATAAAAGGTATGCCAAAAGATATTTAAAATGTAAGTTGCTGTCTTATATTTCCAGTACAGAAAGTAATATACCTATTGAAGTTGAAGCGATACCATTTGGAAACGTTAATTTGAGTACACTCGTCGGAAACATAAATGCTACTTCTAACGATGCATTTCCTTTTCTAGGCATCGAGTCAAACTGGTCGAATGTACTTATTTATAGATGACGAAATAAAAGTTTTAAAATAAAACATATAAATAAATCGTATAAGAAATTTAAATGAATAGGTAATTAATTCCAATCCACGAGGGTTAATAATATATTAGCATCCTGTATTGATAACATGTTTGTTACTACCCACAATAATATAGAAACAAGAACAGTAGTCAGATCGTCGAGCTCAAATTGTTAGGTTTAGAAATAGAGTTAACCACTTAAAGAGTAACAGCGTCATAACAGTTAGAAGTATTAATAATATTTTCTCGCTTCACGTGGATTGATTATTTAAATCGTGGTAATGCGCAGGATAAATATGCTGTGTTTTATGACAAATTTATGGCGGTGTATAATATCTCTTTTCCTGATCGAGAAAAAATTTATAAAAATTCAATCTGCAATACAGAACTGAAAAAACTAAGAATTACAAAAATAATCTGGATGATCTGTAAACGGTGTTTGACCTCACCAGAGACACAAAATTATTGGAAGTATACAGGGAACGCAAGCTGCTCTATAACCAAATGTTTTAGTATGGCCAAAAGGGAACATTACGAAAATTATAGTACTACCTCTGAGAATTAATAAATCGTAATCGGATTTGTTTAAATATTACATTAAATAGCTTTACAATATGGCTTACAGATACGAGAGAGTAGGTATTTTTAAATAGTTAATTTTTAGTACTTGTCAGTACCATGTGTTCCATTATATATATTTTTTTGAGAATTGTTTCGCTCAACAACTGGTATATAATTCTATAGAATATACTTTGAAATGTAGGAACAAGCAGTTCAACGGAGTAATTATATATAATATTTCCATCTTCATTTGATTTCATCATCTGATGAAGCCAAACTTTGGTGAAACAATATTGTAGTAAACATTAAAAAATATTTGAAACTAGTTTATACGGTATTGTTTATTCTAACATGGTGTTTCAACAAGTAATATCCCTTTGAATTAGTTATTTGCATTAACATGTGGTGTTACGTCCCTTCTAATTAATAGGGGTAAACAAATGACGAGACAAAGTTAAATAAATTACTTAGACCATGGACTAAATAAGACGCCATCCTTCTTAATAAATAAGGCAAGCTCCTGGCTTGAAACCTAATCTGGGGGTAGTCAGGGAATAAGAAGCAAGTAGAGTTTACCAGAAAAAATATACACCAGTCAACAAGTTTATTAACAGTCTAAATAAGAGCAAGCAATAACAATTAATAATATCTAGGTTAAGGTCTAGTATTATTATCTCCAAGTGGATATTGATGAAAAACAAGGCAATTAAAATGAAACCTACAGAGTTCGTTAATTGCAATAAGCAATTAATTTAAATAAATAATGCCGACTGTTACTAGACAATGTAAAAATACATATGAAGTGATGAACAGTATCGGAAAGTCTTTTAAAACCAAATGATTCTTGACTCTTGTGCGTAATAAGTGATAAAACGACGGAGATCGAGTCATAACAAGTGCGCTGTTAACCATCCAGTTTATGCACGGTATTGTGCCAAAATTAGACTAAAACAACTATTAAACGTGACCCAAAATACACAAAGTCACATCGGAATTACACGTAAGTTTCGTTAATTAAACATTAAATTGAAAGTTAAAGCAAAACTGAGTGCCAAAAATTCAAACCAGCACAGAAGAAATCTGTCCATCAATAGCACGGATGAAAAACAAAATTAAAATTTACTAATGGATACGTTTCATAAACGCAAGATATAAGTTACAAATAATTTAACACACGGTATACGAAAAGTTATAGTGCCATTGAAACTAATGGTTAATTCCCAACATAACCCTAATTAAATTCCAATTTATACATGAAATTTGACACTGTACTTATTGTTCACAAATCACTCTTGTAAAATAGAGCTACACATAAAAGCCTGCCTTCACAAGGCTTACACAAATAACATACAGGGTGCTCGTAGACTGCCGGTCACCGTTCTATGTGTAGGTCCGTGGCGCAGTCAGGTAACGCAATACGCAATGGCGGAAAGTAGCGACTCGGAGCCAAAGGAGTTACGAACAATGGCGAGTAAACAGCAACGTGTGTTCCAGAAACATCAAACTTAAGGCTATACAGGAGGTGAAAACAAAAATTAACAGGGGAAAACCAACGTTAACTACAAACGGTGTACTGAACAAAAACCGAGATTATCATTTCCAAGTCAACAATATTGAATCTTCGTTCATCCAGACGAAAGAACCCATCAGTTTCTTAATTAAACTTTTCATTTGCCAGCTGGTAGTAATGCACTTAATTTCAATCTGCTCCATCACCTCTGATGATGTTTTACGTCCTATCAAAAAACTCTAGCAGCTGGTCATGATGGTCTGCCAAGTCTCTTCATGAGAGACTGTCGGTCTGTGCTATGTGAACCGCTAGAAACTATATTTAATCTGATCATTAAAACTTCTTCCTCCCCTGATGTTTGGAAAATTAGTAGAATTTCGCCAGTATATAGTATAAGAAAGTTGACCGATGTGATATCACTATTTATAGGCCCATTATTTTAAATAACTTTGCCAAGTTGTTTGAATTTGTTATATCAGTAGATAATTACTGAATCTAAAATTTTACTTTCATTGCGACAGCACGGTTTCGTACCTGCACCATCTATCACTAATCTTTCTGAAATAACGCAATATACAAGCACAGTTTTGTTATTTACACTGATTTTGCTAAAACCTTTGATAGCATTGACCATTCTTTGCTGCCCAAAAACCTTGAAGCGTACGGTTTTTTGATTGATCCTGTTACGTATGCTACAACGGTTTCCAATCTGGTAACTTTACACTAGGGTTGCGCATCGAAAGCAAAACATCGATGGTGCATCGATGTTTGATATTAAATACAATCTATCGATGTCTTCGATATATCGTACAAAAAACATCGATGTCTTCCATACATCGGAAAAAAATTTCATATTATTTAGAAATCCCAAAAAGTATGCATTTACCATTCAGCTAACTAAATTCTATACAATCAGTGGTAATTTATATATTTTTAATTAATTGCAGAGTAGGTAGGTAGTCAGTAGTAACTTTATAGTTGTTAGTTTTTCTACACTTATCAATTTTTTCACCAAGATTTTAGCATGCTTTTAGGTGAATTAGTAGTACCAATAGTGCAAAAGTACGAAATAAAAAAAATAATAAATTTACCGAAGATTTGTGTTTGATATTGAATGTTAAAATTAACTGCACAAGAGCTGCAAAAGAAAATAAATAATTTAGGCACACAATTCTTTCAGGAAGTATCAAATTAACGTCATTCTTAACAATATTCTAAAATGGAACGTTTTCATTTTACACAGTTGGCAAAAAACTTTATAACATGAATTTTGCTAGAAATCAGTAAAAAGTTGATTAAGTTGAGAAGAAAAATAGAACATGTTCTAATTCAACAAGTTCTTTGTCAACAAATTGATCATTGATTAAGTCCACTTGACAAGTGTAATACACGACTTGTCGTCAATTTTAACTTGATCTGGTTCTTGGTCAAAAAATTGATAAGTGTAATAGAGCCTTAAGCGTGGTACATAATCAATAATTATTATAAATAAGAAAAGTAATTACTTGGTAACTTTATTACAAATAACTACTAAAATAGAATAATGGTAATAAATAAGTATGTATAATCTTATAAGCTACACTTGAAATTACAAATCCCATATAAGCTTATCAAGGGATTGTAAAAATAACAATTGTGATAGACGTTTTCCTTTGAGGCGATTTCTTTGTTGAGATAGGATTTTTCCAGCCTTAGAAAATAATCGTTCTGAAGGAACTGATGTTGCAACTGTCGTGAGGTACTTCAGGGCTACACCGTATAATTTCGGATAGAGGAGCTTCAAAGATTTCCATTCTTCCAGAGGATTCTTCGACAGATTTAACAAAGGGCTCTCCAAGTATGCTGCTACTTCATCAGTGGAACGCGAGTTAGAGATACTATGAGCTTTCATCAAATTGTAATGCTTGGTCCAAAAAAAAGACTCGCTGGTACTGGTTCTTAGGACATCTAGTTAACAAAATACAAAATAAGCTCTTAAATATTTGAATGTGAAGACAATTAACTTAGCAATTTCGGATTCAGGAGGATGTGCTTGTTCTATATCTTGCACAGTTAAATCCCTTAATTGTTTAATGGCTCTGGAACAGGCCAGTGCATCTGTGAAATGAATCTTCTTGAACCTTGGGTCAAGTATAGTGCTTAACGCTAGAAAATATACGCTTTCCCTGTGTCCAAATCTTTTTTTAGCTTCATTCATTATTGAAGTTCGAAGTGCTGTAGCAATGGGAGTTTCTGATTTTATGTTACTCACAGTGTCAAGTAAACTGTGCACCATTGGTATTATTGAACTAGTAGTTAAGTACTTTTCACCACAAGCTTCTCTTGTGACTGCTTCGACTGGTTTCAAAATTTCAGCAATTTCTCTTAATTCAAAACTATCTAATGCTGATAACATGTTTGGAGCCTGCGGATGTTTAATTAGAATTTCGTTAACAGCTTTATAATTTACTAAAAATCTCTCAATCATAAAATATCTTGAGTTCCATCTTGTTGACACTTCCTGTATTAATTTTAAATGTGTAATTTTTCTTAACTCGTCAGAAGCAACAACACTGTGTTTGAACCACGTAAGAATACTTTTTACTCGTGTGATTAACTCAATAAGTCCAGTAGTCTGTTCCATGGCCTTGTCTATCATTAAATTGAGAGTGTGAGCAAAACATGGTAAGTGTTTTCCTTTCTCAAATTCTATAGCTTTTACTATGTTTGCCCCATTGTCAGTCACAACACAAGTAACATTCTCCTTTGCAATATTCCAATCATTGCATACTGTCAAGATTTGATCAGCCAGATATTCTGAAGTGTGTCTTTCGGACAATTCTACAACTCCGACAATAATGGCAAAGAGTTCGTAATTATTTAAAAAATGTACTGTGACCCCCAAAAAACTTCTTGTTTGGTGGGTGTCAGTCCATATATCTGTAGTTAATGTTACGTGTTTTAAATTTGACAATTTTTCTTTGATACACCTTGTAATACTCGATTTGTTTGGAATGTTATAGAGTGGCGCAATTGTTTTTAAAAGCTGCTGGAATCCCTCGTTTTCTACTATAAAAATAGGCTGGCAGTCTTTGCAAATCATGAATACGATACAGTTCGTAATTTTTTGAGGATATCGCACCTCTTTCAGAATATGCTTGTATTTCCGAAAAAGATTCAGAAATTAATCTTTGTTTGATAGACTCACTTGCCTTTTTTTCCGGAGGAGGTGTTTCTGACAATCCACTTTCGACAGAGGTAGTACATTCTACACCTGGACTTGAAGATTGTACACATCTTGATGTTGAAGCTACATACTTCGATGTTGATTGTGTTGAAGCACTAACTTTTACAGCATGTGGATGAAGACTTTTTACGTGACCAATTAAATTGCTGGTATTTCCCGACATTTTAAGTTTTTTCTTGCACAATCTACAAGTCGCTGTACCATCTGAATGTTTTTCGAAAAACTTCCACACATAACTTTTTCTTATTGAAGACATTATACAGTAGGAGTAAAAAAAAAGACGCGTATACTTAAACTGAACAGTATCGTAATATGTATCAAAAATAAAAATAAACCAGGTTCTGCATGCTGGCCCTATTTATACTTTTACGCTGTAAATCCCAGAAATGTTAACTGGTGAACTACTTACCCCTTTCAGTCATCTCTTCCTTAGCCAATGATGTGCCGTTTCGAGTCCGTAAATCCCATAATTCTAAAGTTTTGCGATCAGAAAAAATAGTAAATTTCTCGTATGAGTAATTAGGGACTCCAACTCCCCAAACTGATGACTTTTAAGTCGCCAATGAGTTTTAGAAGAAATATTATAACATTATAGAAAAGATATTTGTCATTTCATAAAACCAGTTATGTTACGAATATAAAATATTTATTTCAGTGGGCCAAAATGGTTCTTTCAAATTTTCTGTGTAAAATATGTAGGTAATAACTTGTGTAATTGTCAGTTCATTTTTTATATAGATATTATTATTATTATAACCAATATTATAAATAAACGTTATAGATAGAAATATGTTTAAACTATAACCTTGTACAGTATTCGTTAAAGTAATTGTGTACGTTTTACGGTTTTTTTTTATACTTAAAATAAATTTCATTATTGGACACACTATGTGTTTATGCATTACAACTATAGTAATAGTGCAGTTGGACTCAAATAAATTGGTAAATTATAAAAAAAATTAGTAAATATATCAAAAAGGTATTTTCAGTTGAAAAATTAGTACTACTTAGAGCCGTATGACAATTTAAGAATGGATCTCCTTGGTCTCTGAAACTGAATCTATTAAACAACCCTCTAACACCAAGTACTTGGTTTTATTATTAATTTGAGATAATTTAAGTACATGAGAATCTAGATATCTGTTTCTTTGCTGTTACGTTTCCTCGTTTCAAATTTACAAATTTTGATCCCACCTGCAATATAGGTTTCTATAGATCATTGAACATCGATGTTTTGGACCAACATCGATTTACATCGATTTATATGGAACTACTAACATCGATGTCAAAACATCGCAACATCGAATTACAGACATCGATGTTTCCAAAACATCGGTGTTCGATGCGTATCCCTACTTTACACCTACTACGTCTGGTGTACCGCAGAGAACAAACCTTGGTCCCTTAGTATTCAATATATTAAAAATGATCTCTTAAATTCTCTGACCGCTCTGTCCTAGCATATGCGGATTACCTAAAGATCTTCATGGAAATTAGTATTGAAAACTCTCATTTACATCAGAACAATTTTCAGATGGTTCATGATTGGTGTCTACAAAATAAAATATTCTTAATGTAGAAAAATGCGCATTAGTCACGTACTCTAAAGTCTCCAACCCTATCTTCTTTAGTTACCATATAACTCAAATTATAATACCCGGGCATGTGCACTTTAAAGATTTAGAAGTCCTCTTTGACTCTATTCTCCGACCAATTTTTTTCAGTTTGCAGTGCGGCTACTAAATCATTAGGTGTTCTTATTCGCTCATATAGGAATTTCAATAATTTACTGGCTGTGAGGTCGATTTATTACGCTTTCGTTAGAAGTAGGCGAGAGTAGTAGTAGTAGTAGAGTTATCTCAGAAATTACAAAAGATAGGTATAGGACATTGTTTACAAAAATGAAAGAGAATAAAAAAAAGGAACAAAATGCCTCAATAAAATACTGGTTGTTCCGTTTAAAAAAAAATAAGTTTTTGGTATGTAGGTATTGTCGAGTGCAACTTTACCAAATGATGCAAAACTTTCTTGGCTACAAGCACCACCAAAATTAACGGTTTTGCTTTTAAAAACTATGTGAAAATAATTGTTTTCTGAACACATGTTTTGGTCAAATGTTTTCAAAAAAAAATAATAACTCAAAAACTATTGGCTCAATTTTGAAAAAGAAAAATCAGTCGAACAGACAATTTAAAGCAGCACAAGAAAATCCAAAAATATATAGGGTGAGTCATTTAAAAAAATTAAGTTCCGTGCATTTCCGGTGAAACCGAAAGTGCACCAGAGCTTAAAGTATTTTTACAATATGCGCCACAAGCAACCATGGATCTTCTACAAATTGTTTTTTCTTTTATTTAAAACATACAAGAGCAATCGAAGAAGCGGCTACTAATGACTCACCCTGTATAAATGTTTGTGTTGTTTTCTTCAGCATATTTGATATCCTTTTTTTTTGAATTCTTCTGTACATTGAGTTACATTGTTCAGAATTATTATATTTGTTGTAATAATTATCCATTAAGTATAGTATCTGTTGAATAATTAATATTATTATTATTATTAAACCATATAACATATTTTACGCAGTGCATTTTGTTTCTTGAATTTTCAAGCCAAATTCCAATATCTAATCTAATTTAGCTCAGACTTGGGGGACAACACCCTCAATAATTATGACGTTACAGATTAAAAAAAAGGATAATCGGAATTAAACAAATGCATAAACTCCAAAATGCGAAACGAAAAATATAAAGTGAACTAAAATCTAGAATTATCAAATTAATTAAGCAGGACGTTAATCAAGGGAAGTCACAACCAGAAAGGAAAGAAAAGTGATCTTCAATTTAAAGTATAACGATAATTCGATACCCCGAATTGCAGGTGGCACTAATGGCCACCAAATAAATAATAAACAAGATCGAAATTCAGATTTCTAGAAACAGATACCAATATACAGGGTTTTTCACCTAACCCGTTCGTTAGAACTTTTCTATGTTAACGCCTTAGGACAGTCCTGAAA
This sequence comes from Amphimallon solstitiale, assembly GCA_963170755.1. Lineage (NCBI taxonomy): Eukaryota > Metazoa > Arthropoda > Insecta > Coleoptera > Scarabaeidae > Amphimallon > Amphimallon solstitiale. The sequence goes on along the minus strand of OY720677.1, from coordinate 104,082,650 downwards.
ATTTGTAGCACGTAATGTTAATACTTGGTCTGTTAATATAATATATTTACACTCATTAACCACTTATTTAATAAATCTCATACAGGGTGTTCGAAATTTATCGATTATTTATGTAATCTTAAATTTAAAAAAAAATCGTTTTTTTTAAATGGAATAGCCTGTAGATGAGCACGCCCTAGTAAGTAGATGAATATCTTGCATCATACAGATATAGGTTTCCCTATGCATACAGATATAGGTTTCCCTATGCCTATCTCTCACAGTTTTTAAATGGAATAGCCTGTAGATGAGCACGCCCTAGTAAGTAGATGAATATCTTGCATCATACAGATATAGGTTTCCCTATGCCTATACAGATATAGGTTTCCCTATGCCTATCTCTCACAGTTTTAGAGATATTAATGATTATTTTCTAAATTGAGCATTTTCAAGAAAAATCGTAGTAGTAAGCCTTGAAAAGTAAATTTGATCTGTCAAAATTGAAAGGTTTCGTTTCTAACTGGTTTTAAGTTATTCACAAATATGCAAGACGAATTAAATAATTATTCTACTAGAGATATTTTAAATTTATTCTACATTCATGGTGAATCTCTTCAAATAATTGATAGAACATGTCGACCTTTTAATGAAAGATACCCACATTTACCAGCAATGAATAAAACTAAATTTAAACGAATAGAGTCAAGTTTCATTCGTTTTGGTATTCAAGTCAAGAAGACAGTTCCAAAACCGATTACGGGCGACGATGGTAATGAAATCGTTGTTTTGGGATATTTTCATGCACATCCAACCAGTTCTATACCGGCGGCATCTGCAGATGTAGGAATTTCATGTACATCTATACATAGGATTTTAAAGAAAAATAAGATGAACCCTTATTCATTTGAAACTGTTCAGGCTTTTCGTCCGGAAGACCAAGATAGAAGAATTCAGTTTTGCGAGTTTATTATAACTGAAACACAAGAAGATCCTGATTTTTTATCAAAAATTATCTGGACAGATGAATCGAAATTTAATCGTGAAGAAATAGTTAATAGAAGAAATCGTCATCATTGGGCACAACTAAATCCATATGCCATTAGAGAAGCAAATTTTCAAGACACTTTTAGCTTCAACGTTTTTGCAATGATTGTAAATAACCGCGTTGAATACGAAATTTATAATGAGAATTTAACGAGCGTCCAGTATCTACAGTTGTTAAGAGAAGTAGTACTGCAATTTTTGAATAACCTACCACACAATCTCATACGGCAATGTTGGTTTCAAATGGATGGAGCACCCGCTCACTCTTCACATGAGGTATATCGGGAATTAACAAATATCTTTGAGGATAGGTGGATTGGCCGCAATGGACCCTCGTTATGGCCACCTAGATCCCCCGATCTGACTCCCCTTGATTTTTATTTATGGGGTCAAATAAAAAATGAGGTTTATGCGTCTCCTGTGCAAAACAAAGAACAGCTTATAGCTAGAGTAAGAGACGGTTTTCGAAACTTGAACGCTGAGCAAGTAAGAAAAGCAACTACAACAGAGTTAAGAAGTAGAATTATGATTTGTTTAGAACGGAACGGAGATCATTTTGAACATTTGTGAATATCATTCTGAACGCATTATTTGTCTTTAATAAGTTGATTTTATTCACATTTTAGATTGTTATGGTTATTTTTGTTATCTCATATGATATTAAAGCCATTCTAAGTTTTGCTATTTATTTTCTTTTTTAACCTTCTCACACAAAGTTTGATGGATCAAAAACAATTGGTGTAATTCCAAAACTATTTAGATTTTTTTTCACATTTTACTGCTAATAATGCTCAATTTAGAAAATAATCATTAATATATCTAAAACTGTGAGAGATAGGCATAGGGAAACCTATATTTTTATGATGCAAGATATCCATCTACTTACTAGGGCGTGCTCATCTACAGGCTATTCCATTTAAAAAAACCGATTTTTCTTAAATTTAAGATTACATAAATAATCGATAAATTCCGAACACCCTGTATGAGATTTATTAAATATTTAGACATTACTCATAACCTTATACCTTTCCCTGTTTGCAGTAAAAATATAACGTAATTCTATTCAAATACGCCTTAGATATGTGGATTTAAAAAGTGCATTGAAAAAACAAAAAATTTGTCAAAAATAAAAATAATTCAAAAACGGTTAATTATTCACAACATAAAACCTAATTAAATGTGTTACAGCACTGTACAAGGAATCTAAAAAAGCAATAAAAAATATAACATTCCATTTAAAAAATCAAAGTTGGCTATGACTTCCTGTATAACCAAAAGTGGTCAATGAGTGTAAATATTTTATATTAACAGACCAAGTATCAACATTACGTGCTACAGATTTTCAAAACTGTTCTAAGGCGTTAACATACAAAAGTTCTAACGAACGGATTAGGTAAAAAACCCTGTATAGGACTAACCAAAAATGAAGAACACCCAAACCAGCCGAAAAATTAACAAACAACAAATTCGCGACAAAATGTTTGAAAAGTAAGAGATCATTTTTCACTTCCATGTCATTATCATTGTCACCTATGATAATCCTGAAATTAAAATATATATTTATTAATAACAGTAATCTTTAATGTTTGTTTAGTCTTCTATAGCAATATGTTTAGAACTGATGTGGGACAGGATAACTTGCTTCTACAGACGCTATCTGTTTCTCAAACACGATTTGTGAATTCGTAAAATCCAAGTTATACCGTGATTAATTTCATTATATGAATATTTCTCATCACATAATTTTACTAAGTATTGCATTTCATTAGTCGAACTACGATACACTGTCGCAAAGTGGATGTAGTCAAATGTTATCACTTTGCATTTGCACTCAGAGATAATTAGAGTTATTTTACAGGGGTTCTATGATTTTATACTTTGTCTAATAATTTTACTTTTCATTTGGTACAAATATTTTTCGAATATTCTAAAATTCCGTTACAAAATGACGTGATAAATAATAAATAAACGTAAAAATACATTTTTGGTGTAATTTCACATTAAAACTGTATCATTACAATGTTACATAAATAATTATGTAAAATCAATGATGAATTAGTGTTAGTATTTGCCGGTATTTGCACATGCTCTGTAATTTTACACTTTTCTGTCCATTTACTGTAAATATGAATATATTCTATACGAAAATGAGCATTTTGTAATGATTTTAAAGTAAAAGAGTTTTTATCTCTGATTACGTATATTTTTATAAATTTCTCTGGCAATTAAGCTTAAACAATCACTTCGATGAACTAACAAATATATTTTTCTATTTCCGTTAGATCCCTACGTCAAAGTATGGCTGCAATTCGGCGACAAACGCATAGAGAAACGCAAGACGGCCATCTTCAAGTGTACTCTGAATCCCGTATTCAACGAGACATTTTCTTTCAACGTGCCCTGGGAGAAAATCAGAGAATGCTCCCTAGACGTAATGGTAATGGACTTCGACAATATCGGTCGCAACGAATTGATAGGGAGGATTTTGCTAGCAGGTAAAAGTATAGTTGAATAGTTTGGAGAACGTCCCTTCTTGTTGTTTCTATGTTTAGTTAGTTGGTTCGTGCTTTGCGTATAGTTTGTGTTATTGTGTGGTAGAAGCAGTTTGTAAGATAATACTTCCTTTTCTAGGCAACCGATGTACTCAATAAAATTTACAAAAAATTATAATATTAAGGAAATATGGAAAAATGTCAACATTTAGCTGTCGAATTTTCTCTCAATTTCCGTGTCTTTATTTTTTCTTGTATTTCTGAGTCTTGTTATTATATCTGAAAGGAATGGAGCTGCTCCATTGCTTCTGATACCCCATCTTCTACTAACTTGTAGTAGTTTAATTTTGTACCACGTGACTTGGTTTATTATTAGATCGTATACATAATAAAAGTAACGACCAATGAGTGACAACAACGTTAAAAGCGTGTCTCCTTTTCTTCGGTGGCAAGTATAGTTGTCTGCGCAATCGTCTGTCTAGACGACATGTTGTTCGTTAGAGTGAAGTGATATTTAATACTGAAAGATTAGTTTATTTATATATTATCGTTTCTATGGAATAATATATGTCACACATTGTTTGCTTTCCACCACCTTACAGTATTTATATTAATACTAACAAGACAATGCATATAATATTTTTTTATAACAACATTAGCAAACAATTTACAAATATTGAGATATTATCATATCTAAGACAACTATTAAATATGTTTTCATTCTCAGATTATTATATTGATTTATTTACGTCTTTATATTAAGACAAATTTGAACGTTCTACTTTATTTAACACTCACACATAAAACTTTAAAATTCCTTTCATATATTTTCTTCTTTCTTTAGCTGAAGAGAATCTTCCTGTTGTCGGTGTCCTCCTTCGACAGTAGAGATACCTGTAGCTTCTTTAACTGCTAATCGCACAAAAATAACTTTCTATAGGAAGATATACTTTACACATTGAACACTTAGTTGGCGGTCGATCTTCTTTATGTAAACAAAGAACCTATTTTATTACTTTTAAGGTTCAAACATGGACACTAGATTTCGGAATTCCATTTTCTCGCGCCACTCGACGTACTGATGTACTTGGATTGTTCATAACATATTGTAAAATATTATTTTGAAGTATATAAGCATTGTTAACTTGACAGATCTTTTTTGTTCGAAGCTTCCATAGTTCACTAAATTTTTCATTGCTCTGCTAAAAATTGTCCGGTGTGGTTGTAGTCTTTCCGGAAAATGCTGAGCGTAACTTGTGCAAGAATTTTCAGAGAGTCTATTTACTTTCAAATAAACTTCCAACATATCAACCTTTACTTCATTTGAAAATGTGTGTGCCAATTCTTATTAATCTCCATGCTTAGCGGTAATTACTTACACAAAGTTCTAAATCTCCCACCAATTTCACTAGACTTTTACATGACAGAACTTATTATCGTCTGTTTTACACTACCATTTAATTTCATAGCCAACTAATTTCGTATTAGAGTGAAATTTTATTCAAATGTTCATATCTCTCGTATAAATAAAGATTTATTGGACATATTGTACATTATTGAAAAGCTATTTCTAAGGACTATCTAACTAATTAAAAATCCAATATGGCCACCATAAGAAAAACAAAAGATAGCGCTAAGAACTCGGAAACAAATGAAAATCGGGGGATACTGTTAACACCAAAAAATGTGTCTTAAATAAGTGTCTCAACAATGCTACAATTTAAAAGCGATCGCATTAGGCGTTATCGAGTTATTGAGGAAAATTCATATCGGCAAATATAGGTTTTTTCAAAATATTTCAAAATCGTAAAAAGTCCGAATGAATTTGGAATGAGATTTGTTGCAAGCATTGAATTCTGCAAAATATTCCGCATTTAACCGTTCCTCTATGTCTAATATAATGTCTATGTAATGTCTAATAACCGATATACCAATGGTTAGCATCGAAGTCTGGACACGTATATAGTTTTTACTTAGATAAGATTATATGAATCGGCTATTTATAAAATGTTAATTAGCATTCTGTAAATTTTACAGCAGAAACAAGAAACTTTTCTGATCATTTGTTTTTATATTCCTCATACCAAAGGTTTTTCCAGGTTATCAAAATCCTCCACTTCTACATCATCTTCTTCTTCACTTGAATATCGTATAGGTACAATAACATTTCTTTTCTTCGAATGTAATAAGACATGACTGCTAATCTCATCACTTGAATCGAAATCACTTTCAGAACTGTCGTCTTCAAGAGATTCACTGCCACTATGACTATCAAAATTTATAAAATACTCTTTATTCGTTATTTTGGGCGCAATATATTAAAAATTATATATGCAAGTTACTCCGTTGGTGATGATCAAACGACAAGCCAATCATGCGTACATTTCACAGAAAGCGAGTTTCGGCATGATCCATCTTGCCACCTCCCACGTGCCATACGGCCACTTAGATCAAGTACTGTTGTCTCGTCAGAGATGTCTTACGACCGTTCATGATTAAACATATAAATTTTCAACATTTCTTATTCACTTACTTACGCAACTTTAAATGCTGTACACCGACACCATGTGTAGCTTAGCTTAACATTTCTAGTAGTTAGCATTGGTGTGTAAATAGAATACTACAAATTTCGAGTTATTTCTGTTATAGGTAAAAATGGGTCTGGAGCAACGGAAACGAAACACTGGCAAGATATGATAACGAAACCGAGGCAAACGATTGTTCAGTGGCATAGGTTGAAGCCGGAATAAAAAAAAGCCCACAGGCGCAACAAAAGGCCAAATTAAAAAAAAAATACTAGTAATCGTATAGAACACAAGAAATATGATTTAAAATACGCAGGATTCCTTTTTAATGATACATGAAATAATTCTGAAAGATATATATACATGTAATGAATACATCAAAGAAAAAAAAATGCGAATGATGTATTATTTCTTTTAAGTAACACAGCTTCATTTCTTTGTATCAATCTCCCCTCTAAACATAAGTACAAACATTTTTTGAATTTACAAAGACAATAATTTTTCATAGTTTATTCTCTATTGAATACCCTTTCATTAATTCTATCTTATCCTCTTTTTCTACATAATAATAATAGTAAGAAATCTCTATTTCTGTCTTTGCGTCTGTCTCTGTCACTCCTTCCCTTCCCACTCCTTCTCTAACGTACAAGAAAACGAAGAAACAATTAGAAAAAAGAAAAAGAAGAAGAAGAAAACTATCGCACAAAATATCAAAGAAAACATCTTTCTGATTATTTTTGAATCTCGCGCCGAAAATTTTCTTACGTCAGTATTATCGACGACCTCGTCGGGAGATGTCGCGATGTTGTGTTTTCATTTCGTTTTCTTTCAGAGTGACCTTTTCTTTACACACCTAGGTATTTAAACAGTAATCAAAACAAAAAGGAGATGCAACCGTTTAACTAGCCTTAATTTCGTTGTATGTTTATAATTATTAATTGATTATTATTGATAAACATTAAATGGAAATGATAACATTGCATATATTTGTGTATATCAAAGGAGATGTCTCAGTTATGTTAAGACTCATTTCTCAAAAGAGAATTGCGAAAAAAGAGAAGAAAGTAAAATAAAAAATATTTTTTGTGATACCTTGATGAATATAATGTTAAATATATTGTTATATATGATGTAAGTATAGATCTATTAAATGAGAATTGAATACTTAATTCGTCGTTAAGTCTTTATATTTCCGAAACCAAGCAAAAAAATTCGATTAAATATGGACTTGGAATATTTGAAATTTGACTGCTTTTTTTTAAGTAGAAAAAAATCTGATAAATTTCTATTATATTCCAGAAAAATTGTATTATATATTCGAATAATATAAAGACTTTGACAATTTGTGTTTGTAGTAATATTTATATGTCGATGTATTATTATCTGTCAAAGTTGAGCTTCAAAATATTTATTTAATGTTATTTTTTTAACAGAAAGGTTAAAAGAAAATATAAGAAATAACATTTGATAATAACATGACTATTTATTTTGGTAAGACATAAGAAATTGATTGGACATATAAAAAGAATAACATCTCTTATATTTGTACTCGAAACTTTTGAAATATTTTAATTATTCATTATTATTTTTTCTAGAAGAAATATTTTTACAAGTACCTACTTAAGATTAAATGAACACTTGAGTTGCTGAATGTTATTTCTTATGGTAAAGACTTGAAAATCGTAAAAATATCATATTTGATGAGAGTTTATTTTTTCTATGAAAAAAATATAAACTTGAATAATGTCATATGTCAAACTATTTTTTCTATCGTTTACCAAATCGAATGCAAGTCTTGAAAAAATATGAAAATATAGGTAAGTATTTTATAAATCAGAATGTTATCAGTGTATGCCTTTACTCATCAATGGTTTTGTTATTGGTACCTACTTCTCTTTATGACAAATGTTATAATTTAAATTGACTTACTATTTCTTAGACACTAATGATTTGTTTTTATACTTTATTTATGATTTTAAGAAAGTTCAAGATTTAAAAAAAAATCAAAGGCATTCATTAAATTTATATAATTCGTTCTTTTTAATGAATCGTTTATTTCAGAAAGAAACTAAGACAATTTTTATATTTTTTGAGAAAAGCAAGAAAAAGTATTTATTTTAAAATTTAAAAATTATTGATGACATCTTTTATTACGAACTCAATGTTTAGTATTTCAGTTTACTGATTTATTTACTTTTAGGTTATCACATGGACGACGTAAAGGAAATTCAATAAGGACGTGATATAAGTAAAAGATTTGATTTGTTTGGGAAAAAATAATTTTTATTACGAGTAACACAACATATAACATATTTTTTGAAAGAAAAAATAAAACGTATTGACAAAAAAAACGTTTTTCTTATCTTGGTGCTTTTCCTTTTCTTGTTCTTACTTTCGTTGGCCACCTTAATATTTGTTATGATACTCTAGTTTTGCCTATAGTTATGGTTAGTGGCGTATTTTCCAAGTTTCTTATTAAACCTATTTGATTCTATGGTATTTCTGTTCGCTGGCATTTTTGTTATTTTTACGGCAAATCTTTCGCTTGAGTACCTTTTTCCCTTTGTATAGCTTGTTGTGTTGTGTTATATATGTTTCAGTTAAGGGACTACTTGACGAGAAATTTCACTCAGATTTTGGTTTTCATAGTTGTTAATTTATGTTCGCAATTTTTGTTGCTTAAATTTTTATTAATAGGCCAAATTAAATGCCATCGAAAAGCCATCGAATTGAAGGCCGTTGAACAGTAACTTCCGTGGTGATTTTTTCGAACGAGCAGTTCAGTTGTTGTAACACACAAATGTTAATAGTCAGTTTTTTTGGATTTAGATTAACGATATTTGTTGTATTTCAAATTGTTCTTTCTATGCTAGTTGACTGAAGCCAATGTTCTATTGTGCTTCTTCAGACTACGTTTGGCAAAAGGTGCAATTTTAAAAAATACGAACGTACCTTAGAGGTTAGGAGTATACGAAATATAAGCACACTCTTCCTATTTTCCCATAAGAACAGTGGCGTTCCGCAAGATTTATTCTTGGTCCCTTTTATATTTAATATCTTTATTAATGGCATTACGAACGTTATAATTACCGATAAAATACTATTTGCTTATCTCAAATTGTGTGGCAAAATATCTTCTATTAATGATTGTTTTATCCTGCATGTTAATCTATCCAAAATTTTAAAGCGACGAGGCGCAAACAATCTATCTTTAAACAGTATTAAATGCCATGTTATTTCATTTACCCGTAAGACCAATCCTATTCTTTTTAATTATAGCCTTAATGCTGTTGACTTGTCAAAGGACTTGGGGTTCTTGTTTGATTCTAGGCTGTCGTTTGCTGCTCATATTAACCCTGCCTGTTCTATCGCTATGAAGACTATTGGCTTCATTATTAGAAACTGCTGCCCCTTTAATGATGTGGGTTGCTTAAAAACATATATTTCACTTGTACAATCCCGCCTGGAGTACACATCTTTGATATGGTATCCTCATTACCTGGGTCATAAGCGTCAAGTAGAAAACGTTCAACGTAGGTTTGCTAAAGTATATACAGCTTTCCGCAGAAACGGAGTATATCCGCCATTAGGAGTTGAGAACGATTTTTTATATAACTAAGTCTACAATATAACTGATTGTTCTTTTCTGCTGAAGCTGATATAATTTTCTTTTCCAAGAACCGAACTGCAGTGTTCGTCTACTTTCCAAGAACAAATGTTCTAAATCGATCCCCAGTTTATGTTATGTCGAGCAATTTTAACAAGATAATCAACGGTTTTGTATCGTTTGATAAATGTCATAGCTGCTACTTTAGAAATTTTTTTTTAACCGATTGATTTTGTTTGGATAAAAGATTTTTGGTTTTTTGTACCAACTCACTTGTCGTGTATTACATTTGTATAATGGATGTCTGTAATTGATTTAGGTATTGCGATTTAGAAATTTTCATTTATTAAATCGCCAACTTTGAAACGTTTTTCTTCATTTTCTTTTGGCCGCCAGTGTCGTACTTAAATATTTAATTTACAAAATATACATAATTTTATGATCATATGACCATGCTCACCTGCAACTATAAATATTGCCAATATGATGAAGTTGTTTAGTTTATGTCGATGATTTTTAAAATCACTGCTAAAACCTTTAAAATGCACTTATGGGGTACTAATGTCAAATTTGACAAGTACTTTGGATTCAGGCAGGCGTGGAAGATGTAAAACGTAAAAATCGCTAAAGTTCCTTTGTGTGCCAAATGATACGTCTATAACAAGAGAGCACGAACATAAACTTCTCTCAAAATAAACAAAAGTGTTACTTAGTCTCTCTGAAATACATAATTCAATTAAAGTTTAAAATGCCCTAGTTTGACATATTTAACAGTTATCAAGTATTATCAAGTACAGGTACAAAGCCGATACATATTCAAAGTTGTTAGGATAATAGTAAGAAAAGCAAATTTACCATTTTCAAGTCTCCATTGTACATTAAAAGGCTTTTATTTTTGAATATGACCGTTTTACCCCCTTCACCCTATACCCTTATAAACCGATCCTCACTCCTGGTCCTTCGAGAGAATTATTTTTAAGATGTATTGTTAGCTTAACCAATTAACGATGAGTATGAAGAGAGAATCAAGTGAGATTTTTCTGTGTATAGCTCTATTATTATATTGTAATTGTTAAATTTGCTATTATACATATAAATCGATGTTGTAATGAGGTTTTAAGAGAAACAAACACGATATATTAAAAAAGTTTTTACCGATGTGTTTTGTATAAATGAGAGTCAAGTGGACGACGCGAATCTAAAATACATACAATATGCCAAAGAAAAATTAAAATGGAACAAATTGAATTGAACATGTTAATTATATTGCTGATTACAATAGTGATGTTACAACTGGCATGAAGTAATGTAAGAAACGTGTGTAGTTATTTCTAATAATAGGTCTGAACGTGAAATTGAAGAATGATCGTTTGTTAAGATAGAAAATATGCGATGTCTTTTAGCTTATAATATACGTAAATATAAGTCTGCAAAAAATATGTCTGTCTGTTGTAAAATATATTTCAGAATGTTTTTCTTTTTTATAGATATATGAATTGCGTAATGAGTGGTGTTCAAAGTGATTTTTCGAAATTTGTTCGTTTATACACCCAAAAAAGGAGGTGATTACAGTAAATTTACACTACTGTAATCACCGGAATTTTACACACGCTGTATAATTTCAGGTATTCTTTGTGAATTTACATTATAGGTACACTCGAATCGTTTCTAAAGATAGAGTGAAATCTTACTGCAGTTATTGAAAATACATTGTGTTCTTAGAGTTGTTTGTGTGAAAATACAATTTAAGCACACACCGTACATACTAGTGATTGGTAAACTTGAGGAAAAATGAAAAAAACGTACAGCAAGGTTTTAGATGAAGTTATGAAAAACACGTACAAATATGGAATTGTCCAAAACTGATGATTAGGAAAACTTGATCTTGACAAGCTTAAGCACATTATAGAAACAAAATTACGGGTTTGAAACATTTAAAATTTTTCTTTTCCTCTTTTGCATATTCTACGCGAAAATTCCCGATGAGACTATATAATGAAGGAGAAAATCAAATCAATAAATTTCGAAAATTACTCTGATCTTCACATTCATAAAATATCAATTATGTAGTTGATAAAATAAAAACTTAAAAAAAACAAAGATAATAAAACAAAACTGTAGTGCCTGATCAAAATAAATGTATCTATGGTTTTCTTTTGGATACAGTAATAGATAATTCTGTAGATATTGCACTTGATTTCGATTAGCTTTCGCAAAACTACATCCACTTAATTTTCAAAGTATTTCTTCTGATTTACGTCATATGAAAGTATAATGATAAATTCTTACATGAATACATATAACATGGTGCTTCAAAATATTTATAACGTAAATAATTCATTAAAAAAAAAAATTGACGAATTATATCAACATAATTCTGCATAGATATTGTTTTATATAGAATGTGTCATCTCCGTGTGGAAGGCAGATTGTGTCGTTATGAGACATTTCGAAGCGGTTTTGTTTTTCTATGAAAGCCGCTTTTGAGCATTTTTTTTATTTTGAATAATTTAATGTTTTTAAAAATACATATTTCTTAAAAACGACGTTTTAGATCCCCACAATTTTTGATAGTGTTATTTATAATAGAAAGACCTAATACAGGCATTTTTGATTATTTTGAATAATTAATTATATGTGCCGACAACTAAATTAAAACTTGGACACATATTTGTCCAAAACATATTTTTTTCAAATGTAGCATTTTTGAATTGATTTTTAAATTTCACACTAAAAACGTTAGTAATTTAAAATTGACCATTTCTTAGCTATTGTTTTTTGATATAATTTTGTCAGCTTCATGATCTTTATTTTAATAACATGAGCTGCGGATTTGACAATTGAATGAGTGACATTTAATAGGTTGCTTCTGAATTGACAAGAGTGATTTTATAATGTTTTTTTCTAAGAATGAGCTTATAGACTTGATCCTTGTATATACTGGGGGAATGTTAATAAATTTTCATGACAAAAATATATAAGATACCATTACTCTTCCTCTTTTCTTTTCCTTATATAATCTTAGTAACTGTCACATTTCAACACCTACCTGTATTTTTAAAACCAAATAAATTAATGTCTAATTCTAGTAGGTAAGTGCAGCATCAGAAATTGTTATATGAATGGAGTGTAATTAGTGCAAAAAGAAAAATAACAATAATATGAACACTAGAATAAGTAAAAATTATTTCAGCAAGTGTTCAAATGAGTATCCATTCACTTCTAAACATTTTTGACCAGGCCTCCGAAATGATAAATCAACATTAATAAGAGTTGAGCAGATATTTCTAAATATTTGTCGAATATGTTCTTTTATTGTTATAAGTATTCTGTATAGTTGCTCTTTTACGAAGCCGCATAAAAAAATAATTTTGCGAAATCCAGAGATCTAGTGACCTCATTCATTTAAAATATTTAGGTGCCTGTAGCATAGAATGTGGCAGTGTGCCGTTTTGTTACATCCACATCCTCAAGTAATTCCACTAAATTACTTAATAGAAATTGCACATAAGCTTGCTTGATACATAATGCGGAGTAGGGACGTGAGGGTTTTCATTAGAATAATAATGAAAATGTCTTCTGTTGACTATTCCGTTACTGTGAAAAGTAGTTTATATGTTTTGTGGTGTGAAACATAGTAAGATATTCAAAAATTAAACAACATAAAAAATGTTTCTTTTAAAAATATTGCCTTCTAGACAAAAATATGTCATGTAAGTTTAATCCAGTTTTCTGCACGTGCAATTAGTAATTGAAAAAAAATCGAATATGCATGTATTAGGTACTTTTATTATAAACAAAAATACGTCGGTTTCAAAAAATATAATTTTTAAAAACATTGAATTTTTCAGAAAATTAAATCCTATACTTTAGATTTTAGATCTATACTATATTATTACTTTTTGACAAAGAATTATACAAGGAATATAAAAATGTAATAATATAGAGGAAGATATTCCGAAAAACCGCTTCGAAATATCTTATACTCATAGACACAATATGCCTTCCCCACGGAGATAACTCGCCTTGTATGTAGAACCATAAACCATATAAATCTGGAAGGTGTTCGATGTAGGACAGATCTAAAATTGTCAATATATATGCCAAAATAAAAAAATATGACAAAATGCAAAATAGAGATAGATCATTCTATTCTATTCTATTTTTTTTTGTTCTGTACCTATATGTGGTAAGCATATTATAAAATCAGGCATATTAAATATGCCTACGCAGTTACACGAAAGCGACAGTTTACAATTTGACTCTTAAGTTTCAGGAATTTTGTGAAATAGCAAACATTTTATGAAATGACCACTACTGTTTATAATATGACTTGATTTGTGTAAGTTCCTTGCACCCGTATAAATTACTGTTCGAAATTAAAAAAAATCTCTTTTGACCAAATATTTTTCATTTCATTATTAGTAACTAAATCTACACTAAACATATCTATAGAAAAACTATAGATTTTATCTTAACAACTAGCGGAAAAACTAAATGCACATACAGCTATAAATTCGTTTTAATGCTAAGATAAATGGGTCATTTTCAATAACCTTTAACTTTACATATACCCTATAACTACAATCTTATCTAAAATGATATTAGGGCGTACCTACTAATTTTTTTAGGTATATTACGTTATGGTGTGTCAATTTAAAGAAAAATAATAACCTAAAATTGCTTTCTCCTTTTATTTTTAAACTTTAAATATTCCATTTTACATTACCGTCACGTTATACTTTTTCAGTTTTTCAAATTTGGCGCTATATATTTATCATATCTTGTATATATCTTATAAAATTAATTTTCTTTTACATTCTTTCAACAATTGTTCTTCGCCATGTTTATGTAAAATTTAAAAAATATAGCCGTATTTATTTGTTTTTAAATATTTACGAAATATACCTAAGAGCACTAACATTACCGTCACGCCGACTTTTGGCACAAATTTTAAACAATGTATGGCGCCGGTTGATCGTTTGTTTACTTTTATGATGATCTTCTATAGCCAAGATGTTGCGAGTCCGTGTTTTACAAAAATAACTGCCGTTATACAGGTTTTTTTCTATAAAAAGGGTAAGTTTTAAGCAGCGTATTTTTTCTCTTAACATTACCGTCTCATGGGACAATTTACTTCTAATAGTAGCCATCATTATCATCACATTTGTCCAATATTTTAAACCACTGCTAGTTTCATATTTCCTAACCTCAAGTCTTTCTTTCTAGATGTAACATTTCTAACACTGTTTTACTACTGTTCAAACATTACCGTCACGAAATTACCGTCACGTTTGCAAAACAGCCAAAACGGGATTGTAATGATAAAAAAGTGACGGTAAAAATTTCGATTTACAAGTTAATAATTAGTTTCTAAACATTTGAAATATCACTACAAAAGAGTATAACAGTATAATCGGTCAAAGTATAGTTTTTGAAAGTAATATTAGCCAAACGTTAAAGGTTATAGAAAATGACCCAAATATGAATTCATTTATTCGTACATGATACACTAGTATGACATTTTGAGTAAAGTGCGCCATTTTTTGCAGGCGCGCATTTCTTTGTTGAACATTGATTTTTACTTGGCCTGCAGCTATATTTTTGAAAAACTTATCCGCGAAATTTAGACTGAATTGCAACAGCTTTACGAAGAATGATGTGGAATTTCACCTTTAAACATCTCCTGGTACTTTTGAATGTCACTTCTCGAAAACAAGGTTTTTATAATTCTTCATTACTTCCTTTTTTGTATAAGTACTCAATTCTCGACTTCAATTATTTCGCCCAAAATGTTCCGAGAATTCGTGAGACAAGTTGTTGAATTTTTTATTTGTTTTATTTAATTCAGTCATTTTTTAAGTTGCCCTTTTCTGTCCAATATAAGATATAGACTTTTCTTTGAATATATTTTGCTCAGTACTACAATGGAGGTACTCAATATTTGATGATGTACTGGATGAACTACTTGAAACGTAACATCATGTAAGATGTACCTACACAGTTTTTACATGTTGCGCACAAAAATGCTTCTATGACCTCTTCACTGCATATTATGCAGTTTCATTCTGTATTTGGTTTGTTCCTGAAACTTCTTCTTGACAAATCTCTTCTACAAAATCATCAGTCGGTCTTATTGTAGGTATATAAATGAAACCCATTTCAGAATATGCTTGAAACTTCCTAGTCAATTTGTAAACTGGCGCTTTTGTGTACTGGCTTTTTATAAACTGCCTAGGCATTTTATAAAATGCCCGATTTTACAATATGCCTGCGAAATATATAGATGTAGTTATAATCTACCATACAAACCTGTTTTTGATTTTTATGAAACAAGATTATTATTCTTTACTATAAAATGATTGAATATTTACGAATCACACAAAATATCCATTTCAGACAATAATTTAAGGTTATGTAGATAATTCGAGAAGTCACGGCAAAAAAAAATTAAGTAATATAAATATCAAGCGGTGACTAATTTGAATTAAAAACTTATTTTTTATAGGATAACGGAAGCTGTTTGAACTTTAAACTAATTTTCTGTCTTAGATCCGATGTCTTTCATTGAACAGCCTCTATGTGCGTTTATTCTTTACAGATTCGATATTATTCCGTAAATTTAGAAACAAAATTCAATAATTATTTCATAGCATTAAGAAATTTTTAATCATAATAAATCATGCAAAAATAATATCACTTGAAATAAAAACATTTTCTTTAATTTCCTCAAAGTTAAGATGTCCATTATAATGACGCTGGGTCTATGAGGGTTTTGTAAATACATTTAATTTATTAGTTCGATGTTTTTTCTTATATAATTATTCGTGTTTCAATACAAATTAGTACACATAGTTTACTTAAACAACACTCAAAGATACACGTCACCAGTTAAAGGCTAGTTATGTAATATACTATGTGTACCAAATAAAGTCTGGATTTAGAAATGTCTCTGTATTTATTATGTAAATATTAAATATTTTCGGTATATTTTCTGCAGTCAAATCTTATTTAGGATAAGAATATAGGGTAATCAATATAAAAATGGAAAATATGAGAAAGACTATTGTATTGATTTCGTACATGCTTCCAGACTTGTACAAAACTTATTATTATTATTATTAAATAAAAAAAATGCATTTTATTATTTGGTTTTGTTGCGTTTGAAATATCAGTAATGTTTAGAAACATGAGAATGCTAAATTTATAATTTTCAACGTTTGCAAACAGTAAGAAAAAACAAAAATTAATACGTAGACCGCGGAAGCTCGTCATGTTCGTGGTGCAAAAATTATTTTGAATGAAGGAAAAGAAATTAACAGCATAGAAATTACCATAAATTAGAAGTTTTGTCTCCCGCTCCTACGAGTCCAAAGAAAAATACCCTCATCCCGGGATTGTGCATTCCCAACTAGATGATAACCCTTTTTCGAAAGCAGCCGAAAAAGAGATAGAATATCTCCATAACCCCCTCCCCCGCCCGATACCCTGCCATGTAGCAATTATCGACCTACATGTTTTTCTCGTGATGTGACATCTGTGTCGTTGTTTTTGACATGGATGATTTCAAAAAAGAAAATATTAAGAAATAATGTTAAATGTATATGTAAATATATGTTAGATTGATAGTAATTTCAACATAAGAGAAACAGTGTAGAATATGACGTAATAAAAATACTTAATTTCAAAGTGAGTTTTATTTCAAATATATAAATCTTTAAGTTTTTACCTTGTACTTTTACTTTTCATTCGCAATTTTTCAGAGAGAGCAACCATCAGACACGACAAACACAGACTACATTGGTAAGAAAACGCGGACTTTACAGAAAGTTTGGGGTTGTAGCGTTCATGGCAAAAATAAATCGGCAAGGAAGATCAACAGGCGCTAAAGTCAAATACTTATCGTATTAAGAGGGCCGTTTACCTATCGAAAATTAAGGCATCGCCATTTCACGTTTTTTAAACTCATTTTGTAATTTTAGAATCTCAAATTTGGGTTAGTGATCCAAAAGACATAAATTTATAATGTCAAGGTCAGTTTTTGTACTAATTTATTTTCTTAAGAAAGTTATGTGTTTAAGAAATAACCACAAAATGCATGAATTTGATTAATGTTTACTAACTAAGGCTGGTACACAAAAGAAAAAAAACAACCTCTACGCGCCAGCTGCACATTTGATGTACGATATAAAGAAAAAATCAAATTTATGTAATTATTTTTAAAGATAAAAAACATTAAACAGTAAACATTGTCACACACATTTTACACGAGATTTTTCCAAGCTAATCGCGTCGTCTATCCCCACTTTACGGTATCTCTACCGGTCCTAGCGAAGACGAAAATCTATCGGAATCGGTCGGCTATTGCAGACTTAAATGCGAGTGACTGTTTAATTACAAACTGTCACTCGCATTTAAATGTCATATATACCTATAATATTCGAGTATATAATAATATAACAGTTATGGGCAAGCGAAAATTGGCTTATTATAAAACATCAACAGTTCCGTAAGTACTCATTATTTATACATTATGTTTCCCATCTATAGTATTCCTTTATCTATGACAGAATCTGTGAATAAAACCGAAGCGCTGTGACAGAACCGAATATCGTCTACCTCCACCTACTCACACCCCCTTGCGTCTACCCGTCCCGCGAGTAATATAAGTTGCATAAGTTTCTATTTGTTGGTAAACGCCCGTCTTAAGGGGGCGTTTGAATCATAGAAAACATAAGTAATTTCGTTACTCTCAAGAAATACATTATTCTAGTACATTTCGCTCGGTCTGATTAAGTTTTTACTTCAAAAATTCATACGTACGCATGTATATATATAAATAGACGATATGATAATTCTCATACGCGTACCCGCGCTGGTCTAATGGTAATTTAATTGAAATTAAATACCGCTAGTTCCTGTTATAATTAGGGCGCGGAATCGAGCGAGCCATGACTCATCGCCCATGGGCGCACTATTGAAATGCTGTATTTTTAAAGAGGTTTTAATTTTATTTATATAATTGGATAACAACTCATAAAATACAAAATACATTATTATTTGTTCATTTTGTTGTTCAAGTCGAGTAAAGGAATATTAATATTCACTAGCAATACTTTCTCAAGGTTCTCTTCTGTAAGACTTGTTCTCTTTGAATTAAGTACATCCTTCTACAGAGAAAACGTCCTTTCTACATCGCAACTGGTTATAGGTGCGTACTGGAAATATTCTTTTATTTCAGCGTATTTAGCAGTTTGATTTTTTGTCATTGTCCCCATACACAATTACCACAATGTTATTAAATCTGGATTTATATTAAAAACTGCGTCTAACTTTTGCCGAAGGCCACATCCGAAGTCACTTGGAATACTTTTGAAATTATTAATAGCCACATCTAATGTGGTTAGGTTAATCCATCTTTTAGTTTGAGATTTCCATTTTCAAAATATGTGATTAGTATAGGCAAATTTCCAAAGTGTCCCTAAAGGAATAACAGCTGATTTTTTAAATTTGGAATTTGTGTTAGTTCCTTGCACTCAGAAATACTTCGAGCATCGTCATTTAAACATGTAACGAAATTTTGTAAACTATCGAAATTCTCTGCATAAAAACTAGTAGCTTCCAGCCGTGTTCCCCATCTAGTTATTACTGGCGCGAGTGGCAGTGACAAAGATGGAAGTTTTTCCCTGTAAAGGGCCACTCTCGATGGTGCTTTTCTGAAAACTTTTTTAAAAGCGGATACAAGTCTATCAACTTCCGGATAGTTGTCTCTGATATATTCACAGATTCTGTGGAGAGCATGTGCTACCCAAGTAATATGCAGCATATAAGGATATGTTTCCTTTAATAGTCTGCCTGTTTTTAACATATATGCGGCACTGTCACTAACAAATAAAAGTATTAAGTTTATTTAGTGAAGTGAAAACTTCTATGGGCGCGTTGATTGTGGGCACTGAACGAGACTGGGCCGTCACGCTCGGCTATGTAACGCTCGTTCGGGTAAAGTCGGCTTGAGTCGACTAAGGGAGCGAGAGAAATATAGTCAACGCGACACTGCTATACTCGTTCGTTTTTAGAGTTTGATACAAATCATGATCAGACCGAGCGAAATGTACTAGAATAATGTATACACAATAATAAATATATATATACAGGGTGTCTCAGCTTTTGCGTTACAGGTATTATCTACTTTCCCTGTATAGATATCAGAAAACTTATCAAATAAAAGTTACTTGATATTATGATGTGTCGAAAATGACAAACAGAGAATTTTATTTGCTCGTGACCTTGAAGGAGATTTTAAGGTGAACTTTTTTTTTTTTAATGGATATATGTATTTTTTAATATTGCATCTTATTTTTCAAAAGCTAATAAATAACTTTTATTTGATGCATTTTTTATTTTGCCGTGTCAGTTTTGACACAATTCAGATAAACTTGTCAAAAGTAAAAAGTTGTGTTCTGTCAGTCAACAACTGTCAGTCTTGCTTAAATCACAAAGATTTGACTTGCGTTATCCGCAGCTTTTTAATATGCCACTTACATACAACTCCAACGAATATGTAGATATGTTAATAGTCTACGGAGAATGCAGAAGGAATTCCCGAGAAGCTGCAAATTTGTATCGAGAAAAATTTCCGGAACGTCATCATCCATCACATACAACATTTAATAGAGTAGAAGCGAAGTTACGAACTGGTTCATTTCCCTCTACCGTAAAACATGCTAACCATAATGCTCCTGCTAGAAATGAAGAAAATGTAATGAACATTTTGGCTTATGTAGCTGTAAACCCCCATGTTGCACTTCGACGTTTGGCAGAAGAAATTGGCGTTAGTAAAGCTACAGTACATAGAATTTTAAAAGGGCATCGGTACCATCCATTTAAAGTTCATTTATCACAAGAATTAAGACTAAACGATTTACAAAGACGCCTGGATTTCATTGCACGATTGCAAGTTCTAGAAGATGAAAATCCAAATTATCTTAATTGTATTTTGTGGAGTGACGAAAGTCGCTTTCACAATAATGGTGTTGTGAACAAACATAATGCGCATTATTGGTCCAACCAAAATCCGCGGTGGATGGAGGAAGCACGCTTTCAAACAGTGTGGGGAACCAATGTATGGTGTGGAATGTTTAATGGGCATTTAATTGGACCCCACTTTTACGAAGGAACCCTGACAGGACAACGTTATTTACATTTTTTACAAAATGTGCTTCCCGATTTAATGGAAGATATTCCTCTTAATGAAAGACGAGACATAATTTGGCAACAAGATGGTGCTCCGCCCCATAATGCGCAAATTGTGACGAATTATTTAAATGCGCTGTACCCCATGGATGGATTGGAAATAGAGGTTCTATTCCTTGGCCTGCTCGTTCCCCGGATTTATCGCCTGTTGATTTTTTCATGTGGGGTTATTTAAAGGAATTTATATATCAAGTTCGGTCGGCAGATCTTGATGATCTGAAAAATCGAATTCGCATGGGATGCCGGATTATGACTCACGGAATGATACTTTCATCTTGCAACAGAGGATTA
Source organism: Amphimallon solstitiale (assembly GCA_963170755.1). Lineage (NCBI taxonomy): Eukaryota > Metazoa > Arthropoda > Insecta > Coleoptera > Scarabaeidae > Amphimallon > Amphimallon solstitiale. The sequence continues at coordinate 104,061,459 of OY720677.1, read as the reverse complement.
AGACGTCGTTTGGAAGCTTGTGTCCACGCTGATGGAGCCCAATTTGAACATTTATTAAATTAATGCCTCTTGTTTTGTTTTCTTATCCAACTACATACACTAATTTGAGATATTTATTATTGAAATACTTACTCTTTATTTTTTTAATTTTTTTTGCACTGAATTACTTACTTATAATTATCGTATTCCTTTAAGTTAATAAAAATTGCTTTTGACAAGTTTATCTGAATTGTGTCAAAACTGACAAGGCAAAATAAAAAATGGATCAAATAAAAGTTATTTATTAGTTTTTGATAAATAAGATGCAACATTAAAAAATGCATATATCCATTAAAAAAAACAAAGTTGACCTTGAAATCTCCTTCAAGGTCACGAGCAAATAAAATTCTCTGTTTGTCATTTTCAATACATCATAATATCAAGTAACTTTTATTTGATAAGTTTTCTGATATCTATACAGGGAAAGTAGATAATACCTGTAACGCAAAAGCTGAGACACCCTGTATATATATTTTAAATGTAATATAGAAGGAAAATAGAAAATGAAAATGTAAATGAATACAGAACGAAAAAAAGTTGTATTTCGTATTATTAACCTCGCCTTGATGAAGTTTTCACTTCTGCCGTGTGGTCTTAAACACACCCATTTTTTTTAATACGAATTAGTATCTGTTTAATTTAAATATTATGGCATAGTCTGGAGTCTATTTAAACTGTTTATGTTTAGTAACTTACAAATTTTAATATAAACATCTAAATTTGATGAAAAATCCCAGTAGGGTATAAAATTATAGAATTTTGGTAGTGATTGGCAATATCTTGAAATATAAAAAACAGCGTATTATTTTGCAAAAAATAAGAGTGTTTTATATTAATAGGATCATAATACGTAGTCAAACACAATAACAAATGATTTTATTGTTAAACAAAAAAAATTACATTCCTTCAAAAATACATATATTGAAAAACAATATTTAGTTTCACTCGTAATGTTCAACGCATTTTAGGTATAGTGTACAACTGCAAGATAAACATCTTGTGCATAAAAATGACGTTTTTGTATGGATCTTGGATGGGCATAAATGACAATACTTCCGACCATCCAATTTACATACCTTCCTGATATGAAATTGGGGTATCTATTCGAAGAATGCACCCGATTGAATTTCTAACGTCACTGCTGATTAAATCTAGCACTGTCTTTTGAAGTACTATCACGTAAATTCATCTAAAATCTCATAAATGTAAAAACAAAAAACATTCTTTGTTGTGTAAGGGTTTTTAGTATTTAAGATTGGTAGCGATTGGTAGTTTTAGACTAGAATAGGAGTTTTGTCAACGAACTAGATACAGAGATGATGGCTTCTAGTAGCGCCATACATATGTATAAGATTTAATATCTGTTACTGTAGCTTTGTTAATAAAGTGTTTTAAAATGAAAAGTGTGTTAACGTTTAATTAAAACGAACCCACATAAGAAACAACAAAACGTGGTGTCAGAAGTATTAATTAAAACGTGATAACAATCCTGATAACATACTAGTTCCCGCCAATAGATAGGTAACGAAAACAAAATGGAGTGCAAACCACCAGAACAATTTTCCATGGAAGATTCAATTAGTAAATGGCCGAAATGGAAACAAAGGTTCGAGATTTTTATGCTAGCATCAGGAAAAAGTAAAGAACAGGAAGATGTAAAAATTGCCTTACTGTTACATACAATAGGAGAAACAGGTCTGGATATATACAATACCTTTCCTAAGGATAATATAAAAACACTAGAAAATGTCCTACACTGTTTTGACCAGTATTTTCTACCCAAGAAAAATATAACAATGGAAACATTTAAATTCAATAATATTATTCAAAAGGAAGATCAAACCATTGATTCGTTTATAACTGAATTAAAAAAGCAAGCTGCTAACTGCGAATTCATGTGCTCAAAGGACAACTGTAAACAGTCATATATTGACAGAATGTTAAAAGACAGAGTAATTCTAGGAATTAATGACAAACAAATACAACAAAGATTAATTAGAGAACCTGACATGAGCCTTGAAAAAATACAAGAATACTGTAAATCTGTAGAATTATCCGAGCAGCATATAAAATTATTAACTCCAGAAGAGCGAGTCAATGCAGTTTCACTAGCACTAATTAAATGCAAAAGATGTGGCTTTGAACACACGAGAGGGAAATGCCCTGCATACAACAAAACTTGTGCTGTATGTCAGAAGAAAGGACATTTTGCAAAAATGTGTCGCTCGAAAGATAAAAATCAACTATCCACATCAGATTTCAAAAATTCTAGAAAGGATGCAAAAGATAAAAAAGAGAAAAATGAAAACCCAAGATACGAAGAAAAAATAGAAGAAATCCAGACATCGAATGAAGACAATTCAAATATTCTACAAAGAAAAACCGAACTAAATCAAGACAACTATGTTGAAATTTATGAACATAAAGAAAATTCTTTGAATGTATCATGTTGGTATGAATATGTTTTAATTAATAATCATAATATTAGATTTAAATTAGATTCAGGTGCAGAATCAAGTGTATTACCACTAAAAATTCTCAGCAAATTAAATATTCAGAAATCCTCTATTATTCCAACTAAAAGTATTATTCTTTCTTATGGAAATTTCAAAACTAATGTACTAGGTGAATTAATTTTAAAATGTAGCTATAAAGATAAATCTTGCAATTTGAAATTTCTAATTGTAGATCTTGATTCTGAACCGATATTAGGATTAACAGACTGTATAAAATTCAAATTAATATGTCGCTTAAATGCAATTGAGAATAATTTACTTGATAAGTTTACGTTATTACCAAATAACAAAAATGACCTTTATGAACAATTTATGGAAATATTTAATGGTCTTGGCTGTATACCAGGATTCGTAGATATAAAATTAAAAGAAAATGCAATTCCAGTCATTCAGACTCAGAGAAAAGTACCATTATCACTACATAAAAAACTTAAAGAAACTCTAGATGAATTAGAAGAAAAAAGTATAATTTCAAAAGTAAATTATCCTACTGAATGGGTAAATTCTTTAATGATAGTAGAAAAACCCAATGGTTCCCTTCGCTTATGTCTTGATCCCAAACCACTAAATAAATTTATTTGCAGAGAACATTTTATAATACCCAAATGTGATGATATTTTAAACAATTTGGTAGGTAAGACCATGTTTTCGGTCATAGATATGAAAGATGGGTTTTGGCAGATCCAACTTAATGAAAGCAGTTCTAACTTATGTACTTTTAATTCCCCCTTTGGTAGATATAAATTTAATCGAGTACCCTTTGGCCTAAATTCAATACCTGAAATATTCCAAAGAAAAAATATGGAAATATTTGGTGATATACCTGGTGTAAGTATATATTTTGACGATTTAATCGTTACAGGTTCTAATGAAATAGAACATGATAAAGCATTCAAAACTGTCCTAGAAAGAGCTTTAAAATACGGAATTAAATTTAACTTTAGTAAATTACAATATAAACTAGAAGAAGTAAATTTTTTGGGCCAAGATATCTCAAAAAAAGGTGTTCAACCCTCAAATAAAAATATTAATGCTGTCTTAGCTCTAGAAATACCAGAAAATAAGAAAGATTTACTTAGAATTTTAGGACTATTTAAATTTTTTTCTAAGTTTATACCGAACTTAACGCAATTAACTTTTCATATGAGAAATTTAAGTAGAAATGATATCAAATTTATTTGGACAGATGCTCATCAATCCGAATTAGATACTTTAAAAACTTTGATCACAAACAAACCAATATTAAAGTTATTTGATGAAAATAAAAAAATTACTATTCAAACTGATGCTTCTAGTAAGGGCATGGGTTGTGTTCTGTTACAAGACGGATATCCCGTATCATTTGCATCTCGATCTTTGAATCACGCAGAAGTCAAATACGCTCAAATTGAAAAAGAACTCCTCAGCATAACATTTGCTTGTGAAAAATTTAAATTTCTAATTTATGGCAGAGAGATAACTATACAGACTGACCATAAACCATTAATCCCGATATTTAATAAGAGTTTGGATAATGTTAGTGCTCGTTTACAACGAATGTTATTAAAGTTATTAAAATATAAGTTAAATGTTGAATATCTCCCCGGATCGAAAATGTACGTAGCTGATACTTTAAGTAGATCCTACATTAAGACAAATACACCAGTAGATGAAGAATTGGAGTATATGGTGCATTCACTTTCCTTAAATGTCCCTATGACTCCAGAAAAGAAAGTAACTTTTCAAAATGCTATTGATAAGGACATAATTCTGTCAAGAGTTAAACATTTTTGTTCTACAGGCTGGCCTAAGTCCAATAGAGCTCTAGATGGAGAATTAAAATATTATTTTGCTTTAAGGGATGATATATTTCTCTCAGATAATCTATTGTTTTATAATACTAAAATTATTGTACCTTCACAATTAAGAAAGGAAATGTTAAAATTAATTCATGAGGCCCACTTTGGAATACAAAAATCTAAATTACGCGCTAGACTAGTAATGTTTTGGCCAAAAATGTCAGCTGATATTGAAAATTTTATAAATGAATGTGAAATATGTCAAGTAAATAAACCAGCTAATAAAAGAGAGAATCTTATAACACACGAAATTCCAAATCGACCCTGGCAATACTTGTATTCTGATTTTTTTGAGTATAAAAATCAAAACTATTTATTAATCGTAGATTCTTATTCACATTGGATGGAAGTGGTTCCTACTTCTAGCAAAACGGCAGAAACTGTTGTTAAAGTTTGTAAAGAAATATTTTCAAAATTTGGTGTACCGGATAAATTCTTTGGAGATAACAATCCGTACAATAGCATATGTTTCCGGGATTTTGCGAGAAACTGGAACTTTGAAGTTGAATTTTCTAGTCCGCATCACCACCAATCAAATGGTTTAGCCGAAAAATACGTGGACATAGCAAAAAGAATGTTAAAGAAAATGAAAAATTATGATGATTTGCCTAACTTTTTATTAGAGTATAGAAATACCCCATTACCAAACATAGGTTATTCTCCTTCTCAACTACTTTTAAATAAATTGGTAAAAACAAAAATTCCTACAGCTATAGAAAATTTAATGCCTAAAATTATAGAAAGCCCTACTGTTACAGATAAATTAAGGAGTAATTCTAAAAAACAAAAAAAACACTATGACAAATCAGCAAAAGATTTACCTCCTTTGAATATAAACGAAAATATTTTATTTCAAAAAAATAAAAGATGGGAAAAAGGTAAAGTGGTGGAAAAGTATAATGATCGTTCCTATATTGTTAAAGATTTAAATAATAATAAATTTAGGCGTAATCGGAAGCTAATTAACAAAACAAAAATAAGCTTCAATAAAAGTAATTTTTGCCCTAACTTGCATTATGTTTACGAAGACCTTCTGGTTAGTGAAACAGATATTAACGATGTTAACCCTGATAATGTTGTAGTGCCTGTTGAAACTATTATTAATCTTGATGATACTATAATAAATAGTGTAATTGATAATGATGTAAATCCTAATCGTAGTAACAATGATGTATCTATAGATAATGATATTATGAATGTAAATGATAATGACTTATTTATAAGAAATCAAAATAAACCTGTAAATACAAGAAGTATGAGAACTTCTCGGCCGCCTCAAACCTTAAGTGACTATGTCTTATATTAATGTATTAACTTAAAAAAAAAAAAAAAAAAAAAAAAAAAGAAAAAGCGTGTTGTGTAAGGGTTTTTAGTATTTAAGATTGGTAGCGATTGGTAGTTTTAGACTAGAATAGGAGTTTTGTCAACGAACTAGATACAGAGATGATGGCTTCTAGTAGCGCCATACATATGTATAAGATTTAATATCTGTTACTGTAGCTTTGTTAAGGGTGCGTTTCAATCTTAGCAAATCCATTTCGGTTCGTATCTAAGATTTTAGCGTTTCTTAAGTACTACTAGTAATAATTGGAGGGCGCCACGATGTTAATTCTAAACCACAAACAAAACTAATTCTGAAGAAAAGATCTAAAGCATTTCAAGGTCATTTTACCTGCTTATTGATTTTCTACCTACAAACGTAGTTTTGGTCTGGCAGACTTTCTTTGCAATATACGTATGAATCTAATCGATACTTGTCAACTTTCATGCTGAAGGGAGAAAGACGCGCGAACTTTAAGCATTCATTTGAATTTATTTGTAAAAATTTTAAATTACGTTTCTTTTATTTATAAATTAAGTTATTCTTAAACATATTCGCTAAAGGTAGGTGATACTCATCCATTCGACTTTCTTATTTTCTTATTTCATGTATATTTATATTTTGTAATTTATATTAATACAATGTTGTTCTCTTATTTTGGAAATAAACTAATATTATTATTATATAAAACTACACAATAAATAATTTGTGTTATGAAAATAAAATATTTTCTGTAACTTGATACATTTAGTACGTAGCCTGCATCTTTGTTGATCATGTCTAATAATAATAATATGCAAAACTGAAATATAGTAATATTATTGTCTTCATAACGTACCTATTAGTTCAACATTTCTAATAAATATGTTTCACCTGCTAAAAATACATGTAAAGTTAGTATTTGCAAATCCCAAGTGCCTGCCAGTTTGACAGTTGATCAGTTTTTATCATGTTTTTATTTTATTTCTATTTTGTAATTTGGCTCCTGGACAGTTTTCAGAATGGATTTTTTTTGTGAGATTACTAAGTTCGAATAAGAGAAATTCTATATACATATTTTAAGGCAAATTTGGTCATAGGTACGTTGTTACTTTATATTATAACTTTTCAATTCAAATATCGCGCCAAAACGGTACCATTTTTAACAGAATGTATTGGTTCCTATGTAAGTTAATTTAACAAGGAATTATAAGTATGCGATATCTTTATATTTTATAACATAACCTAGCCATAATTTGTGAAGCTGTGAACATTCTCTTATTATATTTTACTGTGTTATTATACACTATCTGTACGTTTAAGTACGTCACGAATATATTAGATAAGGCACTTTCTAACCAAACCGTCAAAAATCGCCACCCAAACAGCTTCAAGTATTTTTACAATAAAGATGATAAAAACAGTTTTAAATATGTACAAAGATTTAACTCTACAAACACCAAAAATGAAAAGAACAGTAATTGTAATAAAAATCTTCAAAACTAAGTAAGGTAAAGGTATTATTTTAATGTTAATATATTATAAATAATGAGGCTATTATAAAGATTATTGTTATTAATCGACACTAGAAAACCGGGGAACTGACCTCCGGAAGAAAGAGTGGGCAGGCATATGTGATTTGAACTAGGGATGCGCACGATATATTGTTTTGTAAAAAAGTATCGATGTTTTCTTTTCGATAATCGTGATTGAAATCGATATTTTTTTATTTAATAATATTGACTGTTATCGATTTTTTTATTCGATAATATCGTTTAATCAAAAATGCCATTTTAATCTTTGAAATTTCACACATTTATTTCACATTAATATACAAAAGAAACTGTTCATATTATACAGAATACAATAGAATATATTTTTAAGAAAGAAGTTGGAAATTTGAAAAATGCCTACTGGGATGTTTGCTGTTTCGTAGAAATTATAATCGGGAAGCGGCAGCGGAATATTGCATTTCATAGACTTGACATCTCGTATAGTTCGCCGAATCGCCTTCATGGGGTGTTATCTTTATCACAATTACTATTTCCTCAAAATTGTAAAGAAGATATGTTTTAAGATGTTTATTTTTTATTTGTATTTATGTATGTGTTTTATACCACTAGAATTATATATTTGAGTTTTGGATTATCTTATACGTTATAGATACAAATTTATATTTTGTTTGTCTTTTTATTGGATTTTTTTTATTTTTTGAGTAAATATATATTTTGAGTTAAAGATTTTATTATTTGTTACTAAATGGCTTGAAAAGCCACAGCAAAGAACTTTTAATATAAACATGATAAAAATGTCGATATCAAGGTATATCGATATTCTTCATTCAATATTTGTTTAAAATCGATTTTGAATTTTTGATACATTATTCGATTCTAATATCGATATTTTTGAAACGTTGCGCATTGGAATTTTTTTATTTACTAATTTGCTATATAGTTTGAACTATAAAATTTGATGAATATGTCAAAAATACTATAGACATGGTGTGCAGTTTCTATTTAAAAAATAAACGATTTCAAAGTTCTGAAAACTGCTAACAAATAAAATGTACCTATATTTACATTTTAAGTAATTAGCAACAACCTTAACAAATTTTGAAGAAAAATGTAAAACGTTCTTAGCCGACAATTTCTTTGCGAACTTCGTAAATATAAAACAGCTATTAGGCTTTTGTCGGCGTAAACAGTCCCAGTTTAATTGATTTACATAATTCATCTCATTAGTAAAAGCATAGGCATCTTTCAATTAAGGATAACAGAAAACTCCATATTTTAAAATATTGCAATTTCATTAAACTCGCAAAATAAACTATGTAGTTACTTTTTGGTTTTGTGGTGCCAACCAGTGATGCCAACTGTTGATTGTCTATTACGTACTTTCAAATAACTCGTAACATACTAAATTTTATAATTAGTAACCGCAAAAATTGTTGTTAATTATAATTTTAAATTATAATGAATATTTAAAGTATCGCATAACACACAACTAACCTCTAAATAATTGCAAGATAATATCGCCATCTATATTATATGTGCTACACTGTTAGGCGACGTAAATGTAACAGATATCTGTAATGTATGTAAAGACCCACCAAAAATGTAAACAAATTTTATTTCATGGATCACTTAAAAAATTACACATATATTTAGCTACTGTTACTATTTTTACCTTCCAAATATAAATACCGAGTGTACTTCCTATATTACATATAAATTTACTGTGTAATTTTTAAATGTAGCCATTTTTTCTAGTACTTGCAAAACCACTAACTTCCCATTTTATTTACGGCTTATATATTAACTTAATTTAAAAAAAAATACGACCGTTCACTTCGTATAACCTTTATCTTCATGCTTAATGCATAAAATTTACATGTTTTGATATCATACGCCTGAAAAAATGGAAATAAAAATGGTATTTTTCCGGTACATTTCTCTCCCGCCAAAACGTTATCAAACGCAGCCTTAATAAAGTGTTTTAAAATGAAAAGTGTGTTAACGTTTAATTAAAACGAACCCACATAAGAAACAACAAAACATTCTTAACCACAAAAACCTACGTTAACAGTGAGGTGGAGTCAGCAAGACTCCCTGACATACAAAAATGCAAGTATACTGACACACGTTTCATGTAGAACTGTAACCAAAGCAACAAACAAGACTCACGTATCCAAACTAAAGGTACATAGGCGTGCGTTTTTGCCACTTAATACACCAGATATAGTTATAGCGAAAAAAAGCTGATAGACTCCACCTCACCGGTTACGGGTTAAAGACGCCTATTTTAGTAACTGTCTGTTTCTAAACTAGGAGGAGTACATAGAAAACTCTCTTTTACACTGTAAAAGTTACTAGATCAATGACATATATAGTATTTATAACCCTACTTTAAGAAGGTCAAACGTAATTGAATATTTATTAAAAATTAAATACATTAAACAGCAAAAATAACATGAATAAAGAAATGATAAGGTAAAGTAAACTATATTTATTTATTTTTAGATAAATATAAGATGTTCTTGGTAGTTTAAGCCAAGAAATTACATAGAGGAAGCAGAAAAAAATACCGAAAACTATTTAGAAACTTTAATAAGTATTTTAATGAAAGTAGGATCTTTGATATCGCAATTAAACGGGAAAAGAATATACAAAGGGTATTGAAATGTAATGAACAATTATATAAGCAACTTATTACACCAGCCCAGCAATTTAATTCTCTTTATTATGAATAATGCAAGTTTTATTTTAAACATATACGTAGAAATTTTATATTATGCAAGTAATAAAAATGGTTTCTAAGATTTTTGTAGTTTTATTAGCAAGAATGACATACAGAAAAATATTTTTGAATACATATACACTGAAAGAACATTAGTGATAATATATAAATAAATTGAATTGTTTTTTTTTATTCTTTGATGCTTATTCTAAATCTGAACCATCTGAAAAAGTATCACTGTCACTATCAGCACTAACAGAAATAATAAATGGTTCAATTAGATCATCTACGATTCCATCTAGTGTGCACATTTTTGTTTCTTCTTTAATTATATGTTCAATACAACTTTTCCAATAAACATTTTGAACATTATCAATAGCTTGCAATAAAAGTCCTTTCACTTCTCTCAATTTAAATGTGTTGTTCTTGGATGCCACTTCATGCTTTATTTTTGCCCATATCAATTCTATAGGATTGAGTTCACAATGATAAGGTGGCAACCTTAACACAATTTTATTGTTACGTTTTGCCATTTCATCAATCACATATAAATTATACTGTTCCTTGTTAATTTTTATTAAATTCAGTAGTTCAGCTCGTACCATATCTTCTCTGAATTCAATGTGCTTAGCTTGTAGCCACTCTTGCATATCTTTTTTCTTAGATCCTGTTGTAGGAATTTTTTCCAATTTACGGCTATGATAAGAAGCATTATCCATGATGACAACTGCACCGTTAGGTAGTTTTGGTAACAGATTGGCAAACCATGTTTCAAAAACTGCTGCGTTCATTTCCTCATGATATTCTCCAGTTTTCTTACCTTCAAAAAGTAACAACCCTCCATCGACAAAGCCATGTTCAGATCCAACATGCAAAACAATAAGCCGCTTCCCTTTTCCTGAAGGGTTCTTTAGTCCTGTAGATAGCCCTTCAATGAATGTTTGACGTCGATTTTTTATACTGTTGTCTATCCATATTTTTTGTTTTGTATGACCTTCATTAACCCAAGTTTCATCTAAATAATAAATTTGTCTACCTTCCCTTCTAAATTCCTTAATTTTAGTTAAATATTTTCGTCTCCATGTTACGATATCATCTCGTTCTATCAAAATACTTTTACTGTTTCTTTTCATGTATTTGAAGTTAATTTGTTTTATAAACTTGTAAAGTGATGAACGACACATTTGTGGCAAATCTGGATGTTTCTTTATTTCTATCAAAATTTTGTCCAAAGTAGGTAATTCGTTCTTGTAAAAGAAAGCATGCACTATTTGCCGCACAGAGTGTTTGACCACTTCATCATATGCAACAACACTAACAGGTCGTCCACCTCTGTGTTTAGATGCAGTAACTGTGCCAGTTTCATTATATTCCTTTATAGTTCGATATACTGTCGATTTTGCAACGCCTAAAAGCAGAAAATTATACATTATTTATTATTGTTATAAATTATTTGTTAAACTTACCCACGATGTTACTAATTTTAGAAATGATAGCTGTTTTTCTAAGATCCGGTGTGTCAGTTCGTAGCTGTTTATATATATTTAAAGTACTCTGCTTTTCAGCAAGCGATAAATGACCTAAATCAAAACGCTTGCGCTTCTTCGGGGGCGAAATTGCTGATGAAGTTGACGTTGATGCAGTATCCATATCAAGAACAACAGGATGGTACATTAAACGCTACGCAAATTCTAAAAAGAACGGATTTATTTATGTTTTAAAGAGCAATAGAACAACGGGAACAGAAAAGTAAAGACGAAACACAACCGTTTGACATCGATACGTCAAACGTCATCTATTCCACATTTCGACTGTATAAACCTATCTGTGAAACAACCAATCACAGATACAGATTTTAGCGCGATTAATTTAAAACGCTCCTCTTAGTTTAAAAATAGACTATAGTACTGGAAGGTTCTCTTGCGCAAAGTTCGCCATATTTATCGAGCAGAATTGTGACGCCATTGCTGTTCATGAACGTTGAATGACGTCACAATACTAATTAAAAATTATTTTTTTTGGGGGCTGTACTGAAAGTACACAGAAAAATTGTACATTATACATATATTTTAAAAAAAATTAAATAAACGTGTATTTTAAGGGCGCGTTGTCATTTTTCTAAGTACCATCATCATATTTGTCAGAAAACTTGTATTCGCATATCACTTTAATATTCAAGATATCCTTTAAAACGATCAACGTGTGTTTAATATTTCTAATTATTGTGTGTTACTACTACTCACACCATCAACGTGTCGTATTACAATCTAACTTCAGTTTACAAGCCAGCTTCGACAACAAACTGAGATGAGAATATACCTAATTGAAGCTTTGCTAAATGTGCGCGGCAGAGAGGGACTGAGAGTGTCAGAAACCTAAGAAGTTCCATTACAGTTGCTGTCACCACCCTGCTACGTCACCGTTACGTAGCCGCAACGTCCGGAAAACGTCGCAGTTCCAGGGACGTCGCTGGAACTTAGCTACTACCGAATAATTATACCTCATTTTGGTCCCAGGCACGTGATAGTGATAGGACCGATATCACCACGTTCCGACGACTGTTGGCGAAAACTTTAAAGTTCCTGTGATGGTCGCCGTTACGTTCCTCCGACTAAAAATGTTGCTTGGCATGGGCAACCAGTCATACATCAATGTCACAACCAAGTTAAAACCATACATTATTGCCAATTTGGCGATTTTAATGCTATTTGGATCAATGAGATCATAATAATGTAATAATGTAACAATCCCAGGTGCGTAGCTACCGCCGTATCAGCAGCATTAATGATACGGGAAATACTGAAAATATGAAAATAATGACAGTGTTTAGTCTATGGCAACTAGAACAAATTAATCATTTTCTAGACGAGACTTTCCCCGGCGGCAGACATCATTTGAAATGATGTTTCTGCGGCCAGTGCAAGTCCCGTTATTTGTTTAGGTGAATGAGCATTATAAACAATCTTTACACATTTATGTGCACATTTACTTCAATCTGTACGCGTAATTCATAACTTTCATACGTTGTAAATTGGATTATTTGTGCATTATTAAACTTCTTTTAAAGGCAAGGGGTGAAATAAATTATTTACGCCCCACGATTCGAATTTATTAATTATTAATTTCCTTGGTACTGCAGTAAGGGAAAATATTGTTTTGGAAATTAGAAAAGCTCAATTTCTGGTAATTATTTTGGATATAACATAAGACTTGTCAAAAACTGACAAACTTTCTGTACATATCGATACCAAAGAGAAAATAATGATACTGTAAAGTAAAAGTACCCTTCGCCGACCACTAAGGTATTACCGACCGACTATGAATAGTCCGCTGCCTATTCTCAACTCATTCGTATACAGCATGTGTCAATTTTCATTAGCCATAGGCGATTAATCCATACAGTCGTGGCAACATAGTACCCCTTCTTTCCTTTCCAATGCCAGCACGACCGATGCACAAGTTAGCGTGGTTAGCAGTAACTATTCGACCACCGGCTTGGGTGTTTGTAATGCGTTCAGAAATAATATTTACGAGTTGCAAGGATTTGTTTTTCTTTTTCCTTTCAGTAAATGCAGAGAATTATTAAGCTGCGTTCACGCTGCATGGCACAAACAAAAGCGTAATTCTAATAAAATTAAAAATAAGGTAAATAAAAAAGGATTCTGAAAATAATAATAAACTACCAGATCAGGAGATCGCAGCGGCCATTTGATGTTTCCCGTTCCAGTAATAATAAGATAATAATAAGACGGCTTTTATTGCAGACTAGATCGCAACGTGTTCGCACCTAAACATTGAATGTAAAATCTGGTGGAGAGAAGTGGGAAGATCGGAGAAAATCGTTGCGATGTCGATTGTTGCCGGGATTGGTGACGGACAGTAGGGATGCCATGTTGCCACGCATTACTTGTATACGTATAAATCGCACGTAAACATTGAATCCCTATACCTAATGAAAATTGACACATATGGTATAATCGCATGCGGGTTACTTGCGAAGGGTATATTTTCGAAGACCTCGCCTCGTGTAGTATTCTTACCTAGTCTTCGTAAATATCATTTCAGAATCAACGGCAACGATGTGTTCGAATCGTTGGGTCGACCAAATTGACAGCAATAGCGCGGGAAATATGTAGAATGGTGGTACAAACAAAACTTATTTCAAATTTGTGCTGCAGATATTTTATTATTTAGCAATAATATATTAGCAGACAAGCATGGCATATATTTAGATAATAAAATTTGTAGTTTATTTATTCACACTTGTAACATATGTTTATTTTTCAAATAATTTTTGCGAATAAATCAGATTAATTAAAAAATTAATTTCTAAACTGCCCTGCTAAAGCTAATGGGCGTATCTAACATTTTTCCGAAAATGGGGTTATGAGAGTTGTAGATAGAAAAACATGTATTGTACCTTATTCCTAAATTTAAAGGGCGTATCTTCATTCTTAGCGTTGTAAAATCGTTATAAAATATTGGGTATCTGAAGGATATTTCAGTTTTACAAAACCAAATGGTCGTAAATAACTTTTAGTAAGCTAAAAAGGCGTATGTGCAATATTTTAGCAGATAAGACCTTTTGCCGTAGTGTTTTTGCAATATTGTGTAGTTACCAATAAAATTCCACTGGCGCGGCGTAATTATTGGTGATTCTAACCTAAAATTTTCTAAACAATAAGCTTGTAGTGAGTGTTACATCTCGTGCTTTGTGATCAATAATAAATCAATAAGTAGGTAGGTATCTATCAAGTTTTTTCCATAATATTAGTAATGTAAAAAGGCATAACTTAAAACAATAAATACAAAACATGTTGAATAAACTTCCGATCACAATTTAGAATCATAATAATACCTAATAATAATATCATACTTTGAAGTCGTTTTTGTGTTTATGTTTTGAGAGAGGTGGTAGGGTGGTACCTATAAGTTAGAAAGTATAAAATTCAATTATGAAGTCAAACTTTGTTTTAATTTTAATTTAACTCAAACTTATTTAAAAACAATCATTTTATTTTTTGTTACAGTCTTCTTTGCGATCAAAATGAGTCAACAAAATTCCCGATCAAAGCTAATGCTATCTATGGCCTTAAATAAGCTTCAAGCAGAAAAAATATCATCATTGCGATCAGTTAGTGTACCAAGTTGTTCAAGAGAAAATAATGATGATCATAATGAAGATCCAGACTATCGCGTTTCTACAGATGAAGAGACTTCTGGTGAGTCAGAAGAAGAGTTATTGGTTAATGTAATGAACAATAACAGTGTGCTTGGAGAACAATTGGTTTCAACTGTGGAACCCAAGGAAGTCGTTGCATTCATATTAGACGAGTTATTAGACAATGTTATGAACAATTTTACTGCGCGTGGAAAAAAAAGAAAAAGAAAGAAGTACGACACATCAGTAATTGAAAGAACTAGACTAAAACATGAAAATGTACTAAATGAACATACTCTTAAGCCTCCATGTAATGCCACTTGCTCGAAAAAATGCATTAGTAAAATTCCCCCCGAAAGACGGCTAGCAATAAACCAACAATTTTGGAGAATGACAAGACAAGAACAAAAAACATATATGTTTATCAACTCCAAAAAAATACCTACAAAAAGACAGACTGTGGGTTGCAATTCACGCAGAAAATTTACTATAAAATATTTTGCTGCAGATCAGAATGGTTGTGATCAGGAAGTATGCAAGCCATTTTTTTTGACGACTTTGGGATACAACAGAAAAGGTGATAAACGTGTACGCACTGTAATGAAAAATACAAGTATTGAGTCTTTGCAAGCTACATCAGATCTTCGTGGTCACCATACTCCTTCTAATAAAATAGACAAAACCCTCATAACAAATCACATTAATTCTTTTCGGCCTTGCATATCACATTATCGAAGGGAACATGCCCCCAACCGGAAATATTTACCCACTGATCTTAATATACAATTAATGTACAACGATTTCAAAACCCAGAACAAAACTTTTAAATGTTCCTACGAATTGTACAGAAGAACGGTACAGGAAATGAACATATCCTTCGTCAAGCTGGGACATGAGGAATGCTTCATCTGCGAATCATATATTCTACATAAAAAAGACAGTACCCATGAAAATAATGTAGTTACACCCGAATGTCCAAACTGTGAAGAGTACCGCCTTCATAAAAAGAAAGCTGATGAAGCTCGTAAATTCTATGAACAGGATAAAAGTGATCCTGGTTGTGCAGCAATATATTCTGCTGATTTGCAAAAAGTATGTATAAAAAAGTGTCAAATACCTACTAAGACATTCTTACATTTTTTCATTTTAGGTAATTATGCTTCCCAGATACGAATCACTAAAAGAAGTAATCTTCACGGGAAGAATAATAGCCTTCAACGAATCATTTGTACCGGTCGGAACGAAACAGAAAAACAACAAACCCATAGCAGTTATATGGCATGAAGGTGTGGCCGGGCGTTCAAAAACTGACATTATAAGCACCTTTTATTCATTTTTTTTACGACATAGAGACGATGAGCATATTGTTTTGTGGCTCGATAATTGTTCGTCGCAAAACAAAAATTGGTCGCTTCTGGCATTTTTTATTTATGTTGTAAATTCAGATGTATTCAATATTAAAAAACTTGAAATTAAGTTTTTTGAGCCCGGGCACACATTCATGTCCGCGGACTCGTTTCACCACCAGGTTGAGATGTCCCTGAAGAGAAAGCGCAAAGTTTTTGACTTTGCCGATTTTGAGGATTGTGTTCAGCAATCAAACAGTGGACGCGTTATTGTAGTCCCCATGCAATGTAATGACTTTTACGATTGGGGAGATTTCACGTCCCAGTATAAATTAAAAAGGATCAACCCTAGACCTTATCTCAACAAAATGGTACATCTGGAATTTATGAAAGGGGACTTTAACATGGTCTATAAGACAAGCTTCTCTGGTAATTCCATTCAATTAAACTTTCTTAATGCCAGAATTATAAAAAATGGTTTTCCTAATATTTCTCCAAGAAATGCAAATAGGGGCATATCGGCAGAAAGAAAAAATACAATTTTGACTAAACTGAGACCTATAATTCCCAAAAATAGAATTAAATTTTGGGAAGACTTGCCTGTATCAGCAGAACATGTGCCAGATAATGAAGAAGAGGAATCTTGTGAAAATTGAAAGTTATTTATTTCACCCAACCTCTCAATCATCATAGGTCCATAACCATGTCGATTATTTTTATTAATAAATTTATAATTATAATACTACTAATAAGTTTATTTTATGTTGAGAGTATACTTTTGTTTATACATTTTGTTAGAATGTTAAATAAATTGTCATTTTTGTATTTATTTCTGGTTAATTTTACCTAACAATTCTAAGTGATAAGGGCATAACTACCACATTTTCTAGTTGCGACATTGTACTTTTGAAAATCGGATAAAAATATTAAAGAAAAAGGGCGTATCTATCATAATTCAAAATCTAGACAAGAGTTGAGAATCTTAAACATTTCAATGGATTCCTGAAAGAAAGTTACTATATTTTAGCACATCAGAACATTCCAAAGCTCATTAAGAACATATGGAATTCAAAATAATGCAAATTGGCGATTATCTCAAAACTATGTTTTTGCAGATACGTCTATTAGCTTTAGCTGGGCAGTAAACAGATTATTAATTATCCTTCTTCTGTATCGTCTTCCTGCTGCTAGTTCAGAATTTATTCCTTAAGCAGCTTCGTTATTGCCATCAACTTGGTTGAAGTTTTCTATATTATTATCTAAATATATTCAATTTTATATTACCGGTAAAATGGGGTGGTTTTATGCCACATTTTATGGTTTTCAAAGAATTTCGGACAATTATAGACACCAAAAATGTTTGTAAAAATTAACGATATACTTTGAACCTTTGGTTACTAAATTGTGTAAGAAAGCCTTAGAAATTTCCATTCGTTTTTCTAAAATTATTTATAACAATTGGCACAATTTCCCCCCATAGGATGGGGTGGCTTTGTGGCAGCTACTTGTTTACCGTTTTAGCACAATGCCGCCTATTTACAGGCTGAAAATGTGCCAGTGAAACTGTATGGTATGAGTGACATGGCCCAATTTCACCTCAATTAGTTTTATCTTTGTTATTTTTGTGGTACCATCTCGCCCCAAATAAAAGGTTTAATGAAAAAAAATTTTTATTTATAAAATATGACAAAAACTAGATATTCTTACAAACCAAAATAAAACAAAAGAACAGCCAATTCTCACATAGAATAATAACTAATAAAGATAATTAAGCGTACAAATCCATATCGGGAACTCGAAAAATTTGTCTTCTGCCGATCTGAATTGGAGAGTTGATTTTTTTCTTGATGATATCTGCGTGATCGTAAAACAGCTCATCTTTTTTCTCAGGCCATTTCCAATTGTTGCCGCATTTACTCATGGCACTGACGGAAATCCCGTTGTCTTCTATGGCGGAAATCACACCTGGAAAGAAATTTCCGTCATATCGAATTATTGCATAGTTTCCGACATGCAGCGGTTCCTCATTTTCAAGAACTTCCAATGTTTGTGACTCATTAACAGAATGGTTATCAGATTCGGACGTAGGGGATGCACTACTTTCTCTGTATGATAATTTATCAGAATATTCGCTTGTTTCGGAAAGTTTCTTTTTCCGAGGTAGCTTCAGCTTTTTGCTTGGATTTTTAGAACCCGTCGAAGTAGATGGAATGGGTTCTGGACCGTCTGTGTTTCCTGTGGTGGCGTAATTTTGGACTGGATTTGCAATATCTGCAGCACTTATACTTTTCCCAGGAACTACATTGACCCTTTTACGTTTAGTCCGACGAGAAGCAGTAAGGGCTTCTCTTTTCTTTTGCAACTGTTCTAGAAAACTTTCGCCGAGAGCATTTTTTATTTCCGCCGTTTCATTTTCGAAAACTTCATTTGGAAGACGACTGAAAACAACGTCGCAATTTTGTGGATAAATACCACATTTTCTAAATCCAGATGGAAGGATGTCCGAATCTCTGTGGCTCATAATATTCATTAATTGTTTCAATAAGGCAGGGAAGAGATCTTTAGGGATCGTTGAACATCTGCTTCCCTGAGCTGAATCTTTCCATTCATTAAGAATTTTTCGCCAATTGGCTTTCAGCGAACGGAAGTATGCTACATCTAGTGGCTGTAAAAGATGTGTTGCGTTGGGAGGCAGGGCTATAAAGGCTATATTGTTTCTTTGACATTGGCGTACCACCTCAAAATTAAGGTGAGAACTTAAGTTATCCCCAATGAGGACCTTTTTACCCTCTTGGTTTTTTAAAATTGGAAGCATAAGGTTAATAAACCAGTCCTCAAAGCACTGGTAGTCGAACCATCCTGACTTAGTCCTATTATATCGGGAGTTATCCGGTCCGTTTTCTGCCCATGACTGCCATAGTTTTTCTGACATGTAGACGACATAAACAGGTGCTGTCTTCCCATCTGCTTTCCCCGCAAATATTAGAGAAGTACAGGCCTTAGTCGCATTTCTGATTTTTTCAGGATATTTCGTGCCCCGTCTAATAAGGACCTTTTTAGCACCAGGGTCGTCCCCAAGATTAGTTTCATCATAATTCAAAATATTGGAGGGCGGGACACCCTCCAACTCTCTTTCAAGATGATTGAAAAAGGAATTTATTATATCTCGATCTACAGCCGCCCTTGAAACACATATGTTTCTTGCTACTCGATTTGAGAGAGTGTTCCTATGCCTGTTTAAAAATGATAAAGTCCATTCTTTTCCGGGAAAGTTCTCTTTGAAAACTTTGACTTTTTTTCCCCTTCTAACTAAATATGCTTTCATAATAAACTGCAGATCCTGGGAAGTTACAGGAAAACCAAAAATAGAAACTGCTATTACGGAAGCAACGATTGCATTCTCCTCGTCTTTACCGAGTGCTGTTTGACCACCAGAAGGTAATGTATGTTTTCTATGCGGCTTATTTGAAAGAGTATTTCGGTGAATTCCATACCTAAAAGATGTATTTGAAATAAATATAGGTGTTGATATTAAAGCTTTTTACCACGAATCTTACTTTTTTGCAGCCTCTCGTACGGAATTTTTTTTTATCCTTAATCTCCTGAATAGCTTTTTGAAGAGTATTGTCCGTATAATTCTTGTAATACCGAGATCCGACCAATCGGTGGTATTTTCGAGGCATTTCTGAGGAAAATAGTATATTTTCACTTATAACCACACTTATCACGATGACAGTGATATGGAATAGTATATTATGCAATGAGCATTTAATGATAGCTATTAAGGCACGAGTAAGAAAATTACAATACGAGCCAAAGGCGAGTATTGTAATGATTAGGAGTGCCTTAATAGCCATTAAATGCGAGTTGCATACACTATTTTTTCTACGACCCCATAATAAAACATTATTTTTGAACATTCCATTTCATAAATTGAGGTTAAAATTTTCCATGCACCTTTGCGAATTTAGCTAGTAATAAATTATTCGTGGCTACTAAGGGTTGTTCCATAATTTCTGGTGGAGTCAAATTTTACATTTCCCTGTCATTCTTCCTCATTTTTACCGTTTATATTTTCAAAAAAGCACAAATTTTAAGTACTTACCTACTTGTAAATTGCAGAGAACTGTCACATTTATTTAATTTGTATATCTGTCAGATATGCAGTCGCCATATTGAATATTGTTTGAATATTGGAATGTCGCATTCCTATTGGATATAAACTTGTATCGTAATGAAAAATCTGTATTCCTATCGGATATAAACTTATATCATAATGAAAATCTGTATCGTAATGGACATCATTAAAGTACAGGTTCGGCATATCTAATAATACAATTAAAGTATGGGAGTAGAAAAATAAAAGAATGGCACAGTCTTAATAAACTGAATTTCAAAATAGGTAGTGGCACAAATTCCCCCCTTATATTGAGGAATCTTATTCAAGGTGACACAGCCAGGTTATTTTGCACTACTCGACCACTCCGTATTCTTTAAAAGATAACCTATATAACACCTAATTACGTGTGAACTTTGAAACGGTCATTATTAAAACACTTTAGGCAATCCAGGAGAAAATATGCGATAAAACGAAAATTTTGCAAAAACTCACCTACTTAATAACTTAACGGAACAGAAATGGAGGGTATTGCATACACAAACCATACATTTCATTCTATTCGCCTCTAATATCGGTATTCTTGAACAAGAGTTCGAGGCGGTAGGTGAATCGATGTGCCGATATGGTGCGAATATAAACGATCAACACGTAGTGGCACAATCACGCCCCGGCAGGCACAAAATCATCCCATTTTATGTACTATTATAATTAGCAGTGCACTATATTTCATAATTCTTTTAAAATTATATAAACCAAGTGAATATATTTATACTAAATATATATTTATTAATAAATGTATTGAAAAATTTAAAATCTTCTTGGTAGTAGTGGAATACAATGAAGTAAAAGTAATAACAATATGACAACTGGTTGTCAATTAGAAAACAATGGCAGATATAAAATGTTAATCAAAATGTATAAATGAAAATGTAATCAAATAAGCATAGGACAGCCGGAATTACTTATATAATCACATCAAAAGGCTTGGGGTCTACCACAAACTGTTCAGTCAATGCAATTATACAAATAACTACGACGCAACTATGTAATGAAAAATTAAGATTAGAACTGTTGATATTATAACAAATATAGAATGTAAATCAGTCATGTATAAATGTAAATGAAAGCAATAAGCATAGGACAATCGGTATTACCTATGTAATCCTATCAAAATGGCCTAGGTTCACCTAAACATGTACAATTTGATTGAAATACAAAAACAATCAACGATGCAACTATGTATGTGTTAAGATGTATTTGTAGCTACAGACATATATGTTTCTACCTAGTTTGGTTTCGTCAGTGCAGCATAACAAAGAAGGTGTATGTAAAAGCATTAATATGTATTGAATAAAAAAATATATAGTAATAACAATATGACAACCAGTTGTCATATTGTTATTACTTTTATTTCATTGTATGCCACTACTACCAAGAAGATTTTCAATTTTTCAATACATTTGTATATTTGGCAAAGATTGTAATATATTTTATTAACTGCCTGGTTGAAATGAGGCATTACACAGTATGAAGTAAGTGCACAGTTGCTCTACACTTGGACATTTTGGATTGACATTTTAAGGTAATAAGTACCATATATTTTTTTATTCAATACATATTAATGCTTTTACATACACCTTCTTTGTTATGCTACACTGACGAAACCAAACTAGGTACAAACATATATGTCTGTAGCTACAAATACATCTTAACACATACATAGTTACATCGTTGATTGTTTATGTATTTCAATCAAATTGTACATGTTTAGGTGAACCTAGGCCATTTTGATAGGATTACATAGGTAATACCGATTGTCCTATGCTTATTGCTTTCATTTACATTTATACATGACTGATTTACATTCTATATTTGTTATAATATCAACAGTTCTACACTTAATTTTTCATTACATAGTTGCGTCGTAGTTATTTGTATAATTGCATTGACTGAACAGTTTGTGGTAGACCCCAAGCCTTTTGATGTGATTATATAAGTAATTCCGGCTGTCCTATGCTTATTTGATTACATTTTCATTTATACATTTTGATTTACATTTTATATCTGTCATTGTTTTCTAATTGACAACCAGTTGTCATATTGTTATTACTTTTATTTCATTGTATGCCACTACTACCAAGAAGATTTTCAATTTTTCAATACATTTGTATATTTGGCAAAGATTGTAATATATTTTATTAATAAATTATAGTATGTACAATTGCCTACAATAGCTTTATTACTTTTACGGATTTATCTAAATCCGTTGGTTGCGTTTATTTCGGGTCGCATTAAAAAAAATTGCATAAATCTTTTGATAGGCGAAAAATATTTTTAAAGCTTCGACCATTTAATTCAGTAAATGGATTTGCCACTCGAATATTTACATTTTCGCGGTCATTCTCCCCTATTTCAGCCTCTTCCACATCATTTAATTTATCGAGGAACAATAATTCATCCATATTTTCTATAAAAATTTTATAGTGAAACACGGTTGTTATTAGATAGGTTTTGTCGGTTTTCTAGGTTAGTGGTTATAGGCTTTGGTTATACAGGCTATTTTAATATTCGTTTTTACTTTCGATAGGGTAGAAGCGCTCGTGTTCAAAACGATTGATATTTTCGAATACTCTTTTGGAAGGGTGGAGAATACAGTTTTTAAAAAGGTATTCGAATGACGTCATAAAACGAACGTGAAAAGCGAATACGAAGGCTTGAGAATAGCGCCCCAGTGCATCAATTCTCAACAGTCTAGTCGATGTGACCAGATATAGAAGGTTTTTACGTCAAAATTAACTAATTTTTACTTTTCATATTATGGAGCATAAAACAAAAATTTAGTAATTATGCACAATTTTTATCTTATACTACGTTATTATATAATTTTTTATTGCATAATACATATAGTTAAGGTAAATATCTAAATAGTTTATAATTACTAAATAAACAACAAATGTTGGATTTTCACTATTTAATATTCTAAGTAATATTTGACAATTGTTTCGCCAACACAGTGGCTTTATTTTCATAATATACACTCTTCAATAGATCACCCCCTCTACATAAATTGTGCTATATTGTTAGATATATAAGTGTTTGTGTAATATTTTTATTTATTTCTGAAGCAGCCACTGTGTTGGCGAAACAATTGTCAAATATTACTTAGAATATTAAATAGTGAAAATCCAACATTTGTTGTTTATTTAGTAATTAATACGATGGATCTTCATCAAGTAAAGACCGAATCAATTCAATAAATAGTTTATAATATACTGCAAAAACAAAAATTGTCGGTAAAAGGTTTATTACACAGGCATACGCTCCATTTGCCGACCAGTCGGTCGGTAATGGGAATTATGACACCGTTTTAATATTTTGGAAAAACCAGGCAATTAAATAGTTTTATAAATATACTTTATTTGGAAAATAATTTCATTATTTAGTCTAATGAGGTATCACCGACAAGAAAATTTCAATCACCTTATTTAAAATAAACAGAATGATTGCACTTTTTAATACCGATCGTGATTCTGTGTGAATTTATTTCAAATAAATTTCTATAAAAATTCATAATTAATTTAAAAGTATGCTTATTTTATATTGATTTTGAGGAACTTATTTGGTCGCATAATAAGTAGGAGAGGAGCAATTATTAATTTGTCTCTTAGTTTTTTAAATTCAATTGTGGTCGGTTTAAGGTTCGCACAAAATATGAATTTTCCATTTGCCGACCTACTAAATCAGTCCTTGCGGTTTGGTTTTAAACTGTCTACAATTTATTAGGTCGCAGAATAAGTGAGAGAGGACCACTAAACATTCTCTGTCTTACTCATACCGTAATTGAATATATTTGTTTCACTCTCAAAAATAGATCCTAACATAATATGGGAGGCACCAATGTTATTAAAGCTGAAAGTTGACGTTCATCAAAAAAGGCCGACTACTGACGAATTCACCCTATATGAATTTAAAGTATAGTATAAGATTTATGCTTAAGAAAATCAGTGATGGTGTAAAAATGGAACATTTCATTCTCAAACCTAATGTGTCCTACAATAAGCTCACACGTGAAGAATTACGTCAGGTGTTGTGGTTAAAGTAAAATCATCATGGTTTATGTTATAACGATGGATATATACCGTAGTGGACAAATTTTAATTTCTGTTTACAGCTCTATACTAGATATCTATCCCATGCAGAAGATGACCTTATAATATGCAGCAATGCTTGCTTTTCAACAGTGGTGAGAGAAGCAGCGCATTCGGGGATCTTCACATTTCATAGGAAACGTTTGCCGGGTGTACTTGGCAACCTCGCTATACGTTTGTTTTTACTTTATTTCGCCGTGCTCTTTTCCTCTTCTACTTTCGTACCAGAAATTAAAATTTGTCGACTACGGTATATCTTACTCCAAAATAGGGAAGATTTTGAATAGACCTGTTTGTTACAACGATCGTATTTATGTTAAGGGTCATCAGCAAAAAATGTTTTTAAAAAATTACATACCTAATTCTGTAATAATTAATTTAGAGTGTGATGAAAGTAGTATTAAGTTAGATAAGACTAATTCAACTTGCATGTTTCATACTAAGGACTATTGTATTTGCGCATTACATAATGCGCAAATACAATGACTGCTAGAGGATTTTCTCAAAATAGTTTAGCATATTTAATTGTATGTGTTAGTATATAAAAAATAAATGTTGTTTAAAGAAGCTAATCTTTTATTTCAAAACCTTACACCCTTGTTCAACACTTTAGGAACACAGTGTATATTCATATTTGACGTTATGAGGAAGCAGGCTGAATATTTAATTTTAATTTTACCTGGAGGTGACCATCTTGGGTTTTGGCAGCCATATTGATTGCTACGTCACAAGGCTACATACTGTATATGTATTTAAATTTTACATTTTGGTGGCCATCTTGCATCCACCATCTTGGTTCGTCACTTTTGAAAACGTCACAGGGTACCATGCCGTATATTTAATTTAAATCTTATATTTTGACGATCACCTTGCATGCACCCTCTTGGTTTGTCACTTTTGAAAACGTCATAGGGTACCATGCTGTATTAGTATTAAATTCAAATCTTATATTTTTGCAGTCATCTTGGTTCCTAACTTTTGAAACACTCTGTATGGTTGATACGTCACAAAGTACCATGCTCTATAGGTATTACATACAAATTTTAGATTTTGGTTGGTATTTTGGTTCCTAACTTTTGAAACACCCTGTATGATTGACGCGTCACAAAGTACCATGGTATTTATTTGAGCGCCGCTATCAAACCTCCGTAGCCGCGTTTGGAACTACAAAGTGACGGGGGTAAATCTTCGCGGTTTCAGAACCATGGCCTCGGTTGCAGTGTGCTGATCTAGAACTCCCAGTATTTCCCCACTTAGGACATTTCTTAATATTTTGTTTGAATATTTTTGATTATAAATTACAAATATTATTTAAACTGATTCATTAATTCTAAATGGCCCTTATTGTTTAATTTATGAACAAATGCGTATTGTTTCCCTAAATATATAAGATCTTTTTGTTTACAAAAAGAAACATGAATAAACTTTACATTTTTTTGTGTTTTATTCCATATCCTTCAAATGCACACTTAACATTTTAGACTGTAACGTCTTGCACCAGTCTCAGAAAGTTGGCGCAGTCAAGCCAAAATTTTTATCCGCGGTTTGTATTGCGTGAAGGCCGATATAGATGGCGTTGACATCAAAAAATTACAGTTTTCAATAACACTAAGCAAATAGCGGGCGATTCAAAATGTATTTGGTAGCGGGAAATTCAAAATTAAGTTTATTACAAATTAGGGTTTAATACCGCGAGATCAAAAATATATTGATAAAGGTTTGCCATGGAATGTAAAAATCTGTCTTAAGTTATATCATTAAGTGTCATACTGTCATTATAAGAGAAAATATAATGACAAATATTAATGGCAGTGTGACACTTATTGATATAACTTAAGACAGACTTGTACATTCCATAGCAAACCTTTTTCAATATAATTTTTGATCTCGCGGTACATGATCACAACACTGTCATCAAATTGCATACTATTTACTAGTTCCCGTAGTAATGAGGAATCATTGCTAAGGAAAACAGTATGCAGTACGATATTCAATTACAATGCTGTAACCACACAATAACGTTTTAAAGAAAAGAATTACTTAAATAATTACACTTTAATCTTGCTACGTAGAAAAGATACAAAGTACATTTATGAATATTAATAACTAACATCTAACACGTATGTTTTAATTAAATTACCAGTACAAAAATAAAGCACCGAAGAATAGCATAATCTACCAAAAGTAGAATATTCGACTATATAACAAACATATTTTTAACATTAAGATAGAATTTCTGTCGAAAAAGCACAAGTACCTCCTGAGAATACTACAAAGTAGAAAAGGTATACATTTATGATTACTATTGAAAAATTATAACTAACATCCAACATGTGTTTTAGTTAAATTACCAGTACAAAAATAAATTAACGAACAATAGCATAATCTACCAAAAGTAGAATATTCGACTAACAAACATATTTTTATTAATAGAATAAAACACCTTTTTCACAAAAAATAGTTTAATAACTAGATGTCACATTTTGTGTGCACTGCACACATAGTCAGTAATAACAGTTACTACTGACCACAGTATATAGCTATGTAATAGAAACAGTAGTTTCTCTCGAGGGAAATAATTGTCCTCCTACCGACGACCTTGAACCGACGCGTGCGTGAAAATTTCTGAATGCGCAGTAGTCAGCCATCAGCTGTTAAGTCGGCGGGATTATTTGATGCGACTGCTGGGCATGCGATTTGTGAATGGCCGTTAATATAAGTTATGCTGTACACCAATTATACAAAATGTTTGACAAACAATTTATTATGAACACTAATTTTACAAATTAATGGGTAGTTGTACACAGATTAAACAAGGCATTTGTAAAACTAAATTATACATTCTTTTGGCATTTATAATTAACGTCAAATAAATTTATTAACACATTATTAATTTAGAATTTGTGTTTAAAATGTGTGTCAACAATTTTTGTTTGGTTATTGTGCATTTTCTTGAAACATTTCCATATAATTTAATGGATGCTGACGTACTTCCAACATTTTTGACAAACAAATTGTTTTTTATAATTAGTGTGCACGCAGCATAACGTTTTATCAATAATTGTAGTGTTTCGTTTCGCGAATACTTGGAACAAAAATGCCCCATTATTGTTGTTCACCTCGGTGCAAGAATAGCTCGTACAATTCTAAATTAAGCTTTTTCATGTTTCCGAAAGAACCAATGCGGTAAGATCCCCAGGCGCATTAAAATGTCCTCAACTGTTAAAATGTGCATATTGTGTATTGTAGTTGTGAATAATTACTCAAACTTCATGACAAATTCACCACCACCAACGCAAAATTTAATTTTCGAAGATTGATTACCGACAATGGGAAAATATAACTGAACAAAATGCCTTCACTTATTTTATAGGTTATTTGGGACACAAATGTTTTGAAAAGCATAGTTTTCCAACAATTATACGTTTAAAACACAAGAAATGAATGAATTCAAATTTTACACTTATTTTAAGGCATGTCCTAACTTTGTGAAACAGCTTTACTAATTTGGCAACGCCCGACCATAATTTCAGTATACATATATACATATAAATACCGCATTAGGAAAAAGCCTTCTGTGAATTTTTTTCTTCATTTTCCTTCGAACCAAATGTTAGCTTTAAATTAAAACAGAAGTTGGAGGAGATATCATATACACATCCCTGCGAAAATTTTCCTACTGAATTTTTGATAAAGCTATTTATTCGTGTAAGAATTTTTTATACTTTGAAATTTTGCAATAGAAATTTCAAAGTTAGTGGCAATTCAAATAAAATAACAATTTTACAACACCATTGATGAATTGTGTCAAGAAATTTAAGTAATCTTTAGGTTAGAGGAGCCTTTTTTTGTGTTGTACGTATAATGTATTACATTTTAAATGCGTGTGTAATATGTACTTAATAAAAAGCAGTGTTTTATCATCGTTTTTTGTATTATTGATATAGCTTTTTCATAATTTTAAAAATAGATTAACATAATTATCTCATAAACGATTTGGTTCTGCGTCACAGGCTTTATTCCTGAATAGAAAAATTTACTACGCCTCTGGTTGTGCGTGCGTGAATGCGCAGTACTATTTTGGGACACAAACATCAAAGGTGCCGACGGCGAGAGAAACTACTGTGTCTATACAGCTCTATACTGTGCTACTGACGATGTGTGCAGTGCACACGAAATGTGACATCTAGTTATTAAACTATTTTTTGTGAAAAAGGTGTTTTATTGTATTACTATTTCTATATTTCACAAGTGTTCAACATAGATTACTACAAAGATAGTTTTAACAATAAGATAGAATTGCTGTTGAAAAGTACAAGTACCTACTCAAAATACTACAAAGTAGGTAATTAAACCCGATAGATACACAATGACTTAAGCTCATGTTTACTATCACCATTTACAAAATCTTGTATTACATAAATGATGAACATAAAATAAGGCGACATAAATAAAAATATGGATACATAAGATACCTAACAAATTTAGTAGACGTCTTTTCATCAATATATAATTAAAAGAGTGACAATTAGGGCTTAAAAACTAAATAATGTTAATTACATGGCTATAGAAGAAAACAAAAAAAATTAAACAACCTGCAATAACTAACACCAAATTGGTTAATTTATTGTTGTCGTAAAACAAATGAGACTTCCAATGATATGGCTGCCTTAAGCTTCGTGGGTGGCCTCAAGGGATGGAGTGTCAGCACTGCATTTTTGTTGAGGCGTACTGAATGATGGTGTGCATAGCATGTTGTGTCAAAATGTTGGCTGTAAAGTTTCTTATTACATGTTGTACTGGCATCTAGCACAGGTTTCATGCCCATTTGCTGTTGCCAAGTTTCGCTCCTGAATAATAAAATATAATAATTACAACTGTATACTAACAAATATCAACGATAGTATAAAGGCACTTTTTCATTATAGGAAACTGCACAGGAAAATCATTAGGAAAAACCATAAATGCTTCTGTACCAAGAAATCTGAAGTTTCTATTAACACTGCTAAACATGGATTGATTGCTTGTGAAAAAACATAATATAGAAACTTAAAAACAAGTAGTAAGTTTTTCGTGTACTTTAAAGGCTTTCTTATACACCCATAGGGTTAAACTGCAGTTGAGGTGCCGGGCGACTAGTGTACCTTATAGAGAACTTCTAATTGAACACCTTATAAATATCAATCAATGCAAACATAGAGAAACGGAGGTACTGACCATGTCAAATTTGCAGGTTACATCTCGTGTAAGGCATCCCATATAGATCATTGAAACGATGAAAATCACGATAATTGATGTTTATTTCACATAATCACACACAATTTAGGTCAATTTGTATGTTTTCTTATGACTTTTCTACGATTTTAAAAGCACCATGGAATGTCAACAAAAACAGCTGATATCATGTGATCTCGTATTTACAATTTTGCTAAAATTTAATCAACAAACCTGGAAATCAAAGGTAATTGTTGTGTTGAGAGCTTAAATAAACATCATTTATTGCGATTTTCATTATTTCAATGCTTTATATGGGATATCTCACATGGGCTGTAACCTGCAAGATTGACTCAGTGAGTACCTAATTTATTTTTTATCTCCATTTCCCTACATTTGCATTGATAATTTTGTAAGAAAAAGTTGTTCAATTAGAGGTCCTTTATAATGTATACTAATCATTTTGTCAAAAATCGCCTGACATCTCAACTACAATTATTCCCACTTATATTATTATACTCCTAATAATTTCAAACTTTAATTTGTGTAATCGGAAACCAACAAAATCCTTGCTACAACCAGGTGGTCCTTGTTGCACTTGGAATCAGAACTACAAACAAAAAATCTCCAGCTCACCTTCGGGTTATATGTCAACTATTAGTGCCGTTAGTTACTTGTTCGCATTCTCGGAAAATAGGTATGCATCGCTCTTGCTTCTTGCTTGTACGCCGCACACACAATGCACCAGCTTCTATCCATCCTTTAAGTCTAGAAATGCATTATGTCAACTTAATAAAATTATCATATTACTCTTTACAGAACTTACGGTACGATTATAACACCACTAACCAAGTAGTAATAAGAAAAATAATGTTTAGCAACACACACAAAAGTTGTTGTTTCTACGCGTTTCCATAAAGTAACAGCCGTGACAGCGCAGTAGTAGCGACATCTCAATTATTCGGTTAAAGTCATGATTCAAATTTACTTCTAGGTCTCTTGTTTCTAACACCGTGGCGCCATCTAACACGGCCTGCATTAGCTAGATTAGGCGGCAAAACCCCTCATTTAAGTGAACCATCCGATAATCCGTGCTCAGAAATATTTTACAAACTGCATGGAAACCGTCCGAAATGGTGGGCGGAGAGCGGAGGGCGGAGTTACCCCTCACCCCCATGTGCGACCGACCGTACTCAGTGGATTTTGCCGGAATATCAAAATTTTGTTTCCATTTCATGTCTATATTTCTAAAAATTAAAGGAAAGTAAAATATAGGTATGTTGTTGAGTGTGCCGGCTTGTTTGTTGGAATTTTTAATATTTTTATTTTTCTTTAGGGCCCTTCAATTTCGAAAAAATTACGTTTTACCCCTTGAAAGGTATTTTTTTCTGAAATGTTCGTGTAAATTTGGTAAGTTTTACACAAAAAAAAAAGATTATTTCGGAAAAATATGAATGTACCAGACCCATAGCGCCGCCACTGAAACCCAGATGATCTAGAATAGCCAATGAGATATCGTAGTTAATAGTGACAAATGCCTTACTGTAATCCAACAAATAATTTGAGAACAATAAAATTAAATTAAATAATATTTCAGAATGTATAGCATCAGTTATTAAAATACCATTAAATAAAAGTCAGTTACAAATTAAATATTAGACTTAAATAAAGTTATTAAATATTACTCTTCTATTTTATTTAAAACTTGGCTATTGTGATTAGTAGGCAAATATTGTTGACAAATTTGTATTCTTTGGATTACAATTATAACAAACGTCACAAAAAAAAACTTGTAATTATTTTTGAAGATAAAAAACATTAAATAGTAAACATTGTCACACATTTCACACGAGTGTATCCCCACTTTACGGTATCTCTACCGGTCCTAGCAAAGACGTAAATCTATCGGAATTGGTAGGCTATTCCAAACTTAAATCAGAGTAACAGTTTGTAATTAAAAATAAATGTCATATATACTTATAATATTCGAGTGTATAATAATATAAGTTATGGACAAGCGAAAGTTGGCTTATTATAAAAGATCAACCAAACAAAGAAGTTCCGTAAGTACTCATTCTTTATACATTATGTTTCCCATCTATAGTATTCCTTTATCTATGACAGAATCTGTGAATAAAACCGAAGCGCTATGATCGAAAGCGAATATCGTCTAGCTCCACCTACTCACACCCCCTTGCGTCTACCCGTCCCGCGAGTAATATAAGTTGCATAAGTTTCTTTGTTGGTAAAAGCGCCTCTTAAGATACAAATTTTTCATTAACTCGTATTCATTACGTAATTTTCATACTCGTCACTAGCCATCATTAAATCTTCATTGCATGCTATACTAGGTATTGTAGTTTATATTACTTGACAGGTAAAATTTTGTATCTCAAAATCGACGCGGCGCATGTCAATTGCCAAAGCGATTCAACATCAATAAAAAAGACAAATGAGTGTGTTTAAAACCACACGGCAGAAGTGAAAACTTCATCAAGGCTCTCCCATGTAACGGTTGCCGAAAGAATCGACAAATTGAAGACGTAATAAGCGACTACAAACACCCCCGTATCCAAAATTTCACAAACATTCATCAATTTTCAAAAAACTCTTCCGTCATTTTGTTTTCTTATTTTGACTTTGGATTCGTGATCGGTGACCTCACCCACCCCCGTATCTAAAATTTCACATTCATACGTCAATTTTCAAAAAATTCTTCCGCCATTTTGTTTTTTTGACATTTTGACTTTGGATTCGTGATCGGCGATCTAAGACAGCCCCGTATCTAAAATTTCACGTTCATACGTTAATTTTCAAAAAACTCGTACGCCACTTTGTCTTTTTTTTTTGGCATTTTGACTTTAGATTCGTGATCGGCGACCTAAGACACTCCCGTACCTAAAATTTCACATTCATACGTCAATTTTCAAAAAAATTCTTCCGCCATTTTGTTTTTTTCACATTTTGACTTTGAAATTGTGATCGGCGACCCCTAAAACCCCCATATCTAAAATTTCACATCCATACATCAATTTTCAAAAAACTCATCCGCCATTTTGTTTTTTTTTTGGCGTTTTGACTTTGGATTTGTGATCGGCGACCTAAAACACCCCCGTATCTAAAATTTCACTTTCATACTTCAATTTCCCAAAAATCCTTCGGCCAGAAGAGAGAGAAATTGATTTCAGCCGGCTCCACCCACTGTGCACGTTTGCGTAATCGTTTAAAGAAAATTATTTCGTAGTAGGGGCACATAAATGTCGAAAGCAATCCTCCTTTTCCCCTTTAAGGAAATACACACGTTCTGGAATTATCGTATTTTAATTCAAATCATTATTAAAATATTAATCGACCCCTGTATAGATAAAAATATCAACGTCATGTGGGAGACCGTTATGTATTGTATGGAGATGCAATTCGCCGGACCGTAATACATTGATCGCCAGTGCACATGAGAATCTGATATTTATTTTTCGCCCGTCCGGAATACATAGATATCAGTGCACATTTAAACGGCCATTTTTCTTACCAAATCCTTCTGCAAACGACCTTTAAATTGCCAGTACCTTCGATTGCGTGCGACTGCCGACTCGAAATAAGCATACAAAAGGTCCCAAAAAGCCGGTTCCTTAAGACCCCGAGTCTTGATGAGCACTCGCAACCTTCAAAATTTCGCATTTCACGCTTAAAAGTGAATCTGTGGTGCAACTCAGTTCGCCTGTCAGTCGGACGTTTCTCGGGATTTTTTGATTGTCACGTGAATCGTCATGACGTAAGCCATTTTGCTGTTAAAACATCGAGTGCACGCTCTTCTTTTAAAGCCCATATCTTTACAACCGTTCCACTTAGGAAGAAAATCTCTCCGTCGACCGGAAATTCAATGTCGCCCGTACACCAATGCCAAAGGGCAGCTTTCAATTTCGCGTATCCAGAGAGGAGTTCTTTACACAGTTTTGCCGATTTTTGTCGAATTTTCGGTTCGTTTGGTAACCATGGCGACTGGAGCGTTACATGGCCGAGCGTGACGGCTCAATCTCGTTCAGTGCCCACAATCAACGCGCCCATAGAAGTTTACACTTCAAAAAATTTATTTACAACCATACGCGTAATGGTGGCATTTCCGGCTTTTTAAAAGTTTGGAAGTGTGACTTTGTTCACGTTTATTTACTGCCCTCATTTACTTCCCGCCTCCTATTACTGCCCTCATTTTCCAACCTCAATGTCAATCACAAAACTGTCAACTCGATATGTCAAAACCTTATCGGAATTTTTATCACAAATAATTATTAATTGTATAGTTGTAAATAAAATTAATTGTTACATTAGAATTATTGGAAGCTTGAATTCATGTAGATAGGCCGCCCTGCTATTGCTGATATTAAGAAATAATGATCTCTGGTCCTTCTCCATTCGAGCCAAGATATTTGGATTGCTACGGGAGGGCAGTTTCCCCCAGTTCAAGTGGAGTGCAGTCCTTGAAGGCTTTACTACTCAGCATTTCTTTTATAATCTATTCACCGAAAGAAACTGACGTATATTTATTTGACGTTTACTCTAGAACATCACAAATCTGATAACTCAATATGTCAAAACTTTTACCAGAATTTTTATCACAAATAAATGTATTACTTATAGTTGTAAATAAAATAGTATACAGACCTCAGTGAAAAGTTTCATTCCTGTCTCGAGATAAAGCTAGATAAAACTACTTAATCTCTCGACAGTAATGAAACACTTTCCACCTTTGTATGTAATATACTATTACTTCACACTTTTGTTATTGTTAAACGTTTATAATGGGTTCTTATTATACCACCAATTTCAGAAAATAAAAATACAGTATTTAAAGTAAAACAGTTTATTACGAAATTGGGTTTCCAAATTGAGCATTATAGAACAAAATTAGAAAAAAACAATACAGATATCTGCTTCATGCTTTGATTTCCTGTCTGCTGATTTCAAATACTGAGTTAGACACCAAATCTTCTATACAAATATGAAATTGACGTGAAATATACATGTGGTATAGAAATTGTAGGATATAGGAACAAATAAAGAGTGTCTAATAACTTTATTTCAGAAAACTTATTCCTACTCAAACTCCTACAAAAATAGGACTTCCTTTATTTTAAAGTAAGCTAAAAGCTGTTTCATACTATTACAATTTATCATGAAATAATAAAAAACATATTGGTTATTACAAAATTGTATAATTGAATTTCTTAAAACGAGATACAGGGAGTTAAATTACATTAAAGCGTTAATATTTCTGAAGCTTTTTCTTCCAGTAGATTTTCCATCGTACTGACATGTTTGCACCATTCATTTAATCTCTCAACCATGCTGGATATTTGCGTTCGATCTAGTACTCTGGGTTGTACCCATGTCATATTCACAGTATTGGCAACCTGAAAAAAATAATTATGGATGATGCTAATGACAGTTTTAAATGATTTCTGTTCACAATATTTATTAATGATAATGAAAACAGAACTGATGCAGTACATATGAAATATTTCTTTTAAAAATGACAACACATGACATTTATCCTTAAATGTTGATCAATATAATCTAAAACAAGAAGTACAACAATTTCTAGAATGTAATGAAGATAACTACAAATTAATTATATAAAATAATAGTAAATACCTGATCAATAGCTCCTTTAACAAGCCCCTGAGATAGTGCTTTCATTACCAAAAGTTCTATTTCGTTAAGTGGCAGCTTAGTCTCATTTGCGATCTCAGCAAAACTTAATTGCCGATTATGAGATGGTCTTTTGAATGTCATCTGAAATAGTCAAAGATATATATGAAAAATTTTATTTATAATATAATATGTACCTCCATAAGACATAGTAATGATATTTTCTGGCGCAAGAACAATTCTTGTGCAGATAGATCAGCAATCGAAGACCACTTGGCTTTCATGCTCTCAAACTTATTAATGTCTCCTGAATTGAATGCATACAACAAATCAACGAGCCACGAGTTGTCAGTTGACTTGAGTGTTTGTAAAACTGGATGGGCTAATAATTCTCCCAAATTATAAACGCCTTCCCCCAGTAGAGCAGCCAAGCCTAAATAAAATGCATGCTGCTGCTGGGTCTGCATTGCTAGTGATACCAATTCGATACAACCCAAATACCGAAGTGCTGTACGATAATATTGTGCATGATCACCTAATATTCTGAAAATGCACTTATAATTATCATATTTTTTAACAATTGCAAAGTTAGTACCTGTAATATTGTGATGCTAACAGGTAAAATCTTCCATGAACAGCAGTTACACCATCTGCATTATCTAGGGTTTTTTCAACTTCTTCAATTATCTTCTTGGTTGCCTCCAAATCATTTAATTCATCTAAATATATTTGACCAGAGAGTACCTTGGACAATTCAAAAAAGAACTGTGAAGACAAGATATACCTCATCAAAAAAATCAAGAATTACCTTACACAAATTTGTTGCATCTGTATTACTTTTTACTTTGGGTTGAAGTTTCTCCAAGAACACAACAGCGTCTTTCTTATTTTCAAACTGTTCGACAACATGGGCTGATATTTCCACGAGAGACAAAGGATTTATCCTGAATCATTCCAAATAAATAGGTTAATCACAAGTAGTTAGGTTATGGGAATTTCTATATAACTTACTTATTCTCGAACGTTGAAATAAAATTTGTGTATAATTGTATTAGATTATCGGCCTTTTTTAGAGATGGATCTTTTACGAAAACTAATAATTTTAACGTCAGTTGGTGCCATAACCTGTGAAGGAAGAGATATGAATGACATAAGGTTCCAATATACCCAAAAATATAAAATACTTTTTGTTGTGCAATTCTTCCATCTGACTCCATTCCGAAGCAATGTCCTTTGCACTTTCTTTTTGCTTTTTTGATAAATAATCACTTACATTCGATTGCTGAACTGTGGCTGCTGCCATTTTTAAATAATGACAAATAATTTTTCTACAGGGAATTTCGTGTGAGCATTTTATTGGCAGCAATGTTTTAGTGGAAAACATGACTTTTCAAAAAAAAATTCTTATGCATAGAATAATTCTTTGTTTGGGATGTTTGTCCAAGAATAGGAATTAAAACAAAATCTTAATTTTATTATGTTTTAATATCAATTTGATTTAATTTTAAAATGATAATTAATTACTAATAATATCGCCCTTCAAATAGCAATTCACATAACCCTTGATTATATATTTATAGAATTATTTATTAACTCAGACCATGATCTGAATTAATAATTTAAAAGAATAAACTATGAATATTAAATATAGAAATTAGAAATCAGTTAGATTTTTTTTATGAAAACCAATTTACATATCAGAGATTTTTTTATTTCCATTTACATAAAAGCTTCATTCAACTATATACTTAATTATATCCAGATTGAAAGTCTCGTAAATATGAATAGCGTTTTCACTAATTTCTACCTCTCAAATTGTAGGTGATTTGAGAATGTTTTGAATAGGGAGAATCTTATTAAAAAGTTTACTCTGTTATATTGATTGATGTAAACAATTATTAATGGGTTAATATTGTCATAGAAATCGCGCATAAAGATATGTGTCAATGTACTTCTGCAACCGTTTTATCTTATCTAAATTTCTTGCATGTTAGTGGGGCCTTATAATAATATTCATGGAAAGTTCCCCTACATATGGCAACAACGAATTTAAACGAATGTAATTTGTCACGCCACCTGTCCCAGCATACATTAACAACACTTGCTCGCCAGTGATGATGTGTATCATTTATTTAATATTTTCATAACACAAGTAAGTATTGTTTATTTATTTATTATTTTTTGCGATCCCAATATTGCTGACACGATTTTTGCATAATTTGCCTAATTTGAACGAAGACGTTATCGTTTTTAAACATGTTTCTTTACAATAGAGGTTATGTTCGCTTGTTAATCAGTGTTTTTTTCTAATGACTTGCTGTTGAATGCTCGCTTTTGTATGTCACGCTGTTAATACCTGATTTTTAATATTATTATAAGATTAACAACTAGAAAATACAAAGTTTTTCATTCATCTTTATTTCAAATTAAACATTCTGAGGGTGAATGTAAATCTATTGTCTTTGTATGTCAGAATTTCAAATCACAGTTAATCTCTTGTGTATTAACTTTAATCGTCTGGTTTATTTTCGTATTTTTAATCAGTATTGCGCTCTTATTAGTACAGCTGCAAAATAAGTATATGCAACAGTTGATGTTTCTATATTTTATGCCTTGTTATAGAGAACAAAGAAACACATGCAAAACCTAATTTAGCATGGACTGATGGTTGAGCTTTGTCTAAGTACAGAATAAAAGCAAATTGTAAATATCCTTAAATTGCATTAATCGTGCTATTTGTGGCATGAGTATTAAGGATTATGGCAGGCAAGCGTGTTCGAACGAGGACTTCTCAAAACACAGTACCCATCTCGAATATATCTAACCATCCAGTAGCTACTAACAACTGTGTGGGGGGCAGAACAAAAACATTTGACGATCTGCAGTCCCTCACGAAAGAACAGTTAAAAGTTGAATGCAGAAAACGAGGTCAAAAAACAACAGGCACCAAGAATGAACTGGTACGATTGCATGATGTTTGTACCTTGTTTTGGCTTGATTGGTTTGTTTTCTTTTAAGCCCTGAAATACAACTGTGGTTTTATAGTTTTCCTAGAAACTCCCATATTCATAATTTTGTTCATGGTGTTTTAGTTTTATTGAAAGTTGTTATAGTTGACCTACATGGTATAGCATTGAAATCCCATTTTATCTACTTTTACTGTTCCTATTTCTTTCGGTTTTACGTCATTCGTGTAATTTATTTAATATAACTGTATTGTTTTAATGTACCTTGAATATTACACATAAAGTTGGTAATATTTATTTTGTTTACGTTTTATTTAATATTTCGTTATGCCACGCTCGCTTTATTCAAGGTAAATAGATCGTGTTAATTGTTTTTTTGTTAGTATTTTTATAAGCTGTTGTATTAAATCTCTGGCAATTTACGTTATGTAATAATTTATTGTGTTTTGTGTGAGTATTGCATTAAATGGTTTCAGTAAGTATACATCAGATGTTTTATATACTTTTTTTTCAATAATAATACTCGAAATGTATATATTTTTAATGTACCAGCTTTTCAATAATTAAAAAGGCGACAGACACTAGCAGTTGCCAAATTTACTTGCGCAACTCGAGACTAAATTGGCTTTTCATAATTAATAATAGTATAATTCAGAATTTAGAAGCTAATACTCGTTGTATGCCAAAAAAAAATGCCTTGGTACTAAATTTTGTTTCTCCTTAGTCTCCAATACATTACTTCAAAAAAAGCGTTATTATTTTCTACTTTCAGCAAAATTTAAGGAAATATACAATTTCTTGTCGGGATATCAAAACCAATTAAGAAAATTATTTACTTTTTTTATATAGTATAGTGGCTTGCTTAACTTACACTGCCTTAGTCCAACTCTCCCTTTCTAAACAGTGATCTTTATTTAAAACTTATAAAAACACACAAACGACCTCTTCTGTCTGTTTGAGAAGTGCTAATCGTTACTACGCATTGCGCAGAAATATTCATGTTGTTAAATCGGCAACTTGTAAACGTCTTCCTTCATTTGTTCTACCGCCAGAGCCGTTCCTAAATATTTAAATTACAAGTTGAATCATTTTATAATCAAATGATCATCTTTACGTGCAACTATAATATTGCCAATATGATGAAATAATCTGTAAAGCTTGATTTATAAACTTGACGTTGCCGTTGCAGTTGACGTTCGCAGTTGCCGTTCCCTTAAAGTTGAATACGTGGAAAGCTACAGATCCATTTATAAACTTCGTTGCCGTTGCAGTTGGACGTTGAGCTGTCGTTCGCTTGACGTTGGAGTCCGTTGGTACATAACCAACTTTTATGTTTTGTCGTTGCCGTTTGCTGACGTCAAACGGTTAGCCAATCAAACAGCAGATAACATGCACTCGATCGGTAAGTATGCACGCTCTGTACTAGTCGACGTAGCTGACGTTTCCATTCGCAGTTTGAACGAATGGAAAGTTTATAAATGCTATTTCCGAAAGAAATCAACAGAACGAACGGCAACTGCTAGCATCAACTGTATCGACAACGGCAACGTCAAGTTTATAAATCAAGCTTAATTTCGAATTCATATTCAGTTAAAGTTAATTAATTTATGTCGGCAATTTTCAAAATCACTGGTAAAAAAAACTTTAAACTGCGCTTATGGAATTCTAATGTCATATTTGGCATTAATTTGAATTCAAGCAGGGGTGGAAATTGTAAAACGTAAAAATCACTAAAATGTAAATAGCGGCGGCGTAAATCAGTTACAAACACATTATTTAGTAATTGATATAACGACAATCTTTCTTAAAATGCTCAGAACAAAGTCTAATGTGTTCATTTGAAACCCAATTTGACTATGTATTGTCTTTATCCACAGATTCATTCTAATGGGCTCTTTGGGTATCCTGTAATCAACAATTTTCAATGTTAAAATAAAAGATTTGTATTATATAACTTTACTCTTCTCTGTGTCCAATTTCCTTGCTGCTCTGATTGGTAAAATGAAAAACGACGCATCTAATCATTTTAATCCAAAATAGTAAATGAAACAGTTTTTAATTCTTAACCTAATACACTACTTCTAACCTTAACCTAATTAACCAGAAAATGATATTATTGAAGTAGGAAGTCTAAAATCTATAGCAAACAAATAAGCCAGCTACAATGGCATAATATGTAAACTACCTCTCGTGGCTTCACGTTTTACCCTCTCTTCTATCCTTGATTAGTACACCAACAATATATAAATAAAAAAGAGCTAACAATGATAAGATAAAGTGTATAATCTATTTCAATGCAGGTACCTTAATTTATTTTTGCATTTTAAGTTTTGTAATTTTTTATCCAGTCATAAATCTAGTTACGGCTCATTTCACATTGCTTCTTCAATGACTGAAACTATTCACATTGTTTTTGAATGGCTTAATTAATTGTAATGAACAATAGTATGTTTATCGAATTATTCGGTTTTTTTAAACTGCTCTTGAAATAAATAAGGTTAAAACAAAACTCGTCCACTAATAAAAAATTGTAAATGTACTAATAATAGTCAGAATAAGAAAAAACTGCAAATAGGTAAAAACTTCACTTTTTAGCTTAATATTTAACGATGGTAAAGGAAAAACATTTTATAAAACATTGAGACGCTTTATTGAAATTTTATTAATTTTGAGTTACTACGTTTTACGATTGTACGGCAGTACCTACT
Source organism: Amphimallon solstitiale (assembly GCA_963170755.1). Classification (NCBI taxonomy): domain Eukaryota; kingdom Metazoa; phylum Arthropoda; class Insecta; order Coleoptera; family Scarabaeidae; genus Amphimallon; species Amphimallon solstitiale. Next base: position 104,020,221 of record OY720677.1, on the reverse strand, counting down.
ATACCAGAGAATAACGACCAACGAGAAGCGACAGTATTGTTGGATTTTTTGATGTTTCGTGTACTACTTTGGCCTCGTCGTAGTTGAATGATAAAGAACCACCAAATAAGCTCAGAAAACGTATTTATATTTACACTGAAAGATGAGCCGGTAATGCTGCTTCTATAATAGGCAAATGTTAAAACGCACAAAATAAATTGTTGTAATAATTTTAAATTTTCACCAGTTAAAGTGATAAAACGTACTATATTTCGACACTTAAAAGGTATCTTCTGTGTACTTCTTAATATATACGAATGATAGAGGTATTGTAATCGTTTTTTAAACTCGTAAAAAGTAGTTGTGTCAAAAAGCAATAAACATCACACAAAAATTTAAAATATATATTTATTTGTTTATGAAATATATTAGGTGATATCTTTCAAATTATGTGGCGTTCTTCTATAGATTATCTGAAACTCTTATTAGTGTTAATTACACCTTATTTAATAAAACCAATATCATCTATCACATAAATATGCGTTACTTGCAAATACAAATGATCGAAACAGCGTTTTGCTTCTGCTGTAAAATCTACAGAATGCTAGAATATTGTTGCGTTTTCGGGTTCGAAATGAAAAACTCGTGCAAATGTTTTAAAACTGTATATTTACACACTTAAAACTAATCACAATATAAAAATATAAAATAAATATATCGCACTTAAAACTACTACTAGTAAATTAACACACGTATTTATTTCTATCAGTAGGTACTATTTATATCTGTAATATTTATGTATTTATTGCACTATAATAAAAACTGCACCGCTCACTTATTTATGTTTATTTAACCGTACGAAAACTATTCAGTGAATTACTATTGAAGGAATGAATGTTTATCCCACCGCCGGCATTTATATGTGCAGCGACAAAACTCTAGAAACCTCTCGCTTCATTCTAGATAGGTCGAGAGACTGTCTGTCGCCTATGCCGTGGATGATTTATTGCTTATTTACGGTGCGTCGCGCCAATGTTTACTTTTCTGTGGGCTTGTTTCGTTACATTGCCCCCTTCTTAAAAACTGCGTTTCGTCCCGAAACACACTATTCCATGTTCTTGTTGTTGGCGGATGACGGAATCGACATTGGGACCCACGGGTGCACCCAGCTGTCTTGTAGAAATGGCAATCTACCGTCTTAGGTTGTATAACGGGCTGATTGGGCCGATAGCTGCATATGACTATTTCCATACCAGTATGCCGAAACACCACCTCCAACATGTTTCTTACGATTCTCCATTCCAATCGGTCTAATCCGCAGCCCAGTTTCGGAATTGCCAGCCTCTTTATGTTTTGTTTGAGTGCACGTCCTCGTAAATCAACAAGGGATTCCCACAATGCATGATAGGTCGGCCTTTCGTTGCAGACTTCCTTTGTGACCAGGTAAAAGATAGATCGTCCATCACGTTTTATCTCCAGAGTGTTACCAACTCTTGGCTTTTGTTGGATCAGTTCACTGACTCCGCCATATCTCTTCTTGAATTCCACGGCAATCCCTCTACGCATACATAGGTCCTGGGCCACACAGTGAGCGAAGGCATAATCACAGGGTACCGTAAAAAGATCCTTTGCTTCTCCGTGGTAATTCCAAAACGTGCCTTCCTGGTACCAGAATATTCTTTCATGAAATTCCCATAAGTCGGTTCTCTATGTTTTCTGGTAATTTGTCGCACATCCGTTACTTCGCCGTTGTTACGTCCATGGTATGGGACCATTCGGTTGAAATGCACCACCCTTGACTTACTATTTGGGGCCCGTTGCTGGCGGCACAAGTTACACATTTTTGGCACCATTCCTTTACATCTCGTGTGCAATTCACCCAATAAAATCGTTGGCGCACTTTCTCGAGTGTGTTGTGTACGCCGCACTGTTCTCCGGATCTGACATTGTGGAGCTGTTGCAGTACATAAGGTATCCTTTTCTTAGGGATGACCACCTGTATCCTTTGCCCTTCTCCATCTGGGTTCTCCACAACACGCTTGAGTAGACCATTCTCCACCTTCAGAGAGTCCCATTGAGCCCAGTAGGATTTCAGTCCCTGTGAACTAGAAGCTACTTCTTGCCACGCCGGTCTATGACCAGTACCTTTCCAAACCATCAAGGAACCAAGGTCTTCATCAGCTTCCTGATCGATCTTCAAATTGTCAGGTCGCCACTGATCGTCAACTACGGTAGTTCTAAGTGTGTTGGCCGATTTTTCTTCTACCCGGTCTTCTAGACATACTTTCCTTGAAAGAGTATCACCGTTTTGGTTTTTAAGAGATGCAATTCGCGCTATTGCTTTTGAGGCTCTACGATACTGGGTCGACGATTGCCTCCGCTCTCTTCTCTTTAGTTTTTCCTGCTGCTCCGCTATGGGTTTCTTAGGCTCCTTCTTGCATTTACTGCGAACATGGCCCATTTCACCACAATTCCAGCATCGGAGCGTTCTTTTCTTAGGCTGCACCTGATTCATTAATCGTCGGACTACTTGTTCTAAGGATTCTTCGGCTTCTGGTAGATCTCTGACAGAACATACTCTTGTCGGGTTTCGAGAGGCCATCTTTGCGGTTTCGAACTCCAGGCTATGTGCCAAAGCATCAATTAGGGTTTTTGGTCTTGCTAGCCTCAGTGCTTGCTGTGTATCGCCATCTCGAAGACCATCTATGAATGTCTGCACAGCCAACTGTTCCGAGAAGCTATCTGGAGCCGTTAGATATGTCAGACGAACCAAACGGGCGATATCCGCTTCGAATTCTTGGAGGCTTTCACCCTTTTTCTGCAGACGATTCTTCAATTGTATGTGATAAACCTGCTCCAGGTGTGCATGCCCATACCTCATCTCCAGACGCTTGATCAATTGAGGATAGTCTTGACACTCTTCCGGAAGTAAGGTCTGCAGAACATCACTGGCCTCTCCTCTTAATGACACAATCAGAGCAGTAGCCTTCTCCGGGAATGTCTATCCATTTGCTCCTGCAGCGGCTTCGAATTGTTTCAGATGCGTCATCCATGACGTCTTTCCATCGAAGGTAGGGGGTTTTACCTTTGCCTTTACTGTTCGGCAGATCTCCAGGCTTTCGCTTGAGGTGTCATGGGGACTGCAGTCGTTCATCGCTGGCAATCGAAGCTGAACTTTAAATTCGTCCCTCAATTTCTGTTCTACGGCTTCGGTAGCCTCAGAAAATTCCTGTCTCATATTCGATGAATTCTTTTGAATGTCTGTAATTTAATTTTTTAAAGCTTTTGAATTATCTGCTATTTCATTTTTTAAAGTTTTTTCCAAAATCTTTGAATTGTTTAACATCTCATCTTTTAGAGTCTCCATAGTAGTCTCGAAATGTTTTGAATTATTTGCAATTTCATCTTTTAGAGTCCCCATAGTAGCCTCGAAATGTTTTGAATTATTTGCAATTTTATTTTTTAAAGTCTCCATTATTAAGCTTGGATCAGCCTGTATTTGAAACAAATATTTTTCGGGATCCTTACCTTCATTTATTAAAATGTCACGGAACCGGTCCTGGAGAATTATTTTTTTCCCAGACGTATCTGCGTCCCTTTCTTCTAATTCTGCCTTTAACTCTGTGACCTTTAATTCTTCCAAACGTTTGGTAACCATTTTTTTTTCTTTTGCACTTATTCACCCTAAACACCTAACACCAAATTGTTGCGTTTTCGGGTTCGACATGAACAACTAGTGCAATTTTTTAAAAACTGTCTATATAGCCAACTGTTCTGTAAGTACCGCACGACTACTGAATGAATTAATGCTTATCCCACCGGCGCGCGGCGGCATTTATATGTGCAGCGACAAAACTCTAGAAACCTCTCGCTTCATTCTCGATTAATCGAGAGACTGTCTGTCGCCTATGCCGTGGATGATTATTGCTTACTTACGGTGCGTCGCGCCAATGTTTACTTTTCTGTGGGCTTGTTTCGTTACAATATATAAGCTTATCTGAACAAAACCTGTGTATATAAAAATGTTGAGTTTGGTCTTAGCCTCTCTTTCACTTATTTTTAATTTTAATTAAGAGAATGCAATATTATCATTCTTACGAACATCTCGCCTAGCGAGACGATCGCGCAGACACCCACGCTTGCCCGCCCATCGACGAAACAGGGACACGTCCTTGTCGCTGCTCGTTGATCGTTGTTCTCAGGTTATATCGACATAATAGAGAATCTGTTTAAGCTATGAATATAAAGGGCTTTATACTTTAGTCCGATACTCCCTTGCGAAAGACGATGTATAAATTAAAATATTTTTTAAACGTGACCCAGAGCATTATTAAGTATTGAAGTATTTGATTAAGAGTCCGGACCTGTTGATCGGTTTCGCATTTATAACTGGTAACGTACAAATTGGAAATTACTTTATAATCAGAACGTATTTTTCCCTTGCAGTTACAAAGACTGGGACACAAAATGTCCACAACGAAAAGAAATACGAATACCTCAAATGGAAGTGCCACCATTGAAAGTACAGATGATCAGTCATCATACACAGACAGCACCGGCACATCACATATATGTAAAGAATTAGAGAGAGCTGAAAGAGAAAGCATAGTTCTCTGGAAGAAGCCCTTTCTAACATTAGAATATTTTAGCAAAGAAGTATTCGAACTCTCGTGTACATACGGTTACAAGTATGGACAGGAACGCCTATTTTCTATTCCATTAATATCGCTAATGACTTATTTCTTTTAGGATTGTAGAATATAGGAAATTAGTCATTTTAATTCTCGGTCTAGGATTAACTTTCGCCCTCACGTTGAAAATAGAAGGTCCGCATCAAAATTACATCCAGCAGTCATACAAGAAATTACTGTGGTGCCTGTACTGGACCGGTCTGGGGATTCTGTCGTCCGTAGGATTAGGCACCGGTTTACACACGTTCCTCTTATATTTAGGACCGCACATAGCCCAAGTTACGTTAGCCGCGTACGAATGTAACTCGCTGAATTTCCCGGAACCGCCGTATCCAGATGAGTATGCGAAATATTGCAATTTTATAAATTGAAAAACGTCTAAATTTACGTTAATCCGCAGGATAATGTGTCCGACGAGCACCAGCCGTTCAATGTCTGTAACGATATTGGCGATCATGTCGAAAGTGAGGTTGGAATCGATGTGTTGGGGTGCGGGGACCGCGTTAGGAGAACTACCGCCGTATTTCATGGCCAGAGCGGCGAGAATGTCTGGGTAAGGTAAACATTAAAATGCGAATCTTTTTTTTAATTTTTCTATGCTACCGCTTTTATTAAGCTCACTTTCTAATATTACAATGTTGTAAAACTGATGGTGGGATTCTTGCCGAAATCTATAAGCTCCGTAATCTAGTAATTACAAATTTATAAAAATACAGTCCGCCCATAGTACAAATATACACTGTGTATCAGTCAAATGGAATAAATACGAAAATAAATAAATGGGGGCGTGTTCGAAGAAACGCTCGGACACTTGGTATTTTCAGTTGTACATTTTTTTCAACAGAAACTGTTTATACATGCTGTGTCATGGAACAGTGGCCAATACCAAATTTCTTATTTTAAATGCAACACCCTGTATATTATTCAATTTTTGAATTCTTCAGAAAATTCTAGGCATATTTTCCTATACCTATTTTCAAGAGTTTCGGAAATATTATGTGTTTTCAGATTTATTGCAAAAATTAACATTGAAGACAGAAAATTATTTGATTACAGAAATTCGCTACAACACACTCAAAAACTAATAAGTATCTGTTTATTTCTTGATAATGTAAAAACACAAAAAAAACCAAAAATGTCAATGTAGGAGAAATGAAAACTACGAAAGTTAGTGTTGAGCACTTGTGAATATTAAATAATTTAATTAAATGAAAACACCTCGTTTCACAAAAATTATGTTTTTTTAAACACTAGATGTACATTTCATTTGCCATGCAAATATCATCAGTATAACCCTGTCTGAGAATAAGAAGGAGTGATTCAAATATCCCGCCAAAACGTGGAACACATAGCTTAAAATTTAGTAGACAGTTTGATATGACATCATGACAATTGAGGTTAGAAGAACTGTATTAATTCTAACTAAGGATTTAGCTATTTTGTGTTTCATTTAGTACTTTCGTTAAAATAGATGGATGTGCCGCTTTTCATTCTACCAGTCGAAGCAGCAATGCGAGTGCACGGCAATTGGAAACAGGAGAGTAAAGTTATAAATACAAGTAGGTGCATACATCTATAATTTGATGAATACAAATCTCTTAACATTCAAATCTCTTCATTCTAGTTTTGCAAAAAAAATTAGAAGAATCTATGGATAAAAATATAGGCCCAATTTACAAATGAAAGCATAGACTTTGTTCTGAGCGTTTTGAGGAGGATTGCAGTTATAAATATATAATTACTGCACATTTTAGTGAATGTGCTATATCAACATGAAAATTGTGAATCAAGTCTATTTATTATTAAATATTTGTATCAGAGAGCAAGAATGAATCAAACCTTTTATCTTTTATCAAAATGTCCTTAAGAACTTGCAGAAAAGGTTTTGCTTATTAGTTTCTGTTTTAAATATCAATAAAGAACTTACAGATAAATCATTCGTATTACTGCAACAAACCTTGAGGAGGTAAATTCAAGCAACTTGTCTTGGAAATGTGAATCTTACATACAACAGTAATAAATGGAAAAATTTACATCGGCTGAAGTTGTTTACACGAACTGCAAAGATAATTACATATACCTACACATTACTAATTATTATTACCTATTAAAATTTATTTGTTATGAATATATATAAAGTATAACAAATATTTATTTCTACTATATATTGGAAATTAACAATAATTTAGTGTTCACATCATGTTAAAAAGATTAAAAATTTACATGGTCGGTACAATTTTTCCAAATACTTATTGTAACATTTGTAATTGCTTCTGTCGAAAGTTCTCATATAAGTGATATTCTGAAAGAGGATTTTTTTGAAGCAACTTCATCTTATGTATCAATTCAGATCCTATATGAAGTATTCTTAATCGCCTATCTTTATCGATATGGCTATTTAATCCTACAGGTTTTCAACAAAGCTTGTCGTGCACTCATTATACTTGTGGCAATCCAAACTTTTTTCCATATTCTCCACCAGATATTTTCACCTTTTTCTATTAGTACAGGATTCTTTACGTTTGACATATCTGAAATATAACATGTATATGAACAAGTGGTAATATAATTAGTATTTAATTTAATTAACTCTTACTTGAAATTAATGAGTCAATTCTAGAATATGTGTGAGTTGTCCAGTTCATTTATGGTATGAACTCATCTATAGTTATTTTTGCAATGATATTAATTGTTGAATGTCTGATTTTTGCACTGACGTACAGTATTTTTGACAGATTCATCAAATTCAATGTTTCAAATGCATGATCACTTGTTCCTTAGGTCTTAAGCCGTCTGATCAACGCATGCTCATGTTGTACATACATGAAAGTATGGATTTTATTTAATAACACAATAAAGTATAATAAACCAAAGTAAAAATGTAAGAGACTAGGTTATGACTTGGGTATAAACATAAAATGACGTTCTGTCAAACTTATTTTCCCATGTTAAACTTGCCTACGCAAGAACCAATGAAATACTTTAAAAACATACGCAATTTTGGCGCGATATTTGAATCACTCCTTCTTATTCTGAGACAAGGTATAGTCTAAATTTATTACAATTTTCACACAAATATATATCTACAAACTTCTAATAGTACCTATAAAGACATTAAATTACAGTTATTATTTTTCACAGAATGACATTAAACATAACAGTACATTATAAACTTAACTATGTGGGAAATTTACGAATTACCTAGCTCCGGAATGAATTCCAAGAAACTGTTATTGAGTGGTGACAAGTCATTATTAAGCAATTTATTCTTATATTTCTTCATAAAAAACTTTTCCCACATATCTAGATTTTTCATCGAGTTTTTTTTACTAATTTTACATCATCTATTGTAAATTTATGGCCTGTGTCTACAAAATGAAGTGCTAAAGCTGATTTATCTACGTTAGATTTTTTAAATGATATAAATGTTCCTCTGCTCTTTTTAATGCTTTCTTTTTGTCTGTCCGATATACAAATTATTGCATTTGTTACAACTGATTTTGTAAATACCAGAGTATAATAAAGGTTCTGTCTTTTCGATTTTTGTATGTAGTAAGCTTTTAATATTTCTATGATTTACAAACGAGGGGGTTAAAACAAATCTTTTACACAAGTTGGTGACTTGGTTATCCCAAATTTTATTGAAAGTGAATTTACAATATTTTTTATGTTCTATGTTTATTGAATTTAGGGTAGTCTTATTACTAATTAATCTTTTCTTCTCTAGTTTAAATTTTATTCTATTATAACCATTTTTTAACGCTACTCTGTATACATATATATGCTAGCTCTTTTTTATAGTTTGTTTCTGAGAGTGGTGTGTTATTCAGTCTATTGAGAAGGAAATAAAAAGTAGCTTGTTTATGTCTAAATGAAGTGTACGACAACTCATGAATATAATTGTTAGTGTGTGTGGGTTTTCTGTATATATCAAATTGAAAAGCATTATCTTTTATTGATATGAGTAAATCTAGAAATGGTAGGGTATGTTCAGTTTCCAATTCATAAGTAACCTTTATTAACGGATGTTGATTGTTAATGTAATTGATGAACTTCTCTATCTCAAAATCATTTGGAATAACCGCAAAAATGTCGTCTATATATCTTACCCAACATTTTGGAAACAAAGGCCCCTCATTTTTATATGATTTTCCAGATAATTAAGAAAGACATTCGCAAGAAAAGGTGATAGAGGATTACCCATGGCTGTTCCGAATGTTTGTTTGTAGAACTGATTATTAAAGGTAAAAATATTATGATCCATACACAACTTAGTGAGTCTAACAAATTCTGTAATCTCTTCATCTTTCACTTTGTTGTAAAGTAGAAAAGATTTCAGATTCTCCAAAGTTACTTCAATAGGCACACTAGGAAAAAGAGAGGTTACATCAAATGAAATTAATTTATCCCACATACATAAATTGGCAAAATGGCTAGTACATAAATTCAGTAAGTTCAAATTTGAAAATGACCTCTCTGTTAAGAACACGAAAGAACTAGTATCAAAATTAGAAAATTTCAAAATTTCACCTGGGGATAAATTAATTTCATTTGATGTAACCTCTCTTTTTCCTAGTGTGCCTATTGAAGTAACTTTGGAGAATCTGAAATCTTTTCTGCTTTACAACAAAGTGAAAGATGAAGAGATTACAGAATTTGTTAGACTCACTAAGTTGTGTATGGATCATAATATTTTTACCTTTAATAATCAGTTCTGCAAACAAACATTCGGAACAGCCATGGGTAATCCTCTATCACCTTTTCTTGCGAATGCCTTTCTTAATTATCTGGAAAATCATATAAAAATGAGGGGCCTTTGTTTCCAAAATGTTGGGTAAGATATGTAGACGACATTTTTGCGGTTATTCCAAATGATTTTGAGATAGATAAGTTCATCAATTACATTAACAATCAACATCCGTCAATAAAGTTTACTTATGAATTGGAAACTGAACACACCCTACCATTTCTAGATTTACTCATATCAATAATAGATAATGTTTTTCAATTTGATATATACAGAAAACCCACACACACTAACAATTATATTCATGAGTTGTCGTACACTTCATTTAGACATAAACAAGCTACTTTTTATTTCCTTCTCAATAGACTCAATAACACACCACTCTCAGAAACAAACTATAAAAAAGAGCTAGCATATACAGTATGTCCACGGATCGAGTTCCAAAGAGGAAAAACTTTTTTATTTTGCATTTTACAAGAAAAATGTATTCTTGATAAAAGTTTTTGCATGTCTCGAAACGGCCAAGTCAGTTTTAACCTTTTCAAAATTTCTTTTAGTTTAAGATAAAAATCGAAAAATTGGTCGTTTTATTTGAAAATTTTTTCATAAACTCAAAAACAAAAATGATATAACTAATAACTATTTTACTCAATCCATTCACCGCCCTTTTCAACGCACAATTCTAGCCGTCGGCGCAATTCTCTATAACTTCTTCGAATTTCTTCGAGAGTTAAAGACGTCACAGCGTCTCTAATCCTCTCCTTTAAATCTTCTACGTTCGGAGGAAGATTATTTGCATAAACTATTTGCTACAAACGACCCCAAAGATAAAAATCAGCCATCGTTAAATCAGGGCTCCTTGGTGGCCATATCACGGGACCATTTCGACCTATCCAATTCTGTCCAAATTGCTGATTTAACCATTCAACAACAATCCTAGCATAATGAGCCGGACAACCATCTTGTTGGAAATAACACCTTGCGAGGTAATTAATCGGTAGATCGTCCAAACGTTCATCAACAAAATTTTGCAGCATATCCAAGTACGTATGCTGATTGACAGTATTATCAAAAAAATATGGTCCAATGATACCATGGTAAGAAATTGCACACCACACATTAACTTTTGCCGAATATTGTCGATTGTGAGGCATGCGAAAATTCGGATTGTAATCGCTCCAATATCTCACATGTTGAGATGCAACAGTACCATTAGTAGAAAACGTGGCCTCATCAGAAAAAATAATATTTCGGTAAAAGTATTGATTATCCATAATTTGAGCGCCCATCCACAGACAAAAATACAAACGTTTCTCAGGATCTCCGGGTTCTAATGCATGATTAAAAATGGGCTTGAGGGATGGAACTTCCTTTGTTTCAAAATCTTTTGAATGAGCGATTTACTAATTCCCAGATGGACTGATCTGCGCCGCAAAGAAAGTTTGGGATAGTTCCGTACTGAATCCATTACAAGAAGAGTGGCGGCGTCGTCATCATTGCGTGCTATATTTTTTTTCTTTACATCCAGTATGGAACCAGTGGATAGGAATTTTTTGACCAATGCTCGTGCACCTCTATTTGAGATGTAAATATCCGGAAACTTTTGATTAAATTCTTCGACAACTAGACGGATCGCTTTATTACCTTTGCCATAGCATTGAATTAGGTAAATTCGTTGGTCTTTTGACAACATTTTCAACTATTATGCACAGACTAAACAATCCAGACCGGCAACTTAATCCTAGATTTTATCCAGAGTACTCATCCTTGTTTAGCAAACGTAAATTTGAATACTCTACCATCTCTGTCAAATTCAGTGAACTTGGAGATGAGATGGCGCTAGCGTCAATTGAAATGTTTGTTATGCTGTGGTTATATGTCATTCAAAACTACATTTCAAATTTGACACGTTTGACATATTTTTACAATCCTTTCTCGTACATCGTATTAATTATATGTTGATACAAATAACCAGTCCAAGTGTTTAGTGTGCGGGTTTGGACAGGATGAAGTTAACAAAAAGCATAGGTTTAAGATAAGATTGGCATTTCCTTTGTTTAAGAAGCGCATTTTTGACATGCTCTTTGCCTTGCAGGTTTGAAACCTTTCCATTTATGTATTAGTATTATTATTACCATGCTGAATTTGTTCCTTTTGGTACATATTAGTGTTTTTATTTGTCATATTACACAAGATTTGTATTATTATTATTGTCTTCTCATTATTGGTTGTGTAATTTAATTTTATTATATTTTATTGTATAAGTATATGTATCAATAAAAACTATTATTATTATATCCCTATGTTTTCCTTGACAGTTTTCACTTACTAGATTATTATATTTCTCTTAATCTTATATAGAGTAGTAGTTTATTGTGTCTAATAGGTCACCGTAAGAGGGATGTTATAATACATGTAAGTAAAAGATTAATATTTATATTTCGTATCACATATTTAATATGTAACACCACAAAATTACACATAAGGTGCTCAAACTATGGCTATAATTGTTACTGTAACTAATATTTATTACCATAGTTTTAGTAACTTTTGTGTATGTTTTTGTTACATAAATAACGTATTTAAGAAGCGTATTCTAAAAACAAACTCATTTCAAATTTCGCGCCAATATGCTGCTAGCGCCATCTTCGTACCAAGTTCACTGATGTGTGACAAGGATAGAAGATCTTGGATATTTTTTTTTCAAGTAGTTGCCGGTCTGGGTTGTTTAGTCTGTGTATTATGGTTGATTTTTCTAACTGACAGTTAATTAGATAATTAAATATGGATAATTACCATGACAACGCAACTTAATTTCTGGGACTTTAAAAAATTTTCAAATAAAACGACCAATTTTTCGATTTTTATCTTAAAGTAAAAGAAATTTTGAAAAGGTTAAAACTGACTTGGCCGTTTCGAGACATGCAAAAACTTTTATCAAGAATACATTTTTCTTGTAAAATGCAAAATAAAAAAGTTTTTCCTCTTTGGAACTCGATCCGTGGACATACTGTATATACAGAGTAGCGTTAGAAAATGGTTACAATAGAAACATAGTAGATAGAATAAAATTTAAACTAGAGAAGAAAAGATTAATTAGTAATAAGACTACCCTAAATTCAATAAACATAGAACATAAAAAATATTGTAAATTCACTTTCAATAAAATTTGGGATAACCAAGTCACCAACTTGTGTAAAAGATTTGTTTTAACCCCCTCATTTGTAAATCATAGAAATATTAAAAGCTTACTACATACAAAAATCGAAAAGACAGAACCTTTATTATACTCTGGTATTTACAAAATCAGTTGTAACAAATGCAATAATTTGTATATCGGACAGACAAAAAGAAATGCATTAAAAAGAGCAGAGCAACATTTATATCATTTAAAAAATCTAACGTAGATAAATCAGCTTTAGCACTTCATTTTGTAGACACAGGCCATAAATTTACAATAGATGATGTAAAATTAGTAAAAAGAACTCGATGTAAAAATCTAGATATGTGGGAAAAGTTTTTTATGAAGAAATATAAGAATAAATTACTTAATAATGACTTGTCACCACTCAATAACAGTTTCTTGGAATTCATTCCGGAGCTAGGCAATTCGTAAATTTCCCTCATAGTTAGGTTTATAATGTACTGTTATGTTTAATGTCATTCTGTGAAAAATAATAACTGTAATTTAATGTCTTTATAGGTACTATTAGAAGTTTGTAGATATATATTTGTGTGAAAATTGTAATAAATTTAGACTACTGATGATATTTGCATGGCAAATGAAATGTATATCTAGTGTTTAATAAAACATAATTTTTGTGAAACGAGGTGTTTTCATTTAATTAAATTAATGTAGGAGATATTCAATATACTCGCCGCGAACGTCTTGGCAACAGAGGTTACTCAAAATCTCAGGCGGGACCGATCTACTCGCAAGCGTTACGCGTCTTCTTAAGTCAACTAAGTCGCGGGGTTTAGTTTTGTATACAATGCTTTTGACATATCCCCATAAGAAAAAGTCTAGTGACGTCAGATCAGGCCATTCAATCGATGCTCGCCTCCCTATCCATTGATTTGTAAATATTGAGTTAGGATAGTGCCGGACATTGATTTGGTAATGGGGCGGTGCTCCATCTTGCTGAAACCATATCATATTCGCAGAAACTTGTGGGTTTGCTGGATCAGGATATAGTCAAAGTGAGCACAAAATTAGTTTGGATTAGTGCTAAATAATTATCGCCATTCAAATTGCCATCAATGAAAAAGAGACCTATGATATGATCTCCAACAATTCCTGGCCAAACATTAACCTTTACAGGGTATTGCGTATGCTCTTCTCTCATCCAGTGAGGATTTTCCCTCGACCAATAGCGGCAATTTTGACGATTAGCCTGACCGTGAAGTGTCATCAGAAAACAAAACATGTTCTAATTGGATCACATTGTTTTCTAACATTGCCATCATTTGTTCACAAAAATACGTTCTCCTATCAAAATCGTCTTCCATGCGCTCCTGAGTTGGTATCATTTTATAGGGATGCATTTTATTTTCTTTTAATGTTCGAATAATCGATGAATGGCTAACATCGAACATTGTGGCTGCTTGTCGGCTAGAAGTACAGTACAATCGCGATAGTGTGAACACAAAAATACAGTGAGTCGTTCAAACTAACGGGGGTGTTTATAGAAACGAGGGTGTAATTAAACAAATTAACTTTATTACTTAAACTTAAATGGATTATACATGAACATCCCTAAGATGTAAAAAAATCTGTTATTTTTTTCTGAACATTATTTTGAGCAATTTTAGCCATAACTGCTTTTTCTTGAATTGCTTTCAAAGTGATGATGTCACTCATATATATGGAATTTTGATTGGACCATTCTACAGCTACATTAAATGCTTTAATTGCATCGGAATGGCAAATTTTTCGTTCAATGGACTCAGTTTCATCCTCATCTGAAGAAGACATTTCCACAACATCTGCCGCCTCACCCTTGTCCAAATCTTCCACATCTGCAGTAGTGTAGTCAGCCTAAAATGTGCAGTTTTGATTATGCTATTGAGTTCTAAAACCACTTATGCATTAACTTACTGGAGCAAGTTCCTGTAGTAAATTTATTGTATCCCTAATAGCATCAGGAACCAAAGTTTTTTCACATCTTAATTTTTCCCGTAATGTACTTAATGGAATGTTATCTTCGTCTGCATCCTCATTATGTTCATTAAAATCTGGCAGGATATTTCTCCAACACTTTTCGATTATTGTTGAGCTAAGTTTTTCCCACGCCGTAGCTAAGTGTATTATTGCATCTTTTAGTGAAATCTTACCGAGTGCTGCAGCTATTCCTTCTTCCGTTGATACAACAGAACTCAGCAAACTGTTTCTATAGTATAGTTTGGTGAGCCTTAACTTATTTTGGTCCATGGGTTGGATCAAAGATGTAACATTAGGAGGTAAGAATTTTACAAAAATCATCCCATCTTTAGTCCTCAGTTCTGTTGCTGATGGATGGGGCGGGGCATTATCCACAAGGAGAATTGCTTTCTGAGGTAACTGCTGATTACGCAGAAAACATCTTACCTACGAATTAATAATTTTGAAATAATCAGGCGTATGAAACACACCGTAGATAATTTTAACTCTCACCTCAGGTACAAAATGTCGAAAAAACCATTCCTTAAAGAGTTCCACGCGTTTTTAGTGTTTTTGTACAGCAATGGATTGTTAAAATTCTTAAAACACCTTGGATTTTTTGATTTCCCTATCACTAGGGGTTTCAACTTATGTACTCCTGAAGCATTTACACAACCCATAAACGTCAGTCGTTGCTTAAAAATTTTTAATCCAGGAGCAGTTTTTTCAGCTAATGAGACATAACTTTTATCAGGCAATAAGCGCCAATACAATCCTGTCTCATCAGCATTATAAATCTGGTACAACTTTAGGTCATGCTCTTGAATAATATGCTTTAGATCCTCTTTAAAAGGGTCTACTGCATCTGGGTTGGCTGATAATTTCTCCCCTGTGATTTTCAAAAACCTTATGCCACGACGATGTTTAAATCTTTGTAGCCAACCATCACTGGCTGTGAAAGTATCAATATTCAATTGTTTTGATAGTGACAAAGCCTTCTGTTTCAGCATAATCCCTGAAACTGGAAAATTCTTGCCTCTTTGTTTAAGAAACCAGTTGTACAATTTCTCTTCTAAAAGCGGAAATGCTGACTTTTTCAATGTGCATTTTTTCGATGGTTTTAGCGTGTGAGTTAACGTATCGACAATAAGTTTTTCATTTTTTTTAATAGCACAAATGGTTGATTTTGAAACTCCGTATTTTTTTAGATAACACTGTGACTGACATTCCTTTTTTACGTTCTTCGATTATATTGGCTTTTACTGTTAAACTCAAAAATTTCTTTAATTTTCCCATCTTGCTCTAAGCATTTACACTGGAGGCACATTCACAACTATACCTTTATACACGGCGACGGCGCATTTAGTATACATGCTTCAATGTATAAAATAAGGGACTTCCCCGAGCGGTAAATAAATAAAACTCCGACATAAACATATAATGCACTTGTTCGCACCATCGAGGGTCCACGCTGTTCATACTACTCGGCGTTCAATGTAAATAATTTCGTGTTCACACCACCGACAGTTTTTCAGTACCGCATGTTCATACCATCGCGATTGTACTGTATGTGGGTTTTCCTTAAACTCAAGTATAATATCCAATTTGTTATCATCACTTATTGCATTGGCAGCTGCTTTTTTTTATCTGCCTTACATGTCGAAGCTCACAAAACTGCTTTTCTATTTTATGAATTGTCCCTTGGGATATAGGCGTCAAATTTGGAAATTTTTCATGAATTAAGCGAGCAATTTCCATTTGTATCCGTGTCTTATCTCCATAACTAATCATCTGTAGAATTGTTATTTTGTGCATTTGTATTAAATGAACCTGTTTTCTGATATGCAGTTAACGAAATTCAAACGACTGATAACTGTCATGCAGGCAAACAATAATTTGCCAGGCGTTTTAAACAAAAGTATTTATAGTTTTTGTTTATTTCATATCAGTAAAAAGGAATGGTTTGTTTTTTTGTTTTTTTACATTATCAATAAATAAACTGATTACTTATTAGTTTTTGAGTGTGTTGTAGCGAATTTCTCTAATCAAATAATTTTCTTTCTTCAATGTTAATTTGTGCAATAAATCTGAAAACACTTAATATTTCCTAAACTGTTGAAGATAGGTATAGGAAAATATGTCTAGAATTTTCTGAAGAATCCAAAAATTGAATAATATACATTTAAAATAAAAAAGTTGGTATTTGCCACTGTTACATGACACACCGTGTATAAAAGGTTTCTGCTGAAAAAAATGCACAACTGAAAATACCAATCGACGTGTCCCAGCATTTTTTCGAACACGCCCCCATTTATTTATTATCGAATTTATTCCATTTGGCTGATACATAGTGTATAAGGTATGTTCTGGCGCAGCTTGTTTATGACCGCACACACATACGTCACACCATGGATATTAAAAAAAATACTTTTGAATAACTACTAAATAATAATAATAATAATAATAATAATTTATTTATTCAGTCCAACAGTAACATACCAATTACAGGACAAAGAATTAAACGTACATTACTAAAATACAAATCAATCATATTCTAATTAGTAATATAAAAAACTTACAACTACATATATTTATCTATAGAGCTGCAGAATTATGTATTACTTGATGAATTGGAACCAAAAAATATATCATCATAATGTAAGTTTGCAGCACGACACATGGTGACCAGTGGCGATCCCCTAAGAAGATTAGTCCTCGAAAAGGGCAACCACAACGTGGAGGAGGAGCGAGAGGAAATCCTGGGAGTATAGAAATTCAAACATGATAGGAGATGTGGGCAATTACTTGCTCCATTACACAGCTTCCATATGAAGCGAGCACCATGAAGCTCTCGGCGATCCCGCAGTGATTGGAGGTCATATGCCCGCAGCAAGAGATTGTAATCGATGCCACGTTCCGGATAAATTCCCATATCCTTGAAAGATAAGTATTTCAGGAATCGCCGCTGCACTCTCTCAATGGCTAGTTGTAGATATATCTACTGAGGTGACCAAACTTGTGATGCATATTCCAGCTTACTGACGACGAAACTGAAATACAAAGCCTTCAGAAGCAGTGGATTTTTAAAAAACTTACAACTGCGCAAAACAAATCCCAAAGCTTTTGAAGCCGAATTGCAAATGAAATATATATGACTGGAAAAGTTCAAATGTGTGTCAAAGAAGACACCAAGGTCCTTTATGCTGTCCACCCGCCTAAGCCGGTTGTCCTGAATAGAATAGGTAGATGGTATATTATAATTTTTGCGAGAGTAAGACATATAACAACATTTACTCACATTTAGTTTCAAATTGAAGTTGGAACACCAAGTCGATATACGATTCAAGTTTTCTTGAAGACGAATTACATCGTTCCAAGTTCGTATAGAGCAGTAGATCTTTATATCATCCGCATATGCGAGTACATTGCATGTTATTAATTTAAGCAAATCGTTGGTATATAGAGTAAATAACAGAGGTCCAAAGTTAGAGTCCTGTGGCACACCGGATGAGGGAGTAAATTCAAATGACCTAAATCCATTGTAAAAGACATAATTGCGCCCATTTGTCAAATATGAATGCAGAAGTTTGAGCAGGGACGGGCTGAATCCAATTGCTGCGAGCTTTTCTAGAAGGATACCATGATCTATCGTGTCAAACGCTCGAGTAAAGTCAGTGTAGATCACGTCTAATTGGCCATTAGCATCCAGTTCATGGGAGACAGCCTGAGTTATAGTGAGTAGGTTCGTAACTGTAGACCGTCCACGAATGAAACCATGTTGACATTCAGAAATCAAAGATTTTGTATTGAAAGCTATGCAGGAATAAATTACATTTTCAAAAATCTTTCCAAAGTTGGGTAGAATGGATATTGGCCTCTAGTTCTCAACTCTAGTTCTGTCATCTTTTTTAAAGATTGGGCTTATTCTTGCTCTTTGCCAGCGCCAAGGAAAAGTAGCTGTTTTTATTGAAGTATTCATTATTACAGCCAGAGGCTCAGCTAAAGCAAGTCTGGCATTGTGAACAAACATACTTGGGATTTGGTCATCGCCAGCTATATAATCTTGATTGAAAGACGACATTATTCGTATTAGCTCGTCCTCTGTAACACTGTATAACGTAAATGGAACTTGATTTGGTTGAGAATCATCAAATGAGAATTGAGAGCTATGCTGATATACGGATGAAAACATATTAGCAAAGGCGTTAACTATATCTTGTGGCAAGTCAATTTGTTGGTTGTTATGATATAGTATGTTTGGTATACGTGAAATGCCACGCCTACTATGTATATACTTAAATACTTCCTTAGGATTTTTTAAGATTGACGATTCCATCCCATCCAAGTATGATTTATAAGAGTCCGCAATCAACAATTTACATATACCGAAGCCTTACGACAATACAAGCCGGAATGCAGGAATCGTGACGTCACGATCGTGGACGGGATTGTTCCAGAGCGACGTTACTATGTTAAATCAAGTTTCTTACAAAAAAATATATTTTGTGTATTAAAAAAAGCAACTTTTACATACATTTCTTGAGAAGAACTAAATACAGTTTATAACAATGACTTTATTAGTGCTAAATATTAAATATTATTTTTAATAGCTATGGAATTATGAAACATTTAACAAAGATATCTTTGATATTTTCTTAAAATAAAACATGGTGAACTATAGATTTCCAACTTCAACAATAATTCTTCAGACATCTTAAAGAAAAATTAAATCAATAGGTACAAAGAGTTACAATAACACACACATGATACAGAAAAATCTAATGACGAAATTTACGACAACAGCGACATGTTATCGACTAGATAGTTTCTTAACTTTCCTTTCTTTTATACCTTTATGACTAATCTTATCTTGTCGAACTTTAGAATAATTATTGAGTAAAATGTTACTGAATTTAACTATACACTTCTCAATTAAATTAAAATTGGAACAACCACATTCTTCACAGGCCTCATGTATTTGAATATCTTTATAATCAAGTAGCCGATAACACAATTTTTTTAAAACAATTCTTTGACTTTGACAATTTAGAAACTGACTTTCAAATTTATCATTTATTAATACTTTAAAAAGTAAAAACATCTGAGAAATAATATCTATAAAGATTTGCTTGGGATATTTTAATCCACCGCGATCTAAATGTTTTAAATAATGAAAAATCTCGGCATTACAATTATTAGTTTCAATTTCAAGGTCCCTGTTGTCTGAAATCATTTCTTTACATTGTTTGCACTGCAAATTTCTACCAATAACGTGAACAATGTAACCAGCAATGTATACCAAAATTTCAATTTGATCAGATGATATCATCTCGTCTTCCATTATAATTACAGCTTCTTCAAATTGCTGTATACTCACGTTAGCTTCATTTGCTATCTCATTTTCACAAATATTTAAAAAGTCTTTTAGACAAAATTCTCCACTTTTAAAAGATTCTAATTTTAATAAATTTATCATTTTTAATTTTTTTTCTGATTCTAAAACTTGAGCTATAGATATGTGATAGTTTCCTCCACTCATTTGTCGATACTGTCCAAACCTAGCTTCTAAATCATCTGTCTGAAAACGACTTAACAATACATATTCGAAACTTAAATCACATATTAAGTATTTCGAAAGTTCAATTAAAGAAGTACATGTGTGAGTTAGAGCAATTTGAGTCTGGTTTGATAACTTTCCATTTCTAGATTTAGATGGTTCACCTTGAACTTCTATTTTATCCCAATAATTTAACCACCGAACAAAATTGTGTAAAAATATTAAGTTAGAATCATTGGTCGTACTTTTGATAGGTTCGTATCTACTGTCTAGAAACCGTTGACCTTTGTAATAAGAGTTACAGTTAACGATTTTCCACCAATCAGATACCAACTGCAAAAATTTGACTGTATCCTTTGCAAAAGACCAATCATTACTTGCATATTTGGTTTTCAAAGCAGCGATATTTTTTTCGTCGAAGAGCCGTAAACACAAAGACACATTCTGTCTTTCAATGGAAGTTGGATAAAGGACTTTTCGATTTAAAGCTGGAGCTAATTTTATAACATCATTTTGCTCGTCTTGATAAAGTTTTTTTAAAACAGCCGCATGCACAAATGATTTTTCACTACCAATTTCGCAATCTCTTTCACATAAGTTGTCGGGGATTTTGGGAACCATTAAAGTCTGTTTGTTATCTTTTTGATTTAACCATATATTCCTTAACACCTTCAATAAACGCACCACATCAAATGTAATAAACACTTTTTGTTCGATTTTGTAGAGATTTAAAATGTAAGATGTTAAAGAACCACCACACAAAATTTCGAACATTTTTCGATTCACACTGTTATTGTCGCTGGTGATGCACACAACTTGGTAGCCACTTTCTGTCAGTAACTTAAGTACCTGAAGAGTTAGCTCGTGCAGAAATTCAGATTTTAGTTTAGCAACTGGAAAAAGTCCCACCACATCTTTATTGTGTGACAATACAGAACGAATCATAAAAGTCTGAATAGTCGAAGCTGCTATGGATTCTCTTTCAGAAGATGTTATATCCATGCCTTCAATTTTGCAGCCTTTATAGGAAATCGATGATTTTACGTAAATTCCGTCCAGCATTAAAGTCACTATTTTTTCTTTTTCGTCCAAATGAAATAATTTTTCACGTAAATATTTTACGTGACTCTTGTTTAATCCAGAATTTTCCGTGCCAAGTTTCATCAACAACGTTTTTAAGTATTTCGGATGGGGTATGGTAAATAATCCGGATTTTTCTAAGAGCTTATAGGCTGCCGGAAATGAAAAATATACACTGTATGCCCACATTAAAGTATCGGCTGTATATCTAATTTGCTTTTTTTCAAGCAAATCTAGTTCTTTAAAAAATTTAATTTTATTTAACTTCTCCGCCGGTATTGCCATGTCGCTTATTTTTTCTAACAGTTGGAGAATTGTTTGCAAAATCACTTCATAACCTTCACTTTTGACGATTCCGTTTCATATAAACTTAAAAAGGTCAAGACATTCTGCAAAACTGACCAACTTCGACATTCGCCGTTTTTTTTAAAATTTCATTGATTTTTGTCTGCAGGAAAACGTTTTCAGATGGTTTCTCGCAATATATTTTTAGTGAAAAATCGTCTTTTATACATATGGTGTAAATACTTGGTTTATCAGAAAATATATTTTCTTTAAGTTTGTATATATAGACTCGTGATAAACAAATTTTGCTGTCGAAGTGTTTTTTAAAATTTTGAATTATTTCTGGTACGTTAGTTTTGAAATCATCAAAATTTAATATCCTGTCTGCTAATGATTTCAGTTCTGTAGCCTTTTTCTGGCGTTTCCCAATTTCGTTTTGCCTATCCTCAGGGTCTTTCCGCTTTACTGGCAAACATGTTGACATATAACTAGGCTGGTTTTCAAAAATTGTTGGATACGCATCGTCTGTTAATTTTAAAATTTTTCGTGGCATGACCAAAACTGTGCCATCGGACCTCGTCATTCGATCTTCCCGTACAATAAAATTTTCTGAGAAGTGATTAATGCAGACTCTTGAATTATCAGTGACAATATAATTTTCTCTGTGAATACTTCGTATCCATTTTTCTTTTATTTTGTCGTTCTTAGGAAACCTAAACACTGTAACACGTTGATCTTTATAATAGTTAGCTCGGCATCCGGGCACACAGCAGTTTGGCATTTTATGATAACTATAAAAATTGTTTCTTAAAATTATCAAATGAAGTGTACAAACTAGTACAGACAGACACTAGGAATATGGAGACGCAGTTTAGTGCGAGAGACATACACCTGCACTCTAAGTGAAACGACGACTGCCCGACCACAATCATGACGTCACACGCCGCTCGATCTCCTGCATTCCGGCTTGTATTGTCGTATGGCTTCGCATAGACCCCTTAATCTCTTAAACTCGGTGTGAAAATAATTGCTTTTTGTTGACTTCCATCGCCGCCTGTAGTAAGCCTTCAACTTTAGGTGACGTATGACGTGCTCAGTAAACCAAGGCGGATAAGGACATTTAGCAGCAGAAATTGTTTTAGGCACATACAAATCAATAATATGATACAAAGCATCATAAAATTTTTCCATAGCATCGTTTACGTTATTGCACTCGTAGAGGAAGGACCAGTCTTTGTTCAGTACATACTTCGGTATATAAGTTTTGGTAGTTGGCTTTGTGGAAATTATACCTCATATTACTGTTAGAAGGAAAAGTCACCTTTCCAAAACAATCAGATAAAGAAGACAAAGAAATACATAGCGGCGGGTGATAAGGATCCACGGGTACAAAAGGAGAATCCTCGAGATCAACATCAACGGCACAATCACCATTAGTAAGTACCAAATCCAGTAAACGATTGTCACAATTTGTAACTAAGTTGCATTGTTTGAGTTGAAGAGAGATTAAACGAAAAGTGGTTGTTTTCGAGCAGGAAACATTATTATAAATAAAGTTTGGCATATTAAAGTCCCCAAGTAGAATTACTGGTTTATCAAAAAGAAAAATTTCCAATGATTCGCAAAATAATTCAAAATCGAGCTGGCAAATACTCGGACGAATATAAACTGCAACAATATAAAAATAATCACTAGGGGAACCACATCTACAGGTTGCCACGTCAATTAGGGGAACAAGAGAGGAAACCACTGCAATGTCTATTACCTCATAATCAATTGTATCACAGCATTCAATGAAAACCCCACCACCAGTTGAACGATGAACCAAAGAATATTTAGGGTCAGATCTAATAGCGCTGTAAGATGGAGGTAATATTTCAGAGGTGGTGATGGAATCATCTAACCAACTCTCAGTGATTACTACCGCGCCATCATTTAAATTCTAAATTAGAGCAGTTTGTGAAATTTAAATTTAGTTGGTATATAAGTACTAATTTACAATTTGAATTGTCAAAGTGACGTTTCAAAATGTTTGATTTAGAACATAAGATTTTTCTTACTGAAAGTTATTTTAAAAACGCCGAACGACAAGAGAATGGTGAATGGACATATTCAGTACCGCACTGCATCAATGATTTTCAAAATGCCTTCCCTAATTTTCCTGCGGATTATCAAAAATTAGTCCAAGAAATTTACACATGTGTGGCGAAATTTCGTAATGTTGGAACTGTAGGTAGAAAAGCTGGTAGTGGCGCGCCCAAAAAAAAGGACTCCTGAGATTGTGACAGATGTTGCAGAAAGAATGGAACAGTCTCCCAAAAAATCTCTTCGCAGATTAGCCCAAGAAATACACCTTTCATATGGAATTGTCAAAAAATTTTAAAAGAAAATTTAAATCTTTATCCCTATAAGATTAACGTCGTTCAAGAGCTATTCCCTCGAGATTTTCCTGTACGAATAGAATACTGTCAGTGGTTTTTGAATAATTTAAATAACAACAACACTTTGGATTTAACATTTTTTTCTGACGAAGCATGGTTTGACCTATCCGGCTATATAAACAAACAAAATATGCGTATTTGGTCTTCGGAGAATCCTCATGAGTTTATTCAATCGCCTCTCCATCCGCAGAAAATTGGTGTTTGGCTAGCGGTTTCTAGAAGGCGTATATTTAAACCTGTGTTTTTTGAAGGAACGATAAATGCTGAGAGATATCGAAATAATTTACTTGAACCGTTTTTACAAAATCTTCATGATGACGAACTTTTACATGGGTATTTCCAACAGGACAATGCAACAGCTCACAAAACATGGGAAAGTATGGCTCGAATTCGCGAGTTTTATGATAATCGAGTCATTGAATTTCCGCCTCGCAGTCCGGACTTAACGATTCTTGATTATTTCATTTATCCGTATCTGAAAAACACAGTTTACAAAAATAACCCACAAAATCTTGAAGAACTACAAGAGGCAATTTCTAATGCATGTAACGCTATAACCGTTCAGATGTTGGCAAATGCTTTTGAAAATATGAAACGGAGGGTTAACAGTTCCATTGCAACAGGGGGAGAACACTTTGAACACCTTTCGTAATTCACAATAAAACTAATTTATCTTGTAATGCTTTCATTTCCATTAAATTTAAATCGATTACGCATAAGATTCACAAAGTATAACATAACCGCAAATTTCAATTAATCAATTATTGACATTCTGGACAACCTAATAAAAAAAATCCCGCCTCCTATAATTTAGAATTTAAATGATTGCGTGGTATAATGTTGTACAAAGATAAATAATATAAATACGTAATAACAGCACAGTTGTTTACGAATGTGTAACTACATTTCTTTAGAAATTATCTGTTTAAAAATGCATAAAGCAAAATACTAAATATTTGTCATTATATTAATGACAGTATGACACTTAATGATATAACTTAAGACGGACGTTTTACATTCCATTTTTGATCTCGCGGTATAACGTGTATACAAAAATTACTCTTTGGTGATATCTAAATGTCAACAAATACTTGTAAATGCCCGGGCGGTCAGAATAGCAAATAAAGTTACAGTCTGTCAGAAACATAAATCGTAACAGGTATGGCTTACCTTACAGACGCTAAGATTTCTACAGAATTCATAGCGAGCATTGATATAAAGGAAAGAGTGCGATAGTACTACTAGCTGCACAACTGGTGAAACGCAGAGCGATAGATTCTGGTCACGTGACGTGTGGCAAAAGGCGAGGGAGTTTGCTATTAGTTTAAATACATAAATTATGTCTTTCGGTAGTATTTTTATTTTTTATAAGTTAATAATAAGAAAATATGTAATGTGGTAGTTATATTTCAATATAATGAACTATAAAGTGAAGTAACAATAAAACAAAAAAAGGTAAAATAAATTTTATTTATATTTCTTTTATAATAATATTGTATGACACTTTGAATATTAAATAGGAATTTAATTAATTTTGGACGTGTAAGAAAGAAAAACATAAATTTGGTTGAATTAAAAAAATGTTTATTAGACTTTTAAAAATACATATATAGAATATATCAGAATTTTAATAATATATTTTTTTTAAAGTAATACATACTTCGATTTTTCTCCAAAATATTAACCATATGATCATATACATGTATTTTATGTAGTAAATTGAAATAAATGATTTTGTTAAGGAAATGCAAGCAGCTAAACATATTTCAAGTTGTAAAGATATTTTCATTTCTAACCAGGATTTTTAATATTTAAACATAGGTATCCTGTGGGAAGTTTAATGGCAAGTGTGTAATTAAAAAATCATAATATTAGCAGTAACACAGCCAAGAAGAAAAATATTGGTAAAACTGAAACTAATACTAAATAGGTATTGAAATATTGTTTCTTACATCTACTTTCCTAAAAGAATGACTTAAACTTTTGTGTGGTGATATGATGCAAGATCATTTTTTGATTAAAATTGTCAATTACAAGCAATTTTAATAACGTTCATACGTAATTTGGATGTTTTCTTCATTGAATGATGCCCTTCTTTAGAACACATTTTTCAAATTGGAATTCATAATCTGTTGAGAAAATGCTGCCCACACAATTTTGCACTTTCAGATGGACAACAGTTCTCTTTATGCATTGCTTCAATCCATTTTCGTCCCTCATCTGGATCTTTTGGAAAACTAGAAATTGATTTCTTTTTAGACAATATATAAATACCACAATCAAGATTACATCCACATGTGAAACCTCAAACCACTTTCTATATCTTGCTGTACACCCGTAAGCAGTACATGACATAACTTTTTTGAATTGTTATTATCTACTTCTAACTAATAAATTGCTTATAGGTAAAATAGAAAAATAATTAGTTAAAATAGGAACTAGAACAATTAAACGATGTCTATGTATACTTATAGCCCAGTTTAAACTAAAAGTAATTAACTATCTATACATAAATTCCTTATATTAAACACTTTCTAAGAACATCTAGCATGAACTGAACTAAAAAATTCTATCTATACCTTTACCATTTGTATGCACTATAAATAAACACAAAAAGATTAAAAACTAATAAAAAATAAGTATAGTATTATAAGGAAAACGATTGTTTGAACATTTATTCGTATTCTTTATTTGTTATTGACTATTTTCCTTTTTTTAAATAAAATACAACCTGCACTTTGTTTACTACCTACTAATAATGTGTATTAACCTTATATTTACTAATTTATAACACTTTTTACACAAATTTTCACACCAATACCTATTTTTTTAATTAAAATACACATATGTTCATCATAGGATTATATGATGTTTTTTCATACTACAGCTGATGGGAGATCTATATATCTCCCTCGTTCATTTATATCAATGCCTCTCTTTCTAAGCTCAATCCATACACATAAGAGGTCTATGTTGCAACCGCGTACAATTCTGGCAACAGAATATATTCCCTGAAACGAAAGTATTACTTTGATTAGTAGGTATTATTGTAATTTAATGTTACTTGGCCGGAAGTAACTGTTTATGACGTAATTCGTCTGATCCGTTAATTGAACTATATCTACAATGTTTTTATTAAAAATTTAGCTATCTACATTGTTAGACTTAGAATTTGTCACTTCGATGAGACACCCGGTATATATTCTATCTCCAGGCAATGATTATGCATTGTGTTTTTTTGAACTCAACCTCGTAGTTTTTGTATTTTTCTTTTAGTTTTTATGTCGCTGAGGAATAATATTTTTTAACGTCCATATTTAGTATCGACCCCGACGATGAAGACGATGAATTGGCAGAATTCGAGGAATTACAAAGGAAGAAGAAGGAGGATCTGACCCTCATAGAGAGAGGGAAACTACTCATCGAAGATATAGTACAAAAAGTTGGATTTTTCGGTATTTTAGCGTGCGCCAGCGTAAGAACTTCCATCCATGATTTCGCGACACTTTCGTTGACAGTTTTCTTGAAATTTCAGATACCGAATCCGCTGTTCGACCTGGCAGGCATCACTTGCGGTCATTTCCTGGTGCCCTTCTGGACGTTTTTCGGTGCTACGTTAATCGGAAAAGCAATAATCAAGATGCACTTGCAAAAACTGTTCGTGATCATTGCCTTCAACGAGGCCCTCATAACCACGGCCCTTTCCTGGCTGGAACTGGTGCCCGTCGTCGGTGAAAGCTTGCAGATACCGTTCAAATCGTTCTTGGACGACCAGAAGTCGAAGTTGCACAGGCGCGGTGGTCCCCAGGCGACCGAAAAATCGAACATACTCGGCTCGATATTCGAAAAGTTCGTCATAGCGATGATATTCTACTTCGTCCTGTCGATCGTAAACTCTTTGGCGCAGAGTTATCACAAAAGACTACACAAGAAGAAGAAAACCGATTGATTAGTTTCGCGCGTCGATCGTTTTAGTTTATCCGGTATTTGTAGTGAAATATTATTATAATTATTAATTAAATTATTTTATTTGTCATTGTTGTCATCATCTACATTTGCTGTATTTTGAACAGAGAGAGAGAAGGAGAGAGAGAGAGATTTCCGTGTGTTGTGACGTGTTCGTATGTAATTTAAAAAAAAGAAGTTTTTGTATGATAGATTATTCCACTTTATGCCATTCCTATAGATGTTTGTACAGAGACATTTTTGTTTGTTTTTTATAATCTAAAATACTCTTTGGTCGCCAAATTTGATGTATTTTAAATACCGGGCGACGATGAAGTGTTGTAATATCGAAATTAATCATTCTCTTTTTATAAGAATTCATGTATTTTAATACAGACCGAAAAGCCGACCAATTCCCGACATCCTAGGCCTTAAAATTAAATCTGTCCAGTTTTTATACAGTATGTTTACTAAACATGCGATAAAAGTGTAAAGCATTATTCCAGGAGTTATTTTAGGATGTTTTCTTGGGATGATTTTCGTAAAGACAAGTTGTTTTGATGATATAACGGGGTAAAAGTTTTTCGAAAAGGATACTTTATAACTTCCTATTAGAAGTACAGATTCTTGATTAAAAAAATCGTTCAAATTGAATTAATCGAATTTAATGTATTAATTGATTAAATGTATTAACTGTGATAAATGTTACATTATATCAGATAAACATCACAAAAATTAAATGTTGCTAAAAAAATGATTTTAGAAATAAATGACATTCCACGGCGCTGAGTGTTTCTTGGTGCGATCCCACCGACCATTTCTTCGATTTTGACAATGGTAAAAATTCTGCTGAACAGAATTGAAATTATTATTTAATTGATCGGTTATTGTTGTAAGGGAATGTTTTGAAATACTTGATAAAAAGTGTTTTCAAAAAAAGTTGAAAATATGATTTTTTTTTGATAATTATCTTAACGTTTATAAAACCATCAAGTATGTTTGGAATATACAGGGTGAGTCATCTAAGCGGGTAAGGCCGATTATGCCTTTATGAGTAAAGATTATTTTTTCATGTGATAGCTGTTGATTAGGAGCACATTTTAAGAATATTTTGTATTATACAGAGTGTTCCATAACTTGGTGGCTAACCATAGTTATAGTTTTTTAAATGGAACACCTATATATTATTGCATTTTTGAATTCCCCGTATAATTTTTAGTCAAAAAGTTATAAGATAGTATAGGCCTAAAGTGTAATGTTTTTGACTTATTCCCATTTTTCTGAAAAATTCAATGTTTGTATAAAATTATATTTCTCGAAAACGACGACGTATTAGATGGACAAAATTTTTTGCATATTGTTTACAATAACAGGTCCTAAGAGAAGCATGTTTTATTTTTTTTACAGTTACTAACTGCATGTGCAGGAAACTGGATTAAAATTAGATGACACGTTTTTGTATAAAAGTAATTTTTTTAAAATGGAACACCCTGTATATCAGTTCATTTTAGAATTGATTATTAAATTTCATGTCAGAAACATGTAAAACGTTTATACTTTAAAAGTGACTATTACAGAGTTATTGTCGTTTTTTGATATGCTTTTATTAGTTTTTGCAAAAAAGTCAATTTCCATGGAACAGCCTGTATATTATTTCATTTTTGAATTTCTTACTAAATTTCACATCAAAAACATGTAAGACGTTAATGGTTTAAAAGTGACTATTACTGAGCTATCGTCTCTTTTTGAGATAATTTTGTCAGTTTTGAGGTTTTAATTAATATAGTTTAGTACTGACAACATTGTATCAAAAAGAGAGAATAGCTCGGTAATAGTCACTTTTAAAGTACATATTAACGTCTTATATGTTTTTGATGTGAAATTTAATAAGAAATTCAAAAATGAAATAATATACAGGGTGTTCCATTTGAAAAAATTGACTTTTTTGCAAAAACTAACAAAAGCATATCAAAAAACGACAATAACTCTGTAATAGTCACTTTTACTGTATTAACGTCTTACATGTTTCTGATACGAAATTTAATAAACAATTCAAAAATGAACTGATATACAGGGTGTTCCATTTAAAAAAAACTACTTTTATACAAAAACGTGTCATCTAATTTTAATCCAGTTTCCTGCACATTCAGTTAGTAAGTCTAAAAAAATAAAACATCCTTCTATTAGGACCTCTTATTGTAAACAATATTGCAAAAAATTTTGTCCATCTAATACGTCGTTTTTGAGAAATATAATTTTATACAAACATGGCATTTTTCAGAAAAATGGGAATAAGTCAAAAACTTTACACTTTAGGCCTATACTATCTTATAACTTTTTGACTAAGAATTATACGGGGAATTCAAAAATGCAATAATATATAGGGTGTTCCGTTTAAAAAACTATAACTATGGTTAGCCACCAAGTTATGGAACACTATGTATAATACAAAATATTTTTAAAATGAGCCCCTAATGAACAGCTACCACAAGAAAAAAAACCGCTTCGAAATATCTTTACTCGTAAAGGCAGAATCGGTTTTTTCCCCGTAGTTGACTCACCCTGTATATGGAAATTTTGGAAAGGCGTTATCGTTTTGACTTTGCGGTTCAAATTCCATAACTTAACCCCTTTCAACAAGTAAAACACTTTCTTTTGTAATTGTGCCAGTGTTTTGTGCGTAAACGGATAAATAAGTCATTAGTATTTTTGAAAATTTTGTAATTCAAAATGTATTTAAAAAAGAACAACAAAAACGGCTGCTCGATTCTTTTTCAATTGTCTCTTCGGCCAATTATGAATAATGTTTTCATAAAAACCAATATATTCCTGCACATAATGCACCAAAAGTTTAATATCTTTTATTTTAGTTTCTAAAATTGATACTTTTCCGGTTATTATTTTGTGTCAAGGTTAGTTTAATTTAAGCTCTCTTTTGACCGAAGAGTTTATGAGTTGCTAGCTAGAACGGTTCCAGGTTTTTATAATCGAAAGTAAATTGATGCGAAATTTGTTAATTGGCTGTTCTTCAGAATAAACAATTTTCTTGTAATACGCAGTCAGTAAAATGAAAATTATCGGTACTTCTTTAACAGTAAACTGGTCAACACTGCTAGATTTTAGAATAATTTCGGTGTTTGCATACCAGAAGAAAAGCACACAATCCTGATGCAGCTTGGTTCTTGTTTGACATAGACAGTTGTCACTTGGTGTTTGGTCACGGAGTCGCTTGATTATTATTTTTTTGTCGATGTGTGCATTAATATTGTCTGTTAAAAAGGAAATTTCTTGGCAGTACCCTCATGATTAATGTAAAAATAAGATTTATCATTTTCCAAATCATGAATGCAAAATATGTTAACAGTTAACGGAATTAAGTAAAGAAAAAAATCCCGGACTGGTACTTTAGGTAAGTGAACATTCTGCATATTATAGCCAAAGCAAACTCAATTTCGTTCCTGACATTCTTGTTTTACGTTCTTGTATTACTAAAGTATTTCTTAGCCCTTTTTTGTGCAGCTGCCTTCTTTGCATTCTCATTGAAAGCTACTTTCTCAATTTTTGTATCGAGTTGTTTACAAGTGCATCATGTGTTTACTTGTGGACGACTAAACTTTAAATCAGTTTTCATGAAAGAACTGCAGTTTGAAAATATTTTTCTTTGAATATTTGATACATAATTTTTATATTAAACTATTCGTTTAAGTATCTACAGGTCTTACTAGAATAATGACTTACTTTAACGGGAAGGGAATCGATATGATCTCGATTTTTTTGTTAATCAATATCATTGGAAATGGCATGTGGTTTTATATCATTGCCTCTTAGTTCTCTGGTAATGTTTAGTGTCAATAAAGTCGTTTCTTTGACAAAGCATGGATATTTTAAAACGCTGTTTCACAGACTGTTTTTTCCAGCTACTGCTACGTGAATAAAACTTCTGGTTATTCTTTAAGCTTTCACATTTTTCGGGCTCGATTTTGTTTGATGGAAGTTATATTTTTCTAGTAAACTGATTAACAAATATTTCGTTTCGATCTTCCAATCAAAGTTTCTTGTAACATCTCATATTACACCTAGAAGTAAATGAAAACTATGAATATCCCATATTAACAAATGAAGATGTTTGGTTACCTGCAGGGTCGTCCTATTGTTTTTGCAGTAACTTTATGCCCAGAATTACTTTTGTATTTTTGACTGCTTGCACGAGACTGCTTACTAATATTTCTAGAATAACTAGCTTCATTTCTAACATCCTTTCTTTTTCTATTCACATGTGCACGGCCCTGATTAGCAGTATTCAGTTTACGATAGGTACAGGGATGCTTCAGAATGTCAAAGTGGAAAAGCGATACATTAGCTAAGAATAGAACGTATAATATGCCTATGGTATTATTTGTACGAGGTGCCATTAAGGCAAAACTGTAAGAATAACTACTTTTGTTATGTTTGTTCTAATGATTTATTTGTATCTTAGCAGAATGCTGTTGTTATGTCAAAAACTCAAGCGTCACTCCATGTCTTTGTTTCTTCTTCATCCCTTCCACGTTAATGCTTGCACAGATAGGAAACTTCACTATTGCCGATTTTTCGCGACTGACCATACACTAACCAGGTTAACTGTCACGGGCACTATTGGTGAGACTCCCCACTCCACGACTAATGCTCGGTTAGTGCTTTCGCAAAAACATCAGTGCATACCGTTTCTGCCAGGGTTTCTGCAGTGAAATAGCAATAGAAACAAGACACACAAGTTTACTTTACATAACCTATATGTGTTCGTGAATTAATAATTTATTTGGTCGACACATTTTTTTTTTTTGGAGGATCGTATGATTGAATGGCTACTATTACTGAAACCTTTACATTTAACACAAACAGCTAACTGGTGCTTTAAACGAAGGGACATTTACTTTCGACCTACAGTTGATGATGATGTATGGATAAATGCATATCATGAGAAAACGTTTTTCGAACTATTTCGTATACAAAAGGACACTTTTAAAATATTCTCAAAACTCTAAAAAGATATATGGACGAAAAGCACTGCAAATTGCAAGTGTTTTGAGCATATTCACTTAACTACTGTCAACAATGACAGACAGAGACAGATACAACATACCGAGCGTAACACACCTCCCGACTTATGTATGCAGCGGTTAGCAAAGTGACAGTTATTGATGACGTCATTACACCTTCCCCTCTGTTACCGGATGTCGCAAAAATTTTACAGTTACTTTTACTACAGTAAACACAACATACCAGGTCAGTCGCGAAAAATCGGCATATGTTTTTAGTGCGATATACTACTTTTCTCCACCGTCAAATAAAATAAAACACTTATTCTCGGTAGCGCACAGGTCCGCGCATGCTTCTAAGTGGATATCTTCTTGGTAAAGAAATAGTTTCGTCCATGCGTGCCTCAGCCACTTCTAGAGAACTGTCATACTTTCTAGTGGGGTTAGTTAACGAATTTCCTATCAGCGATTCTTCCGTTTTCTTCATGTTTATTTATCAGGAATGCGTGTATCCGCCCCTGTAGAGATTTCTGGTGAAGATAACTGTGTTTCTTAGATTGTTCTGGTTTGGACAGGAAATGAGACTTCGGAGTCGATGCGAGGTCTCAACTGGTCACCGTGCTTCCTTTTATGGATCCCATCCTCGTCGACAATTTATATGTGGTATTATTTATACGGGGTGCCATTAAGAATAACTACATTTGTTGTGTTTGCTCTAATGATTTATTTGTATCTTAACATAAGGTGACCAGATTTGAACATTGGAAAAGCGGACACCATTTACCGGAGGGGGGGGCCTGCTTGATTAAAAATTTGGGCTATAAGGATCAACAAAAATTGTCAGAACGCAAAAATTTATTACAATATATTTTTTTTAATTTCAACAAGGAAAATTTACAACTATAATTCATTAAAAAAATAGGTTTAGTATTATTTTGAGTGATTCTTTTTAGTAGATTGCTATCGTTTGAAAGGTCATGAAATTTATCACAAGAATTTGTTTAACATTATAAAACTAACAAAAATAATATAAAACTCATATCCTGGTGAAATAGCCACCGCCGAAAAACACATTCCTTTCCCGTTCTCCAGCCGTTCCCTAGCTTGCCGTGCATTCTATCCAAAAATTGGGACGTCTGGTCACCTTATCCTAACAATTTATCAAAAATGCTGTTGTTATGTCAAAAACTCAAGCGTCATTCTCTGTCTTTGTTCTTCTTCATCCCTTTCACGTTAATGCTTGTATAACAAGGAAACTTCACTATGTTTTTAGTGCGATATACTACTATGCCAATAATTGATTTTCAATGTCCACTTCTACTTGAATTCAAATTAATGGTTGTCAAGTCACTTTTTATGTCATACTAATTTTAAAACCCTTAACAAAGGGCGCAATATTAACACACACAAAAAAAAAAACAATAGTTTGACATAACCTCAATAAAATGTAGATTTAAATATGCTAGTATAGTAAATACTTAATCTAAATTAAGTTACTCAATGTGTTAATAAGTCATCTTAAGGATAAATTTAGAGCCAAGTAATACATATTTTTAAGCAAGTACATCATTGTTGATCATGTCTTGTTCTATTTACATTCTTTTATTCAGTTTTGATATTCATTTATATAAACGTATTGCTTGTCATAATCAAAAATATTCCAAACATTATTTTGTTGGTTTTCTATCACTGACAACAGTATTAGTTGCAAAGACTGCAATTACTTATAATAGAAATATAAGCCGCTTTCGTTCGTATTAATCATAGTGATCACTGATCACGTATTAATGAACATGAACATATGATCAAGTAATCATACCCGGACCATGTTCACTACAAACGAACATGCAAAAGTTGAATGCATAGATGGCGCCAAATGCGCAAAGCTTAAATTAGAAAGTTGAACATTCTTAAAATGTGAATTGTCACTACTTCCACCTTGCATACTTCTTTCCATCTTTTCCACGGCTGCGACTACAAGATCAGATGCCACTACACGCCTTTCTTAAAGGTTATGTTGCCGTTATGTAAACTAATCATAATCACAGTGAACACAAAAATTGTCTGATTCAGCGGGGTAAGGGGTTTGCTAATCGTGATTACTTGTTTCACAAGTGGGGGGAAAGTGATCATTGCAATCGAACACGTGCGTTGTCTAAACTGATCGTGTGATTATGAATCACGGGTACGAACGAAAGCACCTCTAATGTGCTTGTAATTGATCTGCGCCGACGCCATAAGCATTTTAGTGATTTTTGCAATTTCCACCCCTGCCTGAATTTAAATTAATTGTTGAACTTGGTATTAGAATCCGATAAAGCGCTTTCCCGTTAGGATCAGAGTTACCTCAATCGCAACTTGTACTACCCTCCGATTGTTCCTTTTGTGTGTCGTTCTGATCTTATTGGCTTGTTACTTAACCCCACCCCCTCAAGGATCGGCTTCGAAATTGGTTCAGAACAATCCACCCATGCTCGGCTGTATTTTATAAAAAATGTAATTTGGTTATTGTATGCTTTGTAGTGCGTCTTACGTCATAATTGCTCTTATTTGCGATAAATAAACAAGCTTAAAATAATGAACTTCTCGACTTCTTAATAATTACTTGTTTCGGCGAGAGTAGCTTCATTTTAACCTCTGTAAAACTGGAAAACCCTTATAAGCGCAATTTAAGGGATTTCCTTAGTTTCTTTGGAAATTGTCGAGATGTACATACTAATCAAATCATATTGGCGAAGATATAGTTGCACGTTAGCATGATCATATGATTATAAAGTGGTGTTTATTTTATAAATTAAATATTTTTATTTAAATTTCACATCAGAATCCCATAAGCGTAGTTTAAACGGTGTTTTAGCAATGATTATGAAAATTATCGACATGAACTAATCAACTTCGTAAGAATCTTAATTTATATCAGTTTTTAGTGCTATTTTATAATACTGGCAGTGTTATAGTTGCATGTAAGCATGATCTGATGATTATTTCGTAAATTAAATATTTAGGCACGACTCTGGCGGTAGAACAAATGAAGGAAGACGTTTTCAGGTTGCCAATTTTTCAAGTTTAATGTTACTACACACATGACATGTGTTCGCTATCCTTGGGCTGCAGTTTCAGGAACGGGCAATGGAAAATGTCTGGCAATTCTTTTACTGGTTTATGAAATGTTTCGACTATCTGTGAGATAGTTTGAAGGCGAAACCCAAAGGATGACGGCTTATTTTTCCAATAACCACTTGAAATAAGGTGTACGCATTGAAGAAAAATAAATCCACCAAGTAGTCCCGAATTGGACGAAACAAGTTTCCATATCTTAAATTTAGTGTTCAGCAACGCGAATTTTTTTCAAAGAGCCAACATTACTGACACTCGAAAAATGTAAACTACAAAGTAATTTCAAAATACAGTCTCTACAAAGAATCGTTCTAAAAAATGGAGTGTTAATTTCAGGGTTCATTGACCAATAATCTTTCAAGAACTTCTTCTGCCTTTTAAAAAACTTTCATAACTCAAATTATCAAAAACTTTGAAAAAAAAAATACGCCACTGCATTCTTATCTAAAAAGTACGTTAAAATTGCTTTCATTCAGCAGGCGGATCGGGAACTGATCCCGCTCCAACCGTTCACTTCACAACAGTTGAGTGTTCGCTGGACAGGACGGCTCACCTTTATGTCATCGTCTGTCATCTGGTACTTTTCATTGCTGCCATTTGTTAAAATTATGGAGATTAAACCGAATGAACAATAATAATAAATTGTTTTTCTGCATTAAGGTTTGATGTAGTTTTTAGTGGAAGGGCTGATTTTTCCAACCCCGAATAAAATACTGAGTGAACTCCAATATTATAATACATTTATTACTGCACAATACCTTTAATTTGCTGTATCTTACTTTTCTAGTAACTTTCTTCAGAAATATGTATTAGGTTGGTCTTGGAATGAATCAATGGCGCATGCGTACAGAATACGCTCACCAAGTGAGCATAGAATTTTTCCGCTCACAAAAATGGCGACCGCTCCTGAACATGTTCATAGTGAGCGCTCGTCTACTGGACATGATCACTGAACAGTTGCGCAACTGTTGTGTCTGCTGAATGAAAGCATTATTTTTCCACTATTTTGCCAAATAAGGAAGATATATTCGAAAAACAAACATTGAAAAATCAATTTTTTGGGAATAACTCGATAACAAAAGACTACAGTCACTTTTGCTTATTACTATTTAATTTTTGTCAATAAAAAGAAGACGGGATCTGAAATCAGTGGCGGCTGGTGAGTTGTTTAGGTGAAACAATTACATAGACAAAATTGATTCGTTTATTATCGTTGATTTGCTCGGCATCTGGGAGTATATCACCGATAATAAAGGAATCAGTCTTGTCTATGCCCCACCTAAACTAACTCAGCAGCCACTATCTGGAATGAGAAGTCAATTTTCTATATCGTTTATAGTTATCGAAATTTCCCATAAAAACACCGAAATTTGCCCCACCTATCCAATCGAACCGAAATTTCTTGTAGTCGACAGGCCCAGGGCATAGTTTTCCTTAGGGTGCAAAAATAATGTTAAAAATATCCAAAGTCTCTCGTCCTGTATCTTCGAAACGAAACATCTTTGCGAAAATGAAAGTCCAAAAAAAACTAAAGACAACCCCTTAGTTTTGTCGCATGTTTAGCAAACAGTATATAGCGTGACTATAAAGTAAGCAAAACTCTAACCTAAAATGTTAAGTTTATGGGAAGATTATGGAATGAAAGCGTTTTAATTAAATATTGTCCACTACTTTAGAACATTCATTGATTGTCATAACTGCATCTCATATGACGTCATCACTCTTACATGGCAATCTATAGTTTGTATATCACGATTGGATTATGTCTGCGTTTCACTTTCAGGCAATGTGAAAGTATCGGTAAAATTTCAAGAAAAAAACGCTTTAAAAGTGGTATAAATATTTAGTTAAAAACCTTCCAATAAACTATAACAATAATTATTAAGGATCACGTTGTACACACGCTTCCGCTTAATATGCTTACTTGCATGCCTTCATTATTATTGCAACTGTCAAAGTATCTTCAAATAAAACATGTTATCCCAAAACATATTCTTGACATTTTAAAATTATTTTCTTTTCGTCTGTAGCATACTAAAAACATTTGTTTGTTTTTGATTCCCTTATGAATCCTGCGACAAATTTAATGGTCAGTTTATTAATCGATAATTATTAGTCAGGCGGATTTTCACAGTAAAATACTTTTGTTTCCTAATTTTGCAATATCTTTACATCAACACAATATGTGAATCTGTTGCTTTTACCGATTAATAAATATTAAATGTCCATTGTAAATACAAAAGTTATTATTAAACACCATTTATAATTGTAAATAATTTTGAAACATGGAGATTTAACTTTTATTTGAAACATTTTTGGTCCACTGTTTAATAATATCTATACAGGTTGATTCACAACTAACTACGCGGCCTGTGTATAGAAAACGGTAGAAGAGTTATTATATGCCATGCTAAAAGTATTTTCAACAATACCGAATGTTCGAGAAGAGAGGTACATATCAAAGTTAGCTTTTTTAAAATGGAACTACTTGTATTTAATGATATATTTTATGCAATTTCGATTTTTTTAGTCTTATATAATAGTTGTTCAAAAAATTCATGTCTGAGATAGAGTACAATTCTGACAATTATTGACAAACAACAATTGACATTTAATATTTAACACAAATCATAGACTTAAGTTAGTACATACGATCTTTTGTTCAACACCTACCTACTTGAGTAAACTAATTTTTTGAACATCTGATATAAGGCATGCTTTACCAAGTAACATTCAAAAAACATGCAACAAAGGAGTAGGACTATTAAATGACACTAAATTTTATTCAAAAACCTGTACCGTGCGTTAAAAAACTCAAATTTGGCATTGTTCACAGATAGTTAACTTTCGTATTTTAAATAAAACAGCCTAAATAACGGGGCTTTATGGTTATAAAATTTTTAGAAGAATAAGTGTGACCTAAATTGCTATAACTTGATCTGTAGAATTGAGATATGTCGTTAAATACAGCCTGTTCCAAAAACAAATAGAATTTTTGAAACTTACCCGTTCTCATGTTGTGAATCACCTTGTATATTTTTTAATTTTAAGTAGGCGAATGGTTGTAATATATTAGAACGAAATTAGAATGTATATGGAGGACACTAGGTCTAAGGTTGCAAAAAATATTATACGAGAATAGTCAGTTTCACTGGTCATTAACGTAACATTATAGGTTTGTTTTCGTTTCGCTAAGAACGATTCTAGAACAGTTCACGTCATGCGCAGAATTATGTTAAGTGTTTGGGTTTCCGAAACCGTTTTGGAACAAAAAATGTCGTGTTTTGGTTTGTGATTGGCAGTTCTGGAACCGTTCTACAACTGTAGAACTAATTCGGGCTAAAGGCATCGAATACTAGCGTCTACGGACAGGAATTCCACTGTGCCGTCAGGGCTTCCGCATGCGCAATAAAAGCAAAAATGTTTTTACAATTTGTGGTATTATTAAATAGGAGTAGTTGTTTAATAATTAATTATTAAGAAATGTTTGATAAGTGAAACCGTACTTACTCAAATTTAAAAAATAACTTAGTGGTCTCCCCTACTTATTTATTTACATTTAGGCGGCGCATTTCCATTCACTTAAATTAACACGATTTAGTAAAAAAAACTGCGCAAGTAAGAATATTTTTGACACTTGTAAATTACAATCCTCATTTTATGTGATGTTCATTAATTGCATTGCAATGGCGTTGGTTTGTTGACTGTCCGGTTTGGATAATGCTTGTGATTTTTTGGCAGTTTTTTTAGTAGAATATAACCGCCTTTGCTGAGTGATTTTTTTGTTATGTGGTACATTATTATTATTGGTTTTACTACTTTGTGCAAAATTTGTAGAATTTTTCATAGCATCCAATGTTGGTCGAATAGGTGCACAAATGTTCCTGACTGCTTCCAATTGATCAAATGTCTTGATTTCATCCAATTGAAGCATTATGGCGGCTTTAAACTTTTTTAATTTGTTTTCAAAATTGTTCATCGTCTCCTGTTCTTTGCTGAGGCATGCAATTATTGTCGAATCAAAAATATCTTTTTCGACAATGGTTAAGTTTTCTTCGGTACCTAAAAAAAAAAATTGGAATTCAATACTTTCTTTAATCAGTAAAAAAACAAAGCCAAAAATTATGTAATGAAACCCATAAAATACCCACATCCATAAATAATAATAAGTAAATAAATATGTATTGAATATTCTGTTATTATTTAACACAACAATGTCAATCAGTTTAAGTAAGTTTACCTACTTTATAGGTATACAAATTTTCATTTATCACTTGAATTCTTGAATTTATTTTATAAAAAAGAAATATTTTTTAAAATATTCGAACGACTTACCTGATGATTGTGATTCTGAAGGCTCAACAATTTGTGAAAGAGTTTCCAGAAAATTAATATTATCGAAGATATCGAATTTATCCATTACTTTTGCCGCACACTGTATATAATACCATGTGACACGTGAATTATATTCTCTGTTTAATATACAAAACACGAAATTGTTGATTTGCTTACCAGGGTGAAACTTTTTTACGTGTACTTTATAGTTGGAGAATTTGGAAAAGGTAACATGGCAAGTTTCACAAAACATTTTGCATAAAATTAACACGACTATTATTGATTGATTAACCAGATTAACTATAGTTAATATTATTCGACGAAGACTACAACAGTCACAACACAATCTTTAACCTTAAAAAAACACTGCATAAAATAAACCGGCAAAACTAAAAGTAAACATTGGAAATTAAAATTGGCAATTGACAAACGTCAACGCGACTGTTGCGCATGCGGAAGCCCTGACGGCAAAGTGGAATTCATGTCCGTAGACGCTAGTGCATCGAATCGTTACAGATGTACTATGACGCATCAGTTCTGCGCAGTAACAAAACGGTGTTAGAACCGTTCATAATATTAAACACAAACAAACCTTATATGGACGTAACGTCACTTGCAAAATAATTAATGTTCGATCTCGATCGATATTCCGTTTCCTTGAAACAAAAATTATGATGTTTAATTAATTTAACCCGTTAATTTTGATATTAAATGCAAACTGCGACTCCTGTCTAAACTGTACCGTGATTTTAGTATGCAGCTGTTTTCTTTCGATTCGAGGAACACTTTCTGGTCACCAATCAGCATACTGAACATTAGAAAGGAATCACATGTTAGGTTAGGTAATTTCAAAATGCTCCGAAAATTTGCTTTTAATGTAGCAGAATCTGCAGGCTTCACTCACACCGAATTCAACCAGGGCATCCAGAATTTAATATAATAAAAAAGTTCTGTGCAGAGGAATCAATTAGAAATGTATTTTTCAAAATAATTATTGTTGGCAAGAGAAAATCCCTTTAATCTTTAGTAGCAAACTATAAAAATAGAAAACATTACAGTGTTACTAGTTATATGGGTGCTAACTTACCGAAGACAACTTAATGTGGTTCGAGATTTTCTATTGTTTGTATTTTTAGCCACAGTTTGCCAGTAGTTGTTATACAATATATTAAGGATTACATGAATTCTATATTTAATTTATTACTTTTGTTCTATTGTAAGATATGTATATTTCATTTTGTTGTGGACGTTAATTATATCTAAATGTGAAAGCATGGTGTGAGTCTTTTATTTCAAGAGCCCTGTATGAGAACGAATTTCGTATGTGGTACTTATTAATTAAATATGTGTATACCAAAAATAAGAGATAAAATTTGATTTTTTACTGGTCTAGGATGCCGGCCTTTAATAATTATCTTCATTCATAATATGCACCTTTTCTACATTTTTTTTAAGGTAACACTAGTGAGCGTAAAAGTCAGTTACCGAGATTCGCAGTTTAGTAATCAAGGGTGTAAAAGAAGTTTTTATAGACTATGTCTCCTATGGTAGATGTCTAAAAAACTTATAATAAATGTTTAATTTATTATGTAAATAGTGACTCGCGCATGCTATTATGCGTATAAAGTTAATCAAACGTTTTGTGTCTCTTATGCCGTAAGATTTGCGGGTTGTGCTTGGGGAAGTACTATGTTTGTTTGATTTTCTAGTTTCGAGTAGAAGTCTGCGGTGGGGTTGTGTGACAGTGCCTGTAAGTATATTATATACAGTGTGCTTGCCGGCGACCTGCGTATAGGGCTTACTGTGAGATAAAACGACGACACCGAGAGTTTGTATGAGTTAGTACGAGAAAGCAATATACAAACCGATTTTTGGTCGAGTGTAGTGTTGGAAAAGTGGGGATTCGAGTACATTTACGCTGAGGCTAGAACGGGCTAGACTGACTCTCCGTTTAAGCAGGGCAACAAGGATAGATAGCAGCTGTACTGCAGTTTGTATATTGCTTTCTCGTACTAACTCATACAAACTCTCGGTGTCGTCGTTTTATCTTACAGTAAGCCCTATACGCAGGTCGCCTGCAAGCACATGGTATATGTATGGGTTTATATACTTTTAAGAATGTGCAATTGACGGTATATCTAACATATACACAGGAAACACACATAGAATGGAAAATATGAATAAAAGTAAACAGTAAAATACACAAAATGTAGTGAATTAAATAACAACGTGATGTGTTAATATTTTTTTTATTTTGGTTTCAATAAACCCCAGAAAAACATTAATAATAAATGTAGAAACGTTGAAAAAAAAATAGTATAGTTGTATTTGTTTCTTTTTATGGCCGCTATATCCCAGGAAATGTTTTGATTTATTAACAATAAGGCCAGGACGTAAAAAAGTATTTTAATATTATATGTTTATATCTTATCTGTCAGTTATCACAGTATAGAGCTGTATAGACTATATAGAGGTGGGTCGTTCGCTAACGAACCGGTTCAGTGAACCGAATCCCAGCAGCGAACCGAGAAAGCCGGTTCACTAAATTTCAATAAACCGGATCTCGGCTCACTTTGGAAACAACTAGGGTTAATCGTTGCTTGGAAAGTAACTACCGTAAATTTGGATGGCTTGGGACGATTTTCAAGTTTGTTTGTCCCTGGAGGAAAAATTACAATATTGTTTTTCAAATAGGTTTGATCATACCGTGCCAAATTGCAGGGGCTATCGTTTACCGTAAAATTTATGACACAGCCGCGTTCCATTCCGGAAAAAAAAATAAAAAGTGACTGTCCCAAGTCACCTCATGATTTTGACGTGTTGGGACATTTACTTATTTCCGCACAGTTTCATCTGAGACATTAGCTAACGTTACTTGGGACAATAAACAGCTTTTAAAAATTCATGTAAATAGCGAAAACACAAAAAAAATATATAAAAACAAGCAAATAAGAGCAAATAGGTGTATATTCATTTAATTGTTATTTAAAAACAAACAAAAATTCTTTAAAAAACGTATAATGTGAAAAATTAACTTAAAAAACAATAAACACTCTTTAAAAAACAAGGAAAATATAAAAATAAACTAGTTTCTCCAAAACATTGCATATACTACGAAATGATAAGGTTGTTTTACGTGGACGTAGACATATATCGCTGCAGAATATCTTTGTTGAATATACATGCTCCTCTTCTA
Organism: Amphimallon solstitiale; assembly: GCA_963170755.1. Lineage (NCBI taxonomy): Eukaryota > Metazoa > Arthropoda > Insecta > Coleoptera > Scarabaeidae > Amphimallon > Amphimallon solstitiale. The sequence goes on along the minus strand of OY720677.1, from coordinate 103,976,690 downwards.
GATGTTGTAGGACGTGGTATTGTCACAATGTACTCCTCTTCATCAATATCTCCTTCATCAGGGATGTCAGGGTAAAAGAAAGCATCCTTAATTTTCAAGATTGCTTTTAGAAACAGGCAACGGTGGGGATTTGTCTCAAGAATTTTTCCGATAAACCGCTGACGTCTACCCTTCGCGGACTTCAGTTCAACTATTACAAGGTCACCAATTTTTAACTTTGTATAGCTTGTTTTCACCCGTTCAGGAACTGTTGGGGATTCTGGTTCTAAAATTTCATTATCACCAGAAAATGATTTGCCGTTATCTTCTCCCTCAGAGTTACTGTCAGACAGTTCATATCTATTAGCGGCAGGAATCTTTCTCTTCTTGGCTGGCTGTTTGGATGGTGAGGGTGTTGTTCTTTGTGCTTCGGATATTTCGATATCTTCCACAGAAACACTTCGTCCCGCAGGCACGTCCAATTTCTTTTTTTTTCCTCTCCTTGTGGAACCATTTTCTTTATTCTTCTCTCCGTATCGAATTTCTTGAAATAGGTCTTTTAACACCTCGGCAACGGTCTGCGTAACAGGATTATCGCTGTTCAAATCTTGTTTTGGTAGTCTTTTTAACACAGCATTACGATCTAGTGGGATTATTCCGGTGGCTCTAAATCCTGAAATTATGTTTGCTGATTGATTTGCCCCCACTTTTTCTAGTGTTTGACGAAGAAGACTAGGGAACATATCTTTTCTTAAGGGCCCTCTATTTTTTGTTTTATAACTTTTTAGGATTCTCCTCCAGGCTCCATTAATTGGTCTAAAGCAGGGGTCTCCAAACTACGGCCCGAGGGCCACATCCGGCCCGCGGACAGATTTTGTCCGGCCCGCGGAGAGCTAGCATACTTGAAAACTCCTTTTAGAGAACATATTTTTTATAGCAAATTAAATTTAGTTTACTGAAGTATTCTAATTTTATGTTGAATAATTATTAATATGACATCTATATTGATATGGTCATGGGCTAACTACTCATAACATTGTTGTAGGCTTATTGTTATTGTTTTTGTGATAAGTTGGATAAAGAAACACAGAATTGTAATGAGTAAAGACATGTATAATATGCAGAAAATTTTACTTATATAATAACTAACAAATTATTGAAATGAATCCAACTAACATTTTATACATTTTAAATAAAAACATAACTTATAACAAGCATAATGACATATGAAATACTAATGAGATTTGTGTAATTGAGATTTTCCACTGACAATAGTTTGTAGTTGTGGACTATCATCAGTTAATTTAGATCTGTAAACATTTTTTGTGTACTTCATTTTGGAGAAGGTCTTCTCACACAAATAAGTAGCACCAAAAACAGAAAACAGCCCACGAGCAAATTTATGCAAATTATCAAATTGTGTCAGTGGAAGACTCTTATAAAATTCCAACAAAGATGAGTTTTGATATTTGTTCTTAATTATATCACTGCACTGTAGATCAATTATTTCCATTTGAAGTTCCGGGGCTAGGGTTTCAATGTCAGTATCAAAAGGATTCTGAAAAATCTTAATTTGATTCGCAGTGGCATCAAAGTCCGAGAAACGAGTATCAAAATTTATTTTCAAAGCACTCAAAAGTTTCGATTGCAAAATCGATAGGAACCTCAGTCTCAGTAGTGTGGCTGAATATTTCACATGTTTTAAAATATGAAAAACATTTACTTCGTAGTTGTGATTGAAACAGTATCAATTTCTTCCGGAATGATTTGATATTAGTGTATAAATCAGGAAGATGCTGGTTTTCTCCTTGCAATCTCAAATTCAGTTCGTTCACATGTTTTGTCAAATCAACATAAAATGCTAACTTCCACAGCCATGCGTTGTTTTGTAATTCAGTAAGAGGACGATGCTTTTCATTCAAAAAAATTTCGATCACTGCTCGAAGTTCAAAAAAGCGCTGAAGGACTTTCCCACAACTAAGCCAACGTACGGCAGTATGATAAGGTAAGTCATTTTCTCCAATCTCTTCAATAAATTGTCGGAATTGTCGGTGATTCAGCCCAAAAGATCTGATAAAATTAACAGTTGATATGACTGGTTTCAGAACTTCAGACATATCCAAACATTTTCCGCACAAAGACTGTTGATGAATGATACAATGTAAGACTAATGGTTTTAAACCACCGTCATTTTCTACAGCCTTTGACACAAGAGCGACCACTCCTTTATCTTTCCCACTCATGTTTTTGCCTCCATCAGTTGTAATACATTTCAAGTTTTTCCATCGAAGGTTCTTTTGATTAATGGCCATTTCAACTCCTTTAAAAATATCTGTATAATAGTTGTGCCATGAATACTATTCATATCAAGAAGTTCTTCATGCACTTCATAGCTTTTATCTACTCCTCGAATATAAATCAACACCTGAGCAGTATCTGACACATCCGTTGACTCATCCAAGGCCAAAGAAAACCACTCAACATGTCCATTTTTGTCGAACAGTTGCGAGGATATATTTTCAGCGATGTTTTCTACCCTTCGAGCCACAGTGTTTGCTGACATACTGACACTTTTTAATAAATTTACCTTTTCAGGGCACATTTCTTCGGCTACTGCAATTATGCATTCTTTGATCATTTCTCCATCGGTGAATGGTTTTCCACGTTTTGCAATTTCAAGAGCCACACGAAAGCTGGCACGCGTTGCAGCCTCTTGTTCAGTTTTGAGTTTTGTAAATGAAGATTGCTGCGATTTCAATCCGCGCTTCATAGCTTCGAAATTTTCTGTCCGCAAACTTCCTGTATATTTTGAGTAATTTTGAAAATGTTTTGTTTCATAATGACGTTTAATGTTATATTCTTTGAGAACGGCTATGCTTTCATTGCAAATCAAACATAGCGCCTTCTTACTGGACTCAATTACGAAATACTGAATGTTCCACTGATCTTTGAATTTTCTGCATTCACTATCAATTTTTCGCTTCTTTTCCATACTACTAAATCACACACAAAAGCAACAATTCAAATCAAAATACTGTTACAAAGATGTCTTAAACTTAAACACGCACAAACACGTTTTAAGGAGGTACGCACTATTTTATTTCACAACAGTGTCATAGGAACTGACTTGTGGTTGCGCCACTAGCCTTCTTATATATTCCAATTACTGCCATCTAGAAGTGAGTGGAAGACACCAGAACTTTCTCGAACCAACGAGATTATTCTGTACGTGCTATTAGCGCCATCTGTTAGCGATAGAAGGTACTACCTATTTCCGCTTGTGTCCACCAGATGTCGTGTCACGTTACTCCTCATGGCTCGTACTCTACGACTAATCTAGAAATTACAGATAATGACAGGAAAATTAATAATATGCAGTGTTGCCGTTTTGCAGCCTTTTTTAAACGTTGCGTACTTTTTCGGACTTTTTTTCATCAGTGGACTATTTCACTTTTTACCACCGGCAACAATGATAATATGGTTTTGGCCCTCGGAACTTACTGGAGTAATCAGTATGGCCCTAAGGCTGGAAAGTTTGGAGACCCCTGGTCTAAAGCAAGACACATCAAGAGGCTGGCAAAGGTGGGTACTATTGGGCGGTAAGAGAAGAAATCGTATATCATTGGCTTGACATTCTTGCAAAACTTTAAGCGAAATGTGACTCGAGAGATTGTCACCTAATAATACTTTCGGTCCCTTTAATTTCCGCAAATACGGTAGAGCAACAGTCAAAAACCAGTCCTCAAAGAGGTTCTGGTCGAACCAACCAGATTTGTTGCGATTATATCTGGAATTTTCCGGTCCTCGTTCCGTCCAAGTGCTCTAGAGATGATCGGATTTATATACGACATATGGAGGTAACGCACAACCAGATCCGCTAACACAAAACATGACCGAAATATTGGTCTTTGTCGAGTCCATAACTCTTTCAGCGCGCTTCGACGTTTTCCTTACAACCACTTTATTCCGTCCCGGATCATCAACAAACCCACTTTCATCGTAATTGAGAATGTTCTCTGGTGGGACATCTTTCAATGAATTCGATAAATTATCGAAATATTCGTTAAGGACACTTACAGAAACTTTGGCTCTGCTTCTCTTAATATTCTCTGACAAACGTAATGTCAGATTATTGTGTCTAGACACAAAACTGTAGAACCAGCTGTCACCAGGTCGATTATCGCGAAATTTAGTGTTTTTGCCCAGTCTATTTAAATATCCTTGGACTAAATCTTTTATATCGTTCCGATGACATGGGAATCCCCAATCACTGGCAAGAACGATTGCTTCGGTGAGCATATCCTCCTCTTTTGTAGTCAAAATGGTTTGACCTTCGGCACGTTTGTTATGTTTTTTATTAAATTTTCTTTCCAAGGTGGATTTGGGAATATCATATTTAGTACTGGCCTGCCTGTACGTTAATTTATTTTTGCGAATATCCTCCAGTAGGGTTACCATTCGTCCTCTTTTTACCGGACATGTCCTATTTTTGAAGTGTTATTTTTTGTCCGGTATATATTTCCATATATTGAAAAAATGTCCGGTATTTTTAGCAAACCGGTAGCGTCATACAATTCTTGCACTCAGGACAAAACGGTAACTGCTCGAGTGCTCGGCTTTCGCCGGCGACTATGGTTGGTTAGTTCTGTCAGACAGTGTCAGACCAGAGTTCATTCGCTTTTCGCGTAGTCGTGACGTTTTTTTTTCCTGTGCTAATACAATTCTTTGACAAGAAACATGGACTCACTGTCAAGATTATAGAGATCAGCAATCTTAATGATGAAAAATCAGAAACAATTTCAAATTATTTAACTGAAGTACTCCAAAAACACAATTTTCGTCATAATTGTGTTGCTTTTGCAGGTGATTACTGTAACACAAATTTTGGAGGAGCGAAAAGGGCTGGTAAAAAAATGTGTTTTCAGGTTTAAAACAAATCGTTAACAGCAATATTATTGGCGTAGGTTGCTCTGCTCATGTACTTAGTAACTGTATACAAAACGGCACTGACTTTTTGCCTGTCGATGTTGGGTCTCTAGTTTTGAAAATTTACAATCATTTTTCTATATACACCATACGAACCGAATCATTAAAAAGTTTTTGCGAATTCGCCGATGTAGAATATAAAAAACTTCTATTTCATAGTAAAACACGATGACTATCATTATTCCCTTGTCTGAATAGAATACTAGAGTTATATGATGGTCTCCAGTCTTATTTTCTATCAGACCAATCATCTCCAGCCACTATTCGAAAGTTTTTTGAAAATAAACTTAGTGAAGGATACTTTTGGTTTTTACATTCACTAATGTATGTATTTCATGGAAAAATAAAATTAGTTGAAAGGCAGGGTAATTATGTATTGGAGGTTTTGGAATGTTCAGAAACTGTTAGAACTTTCTTGCAACAGCGTATTGAAGAACAGTTTCTACCCTTAAAAGTTAACAAATATTTATCAAAAATTCGGAAATGGATACTGAAATTATGATTTTGAAAAAGAACTTTTTCTATTTATATGAAAACTGTCTGGAATATTTAGAAATCTGGACTGAACCTTTAAATCATTTTAAAACAATATTTTGGATGAGTTTAAAAACCCAAATTGACTGGAAGGACGTACAAAATTCAATAAATTTTTTTCAAGAAAAAGGCGTGAATATTAATGAGTCCAAGTTATTTAACCAATACTGTAATTTAAAAAAAATTATTGTTACCGCAACGCAAAGTGATGACTTCACCAACTTGCTTTCTCATCAGAAATGGAACAGATGTTTCGAAGCGTTCCCTGATGAAGAAGCAAGCAGTGAATTTCTGAAAATTTGTCAATTGTTCTTTCAATTCCGGCGCATAATGCGAACGTGGAAAGAGTTTTCTCCACTATGAACATACAGTGGACTGAAGAACGCAATCGATTGAGTGTGTCCATAATCAAGGCAATTCTGATAACACATTTAAACTTTAAACAATTTTCTTGCAATTAATTTTTTGATTATTTATTATCAGAGAGAAACTTGTTAACAAAAATTGGCAGTTCGCAAAAATATGAAATTTATACAGATTATTACCTACATATTTAATTCTTACTTTGTGAATATTTTTTTTATGTGCAATTAGGCTTAGGTTTATATATACGCATATACATATAGGTATATATTTTTTTTAATTATTAAGACGAAATAATGTTGTAGAGATATATGTTTTGTTTTTCTGTATTTTCATTTTATTTTTCATATACCTATTTAACACAAATTATAAGTTAGTCAATAAACAAATATCTAAACATTATGTTGACAAAAGTTCGTTTTTAATTGTCCTCTTTTAGCCCGGCTGAAATATGGTTTTGTCCTCTTTTAACTCGGTTGAAATATGGTAACCCTATCCTCCAGCGCCCGCTGAAGCGTTTCGTTATTAAAATCGCCATATTTGCGGCTTCCTACTTTTCTCTTATAAGTTCTGGCCATGTCCCAAGTAACTCTAAAAATTACCCCAAAAAATAAAACATGCTGTAACATGCAAATGTGAGGTTATAATATTTTTTTGCTTTGGGATAATTTTGAACGACAAAATAGAGAACCAAAAAAAAAATATCGAGAATCTATGTCATACAGGTCCGAATGGCCAATAAGAAGTATAACACCTATAAAAAACATCAAATTTACTTACCATAAATTTCAAACTTACAATTTAACAATACAAATAATTTCAAACAAACTTCTGCACACTTCTGCATTACTGTTTTCTATTCACTAGCAGATCGCAGCACCTGTCAAAACATATCCTTGCAATTTGTCCCAAGTCATCTAAATTTACGGTATGCGTGCGACTGAATCGACCAGAACAGTTCTGTATTTTCAAATATCAACTAATTTATATTTTCCAATATCAACTGATTCATATTTAACTTGCTTATTGTAAACGCTTTAAATTTTTTGTTAACCTTCATTTATTGGAACAAGTATAAGGAAAATGTACTAAATTAATTATTAATTTAAATAAAAAGACATTTGTGTATTCCAAATTTATAATGCAAATAATTTAACATTTGTACGATAAATAATGATTGTTACAAAAAAATAAAAACAAAATACTAATAATAATTAAAACAAATGACATGACTATAATGCATTCAGAAATTACTTAACAAACACAAGCTGAGAGATCCAGTATTATTTGTTAAACATCACAGTGATAAATAATTTCTTTAAAGGAATAACAAGTGGTTATTTCTAAAATCTAACGATGTAAATATGTATATTCTAATAATAATTAAGTATACAAAATATAAATATAATAGAGAAGCTTTTGGTATAGTTTGCATTCATTAATCTCATATCGGTAATATTTGTAATATTGATAGAAATGTTTGCTCAAAAATGATTTAATATTATTGATGAATACCTTCACATTGGTGATTTTAAATTGAGATCTCGGATAAATAAGAAGTACATAATACTGATGCTGTTGATTTACTTGTTCATGTGAGCTTTGAGAATACTGTGTTCTTCACTTGAGAAAAATTATGATTGAGACTAGACTGATGTATGAAAAGAAAATCACAAAAAAAATGACTAGATCAACTAAGTATTGTACTCAAGTAAATACTTATTTAGCTAGGATACTTAATTTATGCCTGAGTGAAGCAGTTTCGGGCAGTGCTAGAACCCATTTTCTTAAACCTGTAAGCACAACTGAACTCATCACTAAAATTGCACCGGCTATCGAATATCGATTGGGAATTTCATTGAAAAATAATACTTGCCATACGAAGGCGAATACAATATCACTACTTCTGGCTATCGCAACAGGCCCAGCTTGTTCCAACTGCAATGCTAGTGTAAGGAGAATCTGCCCTCCGAAGCTGAACAATGCCAGTGCTACAATTACGAAACGATCAAACCCACATTGTGGAACACACAGAGCTCCTATGAGCCACGTCACAAAAATGCACATAACCAAAGCAAAAACACCAAAATTTGTCATTATTACTGAAAAGTGAATGCCCTTTAAGGCACGTAGTAGTACATATGCATTGGCCCCAAAGAGTGTCGCTGAAAATGCAGCGACAGCTCCCCAAATTTCCGTCCTCTCTGATGAATCACCCAATGATTCGACAGTCTCACTAAATAAAATGGGAGGCCTTGTTATCAAAACTACTCCGATTAATGTCAAAATTATAGAGAATACATTAAACAATCCACAAGGCTCCTTTAAAAACATCCTAGCGAAAATACCAGTGAATACTGGCACTGAAAATACAATCACAGATGCATCGGCTAGAGGCATGTGCCTGAAAGCATAGAAACTTAACATCAAAGCGGCAGTTCCCATGAACGATCTCATTAACAGCATTATTCGTTTGCCTTTAGGAAATAATGGCTCTTGCTTATAAATAACAATTGGTATTGCAGGTAATAACACTCCTAGATACCTATACGCGGCTAGTGCCATTGGATCAACATGTGTCATCCACTTTACAATTACTGAACACAGTGAGAAGAACAACGAACTGAATGTCGCTAATATTAATCCTAAATACGGGCATTTACAATATTTTTTCTTTGGTTGGTGTATTTTTAGTTCTTCTTCATTCTCTTCGTCTACGAGTTGTTGCAATTCGAGATTCTCAGGCATTTTGATTGATTTTTTCTTCTAGGAGCTGTAAAATATGATTGAAATGAACTACAAAACAATTAATGAATACCTACTGCTTGGTGGAATGGTTAAATATGAACACAATATCGTAAATTTATTACTTATTACTCCAGCATTTTGTGCGTTATTTTAAATAAATATTATTAATTTGTTTTAACATTTTTAGTACCTGTCACATTACAGATCTCTCTAATTTGTTGACACATTGGGCATTTAAATGACACAGTTGCCATCTAGATGAGAAGTTTAAATAGTAAAAATTTAAAAATAATAAATTTATGAGCTTCCAAAAAATATAATCTGTTTGACTACATACTCTATTTATTAAAAGAAAAAGTGTTTCATCTTATAGGAGTTGGTTTGGACAGAGTGCGTTTATATTTAAACAAAAAATCGTGTTAAAAAGTGGAATAACATATTAAAGAGACGGTATGCAGGTATGATGGTTTTTTTTTTAAATAATATTATACATAAAAGGCAATTATAATAGATTAGAGGATTTAACGAAAACATCAACAGATCAGTTACATTTAATTGATTTGACGTTTGAAAATTTTGGCACATTCATCAAAATTTTAGTTTATTTAAATTAGAGCAAAAAATATCAATTATTAAAAAAAATAACTTTTATTTTGATGCATTTGATTATTTATGGAATTTCAGTAACTCCGCGTATTGGCAAAGTGTTCACAGAATCCCCTTCAAAATGCATGGAAAAATTGGCGCAAGCGCAATTTGTGTTTTGCTAAAATGAAAAGATGGAAATTTTGACATCGAATTTTCACAGAAACCTAATAGCTTTATCAAAACAGATTACCACACAGACATGCAGATATGCCAGGTAAATATCATTTACAAATTCATACGTGATATTCTTCATAAATTAACGAAATTTATTACATATGCACCTAGAGGTTATACTTCCCTTTTGTTTTGTTACTATTAATCCCCTTTATGGCCAAAGTAACATAGCGATAACTAATTTCCTCTTTTAGATTAGCAGAGGTAGGTAAATTAGAGACACCAAAATTGTCTGGAAAATATGACACTGGGCAACTAATATTACATAAAGTCTTTGGATATAGAGGGGTTGTATTATTTCCTTGGTTAGCAAGAGTTTATGATCGCGATTTACCTCAGCATAAAGAAGGTGACGACGAACCTAGTCCAGGAGTTGGTAAAGAAGTACGTGGCAGAACCCACATATTTTATCAGGTTTTGATTGATCAACGTGATTGCCCATTTATTGTAAGTAAAGTTGGACATTTCAAATAGAACGTGCTTATAACTTGTGAATTATATAGCGGGCACAAACTGAAGCCGTAACGTTTTTGGGAAATCAAGAATCATCACGTAGTTTATATGCAATACCTGGTTTAGATTATGTGGCTCATGATGATATTATACCATACACGAGTGCTGAGCGTACACCTTTACAACATGAATTATTTGATAAATTCTTAGCATACTGTCCAGATAAAGGTAAGATAATAATATTTATGTTGATTTTAAGAGAACAGCATTACCTCATCTGCAGGTAGATGTATGAAATATGCACTTGTGAAAGTGATCGCTGTGAATTTTAATAAATTACTCGAGTAAAAATCAAAAGTTAATTGTTAACGTTAAACAAATCGTGAGGATTCCATTTGTTAAAATGCCAGTTTAAAAGAGTGAGTAGTGCACTGACAAGGAGTAATTTAAATGCTAACATATATTGTCAACATAAAAGGAATATAAACCAGTTCTTTTTCTTTATTGCTATCAGAAATATCTTACACCAAAATACATTTATTTTTCTTTTTTTGCATACTGGGTCGCTGAACTGTTGGCTTTTATTATAAAATTTTATATTGGAGGAACTCAATATAATGAACAGGGGACTTAAAGTGCATAAGAATAAATTAAAGTCCTCAAAAAATGTAATACAAGAATTAGAAAATAAAAAAAATTATTGAGCAATAGTTAACATTAGTATTAAATGTAACAGTTGATAAAAACATAAATGAGAAATGTGATTTCAATAGTATAGTTACGGACTTGCGCAATAAGTTAGCCGAATTAGATCATGATAATTTAATAAGTTAGAAACAATCAATAGACAAGCTGATGAAATAAGACTACTAAAAAGTGATACCTTCAATTCTTGTACAGCCATTGTTATCAATCAGAATTAAATAATCGCGAAACTCTCAATACATCGAAACATCCACTCAAACAATAACTCGAGGAAGACAAGATAGTTGCGCGCAAACAGAGAATCGAATGGCAGGCTCGAACCGGACATTTTACTCGATAGACCACTAGAAAAATTAGTAAAATGCAAATATGCTAATTGCCCGAGCTTCAACTGCCCGAATTCACATGTGTATTGAATGGACCAGCTGTAACTAATGAAACTGCTAAAATACTTCTGTTATCTGATAGTCAAGGAAGATCATATGGTCATTTAGCACTAATGATTCTGTTGTGGGTGTAGTCAAACCTGGCGAGAATATTGAAACCCTTGTGGAAATTACATTAAGTCAGATTCTGTTATAGTAATGAGTGGTAGAGTGAAAACATTTAGAAAACAGTACTTTTTAAGTCGTTTAATTTGACATGTCGATCGTTACAATCAGGCTTCAAATAAAGGTGCTACAAACTGGGGCGTTATTTTGTGGACACCCGGTATATTAGTGACGCAGGGATCATCTTTCTTAAATACGAGTGTATGCGCGTAATGACATAGCCATGTTTAGTAGTGGCATTGATGCAATCAGGAATATTTCGGTTGAAGTTTATTTTAAGGCGTTTTGCTGCCCAAGCAATGGGGGTAGTTTTTCTATTATTATTTTTTCAATAAGCTTAAACGAACGTTCGAAATCTTACAGAGTTTCACAGGGTATGGTATTGTTGTTTGCGGACGCTGTAATATCAACTTTTTATTATTACAAAAATTTATAAATTTACTATCTGCACATAATATTATTCTAACCTTTAATTAACACACGCGAAAAACTAGATGCTTAGAAAGCACATGTATTAGTTCGGCATTCGTGAAATTTGAGGTTGCTGTTGTTCATAACGATACGTCTAATCATTCATCCCAGCGGCTTGAATTTCCAATAAAACTTGAAATTCCTTCTAATAACTTAAGCATATCATATAGACAAATAAAAAGTAAGAGAAAAGTAGAAAATTTCAAGAAATTGCTGGGGCAACTGGATTTGGCAGGTATTATTGATCACGGGAACATTGACTGATAATATGAAAGCTTTATTAAAACCATTAAGGGTGTTGTATAGCAAACTAAAAATTTCGATTTCTTCGCTGCGGGTATAGGGGGGTTCTACTCAGGGGTGGAGCTTGCCAATACCCCACTACCACGTACTGTTTTGCTAAATGCTATAGTAAAAATCTAAATTGTATAGTTCCCAGTTTATAAGTACCGCCCTTATGGAGCGATGCATTCGAAATGACATACGTCTGATGCGTTAAGTGCTAATTGTCTCTTTTCAGGCTACACATACTCTACGTAACGTAGGTGCTAGTAATATTTTGTACGATTTATTTAGTCTGGTGTCTAGGCGCCACAGGAATGTAGATTGTAAGTTTTTTTAGTCTGACATGTGTTCAATAAGTTAATATGTATGTAAGTCGAGGCGCGCACCAAAGTGGAGTGGCGATGGTGTGGAAGTGGCGTGGTGACAACGTGGCATGTGGCAATTTTTAAACGAGTGAAATCAGATGCGACAGCGCGCATCGATATGGCGCTGTGGCAACTGATTTCACTTAGTTAAAAAAGTGCCACATGCCACGTTGTCACCACGCCACTTCCACGCCACTTCCACGCCACGTACGTACCATTTCGGTGCGCGCCTCGACTAAGATGGAATTCTGATTAAAAGATATATTACTTAGTGCCTATGAATACTATATAATAATAATAATATTTTGTGGAAAGGCACTAATGTCATCGTCTTGATTATCTTTTCCATTGGCCGTATTGAAAATCACAGGATAATTATTTATATCTATAGGTACTATTATAATACAAGGTGGCCGGCAAGGTATCCGAGAAACCTCGTACATGAATTCAATGACTAAAGGGGCCCACACACTGCGGTTTTTGTTGCTAGAAATTAATGTTCACAATAATATGTTATACGTCGGTACGTATTTTATTTTTCGATTATCTATTTATATTTAATTTTTTATAACAATTAATAAAAAATTGAAAAAACAAAATGCCTAGGGACGTGTAGATAAACATTATAAGAATATTTCATCTAAATCATTTTTGCATAAAGTTTAAAGATAGCCTGTAATCTGTAAATATTTGAAAATGTACCTATACAACACCCTTAAGACGAGCGTTTACCAACAAAGAGAAACTTATGCAACTTATATTACTCGCTGGACGGGTAGACGCAAGGGGAGGTAGACGATATTCGGTTCTGTCACAGCGCTTCGGTTTTATTCACAGATTCTGTCATAGATAAAGAAATGTATAAAGAATGAGTACTTACGGAACTGTTGATGTTGTTGATGTTTTATAATAAGCCAATTTTCGCTTGCCTATAACTGTTATAAAGTCGGGACGCGATAACTAGCGTTGCACGTCATCAATGAAGTATACATGATGTCATATCTATATTAGCCCATTTTAAATGCAATATGTATTAAAAAGTCGTTATATACAGGGTGTTTAAAAAAGATGCGGCAATATTAAAGGGGTTGATTGTCCAGGTCATTTTATACAAAAAAGTTTATAATAAACAAGGTCCGCAAACGCTTCGTTACCGATCTACAGCGTGTTGAAGTTTAATTAAAAGAAACAGTAAAAATTAGATTTCTCCAAGACGGCATTAAAGATCATAATGAAATTTTAGGCGTGTTATTTTTCATGAAAAAAATAGGACGCCGCTGATTTCTCTAAAAATAAAAATATGTTTCTATTCTTTGTTTAATTGTGAAGAAAAAAGCTCTCTTAACTTTCTATCATACGACGTACCGTTTTTTTAGTAAAAAAACACATTTTAGTGCATGTACATTTATTACAGAATTTTTTTTTTAAATAACAAGGGTTTTATTTAAAGGCAAAAACAAATATTTTACCATACCAACAATTTTAGCAAGCAAAAATTACAATAAATGTGTAAAGTGACCACCTCGGATGCCAGAATCCAATCTTCTCCTCATTGACTGGCGAACTCTCTCAAAAACAACAGGATCGGTTTCAATTGAATTGCACCCAGCAATGATTCGATTTCTTAAGTCTTCTACGTTTTCCAATGGAGTAGCGTACACCAATAGCTTCAAAAAAAAAGATGCGGCAATATTAAAGGGGTTGATTGTCCAGGTCATTTTATACAAAAAAGTTTATAATAAACAAGGTCCGCAAACGCTTCGTTACCGATCTACTTTTTTCTTGAAAAATAACACGCCTAAAATTTCATTATGATCTTTAATGCCGTCTTGGAGAAATCTAATTTTTACTGTTTCTTTTAATTAAACTTCAACACGCTGTATATCGGTAACGAAGCGTTTGCCGACCTTGTTTATTATAAACTTTTTTGTATAAAATGACCTGGACAATCAACCCCTTTAATATTGCCGCATCTTTTTTAAACACCCTGTATAAGGTGAAGTGGGGTAAGGGTCTAGTAAAAATTTGTTAGTTAAGATAGACTATGTTCTAATCTAGAATATGTTAAATTGTTTAATCTCCTGTTTTGACAGAATCAAGCTTGTAAAGTTACTAACAAGTCTGCAAAAGATCAAATAACTAATTTCAAATATTTTTTATTTTTTGTATTTTTTTTTTATTTTAGAAACAGTCTACTACACACTTACCCAAATAGAGGGCAAGTGTGTAAGGACATGATATTTTATATTAGGCATAATACTATATTAGAATGGGGTAAGTATGTAAAACTACAGTCGTTCTTCTTTTGATTGCTTTTTGGTAGAAAAAAATCCATCAATAAATATAAACAGTATAAACTTTTTATTAAAGAACAAAATGAGAATTCAAATGAAAAATCAGATCACAATTCTAAAACAGTCTTAAACTTCATGAACAACAATTCTTAAGTCTTTTGTTCAATATTATAGGTGAAAAAAACCTACATCAAACCGTATGAGACCTCGTCGGCCTACAATGTTGCGACATAAGTCGTACCAGGAAAAGCATCTGTCTCAGCTGCCACCCATTCATTCCATATATTTTTCTTTTTGTAAATAATTAAATGTGGAGCCTTAAATCCAGCGGCATTTACCGCCATCAAAACCGATATGTTCTCTCTACCGCTACCGGCTGTGGTTCTCGAAGATGCACCTCCCTTCTTGCCGACTATCTTCGTTTTTGACGGATCTAGAGAGAAATTAGTTTCATCTAAGTTCCATGTTAACTCCGGTTTGTCGTGTAGCTTTAAATCATTCATGCATTTTCCTAGTATTTCATAATATTCGTTAATAATAAAGGGATCTATGCACTTTTTTCGTGCATATTCCACTGACTGTGGTTTCTTAATAGACAGCTTGTGTCGTTTGGAAAAAGCCAGGAACCAATCTTCGCCCGGACGGCCTTCCTTAAGGGCCTCTGCAGATTGTTTTATTTCACATAATTTTCTACTATTCCAAAAATGTCTTTTCTTATTAGGCCCCAGCTCCATTTCTCCATTGCTTCTAATCCTGCTGCTAACTTTGCTTCCTCGTGATTGATTTACTTTTTTGTCCTCTTAGACCTCTGCGATGGTAGCTGAGCGTCATCTGCGGAATATTATATTTCTTTGAAGCCGCATAAGCAGTCGTAACCCCAGCATTTATTTCTTGAAGTGCCCTTTCCAATAAAGTCTTACTGTAGCCATTGCCCCTATTGGATTTTCTTTTATAAACCCTTTACCATGGCGGCTGAAATTGAAACAAACATGCCAAAAAGAAGCAACGAATATAAAGGGGTAAGTGTGTAATATACTACACAGTTTACCCGACTGTTTACTTCACATTTGCCCCGGTGCACAATTTTGCAGGGGCAAATGTTTAGTAAACAATATCTAAGTTAATAATTACTTACTTATGAAAAATATGTATGGTAATAACAAATATAATACCTGTTTTTGGTATTGTTACGAATTGTCAATTAAAACTATTAATTTTTAGACAGATAACAGTGTATTAAAAACTGCTTTACACACTCCCTTATCACGAACACAGCATGAACTTTTCCTATCGTACCAACCGAAATCATGAAACACGCGCAATACAGTTTCCTTCTTTATGGACGTAAGGATAAAAGAGTTATGCAATTGTTTTGAAAGGTGGAGGCACATATGCACCTTCTTAAACATAGAAAAATGGCCAACTACACATTTACCCCGAATACACACTTACCCCAATTCACTATAGTTTATTTGTTTTACATATAGTAGCACTACTCGGTTATAATTTATTACATTTTTGATAAAACAACACATGTTTCGAGTTGATTATGATTTTACAGTTTGTGAATATTTTTAACGAGGAGAATACAAGTATGCGACGTAGCCGATGTCAATTCATCAGTCATTGTCAATCTTGTTATTGTGTGTCACCCATTGAGAAAGAATAGGTAGGGAGACGACGTCACGTGATCTAACCGGGTATAGGTCCGCCAAATTACACACTTATGTCAAACAGGTAGTGTTGGTAAAAAGTGAAGTGTTTGCTAAGTGCATCGTGTATTAGAGTTATATAATACGTTAAATATTAAAAGACATTATGGTTTCTTGTGCTCTACGTAGCTGCAACAGCAGAGACGGCGTTGATAAGAAGAATTCGTCTGAAATAACATTTCGTAGGTTAGTGTAAACATAACAGATGTGGGATGACAGATTATATATATATATAGAAATATTTTACTAGGTGAGGCAGCCATATTTGTGCCACACTTAGCCCCGCCCAATGCTCCCGTTTTGAGAATACAGCAAAGATGCTTTACAGCGTCTCCATAGTATTTTTCCTCAATGGTGTCACCTAACCTGTATTTTAACCTTATATTTGACATAATACATATGATCAATTTGCGGTTGTCAATTATAAATCGATCGATACGGCAATATTGCCCTGCTGAGACGTCAATGTTGGTTAATGACGCACTTCGCTAGCTATCGCGTCCCGACTATATTATTATACACTCGAATATTATAGGTATATATGACATTTAAATGCGAGTGACAGTTTGTAATTAAACTGTCAATTAAGTCTGCAATAGCCGACCGATTCCGATAGATTTTCGTCTTCGTTAGGACCAGTAGAGATACCGTAAAGTAGGGATAGACGACGCGATTAGCTTGGAAAAATCTCGTGTAAATTGTGTGTGACAATGTTTACTGTTTGATGTTTGTTATCTTTAAAAATAATTACATAAATTTGATTTTTTCTTTATATCGTACATCAAATGTGCAGGTGGCGCGTAGAGGTCGTTTTTTTTCTTTTGTGTACCAGCCTTAGTTAGTAGACATTAATCAAATTCATGCATTTTTGTGGTTATTTCTAAAACACATAACTTTCTTAAGAAAATAAATTAGTACAAAAACTGACCTTGACATTATAAATTTATGCCTTTTGCATCACTAACCCAAATTTGAGATTCTAAAATTACAAAATGAGTTTAAAAAACGCGAAACGGCGATGCCTTAATTTTCGATAGGTAAACGCCCCTCTTAAGTATAATTTTGAAATTGCTTTCCATTGGTACATAGGAAATTTACAGACTTGAAGGTTAGTAATGCATGGATCACAACTCGGCTGCCACAATTCAAAACACAGTATCCAACAATTTTGTTAAAAATGCATTTTTTAGTCCATGTAGATACTGTGTTTATTGCACGTCTTTATCGCTAGCTAGAATAGCTGTATTTATTATAGTTACGGAGATAATTTTTGCCGAAACACAGTATCTACAGCACTATTTTTGGTTGTCCACATCAAAACACAGCAAAAGGCATTTTCCAGTAATATAATATGAGCAAAACACAGTATGTGGTACTTACTGTATATTGGAACCAACATCCACGCTGAATTTTTGACAAAAATTTACCCGTAGCACAGTATGTGGCAGTTACTGTGTATTGGAGAAAATAATTCAGTTAGCTGTGTACCGAATATTTACTCTTAACACAGTAAGTGGTAGTTACTGTATATTGGAACCAACATCCAAGCTGAATTTTTGACAAAAATTTACCCGTAGCACAGTATGTGGCAGTTACTGTGTATTGGAAAAAATAATTCAGTTAGCTGTGTACCGAATATTTACTCTTAACACAGTAAGTGGTAGTTACTGTATATTGACGCACAAAAGCTATGTTAAATATTTATTTTATGTAGGAAATGTTTTCTTTTTGGATTTACATCGTATGACCATATTTTAAAAATGCGAATTGCTTGACTCTTACTAATAAAAGACAACATCCCAAGAGACCCCCATGTTTCGGAAAATGTAGAAATAGCCGCCAAGAATTTACAGAAGAAGAACGTCAGGTAATTTGGGTGAATTATTGGAACTCAGATTACACAAGTCCCAGAAAATGGCTTGCCAAGAATGTCCATTTAACTAACATTAAAAGAAGAACTGTTGTGTTCAAAGACCCTAACAAAGCAAGAAAGAAACATGGACGCTCGTATTTCCTTCCCAAACAAGGAAAAAGTCTTAGAGTATGTCGTTTATTCCTTTTAAACACACTTGGTACACAAACGACTGCGTTATTACAGAATTGTGCCTTGCGATGACGACGAATCCTGTGTGTAGCAACGTTAAAGAAAACCGAGGTGGCAGCAGCAAAAAATGTGATCGAGAACTTACAAAACGTCATATAGGGAGTTACAATCCATGTGTAAGCCATTATCGACGCAACAATTCACCTAACATTAGATACCTGCCTATAGATCTTACACTTAAAATGATGTATGAGGATTTCAACGAAAAACATCCAAATGTTTGTAAACTTGAGATTTACAGACAAACTCTTAAATCGGAGCACATTTCTTTTTGTATGCCTAAATCGGATATATGTGTTGATTGCGAGATGCTTGAAAGGGGACAAGAAGATGCCAAAAACTCAGAAAATAATGGTTATCTGGTAAAATTATCTGACGAATTAAGACTGCTTAAAGAAAAAGCTTCCAAAGCAAATGCGAAATAAATCAATTTTAAAAATATTTTTTACGCATAAAATTATATGCAATTACAGTATTCTAAATCGCTAAAATTGTATTTAAAACTCTTTAAGAATTCTAAAGCCATACACTGAAAGTTTTCAATGATTTACTCAAAACTTTAAAAATAATTGTTACTGTGTTTTGGAATGTGGCAGCCGAACTGGAATGAGAGTGTCTGCATTAAAGTTGAAGGAGTTATACAAAACTTCTTTAACCGGAAATATTGCAAATATAGAGTAGGTACTATAAAAAAAAAAAGAGGTGTGGCCACCACACGACTTTCTTATACGTATGAAAGTGTTACTTCCGGTTCGAATTTTGAAATTTCATTTATACAAAAAATATTCCAAATCCAACTCTAAATACTTTTGTACTCTTCATAAATATATATAGAATGCATAATTTACGACATATTTGCAAAAAATCGCTGTTCGATAAGAGTAAAAGTGGTACTTCCGGTCTGAATTTTGAAATTTTTTTTATACAAAAGATATTTAAAAGTATGTTCTAAATACTTTTGTACTCGTAATGTACCTGCCTAGAAAGCATGACTTGCGAGATATTCGCAAAAAACTGATTTTCGATTAGAGTAAAAGACCTACTTCCGGTAGGAATTTCGAAAAACTTTATTAAAAGAATTTTTCTCAAATTTAATTTTGAGTACATTTGAATTCTTTATAAATTTGTTTAAACTTAGTAATTGACGAAATATTTGAAAAATTCGATTTTTTCACTGAAGTAAACTACTACTTCCGGTCTGCCGATTTTGCTCAAAATCTAATCAGTTCTCAAGAGGGAGATTATATTCGTAAATACGAAATTAGGAATTGATATCTACAGCGGTTTGACCGCTATCGTGGTCACACACAGACAGACAGACACACACACACACACAGAGAGAGAGACACATAGACTTTTTTAAAAATCACTTTTTTGGTATCAGGGGACCTCATAACGTGGACATCTGCAAAAATCTCGAGGTCGAAAATTTTCATCATCACAATACTTTCTTATACGTAGTAAAAAATATAAAACTGTATATTAATTGCTAGTGCTAAACTACTACATTATAACCGAATTATGGCACAATTATGGAACAAGACTCGCTCTGTGCGGAATATTATAGGTGCTTCTAATGGGTCAAATAGAAGGGCAAAGGGGAATTTAACTTTAAACGTGAAGGAAGAGAATGTCACGGATCCGAAACTGGTTGGTGAACATTTCAATAATTACTTCCATGGCATTGGAGATGGTTTGCTCATCACAGGTTGCCGAGTTGAACAGTCTGACGAGGTTGGTCTGGGCTTTGATGAATTCTTTCTTCTTTAAGCCTGTCCATGAGCAAAAGGTAAAACGTACTATCCACTAACTTAAAAATACACACTCATTATATGAGGACCGGATTAGTACTAATTTGCTGAAGTATTGTGCTGATGAAATAGTTACACCATTGACACAGCTTATAAATCAATCCGTAGCCAATGATAAATTCCCAATGGGATTAAAAGTTTCAAAAATTAAAGGTATTCATAAGGGTGATTCGAAGCATCTTGTGCGCAACTATCGTCCCGTATCTCTACTGAGCTTGCCCTCAAAAGTATTTGAGAAAGCAATGACAGTAAGAATATTAAAGTTCTTAGAGACATACAGGCTGTTCATTCCAAAACTTCTCACCCTAAATTTCTGTAAATCTACGAAAAGTTTCCTGAAACACTTATGAAGTATTATCGTGGGGACCATTTCTTGATGCAAAAATTGACTCACCCACTTTAATCCCCCCCCCCCCCCGGAGCTACCTCCTTAAAAATCTTAATTGCAAAGGGGTATCGAATAATACGTCATTTTAAAGGTCTTTTGAAACAGTATATTTTGGCGTTTAGTGTGTTAAAATTGATCGATTCGATTTGAAGATTTTTAAAAAAATCTTTTGCTCTGTTTAATTTTTTGTTTTAGGTAGAAATATCTATTGCTCAAACACACTTAACTGATTAAAATGTTTTATTTTTGTTTTTAAAGTTATTTAAGACTTCAAATATTTTTTTGCAGAATAATTCAATCCAATAATTATTCAGAATGTTGTCCATTGATCACTGAAACAATGGTATAGCCATTATTCAAAACTGCGGCGTACATTTTCAAAAAGATCTCATTAAAACCCAAGGCGCGCGGCGGGTTGCATTAATGCTCTGACGAAGTTCTAAACTTTGAAGTGGAGGGGTAAATAGAACAGACTTTAAATAACCCCATAGAAAAAGGCGTAGTGGTGTCAAATCAGCGATCTGGATGGTCATTCTATAGGTCCTCTTCGTCCTACCCATTTATTTGGAAATACACCACCGCTGTACTGGAAGAACTTAGTGAGGAGGAGCTCCATCTTGTTGAAAATGTAATTCGTCCTCATCAGGTAGGGTATTTTCATCTCTATCCAGTTGATTTTCAAGAACATCAATAATTAGCGGATTGATAGTATTTTAAAACATATCCAAATATGCTTCGCCGTTTAGATATCTGTTGAAAGACAACGGACCAATCACTTGGTCCCCCAAGATGCTTGCCCATACGTAATTATTTTTAGGATACTTTACTTAAATCACTTTGGGTTGATAACTCTAAATAACAATTTATACTAAAGCAACATACAATATACCGCGCGATCATTTAAATTCTAAATTAGAGTAGGTTGTGAAATTTAAATTAAGTTGGTATATAAGTACTAATTTACAATTTGAATTGTCAAAGTGACGTTTCAAAATGTTTGATTTAGAACATAAGATTTTTCTTACTGAAAGTTATTTTAAAAACGCCGAACGACAAGAGAATGGCGAATGGACATATTCAGTACCGCACTGCATCAATGATTTTCAAAATGCTTTCCCTAATTTTCCTGCGGATTATCAAAAATTAGTCCAAGAAATTTACACATGTGTGGCGAAATTTCGTAATGTTCGAACTGTAGGTAGGAAAGCTGGTAGTGGCGCGCCCAAAAAAAGGACTCCTGAGATTGTGGCAGATGTTGCAGAAAGAATGGAACAGTCTCCCAAAAAATCTCTTTGCAGATTAGCCCAAGAAATAAACCTTTCATATGGAACTTGTCAAAAAATTTTAAAAGAAAATTTAAATCTTTATCCCTATAAGATTAACGTCGTTCAAGAGCTATTCCCTCGAGATTTCCCTGTACGAATAGAATACTGTCAGTGGTTTTTGAATATTTTAAATAACAACAACACTTTGGATTGAACATTTTTTTCTGACGAAGCATGGTTTCACCTATCCGATTATATAAACAAACAAAATATGCGTATTTGGTCTTCGGAGAATCCTCATGAGTTTATTCAATCGCCTCTCCATCCGCAGAAAATTGGTGTTTGGTTAGCGGTTTCTAGAAGGCGTATATTTGGACCTGTGTTTTTTGAAGGAACGATAAATGCTGAGAGATATCGAAATAATTTACTTGAACCGTTTTTACAAAATCTTCATGATGACGAACTTTTACATGGGTATTTCCAACAGGACAATGCAACAGCTCACAAAACATGGGAAAGTATGGCTCGAATTCGCGAGTTTTATGATAATCGAGTCATTGAATTTCCGCCTCGCAGTCCGGACTTAACGATTCTTGATTATTTCATTTATCCGTATCTGAAAAACACAGTTTACAAAAATAACCCACAAAATCTTGAAGAACTACAAGAGGCAATTTCTAATGCATGTAACGCTATAACCGTTCAGATGTTGGCAAATGCTTTTGAAAATATGAAACGGAGGGTTAACAGTTGCATTGCAACAGGGGGAGAACACTTTGAACACCTTTTGTAATTCACAATAAAACTAATTTCTCTTGTAATGCTTTCATTTCCATTAAATTTAAATCGATCACACATAAGATTCACAAATGTCACAAAGTATAACATAACCGCAAATTTCAATTAATCAATAATTGACTTTCTGGACAACCTAATAAAAAAAATCCCGCCTGCTATAATTTAGAATTTAAGTGATGGCGTAGTATTTTCAAACGAGGAGCAGCGGAACAAAAAAATATATTTCTGCTTTTTATGCTATTGTCTGTTTTTTACTAACATTAATTTATTGTGGTGTTACAGAAATTGAATCAGTGAATGCAAAATTGGTATAAAAACGTTCCTAAAACATGCATTTTTGTTTAATAAGTAACTACAAAAAGAAGGAAAATTATTCTGCATAAACAAAACTTAAAAGTTAAAGAACCATAAGACTATTTATTTTCCATGTTTTTGAGAAATTTATAAAAGTTTTTAATATTGGCTTTTGTTCTAATGCTCCTAAAGTAGATTGACTAGCTAGAAATACAAAGCAAAACAAACCAAAAGATTTTTTTAAATATCTTCAAAACGAATCGATTAACTTTAAAAAACTAAACCCCAAAATGTGAGAAGCTCCCGGGGGGGAGGGGTTTAAAGTGGGTGAGTCAATTTTTGCATCAAGAAATGGCCCCCACGATCATACTTGTTTCCGGAATTTTTTCATAGATTTTCATATTTTTAGGATGGGAAGTTTTGGAATGAATGCATAAGTTAACTGAATGATAGACAGTTTGGTGTCCGAAGGGGTCACAGTACGTCAGATGCGATAGCCTGTTTCCCAGCGTTATTATATAATGAAATTGACGGGGGAAACTTGTCTTTCAGAATATTTTTAGAGCTCAGCAAGGCATTGATTTGGTCAACCATGAAATATTACTTCATAAGTTGTACAGCTATGGTAGGTATAAAGGGTCATGTGTTGGAATGCTTTAGAAGCTATCTGAGTGTCGTGTACAGTACGTAGACGTAAATGGTCATCGTTCTAGGAAATTGTCTCTAAATAAAGGGGTTATTACTTTGGGAAAAACCCTAATAGAAATAAATTAATTGATCAGAGACTATTCTCGTCGCGGCGTCTCCAATCAATCAATGTTCTCTCCAGAAACACTCAATTAATTAGTGACTATGCTCGTCGCGGCGTCACCAATTAATGAGATCCACAATTTCAGGGTGCAAGATAATTTTGTGAATCATAATAAATAATTATTAATCGCTTATGATTAATAATATGTCCAGATGCACCTGTATATCTAGCTCAGGTTAATAGTGAGAGCGTGAGATTACTCAAAAAAAATGTTCACTAATGCCCGTTGCCCATTTTATAATAATAAAGGCGGGGGGGGGGGGGTCACTGTGTTAAAGTATTGCACAATGAAAATGGGAACTTGCACTAACTAATACTAGGCCTACCTCAAAGGAGACAAATCAATAAAAAACAATAACAATTTATTAAATAAGAACAAGAGAAATTTGTAATATAAAATGTAGTTACGTTACAATAATAATATTAATTGAAATATTACACAAAAGAAATATTGAAGCCAAAATATAAATGATTGTTGAATATAACTTTAACTTTAGTTGTTAAAAATGACTCAATTTACACTAAACAAAGAAAACTAAATTTTAGAGAGACGGTACACACAGAAAAGCGAAACAATAAGTACAGATTCAACAAATAATCAAACTAATAAAATTAATTGATCAAATTCAGTAAAACTAATTAATCAAATATGGTGGAACTAATAATACAAATAAAAAAAATAAATACGAAGGTTTTTAATGATCGTGCCTTGCGCACAGTTTTATTTAACGTTATTAAACAACAAATATCTAACTTTTAATATTGATGACAAATTAGATGTCGTACTATTCTCCTGCTTTCAAAAGTACAGGTAATAAAGACTCAAATACCTGGAAATTACACGTCCAGAACGCCAGTGAAGATGGTCCCCCCGTATGTCTCTATTTCTGCCGCTCTACCTCAGTTCCATGTTGTTTAACAGGCCCTGTGTCGTTAGTATCGATGAGATGTCCCCTAAATCCGGAACTACGCCGTGTATTGAAGGACGATAAATACTCGCAAGGATTTGTTATTTGGAAATTGAGTTTAAAAATCACCTTGATCGGTGTATCCATACTTAGGATATTAACAACCGGTTTCCATGAACATCTTCATCGCAGGGCTAGCGACTCGACGCACAGTGGTCTGAAACGTCCAAAAAGTTGGTCAAAACCTAAGAAAACCTTTTTTTTTTTCAAATAGTTTCTTGTGTGGTAGTCGGTAAACGAGGTGCCTGCGCGTCTATTTCTCGAATAGCAGATAGATGGCGCGCCTACGGGACGTGTAGTTGTGTGTGAAAGTCGCGGTAGTCAAAACTTGCTACCTGCAACGTTCAACAATAAATGAGAAAAATAACATTTGAAGTGCACACAAAAATTTGTGAACGTGCAAATATCTTCAACAAGAAGCTGGAGGATGCGCCTGAAGATTGGTATAATGTTTTGACACTTTACTTTTTTTTAAACAATTTTTTATAATTTGTTATTAAAAATTTTCCGAAATTGTCAAAAAAGTATTGTTTCCGCGAGATTCCGCGTTGTTCGCTGATTCATTTTCCAGATGAATGTCTAACTAACTAGAAATCGAAAATTCAGGTGCGACTTTCTGCGATTCTCCTCGCAATTGATTTATTTGTATTTGGTTGCGTGGCCCTATACATGTGAGGCGTCACATGTATATGTCACATCATAATTACATATTTTTAATTAATCTTGAAGAGATTTAATATGCGCACGATCCGAGTCCGAACTTAGAAGAAGTCACTTTGAATTATTTAAAGTGTAATTACCAAGAAATAATCATAATTATTATCATTATTTTCATTATTACTATTATTATTATTATTATCATTATTACTATTATTATTATTATTATCATTATTACTATTGTTATCATAATTGTTATTGTCTTTATCGTAAGTATAATTATAAAAAGTATAATGAGAAACAACACAAAATTTATTAAGCCAAATTTTATATTATTCTATCGTACTTTTGAACATAAAACTGGCAATTTAAAACTCCCCATTTTGCAATTTACCATTTTTACCTCAAATCTACAATCAGAAAGTAAAAAAACTAAAGCATCCTGATTTTCAGCCAAATCCGAACCTTTTTCGAGTTTTGACCAGCTTTTCGGGCGTTTCAGACCACTGTGCGACGCCGGGAATACTTATTCAACCACCACTTCACTAATTACTGTTACTTCATAAGCTAAATATTTTAAATTGAATATTTGAAAACGGAATAATATATGTGACGCAGATCTTAATGTTGAAAATTTTAAGACGTATTTTTATTTGGAATTTGAACATAATTAATACTGATTTGAAAATATTTAACACGTAATTATACAGGGATAAATGAATTGAATGTTAGCCGCTGCTTTTTAAACCTAACAGGTTACTTTAACATAGACAAAAGCGTATTGTATGCTGATGATACGTCCAGACTTGTAAGTGCTACGACAAAGCCAGATGTGTAAAGATGAAGATTATACGTTGGCTAATGATTTAGTTGTGAATGATAACAAAACGGCATTCATAGAGTTTAGAACTGCAACATATGACAGGAATGAGTATAATCTACTTAGATACGGTAAGAGTATTGCTCAGGTCATTAGCATTAAATTCCTGGGTCATACGATTGAGGGACACTGTCACCTATGTGTTTTGCCCTCAGGAGGCTCAGGGTTGAGTTAGGTTTGCTGTTGTCGTTTTATCATGATCACTTTCACCCGGAGTTATTTTATGCAACTACGGCGTGGGGATCTTCTCCAGAATTTGATCGAGTTTTTAAAATACAAAGACGTGCAATGAGTGGATTTAGCTGTGGAACAAGTTGTAGAGATTATTTTGCTTCTATGGGGATATTGTCGCTACCATGCATTTATATAATCCAGTTATTATTTTATGCTAGGGGGGAAACACCAAACATTGCCTAAACATTGATTATCGTTTTACGAGAGTAGTCCTCCATATTTGGCAATAAAAGCGTACAATAAGTTGCCAGAGCGTTTTAAGTCGGGGAGTGGCAATGTTTTTGGGAAATCTCATGGTACAAATATATAAGGTATGTTCTAGCGCAGCTTCCTTATGACGTCAATTGGATGCAATTTCGTCATACCACTGATATTAAGAAAAGAAAGATTACTCTTGAATAACCACAGATGTAATAGTATATAGATAGCTATATAAAGAATAATAAAATAGACATAATATATAGCACAGTTGTTTACGAATGTGTAACTAAATTAAATTTCTTTACAAATTACCTGTTTAAAAACTCATAAAGCAAAATAATAAGATTGTATTATTGAAAAATCTCCCACTGGATATTATGTAGCACTTTGGTTTACGAAACCTGTTTTAGTCGTTTGATAATACAATTTGTAATTACTTTACTGACAAAGTAATTTATCACAAAATAAATTTATGACTTGAAATTGTGCATTTTATGTAGTATATTGCTTTAAATTACTGATACCAATGAATATTGCAAAAGTTGAAAGTATTATAGTAAGAAAACTATTGGTTTAATATTGGATTTTCGTTTATTAATTGTTAATTGACAGGTAATAAATAAAACAACAGATATGGTTACTTTTTTTTATTGGTAAATTTTATTGTTTTTTTTTGTAATTTTCTTTTTTGTTGATAATTATTTTTATTTATCTCTTTTATACGTATGTAAGTTCTTACTCTAATATATGATTCCACAACTTCTTGTGGCAAACTAGTCTTAATATTTTGTACCAAACGCTTTATTATGTTGGTATTTTTGTTAATCGATTTCTTATGGAATTCATTAAACATTTGTTCAGCGTCTTCTGCCATTTTCTTCATAATAGCATTCGGCTGACGTAGACACCGCCTGGAGACTAATCCAATCCAGTTGCTTTCTGGGGATTCAATCTGAGTATCATCATGTAACGAGTATTTGCTTCTGAACTTATGTGCTATATATCCCGCTATATAGTATAAGCCTTGCTTCGCAATATCCCCGGTAGCAGAGGTTGCGGAATGGATTCTTTCGAATTCCGTCAGCAAGTCCATAAATTCCTCATTTATGTCATCCTCAGACACCCTGACAACATTTTCTTCAAAATCTCCAGTTTCTTGCACAAAAGGTTCCAAAACTGTAGTTAAGTTAAGTGTTGCGTCTGTAGTTAGTAACTCTACTACAGACGTATCTTCCTGTGTGTTGACATTTTCTGAAAACACAACAGATGAATGCTTCCCAAGAATGTACCATCTCAATCGATATTTGAATTGTAATGCACTAGGGTGGTCATTGGTGGATCCCATAGCTCGCATATATGAAAAAAAATTTTCTATTATATCTTGATTCAGACGTCTAGTAATTATGTACTCAATATTAAAGTTTGACCTTAAATATTGATATAAGTTTTTTAGAGAGCTGTTATTTTGTAGTATCGCTTTTTGAAAAAACATTAAACTTTTTCTTGTACCGACTCTTATATTTTGTATTAATTTAGTCATTTTTTCTATATTATCCAGTTGGTTTTCAATATCAACACCATATGCATTGGCAGCAATATCAAATTTGGTTTGAGTATTGAACAAATCAAACCAATCGTTAATGATATTAATTATGTCACTAATTTCAGTGCATGCAATATCTGGCATTAAATTATGTTCACCACACCACCTTATCGCTAGCGCCACTGTACGTGAGAGACATTGCACAGCATATTTTACTTTCTGCCTTTGGTTGCCAATTACATCGATGTGAACCTGTGTAAGCTTATGGGCAAGTTTCAAGTCACCTTCCTGTAGGTCAACCAATTTCTGAAAGGGCTCCTTCGTGATCTTTGTATTATTTATGGTGAACCCATGATCAAAAAGATTATTTCTAATCAATTTGATTAAATGTGGCACATCAGCAAATACAAAAATCTTTTTCCCTTCATCAGATGGATGAGTGAAGGATTCACTTTCATCGACAGCTACACCAACCTTCATATTTTTCCATAATTTTCTGTTTCCAGGTCCTAGATCCGAAACAACAGCTACAACAGTGTACTGTATTACTTCTAATTTACATATAATATTTCGGAGGACTTCTACCGACATACCACAGTCGTAATCATAGTATATTACTTGCTTCCATGCCGAAAACAAGCCACGTACCATAACGGTTTGCACTGTTTTGTGCGGTCCTACAACCTGTTCCCTTTTGCGATCGAAACATATTTCATTAGAGACGTACATCTCGTCAAAAGAAAGTACACACAATCTGTCGCGCTCGGTATACTCATTTGCCTTATATTTCATAATTAGTAAAACCTCTTCCAGAATACCTGGTTTCAATTCCAAACTTGTCGCCCACTTCCTTAAGGTTGATAAGCCTGGCAGTGGATATTCTCTGGTAGTTCTTAAATATCTGTAGGCTTTAGGACTTACGCTTCGAAGCGAAATTGCCGAGGAAATATCTTCAGCAGTCCATTTTGCCTTCATTTTTGTCTTTGATTTTATTAGTCGTATTTGCCCCGGTGTAAAATATTTCTCTAAAATTCTATTGAGGTGACATATTTCTTCAGTGAGGTAGGCCACCTTTTCCTGTAAGGTCTGTATTTTCCCTTGCGATAGAAAATATTGTTCCTTCCAATGTGATAGTGTGTCTTCAGGGTTTTCGGTTGAAGTAGATGGTCTGCATTATAAAATCAAAATTAGAAATGCTCAATACATAAATCATTCGTTATACTATCTTTCACAAACTTGATTTGTTTCATTTTTAAAAAAATGCATATTAAAATATATATTACAGAATTACTGTTTTTAGCATATTCAAATTATTTATTATACACCATAATCTTAATCAATAAAGTCTACAACATTATTACTTACATAACAGCTTATGGCCAAGCATTTCAGTAAAAATGGAACATAGGTATATAGTAATATGTATCAAATAAGAAGTATATAGAATAATTAAATAAGTAAGACTGATTTGTGTACTGTTCGGGCATATGAAAATAGGTATTAATGTGAAGGTAATGATTAAAATCGATAATTTTCTTTCTGTAATTCCTTAATATCATATGTAACAATGATCATTCTCCCTTACAGATTATATTACAGACAATGAATGCTATACTTTTTTAAGTAAAATATCAAAATTTTTACTGACAAAAAGTTTTTATTCAATCAATGAATATTTGAATAATAATTTTATTGATATACAATTTTAATTTGTTTGTCTGTATATTTTGACTTTTCATGTAATGATTTTATTACATTGAATAAATATTATTATTATTATTATTATTATTATTATTATTATTATAAATTACATCATTAATGATATATATATATATATATTTACTTAAATGAAAAAGCTCCAGGTTTTGTAAATGCTACTTCACAATATTTTTCTGTTTCGCATGTTTGGTTTCTTCTTTCCTCGGGAACAATAGAACAACTTGAACAAATTATTAAAATTAGAATGCTTTGTTTATTAAACATGGTAAGGTAGTATTGCTAACCTTATTTATTTGTTAAAAGTATGAAACAGCAATTTCTTTAAGTATTTTTACATTGCACACCACTTCAACATTACAAGACTATTTAAAACATTTTGAGCTTTTAATTTGACAGCTTATTTGAATACAACTCTTTTCATAATAACTATGCTTTGACAACTCCACTAACGAGTTAAATTTTTCCTTACCTTGTTGAGGAATCTTCTTTTGGCATAGAGAATGTTACTTCTGTATCTTCTACAGTTGGAGGTAACAGGTCGATATCTTCCGATGGATTGATGGAATAACTGTAATAATTCATTAAATAGGTAATACTTTTTACATTGGCATATAATACATAGGTTATTATTAGGTTCATTGCTTCATACAAACAAATTTATTTGTATTTTTTTAAATACAGTATAAGTAGTGATTATATGAAGGTACGTATTACAGATTAACATTCTTCCTCTGCAACATCCTACTCTGTATACTAAATAATTTAAAAGTAAGTACACTCATGCGTTATTTCATATCTGTTACCTTGATGTTGATGGTTGTAAAGTCGAGTAATTTACAGCAGCTTCACTATGTGTATGTATATACAATGTGGGAACAGCTGTTTTATGAAGTATTTGGTACGATTTTATATATTTCTCTCTCATCTGTCGATTATCTAAATACCACTTCTCATATGCGTCTCTTGCAAAATGAAGTGAACATATATAATCTGTAAATAATAACATCATTAAAAGGTACACAAATACGTCCAAATACAAAACCTACGATTTCTTGTGTTTTTTATCCTTCTACCACAGGCTTGTATCCACTGCTGAGATAAGTTTCGATCTTTAGGAAAACGAAAATATTTAATATTCCTTCCTCGAGTGTTTTCTGACCTGCTTTTGCAGCTCAAGACACAGCAGCTTACCATATTAGATGAGCTAAAGGTAGAGGCAAATGTATTGCTTTATAATACAATATTTAATAAACTCATTACCTTCTATGTTATAACCTCTTCTTAAGTTCTAAATAAATCAAATTAAAAGTCTTTGGCTTAATGAAAATATTCACAAATCTTAATAACTACACTAAACATATAAAATAATAATTATAATGACACAAAATACGATATAATCGGATATAACTCTTCGAAATCTAAATATAAACAAAGCACAAACTCAAAACTACAAACATGTGATGGATGACGCAACACATATGACGAAATTGCATCCAGCGCAGAAATAGACGAATTTGAGTCAAAGTTGTAGCATACCTTATATATTTGTACCATGGGAAATCTGTTAAACGGTTCTTGTTGCAGAAATATTACTACTCACTATACCCTGTTCACTCAACGTATAGAGTAATCACGAGCTGTCCACGACCGTAACACGTGCACAGCCCAATTTACAATAGAGTGCTTATATTAACAATGAAGTTTATAAAATCTTTTAATTACATGTTCAAATTTTGGAAAACAACAATTTACTAGTTTATATAAAATACTAAACCGATTTAAATTTACAAAAAATGCATGTTTTGTCTTTTTAGATAACTAAAATAAGCAAATCTCAAACATAACCCATATCAACAAAATATTCGTAAATAGGGCAATTCAACGACCTGTTAAATCAAATTCAATATGGCCGTTGTTGGTAAACAAACAGATTTGTATCATTAAAATTTGACTATAAGTGCTCTTATTAAACAATTATCTTATTAAATTAACTTGCTAAGGTAATTATTTAGTTATCAAAGGCTAAAACTTATAATTATGTGACCAGAACGTTCTGTATTGCAGTATGTTTGAAAGAAGTGTTTCAAGAAAAAAACAGCTGTAATTATTGCCTGCTTTGAAGTTTTCATTGGAAAACCAGATAATAATTTAGTTCAGCAGCAGTACTGTTCTATTTATAAGCACGATAGAAATTTTAATAGCAATAACTCCTCAGGGAAGTATGTGCTACATTAGTGAAACTCGGGATGACATACATCTGAAAAATGAATGGAAGAAGTAATTTTTGCAACAATATTAACCCAGGATATGTTCTAGGAGAAAGATCATTTTTAATAAAGGAAGCATTAGGAATTCTGCAAGAGAATTTTAGTTATTCCAGCTTTTACTAATGGAAGAACTCGTTAGCACCTAAAAATATCTCATTCCAGTATCGTGTTAAAAAAGTGTAATAATATGCAAAAATTAAACAGTGTAGATAAAATTGTGGTTCTATTTAATGTTCTAATTAACATATGTAAGTCATAAATGATTTTGTATTTATAATTATTTATGGCACTATATAATCTTAATTTATTCCTGTACAACGTGGCCATTATTTTAGAATTTAAATAGGCATTTCGTTACAGACAAAACAAAACTTTAATAGTTAAATTTATTTATTAATATATTTGAAATCTATTTACATTCTCTTAAGTCCTACACTGTTATACATTGTACGCTAAATATTTATAATAAACTTTTATAATCTTACACATAATATTTCTGTATGATTAAACTTATTTTCTTATTACTATTTATTAACTATTGCTTCTATAATAATTAAGTGAAACTATTTTAATAAATAAATCTTGTAAAACAAACCTCTGATGGTTTTGTAAAGGTATTGTAAGTTTAAAGGCAAGTTTAAATAATTAATCCTTAATCAGTGCATGACTGGCTTTGTTTTTCTTCGTATACTGAGATAATAATGCACCAACATAACTACAATGTTCGGCTGTTATCAGCCATGCATGTAGAGTGAGCCAAAAGTATTGATCACATTTCACAATAATGCACTACACATCCATTGGTTTTTATTAACTTCTTATAAATGTTTCACCTAATCAAAAACGTACTTTTCCACATAAAATAAATAAGTTGTTAAGAAATGTAAGCGGTGAGACTCTTGAACACTGTCATTCGGTCCTTAGTGTAATAAATATGTATTAAAACCAAATATACAATAATAACCGTACTTGGCACAGGTGGAATACCATCTATTAGATTGTGTAATTTCAAGAATGAATGGATTCATCTTTGGTGGTTTCACATCTTTTGCATTGTGTTCTTGCAAAATATTAAAAAGACTTGCAGAGCAGATACTTGCATCTTCGGCTGTGAAGTCAACTGTCTTAGAGTCAGCTGGGCATTCTTGTTGATGGTTGCTAAATATATTCAGTACACTCTTTTTCTAGCACTGTAAAATTTCTCTTTACTCGTTTCTTCGTCAGTTCTGGCTGCTTTTTGCACAGTACTGTATAAACAGGTGAACACAGTAACTTAAATTCAACACTTCTAGAAAGCTGAAACATAATTAACCTATAAACCATTTGCTTTGTTTACGGTTTATAAATCTTACCTTCAATAAATCTTTAATCATTAATAGACTCTTTAAAAATACTGAGAATAATAATAATAACAACTTAAACAAATACAAAAAGCGCAAACACAAGGAACAATACAAAATACAATATAGCAAAGCAAAAAGTATACATATATAACGAATATTTTAAAATTACAGACAATGTTATTTATCTCTACTAGCACACTGTATGCTCACTTGTTCTACATTAGCAAATACGTATTTTCATCCTTCTCTAAAATTGTGAATTTGCTGCATGGGTATAGTCACAATCATGTGACATAATCACAGAAAGCAGATGATTTATATCGTGTGTTTTAGGATTTGTATGTAACTCTCAGAGCCAATAGAAAGGCAGTATTAAAAATCACGTGTTGATCACGCGTTTTTTGCTACTCTATTGGTTCGGTGAATACCGTTTGACTGAAATAAAAGTAGATATAGGGAAACACAAACACGCACACATGTGCATGCAAACATGAAATGGAGGGGTACGATAGTAGGGGAGTACAGATGAGTTCATATCGGGCGTGATATCGGGACACCGGGGTACCGAGGCTTTAGTGCACAACGTGTCTTTTAGTATGCAGTGAATTAACACAACCTTCTGTACGAAATTGTTTCACAATCTTATGGATAGCTGGCACAGAGGAAGGTGGACGATTTTCATACGCCGCAACAAATAAATTTTGCACGTCTTTGTACGAATTATCCTTGACATACCATAACACAATCTGTATTTTTTCCTCGACAGTTAAGGGCATTTTATTTTAATATTTGCGAGTCCGCTCAGATACAATGTATGTACGTTCACGCTCTAAAGTTACGGAAAGAATGCCATGTCTGCGCGCGCTCTCGATCTCCCCACTATCTCCCCACACCACCGGTGTTGTATACATACATACATACATACATACATGTTTATGTGTGTGTATTTGAAGATGCATATTAACTTTTAACTACGACAATCTGTATAGTATAGGTGAATCTTTCGATGATAGGAGTGTCTAGCATATTTGTTATTCTATGATTTTTTGTAGCGTATTTTAACTGATTCATGTTTTGTATTCTTCTTTCTGTTCTTTTTGATGTATGTGATATTTTATATTGTAACTGACACCGTGGCATGTCGTATATGTAGTCTACTGGACGAATAAATTACATTATTTTTATATTTCTCTAGATCCTCCGTTCGTTGCTCAGGAAACATTACGAGCATGGCAAAATAAAAATCATCCCTGGCTGGAACTCTCGGATGTTCATAAGGAAACTACCGAGAATATACGTGTGACGGTAATACCATTTTACATGGGATGTCGTGAATCTCACACTAACTCTGTTTATTGGGTAAATTATAAATATTTCTCTTGTCGCTTTTGATCTTTCAGTGAACTGTTTTTTTTTTTTTTAGTGGAGATACTGCATTCGTTTAGAGAATTTGGGCGCTCTTGCTGTACAGTTACGAGAGCGTCATTGGAGGATCTTTTCCTTATCTGGAACTTTGGAAACTGTCAGAGGTAGGGGTGTTGTCGGGCAAGAACCAGCTTTGACACGCACCCTGCCTGCGTTCCAATATAGTAGTCATGTTAGTTTGCAGGCTCCAAGTGGACATATGTGGTAAAATTATTATTTTCATTCATTTAATGATTTTTTCCATGTGAATTCATATTTTTAAGGGGTACCTTTCGAATGGAACGGGAAGACGGATACACTTTTGACTGTCGAATTCCTCCGTTTTCTTTAGAGAGTAAACCAGATGGTGGACCTGCTACACCTCCAGATACAGTTTAGTCTTAACTTAGTATCATATTAAAATTCTAATATATATATATATTTTGTATATACATACTAGATGATAGCTTAAATCGATCCTTGATTTGTAACGAATGTAACTGAAAAGAGTGTGATCAATTACCATATTATAATTTATGAACAATAAAATTTCTTTATCTTTCAAGTGATGTATCACAAGTTTTTGCCGATTGTTTTTAAGTGTAAGTAAGAATTACAGAAAATCTCAAACATCTTTGAATAAGACGAAAACAAGTATTATGCAGAAAAGCGGAAGCATCATTTAAGGATTTACTGAATATCTCTTTAATGTTCTGCAATCTGGCAGCAGTGTCTTGAAATTCTGAAATAATGTATCATTTGAATACAAGAAGACTAAATTATTGTTAATTTCTAATACATAATGAAAACAAAAATTAGTTCTACATCCAAAGATTGTGGACATTATTT
Source organism: Amphimallon solstitiale (assembly GCA_963170755.1). Taxonomy (NCBI): domain Eukaryota; kingdom Metazoa; phylum Arthropoda; class Insecta; order Coleoptera; family Scarabaeidae; genus Amphimallon; species Amphimallon solstitiale. The sequence continues at coordinate 103,940,886 of OY720677.1, read as the reverse complement.
CAACGAAAGCATTTTCTCAATATTACAGAATACATAAATACCACGCGATCATTTAAATTCTAAATTATAGCAGGCGGGATTTTTTTTATTAGGTTGTCCAGAATGTCAATTATTGAATAATTAACATTTTGAAACGTCACTTTGACAATTCAAATTGTAAATTAGTACTTATATACCAACTTAATTTAAATTTCACAGCCTGCTCTAATTTAGAATTTAAATGATCGCGCGGTAGCAAATATAATAATTGGGAATGTGTATACGTATTGCCTTTGTATACGAAGGAAGTCTGAAATGCGATAAGACCGTAGGCTCCGAGGCTGTCGACTCTATCTTATGAAAGTACCACACATCTTAACTTATAACAATTTTAATTAGAAAGAAAAACTCGTTTCACAAAAATATATATGATTTATTTCATAAACTAAATGTACATTTCGTTTGCCAAGCAAACATCATCGGTAGTATACAGATTTATTCGTGTTTTTACATTATATATATATTGTACTAGGTAATATCTCATACATATCAGTTCAACCCTCAAAATAATTATTAAATCCTATTACAGTTTAAATGTCATAAATTGAACCGTATATGAAATGAAATAACACTCTAGACATGTTTTGTAAAAATTTACTATTATTTAATGAACAACCCTCGTATTTGTTAGTTTTATAATTCCTTTATTTATTTCCTAATATTCCATTCATTATACGAAAGTGTTTTATTTATATGCCCGGCTAGCTTTACATTTCATCACTACATAAATTACTTTACTCTATCCTGACTCTTTATTTAATTTACAGAATTTAACTCTGCCTACAATCATATACTTTTATAAATTTCAATAATCCTTTTTTAAATTTCTTATTTCTTTTCTAGACTAACATTTTATAAATTACTGATTACTGTATTATCTTAATACTTTCTATATTTTACATAATCCAGTCTACTAACAAGTGTTCAATAAAATACCTAGATGTCACTACTACTCATTCCAATTCGGTATAAAATAATTAATATCAGTTTATTTATTGTAAAATTTCTAAATGTTTTATTGTTGGATGTGAAATGCTATTTTACTTTAACAAATGGATTTTTGATTTCTCAGATTATACTTCTTATAACATTTACTTAATTCCTTCGGTAAGACAACAATAATAATCAGATTTCAATTCACTATGTCATATGACATTTATTTATTTCAGGTTATAAATTTACCAGAATATTTCCTTTAGTTGATAATTTGATTATGATAAAATAAAACAATACTCAAATAAGAAATAATATGTTTATATTCAAACTTCGTACTTATTAAAATATGGGACATTTGCTGACAATAAATATAATATGGAAACCTGATATTTGACGTTTAGAAGATATTAAATTCAAAGTGTATAGTTCCAAACCCAACTAAATAATTCAGGTACGTACTCTGATATTATGTATTATTGATATTCAAAATTAAGTAATTCTTTCTATTACTTTCTTTCTCAAATTAATTTATACTACTATTATAATGTGTTCAATATTATTTAATGGCTTGATAACTCTATAAATTTGTATAATAATGAAAATTATTCATATCTTGTCATATTACTGGATAGAAGAGAATTAAAATAACTTATGTTGTTTATAACAGATGTACTTGTTATAATAACTATTAGTTCAGTCTATTTCAATACTGAATTATATTGCAATCAATTAAATCTTTTCCAACATTCACAAAATGTTATCTTTCTTTAGTACTGACACAAATAATATACTAAAATGGTAATACTTAATTGCTTTCTTCTTTCAGATGAGTACTATCCACTTCCTGACGACGTTTTTGGACGAATACTACTTCTTTGATGTAGTTAAACTTCAATCTTGTTCAAACTCTTGAAGAAAGAATACCAATTATCCTGTACAGGAACTTGCTCGACGTTTGGAATAAATTGTCCTCTTAGGATGCCGAATCTCTTTGTGCACAGCAAATTCTCTTATACACCCGGAACTTGTGAAATTCACCAACCTTTATGGATTTCTTGTGATAATCTGCCTCCTTTTGATCATCAGTACTTCTGGAATCTGCTACCTTTTATAAAAATCGGATCTTGAAGATTGCTTCACTCTTTATGGAATTTCAAAACTCTGGTACTCAATAGCCTTCTGAAAACTTCTATGATCCAGGAGACAACAACCCTATTTCGGATATACCTGGATCTTGTACAAATTTGTAAGTACAATTACTTTTTTTTATATTAATTTATTCGTAGTTAACGTAGTTCACTCAGGACACACTTTTCTCTTTTATAATTAACTGTATTCGTGTTTTATATCAGAAATTATCTTCTTTCTGAAAAAACACGTCTACCGTTTTTTAAATTAGAAAAATTCTCTTTTTTATTTATTCATTTCCCTAGTAATCCTTTCTCATTTTGTATTCTCCAATCAAAGTTTTACAACAGCAATAACAACTAACAACATAGCTTTTAAATTCTCTAATATACCTAGAATACTTCTTAACATTGTATTATCTGATTATCTAAATTCTTTTCATAATTTTATCAACCCTTTCTTTACATATTCATATCCCAATACCTCTCTACATCTATATTTCTGAACAAAATGTCAAATAATGACAGTTCCTGTATTTCAAATTATTCCCGGGAACTGTTCTACAATACAATCTATACACCTTTCAAAATAAGATTCTAAATATTTTTATCACCTCATAAACGTCAATTACCCAAGTTTTTACAAATTTATAATACATTTTACAAAATAACAACTAATATTCAACTCTCTTCTTTCCAGAATATTTTGAACTTCTAAGAAAAATGAACATGGTCAACCTTTCCATATACAGGTGGTTTATTATAAAATTCGAATACTTGTTAAATACGATAAACCTCTATTATGATAAACCTAATAAATTTTATTTTAAACACATCATAATAAATTTTTCTACGTTTATTTAATAAAATTTGGTAACTTTCATATCAGTTCATATTATATTGTTAACGTATGCCTTTATACTATAACAATATGTTCGAACGTCTGCAATGACAAACCTTCTTATTGTAGTAAGTTAAGACCTCTATAAATCTAACCGTACTTTTATTACAGTAATATTGTAAAACTATGGTGGGTGTTTACTGAATGTGTAAGGGTGGTATGAATTCTAGGAAACTCTGACTAAGTGGAGAAACATCTGTGTTTAATAAGTTGTTTTTAAATTTCTTCACATAAATACTTTCCCACACATTTAAATTTTTACATCTAGTTCTTTTGATAACTTGTACATTATCGATTGAAAATGTATGTCCTGTGTATACAAAATGATACGCTAAAGCTGATTTATCACTATTGTGATTTTTCATATATAGAATGTTTTCATATATATGTATAATGTAAAAACACGAATAAATCTGTATACTACCGATGATGTTTGCTTGGCAAACGAAATGTACATTTAGTTTATGAAATAAATCATATATTTTTTGTGAAACGAGTTTTTCTTTCTAATTAATTGTTTAAAATTCACAAGTGCTCAATTATCAAGATTTATAACAATTTTATTGTGCACGATTAACGAGTGACTATACAACTAACGTTATGACTATTACGATCAATGTACTAACTCTATCTTTACCTAACCTATCCTACTATTTATATACATCGATCTTAACCTACTTGTGTTATTTATTAAACATGTTATTGTATTCTACTCTACTTAATTATTAGTTTATAAAACACTAATGAGTAGGTGCACTAGGTATGACATATGCGACAATTTCCGCGATGTATTATTGTCGCGAATCAACACTCTGTATAGTACTAGAATTATTACAGCGGTAACCTGAATCCTGATTTACCTAGCACTGAGTCGATACATCCTGTCTGTCCGTTCGATGAGTTCAACGGAAGTTGAGCGAAAGGAAGGAACGTGCGGATTCAGCGGGGTAATGACGGACTTGGCGTTACCGAGGTAATAAACGAGCATATTCCGAACAGAAGGAGAATTAATAAGTGATCTTCCGATAGGACGATCACTTGCGATCCGTCGCAGTTACTTATTATTGTGTTGTTCTTAGTGTTTAATAAATAAGTGTGTTAGAAGTAGTATTTTATTCAGACAACTCAATTTCCGCACCCCTTGAGAGTCCAAGTCCGGCGGAGAATTAAAGGTAGGTACCTTTTGCATTTTGATAGTCTATAATTATAAGCGAGTGCTCGCCCCTGAGCAACCCCTCGTCACGGGATTAGCGGCCTTTGCGACCGTAAGGCCAAAAGCGCCGTGACATTGTGGTGGGGGTGCCGGGCACCGATCCCGGTACCTCTCGCTCAAAAGCTGAATCCAGTGATAAAAAGTGACTGTGAATAATTAGGGACAATTAAGGTAGAATTATAATCTAGTATAAGTTTAGTTGTACGGCAAAGTGTTGATTTGCGATCCCCAAAGTTTTAGTGGTTGTGTATATGCCGGTGGCATATAAACTGGAGGAGGGGAAGATGTGAATCAACACTCTGTATAGTACTAGAATTATTACAGCGGTAACCTGAATCCTGATTTACCTAGCACTGAGTCGATACATCCTGTCTGTCCGTTCGATGAGTTCAACGGAAGTTGAGCGAAAGGAAGGAATGTGCGGATTCAGCGGGGTAATGACGGACTTGGCATTACCGAGGTAATAAAAGAGCATATTCCGAACAGAAGGAGAATTAATAAGTGATCTTCCGATAGGACGATCACTTGCGAACCGTCGCAGTTACGTATTATTGTGTTGTTCTTAGTGTTTAATAAATAAGTGTGTTAGAAGTAGTATTTTATTCAGACAACTCAATCTCCTCACCCCTTGAGAGTCAAATTTCGGCGGAGAATTAAAGGTAGGTACCTTTTGCATTTTGATAGTTTATAATTATAAGCGAGTGCTTGCCCCTGAGAGCAACCCTTCGTCACGGGATTAGCGGTCTTTGCGACCCTAACGCTAAAGGCGCCGTGACATTGTGGTGGAGGTGCCGGGCACCGATCCCGGTACCTCTCGCTCAAAAGCTGAATCCAGTGATAAAAAGGTGACTGAATAATTAGGGACAATTAAGAGTATAGGGATTAAGGTAGAATTATAATCTAGTATAAGTTTAGTTGTACGGCAAAGTGTTGATTTGCGATCCCCAAAGTTTTAGTGGTTGTGTATATGCCGGTGGCATATAAACTGGAGGAGGGGAAGATGTCGCGAATCAACACTCTGTATAGTACTAGAATTATTACAGCGGTAACCTGAATCCTGATTTACCTAGCAATGAGTCGATACATCCTGTCTGTCCGTTCGATGAGTTCAACGGAAGTTGAGCGAAAGGAAGGAATGTGCGGATTCAGCGGGGTAATGACGGACTTGGCGTTACCGAGGTAATAAAAGAGCATATTCCGAACAGAAGGAGAATTAATAAGTGATCTTCCGATAGGACGATCACTTGCGAACCGTCGCAGTTACGTATTATTGTGTTGTTCTTAGTGTTTAATAAATAAGTGTGTTAGAAGTTGTATTTTATTCAGACAACTTAATCTCCTCACCCCTTGAGAGTCCAAGTCCGGCGGAGAATTAAAGGAAGGTACCTTTTGCATTTTGATAGTTTATAATTATAAGCGAGTGCTGGCCCCTGAGCAACCCCTCGTCACGGGATTAGCGGCCTTTGCGACCATAACGCTAAAGGCGCCGTGACATTATAACACATCGTAAAATATTGCCCTCATTACCCTATTACACCTCCCTTAGCTGAGGGAAAGAAAGTAACGTTGTTGTTTATTTTCTTTCATATCTACTTGCTAAAATATTGCTCTTATTATCTAGTGATTGACTTATTGATAGTATAGCTTAATTCTATTTTTGTGTATTTCTATCAGCTTATTATTACATTTGGTGGGTTGTTATTCTCAATAATTGTATAAGGGCCTTTATAAAATGCTTGTAACTTATTACCTATTTCATTCTTAACTAATACTTTATTGCCTACATGATAATGCCTGCTGTTCCTATTTTACTTTGAATGTGACTCTAAGCATTTTTGATGTACCGGCTCCAAAATATTTTTTTGAAACGCGTAAGTTGCGGTTTTAGTGACTCTAATGGGCTCTTTAAGCGGGCTAGAGCATTACTGTCAGAGTTGTAGAATTGTCCGATAGACACACTTCAGAATATCTAGCTGATCAAATCTTGAGAATATGCAAAGATTGGAACATTGCAAAGGGGAATGTCACTTGTGTTGTGACTGACAATGGGGCAAACATAGTAAAAGCAATCAAATTGGCATTTGAGAAAGGAAAACCATGTTTTGCTCACGCCCTCAATTTAATAATAGACAAGGCCATGGAACAGACCAGGGGTAGTGCACTTCATTTACTACACCTTATCAGTGTTTTGGTTAAATGAGGGTATCTTAGAGGGCAGAACTTTATACAGGATCGAAAACATAACTCTCAATATAGTTGGCTGCGTTGGTGAATTTTATTAGAGTTGTTGTTGTCATGTGATTTTTCTCCGCCATTTACAAGTATTGTGAGTAGTTGCCATTGTTAAATACGATAGTTCTCCACAAGTGCATTTCGAAACATGAAACCGATGATACTACTTTAGAAAATATGGATGTACAGGCGTTACCGTCCACCTCACAAGCAAGTCCCAGTGAAAGACCAGAAATTCAGTATGTGTCATGTATTTGTAAGTATTATTTATAGTATTAAAAAATGTAACAGTTTCTTAATCATATTAAATATATTGCAGTTACAAGGTATATACTGATGAAACAGAAAAGATTTTACGATACTTCACTGTCATCACATATACCAATTTGTACCCGCCCTTTAGAGAATTATTCTCTACAGATTTCTACGATGAATTTTACCAAGTACCAGTGAGGCAATTATAGATGGTGCTGATATTTGGTTCACTTTTTAGTGAGATACTCCCTGTTTCTCATCTTTGGAACAGACTACTGGACTTATTGAGTTAATCATACAAGTAAAAAGTATTGTTATGTGGTTCAAACACAGTGTTGTTGCTTTTGAAGAGTTAAGAAAAATTACAAATTTAAAATTAATACAGGAAGTGTTAACAAGATGGAACTCAAGATATTTTATAAATGAGAGACATTGGTTGACACTGAGTCACAGTGACGCAAAAAGAACTTATAACTATAGAGGAAACACGTTACATTCAATTGTACGTCATACTAGATCCATGACGACTCGTATCGTGTATGTTGCCGGATCTATTTTTATTTCTATTAGCGACATTTGATATAACAAAAAAAAAATTATTCACAATACAGTAACTATAACGTAATATATTTAGTAATTGAAATGCTCTGAGACTTAAGTCTTTCTCAACTTTCGTCTTTCATAACGTAATCAAAGCAAAAATAAACATGAAAAATTGACAGGAAAAATATACATAACACACACACCTTTTTGACAGATATGATTTATCTGCCATCACCGAATTGAACTATTAGTCTATTAACAAATATGTAAGAGAGAAATTTAATATTGAAACGGAAATTGTGTTTATTTACCATGAATGTGTATATTATAACCAATTTATACATTTTCTATTTAAACTAATGAAATAAAACCCCTCAAGTATAATTTAACAAAGTAACTTTTTTCACTAACACAGTTATGACAACATGTAAACGTGATCAATGACGTACAATTGAATATAACGCGTCCCCTCTATAAAGTTACTACTGAGTACTCTGCAATTAATTAAAAAGTGTTGCAAAATATATAAATTACCACTGACTGAATAGAACTAAACTGAATTTAGGTAGCTGAATGGTGAATGCATTTTTTTGTGATTTCTAAACATCAAATTTTTGGCCCGATGTGTCGAAGACATAGATTGTATTCGATATCAAACATCGATGCGCGACCCTGACAAATACTACATACAAGTAGTTGTATGTGTTATATGTCTAACAAGATCACAAAGAGCAATTGGGATTCCCCGTTAATTAAGTCATCTCTCGTGTGATAGTGCGTACTATTTCAGTGTAGAATTATACCAAACTCGACTATATCTAGTATTAAAATTTATCAGTTATTGGATCTCCTATTAGTGGCCTCTTCTTTAGCATTTTTAAATCAAATATAGTTGCCATCTCATGCATTACCACGGTTTGTCGGTCGTCAAGCGAAAGATGCGGACGTAGGACGAGTGTGTCGGCCGCTTTTTCATCATTCAATAAGAGTTGATTGAAGGAATACATAAAGATGCACCACTACATAACACTGAGCGTGCCCAAACTATATCAAACATCTAGAGCTGCAGCAATTCAAGCACTTATACAGAATGCCGTATTGTCGCCACGAGACAGCAGCTATGTTTCTTGGTAAGGGGTATGCGCGGTTATTTAGCGGTAAGACACGCTATTTTACTATAGCGTTACGCATCTATATGTACTCAATAAATACTGACTTACATATATACATTTATACGTAAAACGTATATGCATGTGTTTGAGATACACACATACATTAAGTGCCATTGCCGACAATCGAACGCACAGAATCCGGTGTTTCGACCTTTGAGGTCTCGTCAGTGTACGTGGAGACTGTCGACACAATGGCTTTAAGACTTAAAACGCTGCGTGTCATTTTTACGTGTTAAATGCAATGAGAGTATCACAGCGACATCCAACACCCAAAAGATGATAGAGAAAAAAGCTTGATGTTAGTTTTAACATCCATGTGTTTATACTTTTCATTTTCGTCTATATCTACTCCTTCAATCAACGCTATATATAAGTCAGTAAAATGTACATCAGAGGGCGTATCGCCTGTAGAAAATTAAACAAACATAGGGTGAGGAACAAAAAAAAATGCAAATATTCAAAACATACATTTATTTAAGAGAACTTAATCATCCAATATTTACAAAATATAAAATACAATACGTTCTTTCTTGCACAAATATGAATTATCATCCTATTCAAAGAATAATTATAAAAAAAAAAGATCAAAAAAGGGTGTCAACATTTTTTCGCAAAAAAAATTTAACTCAATTATGGAACATTCCATGCGCTTGGGCAATTAAAAATACTCGTTTTTCCTTTAGAGAAAACCATATAAATATAACAATAAGCATGTATGGTGTCCATTATTTCCAAAGTTTATTTATACTTCATGATATAAGGAGAAAATGTCACTTAATCTAAGTACTTGTGTAAGGAAACCGTATCTCACTCAACAAAGAAAAAAATCTGTTTCAAACCTGATATATTCGTACATTTATTGAATTCTATCTTTGAAAGCTACCGAAACCGAGTCCGACACCGCGCATTGTATGTGTGGCCGTTCTAGCGACTTCATATTGTTGTTCCATGGAGCTGAACATCTCCTCCTGTTTCTTTAAAACATCAGTAGTGCCTTTAGGACCATCTGACGATTCTTTAATGCCCATTAGTCTCTTAAATTTGCTAGCAACTTTACCTTTAAAAAACATCAAAATAGTTATTTTTAAAATAAATTATAAATTAATACAAGAAAAAATTGAAATACAGAAACTGATACTTCATTTCTTACCGTCAGTATCTTGCGCGAATGTTGTTGTTTGCCACACTTTTCCAGTTGTACTACCTGCTGCTGCTGTTGCGGATGCCGTCGTTGCTGCTGGAACAAATCTTTTTTCAGGAACGTCTTTCTTCTGCCATAGTAATTTTCTCCTTTCTATCTGCTCTTTGAAACGGCCAGTGATTCCCGGCATGTAAAATCTATCCTTATCTGGTTCGGGTTTATTATTTGGTTGTTCAATAGGCTTATTAGGAATTACTGAAAAATATATTCGATTATATAGTAAAACGTCTAAACAGCAGCCACTAACATTTACTGTAAATACGACGACCGTGTTATATGGAGGTAACCGTTATTCAGAGTCGAAGAAAATGGAAAAAAATATGTTATTTCTCGGATGCCGATAGTAATGAGCATTTTCAATAGACTTACAATAAATTATATTACATATAACACTTGTTTCATTTGTTGTGAAAAAAGCTTATTATGTTTGATTTTTGTTAATAAAATACTAAGGTAGATGTAATATGGGTCATTAATTATGAGATTATAAACAAGGTACATATGCATGTGTATAATTGAGACATTTACTGTATGTATTATGTATACTCGCGGCATAAAGTTTTGTCGGGTCGTAAGAACAGCTATATGGAAGGTATCATTGGTCAACTCTAGTAAATTCTAACACGAAATAAAGAGGGGTTATATTCAATGTTTATGAATTATGATAGCTAAGTTTGAGTAAATACTGCTTCGTAAAAGAAAATACAAGTGGCATATATGTAGAAGTAAATATATTTCAAATAATCTTCACAAATGATTTATGACACGATAACATTGATGTGTCATCAATACAAAGAAATCTTTTTGTGTTCTACAAATGTTTTCGGCTTTCCCTATTTATTTTATTTTTCAAGGGCGAGAATGAATGCTTTATTAAGATCTGTGTAGTGTTTTATCGAATTTGTAATTATATATATTGATGATATTTACGAGTATGTATCTGTCATTAATTTTTTTCCTTAATATACATTCTATTTATTTTAAAATAAATACAAAAAAAATAAGGTATTTTTATGATAATTTAATTCAAAGTTCTTGATTAATATTGATTATTTACAAGGCAATTGTTGGGGGTATTTAAATGTTGGAATATTATTTAAATATATTGTCTTCAAAAGATTATTTGTGTAATTTTTTGTTTGCTTATTTATTGCTTTATTATGCTAGGTGTTGTTTTGACGAAATTTAATATTTCATCTCTCAAGTGTAAACAAAAATATCACAATCTCTCTTTATGGTTTATTAAAATTTAGTCGGAAATATCGGATTACTAAAGTTGACCAGTGATACCTTCCATATAGTTCGTCTTAGGACCCGACAAAACTTTATGCCGCGAGTATACATACAAATACGGGTATACACCGGGTTCAAAATTATCGGTGCACTAATGCTATCTTTGAAAATTTATATATTTTTTTATATATTTGTATATATTTAGAAAGATAATTTTATTGGTGATATAAAAGCTTCAATACACTATTGTCCTTAAGGCTGGGGTTCGCCCGTGTAATATGTCCATAAGGAATATCGGTACCATTTTAACGAAAAGTTGTAAATCAAGAACAATGAAATTTTCACACAGTAAATGTTAAAACACACTCATCAGGTTGAGTTACTTTGAAAATCCTCGTGCCCTTAGTTTTTTCAAAAAAAATCATAAAATTAGTAAATTTGGAAGAAACAGAACGAAATTAACTCAATTTATAAAAGGCACTATGCTGATGTCGAATCCGAAAAAAAAATTAATTTTGATTTTTGGTTTCGCCTAAAATGGTACCGAAACAATCCATTAGATGGGTGTTTTATTTTGAATTTAGTAACACTTTCTGTATTAATTTTTGTTGTATTACTATCTTTATTATAAATATTTCTCTGTTTGTTTCTCTATTGATCAAGGGTTATAATAAAAACTGCAAAAAATCCATATGCAATCACAGCTCCATCTATGGACCCCCGTTAGGGTTAGGCATCGAAGACCGCACCGTTAAACGAATAATAAAGTAGTTGTGTTCGATTGTAGTTGATGTCAAAGAAACATTATTAATGGTAGGCTTCTGTCACTTCAACCCAAAACAAATAGTATGCTCATTGAAATTTTCAATAACGTACTGTGCCTGATTCTCTTTCGCATGATAAGTTATTTAAAATATTTGCTTAATTGAATATGTGTTGTTCTTTTTTATTACACAACTTATTGCAAGCTAAAAAGTTTCAAAATCTAATAATTTGTTATAATCTTGTATTCTTCCATATTTATTAAAAATAATGCCGTTTTCGCATTTAGAAAAGTGTGATATGTTAGAGGCATATCTGATTTGTAGAAAAAATGCAAGTGCACTTCGTTACTCGCAAAACATATATGAATCGTCAATTACCAAATGAGTTTTATTTTTTGAGATTGTATAGAAAATTTTGAAGTAACAAAGAAACATTTAAGATACGAAGAAGGAAAAAGGATTTTCTAATAGACGAAGAAACGGAAGTAAATGTGTTAGCTTATTTTGAAACCAATCCAGAAAATCTATTCAAAGTTGTATCAGAGAATCAGATTTGAAAAAAAGTACAGTGCACGGTATTTTAATAAAGCATAAGTTGCGTCCGTAAGAAGATTACTTTTCTGTAATTGGTTGAGAAATTTTTATAATGGACGTCCAGATAATTTAAATTACATTCTATGGTCTGAGGAATCTAACGTTTCTAGTTCAGGTATGTGCAATAAGAAAAATCAGTATTGGAGTGAGAATTGATCCGCGCAATACCCAGCATCGGCTTAGTTTAAATGTGTGGTGTAGGTTAATGGGCAACAGTATTGTTGGTCCTGTTTTCTATCAAGATACCTTAACTGAAAAATATGTATGGTTGTTAACAGAAATTCTGAATGGTCTCAGATGATATACCAGTGCTTAATAGGCTTCGTATTTATTTTCAACAGGATGCGGCACCTCCTCATAATTACGTTAACACTTTCAATTTGATAAATGAAACGTTTATGCAAAAATGGATAGGAACTAACGCGCCCATTCGTTGGCATGCACGCTCTCCGGACTTTACACCTCTAGATTTTCATCTTCGAGGTTTTGTAAAGAATGAGGTATATAAGCAGCGATATATCGAAATGTTATGGACCTCGAAACTACAAATGCATAGAACAGCAAGGCAATGTCTTTGAACATTTATTAAGTTAGGGAAAATGTTGAATAGGTAATAAAAATTGTATCTCATTTCTTTGTACCATTATATTATATTTTGTTATTATTTTCCATGACCGACATAGAATTAAATGTTAACAAAATTCTTAACCTTTAAACACTTCATATTTGTTTATTTTTTTAGTTAAAGATAGTTATGTGTTTGATATTTTTTGTTCAAAATATTATGTTCTTTCAAAATACAAATATACAGGTGTGCCATTATACTAATAATTTCCTTATTTGGCCAAAACCGTAGCTCCAAAAATAACGGAGATAGCAATAGTGCACTGATAACTTTGGACACGGTGCACATGTATGTATGACCAAATAAATTTATCCTCTAGCAAGCCATGAAATTATATCTTCGAAATATCATGTTTGTAGTGACAAATAACATACATCTGTCATTTATGTGTGCTGTATTGGTTTATTGACAATGAAAAATGTTTACAATAAACCATAACGTTTTAATTATCGATTCATACTTTAGAAATGGTGTAATATCAGAAAATAGAGAATGGTCGCACTCTTTGTAGCCATGTATAGACGAATTAAGGGCAGAATTACCAAATTTTCCAGTAACATATGACAGTTTGCGGCAATCTGTAGCAAAATTCCGTGAAACAGGGTTTGTGTCCCGAAAAGCAGGTAGTGGTAGACCATTAAAACGGACAGTTGATAATATAGCAGATACTGTAGAAGAATAAATCAATCACCTAAGAAATCTATTTGTAAGCTTTCGTAGAAAACACAACTTTCATATGGGACATGCCAGAAAATCTTTAAAAAAAGATCTACATAAGTTTCCATATAAAATTCAAGAGCACATGGATTACGTAGCCCGACTTAATTACTGTCAATAGTTTTTAGCTACGATGAATAATAACGTTCTTGACAAACCTTCTTCTCGGATGAAGCATGGTGTCATTTATCAGGATATATAAAATATACAAACGATACGCATCTGGTCTAGTGAAAATCCACGTGAAATTCTTGAAGGACCCTTGTATTATCCATAAATAGGCGTTTGGCTTGCTGTTTATCATAGACGGAATATTGAGTTCAATATTCTTTAATAACACCATAAATGCGGAACGATATCGAAACAATTTATTACATCCATTTTTAAATCAACAACGATGAACTCCGCGAGGGATATTTCCAGCAAGATAACGCATCACCCCATGAAGGTGGCTACACACATAAACAAAACATCGTATCGAACTCCGTCGGGCAACATTCCTTGTTGCGCGGCGAAGTTGCGGTGTGATGAAAGTTTTGAGGTGCAACAGAACATCGTCGCGTAACATCAACGCGAACATAATGCCGTCTCATCGTTCTTGATCAGTTCATGAATGTTTTCCAAGCAAGCTGGACATTGCGGCTGCAGCGTATATGTTATGCATTTAGTGGAAAAGAAAAAACGTAGGCCAAGACGTTGGTGGCAGACACATTTTTTTTAACTTTATCTGGGATGCTATGGTATTCCACAAAATTACTTTTCCTCGATAAATGTCGATCAAAGCAAGAAACACATCCTCCGTTCACTCCATACTGAACCGACATCTAATTCAGTCTGATTAAACTCAGTCGGACGTAAATTCCAAAAAGATCGATTTAAAATTACATCCGACAAATTTTATTACTTGAAAAAGTAAAAAAATGCGTTTTTTTCCACAAAATATGAAACAGATGTTTAGAATTATTTTGAGACAAAAAATTAACACAGATGTTTTGAATTATTTGGAAGGAACGTTTCCACGCCATAAAAACTTTTCCTCAGTAAATTTAAGTGAAATTAAAAATAACCTCGGGCATTCATTATTTGTTCGCCAGGCCCGTCCAGATATGCGAACATGTAGCGCAACCTGAACGCGCAACATTTCTTTGATGCGACGGCAGAAAACCGACAACTGATGGGACGCCATTATGTTGCGATGTTGCACTGTTGGGTGGTTGCGTCCACACTTGAGACGCAACGGTGTTCGGCACGATGTTTTGTTGCATGTGTGTAGCCACCTTAAGCCAAGGGAAACGATGGGATTATTGCATGAATTCTTTGATAATGGAATAGTAGAGATATTTCATCGCGATCTGCGGATTTGGCAATTATGAATTATTTCATTTATCCACACCTAAAAATAAAATGTATATATGCAAACCGTCCTCATACAATTGAACTTACTGACGCTATCCGAAATGGCTGTGACGAAATTACACCACATAAATTAAGGAATTCTTTCAATAACATGAAAGGAAGAGTGGCGTTAAATATAGAAAATGAAGAAGCTCACTTTGAACATTTATTGTATCTATTTTTTTATTATAAAACTTTTTATTTTTTCAATTGAAAAAAATTTAAATATTCTAATCTGTCAACTGTATATCCTGCACCACCTAAACTTATACTGCCAACTGATAAAATTTAAAGTAGAAATAATGTCATGGCTTGGTAGAGGATAAATTCATTTGATATATTTTCTACTGAGGTTTGTTTTCAAAGCTTTATTTGTAAAATATAATATTCTAATTTTGTTAAAATTAGAACAATTTCTATAGCTAGTTTACTTTTATCACTAGAAAATAGGAAAGTTTTCACATCTCTTTGTTTTTCACACACTCCCATCATATCTTTCATGTTTGACGTACAAAGTTCAGATTTTTCAACGTCAGTTTCACTATTTGAATCTCAGTCATTATTATCAGATAGTTCACTGATTATTTCTAGCGTGCCTAAATTTGGATTTTCGATCAAGGCATTGTCATCAATATGCACAGTTGTTCTCGGTCGAAACAATGTTTACGGAAAAGCTGAGCTAGTAGAATTTCGTCTTCTTCATCAAAACCTTCCTGCTGTAGATTTTGCAAGAACTCTGTTTTCCCACTTAGTCGTGAACTAGCTCGTTTAATATTACCTCATGACAATTTTGGGCCTCATTTCGACGACCCTAGCGTTACAATGAATGAGAATTTACAAAGATCCAATTTTGTGTTTGCCGGAAATGTATCAGAGGTATGGAACTCAATGAAAATTGATGATCATGTTTCTGCAAAATATGTTAAGTCCGGTGAACCTGACCTTGCTGATTTACGAGCCTGAAATGGTATTCAGAACATATGCGTGAAAACCAATACTTATTTCAAATTGTAAAATGTACAAATAGAGATTGCTGTCGTCGACGAAGCGGTTATAAATATTATATGTGCATTCAATGCCTTTATAGTTTATAAATTGCTCATTGTCATGGACTTAATAACTATGACACATAGTTACCCATGAATAACAATAAACAACAGATTTTGTAAAAATTATACCATTACCAACGTGAGCATATAGGAATTAAAAATTACTAAAATTCTGCATACGTAATACTTGAACGGCCCCATACTTAAAAAAAAATCTATTACAATTCTTATCTTCACTAAAATACTAAAAATACACCATGTCTTACGAAAAACGCACCACGCTCTAACTCTGCTTTTAATAATCCGATTACAGTAATTCAAAAACCACGTAAGACAGGTGTATAAGTACTACAAAATAGATAATATATATATATATTTTTTAAAATGCAATTTTTGACAAGCGATAGTAATTTTTTTTAAATAGCAACAATTTTTTTTTACAATTTGGTAGAGATATTTTTTTCTGTATACGATGGTGTGGTTCAATATCATTTTGTAAAATTTTCTGTTAAGAAATTTTGTTTCATCTAAAATTTACAAGTGTCCTGCAGAATCCAATGAACAATAACTGTCATTTATGAATTGTCAACTTGTTTCCATTTATTGTTGGTTGTATTATTTCTTAAGGCTGTATTACGCTTCATCATCTTACACAAATTTCTTGACCGAGAACTTGATCGAGTTAAAATTGACGACAAGTCGTGTATTACACTTGTCAAGTCGACTTGATCAATTTCTTGACCAAGAACTTGTTGAATTAGAACATGTTCTATTTTTCTTCTCAACTTGGATCATGTTTTTAGTGATTTCTAGTAAAATTCATGTTGTAAAGTTTTTTGCCAACTGTGTAAAATGTAAACACAAATTTCATTTTAGAATATTGTTAAAAATGACATGTTAATTGGATTCTTCTTGAAGGAATTGTGTGCGTAAATTATTTATTTTCTTTTGCATCTCTTGTGCAGTTACTTTTACATTCAATATCAAACACAAATCTTCGATCAATGTATTAATTTTTTTCCGTACTTTTGCACTATTGGTACTGCTATTTCACCTAACAACTTGGTGAAGAAATTGATAAGTGTAAAACCGGCAAGGTCAACAATAACTTGACAAAGAATTTGACGACAATTTCTTGATCAATAACTTGGTCAAAAAATTGATAAGTGTAATACAGCCTTTACATTTTTATTATTTTGTAATCATATTGTTACTTTATTATGGATAGCAATCAATTAACTGATATGGCGCAAGTGTTTTTCGAGTGCCATTGGTCAAGCAATACGTATTTACACAGCTCACTTTCCCGATAGAGAAGTTCCTAACCGCCAGAAATTTAGAAGAATTGAACGAAATTTAAGAAATTACGGAGCTTTTAAGAAACCAAAGCAAGATGGACGCAAAGTTTGTGAAAATGTTGAATTAGATGCCATTCTCAGTGTTCAAGAAAATCCAAGAACTTCAACTCGGAAAATCATTGCACATAACATTGGCACGTCAAAGAACACTGTTCATAAAAGCATAAAAAACACACACATTTAAACCGTACATCCCACAAAAAATACAAGCTTTATATGAAAGCGATCCAAATCGACGATATCAATTTTGTGTTTTCTATTTAAACATGTTACGTCAAGATGGGCTGTTCAACAGAAATGTGATTTGGTCCGATGAGTGCACTTTTAGCAATAATGTGTGGTGTGGTATTTTGGGTGACAAATTGATTGGACCCTTTTTCATTAATGGCTCCCTAAATCAGTGCAAATATCACCAACTCCTAATTGAAAATTTGGACAATTTCTTGAATGAATTACCTCTTGCAGAGTTAAATAGAGTGTTTTTCCAGCAGGATGGTGCTACACCACATAATGCCAGGATAAATGTTAACTGGTTGAATCCTAAATTTGGCCAAAAATGGATAGGGACATACGGGCCAGTTCGGTGGCTTGCGTCCCTCGATTTTTGCTATGGAGTTCAACACCGTGTCTAGAATTATTCATACTTGTCGAGAGATACCTCCTTTTTTAATCTTGAATGCTACATATAGGAAAACTAGAAGATGTCAGTTTTGTATTCGGCAAGGTGGGAGAGGCATTTTGAGCAATATTTATAATAATTATGATTTGTTACGATGTTTTATTTTTGACGTTAATAAAATTTTCCATTGTTTTGTATTCCACGGCACACTTAAACTTATTTTAAAAAATAAAAGTTATACTATTTTGTAGTATTTATACACCTGTCTTATGTGGTTTGTGAATTAGTGAAATCGGATTATTAGTAACAGAGTTATAGCGTGGTGCGTTTTTCGTAAGACAGACTGTATATCTTATTTGATCTTATATAAAATATTAAAGGGGGTAAGAGTAGGGGGAGGGTTCAGAGATAATAAAAATCAAATCATGTTTACGTGAAAGATGTGTGGGGTGATTTTCATAAGTATATGTGTGACACTTTGAATTAAAAATAAATTCATGGAACTTCTTATCCTTATATAACAAATTTTGAAACATTTCTCTACGCTGAAAATTGTATTCAAACAAAAACGGGAAATATACCAAGACGAGAAAGAATAAATGTATCAAATAATTTTAAGTTTTATATATCGCGGATCGATACTTATAATTATCACAGAAAAAAGAAAATTGTGTACAGCGAACAGTCAATTTACAAGAAACAAAAATTATTAATTTCAGTAAATTTTTAAAACACCTATAATAATTTGTTTTATTCTATAAAAGAAATGAATGCAAATCATGGTAAAATTCAGATAACTTTACATGTGTATATGTTTCAAGTAAAATTGCTTTTATATCTATAAAGGAATGTTTGCTTTGGCCTCGATTGGAATGAGTCACCTATTCATTCAAATTTTTTGTACATTATATGATTTGTATATACTATCTGTCCGGCGATTCTTTTGGCTTACTTCATTGATTTTCATTCATATGAATTAACACTTCTGGCTCAAATTCATTACTTATAAAATAGATTTAAATATTTAAAAATAAAGAGCTTAAGATGATGCTTATATTTAATATTTTCTATATTTTATAACATTTTTTATTCATTGCTTAAAATTATAGCTGTATCTTTTCTATTGAAATTTAATAAAACAATAATAACTGGTAATGAAAGACATATACCGGTCTATCATTCACTCATCTTACAACATACCATAAGACAACAGAGCTAGTATTTCGCATATGCCTTTGGTGCACTCGTATTTGTCCAAAAAATCCACATTTATACGGTGTAGTCGAGTCGGGCAGTCGCATTCGCCGTCGCTTCCACATATGGGCGTCAGTTCGAGTTTTATTATTGCTTAAGCATAACATTTTTTTAGCTAATTACAGGTTAATTGCAATGTTGAATTACAATTCTGTTTTAAGAAGTAAATATTTTATGTATCAGTATTTTATTATAGTTGAGTTTTTAGATTATAATATTTGTTGAAAAATATTATTTTAGTTAAGAAGTTTTTTTTATTTTAAAGTCTAGGAGTTATTTATTATTTATTTTTGCTCTTTTATGTTGTTTATGAAGCTGTGATGAGTTACTTCACTGACATATTATCAGTGATTATCTGATGCTTCAAACAACTACAAATAATTACTTACAACGGGAACGCAATACATATTACATTGCTTTTCACTTGATTTGCCTACGAATACATTTATACGTATAACTTATATGCCCGCTGTCGGTGTGGCAATTCAAGTTGGCACGCCCATTTATAGTCGACCAGTAGTTACTAATACATGCATCGCGCTATTAACGGCGGCCACACGGTATAGGGTATGTACAGTTACTTAGTATGTACTTATTAAAAAAATAAATCAAAACGCAGAGAACAATGTTAAATGTCAAAATTTAATAAATTGACTAACGCAGTAACGGAGTGTCAGCGGTATATTTCTATATTATTACAGGACGACAACCCCACGTTAAAGTTTAAAATTTCTATTCTTATTTAGTAGTCATTGAGACTGGAAAGAAATGAGTATAAATACAATGCAGGTGCCGATGTCCGTGATAACGCCACGCAATTGACTAGCGCACACGTATCGACTTCTACCGTACGGAAAAATAACCTCCGTTATTTTATCGTGTTTCTTATTTGCACACACAATTGATTTTCCATCGTAAGGAAAAATATCGTACATTATCTCATCATGTTTATTATTTGCACACTATGATTTTCTCTGTATAGCAGTGCAGGCGTTTGCTAAAAGCTTGCGAAAATGAATCCGAAACCTGTCGTTGCCATGTGGTTGTTGTACCGTCGTTTCATACAGCGCAGGCGTAACCGAAAGTATTGGGTTCACCCAATTCGTCTCACAACACTTGTTTGGTTTGAATCAATGAAATGAGGATTTCGTCATCCACATTGTTGTCCATAGTGACAGCAACAAATTATATTTAAAAAATGAATAGACCACACAAGGCTAGTTAACTGCTACTGTACTTAATATCTTAAGCAAATTATAAAGGGCAGAAATCGACATGAAGATTTATCGTACGAGTAAAAATCGTGGTGTGTGCAAGCGTTCGTTGGATGATATACGCCACTGTATTCACGACAACGACACGGGCGGCGTCCGTCTATCGTAGTGGCAATACACGGCATCAGCACGGAGATCGTGCCGTATCGTGTGGAGTTGAAGCTTATGCACGCTATTACCCTCTTCTTTGTTCCACTAAAATAATTTGATCGTACGATATTTTTCCGTACGATCGAAATCGAAGCGTGTGCGCTAGGCCTTAAGGTGGGGTTTCAATAACGTGAGCAAGCGAGCGACGAAGACACTTCACCATTCACGAACAAGTATACTTTTGGCGCGGCGAAAGCGCGTGCGACTATTTCAAACAGTTTTGCAGGTGACAGACGTGACTACCAATAGGAAGACAGCGTATATTATGGCAGGTCCAGTAATGTAACGATTGGCCGCAGATAGGCGGAGTTATCGTACACGTCTTGCGTCTTCGAAAACATTACCAAAATGAACGACAATTTGTCGCTCGCTAGCCTTTTCGAAAACCTACCTTTAGTGGTAATATTTATGATTCCTACGAGTGTTCGTTCTGCCAACGTAATGTGAACAAATAAATCAAGAAATTTCGTGTTCGTTTTAAGTCCAGTCGAGAATTAATAAAACATTTACCTGGTTTTTCTGGCATAGGCTTGCTAAAACTTCTTTCGTATTTCCTCGCATAACTTGGTTTAGTATCCCTATCCCGACTGCTCGATCGTTTACCCCTATAATCAGATTTCCTGGGCGATCTGCTTCTACGTTCCCTACTAGACGATCGCCTGCTTGACCTATAACTTTTATTCTTATCGTCGCGATGCTTCTCCCTGCTGTATTTGTCGTCACGATTCCTGCTCCTGTACCTATCTCTGTCATCTTTCCTGTCGTCTCTGCTCCTATATCTGTCCTCGTCGTCGTCCCTTTTCGACGACTTATAATCTCTGTATTTGGGACTGTCCCTGCTGTGCCTATCATCGTCTCTTCCGTTATCTCTTCTGTCGGAATTGCGCGACGACTTACTGTTCGATCTGGCGTCTCTGATGGACTGTCCGTCACCTCTGGACGAGTCGCTGTTCGAATCCTGTTGAAAATAGTATGGCTTACCTATAGAGGGTCGTAATAATTCGCTTTTTAGAGTGTACTTTTATAATCAATGAGAATGATGTGAGGGTCCCATCTTTTAAAAAGATCATTATGCAGAAAAAAATCAAATTAACAAGTGTAGAAATGTGATTACATTAAAAAATGGGACCGCTTAAATACTAGGCAAACGAGAATATGTCAAGATAAACATCGATCAGGAAGATAATGTTAACGTCTTGAGTTCGTCTGGAATGTATCGAATAAGATACGTAAATTTAAATATATTTATTTTATTAAGCATGTGACGAATTGTGTATTCTTAGTCAACATTTATGCAAGATATCTGATTTTTTTTTTTTTTTGGTACTTAAGAACATATGTATAGAGGTCAAATGTTAAGCAACTACAGTCGAACTCCTGTAACACGAAATTTTCATAAACTTGAATATTTTCGTAGTCCCGTATGTTACCTATAAAGTTTACACATACTTTAATTCCTTCAACTCGAATTTCTCTACCTCGAATTTTTCTCTAACTAGAAAGAGATCATTTGAAATTTTAGATGTACCATTTCTCTAACTCAAAGTTTCCAAGAAAGCCAGTGTAGTGTTGGGCCTTTAATTATGTCCCCTCGACGATAACTTCAAAGTTTAACTATTAAACAAAAAATTGAAATATTAAAAAAGTGGATGATGGAATTAAAAAGAAAATAATAGCCACAAACTATAATATACCAGCAAGTATATTATCCACTATAATTAAAAATAAAGTGTCTATTTGAAGTTTTGTGAGTAATCTTACAAAACCGGCTAATGTCAAACGAAATCGCGGTGTTACGAATAAAAATGTAAATTCTGCGGTACTTAAATTACGTCTACAAGAGATAAAAATGGCCTGTGTCAGGACCACTTTTGCAAGAAAAAGTTTTGGAATATGGTTAGCATTTAGGTGCAACAAATTTTTAGCGCTGGTTGGCTCCAAAAATGTAAGCAAAAATATATAATTATACATTATGTACATACACATGCATATTTATACATTATGTTTTTTTTTAATTAGATCATAAAAGACAGTTTGTGGCGAGAGTGCTGCTGTCGACGATAATCAAATTAATAATTGGCTTCAATATGTAACAGTTGGGCTGAAAAGTTCGTATCGTTTTATAGAAAAACACATTTTTTTGGCAAAATTTGATTTTGTTATTCAACATAGTTGCCTTCGAGGGCGATACACGGATTATAGCGATCTTCCAACTTTTCAATACCATTTTTGTAGTACGATTTGTCTTTAGCCTCAAAATAGACCTCTGTTTCGGCGATTACTTTCTCATCGGCTTTAAATTTCTTTCCAGCGAGCATTCTCTTGAGATCTGAGAACAGGAAAAAGTCGCTGGGGGCCAAATCTGGAGAATACGGTGGATGCGGAAGCAATTCGAAGCCCAATTCATGCAATTTTGCCATCGTTTTCTTCGATTTGTGACACGGCGCATTGTCTTGATGAAACAACACTTTCTTCTTCTTCAAATGGGGCCGTTTTTTCGCGATTTCGTCCTTCAAACGCTCCAATAACGCTATATAATAGTCGCTGTTGATGGTTTTTTCCCTTTCCAAGATAGTCGATGAAAATTATTCCATGTGCATCCCAAAATACGGACGCCATAACCTTACCGGGCGACTGTTGTGTTTTTCCACGCTTTGGATTTGGTTCATCGCGTGTAGTCCACTCAGATGACTGCCGACTGGACTCCGGAGTGTAGTGGTGGATCCATGTTTCATCGATTGTCACATATCGACGCAAAAATTCACTTCTATTGCGGTTGAACAGCTCCAAATATTGCTCTGAAGCATCGACACGTTCTTGTTTTTGGTCGATTGTGAGCTCGCGCGGCACCACTTTGCACATAGCTTTCGCATACCCAAATATTCATGAACGATATGTCCAACACGTTCTTTTAATATCTTTAGAGTGTCAGCTATACAAATTAACCTCAATTTACGATCTTCCAAAATCATTTTGTGGATTTTTCTGATGTTTTCGTCCGAAACAGCCTCTTTTGGACGTCCACTGCGTTCATCGTCTTCGGTGCTCATATGGCCTGTACGGAATTTAGCAAACCACTTACGAATGGTTGCTTCGCCCGGCGCAGAGTCCGGATAACACTCATCAAGCCACTTTTTGGTATCAGTAGCACTTTTTTTCATCAAAAAATAATGTTTCATTAACACACGAAATTCTTTTTTATCCATTTTTTTCAAAATAACAAAAGTTGCTTCACTCAAAATGCTGTATCTCACAAACTAATAATCAGACAGCTGTCAAATTTATACACGTATCTTTTGAAGATTGGTACTAACTAAAAATGATATGGATTTTATTCTAGTGGCGCCATCTCATAGAAACGATACGAACTTTTCAGCCCAACTATTATTATCAAGAACTTTGGAACAATATGACAAGAATAATATATTCAATGCCGACAAAACAGGGCTATTCTTTAAATGTTTATCTAACAAAACTATGGCTTTCGATGGTGATAAATATTATGGTGGCAAACGTAGAAAACAACGCGTTACGTCTCTCCTTGCAACAAATAGGAACGGCACAGAAAAATTAAAGCCTCTAGTAATAGGAAGAAGTGCTAAGCTTTGGTGTTTTAAAGGAGTAAAGTGGCTTCCAGTAAATTACGAAAGCAATACAAAGGCATAGACGACTTCAGATATCTTTGAAAAATGGTGTGTTAAGGTGGTGGCTGCTCATCCCGCATTACATTCAATTTCTTCCAACAAACGCTACTAGTAAATTACAGCCCTTAGATCGAGGTATCATAAAAAGTTCAAATGATGACTACAAACGGAGGATTTTCAATAAAATCTTAAACGCTTTAGAGAACGAAATGTCGTCTACAATATCATCGTTGGATTGTGTGAAAGACATTACCACGACATGGAATGTAGATGTTAGTCAAACAACTATTCAAAATTGTTTTAAGAAGGCTGGTTTTGGTACGGAAGATGATGAAGACACAATTCCTCTTGATTTTTGAATTAAGGAAAGATTTTCAAAAGTGTAGTGAGTTGCTGAATATTCAGAATGTATCGTTCGACGGTCTTCGTGAAATAGACAGCAATCTCTTAACTACAGACTATCTCGACCGGGATATACTTGAAAATGTATCAATTACTGTGAAGAAATTGTAGAAATGTCGTCACATACACGGGTCGTACAAGCATTTAAAACTTTCAAGAATTATTTTATTGCGGACGAGAAAACTTCTGATTCTACTTACGCATTAGTCAATAAAATTGAAAAAATATATGAATTAAGAAAGACGACTATGCTCAACAAAAATTTATTACTGGTTACTTTTCTAAAATAAGCTAAATTCATGTGTAGTAGTTCGATTTAGTTTTTAATGTATGTATGTGTATAGTCTGTTTCAAAATATAAGAATATAACTTTCCA
Organism: Amphimallon solstitiale; assembly: GCA_963170755.1. Taxonomy (NCBI): domain Eukaryota; kingdom Metazoa; phylum Arthropoda; class Insecta; order Coleoptera; family Scarabaeidae; genus Amphimallon; species Amphimallon solstitiale. Next base: position 103,915,813 of record OY720677.1, on the reverse strand, counting down.
CGGTTCGAATGCTTTTATTGCACCACCTGCGGCAATAACTCATTCATACGTTGCAAATACGTAAACCGTCCGTACCCGCTCAATAAGGAGATCAGGTATAATAATTATCCTCACAGAAGGTGGTGCAATAAAAGCATTAGAGACGTTGAAAGTTATGTTCTTATATTTTGAAACAGAGTATACATACAGCATGTGTCAATTTTCATTAGCCATAGGCGATCAATTCATGCAATACGTGACAACGTGGCACCCCTACTTTCCTCTCCAATGCCAGCGCGAAAATACAAGTTATAGCAGTAACTATTGGACCACTGACTTGGGTGTTTGTAATGCGTTCAGAAATAATATTTACGAGTTGCAGGGATTTGTTTTTCTTTTTCCTTTCAGTAAATGCAGAGAATTATTAAGCTGCGTTCACGCTGCATGACACAAACAAAAGCGTAATTCTAATAAAATTAAAAATAAGGTAAATAAAAAAGGATTCTGAAAATAATAATAAACTACTAGATCAGGAGATCGCGGCGACCATTTGATGTTTCCCGTTCCAGTAATAAGACGGCTTTTATTGCAGACTAGATCGCAACGTGTTCGCAGCTAAACATTGAATGTAAAATCTGGTGGGGAGAAGTGGGAAGATCGGAGAAAATCGTTGTGATGTCGATTGTTGCCGGGATTGGTGACGGACAGTAGGGGTGCCACGTATTACTTGTATACGTATAAATCGCACGTAAACATTGAATCCCTATACCTAATGAAAATTGACACACGGTATATGAACGTCCATATACAATATGTATCAATATATGTATTTGTATGGTACCTAGTATTAATAAATTACTGAAATTAAACATCTTTCTAACTCGAAATTTCTGTAACTCGAACTTTTACGGGGACTTTTGGTAGTTCGAGTTAGAGGAGTTCGACTGTATCAAGAAATTGAATAATACGTTTTGCAAATACTTACTTAAAAAAGAGAACTATTATTACCAAAGACAGCAATTAATGACAAACAAACTAATCCATTATTCAAAATTGATATTTCCTGAGTGCAAATGTTAATAATTGTGAAAGGAATAACTAAAAAGAACAGAAACAAAATAATATTCAACTGACAATTAGTACGCGATATTTACGCTTTATTTGGCAATGTCTCGAAATAGCCTGTAATTTCGAGTTATATTAAAGTTGACTAGCTAATGGAGAAAATTCCCCGAGTATGAAAAAGAAGTGTACAAGCACGAAAAGGTATGTACAAATGTTAATTCGGAGAAAATATTTTCTCTAAACAATGCTTTCATTCAGCAGACACAACAGTTGCGCAACTGTTCAGTGATCATGTCCAGTAGACGAGCGCTCACTCTGAACATGTTCAGGAGCGGCCGCCATTTTTGTGAGCGGAAAAATTCTACGATCACTTAGTGAGCGTATTCTGTACGCATGCGCCATTGATGCATTCCAAGACCAATCTAATACATAATTTTAATGAAAGTTACTAGAAAAGTAAGATACAGCAAATTAAAGGTATTGTGCAGAAATAAATGTATTAAAATATTGGAGTTCACCCAGTATTTTATTCGGGGTTGGAAAAACCAGCCCTTCCATTAAAAACTACGCCAAAACTTAATGCAGAAAAACAATTTATTATTATTGTTTATTCGGTTTAATCTCTATAATTTTAACATATGGCAGCAATGAAAAGTATCAGATGACAGACGATGATATAAAGGTGAGCGGTCCTGTCCAGCGAACACTCAACTGTTGTGAAGTGAACGGTTGGAGCGGGATCGGTTCCTGATCCGTCTGCTGAATGAAAGCAATGTATATTTCGCAGCCGAGCAAGTTGAGGAAAAAAATGTTGAAGCTGGATTTACTTTAGTTATTTATCAGTCAGCTACAGGAGACCATGAATGGAAAATAAAGCTCTCCCAACATGTAACTACACTAAGAGCCGTTCTGTAAATTTTGCACGTACATCGTAGCATAGCCTGCCGTGACTGGCTTGTTGATTCCTTAAAGGTTACAAAGTCACATAAACTAGGAAATGGTTAGAGGCAAAAACGAGGCTGCGGAATATTTATTGTTTGGTGAAAATATGTTTTCCATTTTAAAAGAGAGTTCTTCAAGTAAATCGACCCAGTAGTTCCTGAGAAACATACGGGTATAGACACCCGCTCTAATGTTAAACGAGGTTACCAAGTATATTAGAGGTAGCGCTACCTCTGATTCGTTTATGTCGATAATTTTCAAGTTCACTCTTAAATACCTCTTTAAATTGCCCTCATGGAGTTCTAATGTCACATTTTACAATTAATTGAATTTCACACAAAGGTGAATTTGTGAAATGTAAAAAAAAAAAAAACATCAAAACGCGAATGGCGTCGGAGTAAATCAATTACACAAACATTACATTATATTATAATGTGTCTGTAATTGATTTAGCAGCCGCCAGTCGCATTTTTTTCGTTTTACAATTTCCACCCCTGCATGATTTACATTGTCAAATTTGTCATTAGAATTACAAAAGCGTAGTTTAAAGTGTCTTCTAGCGCAATGACTTTGCAAATGATCCACATAAAGTAATCAACTTTAAATATGAATTCGAAATTACAGGTAATTAATGATATTTCATTATACTGACAATGTCACAGTTGCATGTAAGCATAATCATATGATTATAAAGTTATGTTGTTTACATAAGTGCTGTTTATCGAGTGCTAGCTCCTGATGTGATGTATGAATTAATAATTATCACTTAAGCTAATCACACTTGCTTAAAAGATTGTGAAAAAGATTATTACAATTTACTTTTTATAATTCAATTTATTTCAGAAAAACTCCAATTATTCTTCTTAGAAATCATAAGCATCGTCTTTTTATACAATATCTTAAGTGGGATTACATTGTGACAATGTAGGTATGGAAATTGTCTTGTTTTTACTAATAATTAATAATAATAAAATCGAATGAACAGTTTACAAACCGCAAAATTTTGATCACATCGGACATTTTCTTCTGTGCTTTTCGTTCCCAAAACTAAAGCTTCAGTGATATAATGCATTCTTAAGTGCAATATAAAATATATGTTGATTCATTTTATCAGTTAAATTGCAACACTATAGTAATTTTCATTTATATAACACTAAGGCTGTCCTTTTCTTCTGTAATTGTTAAGTAAACTAACGTTTTTATATATAATGTTAAGTGTCAATTAGCTAGGCAAACACTACTTTCTGTTTCATATTTTCAAAATGCATATTAGAAGAATCTGTGATGATTTGAATATGCATTTGTATATGTATTAAATAAATATGGTAGCAAACGCTAAAGATAAATTTAAATTATAAATGACATTAATTTAGTGAATTTACATAAAATGATGGAAATGGCATGTTAATTAATTACGATCGCATGTTAGAAGAATATTATAATTTAAAACAAAAGCTTAGTATCTATCTATTTTAATTTTGAAACCAATATTTTTCAAAATTCTGTACTAGTAAATGTTCTGCATAACATATTACACAGTGAATAATAATTAAAAACACAAGAGTTAGATATATAAGCTTGAAAAGCAAAATTTTAAACATGGTACAAGGAAACTGACTATTTCTTACATAGTTTTTAAATAAAAACATCTATAACTATAAAAATAGACTTTTTTATGAAATCTGCTGCACAATAGATTGAATGCAACATAAAAAATCAGACATCTTGCATATTAAGGGACAATTTATGTTATTAAACTGATATATAACACTATAAAAAATCTAAACACTGATTATGCAAAATTGTAAATATTAAACACTACTTTTATAATGCTTCTTATCTCAGTAATAATAATTTTCTTCAAATATTTACTTCAAATTGTACCCTAAACATTAAAAATAGAAATATAAACTGTATTCTGCTATTTAGTGGCTTTAAAAAAATTAAGTATGAAATGTTATTTATTACATCATTATACAGAATGATTCATAACAGATGAAACCTGATATTCAGAAAGTTTATTTAATTTTAATTAGAAATGTTAGGTTAATTAATTAACTGAATACATAGGATTCTAAAGAATATAAATAATGATTATTTTAATTATGTAATTAATGACTGATTGATAGCAATTGAATTCTTTCCTCACTACACCACAATATTATTAGATTATAAAAAAATACACATGAAAATATCACAAAAAGGAAAGTAAAAAAAAGTTACCTGATATGCTAATACAAGTTCCCCAAAAACTGTATAAGATATACTCACCGGAAGGTTGTGCTGTCGTTTTTGCAACATCGATCCAATGGACTCACTCTCGATACCACATATTCTTTACAATATATTAAGAGAGCAAATTAATATCATACGTCTTACTCAAATTGAATTGTACAAAAAAAATTTGGTCTTTTTTGTTTGCATATTTATGATAATCATTGATTATAAGAATATATATTTTAAAAATGACCACAATATATTATATTACATACACTGTAAAATATCTTAGCTTTTAACATTACCTCGCTTAATTCCATCTGGACTTCTTCATAGTTCACATCCACCTGCTGAGCCGGTACTTTGTTTCTATAGTCGTAGCTCGTGGCATGCTCCTGTTAAGTTACGATGTTCATACTATAGCATTCATTAAATAATAAATTAAAACAGATTTACAACAATTCATAAATCTTTACAACATTTAATATTATCAAAAAATTTGGATACAACTAAATTTTGCATTTAATTCTATGGGCCTCATTTTAATCTACGTTTATTAAGGAGACTTAATACGCAATAAAATTGATCATAAAAAGTAACAATACAATTATGCCGATGACATGTAGGTATAGTTCATGGGGAGTAAATCTAACACAGTAAAGTAGTATTGAAAAATGTACTTACTGGTTTTTTGTGTTTTGGAGAGTCATCATAATCATCATCACTTCCATAACCGGCTAGTTTATCCATATTTTTCTATCATAAACGCTTGTAACAATTAATATAAACTAAGGTACGCCTTCGCAATCAGAAGCGTTATCTAAATATGGCGGAGGAGAATTAAAAATAGATGTGACGTAAGAAAACGTCAATTATCGACCAATAGGATATACCTATTTTTGTTGATGATAGTGATATCAGATACAAATAGGAAAATTAATTTTTAGGGAATTTTATTCACAAGCGAAAACAAGCCATGAAATCTACCAAAATTTGAATGACCGAAATCTCATCCAAATCTATTGAGCTGTTATTGTTTTATTTTTTTTAAAGAACGGCTTTTTAAAGAAAGCAATCATCGCATTCAGGAGACAGATCAGGAAATCTTCCGCTCCAACAGTTCACTTGACAACAGTTAAGTGTTCGCTGGACCTTTATGTGAGCACTTTCCATTTGGTACTTTTCACTGCTGCCCACAGATGAGATGGCGCAGTCAAGCCAAAATTTTTATCCGCGGTTTGTATTGCGTGAAGGCCGATATAGAAGGCGCTGGCATCAAAAAATTACAGTTTTCAATAACACTAAGCAAATAGCGGGCGATTCAAAATGTATTTGGTAGCGGGAAATTCAAAATTAAGTTTATTAAAAATTAGGGTTTAATACCGCGAGATCAAAAATATATTGATAAAGGTTTGCCATGGAATGTAAAAATCTGTCTTAAGTTATATCATTAAGTGTCATACTGTCATTAATATTTGTCATTATAAGAGAAAATATAATGACAAATATGGACAATATGACAATGATATAACTTAAGACAGACGTTTTACATTACATGACAAACCTTCATCAATATAATTTTTGATCTCGCGATACATGATTATAACACTGTAATTAAATTGCATACTATTTACTAGTTCTCGTAGTAATGAGGAATCATTTCTAAGGAAAACAGTATACAGTACGATATTCAATGACAATGCTGTAACCACACAATAACGTTTTAAAGAAAAGAATTACTTAAATAATTACACTTTAATATAGCTACGTAGAAAAGGTACAAACTACATTTATGAATATTAATAACTAACATCTAACACGTATATTTTAGTTAAATTACCAGTACAAAAATAAAGTAACGAAGAATAGCATAATCTACCAAAAGTAGAATATTCGACTAACAAAGATATTTTTAACATTAAGATAGAATTTCTGTTGAAAAAGCACAAGTACCTACTCAAAATACTACAAAGTAGAAAAGGTATACATTTATGATTACTATTGAAAAATTATAACTAACATCCAACATGTGTTTTAGTTAAATTACCAGTACAAAAATAAATTAACGAACAATAGCATAATCTACCAAAAGTAGAATATTTGACTAACAAATATATTTTTATTAATAGAATAAAACACCTTTTTCACAAAAAATAGTTTAATAACTAGATGTCACATTTTGTGTGCACTGCACACATCGTCAGTAATAACAGTTACTACTGACGATGTGTGCAGTGCACACGAAATGTGACATCTAGTTATTAAACTATATTTTGTGAAAAAGGTGTTTTATTGCATTACTATTTCTATATTTCACAAGTGTCCAATATATATTACTACAAAGATAGTTTTAACAATAAGATAGAATTGCTGTTGAAAAGTACAAGTACCTACTCAAAATACTACAAAGTAGGTAATTAAACCCGATAGATACACAATGACTTAAGCCCATGTTTACTACCACCATTTACAAAATCTTGTATTACATAAATGATGAACATAAAATAAGGTGACATAAATAAAAATATGGATACATAAGATACCTAACAAATTTAGTAGACGTCTTTTCATCAATATATAATTAAAAGAGTGACAATTAGGGCTTAAAAACTAAATAATGTTAATTACATGGCTATAGAACAAAACAAAAAAATTAAACCTGCAATAACTAACACCAAATTGGTTAATTTATTGTTGTCGTAAAACAAATGAGACTTCCAATGATATGGCTGCCTTAAGCTCCATGGGTGGCCTCATGGGATGGAGTGTCGGCACTGCATTTCTGTTGAGGTGTACTGAATGAGGGTGTGCATAGTATGTTGTGTCAAAATGTAGGCTGCAAAGTTTCTTATTACATGTTGTACTGGCATCTAGCACAGGTTTCATGCCCATTTGCTGTTGCCAAGTTTCGCTCCTGAATAATAAAATATAATAATTACAACTGTATACTAACAAATATCAACGATAGTATAAAGGCACATTTTCATTATAGGAAACTGCACAGGAAAATCATTAAGAAAAACCATAAATGCTTCTGTACCAAGAAATCTGAAGTTTCTATTAACACTGCTAAACATGGATTGATTGCTTGTGAAAAAACATAATATAGAAACTTAAAAACAAGTAGTAAGTTTTTCGTGTAGTTTAAAGGCTTTCTTATACACCCATAGGGTTAAACTGCAGTTGAGGTGTCGGGCGACTAGTGTACCTTATAGAGAACCTCTAATTGAACACCTTTTTCTTATAAAATTATCAATGCAAACATAGAGAAATGGAGATAAAAAATAAATTAGGTACTGACCAAGTCAATTTTGCTGGTTACATCTCATGTAAGGTATCCCATATAGATCATTGAAATCATGAAAATCACTATAATTGATGTTTATTTCACATAATCACACACAATTTAGGTCAATTTGTATGTTTTCTTATGACTTCTGCGATTTTAAAAGCACCATCAAATGTCAACGAAAACAGCTGATATCATGTGATCTCGTATTTACAATTTTGCTAAAATTCAATCAAAGAACATGGAAATCAAAGGTAATTGTTGTGTTGTGAGCTTAAATAAACATCATTTATTGCGATTTTCATTATATCAATGCTCTATATGGGATATCTCACATGGGCTGTAACCTGCAAGATTAACTCGGTGAGTACCTAATTTATTTTTTATCTCCATTTCCCTACATTTGCATTGATAATTTTGTAAGAAAAAGTTGTTCAATTAGAGGTCCTCTATAATGTATACTAATCATTTTGTCAAAAATCGCCTGACATCTCAACTACAATTATTCTCACTTATATTATACTCCTAATAATTGCAAATTTTAATTGGTGTAATCGGAAACCAACAAAATCCTTGCAACAACCAGGTGGTCCTTGTTGCACTTAGAATCAGAACTACAAACAAAAAATCTCCAGCTCACCTTCGGGTTATATGTCAACTATTAGTGCCATTAGTTACTTGTTCGCATTCTCGGAAAATATGCATCGCTCTTGCTTGTACGCAGCACATACAATTGATGCAATGCACCAGCTTCTATCCATATTTTAAGTCTAAAAATGCATTATGTCAACTTAATAAAATTATCATATTACTCTTTACAGAACTTACGGTACGATTATAACACCACTAAGTAGTAATAAGAAAAATAATGTTTAGCAACACATACAAAATTTGTTGGTTAACGGCCTGTACGCGCATGCATAAAACAACACAGTAGTAGCGACATCTCAATTATTCGGTTAAAGTCATGCTTCAAATTTACTTCTAGGTCTCTTGTTTCTAATACCGTGGCGCCCTCTAGGTGCGCCTGCATTAGGTAGATTAAGCGGCAAAACCCCTCATTTAAGTGAACCATCCGATAATCCGTGCTGCTGCCATATGTTGAAATTGTACAAGTTAAACCAAATAAACAATAATAATAAATTGTTTTTCTGCATTAAGTTTTGGCGTAGTTTTTAGTGTAGGGGCTTTTTTCCAACCCCGAATAAAATATTGGGTTAACTCCAATATTATAAATATACATGGGCGAGATAGGGGAATACGGTTCAGTTTCACTCAGACCAGACCGACTCGTGTTTTGTCGGCTCTCGGGCACCGTATTATCTACTATACATGGGCGAGATAGAGGAATTCGGTACAGTTTCATTCAGACTAGACCGACTCGTGTTTTGATGGCTCTCGGGTACCGTATTACCTGCCGGTTTCCCCGAGAGCCGACGAAACACGAGTCGGTCTAGTCTGAGTAAAACAGAACCGTATTCCCCTATCTCGCCCATGTATATTACCTACCGGTTTCCCCGAGAGTCGACAAAACACGCGCCGGTCTAGTTTGATTGAAACTGTACCGTATTCCCCTATCTCGCCCATGTATATTACCTACCGGTTTCCCCAAGAGCCCACAAAACACGAGTCGGTCTAGTCTGATTTAAACCGAACCGTATTCCCCTATGTCGCCCATGTATACGAGGAAAGAATACCGCCGCAATGCATAGGCGTGGATAAATATTTTGTATAGGGTATATGTGCACTTCGTATGTTCTCGAAAATCATTTAAAATAGGTTCTTAGTCCAATAATAAAGTAATATGGTGAGTGCATTATTTTTTCAATCCTTCTATTCTTTTTAATATAGTAACATTTATTCTAACTGTATTAAGGAGAACCTTAAAAAAATGGGTGTGCTTAAGACCACACGGCAGAAGTGAAAACTTCATCAAGGCGAGGTTAATTATACGAAATACAACTTTTTTTTTCGTTCTATATTCATTTACATTTACATTTTCCATTTTCGTTCTATATTACATTTAAAAAATATATATTTATTATTATTGTGTATACATTATTCTAGTACATTTCGCTCGGTCTGATCATGATTTGTATCAAACTCGAACAAGCGTTACATAGCCGAGCGTGACGGCTCAGTCTCGTTCAGTGCCCACAATCAACACGCCCATAGAAGTTTTCTCTTCAAAAACATGCCTAGAATATGTATGTTACGCCAGTGAACACATAATCAAACATAATAAGTTATTCAAAATACTCATTTTATAAATTATGATTGGTCAATATTGCCATAACTGACCTGCCTTAAAGTGGTAACTTTCGTCTAAATAATCCCTATTCCCCCACCAGTTTATTATCTCTCCTGTTCTATTCTTTCCTCGTAGATAATTATAATACATTTATTTCTGCACAATACATTTAATTTGTTGTATCTTTCTTCAAAATTATATAATACGTTAGTTGGAATGCATCAATGGCGCATGCGTACAGAATACGCTAATGCTGTGCGCTCTATGTTTCAGAGTGAGCGGTCGTCTACTGGACATGATCACTGAACAGTTCTCTGCTGAATCCGACCAATTTGTCAACAATGCTTGCCAACTATACAAAATAAAGAAGAGAAGTTAAACTTTATTCAAAATATTCAATTTGTAACTGGCTTTCATATAATAGTATTTTAATAGCAGAGGCTATATATCCTGAAATATTAATTACCCTAATTCTATAGTTCTAAAATTTTTCCGGTTGATGGGAATTTGCAGTGGCATTGAATGATCTTTATGGTCTTTCTTAGTTCGTACTGTGGAAAGGTCGCTTGCCACAACAATTTAACTATAATTAAATTATTATTCAGAATTGAATATTCATTATACTTTTTAGTTAATAAGTTTGAAGTTAAGGAAAGTTCCATTACTTAGGTACTGCCAAACTGCCACTGATAAAAATTTCTGATTTAATAAACATAATTCTGAATTGTGATATTTATTTATTATGTTTGAACAATTAATTATATGATATAAAGGTATATAATAATCGCACATGAGTTTACTTTGTGTAATTGTCCTTAACATATGATAACAGAAAGTCTATCTTTTTGATTGTTCGTTTTATAGATGACTTATCTTCCAACTGCGATTTGGGAAACCATGACTCTGGAAAAGCTTTTGCAAATTCTCCACAATCTTTGTAATAGTCAGTTTTTAATGCTGAACTGCAAAGGTTTTGTAAATCAGACAAACAGGATAATACATAAAAATTCTTTTCTGTAGAATGAGGTCCGTGCATAATTTTATGTACATCCTCTTCCATTAATAATATATTTTCCATATCTAATTTTAACCAATCAATCTGAAAATAAATAATGTTTAACAAAAGAATTTTACATTAGTATAATTATTCAATAACTTTACTACATTCTACTTTTATTTCTTCAATTGCATTTTCTTCATTTGTATAATTTACGCCTTTTGATAAGTTCGATGAACATTTTGTTATACAAGAGACTGCTTCCAAGACAAAATCATTATATTCACCATTGAAGTATCGCACGATAAGAGCATAAGAACCTAATATATTAAATATATTGTACAATATTGTGTCTGAAGGTGGATTTTTCTAAAATAGTCAAATTTTTCATTTGATTTCAATCAAAATAAAAACAAAACTTACTGATATTAAATTAAAAGCTTGTATGTTACTTTTAATTATCGGGCAGGTCTTTTTCATTTTCTCAAATTCTTCTAAATTCAAAACCTTATTATCACAATGATATGACCACCATGGTTGCCATTTTTCTACCAAATCAAAAACTTTCTCTGAACTGAGAAAACAGCTTTTAGTACTTGAAATTCAAGACAAAAATAAATAAAACCTTAGAAAATTTTCAAACTCTCGTTTCTCGGTAGCCGTTAATTTCTCCCACACTTTTTCAGCATTATCTAAGTTTACTCCAGCCAAACGTTCACTCAGTTCAGCATATTCATCATCCTCATACTCATCATCTGAATCCAAGTCACTGTCTTCTTCTGCAGCTGCATTCTCTTCGTGCATTCTTTTCAAAATTTCCATCATTTTCACTTTCGATATCTCATCTGTTCCAGTTTGCAAATTTTCCATGACATTATCTTGATAAAATTTTTCAGAACATTCCAAATGTTTGTCATCTTGGTAACACTTTAAAGAACAATACAAGATATTACATTTTGGGCAACTATATCTTCCTAATGCATTATCACATCTAAAAGAATGAATTACTTAGTTATAACCTAATGAAGCAGTTATACATACATTTTACAAATATTTTCATCTGTTAGCTCTAAGATATTGGCGGAGGCCATTTTAACACATAAAACAACTTTATAACAGTTAATCTACAATTTATATCACTTGTGTACTAATTTATTTTCATTGTTAATAGTGTATGTGACATAACCTAAGTAAATTTTTGTATATCGGGGGTGATCCGATATACAGGTGAGTCATCTCAGCGGGGAAAGCAGATTGCGACTTTATGCGAAAAGATATTTCGAATTTCGAAGTGGTTTTCTTCCAATGATAGCCACTTATTAGGAGTACTTTTTAAAATTATTTTGATTTATACAGATCGTTCCATAACTTGGTGGCTGACCATAGTTACAGTTTTTTAAATAGACCAACAGGTATACATTTTTATATTCCCCGTATAATTCTTATTCAAAAAGTTACAAACTTATTTTATTTTTTTTGCAATTACTAATTGGATTTGCAGAAAACTGGATTAAAGTTACATGAGGTATTTTAGTCTAAAAGTGATTTTTTTTCGAATGGAACAGCCTCCTGTATATCGATACGTTTTTGAATTGGTTATTATATTTCGCACCAAAAACATGTAAGACGTTATTATTTTAATAAGAGTGACAATTACTGAGCTATTGTAGTTTCTTTTTATAATATTGCCAACTTTATGTTAATATGGTCTTTTTGTACTGAAGGATGAATGTCAAAAGAATTATTTATTAGCCCAACCCAGCAAACATTTTAATGATGGGCCTTTAACGGCCAAATGCCCGCTAGCCGATTATGCGGACGGCGGACCTCTAACTGAATTCTATATTGGCCCGCTATCAATAGGAGACTGCGGCCGCTAGCCGGGCCAACGCAGGAATAAGGCCTTTTTTACAGCAATGGCCCATAGTTGATGCGACTAATATCCGCTACAATGCCGATCGATCGCCGCTCACAAAAACAAGCCAAAAATTAATTTTATTTAAAAACATTTATTTTAATATTTCAATTCACAATTTAAAACATCAAAATTTTATTTCGTAAATGAATTTTAAATCTCTTGAACAGTTCACAAAACGTAACATTTTAAATCTTAAAATAAACATTAAATCTCTTGAACAAATAAAGAAAACTTCACAAGGCAATAAATAACGCGATTATAAACTTAATTTCTACTGAATGGGTTTTAATATTTATTATCGGCACCTTTAGTAGCACCATGTCTTCTGTTCCTTCCGCCATTTCTGTCAGTAGCAGTCCTCGGCCAGCTTTTGTTAATCGTTTCTACTTCCTGTTGAGTAGTGTTTTTACTGAATTTATTTTTTCTTACTACTACTGGAAGCAAAAATAAATAATAATTTCATTTATAAAAAAGTTCTACGTACCTACCAACAATGAAGGTTACATACACTCTTTTTTAAACTGCGGAAAGCTGGTTTGTTATTTTTTCCACACCAGTTATAAGTTTCAACTAAATTCTGTCCCACAATTTTACCTAAAAATCGCCTTGTCGTATCCAACACATCTTTCCCGCTCGAGAGCTGGCAAAAAGAAACCTGAAAAGTTATAAAAGTAAGTGATTTGAAATTTCTGGAAATCGACGGTTCTTTGTTCAAGTTGTAGATTATTACTATTATCTAAATTAGTGTTTCACCAGTATTCGTTTTGAAATCTGTGCATTGCTTCTTGCGTCAATTTCACCCAATTTCAAAGTTTCAGAAGTATCCCTTTTAATTAACTTGTATCTATAACTTCTACGATAATTTTTAAAATGATTGAACCTTGCTGCCATATAGCTATTTAATAAATTAAGGTAAATTAAAATGAATGAAAAACGGTTGCAATAAAAAAGAAAACTTCAAGCGGGAAATCCACATCCCCAACAAATGTGAATGAGGTTATGAGTATGAGTTAAGACGCGTGAGAAACGTTAAACATTTTAAATTAAACGAAAACATACTCACCTTTTCGGCGCGTTAATGGTTTGAGAATCTTCCAGGTCCATTTTTAAATCAATCAGTTAGCACAATATTCGTGAAATAGCATAAACGCGACGAAAAACAACACAACACACAATATATTTGACAGCTGCTTATGACGACACTAGTCCCTAATCTGCTCCTCTAAATCCAACCAATCGCAGCTGAATATGATACATATGTTTTGCTAACTTTCCGAAGAATTTATACCTATCACTGGAAATAAAAAGATTTATAAGCAGAAGTAAAAATGAATAGTTTTTGTATGTTCACTCTATTTATTTACTTATCGAAATTTCACTAGCGTCCGTATTTGTATCATATAAATGTAGATTAACTTAGGAGCTGCAGGTCACGAGCTCCACTAAAGTATTTTGGCCGCCAGCGGGCCAGTTACGGAGAACTACATCTTCTTATACAGTTTTGCCGGCAAACTTTTTACAATGGCCCTTTATTAGCATGCCGTTGCCGTCATCTGACCAGCATTGCCGACAGTAGCCCGACTGACGGCCGTTACTTCCATGTTTGCTGGGCAAAGACTTTACCCGTAGCTTTATCCTGGCAGAAGATTCTCAAAGCAGATGTCTTTAGAAGAGTAATAGATGCTTTTATTACTACTGGTAGTTTTTCTAATTCAAAACCAGGAAACCTATATAGGTGATTAATGAAGAAAATCAATTAAGAATCCTTATGGCAACAACAGATAATCCACAGTCAGACCCATGAAAGAAGTCGTTTGCTAGATATTAGCCAAACTATCGTTGCAACGATGGTTTGGCTAATGATCCGTAATGAATACATTTAAATATTGAGTTATGCACCCATCATTTTTAAACTAGAAGAGTGTTCTGCCAATGGGCAATAATTAAAATGAATGCTTGGGCAATTCTTTTTGATGGTGTGTTATTTGCGGCTAAGGCTGGTTTCCATAGCAACGGCACCGTTAACAACAAAATGGTTCATTACTATTCAAATGAACCGTGACTGTGTCGCGGGCTCCTCTGGGAAGCCGTGTTATTAGCCCCGCGCTTTATGTAGCGCCCTTCTAGTGGTGTTTATTTAATGAGGATCGCAGAGTCTTCATGGATTCCCATGCTGAGAATTAAGTGCAAGTGATGTACTTAATGTGATCTAATGTTGTGTTCGTTGTGTTTGAAAATTGTTTCGAAACTCAAAGTTTCGCGTATTGAGATGAATTTAATTTACGGGCCGTGGTCGCATTGAAAGTTGAACACGTTTAACACACTGACGATTTCGGCGTCCTACCCGGAATAAACCGTGGTTCAGACTGTGTGTAAGTAAAAGTCCGACTACGAAATTATATTGGCCGGGTGTGTCGATTCCGATTAGCCCGGATCATCGGCGAACGACTCTTGATATTTTCTGTGTGTATCGTGGTACGGATCGGTGTTTTCGAATGGGTTAATGATAATGTGGGTTGTTTGGCTAGATTTTATGTTTCTGTAGGAAATGCATGGTTAGTAATATTTGCGTGATTAAAGATTCTTATACTACGAAGTCGACTGTGCCGAAGATCTCATTCGCCAGGTCGATTAGGAAGCTGAGTTTTTCTAGGTTGTCCTGGATGGTCTTCATCTTCTGTACTTCTACGATGACCTTGCGGAGGATGATCTGGAAGTTCTTGAGTTCTTCCTGTGCGTCTGAAACAGAAATATGAGTGGTATTAATTTCTTCTGTCAGGTTATTTACTTCTGTTGCGCGTGAAGCGTACATTGACGGTTTTCTCCGCCTTGTCCTTCGCAGCGGGAATCTTAGGGATTACTCCCTTGCTACCGTGCGTTGAAGGGGGCTTCGTCACGATAATGTTGCGATGTTTCTTCTCCTGCGATTGCTGTTGTTTCTCCACCTGTTGCTGATCTGTTGGTGCCACTGTTTGAGCATACGTTACCGTCGATGTGACGGTTTTGCTCGGTGCCAACTGCCTGGGTTGTGGTAGTTCCTGCTATCTTCGCGGTGTATATAGTGCCGCTAGCGGTGTTTCTGATCTGCGTGACTTTCCTGCGGCCAGTATACGTTGGTAGACGTAGCAACCGCGGTAGCTGGTCGGGTAGTTGCTGCCACGATACAGTTAGCACATTTGCGCTCCTCGGCTTCCTTGCAGGAGTCCGTCTGGTGTTCTGCGAGCAGCATTCGGAGGAGCGTCCGTACCTCTGGCAACGGTGGCACTGAGGTATTCCCGATCGGGCCCTGTAGGGCTCGACCGTGACCCTCAGCCCCAGGACGTCGTTTACGGCGCACAGGCTCTCCAGCTGCGGTTTCAGTATACATGGCGGTTACCATGTATACTGAGGTAGGGATCTTGCCTCTACCTCTCAGATTTACAACTTTTACGGTTTCTATGCCTTTAACGCCTCGGAGATGGTCTCGGCAGGCATGTTCGGTGGCAGGTACTTTACGACTACCTTCGCCGGGCGGCACTTGCTACCTGGTACGTGTAGAAATGGACTCCCTTCTCGGTGAGGTGCGTAGTTAGCTTCCTCCAGGCGTCTATATCCACGGGTTTAACCCGGAGATGGTCGACCTTGAAGGTGATCTGCTTACTAATATTTTCTTCCTTCAGCTTCTGGGCCACCAGAAGGAAGTCGGTTTCATAGATGTAAACCTGTGGTGGGGTTGGTCCCCTAGGAGGTCTCGTGGTTTGCGTACCATTGGTGCTCGCCCCAGGGGCGGTGGGCGTGGTCTGCGGGTTCCCATTCTTGAGTTTCTTCGACCCCTTGCTGGAGGTAACGGTGGTGTAGCTTTCTTCCTCTTCCTCTTCGATGAAGTCCTCATTATCGTCGATTCTTTCCGAAGCTTCCTCGAAGTCAGAGAGGGGCCTCTAGAAAATGCTAGCTTTCTAAAAAGAAAAACTTAGAACATCGTGTCTGGTCTGTTCGAAGCACAAAGGCAGACTGACGACGACTATTCAAATGAAAACCTTTACTTCACTATAAAAAGATCATGAGCATAGGTGGAGCATAAATGTATTGGGGGGCGGATCCTTGGTGATTGGATGATAGGCCCGCATTTATTTGAATTCAGTGTTAACGGCAAAGCTTATGAGTAATGAGAAAAAAAATCATGCATCACCAAATCACAACGTATGTACAGGAGTACAGTATTCTACCTGATACCCAATCTGGGTTCAGGAGGGGTTATAGTTGTGAGACGGCACTTCTCGGAATTACAGATGACATACTGACTGCTGGGGATAGTGGCCTCGTAACTACCCTAGTATTGCTTGACTTTAGCAAAGCATTCGACATGGTCGACCACTCTATATTACTTTCTTTATTTACTTCCGTTCGTTTCAGTAGCCGTGCTTGTCGTCTTGTGGGGAGTTTTCTGGAGCATCGGCGGCAGAGTGTTGTGTTTGCTTCGAGGGAATCGTCTGCCTTACCAATACATCGTGGTGTTCCTCAGGGTTCCATAATCGGACCACTTCTTTTTTCGTTGTATACACGGGACTTGATTGAGAGTATCAGCTTTTGCAAGACCCATATATATGCCGATGATACACAGCTATATCTGTCCTTTGACCCTTCTGACTGGGAGTCAGCTGAGAGGAAAATTAATGGTGATCTTGAATCTGTGTCAAGGTTTGCATCGGAGAGAGGGCTTGTGATTAATCCCAGCAAGTCTCGGGTTCTGATGTTCGGTGGTCCTGCCGCTTGTGATCGGATTAAACAGTTCATTAATATTGAACTAAGTAATTCAACTCTGCCTGTGGTGGGTTCTGCGAGGAGCTTGGGCCTGATCTTAGATAATAGTTTTAGGTATAGACATCAGATTAGTAATTATATAAGAAATGCATATGCAAATTTAAGAAAGTTATTTCCGCATAGGTCAATCTTAAGCATTAAAGCTAAAACAATTTTATGCGAAACTTTTGTCCTATCCCAGTTTACCTACTGTGCGCCTCTTTATCACTCATGTATCGATAAGTATACGGAATACACGATTCAAAAAATTCAGAATTGTTGCTTGAGGTTTATTTTCGGTCTGAGAAAGTTTGATCGCGTTTCTCACGGACTTGGTCGCTTGGGATGGTTGAACATGTATAGGGAGAGAGTTGCAGGCCCTATGTTTATTTCAGAAAATTATTTTTAAAACGCCTCCTTACTTGCACAGAAAAATTAAATATCGATATGATGTCACACCATCACAACCCGGTTCAGGTGCCTCATTTCGCCACCACCACATCGTACCTCACTATTCAAGAGGGCATTTTCGTATGTTATCTTTTCTAAATACAATGCATTACCTATTGAACTCAAAGGGTTGTCCTTGGCTGGTTTCAAGCGTGGGCTTAGGAGGAGATTGACTGTGACTGTTGGCTGAATAATGTGTTTCTAGATAATACTTTTTTTTCCTCTAAGCTAAGCATAAGTATCTTTAGGTTATTTGTGTATATTATGCATCTGTAACTAGGTTTGTTGTATTTTAGGTTTACTGCAGTGACAAACTATCATTTTATTTTAGGCATAATCTCTTGTGAGGATTTATGTTGCAGCCAGGGTTTAGGTGGTAGAGGAGTCTTCGACTGAACCTCGCCCTGTGACTTGCGAAGGTTAAATTGAATTATATCTTATTTAGAATGTTACTTTTGTACTTTCGCAATAAAGACATTATTATTATTATTAATTTATGTCAAACATATAGTGGAAGATGTTCCGCAAAATTTACGAAGAGATGTAGATACAACAAGATGGCGAATCCCCACATTCTATGCTCCAAACACGAAATATTTCCACCGAAGTGGCTAGCCGGTGGAGGTCCTATTGAATAACCTGTTGGGTCTTCGGACACCACAGCAACTATACAGTATACTTCCACAAAATAAATTATGAGAGAACATATTCGACAAATATACAGAAATATAAGTACTCAACGCCTTATTGATGTCGATTTATCATTTCGGAAGCATGTTCAGAAACTTCTAAAAGTGAACTTGAACACTTTTAATTTTTACCTATTTTAATGTTCATATTTATTTTTTAAGTACTCATCCATTCACGTAACAGTTACTGTATCACCACCTACCGAAATCAAGTTATTATTTCTTTGTTTGGATTTAAAATATGTTTATTGTACCATGTAGAAGATGGTACAATATATTATATATAATAATAATTATATTATATAATAATATATAATATTAATTATATAATATATAATTAATATTATATAGCTGTATTGTAAATAAGGTATATCCAATTGAGGAGCTTGCATGCAAAAGCGGATATATCCATTTTATTAAAATGTTCAGGTGAGAAGAATGTGCTGCTCCGTGGCTCTAACTGTTAGAGTGAACCAGTTTATCTCTACATATTAAACTAGTTACATGCATTGATGGTGGGTATTTATTTTTATTTTTTTGCTATATGTTTTCTGTAATATGCAGAAAACGTTTGGATATTTCCGCTTTTGCATCAAAACATATTGTTGCATTTTCGGGTTCGAAATGAACAACTCTTGCAATGTTTTGAAACAGTCTGTATATTTACACACTTAAAACTAATCACAATATAAAAATGTAAAATAAATGTATCGCACTTAAAACTACTACAAATAAATTAACACACGTATTTATTTCTATCACTACTATTTATGTCAGTAATATTTATGTATTTTGTGAACTATAATAAAATTGCACTACTCACATTATTTATGTTATTTGAACTGTTCAGTAAATACCGCGCGCGACTGCTATTGAATGAATGAATTGCTTATCCCGGGCACCGGCGGCTTTATATCTGCAGACGAAAGGTCTAGAAACGTGCGAGCGAACTTTGGATAAGCTCGAGAGTATACTAGAAGAAAATCCAGGCTGTCTGTCGCTGACACAGTACATGAGTGCAGATGATTTATGACTTATTGACGGTGCGTCGCGCCAATGTTTACTTCTCTTTGTGGGCTTATTTCATTGCAATATAAAAATATGGCTAAAATTAGACAAATTGATTAACAATTTTATTGTGTATTGAAAAAAATTAACAGACTGCAACCACTCAAATAAGAATAGCCGGTTCCTCAAAAAGGCAGTCACATTGTTCACCGCTAGGCCCAGCGGCATCGAAATTGTCTTCGTTTGCCTCTTGCCATACTCAAT
This sequence comes from Amphimallon solstitiale, assembly GCA_963170755.1. Taxonomy (NCBI): domain Eukaryota; kingdom Metazoa; phylum Arthropoda; class Insecta; order Coleoptera; family Scarabaeidae; genus Amphimallon; species Amphimallon solstitiale. The sequence goes on along the minus strand of OY720677.1, from coordinate 103,895,965 downwards.
AGGCTTTTGTACCATTGTAGATCTTGACTTGATTCCCAATCGTTGCCAAAATTTTCCTTTATTAAGTTCCTGAGGCTACGCTTTTTTTATTCGGTAAGCAATGTTTTAGTACCATAGCTTTTCCTTTTTTATTAATGACTGCAATCTTTCGGTGTATTCATTTTAAAATAGTCATACGTCGTGACTGTAATTTTGACGTTTCCTTGGCTTGTTGGCGGCTGTTTTTTATGCTAATCTTTTTAGCATCTAAAATAGCTTTTACCTTCTTATATAAATCTTCTAATTTTTTTATATCGTAGATTTCCCAATCATGCTCTGGCGTTTTTACTTCTCCCACTTCAGTATAAAGGGTGTCTCAACGGGAGGTTTGTTTTTGAAATTCGCGCGAAATATGGTTAAGTTGGTACTACAGCGCTTAGATTTGACAATTAGCATTGTGAAGTCTTGACATTTCAAGAATGCAGCGCTATACAAACGAGAAACGTGTACTTATTGTGAAAACCTATTACCAAAGTGGAGAATCTATCGTGGGTACGTTTCGCAATTTACGTGATCATTTTAGTATTCATAATCGCCCAAGTAAGACCGCGATTACGAAATTAATTGAAAAGTTTGAACGCACTGGTTCTGTGGCAGACGTAAAAACAGCCCTGCGTCCTCGTAGCGGTCGTTCGGCTGAAAACATAGCCGCAGTGGTAGAAAATGTGACCGATGATGCGCGCACCTCGATTCGTCGTCGTGCACAGCAATTAGACCTTTCCAGAAGTACTGTGCAGCCTATTTTGACCAAGGATTTGCACTTACACGCATACAAGATCCAATTGACGCAGACATTGAAACCAGCCGACCATGGACAGCGCCGTGAGTTCTGCAATTGGGTGTTATCGATGCAACAGGATAATCCCGATTTTGCAGCACAAATCATATTCAGTGATGAAGCGCATTTTCAACTTAATGGTTACGTTAGCAAACAAAATTGCAGAATTTGGGGCGCTGAGAATCCTCGTGTGATTGAAGAACAACCTATGCACCCACCAAGAGTCACTGTTTGGTGCGGATTTTGGGCCGGCGGTGTAATTGGACCATTTTTTTTGAAAACGCTGCTGGTGCCGCGCTAACCGTCACTGGTGATCGTTATCGTGACATGATAGCCAATTTTTTGTGGGCTGAGTTGGATGGTATGGATGTGTATAACTTCCGGTTTCAGCAAGATGGTGCCACCAGCCACACAGTGAACCAAACAATTGAGTTATTGCGCACAAGGTTTCCAGGCCGTGTAATTTCTCGTTATGGCGATCAAAAATGGCCACCAAGATCGTGCGATATCACGCCGATGGACTTTTTTGTTTGGGGATTTTTGAAAGGAAAGGTTTATGCTAACAATCCTCAAACACTTCAAGAGCTGAAATACGCGATTCGAAACGCGTTTGCTGAGATGGTGCCGCAATTGTGTGCAAGAGTCATACAAAATTTCGTCAACAGAATGGACATCTGTCAACGTAGTCGCGGCGGCCACTTATCAGATATTGTGTTCCACGTGTAATGTCCATGTGTGTACTTTATCATGAATTAAAAACATTGACAATTTTCAACAATCTAATGTGTTTAATTGCAACTTCGAAAACAAACCTCCCGTTGAGACACCCTTTATAAACGTACATATTCCTCTTTCGAAGTTATAACAGGGTGTTTTCTTAACAATCTCTCCACTCTGCCAAAACATCTGTCTGCTGCTATGAAACTATGGCCCCGTACTGGAAATGTCATACTTATTTCCGAAACATGTTTTGGAGACTTACTTTCAAACCAAAACATCAATGAATGAACAATGTGTGAGTTTTTGTTCTGACCGGCACAGCCGTCGCAAAACAATCGGATTTGGTGTATATTAGTATAATCTAAAGTATCTAAGTGGTGGAGCGAAGCTGAGCCGACTTCTATTGATCCACGTCCAGCTAAATCTTCAGTCCACGCATAGAAGTTAGGGTTTCGTGATGACATGCCTACACAGCAAAACGCGTAGAAGCTTATCTGATGTGAATAAAACTCCTATAGGCGTACGTGGTAGGGGCTGCACTTGCTGCAGATCGAAACAAAACGTGATACTATTTATTGGTCTTTCCTTAGCCAGATCATAGAAGGTACTAGCCCGTTTCTTATGAACACGATATTCAATCGCGAGTTGTCTTCTTTTATCAACTTTTGTTTCAATTTTATATTGTTGTTGTAATCTTGTACATGTTGAACAAGCATCAGATGCGGGTGAAGAGAACCCGATATTAAATTCTGTTTGAAAAATTTTCCGGAACATGAAGTATGAGGCTTCATGTTCAGCTACATTCACATCAGTGGCGGCTCGGGGTGGTTCACATAGGGAGAGCATAATTTGAAAATTAAAAAGTATAATACAAGAACGCTTACCCAATCTTTATAAGTTTCACCGGCATACTGTTCCAGACAGGTACTGTTCATTGTACAGTTTGTTTTGAGGGAATAGTAAATATAACACTACAGTTTGATTACATCTGACAATAAACGAAGTCCATTTTGCGTGTCTCTGACTTGCAGAACAGTTTCATTAAAATTTGGGAAATCATTTATAAATTCTTTTTCACAAGATAACATAGTAAGGGCATTTAATCTGTCTTCTTTCATTGTATTTCTCAGGAAAGTTTTTATTCTCTTCAGCCGTGAAAACTGGCGTTCCGCTTCAGACGTTGTCATTAGAATTGTAATGACAATTTTTAAAAGCTTAACAACTTCATTAAAGGTGTCGCTTAATCCATCCAGCAGAAGGCCTAGCAGACCTACTTCTATATTTTGCCTAAATTCTTCTCTAGAATATAGAACACTTAATTCAGTTCGTAGTCTGCTTTCATTGAGGCATGGATAAAATTTTACTGCTTCTTTAAGGCAATCTTCCGGAATTTTTTTTTGAAAAGAGGAGAACTGTTTAAAAGAAATTAAGTTTGCTAATATTAAGTGCCCTGTATACCGAAATCTAGTTTTTATTTCAAGCAAAATAATATCGCACACTTCAATAGTTTCCCTCCGTCATTGGCTACCATCAGTTACTCTTCGTCGCGTTGATGGTCGAGGAGTCAGTTCGGAGTCATTTTGTTTAACCAACTGATTCTCTGTGTCAGCGATTTCGGTTCGAATTTTTCCAATAGCGCGTTGAAAATTATCTAAATTATTCTTGATTTTTAATGCATCAGTATTGACATTTTGTAATTGATTAAACAATATGTCCACATGTGGCATAATTTTATGAAAGAAAGTTAACCAATAGATAAAATTTTCCTCCTCTAAAATTCGCAAATTGGCACCAGCTTGATGAATGGTAGTTTGTAAACTAGCTTCTCCCTCGATTTGTTCTAGAGCTTCAATTATTTCTTCTCGGTGCTCATACAGATTGTCGTAGTTAAAAGTTAATATGCATCTTCAAATACACACATAAACATGTACCTATGTATAAGACCGGTGGTGTGGGGAGATCGAGAGCGGGGACAACACATTCGTTCCGTAACTTTAGAGCGTGAACGTACATACATACATTGTATCTGAGCAATCTCGCAAATATTAATACCGCTGAAGGAAATAGAGCGATTGATTTGGATGGCTTAAGAGAACAAATTCTTAACGCCATACAAATGATTAGGTACTCCTGAAATGCTATCGAATGTACGAAATGGGTTTTATAATCGTTTAGGGTACTGCTTGATGCAAGAGGGACAGACATTTGAACATCTTCAACATTAAATTTTGTATAGTTCATTTAATATTTTGTTTCGTTTTAAATGTGAGAATTTTATTTAATTTTTTATAAGAATTTTATTTTAGTTACAAATTTTATAGAGTTTTGTTTCAGTTCAATGTTAATACATTATACATCAGTTACCAAAATATTATACAAAAGCCGTAAAGAGCGTAGCAATTCCTTAAAGCAAACGTCTACATACTAGCTTTCAACGTTTTGCACCAAAGCCTGGGTACCCCGGTGTCCCGATATGAACTCATCTGTACTCACCTACTATCGTACCCCTCCATTTCATGTTTGCATGCACATGTGTGCGTGTCTGTATTTCCCTATATCTACTTTTATTTCAGTCAAACGGTATATTGTATTCACTGTCCTAGAATTGAAGTTCCATCTTATTTTTGAAGAACGAGGTATGCTTTTTCTCTGAAGGAATTTTTCCAATCTTGCAGCTCGTTGTGGTGAAGTGGAGAAAAAAGTACATAATCCCGTCAGATTGGCAAAAAAATTCTGCAATTACTACTGCTGGATGTAGCATGTGACATAATAAGATTTGTCTGATGTGCGTAACAATGTACAAAATTGGCCCTTGGAGACTGGTCTTGGACATGTCTTTGCACGCCGTTAATAGCACCACTTATGACTGCTGCCCCATCATAGCTCTGTGCAATCAGTTTTTCTGGGTCATCAACTAGCAAACTAATTTCGTTAAGGATGATGTCCACTAGGCAGAAGAAATTTCCAAAATCTTTCGACCGGTCTCGCGTTCACAATATATCTTAAAACAACCACAAACTGAAACTGCTTGGACACATCTGTGGTTTCATCAGGTATCACAGATATGAAGTCGGTTGCTTTAATTTCACTGTAAACTTGTTCATGATACACGTTCAACATTGCATCAAGCAGCTCATTCTGTAACGTTTTTGATAATCCCTTAAAAACCGGCGCTGCTTCGATGTGATCTCTGAGCGATTTATCAAATTCTACCGTAAAATTTATCAATTCCCGAAAAATGCCCTTGGTATTCGACGTTTGCCGTTCATCATGACCCCGAAGTGCCAGTTCAAACGCGCCACAAAATCTAATGCAATTTATTATTAAATTTAACACATGCCTATTTTTTGTTACCTGTTCATTGTGTTGTTGAACTGCTTTTCTATATGATGAATCTAAAACATTCTGAATGTTATTTTTTCCTAACATTCTTAGACTAAATATATTTTTGAAATGCGCTTCGGGAATTTTCATGTTTCGTAATTTTAGCAGTAAGATGAATTAAGTCTTTTATTCCGTTCTTTGACCAAGAAGGTTCACCACCAAACAAAACAAAGTATTTTTAATTTCACACCCACAAATCCAGTCATTTTTCTGATAAATATTCATTTTGAATTTATAACGTCTTTACCTTTAACAGATTGTTTATTTTCTAAACATAATTGAGGCATCGGTCATTTAAGATTTTTTATTGCGATTTTTTCATCATACGTTAACCGCGAAAACGTGTTATTCTGTAACACAGACACGAAATTCATCTTACAACAGCGGTGAGCCGACTGGGAATCTGCTCACATGCTATGTATTATACGATATGGAACTAGAACAAAATACAGTTCTCCCCACCTTCAATGTAATGTTTAATGGCTTAACGCAGCAACGGTAGGGCATTGCTCATGGGTGTTTCTCTCGGGGGAGGGGTAACCATTCGAATAGTTTCTCGTCATTATATCTGTGACGACGATCGGTGCATGTAGGTTGTTTCGCGCGCCGCACACGCCAGGTTCAATAACTATGAATACGTAATAAATAAATAATTTCACAGTTAGTCGCCGCTTGGTTTGTTTTGTTTCAAAATTCCAGGGGGTGCAATTGCTCACTTGCTCTCATTAAAGAGCCGCCACTGGAAAACGCATAACGTTAGGGATCGTAAGTGGAAAAAAAGAGAAAAAAAATTGCAAAACATTTATTTTACTACAAGAATCCATTCGATTGATTGTTATAATTATCAAAATCCTTGAAAACATCTAAAGCAATTCAACTAATTCATTATTTTCATTGCAGTCTGAAAAACAATGTACGTACAATTACCTATTATTTAAAATATTTCTTTACAGTTTACGTCTATCAAAATAGAAGGATATACTGCCTTATAAACCTACACCCTATATATGTAGTTGTAATATTTGAAATGTTTCGGGCGAGGTATATATTCCTTTCCTTATAATGCTAAGTACTATATGTTTATCGTATAATATACTGTATATGCAGAAATTACAATATTATCTTATCTAAATCAATACATAAGAACAACTAAATAGCGAGAATGCTAGGAGAAGACATAAAATAACGTTATTTAATTTTAATTAAAATTTATAGAAAAGCAACAAGTTGTTCGTATACATTTCAAAGAAATATATATAGGTTTTTTAAGAACAAATGCAAAAGTCCCATAATTTACAATTGACTTATAGAAGTTTTATTTGAATATTGTAACTTATTACTTTATTTTTCTGAAGAACATATACTATTAAACAGAATACAATCTAGAAGCCAGGAAAATTAAAAGTACCAGGCTGGTTGTGTTTGAGATGAAAAATGGTTATTCTAATGTTATATGTATAGACCGGACAGGAGAGGCCAATGACTCATCACCCATGGGCGCACTATTGAAATGTTGTATTTTTAAAGAGGTTTTAATTTTATTTATATAATTGGATAACAAGTGGGTGGTGATCTATAAAATATAAAATACGTTATTATTTGTTCATTTTGTAGTTCAAATCGAGTAAAGGAGTATGAATATTTTATTAGCATTACTTTCTCAAGGTTCTCTTCTGTAAGTTTTGTTCTCTTTGAATGAAGTATGTACAACCATGTAGATAGAAATCGTCCTTTCTATATCGCAACTGGTTATAGGTGCATTCTGGAAATATTCTTTTATTTCAGCGTATTTAGCAGTTAGATTTTGTGTCATTGTCCCCATACACAACTGCCGCAACGTTATTAAATCTGGATTTCTATTAAAAACTGCGTCTAACTTTTGCCGAAGGCCACATCCAAAGTCACTTGGAATAATTTTGAAATTATTAATAGCCACATCTAATGTGGTTAATCCATCTTTTAATTTGAGATATCGATTTTCAAAATATGTGATTAGTTTAGGCAAATTTCCAAGGTGTTCCTGAAGGAATAACAATTGATTTTTCAAATTTTTGACTTGCTTTAGTTCCTTGCTCTCAGAAATACTTTGAGCATTGTCATTTAAACATGTAACGAAATTTTGTAAACTATCGAAATTTAATTTATTTATATAATTGGATAACAATTGGGTGGTGATCTATAAAATACAAAATACTTTATTATTTGTTCATTTTGTAGTTCAAATCGAGTAAAGGAGTATTAATATTTATCAGCAATACTTTCTCAAGACTGCGTCTAACTTTTACCGAAGTCACTTGAAATACCTTTGAAATTATTATTAGCCACATCTAATATGGTTAATTCGTCTTTTAATTTGAGATTTAGATTTTCAAAATATGTGATTAGTTTAGACAAATTTGCAAAGTGCTCCTGAAGGAATAACGACTGATTTTTTAAATTTGGGATTTATGTTAGTTCCTTGCACTCAGAAATACTTCGAGCATCGTCATTTAAACATGTAACGAAATTCTGGAAACTATCGAAATTCTCTGCATAAAAACTAGTAGTTTCCAACCATGTTCCCCATCTAGTTATTACTGGCGAGGGCGGCAGTGACAAAGATGGAAGTTTTTCCCTGTAAAGAGCTACTCTCAATGGTGCTTTTCTGAAAACTTTTTTAAAAGCGGATACAAGTCTATCAACTTCCGGATAGGTATCTCTGATATATTCACAGATTCTGTGGAGAGTATGTGCTACACAAGTAATATGCAGCGCCATTAAAGTTTCAGAGTTCTCCGTTAAAATTGTCAGCTTCCAACGGGTCCAATTTCTGTGTATGTTTTAGCGAAGCTAAGTGACGTACGTGCGATTTTTTGGTATTCTGTAATGATATTTTACAGACTTTGCAATAAATTTCGGAATCATGACAATGGAGGACACACAATCAGTATGACCCTTAATCCAATTCGCCATTGTTTCTCAATGCCGTTCTCGACGTTATTCCATAACATATCTGAAAAAGTAACAAACAATGTTCTAGACCTAAATAAATGATAACTAAAAATGTATGCGTATGTTACTGAAGTTCAAGAAAATCCAGCGCACACATACGTCAAGATAATTGGGAGAAGTAGATTCAATAAAACGGGATTAAACAGGAACTATTACAAACATTACGAAGTATGTAATTAACAGTCAAAACAATGAAAAAACGAAACTAACTCCCAGTACTTTACTTATTTTACGAAATATAAGGTAAATAGAATAAATTTTAAAAACTCCTCACCCTTCTACCTACTCTGATGAAGAAAGGAATTTAGGAGTAAAATCTACTTTTTTTGCTGTCGTTTTCGCGACGTAAACAGATGTTGCAGTTGACCATATGAATAGTGCTATTCAGTAACTGCGTGATGTTTACATTATTTCTTTTGTCCGTCGTAATTGCGGCCCCGTACGTCCGGTCTATAGTTATATGACTCTAACAAATAGAATTGTGGTTCAATAATATTTCTCTATTACTTGTTAATATAGCAACCTTCGATCATATGTAATTTTACAATTCCATATACCTCGAACACAACCACCGAGAGCTTAAATATCATTTTTGACAGCTACTTACATGACATACAAATAGTAAAACACAATTAAATTTTTGCAGAAACTATTATTAATAAGATGCCCTTGTATATACAGCGTGTCACATTCTAAACAAGCAAAATAAGACTAAATTATATTCAGGTATACTAAATGGAAAAAGAGTGCAACAACTTCGATCTAGAGTTCTCAATAATTCTACATTTAAAGTAACACGTAATTGTCATTTTATAATAATAATCTTAGGAGTAGTATTATATATGCCGGTTCTGGACCGCCAATTTGTGAACCATCATAATTAGCTTAATTCTACTCTTTTTAGAGGTCAAAACTACTTCTAGAGCTTAATAAACGATGTTATAGTCCATAAACGGTACAAAAATTTGCGTTAAAACCCCACTAATTCTCTTGAACATGCATAAAAATGGTTCTTAAAGATTTGTACCAAATTTTATCTACAAATTTACAAATGCAATTTTGTTCGTTCACAAGTTAAAATTACATAAAAAACTGAATTTATTTAATCGCTACCAAATTGTGAACGAGTATAAATAGTTGGTAGATGTTAATTTACCAGCAGCACATAAAAGAGATAAACAGATGATTATATGTTTAAAATGTAATCATTTTAAACATATAATCATCTATTTATCTCTTTTATGAATTTGATCGTTTAGTAATGCACTTAAATTTCTAATTCATCATATTCTAAAATGTTTGTTTTTCAGTTTTTTCAATTTTATTACTTAGTATGCATAAATCAACTCTAGTATCATCTCGTACTTTGTATATATTAATGTATACATTTAAAACTTCTTCATAGTTTGATACATTTTCTGATGTTAATTCTAATGGATATTTCTTATTAAGACATTCATATAATTGAAATATCATATCTTGAGGGGATCTTTAACAGGATTTAGAATACTTTTTAATATGTAATCAAACCATCTTAAGTTTTCTTGTTTATCACATTTGAATTGATTGGTTTTTATATTTTTTTGCATTAAATCCTTCAAAATTTATTATTATTGTATTTTTCATTTGTGTTAAAACGGGTTTGACTATAGGTTTGTCCATAATAGTATGTGACATTGATGAAAAATGTCTTCCATAAATCAATAACGTTACCTGGTAAGTCATAATCTTCATATTGAATAACTGTAACTAATTGAATCCTTATGCTTTTATATTTTTTAAGTCCCTGCCACAATAAAATGTATAGTGAATAACCATTTCTCCCCAAGAACCTCTTGCTCTGACTACTTTTACATCTTCATCATCATCTATTAATTGTGGTAATTCATCTTGATCTTTTCTTTTATCGTGTATTCCTTCTTTTCTTTGTTTTCGTTTCTGAATTACATCATCATCAAAATTAAATTCATTAATAAACGTTTGTCTGAATAAATAATCTTTAATAATTTCTTCTAACTCATACTTTCGTAAACCTCTATGTGGTAGTTTGTTTTGAATACAGCATTTTCGTAATTCGTTAAACTTCATTTATTACACACAAAAAAAATCATTCAAAATTTGTATGGTCTAGTCATTTTATTTTCGTTTATTAAATTTTCAAATTTATTGTAATTTAGGAACATTATTTAATGTTTTACTTTCTTGTACGTAGTATAAGGAAGTATTGTGATGACGAAAATTTTCGATCTTTAGATTTTTACAGATGTCCACGTTTTGAAGTCCCCTGATACCAAAAAAGTGGTTTTTAAAAAATTTCTCTCTCTCTCTCTGTGTGTGTGTGTGTGACCACGATAGCGGTGAAACCGCTGTGCTGTAGATATCCATTGCAAATTTAGTATTTACGTGTATAATCTCCCTCTTGAGATCTAATCAGTTTTTCAGTAATATCGGTAAACCGGAAGTAGTAGTTTACTTCGGTGAAAAAATTGAACTTGGCCAATATTTCGTCAATTACCAAGCTTAAACAAATTTATAAAGAATTCAAATTTACTCAAAATTAAATTTTAGAAAAATTATACTAAAAAATTTTTTTGAAATTCTTACCGGAAGCAGGCCTATTACTCTTTTTGAAAATCAGTTTTTTGCGAATATCTCGCAAGTCATGCTTTCTAGGCAGGTACATTACCAGTATAAAAGTATTTAAAAAATAATTTTAAATATCTTTTGTATTAAAAAAGTTTCAAAATTCGGACCGGAAGCAACGCTTTTACTTTATCAAATAGCGATTTTTTGCAAATACATCGTAAATTATGTATTCTATATACAGGGTGTTTGTTCACTCGCTGGTATAATAAAAACAGTATGTATATTTATGTCAAGTATATCGATATCCGACAAAAAAAATTTTTTTTTTAATTATGTAGATTTCTTTAAAAAAAGTCAACGTTTTTATATTAGATAGTACATATTATGCTGATTAACAGACGTGCAAAAATAAACACACATATGATTTAAAGGTCGAGTGTGTGTTATGCATGTTCGCTTTATGTAAACACTTTCATTAGGGATAAAAAAATACTTACACAGCTACTTCTTCAGATATCCGATTACAAAATGATAAATGAAATAGATTATCTTTTAATAGCGATTCAATATGTTTTGTTGTTCGTTTGTAATGTACAATTACAGCAAATGTTCAAAATTCTCACTATTCTTTTGAATACATACTCTGGTGCATCGTATAAGTGACTCGCGTACAGTTTGAAACAAATTGCGTTAACGTATACGATCCGTTTTCACAATAATACGTTCACGTAATTCCTCAATATTGTTGATTTCTGAGATGCATTTGATCTTCCCGCAGCGTTCTCCAGACAGTATAATTGGACACATTAAACTGTCTAGCAAGTTGTCGTGTAGGTACTAAGTGTTGGGTCGTTTTCTATAGCTTCTATGATATCTTCTTCTGCGTATAATACTCTATTGCTTCTGCTACGTCCTTCGCGTCGTTGTTGTTCAATTCGTACAGTATCTCTTAATCGCTGAACTAATTGTATAAAGGTAGCTCTCGCGGGCAATTGTCTGTTTAAAAATTTTTCCGCATATCGTCGCCGAATAGTTGCAGCATTTTGTTCGCACTCACCATACATTAACACCATATCTACTAATTCATTATTATTGTAAGCCATACTCTTGAAAGGAGACACACAAAAAAATAATTAAATAATACAATATCCGCCAGGTACAACTTCAGTAGTCCATTCATATACGAGCACTAGACTAACAGCTGTTAAATATCGTAATATGATACACTGTAAACACACTCTTCGTGTTCGAGAGTTTCTTGTTTGCAACAGGTCAGCATTTCTCGTTTAAATAAGCAAAGCTTACGTAGAAGGTACACACATACACACTTACACTATGTGTACAGACCATCTTAACATTTTCCAATATTTTCTTCTTTTTTTTCGCGCTTATTTGAAAACTTTTTCCGCGCGAATTTTTGGTAGTACATTCTACATTTTGGGAAATTTATACCCTCCAAATTAGGAAACTGAGTAATCAAACACCCTGTATATCAAGAGTATACAAGTATATAGAACTGGATTTGCAATGTCTCTTGTATACATGAAATTTCAAAATTCGGACCGGAAGTAACACTTTTACTCCTATCGAGTAGCACATTTTTTCGAATATCTTGCAAAGTAGGTATGTATTCTATAGGATTTATTAAGAGAATAAAAGTATTTATAATAGGATTCGCTCATACGTATAAGAAAGTCGTTTGGTGGCAACACCTCATTTTTATCATTGTATGGAATAAAATTATAAGGTTTATCAACAATGTCTTTTATTGGAATGAATTTCTCTTTTTTTTTAATCATTTGATATCTAATTATATAATTAACCAAAGGCGTTTGCGGAAATTAAACCCGGGCATTGAGGTTACAACACGGTTAGCACAAAAGCGTTCGTTAATTCAGTCGGGTAAAAACAACCGTGTTCGTAAAATCGGGTTCAATAACCCGGTTCAGTTTTCATAACCCTCGTAAGTGAATAGGGTAGTGTGGGTTGTTTTACTCCCTCTCCGGGTATAACCTTACAAAGTGTTTGCTAAATTGTATTTCGGACAACTACTTTATAGTTTTTATTGCAAACTCCTTTCTTATTTCTCTTTGCGTTGAGTTTTATACAAATTATAGTGTTATCGTCAGATTCAAGTACAAACAAACTTGCTAATAAAACTATTTACGAGTATCTGGAGTTGGAATATTCACTGTGGTATTCATTTATTGCATTTTGCTGGTACAGAATTTAAGCTACGGATATAGGTTATGTTTATGTTGCGTTACTATACATGACCGCAAAGTGCATTCGGAAATGTTTTAAATAACCCTGTAAAATTTGTCAGGTACTTTCTGACCGGGTCAGGTTAATGCTATACATTTTCCGAAAACGCCTAAAATATTCATTTTATCTGAATAGTTTTTATTTATTTTATATTATGCAGTCAAATGAATTTGTTTGAATGTTTTCAAATTTTGATAAGTTTGTAATGAATAAAATTTTATTATATATTATAATTCATGTACTTCACTGGATTATTATTAAGTGATTTAATTTCGTCCGTGTATCTTTTGTCAGCGCTTCGCTGCGAGATCGTCGACTGATCGGAATCCATTCCAATTTATTTATATTTAAAATAATTATTGTAACTAATTTATTTTCTATTGTTGAATATTTGTTATCAAAAAATTATAATGTTCACACTACATATGTTTCGCCACACTGTGGCTTCATCAGGAGGATGAAAATGTTTATTAATACGTACTTATATTTTGACACTAGACGTTATAGTTTTAAAATTACTATGTTTCATGTTTACGTTCACTTTAGGATGCTTTCCTAATAGTAATACATCAAGTATATGACAAAAATGTAAATATTGTTATATAAAAAAAGTAAACCCTGTAAATATAACTATTTATACTCGTTCACAATTTGGTGGCGATTAAATAAGGTCAATTTTTTATGTAATTTTGAGGTGTGAATGAGGAGATATGCTAATATTTTTTTATAAGATCATTGTGCTAAATTAACAGGCGATTAATTGAATTCAGTTTTTTATGTAATTTTAACTTGTGAACGAATAAAATTGTATTTGTAAATTTGTAGATAAAATTTGGTACAAATGTTTAAAAGTATAACCATTTGTATGGCATTTTCAAGAGAATTAGTGGGGTTTTAACGCAAATTTGTGTACCGTTTATGGACTGTTAAATTATTAAGCTCTAGAAGCAGTTTTGACCTCTAAAAAGAGCTAATGATGGTTCACAAATTGGCGGTCCAGAACCGGCATATATAATACTACTCTTAGGATATTAATGTTTATTGCTATCGGAGTAGAATTATTCAATTTTAAAATGTATTTATTGTGGATAATGCTTTCTTGAATTTGAAGCATTGCAATCTTTTCACCATTTTCTATACATGTATTTATTGTCCCAGGTAAAGCTGCAAAATGAATTTAACCAGATCACATAATATATATTTGAAACAAAAAGTAATTCTTTTTGAATTATATTATATATTTACACATATTTTTAGATAATCACTTTAATTTTCTTTTTTACTTGCTTTAGACATTTAATCAATTGAAATCACAGCCGCCTATACACAAACCAATAATCTTGTTAATAACTATTATTGATTTTAAAAAAGATATTATGTGACATCAATTGCATGTTTACAATAATATGTGATCATTGTAACTTTAATGCAGCCATTAGTAAGTAGTTAATAACGATGCAATAATTTAATAATAGTAAGGAAAAAATGTAGGAACAAGTTGTATCGGTATATACGGGGACCGCTCGAAAAGTAACGACCATTCCATCATTTTTAATTTACAATTTTCCTAAAAACATTTCGTTAATACTTATTTTGCAATATTGTAATAGGTAAACCATGTATAAATCAATTTTATCAGCGAACGTCAGTGAAAGTCTTAATAAAGTAACAAAATGAAAAAAAGAAGTAGGACGATGTTAGAAACGTTATATGCATGAGGTATTCTACAGGAATGTTTTTAATTGAATAAAAATACTACTTTTTCGTATTATCTTATTGTTCTGTTCAATAAAAAAAAAACTTACAACACTGTGTATATAAAGATGTTCTTAATGAAAAAATATCTCATGCATGTAATGCTCCTAATACCACCTACATACCATGTGCTTGCCGTCAAGCTGCGGATACAGTTTACTGTAAGATAAAACGACGACACCGAGAGTTTGTATGAGTTAGTACGAGAAAGCAATAAACAAACTGCTTTTTGGTCGAGTGTAGTGTTGGAAAAGAGGGGATTCGAGTACATTTACGCTGAGGCTAGACGGGCTAGACTGACTCTCGTTTAATCAGGGCAACAAAGATAGATAGCAGCTGTACTGCAGTTTGTATATTGCTTTCTCGTACTAACTCATACAAACACTCGGTGTCGTTGTTTTATCTTACAGTAAACTGTATCCGCAGCTTGACGGCAAGCACATGGTATACGGATCAGTAACGTAAGCTAGCCTGGCGAGCTGTAAAATTTGCTCGATGTATAGCGACAAAAACTTTTTTTTCAAGGAGAATGTTTGTCATCTACAGGAACAGGGCGATTGGGTAGTATGTAAACCTTTTTTTGAGGGTATAACGAAAGTTAGAGATTTAGAATGGCATTTCATCAGATTCCAGGGCTAGGCACACTGAAAATAGTTGGATTAGACAAGACATTTTCATATGACAATTAAAAAATTCACTCAACACTTAAGATGTGTTGGTTACTCCTAAGGCCTATGGTACTACTAATACTGTGGTAGAAGGTGCTAAGTAATAAGAATTTCTTTTTCATGAACATTTACAGGAGTTTGTAGGACTACCTTAAGGATTGGGTAATATTCAATTCATAGCAATATTTTTTTTGTTGGTTTTCCTTCAATTTTGAGTTTTTCTAAAGCTCCTGTTTTGTTTTGTGTAACATTGTATGTTTATGATATGATCTATTTCTTTAAAATATATTGTAATGTATGGCATTGTATAAATAACAAAATACATTTTAATATTTCAAATTAATATTATTAAATGCCTTAACGAAAAAGATGAAACAGCTTTTACTTTCTAGATTGTCCCCGTATTACATATAAATTTCGTTTAAATACAAGGAACATTCAAATTTTTTCAACCTTTCGCTTTAATTTTTGATCAATCTTATATTTTAATGTTATATTAAATCACAATCTTAAAATTTCCCAAAATCACGCACTTTTGAGTGTGGAACAAAATCGAAAAACATTATAAATATCTAAGTACAATTATTCAATAACAACATAGCACAAAAAAAACATTTGAAACTAATTAACAATTTAAAACAAGGCAGTGACTTAAATCATATATAAATAAACAAATTTTCATATCAGTCAAATAAATTATTTAATACTAATTATGATATTCTTCTTTTCGATTTAAATATATACAGAGATATCAACAATTCCTGTAGACCACGTGACTACCAAATTAGGCAACCCACAGCCGTCCCTACTTACAAACCATGAAGTTGGAGGTTTGGCAAATGCCCGTGTGGTTCTCATTCTATGTAATTTTCACGAGACCATGTGTGTATGATATGCATGTCACGGTTTATTAGCTAAAGTTTACGTGAGTTTGAATCAAAAACATTTGAGAAGAAGTATTTACAAAGTTAAAATCAATCTCGGGAAGTACCTATGGGTAAACAGTTCATATTTTCGTAAATGTGGCCGATAACAGTATTAAAGATAACCTCAAAGTGTCAACACGTTCTTTGTAATCATTTGTTTGCTGTTTATAAGTTTGATTAACAAATACATTTGGAGAAGGTAAGAACAATATACATTTACTAGTTTTGTTCATTTTTTTACAACTGTGTGATGTTTTAGATGCCATGATTGTGCTGTTTCTCATTGTGTAAATCGAACTACAACATACACTTGAACAGGATGATCTACAAACAACCTTTTCATTTTCAAAGGAAAATTACTTACGTAAAAAGTGGTTACGAGCAATTAATAGAGAAAATTTCGTCACCACAGGGAATTCAGTAGTTTACTGTAAACATTTTGATGAAGGTGAAATTCAACGGTTTGAGTCATATAAAGACAAGGAAGGTGAAAGTGTAAAAATGGTTTCAAGCATCGTTATTAATAAATAGTGTATAGGTACAGTTTACGTTAATAATACCGAATTAGCATCAAATAATCTTATGTGGGTGTTACCTGAAACCCGTAAGTTGACTCGTTGGTCTCAATTACAAAATTTGTTAGCAAGATATATCTAGGTAGTTTATGCAGTGATTTATGTGTAAACGCTGAATATTTCAAGCATACATAGTGAAAATGAAAAGTGTGAACACATGGATGTTAAAACTAACATCAAGCAGTAAATAATTATTACTCAAATATCAAATATCTCAAACACATGCATATATACATATACGTTTTACGTATAAAGGTATATATGTAAGTCACAGTAATCATACATAGTGGTTACGCTGTTCATTCAATTAAAATTAAGTGTGTGAATAGTACAAATTTGGCAGTGAAAAGTAATGGTGCTTTGTTTGGTGATGCTTATTGTGGTTATCTGCAAAGAGGCGGACTTTGTGCTGCAACTGATGAAGTAGGTTATTTGTATTTTCACTTATGTGCAATATTTGCTTTTATAACAAAAAATATAAAAAATGAAAAACAATTCTTGAGCAAAAATAATCATCAAAAGATATTAACCTCATTAGCAATTAAATGTGTATAAAGTCTGATAACTTTTATATTGATTTTAATGTTGTATGTGAATGTGGAACACCAATGAGCCAATATAGTGTTAAATAATTATAGCAGAAATAAAAATAGTGTATGTCACCAAAAAAAGTGGTCAAACAAGAAAATTATCACTTTGAACAATTAGCGAATGTTATTAAAAATGTTGAAATATTAATAATGTTTTTTATACGTTTCCCTTTTATACATCCTTTCTTCGTCACATTATACCTACCTACCTAAATTTAAAGAAAGAATTACCTACCAAAAAACCTATTTTAGAATAGGTACGCGGTTAATCTATCTCACTTTCAGTGCCTGATCAAGTCCACGAGTAGACCCACTTGAAGGCAACTAGGCGGTGTTGCCAAATTTAACTTCATGGCTTGTAAGTAAAGACGGCTGTGGGCAACCCAACTAACAGCAGTTGGTAGTATTAAATGTTTTATGTAAAATATTCTAGACAGTGGCGTACCATACATACATATTCCTTTTTCAGTAATGCAGCTATATTTGACTTGTCAACAACGACAGCAGTATTTGGGAATAAAATGTACGCTACTGTCAAATACTAGCGATGCGCGAATCTCATAAACCTATGAGCACGATAATCACCAGATTTTAGAAAACTACTAATCACGTGGTCTACAATCTTTCTCGATAACACAGTATATATATATATATTTGAGTATACCTCTTAAGAATTCATTTGAATCAAATATATGAATTTTGATTGTATCACTGTTAAAATACACAAGATTATATTAGGCCTACCAGGCCTGAAATAAAATAAAGCAGGTTTTCACATTGTCACTTTGTATAACATACAATTTTATAAAATTTCATACACCGATGTTTTACATTAGCTATCGTTCAAGTTTTATAGCAGTCGGCTTACGTCACCTATGACTTAAATCATGCAAATAGTAATTTATTTAAAAAGAATTTAGAATGTAAAATTATAGTGGTATAGATATTAGTTGAAATTTACATTGTGTGTGCATTTTTTTACATTTCAGTTGCTGTTATGGCATTTTATGAGTTTGGTATTTTATTTGACATTATACCCAAGATTATCGATGAAAATGCATGAAACCACTTAGGCAGATATAATGCATATATAATATGCTGTAAACTAGAACGAGACAGCAATAATACGTTTTTAATATAAATATAACTTAGAACAAATAAAGTTGCATTGACTAAATATCTTAATACAGTTGAGAAGGTACACTTGTGCATATTGTAAGTACACTTATATAATTCCTTATCGGTGAATATATTATTTCATATTTAGTGCAGTTCAGTTATTATTTTACATGTATTCAGTCTCAAAGAGAGGCAGCTAACTATCAATAACAAATTTTTAGTCTCTGGGCATACACACATGGAAGTCGATATTATCCATGCTGCCATAGCAAAAACAAAAAGTGTACCACTGCAAACATCGATGTAACAAGAAACGGTTAATTTAATTCCAATAGTACCAAAGAATCCACGAATTAAATTTGTGGAACTTGAACAATGTAAGCTTTTTTTAAATTTTAAACAACTGCTCAGTGGAGAATTTTGACAGAGAGAAACCAACATTGTCGGAGTGGTCACAACTTCGATGGAAGTGGCACTGTTCTAATGATTTAGGTCTCCCAACGAGAAGATTAATACACTTGACTCGATGAAAAATCGATTAAGAAATGTTTCAATGCCACAATTAGTGCCCATTTCACAACCAGTGCTCTAAAAATTCAGAATTTAAAGGATTAATATTGTAACGAAACCAGCAGACATTCGAAATGAGTTTACATTAAATAAAAGAAGCAGACCTCTCGGCGCGATAAAAACGAAATTGTCGCACGCACAAAAAGAGACCATAAATCATCTCGGCCCGACGTATAAAAACGCTCTTATTTACACACCACCATAAATCAATCTCCACGCTGTACGGCATAGTCCAGCGGAGACAGAATGTCTAGGAATATTCTACAGACATTCGAGAGGGAGATGGGAGTTTACGAGAATGCTTCGAGATGTTTTCACATAAGGTGCGTCGGGGCAACTGGGTCAACGAGGTAACTGGGCCATGTGTTAGTTGCCGCCATATCGTTTGAAATTTTAAACTTTTGATGGTTGGTATTTGTAGTTGGTAGCACCAATCTTACAGAACAACAGCTGATTCGTAGATTGTGGCGGTTATTTGTCGGCAATACGTTTTCCGAATTTGTAGGATCATTTAACTGCAAACATCACACTGCATGGGATAAGATAAATTACTATAGTGGCGAAACGGTAAGTAGTGCTCCTTCTTTTCCGTGTGCTGAAGTAAGATTACATATAATGAAATTTGGGAAGTGAGGTTAGAAAGTTTTTACATGGTGACCTTCATTTATAGACGGGGTGGTCCAGATACCCCCAAAAATAATACAAAAAGGGGTAAATGGGCCATATGTCTGGGGTATTTGGGTCTGCCTATGACCCACATACCCCCTTTATGGTCAACATTGTTTTCCCAAAATTTCTGTAATCATTATTATAATTCTAATCATTAATTCACCCAAATTTTTGCAGAACATGGTGCGAACATATGTAAGAAAGACGCAGCGAGGAGCTGGCTTCGCATACAGCGAAGAAGATCTGCAACAAGCAGTAGACGATGTAAAAAATAGCAACAAAACAACTAGAGCAGCAGCAGCTCATTACCACATACCACGATCCACGTTAAAACATTACGTATTAGGTACAAGAGGCAAAGGCAAGAAAGCGCAAGATGGCAAAGGAGGTGGAGGTGTAATATCATACTTAGCTTTGAATGAGGAGGAAGAAATTGCTTCCTGTCTTAAAGTCATGGAGAGGAATGGATTTGGGTTGTCTCGGGAGGAAGTACTAGATGTTGTCGAATTGTACATAAAACAAAATAATTTGAATACCAGGTTTAAAAACCAAAGGCCTGGATCTGACTGGTTTGCGTTTTTTAAACGTAGGCACCACTTATCTCTTAAAAAGCCTCAAAGCATTGAACATGTTAGATGTGATCAAGTCAATCCTTGGATAATTTACGATTATTTTGATAAATTAACAGAAATCGTGACTGAATTGGAATTAAAGGGAAAGCCTGGTCGCATTTATAACTGTGACGAAACATCTTTCTGCCATGAGCCGTCGAAAACAAAGGTGGTCGGCGCTGTTGGGGAAAAGAGTCAACGTAAAACAAGTTCATCTGGGCGAGAAAATACAACAGTGTTGCTTTGCTGTGCTGCAGATGGAAACATGCTACCAATGCTGTGTGTGTTTAAAGGCAAATACGTAATGGAGAATTGGATAAATGAAGAGGTCACAACAACTGCTGTATCTGTCACTCAACGTGGATGGATGGAAACTACTTTATTTTATAACTGGTTCAAAAATATATTTTTAAATAATATTGGGGAAGAGAGACCTGTGCTGTTGATTTATGATGGACACGTCACACACATTTCCACAAGCTTGATTAAATTAGCACAAGAAAACCAAGTGACCATTATGAAACTGCCACCCCACACAACACACTTACTACAACCATTAGATGTGGCAGTTTTTAAGGGTCTAAAAACGAGATGGGACGAAGAACTGTGTAAGTGGCAGCGCCAAAACCCAAGAAGGAAAATCCCAAAGTCTGAATTTGTAGCTATCCTAACTAAAGCTGCAGAAGAAATGCCCACACAAAATATTATTAGCGGGTTTAAAACGACAGGAATCTATGATCCAGACATGCAAGGACCAAACAGAAATGCAATTCCGCAGTCTGTTTTTAAAGTAGAAGACCTGCGACGGTATTATGCTAAACTTCCATCCATCACAACCGTGCAGCAGGACGTGACCACTCCAAGCAATACATCAACGATTGCAATAACGCACGAGGACATGGCAACTTCATCAACTGCAGCACTTCAGCAGGTCGTGACCACTCCTCGAACCAATACATCAACTACTGCAATAGCGCACGAGGACGTGGCAACTTCATCAACTGCAGCACTTCAGCAGGACGTGACCACTCCTCCAAACAATACATCAACGATTGGAATAGCGCACGAGCACGTGGCAACTTCATCAACTGCAGCACTTCAGCAGGACGTAGCAACTACCGAAAATAATAATTTGAGGCGCAAAACTTTCGAGCAGGTGCTTCTACATGTCTTGAAAACAGGATCAAAACCACAGAACGATAGAAAACGCAGAAGAATAATTGCAAATTGTGAAGTTATTACCACACCAGAATATTTGCATAGGAAAGAACAACAAGAGAAGGAAAAAGAAGAGATTGTAAAACGGAAAAAAGAGGCAGGTTTAAGAAAAGAACTTAAAAAAATAGAAAAACAGAAGACTAAGAAGTGTAAAATAATAGACAATGACGACGAGAGTGATGCTAGTGAAACATATTCTCTCCAAGATAGTGACGAGGATTCTAAATTTCTTTCATCAGGAGAAGATGAAGACGTGATAGAAGATGAGTTATCTTCTCCCAAACCAGGCGATTACTACGTTGTTAAGGTTTACGGCAAGAGACCTGCTTCCTTCAGGCTTTACATCGCTGAAATACTGGAACAAATAGATGAAGGCTATCTGGGAAAATTTTTTAAGCGGCACTGCCAAACTTGGAAGTTTATAGAAACTGATGAAGAGTCGTATATTGAAGCTCGCGACCTCGTTCGCAAATTATCTCGGCCCGTGAGCAGCAGTTCGGCTAGATACAAGGACATGCTCAGTTTTACCACTGACCTGTCAGATCTAACTAATGTTTATTAAGTAATAAAAATTAATAAAAAGTATTATTCTGCTTTGTTTGTATTATTTTGTATGTGCCTTGACCGTAGTACATAACTTACATCGTCTCTACAACTCAGGTATCTTGATATAAGAGCTGACAAAATATGAAATCAAATTCTTTTTCTTTCTACTAATAGGCCCTGTTACCCTGATTCTAAATAAAGGAGCAGCATGGAAAAATACACGGACCTGGTCCAGTTACCCCATTTTGCTGGGGTAACTGGGCCGACTGCCCAAAAATTATTTATATGTATATATATTTTTTTATTGGGAAGTTAAAAGTTTTGCAACCACACCTTGTCTTTAAGAATATAACTATCTAAACTACAAAAAATCCGGAAGTCCTTGCAGCAATGGCTTATAAGGTTTTTGGTCATTTGAAAATGAATTTTTAATGGTATTATGTAAAACCATGATCCAGTTACCCCGACGCACCTTACGTATATAAGGCGGCATGATTTCATTACGGGATTCATTGCGGGGTTCAGTCTCGAGTGCGTGGTAGCCAAAGAAATAAATAAGTAGTGCCGTCTTATATAAATAGAAGGGTTACATAAATACGGACATATTAGTAGTAAATAAATACAAGTGTTAATTTTAATTTATTAATAATAGTTTAAGTGTGAAACGTTAGTTTTATATTTTATATTGTTATATAATTTTAAGTATATACTGTACAGACTGTTTTAAATAAATAATTGCACGAGTTGTTTATTGGAACCCGAAAACGCAACAATATCCTACACACATGCCAACAGTTGTCCTTACTATCAAACTTTTTTAAATAATTTTTCATCGTCGGAAGAAACAGATGAATATTATCCGAATGTAAATTTTGATACACTTAATAAGTAGTACTGTATTTTATTTTGATAAAAACATTTTTGTAATAAATGTTCTTTTTGTTCAACTTTGGTATATTTAATTACCCTTTTGATTGCCATATTTATCTAATGTAAAAATGCCAAAGTCACATGAAATTATGTTATCCTAACACTACAATTTTGTAGATAGTTCAGAAGTAGTAGTATTTTACAGACAGGCTAATGTTGGTTGTGTACTTTGTACAACAAAGCATAAACATAACGAAACAGCTAAAATTTGAAACAGCGATTACTCAAATGCAGTATTTTAGGCTTTGGCGCTTATAGAACCACGCCCCAGAATTCGGTAACATTATATAAAAGTTAAGTTTAGATCAAGAATAGTTTTACTTTTCCACCCATAACCCAGTTTTCACAACATAAATATTCCAAATAATATTGAACTTTCAAACATTATCGTAAATAACTAATTTGTCAAAGCATGGGATTTGACACCAATGTTAGAATGAAATGTCATTAGTTCATACGACGTAAGTCAACTACTATATAAATTAGACCATATCATGTTTACAAATAATAAAGAATTGCATATAATCAGCTGTAACTCTCCCGTTCCAGTACTAATCTCAATTATATGTTGGATTCTATATAGTGTATTCATTTACATTTAGATTATTTCGATAAATCTACTGATGTTTAATTTTATACAACACAAACACAGTGTAAAACAGATGAACATAACCAAAAATGCAATAATAAATTACAAATTTTAATACTCTCTTTTCATTCATATTATCAGATCTGTAAATTATTCCTACTGTCTTATAAAAACTTGTATTTATGTTGCAATATTATTGTTTTATTACAGCAGATTTATTTATCTATTTTAAAATGCCAATTGCACTAAAGTAGTAGCGCGAACAGTAGCAGTTTAAAGAGATAAACAACATGTTCCAGTAACAACAACTACCTAACCTAGCAAAGTTAGCGAGCAGAATTTACTATTAGCTGTTGTCAAAATGTTTTTGACTTACTCTGTATATTCCATCACCGATTAATAATGCAGTACAATACAAAGCAAGAAAGGAAATTACTTTAGAAATATAATGCATAGCGGAATCATCTATCGGAGGAGTTTTTGATGAAAATATCACGTCAAATAAAAAAATAAATTTGCATTTTTTACACTATCCCAGCTTTGGAATGGAAAGAAATCGATTATCGGTGTATGAAAAGCTATCATCTTGTATTTCTCTTATTTGCTACATTCGTCAATCTTCAGTCATTATATTTAAATAACCATTAAATAATTTCGAATAAATTAAGAAAATCCAGCAGTTCATTAGAAAGCCAACCACGGGTGGTGTTTTAACGATTCTTTGGATCGATCACCGTAATCGTACGTTATCTCGTCGCCGATTTGGATGGCATCCTTCGCGATCAACACCAAACGTGGCGTATTGTCCACGGAAACCGTCCTCGTGACGAGATTTCCATTCCTAGAGTGATTAACGAGGCGGCCTTTCCGTCCTGTCTCCGCTGTGGCGTCAATACTGAAATAAAACATATAACATAAACAGTATTTGGATCAGAGGTAAAAGGAACATTAATTTGAAAATTAACAAATTCATGAGTACAGAGGAATTCAAAAATATATTATCTATCTTAGCCACGTGCCTCCATTTTGAAATAATATTTTGAGATATGTGGATATGTATGCAAGCTTTTCAACTTACGAATGAACTAGAAAATTGAAACATGACTGCTATACTGTCGCGAATCAACACTCTGTATAGTACTAGAAGTATTGCCGCGGTAACCTGAATCCTGACTTACCTAGCATCCTGTCTGGCCGTTCGATGAGTTCAACGGAAGTTGATCGAACGGAAGGAATGTGCGATTCAGCGAGGTAAGGACGGACTCGACGTTACCAAGGTAATAAAAGAACGATATTCCGAACAGAATAATAATTCATAAGTGTTCTTCCGCAAGGAGGATCACTTATGATCCTCTCTACTTGTGACTTGTGATTAGTGTTAATAAATATAGTTATAATTGTTAATAAGTAGTATTATTGAAACGACTCGGTCTCCTCGCTACTTGAGACTGAAGCCAGGGCGGAGAATTAAAGGTAGGTGCCTTTTGCATTTGATAGTTTATAATTATAAGCGAGTGCTCTCCCCAGAGCAAAACCCCCGTCACGGGTTTAGACCTGAGATATTAACGTTAAAGCCCACCGTGACATTGTGGTGAAGGCGCGCGTTAATATCCTCACCGTGACAATACAGATTGTCCTAAAAGTTGGTAACAAGCGTACCTATTTCAAATAGAAATATACTGATAATCCTTTCTCCATTATTTGATTAGTGATTAGCACAATTAATAGTCTATAATTTTCGAAATAATAAGTGTTTGGACATTGTTGCGTATAAAATGCGCTTCATTTGTAATTATCTTATTTTCCCTAATAGTAGATAATACATACTTTCATTATTATTACATTTCACATTTTCCCTAATAATCATACTTTTGCCCAATGTGTTTTATTCAACGCTGTGGCTAAATGTCCACCGACGGTCGTGCCCTATAAACTGAGAGTTTGGCCGGCATTTTACTATACTGCATGAAAATTCCGCCGTTATCGTCATGATCATAACCTAGTTTTATTTATTAATATGCGTGTGAATCTGCTACTTTATATCGGCAAATACAGATGACATAAATTGTATTTGTATTATTATGAGTAATTCATTCCTGTATGTTTAATTGTATTTGAATGATTGTTGTATTTTTAATTTAGTTAAAATAAGGTTACTAAAATACGCAAATAAACACTGGCAAAAATTCTGTTTAAAATTATTTTGTGAGTAATTACAACTATCAAATATTTGTTCTTTCTATCTGATGACTTCTACAAAATATGTTTATTAATACATTAACTATTCATAATATTTTTTATTATCAAATTAAGTGTTGCTGTGATTAATAGGAAATATATTTATTAAAATCTATTTGCATAATAATTTTTATGTAATTTGTAGAAAGAAAACAATCAATATTTAGTATGTTATAATAAGTACTTATTGTTTGTGAAGTGATAAAACAAGTACTTCTTAATACGAAAGTAAGTAATACAGAAAATGTGTTACATATAATTTAAATTATATTGCAAAATATTACAAACATGTTTATTAGAGTATTTCATTCCTTTTTAAAAGCATAGTCAAAAATGAGTTGTTAAAACGACTCTCTAATACGTATGTGCGTTGCAATTTTACTTTAATTGTTTTATATTTGTTGGTAAATTTATTAAACCATTAAACAACATATTTTTACTTTCCCTAACTAATGCTGCAGACACGTCTTGGTGAACAATTTAGTAATTAACTTAATTTACTTGTCGAGAATAACACACTTGGCTATATTTCACAAATTTGATTAGGCTTATTATATGTTCCAGCTATTAGGTCATTATCAAAGAGTTATATCTTAAAACTAACTTAATGTATGTAAGCGCTAAACTTTTAACAAAAAAAAATGATCTGCTGCTACTTTAAAACGTGCGATTCAGTGGCAGCTGGTGAGTTCGTTTAGGTGGGACAATTACATAGACAAGAATGATGTGTTTATTATCGGTGATATGCTCGGCATCTGGGTCAGTCTTGTGTATGTAATTGTCCCACCTAAACGAACTCGCCAGCCGCCACTGGGCGATTGCACTATTGATTCACATTCAACGAAATAAAATCAACTCAGCTGCATATATCATCCCCTAATCGAGTTACCTAGCAATACTTCAAAAATATTTGCAAGCTGTTACACAGCAGAATTTATTAATACTTCCGCATGCATATTGGAAATTAATTATGGATCCAAGAAAAGAATAAACAAATAGCAAACAATCGATCATTAAGAAATTAAGAATAAAAAACCAAATTCAACTGCCACTCATAATTAAAAAAATACCAACTCAAATAAATTGACGAAACTGTACAGTGACTAGTTAAGAAACAGTGGTGACAATAGGGTGTTCACTTTTCTATTGGTTGACTGAGTCACGTGGTAGCGGCAGCCATTAAGAGGCAAAGTTGTCTTGTTTACATGTGTTCATAGTGCAAAACGTACGTTTTCAATAGATATTTTATTGGTTTGGTGGAAAGTGTTCATTTGTAATCAGAGTGCTCGCACGTGTGAGTATTATATGGCCTACATTCAGGCATTTAAATACAAATAATATTATTTTGGTTGCTTTAGCAGTGGACTAGCTATGCCTGGGTGTGCTGCTGTAGGTTGCAACAATTCAGCCAAGTAAGGATATTTAATGAAACGGTTACCTAAAAATCCAGTAAGGAGAAAGTAATGGCTCATTAAAATGAAAAGAGACAAGTGGACAGTAACAGATTATTCATGTTTATGTGAGGTAAGAATGAGAAAATGCAGTAAATTTTAGTAGGTAGTTATTATTACAGTGACGGTATTGTTAACAATTAATTGAAGGGGTCCTGTAAGAGGATTGGAAAATGGCATGAGTATATTTTATGACAGATATGCTGTCTCTAAAACATGTTGTATTACGACTTTATCATGAGATTTGAAAAATACATTGCTTTTATATGATAGTTATCATTGTTATCTAGTTATGATAGGACTCCAAAGAGCTTATTCTGAAAATGATGCTTCTTAGTGGAAATAAAGAACTTTACTTATGTATTTTTTAGCTCCATTTTGCTCCTGAAATGTGGGAACGAACACGGGTTGATGGTACACGAAAATTGAAAGTAAACAGTGTGCCCACAATTTTCTCTTTTAAACCACCTGAGATATCGAAACGAAAAGCCCCAAGGAAAAAAACATTTTCAACTTCTGAAGTTCGTAACATGACACCTGAAACATGGGGTAAGTTTCCTAATTGATCCTGACTTACTTGCCAAGTTGGCGAAATATGAAAGTATGTATATTAAAGAAAAAGGAAGGGGAAGAACTATAAGCGACTGCTTAGAAATACGAAGAAAACACTTGCAAATAGGAGTCAAGCAATCAGGGTGGAAGAATATCCCTTATTAAAGCAGGTATTTAATGAGGACCAAATAAATGCATTGAAAAAGAGGAAACAAAAAACAAGCACCAAATTAATGAGATGGAGTAACCAAACAACAATGAGATCCCTAAAACTGAAATTTAGTTGTGGGGGTAACGGGTATAGCGAAAATTGAAAATCAAAGTGGACTCGTTCGAACCTCATGAAATGGGCTGTATTGTATGCTGGTTTTAGATGAGATGGCAATAATTCCAGGAAGAACTTACGATTCTTCTTTAAGTAAGATGTTCGGAGATGTAACGTTACCTGATCACACTGGAATGGCTACTCATGTTCTGGTGTTTATGTTAGGAGGTGCGAACACCAGGTGGAAACAAGTAGTGGCCTATTACTTTACTGCAGACTCAGTCAATGGAGCCGTTTTTGTGGAAATAATAAGAACTATTTTTGAAAGAACCCAGAGTCTAGGGTTAAATGTTCTGAGTGTTACTTCAGATATGGGTCCTGCTAATCGAGCACTGTGGAGAACTTGGGGCATAACAGCTGGAAGACATTCAGAAATTAAAAACAAAATTGATCATCCATTAAATCTTGAAAACCCAATATATGTTTTTGCTGATGTGCCACATCTGTTTAAAAACATAAAGGCAATGTTTATGACAAATAAGATTATCCAGCTACCAGAAGACATTAAGGAAAAGTACAATTTGCCAACCAAAGAAGTCAGTGCAAGCTACATTGCTGAGCTTATTATTCATCAGAAGGACCTCTCTTTCAAGTTGGCACCAAAATTAAGTGACGAAGACCTTATGCCAAACCATTTTCAGAAAATGAAAGTGTCAGCATTGACTAATGTAGTAAGCCATACTGTGAGCAGTGCTTTGAAATTTCTTGCTGAAGAGCTTGACAAACCTGCTTACCTTACCACTGCTTGGTTCTTAGATCAAGTAGAAAGATGGTTTTACTTAATGACATCCCGTCATCCAAGTTGTGCATTAAGCAAGTTTAATCATGCTGCATATATTATATATTTGCTAAAATAGAAGTAGGTCACAAGAAACTGTGGAAATCATCACAGACCGGTGTTTTGATATCAACACAGTCCATGTTGGAATTACAGGCCCACTTGCTAGATACAAAAGAATATAAATTTGTGCTAACAAGTAGATTTTCCCAAGACTGTTTAGAAGAATGCCCTTCAGGTTAAAAATAACTTAAAATTAATCTGTGTGTCACACTACCTAAAAAAATCTGATAATAGCAGCTATGAAGAAGATGAAAGACAATTTCTGTCTGGGTTTTTAGATGTGCTTGGTCAGACAAAGCCTCAGTATGACGAGGTAATAATTTCGACTGAAATAAATGATTCTCCAATAAATTTAAATTTTAGTGAATTAAATTCTTTGTACAGTATATGTGGATAGATTATGCAGAGCATAATGAAAACGAGCAAAACGTGTAAAGGTTGTATAGATGCTGCAGGTTCACAAACAGCATTAACTATTATAATAACGATACACGTGATAGCTCATATACCAAGAAACGTACTCGGTTGGTAAACCGTTAAATTCCTCTAGACGGGGAAAATAAAAGCGACTTTGGTAGCGCATAGTGTGCCTCGTTTATGTTTTGAATTGCAGTGACTAGTTAAATTGCACATCTAAGGGTATTAACATTATGCATCAAAACATCTGTTGTGTTAGTAATAAGATACAGCAACTCGAAATTGTAATTAATACATATAAGGTTGATCTTTTAATGTTAACTGAGCATTGGCAATCGGAGTATCAACTAAAGCAACTTTCAATTAATAATTTTTATTTAAAAAGCTTCAATTGCCGTCCTCAGCGTCGGCATGGGGGTGTTGCGATTTTTGCAAATAATTCATTGCAACTGAATCCCAGAGATGACATTACATGTCTATCGATTATGAATATTTTTGAACTTTGCGCGGTTGAAATTCAATCTGAAATTAACATCATTGTAGTTGCAATTTATCGCCCACCTCAGGCTGACTTTGATATGTTTGTTGGGAGACTCGCGAGTTTACTTGACTTGATTTCTAGTGAAAATAAGTACATAGTTTTAGGTGGAGATTTTAACGTAAACTTTGCTGTGGCATCGGCGAACTTGCGAGCTTTTAATGATGTTGTGAATAGTTTTAGTTTGCATGCAACAATTGATGTACCCACTAGAGTTTGTAATACATCGTCCTCTTGTATTTATAATTTTGTAACAAATTTGCCGCTTGACTATTATAGTTCTTCTTGTTTGGATAACTGTTTGTCCGATCATTTTAGTCAATTTTTGAATGTTAAATCGGATCTAAAATCAAATGCTGTTGATTATATTTATAAACGGAAAGTTTCTAGTAATTCCTTAATTTTGTTCAATGATTACCTGGAAAAAGAAACTTGGTTACCAGTATACCAATGTTCGTGTCCAGATACTAGTTTTTCAACCTTCCTAGAGATATTTGCTTATTATATGAGTATATGTTTTCCGTTGGTTAAGTGCCATGTTGGTCATGGCACGGGAAATGGGTGGATTGATCAAGAAGTCTTGGATGCAAAGAATAAACTTACATTCTTAAGTGATATGAGTAAAAAATTCCCTATATTTAAGGCTGATTTTCTCAAATATGAAAAATTTTATAAACAATTTATCATTGACAAAGAAAAACAATATAATAATCGTTTTATACTGCAATCTAAAAATAAAAACAAAGCTGTTTGGACGCTGATAAAAAATAAATGCCCAACACGTCAACATAAAACAGTTCTTCCGGATTATAGTATGTATCGGGAAAATACTTCTACATATTTCAACAATTATTTTGCAACATTGGCTTCCAATCTAGTTAATACAAATTTTAATCAAACAGATATTGAATTCAATTCAATTGACACATATATTGACCTGGTTAATAACTCGTTTTTTATGCCGAATATAGACAGACATGACATTGAAATTGCAGTTGGTAAATTAAATGCAGATTCCTCAGCGGGATACGATCATATCTCACCCCGTATAATTAAATATTGTTATTGGCTAATTATTGAGCCTCTTATATACTCATTAAATTTGTCGATTAATCATGGGATCTTTCCATCAACTCTAAAAGTAGCATTGATAAAACCACTTTATAAGAAGGGAGACTGTAATGATTTTTCAAATTATAGACCAATAAGTGTTGCGTCAGTCTTTTCAAAGATTTTCGAAATAATTGTTACTACTAAATTAACTGAATACTTTAAACACTTTGATTTATTTTCTGACGATCAGCATGGATTTCGTCCTAGTTATTCTACGAATACTGCCTTATTTCGATGCCTTGCGAGGGCCATTACTAGTGTAGATTCTAATTTGCCATGTTTAGCAATGTGCATTGATTTGTCAAAGGCTTTTGATTGTATAAATCACACGATTCTTCTTTATAAACTGCATAGGTATGGTATTCGTGGCATGGTAAACAAATGGTTTGAGTCTTATCTCCGGGACAGAAGGCAGCGGGTTACATGTTATGGAGAAATATCAGTTGAAAGAGAGATAACAATGGGGGTCCCACAAGGCTCAGTGATGGGTCCCATGTTGTTCTTAATTTACATTAATGATCTGCCAAAACTTATAAAACCATTGGCCGCAGTCTCTCTCTATGCGGATGATATTAATATAATCGTTGATGCTGATGACTTATTAGATCTAAAATCTAAAGCAGACAGGATCTACACACTCATAAAGGATTGGATGTCAGTCAATAAGCTATTAGTCAATGATTCAAAAACCACTTGTATTTTGTTTAAAAATCAATTAAAGTTTAGGGAAACGAAAATTAACCTACATCAAACTTCTGTGGACCTTGTTAGTTCATGCAGGGTATTGGGGGTTGTGTTGGATGAGTCTTTGACTTGGTCCGCCCATATTGATGTTTTGTGTGGTGAGCTGAGTAGGGCTTGCTATGCGATATATAATCTGCGCAATTCTTGCAGTTTCGAAGTGTTGAAGACATACTACTACTCGAATATATTTATTTTCCAGGATTCGATATGGTATAATTCATTGGGGTCATTGCAGAGATGCCCAGAGGGTATTTTTGATGCAAAAAAAAGCTGTAAGGTACATATATAACCTGAGATTTCAAGAGTCTTGTAGACCTGCTTTTAGAAAAGAAAGAATTCTGACCTTCTTTGACATATACATATTGGAAGTAGTGTTATTTGTACATGAAAACAGGTCATCTTTCACCACCAGTATAGACCATAAATACAATACACGGCAAAATAATTACCTGTTGCCATTTCAGCATAAAACAGCACTTTTTCAAAGAAATCTTCTTTATAATGGTTGTAAACTATACAATAAACTTCCATCTGAAATAAAACGGGAAGGTTTAAAGAAATTTAAACACAAGGTTAAGGAATTACTATTAACTTTAAATTGTTACTCCTGTGAGGACTTTTTGAATTAATGATTTGTTACCTATATTTGTAGATTTTATTTTTGACGTTTTCACACATGTATGTTTTTATTTGAATGTACACATGTCTCTGAAATAAATTATATTATATTATATTATATTATATTATTAGTCTAATAGTGATTACATACATATGTAGTTTAGTGATTTGACACGAAAAATGCGTTCTCGCCGTGGTAGCGCATTTACAATTGCAGAAAAAGGTGCAATCTTATGCAGACTGGAAAATGGAGAATCAAACTCCTCTCTTGCAAAAGAACTTGGCGTTGGTCATGCAACGATATCCATGCTTTTCAAAAACAAAAACAAAATCAAGGAATTTTTAAATTCTAATGTTTTAAAACCAAAGAGACTACGTATATCAACACAGGAAAATGTCAAGTACGCTTTGATACCATGGTTAAGACGATGAAAAACATATGTGAAATGTGAGAAAATTAAGATGATAGCGACGTCGTCACATCGAAGAATCCACAGAGAAGAACATTGTACAGAACATTTAAATGAACAACATCAAAGTGAAGATGAAGATAATGAGGAGGAAGAAACACCTAACGCAGCTGATGCGTTGAAAGCTGCACACCTGCTATCACAGTCTATTCACAGAAACATTAACAATGGATAAATTGAAAGTGCGATGTCTTTTTTACAAAATACTGTTAGCGACTGTTATAATTTAAATAAAAAGCAAAAGCAGACAAAACTTACCGACTTCTTCAACATTTAAGTTTTGTTAATTGCGATATGTAAGTTTTTGCCCTAATAAACAAAACTTGTGATGTATGTATCTATAAATGATTGCTTTTATTTGATTAACCTATCCGCTTTCTATGACATTCGCTTAGTATAACCTAATTATGATTACCCTTCAATGTTTTATTTTATTTGTATCACCTGAATAATATTTGTGTACATAGTAACTATTGTATATTGCCCATACCAATCTTGTCACTATAAGTATTAATAAATATTGTTATTGTTTGAAAATCTGTTCTTTCCTCAAGGCAAGCCACTGAATATTAATTTTACAGTTTATTTGATTAAGTTGAGAATTACTATGTGGACACTTCATTTGACGCAAATTAATATTCTTTAATCAGGCAAACATCTTTGCTAAATACAAATTCAGGGTCACATTTCTGGGCTATATTAAGTGAACTCCAAGAACGCCACGTAAGGCTCCTCAAGAAGCTACAGAGATGGTCCCCAGTTTTGAAGCTAATAGTTGGGCCGATGCTAAAGTAAGTGAATATTGCTGTCACACACGTCCTTTTTTGGTTATGAATTAGGATTAATTAACATAATTAATCCAGAGTGTATGCTCATCCAAAACATTTGAGAGATAATATAAGAATCAAGATATGCAATAACAATTACACCTCTCGAATAAAAACAAAAGTTTGCGTTCTAAGCTTGACATGTAATAATGTTGAATTTACATTAAATAATATAAAATAAAATAAATGTTGTTACATATAAATAGGAAAATAGACTAAAAACACATAACGATTGTATTTAGTTAACTTTTATCAAAAACTCTCGTAATAAACTCAACACAGATTGGACTGTTTAAACTCAGAATTGGAAGGCCAACCAAGTAACAAAGAATGTAGGTTTATATTTAAAATAAGAAAGTCGATACCGACTTTTGGCACACAACCTAGATAAATCGATTTGTACTATAGATCGTCTCAACCTTACTATTCAGTACAGTCTCTTATGGGATACATACCTCTTTTACTACCGTAATCAATTTGTAATAAACTGTCTTTTTTTATCTCAAGGCAATGTTGCCAGTTCGATGTATTATGATTATGGTTGGTATTATCGGTGTGGTATAAGTATCACAACATAACCTTCCTGTCAAGTGTCAAATTAATATTATAATATAATAATATAGAATAACATCCTAACCAACAAATACTTAAAATGTCGTGTCATTATAATGAGTTACCAACCTAACCTGTCATTGTCGAACTGACAACTATGTTGTCTCTCTCCATAAGACACATACTGAATACTAAGGTTGAGACGGTCTATAGCAAATAATTCTAAATACTTGATAAAAATAGAATTATATATAAATTTGCTTACCAGTACTGTTGATTCTTGTGTTTAAAGTAATACATGTAACAGCCAGTATTTTGATCTTGTGCATACTTTTGTTCCCTTAATTTTGCTTCGTTTATATCTATAAGTTCACCGCTGTATTCCACCACAAAATCCCCCTTGTGAAAATGTCTTGTCGCGATTACACCTCTACCCTTGCTTCCAAACGTACGTACCTAACAAAAACACGTAAAAAATAAAAGGTTATAAACTATTTCTATAAAGTTTAAACTAACCAATAAACCATCTTCGCTGTTACTTCTCAAAGTATCTTCTAAAAATTTCTGCTTCTCTTCCATGACAGTCTTCTTCGTTTTCCTAACAGATCTTCGTACGGGGAAATATTCCGTCAGTTTATGATTATTCTTGTCAGTTCTGTTTGCTATATCGCCATTAATTTGGTTATTCTTCAGTCTGTTCGATATAAGCATAAATTTAGAAAAAACATTTAGAAACTATTTGTTATAAAATACAATAATTGCAATTACTAAAATGCAAGAACATAGATTGTGAAAACTTAAAAGTATTTTTCTGTTTGAAATACATTAAATTGAAAATGAATAGTGTAAACACATGGATGTTAAAACGGTTTTTAAACTCTTGAAGCCATTGTCGACAGTCTCCACGCACACTGACGAGACCTCAAAGGTCGAAACACCGGTCTGTGCGTTCGATTGTCGGCAATGGCACTTAATGTATGTGTGTATATCAAACACATGCATATATGCATATACGTTTTACGTATAAATGGATACCATGTGCTTGCAGGCGACCTGCGTATAGGGCTTACTGTAAGATAAAACGACGACACCGAGAGTTTGTATGAGTTAGTACGAGAAAGCAATATACAAACTGCAGTACAGCTGCTATCTATCCTTGTTGCCCTGCTTAAACGGACAGTCAGTCTAGCTCGTTCTAGCCTCAGCGTAAATGTACTGGAATCCCCACTTTTCCAACACTACACTCGACCAAAAAGCGGTTTGTATATTGCTTTCTCGTACTAACTCATACAAACTCTCGGTGTCGTCGTTTTATCTCACAGTAAGCCCTATACGCAGGTCGCCGGCAAGCACACTGTATATGTAAGTCACAGTATTTACATTAAATTGTATTAAAAAAAATGAAGATGTGGACGTAAACGACTTATTTAAGGCTGGGAAACCCGAAACTCAACTGCATATAAGTTGCTAGATGCCTCTGGTAATTGCAGAATGTAGAATTTAAAAAAAAAGTAAGGTCTGTACATCATAAATTACAGATAAGGAATTTTTTTCTATGTAAAACTCTGTTTTATGATAGGCCGAACATTTAATGTATGTATTACATTAAATATAATCATAATCATGTCAAATAATAACTTCGATGCTTATAATCTACTCATTCATTCAGTAGACGTTTATATATCCTACTAAGAAAAAAATACGCCCGACAAGAGAGAGGAAAAAGTATTTACATTTATATCCTAACTAATATAGGCACCATTGTATACCAGTAGATACACAATATATTACAATGTACGTAGTTGTTTTTTTTCCGAATGCAGAAAATAATATATTCAAGTTGAGCAATAATACCTATTTGAGAAAAGTTGGTCTTAGTACATACCTCCACGGATATAAAAATTACTGTTTTGAAATACTGTAACGGACAATTTACGTTCTATATGTTTCCCATGAATAAAGAGTTATTGGCAAAATTACAGTATACACAAACCTGTACTTTACAATGGTAAATATTTTTGTTGCCACCATATTTATACCGATTGTACCACAGAAGCAACAAAGTCAAATTTATTATCGGTATCTAATAATTAATAATGTATATAGCGATAAATTTATTATACGAAACTTGTAGATAACTATGAGCTGTACAAGATACAAATATTCACAATTCACACTTATATAGAATTTTCTAGAACGACGAACTAACACTAGTTTTTTAAATAGAACACAACGGCTTTTCTACGTTTTATAATGATTAAAGTAACATTAATTTATATTAGCCGATATTGAACTATTTCTGAGATAAACAAAAACACTAAAACACCTTTACCTCACTAAAGCACAAACAAAGCTAAATACGTATTTCGACAACTATGTTGTCATCTTCAGCAGCACTGATTAAAAACCGTTGTTCTGTTACGGTGCATAGACAACGCGGTTTTTAATCAGTGCTGCTGAAGATGACAACATAGTTGTCGAAATACGTATTTAGTGTGGTATAGGTGTTTTGTTTATCTCAGAAATAGTTGAAGATCAGCTAATATAAATTGATGTTACTTTAATCATCATAAAATGTAGAAAAGCCGTAGTGTTCTATTTAAAAAAACTAGTGTTATTTAAAAAAACTAGTGTTAGTTCGTCGTTCTCGAACATTCTGTATAAGTCTGAATATTGTTATCTTGTTTTTGTTTAGTATCAAGTCACAGACTCCAAGTTTAGTTTCTTATTTCTGAGATATAACGATTTTTCGCCGAAACCTATTATAGATTCAATGAACCTTTATATTTTTCTAGTGAGAGAACAGCAATGATATTTGGGAATAAGTAAAAGTAGGATAAAAGATCAGTGCGTGCGTCAGTGGTAGAAAATGTTTAAATTTTGTGGCTGTTACTACCATTTTTACATTGAATATTGAAAGCTTAGTTGAGTTTTTGTTATTTTCAATGTTTAGAGTATACCGTACCTTCAAATACTTTCCGCATTAGAGACGGACATGTTTTTTTTTAATGGTTGGTGACAGTGCCTGATTTTAATAGTTTGATTATGTCATGTAAATAATAATAGGGTAGATAATAGGCGTCTATAACTTGAATTTAAGTATGACAACTGTCAGAATTTGAAGTTTTCCAAAAATTAGCATGTACACCAACATTGATTACTTAAGAACTTCGCATATCTTAAAGTAGTTAAAAATGTTTTTTATAGCATTTTTATTAACTTTTTAAAACTTAAGAAGTGACTAGCTTGATAATTCAGGTATTATGTATAATTTGAAAATATGTCTGTACAGCATATCAAAAAATATGTTACGTTTATAACATTAGGTGAGAAACCAAACCCGTCAGTACGAAATTCGAATTTATTTAAAAAAAACTGTTATCTCTTAAAAAATGG
Organism: Amphimallon solstitiale; assembly: GCA_963170755.1. Lineage (NCBI taxonomy): Eukaryota > Metazoa > Arthropoda > Insecta > Coleoptera > Scarabaeidae > Amphimallon > Amphimallon solstitiale. Next base: position 103,858,354 of record OY720677.1, on the reverse strand, counting down.
TATACGTTTCTATTTTCATGCATCGCAGTATTACAGTTATGTCATCAGTGTTACCATATAACAAATTAAAAAACGTAAAGGATGAAAAGCATAAAAATATTAGTTTAGTTTACTTCGTGTGGATGATTTAGTATTTAAAATATATGAAACATTAAAACAAATACGTTTAACGTAAATGATGACAAACAATACTAGGTTCAAAAGTCGGCGTTCTTCTTCTGTATACGTTTGAAGTCGAATTTCAGTGTAGAATCTATATGTATATTCTTTATCCCACTAAGTAATTTCAATCGCTTTCCCGCAAAACATATATCATATTTATTAATTTCAATGTTAAATATTTCATTTTTTGTCAAAAAGTAAATTCTAGTACTTGTAATGACGATTTTCTCTTCCAAATAAATGTTAATTTGAAGATTTATCAATTTTTTGAGATATAGCAACTACGATATTTTCAATGTGTTGTAACGTATGTAGAACACTAAATATTGCAAAAGTAATAGAAGGTCATCACACAGGGTCTCGTTATATAGACAAGGCCTATGTACGTAAATATAAACTACTTACTGTATACATAAACAAATGATGTCATATGGCGACCCTGCGGCTCAAACATTGGACCTTCAGACAGTAGATGTCACAGTAAGATGGCACATTGTTACTTTAGGTCGCAATCCGGCTTAACCAGGGAGAAGTTTTGTTTATGTATACAATAAGTAGTTTGTGTTTACGTACATAGGTCTTGCCTATATAACAGACCCTGTGTGATGACTAGGGCGCGGACACGTCCTGTTGATGACTCATCGCCCGGGCGTTGCATTTTTAAAGAGGTTTTAATTTTATTTATGTAATTGGATAACAAGTGGCTGGTGATCTATAAAATACAAAATACCTTATTATTTCAATAATGGGTGGAGACTGTGGCTAAAAATGTGAAATAAAATGCAAAAGGAAAATCCCTTACCACAAAAAATATATATCAAAAAATCAAAAAATCTAAATACGTATTTCGGCAACTAAGTTGCCATCTTCAGTAGATATCTGTATAAAACAAAAAAGAGTGTTAAACGTGGTATTTTTGGCTAAGGTGTAACCTTAGAAGATATGCTCTTCACCAAATCACCAGTGGGATAACAGTGTTATCCCACTGGTGATCTTTTTATTCTTCCTAAGCATTTCGGTTATATCTCTTTGTCCCCTCTTTCTTTTTCCCTCATCTGTTGTGCTCCCATCGCTATCCATTTCCAACAGTGTTCTTACTATTTTAGTTTTTCTTATGACGGGCCTTTTCTTCTTATCGCCTCTATTTATTTTATTGACGCCCGACTTCTCTTCAGGGTACCGTACTTTATTTCATTATTTCTTTTTCCAAATCTCTGGTATGGTTCGCAGTACCGTACTTTTTTCTTTAGTTGTTATTGTTGAAATATATCCGTGTGTGTCGAATGCCCGAGTCGACCTCTCTAGCTATTATTTTTTAAATATCATTTCTTATCCTTTCCAACATTTAAATAAAATAATAATAGTGAACAGTGTAGTTTGCTTTTTTTTTTAATTTTCATCATAGAACATGGCATGCACAATGATACTAAATTACATTATGATGAGATTTCCAAGGTAGGCCATGAAAATCGAAATGCAAAGATATTAGTGTCACTTTTAGTTAAATTATTTGTACGTATTTAGCAAATTAAGCCTTTTTGGACACCTGCACATAATTATTAAGTTTGTAAAATGTCGTATTCTAACGTTGAAGCTTATGACATGATCAGAATGTATTTTCAATGCTTTGAAAATGCATTCTTGCTTCGGGGAAATATTCCCTAAATTATCCCGAAAGAAGACATTATTGAGTTTTTATTCACATTGCCAGATGTTCTTGATGTTTATTTATGGGGCAGAATAAAAGACATAGTTTATCACAACAAGCAGAGTACAACAATTTCTGCCTCCGAAATGGAAGTAACTCTGCTCTCTACTAATAGACACTACTTTGAACATTTGTTAAGTTGAAGTTTTTTCTTGTTTTTTTTTGTATTTTCTGATTTAAATATATTTTCTTTTCCTTTATATTACTTGGTCAATATATTTTCTTATTTATGTTTAGGTATATAATAGGTTCTTTTATTTACTTTCATTTCAGGCGGGGATGATTTAGATATCAAACTGTGTACCCTTTCATTACTAATGAGTAAATGATTTGATTATAACTAATGCATTATATTATATATATTTTTTCCGTTATTGTCTACTTAGTTCATGAGTTATGGAAATTATTTTTGCTGTTTTCCTATAATTAGATCTACCTATATCAGTTGGGTGATAAAGATATATTATTATTATTATTATTATTATTATTATTATTATTATTATCATTATTATTTTATTTCAATGTCTAAAAAGGCAAGACATGAAATTTAAAAATAGCTAGCGAGTTTGAAAACATTTAAGAAGAGAATCTAATGTGACATATGCATGAATTAAAAAATCGGTGAGAAGATTGAAATAAATACATTTATGGAAGACTATGATGAAAATTCAAGTGAAAGCGAACTATACACTGTCTAGTGACACTTAAAATTAAAATAAAGTTATTATTCACAATAAATAAATAAATTTATATTAAAAATTGTTTATTTTAATTGGATTGTCTACGTATGACTATTTCTTCATCAAGAAAAAAGGTAGCAACTTCCGGTTTTCATCATTCTCTTCAGTTTTTTATGTGCTTTAATATGACTATATTAAAAATATGCCGTTCCATTTAAAATTTTAAAGAAAAAACAAATAATATATATACATTGAGAACAGCGCCCCCTGTTATTTTCTTTGACAGCCACGTAATTTCGTGCTACATGTCCTTCAATTCTTTGTAAGATTCTCTATCTAATGAGCCCAGAAACATTAAAATCCGTTTGTGCAATACAAAATTATACCAACTTTTCTACGCAGACATACCCCCCTCCCCTCTTCCCTTCGTATGGGGTTAGATCAAAAAGCTTCAAATGAAAGTTGTATAAAAACGTCTAAAAACGTAGACAAATTTTCAATCTATCTTAATCTAGAATTTAATAAATAATTATCGAATTTTTAATTTATCTTGAGAATTGCACCCCCTTGCGATTATTTTGGAAACTTAAAAATATTTTAGTTGTAATTTTCGTCGTCCATTTTACTATCAAGATTTTTTCCGCGAGGTTGTACGATAAACGGTTGCCGAGATATGGTCGGTGGCCGAGCTTAAACAGACACCCGGTATATTTTCAAGTACATCGTTTCAGTGTCTTGCATTGCCTGGTGACAAAATATGAGTAATGTGTTGTTTGTAAATACTTGTTGTTTATTGGTATATACATATATTTTTTATGGATAACAAACTTATTTTTATACTTCCAAGTTCTATACATACATCCTAGTTCTAAGTATAAACGCGACAACCGGAGTAGAAAATAACAGGGTTGTCGGTGTTTCAATGCAAGGGACGAGTAAGCGGGTGAGCGGTATATGATATATGACTAATGAACTAGCTCGTAATGTACGACTTGCGGTAACCGGCTCATCGTGTCCTTAAAAACTTGTCTACGAAATAAGCTTGAATATATTAGTGTTTTTTTACATAAAGAACTATATGAAAATGTAGAAGTACTTTTAATTTTGAAAGTACACTTTGCTTTTGTACGCCATTTTTTTTAAATAATAATTAGTAGTTTTTTATAGAATACCAGAACATTATATAAAGAAAAGTCGTAGTGCATTATGTGGTCTGTGTCATTTGCATTGTATATATTATACATGTTGGGCAATTTAATAACTATTATTATTAAATACAGGGCGAAGATGCGAGTGAAAACTACTCGAGTGATAATCCGATTATGAAGATCACTCGAGTAGTGAGTAACCGATTATTGAAATAATTCGGTTTTGCCCATCACTAATTTATGTCAACATCAGTCACACAGTAGAAAAGGAATTCTATTTCTTGCATGTATTTGCAGAGCCGACATCTGTTTCAGAATCAGTGAACTATAAACTCCGAGCGGGGGCTGCCAAACACTGCAAATCAATTAATCTTGGACACATTTGTTTAAACAACTACATTTAAAAAATATTCAATCGACATCAAATTTTCTTTCACTATTATTATCTGTAGTATATTTTTTAGTATACCTGCTATTGTATTTGGTTATACTTGTCTCCATATATAAGTATGGGAATATAATTTTAGAATAAAGTTACTTTTTTTAAATAGCAGGTGTAAAACATTCAACAATTCTGCATACAATGGTAACAACCATTTCTTCCTAACTTCTACCAATATTTTTTGTAATAAGTTAAACGTTGACGCTACAGAGTTCTCCAGCCTTATTTTTGGCTTCAAAATTAATGAAAGAAAGAATATGGAATTTCCATTAAACAAATTTTGTTCTCTTTAATCAATTCTATATGTCCAACAATTTACAAGACCCCATCAGCTGAAACAACTTGTAATTACACATTATTTGATACCTTGGTTTAACTTTCGGTGGCGCCATCTTCTGAGGTGGAGATGCATCACGTTCTACAGTAATTCCGTTGGCATTTAAACCGCTATCAACCTGCTCATTTTCGCTACGAAGTTCAATTCTATGCGGTGTCGGAGGAGATTTTATGTCGATCTGCTTGTTTGGAGTTTTCGTCAAATCTGCCCGAAAAACAAATGTAATTTTTAATTGTTACATTAATCAAATCCGCAGACTCAAAAAATCTGTTTTATATAAAGTGACATATGAAAGCTGACGGTTTTGCAACAGAGAATACTCAGAGTTGATTTTACATTTTCCTGTCCACGTTCCCACAAATAAGAAAGGAACATGTTAAAGTAGAAATATATACATTCCAAAAAGAGAGAGACGAAATTCTGAACAGACCCAAGTGAGAGTTGTTTCTTATTGTTTGACAGCAAGGTGAAATAACACCGTATTACGCTCGCTTTTTGCTATCAATTGTCAAATATTTTGACATCTTTGACATTATTTGTTTTTTAGACAAATTTATTTACTTTCAAGTGGTGTGACTACTACATTTACCACTCTGTTGCCTTAACTAATTTATCGCTGAAGAATCTATATACAATTTATTTTGGTACAGATTTCATATTTCAGACAGATATTTAAATTTAATTTTACCGCCTAAAATTGATTTCACCAGTTATAGGTTGTAATTTGGTCTGGGGGGGTCTGTTCAAAATTTCGTCTCTCTCTTTTTGGAATAAGGTATAGGTCAAATGAACAGTGCTGGTGTGTACTCTAGGGTACATGAAAACTATAATAGATAATATGAAAATAATTATTAACTGATACATATGAACTGTGTCCAAGGTTATGTTCATCATTACTAACTTTTTTAATAATGAAGTTATGAAGTTGGTTAAATTAGCAAATTGGTGGTGTATTCTTGTTCTGATTGATAAAAATGCTAAAACCATTAAAAGTTTGCGAGAGATTCACAAAAACATGTATTTTTTAATAGAACTGAAACAAAGTAATATGCTAAATAATATTAATAAATTACCACTGTAATTTTTTAAATAAACAAATATAATGCAAATAAGCTGTCTAACAATTGTTATAGCTATAATCAAAAGAGCAACCAAAGTAATAATAATAAATATCAAAATACTAAAAAATTTAAATTACTTTACACAGTAAAGAGCAAGAGATATAAGTGCAGAGCTAGCTTAATTCATGTTATACAGTACAAAAACAGAAAATCAAATATGTTAATTTATATATTGTATTAAGAGGGACGTTTACTAACAAATAGAATCTTATACAACTTAAATTACTCGCGGCACGGGTAAACGCAAGGGGGGTGTGAGTAGGTGGAGGTAGACGATATTCGGCTCTGTCACAGCGCTTCGGTTTTATTCACAGATTCTGTCATAGATAAAGAAATACTATATACTTCATTCACGTTAAGAATGCAGCGTTGGATTAGATAGGAGAACATTTCGCGAACTGTGATTGGCTGTTACGCGCGACAGATTTACTTTAAAAAAATTCGAATCCGTCAGTTGTCAAACTGCTGTTCGCTTGTTGTGTTCACTTTTCCGTTTATTATTTCCTATTGTCCGTTTTATTTTTCGTATCTTCTAAATATTGTGTTCAAAATAGTTCTTTTTAGAACTCGGCCACCGTAATATTTTACAATAAGGTATATCATTATAAATTTTAATCACCATTTTATTTCTATGATTGTGCTAGTGTCATACAGACGCCGATTGTTGCGCTATCTACTGCATTCTTAACGTGAATGAAGTATAGATGGGAATCATAATGTATAAAGAATGAGTACTTACGGAACTGTTGATGTTTTATAATAAGCCAATTTTCGCTTGCCCATAACTTATATTATTAAACACTCGAATATTATAGGTATATATGACATTTCTTTTTAATTACAAACTGTCACTCTGACTTAAGTCTCGAATTGCCGACCGATTCCGATAGATTTTCGTCTTCGCTAGGACCGGTAGAGATACCGTAAAGTGGGGATAGACGACGCAATAGCTTGGAAAAACCTCGTGTGAAATGTGTGTGACAATGTTTACTATTTAATGTTTTTTATCTTCAAAAATAATTACAGAAAGTTTTTTTTTATATGGTTCATCAAATGTGCAGTTGGCGCGTGGAGGTTTTTTCTTTTCTTTTGTGTATCAGCCCTAGTTAGTAGACATTAATTAAATTCATGCATTTTTGTCGTTATTTCTAAGACACTTAAACTTTTTTAAGAAATTAAATTAGTACAAATATTGACCTTGACATAAATTAATGCCTTTTGCATCACTAACCCAAATTTGAGATTCTAAAATTACAAAATAAATTCAAAAAACGCGAAACGGCGATGCCTTAGTTTTCGATAGGTAAACGCTCCTCTTAAATGCTTAAAAGTATAAATGGCCTACTAATATTTTGACAATTATTGAAAAGTATAAGTGCTTCTTATATATTTATAATTTTACGGTAGGTATTAACTATATTGTATTAGTACAAAATATGTAAACATATAGAAGTATTCCATTAAAACAAATTGTTTTTGTGAATTCCATGAAAATGAAACTTTGAAATGTTTGTTTTCACAAAAACAAAAATGCCACCATATTACTAACTTAATCACCTTCATATATCTAATAATAAGGAAATTAGCAATGGTAAACACTTAACTTTAGACACACTGTATATGTATATAAAGTAGCAAACAGAGAAAGTCCTTTTCTAATAAAAAAAATAAACATAGTAAACTTTAATTTTAACTTTCTTGTTTGTCAAAATTATATGTCACAATAAAATGTGTTTTCATATATGTTTATGAATTAAAATAATGTATCCCTATTTTGTATGTCTAGATGTACTAATGTTATGTTAAATAGTGATGCCTGAACACAACAGTCTTGGCACTTACAGTGAAGAGATCTTTAAATATCTTGGGATACTGAAGCAGCAGAGGGAAGAACTTAATATACTGATAACTAACCAGGAAGCAGAAAAACAACAATTATTAGTAGAAATTGATAAGTTTAAATATAAATATGCAATGGTAAGTATAAATAGGCACCTTTTAAACAGTGTCCTTCAAATGTAGTACAAAATAGGTTACCAAAAGTCTAAATCAACGCATCGAAACAAGAGTGAAATATGATCAAACTATCAAGGAAGCAGAAGATTTCTTCCAAAAAATCATACAATCATCAGATGCCTTGCTTGGAACAATGAAGAAGGATGCTGGAGAACTTGAAGGCACCATTAATAAAAATATAAATACTGAAATTAGTAAACCGGCTTACTTCAAAACTGTTCCAGAACGTTCATTGTCAGTAAGCAAGTTCAAACAAAAATATCAATAAAAACTGTATACTTTTCAGCAAGTTGGAAAATAGTTCAAAAGATCATTCTACTAGTACAATTGACTGTTTATTTGAAAAAAGCAATCTGATATATAAAACAAGTGAAAAAATACCTGCCTGTGTTATCAGTATCGGAAGATTTGATGAGATACATTAGTCTTGAATGTTTGTACATGCAAATTCAGTTTAATATCAATAAACATAAACTTACCAATGATATCTTCATTATCTACAATTTGAGAGACAACCTTGTCTAATATGCATGAATTTACATCTAGTTTGCTGTCGGTTTTTATAGCTAGATCATCAACCATGACAGTATCATTGTAATCAATTTCCACACCAACAGACTGAAAGATTGCGATAGTGATTATTCTTTTTATTCTACATAGTTAAATTAAGATTTTACTTGAAAGAACTGCGTGATACTCTTATTGGAATTCAACATATTACAAGTTATTTTAGTGTCGATTTCTGGACGTTGATCCTTTCTTTTGGGATGTGGGGAACAACAATCATCATTTCTGGGGTAAGCGACGACTGCTCGGACTCTACGACCTAAAATCATTGGAAAATATGAAGGGAATTCAAAATAATTATAGGTTATGTCTTATGTCACAACATCAAAACAACGCCAACTTATGCAGTTAAAAACAACATGGCTGTCACATCATAATTTCCTTCAGAAAATTCTTATAAACGTTTAGAAGAAATATTTTTGCTATTAAACAGGATAAATATAAATGAATTTACATACCTCGAACCATTTTTCCTTCCCTTATAAAAGCCGAAATCGCTATTTTAAAAAAGAATACAACTTCACAATAACACACATTAACTGATTTAGAATAGTAACTCAAAGAACATTAGAATCACGTATCGATATTGACGGTTTACCACCGGACTGCGATAAGAAATCACGTTAAACACAAGAATACGACCATTCCCTGGAATTTACGGATTACATTTGCAGTGATTATTACTGATTAACACAAACGAAGCTCTGGAATTAGTTTGCAAACGTTCTTGGAGTTGAATACTTTATTCTGATTGGTTGAAAATAGGCACGTGACTGCATTCACATCATTTTGAAATTCATATTGGCAAAAACGTAAAATGAAATATTCCTGATTTTCTAGTAGTTTATTTAGATATTAAAAAATGGTTTCCAGATGGAGAATTTCTGATAAAGTACCTATATGTTTCCAAAATTAATTTATTATGCGACAGATTTGTGTACGTAAATTAAACTCACACTTAAATTTAATAGAAAATACTCATTAAAATAAAAATGTTAGCGGATAATTAAATATACTACGGATCCCTATTTACAAAGAAGATATATTTCATATATTATTATTAGACCGCGGACACGAGCGAGCCATGACTCATCGCCCATGGGCGCACTATTGAGACGTTGTATTTTTAAAGAGGTTTTAATTTTATTTATATAATTGGATAACAAGTGGTTGGTGATCTATAAAATACAAAATACCTTATTATTTGTTCATTTTCTCTTCTGTAAGACTTGTTCTCTTTGAATTAAGTACATCCATGTAGATAGAAAACGTCCTTTCTACATCGCAACTGGTTATATGTGCGTACTGGAAATATTCTTTTATTTCAGCATATTTAGCATACACAATTGCCGCAATGTTATTAAATCTGGATTTCTATTAAAAACTGCGTCTAACTTTTGCCGAAGACCACATCCGAAGTCACTTGGAATACTTGTGATATTATTAATAGCCACATCTAATGTGGTTAATCCATTTTTATTTTCTTATACGTAGTATAAGGAAGTATTGTGATTACCAAAATTTTTGACCTCGAGATTTTTGCAGATGTCCACGTTTTGAAGTCCCTGATACCAAAAAAGTGGTTTTTAAAAAATGTCTGTGTGTCTGTAACCGCTGTAGATATCTATTCCAAATTTTGTATTTACGTATATAATCTCCCTCTTGAGATCTGCTTAGTTTTTCAGTAAAATCGGTAGACCGGAAGTACTAGTTTACTTCAGTGAAAAAATCGAATTTTGCAAATATTTCGTCAATTACTAAGTTTAAACAATTTATAAAGAATTCAAATGTATTCAAAATTAAATTTGAGACAAATTGTCTTAAAAAAGTTTTTTGAAATTCCTACCGGAAGTAGGTCTTTTACTCTTATCGAAAATCAGTTTTTTGCGAATATCTCGCAAGTCATGCTTTCTAGACACGTACGTTACGGGTATAAACGTATTTAGAACATAATTTTCAATACCTTTAGTATAAAAAAAATTTCAAAATTCAGAACGGAAGTAACACGTTTACTTTTATCGAATAGCGATTTTTGCAAATTATGCATTCTATATATATTTGTCAAGAGTACAAAAGTATTTAGAGTTGAATTTGAAATATTTTTTGTATAAATGAAATTTTAAAATTCGCACCGGAAGTAACGCTTTTGCTCTTATCGAATAGCGATTTTTGCAGATATTTCGTAAATTATGCATTCTATATGCATAATTTACGAAGAGTATAAAAGTATTTAGATTTGGATTTGGAATATTTTTTGTATAAATGAAAATTCAAAATTCGGACCGGAAGTAATGCTTTCACTCACAGCGAGTAGCATTTTTTTTTTGCAAATATCTCATAAAGTATGTATCCTGTAGAGATTTATTAAGAGACTGGAAGTACTTAGAATAGGATTTTGAATAATTTTTGTATAAAATAATTTTTAAAATTGTATGAATTGAAACGCTCATATGTATAAGAATGTCGTGTGGTGGCCACACCTCATTTTTTAATTTGAGATTCGATTTTCAAAATATGTTATTAGTTTAGGCAAATTTCCAAAGTGTTCCTAAAGGAATAACAACTGATTTTTTAAATTTGGGATTTGTGTTAGTTCCTTGCACTCAGAACTACTTCGAGCGTCGTCATTTAAACATGTATCGAAATTCTCTGCATAAAAACTAGTAGCTTCCAGCCATGTTCCCCATCTAGTTATTATTGGCGAGGGTGGCAGTGACAAAGATGGAAGTTCTTCCCTGTAAAAGACCACTCTCGATGGTGCTTTTCAGAAAACTTTTTTTTAAAAGCGGATACAAGTCTATCAACTTCCGGATAGGAGACTCTGATATATGCATAGATTCTGTCAGTGGCGGCTCTTTAATGAGAGCAAGTGAGCAATTGCACCCCCTGGAATTTTGAAACAAAACAAACCAAGCGGCGACTAACTGTGAAAGTATTTATTTATTACGTATTCATAGTTATTGAACAGGAACGTGGCGTGTACGGCACGCGAAACAACCTACATGCACCGATCGTCGTCACAGATATAATGACTAAATGACGACTAACAGCGCACGGATGTAAAGACCCCTTCCACCGAGAGAAACATACCCATGAGCAAAGCGCTACTGTTGCTGCGTTAAGCCATTAAACATTACATTGAAGGTGGGGAAAACTGTATTTTGTTCTAGTTCCATATCGTATAATACAAAGCATGTGAGCAAGATTCCCGTCTGCTCAACGCTGTTGTAAGATGAATTTTGTGTCTGCGATACAGAATAACACGTTTTCGCGGTTAACGTATGATGAAAAAATCGCAATAAAAATCTTAAACGGCCGATGCCTCAATTATGTTTAGAAAATAAACAATCTGTTAAAGGTAAAGACGTTATAAGAAAATTCAAAATGAATATTTATCAGAAAAATGACTGGATTTGTGGGTGTGAAATTAAAAATACTTTGTTTTGTTTTCCGTGTCTTTTGTTTGGTGGTGAACCGTCTTGGTCAAAGAACGGAATAAAAGACTTAATTCATTTTAGTGCTAAAATTACGAAACATGAAAATTTCGAAGGGCATTTGAAAAATATATTTAGTCTAAGAATGTTAGGAAAAAATAACATTCAGAATGTTTTAGATCATCGTATAGAAAAGCAGTTCAACAACACAATGAACAGGTAACAAAAAATAGGCATGTGTTAAATTTAATAATAAATTGCATTAGATTTTGTGGCGCGTTTGAACTGGCACTTCGGGGTCATGATGAACGGCAAACGTCGAATACCAAGGGCATTTTTCGGGAATTGATAAATTTTACGGCTGAATTAGATAAATCGCTCAGAGATCACATCGAAGCAGCACCGGTTTTTAATTGAATTTATAAATGATTTCCCAAATGTTAATGAAAAAGTGATAGAACTGTTCTGCAAGTCAAAGACACGCAAAATGGACTTCGTTTATCGTCAGATATAATCAAACTGTAGTGTTATATTTATTATTCCCTCAAAACAAACTGTACAATGAACAGTACCTGTCTGGAACAGTATGTCGGTGAAACTTATAAAGATTGGGTGAGCGTTCTTGTATTATACTTTTTAATTTTAAAATTATGCACTCCCTATGTGAACCACCCCGAGCCGCCACTGGATTTTGTGGAGAGCATGTGCTACACAAGTAATATGCAGCATATAAGGATATGTTTCCTTTAATAGTCTGCCTGTTTTTAACATATATACGGCACTGTCACTAACAAATAAAAGTATTTTTCCCCTGTACTTGTCGTCCGAATGAAGCATGTTGTTTCTCGTCAATGGTTTTAGCAATTGTTTCCCCATCAATTGTATTTATAACTATAGATGCTATTACATATGCGATTTTTGGGCATTCTGTAACGATATTTTACAGACTTTGCAATAAATATCGGAATCACTGACTATGGACATACAATCAGTATGACCTTATCAATCCAACTCGACATTGTTTCACAATGTATTTCTCGACGTTCCTCCATATCATAGTAACATAAACAATGTTCTAGATCTAAATAAATGATAACTAAAAATGTATGCGTATATTATTGAAACTGAACGAAATCCATTGCACTTACGTCTAGATAATTGGGAGAAGTCGATTCAATGAAACGGGATTAAACAGGAACTATTACATAAATTACGAAGTACGTAATTAACAGTCAAAACAATGAAAAAACGAAACTAATGTAAGTATGAATAGGTATACACATATATAACTCTATTTATTATGTGAAATATAAGGTAAATACAATAAATTTTAAAACCTCTGACGTTCCTATATCTCCGCCGATGAAAATAGGATATTTACGACTTAACTGGACTTTTTTACTTTCTTATACGTAGTATAAGGAAGTATTGTGATGATGAAAATTTTCGACCTCGAGATTTTTGCAGATGTCCACGTTTTGAGGTCCCCTGATACCAAAAAAGTGGTTTTTAAAAAAATGTCTGTGTGTGTGTGTGTGTCTGTCTGTCTGTGACCACGATAGCGGTCAAACCGCTGTAGATATCAATTCCAACTTTTGTATTTACGAATATAATCTCCCTCTTGAGAACTGATTAGATTTTGAGCAAAATCGCCAGACCGGAAGTAGTAGTTTACTTCAGTGAAAAAATCGAATTTTGCAAATATTTCGTCAATTACTAAGTTTAAACAAATTTATAAAGGATTCAAATGTACTCAAAATTAAATTTGAGAAAAATTGTAATAATAAAGTTTTTCGAAATTCCTACCGGAAGTAGGTCTTTTACTCTTATCGAAAATCAGTTTTTTGCGAATATCTCGCAAGTCATGCTTTCTAGGCAGGTACATTACGAGTATAAAAGTATTTAGAATGTACTTTTAAATATCTTTTGTATAAAAAAAATTTCAAAATTCAGACCGGAAGCACCACTTTTACTCTTATCGAATAGCGATTTTTTGCAAATATGTCGTAAATTATGCATTCTATATATATTTATGAAGAGTACAAAAGTATTTAGAGTTAGATTTGGAATATTTTTTGTATAAATGAAATTTCAAAATTCGGACCGGAAGTAACACTTTCATACGTATAAGAAAGTCGTGTGGTGGCCACACCTCATTTTTTTGTGTTGTTTTTCCGTAAACATGTGAGTCAATAACAGATGTTGCAGTTCACCATATGAATAATGCGTGAATAATGCTATTCAGTAAATGTGTGTTGTTTACATTATTTCTTTGTTCCGTTGTAACTTCGTCGTAGTTTAACTCGGTCATGTCCGCGGCCTAATATAGTTACTAAGGAGTCCAGGGATCGGCAGATATTGGATATGTATATATAGGAGTTCAAAACTGCCAGGGTTCTTGGACAGCAATCGTTTCGTTTAAGAAACACTTTTCTATAATTCCTAAGATTTTGGTTTGTAAACTACCTTTCTTATTTCAAATACTTACAGCCGAATCAGGGTAATATGGAGTAAATATTGGACGCATCACTGCTCTCGCTTTTTATCACTACTCCAATTATAAACGAAATTATTTCGTACATCACTTATATTTGAGGGACGAAAAATTCTTTTGATGAAGCTTGCAGCTAAAAGGCTATTTTATCTTTATCAAACTTTTGATCAAAGTTATTGGTGTATTTAAGGTACCAATCATAATAAAAATCATAAGGTATAGTTAAAATTTCCGTATCTGACAATGCACGTTGTATCACGATGGCGGGCAAAATGTGCCACCTATTAAATCAACATGTTTTATTTAGAACTACAAAACATTGTGAATTATTCCATTAGTTGTAATCTAATAACTAGGGAGCGGACACGAAAGTTTGATGACTCATCGCCCATGGGCGCACTATTGAAATGTTGTATTTTTAAAGAGGTGATCTATAAAATACAAAATACGTTATTATTTGCTCATTTTGTAGATCAAGTCGAGTTAAGCAGTATTAATATTTACTAGTATACTTTCTCAAGGTTCTCTACTGTAGGATTTGTTTTATTTCCGCGTATTTAGCAGTAAGATTTTGTGTTATTGCCACCATACAAAATTGCCGCAATGTTATTAAATCTGGATTTCTATTAAAAACTGCGTCTAACTTTTGCCGAAGGCCATATCCGAAGTCACTTGGAATACTTAATAATTAACCTAATGTGGTTAATCCATCTTTTAATTTGAGATTTCGATTTTCAAAATATGTAATTAGTTTAGGCAAATTTCCAAAGTTTTCCTGAAGGAACAACAACTGATTTTTTAAATTTGGGATTTGTGTTAGTTCCTTGCACTCAGAAATACTTCGAGCATCGTCATTTAAACATGTAACGAAATTCTGGAAACTATCGAAATTCTCTGCATAAAAACTAGTAGCTTCCAACCATGTTCCCCATTCTAGTTATTACTGGCGAGGCAGACAGTAACAAAGATGGAAGTTTTTCTGTAAAGAGCTACTCTCAGTGGTGCTTTTCTGAAAACTTTTTTAAAAGCGGATACAAGTCTATCAATTTCTGGATACCTGTCTTTGATATATTCAGAGATTCTGTGGAGAGCATGTGCTACACAAGTAATATGTAGCATATAAGGATATGTTTCCTTTAATAGTCTGCCTGTTTTTAATATATATCCGACACTGTCACTAACAAATAAAAGTATTTCTTCTTTGTACCTGTCGTCCGAATGAAGCATTTTGTGCAAATTCTCGTCAATGGTTTTAGCAACTGTTTCCGGAACAACTGTATTTATAACTTTAAATGCTATTACATATGCGTTATATTGAATAGTTGGATGTAGTACATCAGCCTATAACATTTACCACACAGCGTCCTAATATATCGAGAGTTTCGTCGGCACTTATCCATAGGTACTGATTTGAAAGAAGTCTTCTAATGCATTCTACTGTTTTCATGAAGCACAATATTTGCGTAAGGTGGATTCATCAGGAACATTTCGACCAGCATATTTTTGAAGAAATGTTTTGAAAGTGGGATTGTCAGGTTTCCTTAATGGTGTATTATTAAAATGGTATTAAACAGGAACTATTACAAAATGAAACTAACGTAAGTATATAAATATATAACTTTATTTATAATGTGAAATATAAGGTAAATATAATAAATTTTAAAAACCCCTCACGCTACTACCTACGCCGATGAAGAAACGAATTCTATGAGGAAAGACGACTTTTTTTGCTGTCGTTTTGGGGCAATAACAGATGTTGCAGTTCACCATATGAATTCAGTAACTGCATGTTGTTTACATTATTTCTTTGCTCCGTCGTAATTTAAACCTGGCACCTCCGCTGTCTACTAATAACTCCCTTAATTATCAGTTACCTATTACAATAATATAAATGTACTTCTATATATTTTATGTAATAATAAACCCAGATACTTTTATTTAAAAGCGATGGCATACCTGAACATTTTACTATGTTGCCGGGAGTTGTCAACCTGAAATGTGTTTTACAATATATGGGGCCAATATAATATAATTATAGGTATATAATTAGGGGTAACTTTGAGCAAAAAGTGAAAACGGCTAAAAAATTTACGAACGATACCATGCACTGCCAGATAAAAATATCCGTTTACATGTTCTGATGCAGCTTTCGACATATTTGTTACTGGCGTAATTGCGGCCGAAAGTAGAAAGGGGTCTAATGAATAACCACAGATATAATAGTAAATAGCCTTGCACATGAATAATAATATAAAACATACGCAGAGTACTTTTCAATAGAAATAAATTTTATAATAAAACTACCAATTTGTATCATGATACTAGCAGAACAAAAATGTAGTGATGGCAAAATAACTAGAATTTGAATTTATTAAATTTAAATCTGTTACAAAGGCAAAAGTTATAAATTATTATTTATATTGTGTACAACACAAAATCTGCTTACCACTAAAGAGTTGAACTCCTTGGTCAAAAAAATGCATGTTCTACACCAATAATTTCTTGGTTAAGAAATGGACAAGTGTATAAAATATCTATATGGTTTTATGGATCAGTAGGAGGTTAAGGGTTGATAATAAAACATCGTAATTTTTAACCATATATTTTATTACACTAATATAGGAAATTAAAGATCAACAAATACCGATTATCTTAATAGAACTAAAATTTAATGAGAATTTTTATTGGGAAAAAAATAATTTCTCCAAAAACTCATAACGTTTCTTCATTTTCTTAAAATATATAATAACACATCTTTGAACTCATTATGGTTTAAAAAGGTACATACATAAAATGCGACAAAAAAGACTTTCAATTCTTCAAAAAGATCATGTAAAATTAAAACTCTAAAAGCTAATAATGAATAAAGCAAAAATATACAGTTAACAGATTGTTGTTTATCAAAGACGTGTGGCAGTTTTTCATTAAAAGAATTGCAAGTCATTTTCGTCACCGAACCTATAATCTTAGAGATTTTCATTCTTTACATTTATCATCACCGTTTAAAAAAGAATTATATACAGAGTGATGCGAAAGTATCGAAATAGTTAAAAATATGTGGACGTCCTGTATAATGTCGCACCACTCTGTATATTTGAATTATACATGTGTTAATATGTATATAGAATATACCAGACTTCCCAGGAAAGGAAAAAGAAAACTTAACTACACAACAGAACATTACAGGAAAGTATACAGGGTGTTGATGTTACGTTATCGGTTTGTCTGTCTGTTGCGTCAAATGCTCAAAGAGGGTATCTCATAAACAAATGAATGATAGCGGCAATGTACTTCTATCTCTATAAGCTGACAAGAACTGAGATATAAATTCATTTATTTTATATAACATACAAATATCATTTTATATAATAAAATTAACTTATAATAAAATCAATTCGATCTATGCCCTATGTACATCATATATCATATAACTTAGCTGCTATTTTATCTTTAAGTGTGCGTATCGTTCAATGCATGTTTACGTCATTTTGTTCCGCTGATATACAGTCTGATCCACATTAAGTGTCCATCCATCATTCGCAATTTTGTTATTATTAAAGATACAATACTATTTAAATTAGCAAACTTACAGTTTTTAACGCTCATTAAAATAGAATAACAGACAGCAATTGACGATAGTGTTTTCTTTTTCGAAATAAAATACTTTTTTTTTAAACGAAAAAAAAATATAATGAGGTTTCCTATTTTATCTAAAATCTAGAAAATATGTGATGCTCAATTGTTTTCTTCTACTTTAATAGGCGTTAAAATACTACTAGTTTATACATTTTTAAACAACTTTGTTCCGTTAATAATAACAATGTTACCAATGCCCACATTTAATTTGGATCAACCTGTATATAAAACACCCTGTATACTTTCCGATACGGATACAATAAAAATGAAATTCATGTGGAGAAGCACCCTGTATTATGCTCATACAGAAATGGGGCGTATGTTCCGTACACATTGAACGAAATTGAAAGTACAAATTACATTAAAAGGATGGTATCTTCCTTCTGCACTTTTTTTGTTCTTTCAATTATGCGACATAAAAGTAGTCAAAGCGTCAGTCTAGAGACACGAGGAAAACAAAAATCGAGGCAACTACACCAAGTGTTAACGATTTCTGCGGTTCTGTTATCTCCTTTTTTTTCAAAACTTAGATATTCCTTTTTTAAAGTCGTTAATTTTATTTGATTTAAGAGCACCTTCTCTGTGAACACTACGTCTTAGCTGAAAAAAACCTGTTCTAAATACAACAATGTGTGGGGGGGGGGGGGTACAAATACATAGATTTAAATAAATATGTAGTGTCCACAAAAGAATTCATTTTGTTTGTTTGTAGTTTTAGGCGTAACAACATACTTATTTTATATTAAAAGGAATACATCACATATGTTTAGAAATATAGAATTATATGAACTTTTTTAATATTGTGTTTTAATATTTTTAATGTCGCAAGACATATTAAAAATCCTATATAACGATAAATATTATATAAAGAGGCATTTTCGTAATATATCTTAAGTACTCAATTTTAATAATAATAATAATAGTAATAATAATCATTATCTTTCCTATTCTCATTCATTGCATATTTATTTATGTTATGCATATATATTATATATTCATATAGATATATACAAAACAGAAAATGCGGGCATCCCTTTTTCTCAATTCTATTTGAATACAAAATAAAAAACAAACACATCAACAAATCTCGTTTAATCTGTGTAAGAAAAAAAGAAATAACAGGGAAGGGAACTGTTAACTAAAAATTTATTTTTATCAATTCGAAATAATCCAGTAACATGTCATTATTATCGTTAAAAAATAGGGAAATAAATAAATTCTGATTGATCAGATCAAGTGCGAAAAATAAAAAAGTGCATTCCTTTGTTTTTTTTCGAGATTTCTCTTTTGTTATTTACTTGAAAAATGACCACGTGATAACGGATATTTTTGCATTAATCATTGTAGTAGTGGTGGTAGGAGGGGGGAAGATATCTTTTTTTCGAATGTTTTTTTTAATATATAGCAAAAGATGGAATACTGGTTTTGATGGAATGATATTAAAATTTGCTTAGCCGCTCTTAAAGAGTAAAATGGCCACTTGCCCCAAATAAAAGTATATGAAGTGGCGAGTTTCGTGGGTCACGTACGAGCCGAAATTACGGCCGACGATGCAGTGCCAGGTTGGATTGTACTTTTTGTCAAATTCTTTCTTTATGTATGCGGCAATGTCCTGTAAAATAGAGAAAATAATATGCATTAGTTGGAATGTTCAGTATGAACTGTCGAATGAATAAAATAAGGAGTGATTAATATAGAGTCTGTCAAATGTGGCTTGATTTTATGTTATTTTTATTTATGGCATCAGTGTGTAACATATTAAGCACGAGGTATTTTCTAATATTTTATTATTTTATTTTCACAAATAATCGTAGGAAAAATGCCGTTTTTATGAATAGCCGAAACAGAAAAATCACTAATTATTTAAATTTAAAGGTCTTGTAAGCAACTTACATACACCAAAAGTACAAAGCCACGCCTCATATAGAAGTTAAGAGGCGTCCAAAAACAAACATCTATCTATTAGCGAATCATATAGCATTTTCAAAAGTAGTAAGGGAAACATTTCCACCCCCGACACCAAAACGTGCTTTCACAAACACCAATAATATTACTTTTGACTCAATATAGTGTTAATATACAAGTGTCCACAAAAAAACGCCCCAGCTCGTATCACCTTTATTTGAAATCTGATTTTGTAACAATCGACATACGACAACCTGCTACTTTTTTCACAGAATTTGATAAAGATTTTTTTCTGAATTCAATGATGTAGCACAATATTTTTTTGTTTTATTTCAATTTGTTAAAAAATAAAAAAAACATTGTGTTTAAATGTACTATCACTTTCCAATAATCATCTCACCCTTAAAGAGACCGGTACTGTAACCATGACAACCATAGTATAAAGTTGTGTCAACCTTAATATGTCTAAAAAGAAGAGGCTTTGATGGCACCTTACATTAAATAAGAACGTTCTGACATTCAAGGTATTTTCAATAAAACAACCGTTTAATAATACAATGATTTTTTTTAAACTTTTCAATGAAATGAACTTATTTTAACAAAAAATTAATGGAAATGCTCAAACTGGGCACCGTCCCTTTCAAGGCACTGTCGACACTTGGGTATCACATCTAACGTAGCATTCGTTAAAACTTCTCGAGACATGCGTCAATTATTCGATTTCGCAAAACTTTGACCGTATCAGGAGGTGTGGTATAAACAATATCTTGCAAATAGCCCATGAAGAAAATATCCATCGGGATCAGATCACAAGAACGAGCTGGCCACAAAATAGGTCCGTATGTTCCCATCCAACGATCTCCAAATTCTCTATTGATTATGACGTTGTGTGCAGTAGCCCCTCTTGTTGAAAAACTAAATTATTTCTTTCATTTAAAGTTAAATTGTCAAAAACTTCTAGTAAGTCTTCACATAAAAATTGGTAATACTTTTGCTGGGTAAGATTTCCATCGATGAAGAACCTATTATTCCTTCATCTAATATACCACATCAAACATTAAGTAAAAATCTTGTCCAATGATTTTCCTCAACACACAGTAAAACGTTTATCTCGAAATTTCCGATTTTGTGTTCTAGGTTTTTTAAAGCATCCATACCGTCTCAAATTGATTTCCAATCGAACAAACTGACGGCGATTCGGTACTCGCCTGTCCGGGAAGCGTTCTCCATAGATTCTATAACTTTGCGCACTGTTTTTGTGACACCCAAAGTAAATTTCAAGCATATCCACGAACTCGTTATTCATTATGAAATGAACAACAATGGACAACTGAAACAACTGAAATTGGTTTAACGACACTGACATAAAATTCACATGGTGACAATAATGTCTAAGCACTCTATTACTAATTTTTGCAATGTTTTTTTATTTTTTAACAACTTTAAATAAAACAAGAAACGGTATTGTGCTACATCATTGAATTCAGAAAAAAAATATTTATCAAATTCTGTGAAAAAAGTAGCAGGCGGCCATTTAACATAAAAAAGTTGATTATCGTTCCTTGATGAACCGAATAGCTAAAAATAAAATTTGATATTCCTCTGATAGTACTTTTTAAGTCGTTTAATTTGACATGTCGATCGTTACAATCAGGCTTCAAATAAAGGTGCTACGAGCTGGGGCGTTATTTTGTGGACACCCGATATCTCTATGGAGGTTTATAATCTTCAACAGAGAAAAATATTATCAAATGATATCATTTAGATTATTCTATCACAAGAATTATTAATTTATTTGAAGAGTCGTATTACATTTGACCTGTTAGTCGGATAATCAAAATAGTTGAGAAACGTGGTTGCCTTTTTCCACTTCATCACAAAACCAGACAAAATGAAGAACATGATGTCCTTATTTCTGCAAGTGTTGAAAATCCTTCCTAGTAAATTAAATATGTGGACTGGAATATTAAGCAATCATATTATAGACCCACATTAAAATGCTGAAAAATATCTCCCTCATTTACAAAACTCTGTGCCATATTCAAGATAGAGATATCCATAACGTATGGTGGTTGTCCCGCAATTCAATACGTAATGGTGCCTCTTTCCCAACAGAGTAATAGGTCCAAGAGGAAATATACCATGGCTAGCCAGATCACCTGACTTATTTCGATTTCCTTTAGTGGGGATATGTAAAAAAAAAAAATTAAAATATATGGAACGTTAGACCTAATATATGAGACAGTGGCGTAACTATACCCCCGCAGCCCGAGCCCAGATACACCTATTTGTAGGATACACCAAGGTAATAATTGGTTAGGTTGAGCTGGATGTTGCGGGGGGGGGGGCAAAATTTGTAGTTACGCCACTGATATGAGATAAATTACGTGATAAAATTCAAATTTCTTTGGCAAATATTACAAAAGAAACTAATAAAACTTCAATTTTTGGTGATAGTGTTAAGATCCTAAAAAACAAGCTCTGACGACTTGATACCAGGAGAAATACTGCAGCTGTTGCAGAAGAAAGCCATAGAAAAACCACCGATATAACTGAGGAAATCAAAAGAAATTATTGCAACGACGATTAAATGAGCTTTGAGGTGTATTTTGATTTTTTTTAATATATAATCACAAAACACCCTCCAAATATATATGTGAAGGACTGCGACTATCAATTCATTTCAACTTATTAGCAAGGAAGCTATTCTTTTTCATTTAGATGAATTCACAATTATTATATTATTATTATTAATGTTGTGATCTACAGAAACCTATCGCGTTCATTCTGAAGGCCCATTCATGACATGTTACAGTACTGAAATCAATCACTCAAAGTATTGGTCAATTTTTCTTAGGGGATAAAATGATTATAATCTTCCCAATACTGCGAGTCATACGACCATAATCTACACAAACCGTGTAAGCACGCGATTTGGGGCAACTTTTTTTTGAATTTCAACTTGACTGACCCTGTCATATATTTACACACGAAAAATTACACTTTTTCAATCAATAATTGTTAATCTCGGACATTCTCATATGTGTAAAATAAGTAACATACTAACTAGTAAAAAATATCAATTTGCGTTATCTTTGGCTTCAAACCGAATTGATCTGTTGGAAATGAGTGTATGTATATTAAACTTTGGGTTAATAATCATGGTCAATTTAAAATCATAGATTCGACAGACTCTATTATAATTAGAAAAATGTCGATATTTTACTATAAATATTCAATGAATTGCTAAAAAAGTGTCTAAACCGTTTTATTTAAATCAATTATTAAGCATTTTCCATTAAATCAATATAATGGATAGAAACATTCTTTTCTGGGATGTGCGACCCGAAAGATCTAAAGCTATATAATAGTTCGTTAAAACTATTGGAGCCTATTTAGTATGTAATTTATGTGGGTGTAAGGTGTTATGTTTATTAATAAAAGTGCGAAAAAGGAGAAAAGTTTATGCATTCCGGAATGAAAAAATTACAAAAAGAGGCGATATATGGGTCATTTTCAATAACCTTTAACTTTTGACTTATATTACTTTCAAAAAATATCCTACTTTAACCGATTATACTGTTATACTTTTTGTAGTGATATTTCAAATGTTTAGAAACAAATTATTAACGTGTAAATCGAAATTTTTACCGTCACTTTATTAACATTACCGTCCCGTTTTGGCTGTTTTGCAAACGTGACGGTAATGTTTGAACAGTAGTAAAACAGTGTTAGAAATGTTACATTTGGAAAGAAAGACTTGAGGTTAATATTGGACGAATGTGATGATAACGATGGCTACTATCAGAAGTAAATTGTCCCATGGGACGGTAATGTTAAGAGAAAAAGTACGCTGCTTGAAACATAACTTTTTTATAGAAAAAAATCTGTATAACGGCAGTTATTTTTGTAAAACACACGCAACAACCGCTTGGCTGTAGATCATAAAGGTAAACAAACGATCAACCGGCGCCATACATCGTTTAAATATTATACCAAAAGTTGGCGTGACGGTAATGTAAAATAGAATATTTAAAGTTTAAAAATAAAAGAAGATAGCAATTTTAGGTTATTTTTTATCTTTAAATTGACACACTATAACGTAATATAACTTAAAAAAGAAATAGTACGCCCTAATATCATTTTAAATAAGATTGTAGTTATAGGGTAAATGTAAAGTTAAAGGTTATTGAAAATGACCCATATATATACATATAATACTAATATATTGCGTGTTCATGACGTGTAATTCTTAAAGATGGTGTATTATATGGTATGTTATTTGTGCTATTTCCATCATTGTTCAGAATCCAAACGATGGAAAAGCACAAATGACATATCTGAGTATATTACGTGTGCTGTATATTCATAATGCGTAATTTTTCTTCCCACTAAGAGACATGAGCAATGTGACCTAGTCTGTTCTGCGCTTGCGTTAAATCAAAATACAAAACAGGGAATACAAAACATAAATTCAACCTCCGATTTAAATTGACAACTATAATTAGTTAACATATTACCGAAAAGCATGCTGATATTGTTTTTTTTTATTGAATTCAGCATTCGAGCAAATTTAAATATCACGAGTTCATCGGTGGACTTGTAGATTTACACAAGAAATATGATGTGGAATAATGAAAGCGCATGAAGGCACAAACGAACAATATGAAGTCTGATTTTTAAGAGAAAGACTTGTAAAATTATAACTACTCATGATATCTTAGGAGAATATCCACACAGATACACAATTGCAACACAATTTTATGGTTTTTACTAACTTGTGACAAATATATTTCTTTAATATGTTCATTTGTTTGCCTATGGTATGCGTATGACATTTCATAATTGTCAATGAGTTTATTGTTTTTTAACCTATTTATACTTGTTTGATAATTCACAAACATTAATCAAATACATCTGCGCAACAAACAAACAGACCTAAAATAGAATAATAATTTGCTGAGCATGCGCAGTTTTGGACGGATCACAATAGAACAACATTTTCTATTTCACTATGTTGGAGCAAAATGTACCTCGTCTACACGCAATATTATATTGTATTATATACAAGGTTATTCTTCTAGGACGAGTGTTAGAAAAGTTTCAATTTGCCATTAAACTAGAAATTTGAAACTGGCATAGGGTTATAATCCACCATTGTGATTCTAAGCAAAATATTTTCAACATGGGGGCATTTCCGGAAATACAGGAAGTTGAGGTTATCTTTGATATTTTCAATGATAGCCTACTATTTTTATTTTATTTCTTAATTTCCCTCTTAATTCTGAGTACATCGAACGCCGGTGTTTAATTTTTGACATATGACAATTTTTGTCAAAAACGCTTATAAAGCTAACCTGATGTGTCAATTACGTTTCCATGGTTGCTTTATGAACATGCCCAACAAAAAATACCAAAACTCGATTTTTTTACATTGCACATGCGATGCCCTACACCTAATTCAAGTACTTTTGGAATTATTTTAATTTTCTTAAGATAATTTAATGCACGTGTACAAAAAACCATAAATCCGAATTGTTTTGTCACTTTGATAGCAACAAAAGCTTAACTTTTAATCGGCAAAAAAGTTGTTTACCACTGATTGACCCGAAAACAATTTGTGTTTTCTTCTTGTCATAAAAACAACAAAATCATTGTCAAAAAAATCAAAGTCGACGCAATAGTCAGCTTTGCGTATTGTCTTTGGTTGACCCGATATCGATTTGTTTATCACCATCAGTGTTCGTTGTGAAGTGTTGTTATGACATAAAATCTGGAAACTCATTTTAAGTAATCTTCACAAAGTGTAGTCTGGGTTTTTAATACGTGTATTTTTAAATAATATAATTACTATGTAATAAATGTTTCTGTAATTTAGTTTCTGAAACAAAACAGAATGAGAAACTACACTGATACCTTGAATGACTTCAAACATTCAAAGTGTCAGTCTAGTTGACAAAGGAAGATATTATTCTAATTAATTTTCAGAAAATGACCTCTTAATCTAATGAAGAAATATTGGACTAATTTTTTTATACATTTTAACTGTCAGAACTTATGAGTTTAATGGTGCCCAAATGTGCACAGGACGACTTAAAATAAGTTCGCAAGACTTAAAAGAAAATTTATTAATACCGGAAATATTAATACTGCAAGAAGAGCCAAATTAGTTCCGATAAATGAAGAAATTCAAATTAACGTTCTTGAAATTCTTCGATTCAAAGGATTTTACAAACGCATAAGCGACCTCCGTTTCTTTTGTTAAACTATAAGAGCTTCATCCAACTGATTGCCCTAGACGTGCACCTTTTTGTAAGAACCTTTGGTGAAAAGACAAAAAGCAACTTTTTTAAAATGAATTGTTTGGACAGATAAAGCAACATTTTCACAATAGGGTGCCTTTAATTAGAAGAAATCGTCATTCTTGGGCTGCAGAAAATCCGCATCTTGTATTTGAAGTGAAATCAACTGCAGTTTTCCATAAATGAGTTTTGCTTGATGCTGAATATCCAGCAACATGGCACATGTATGACAAAAATTTGAATGGGGTAAAATACTTACATTGATAGGGTGGTCCAAAATTTTATTGTATGGCACAAAATGGCACACGGCAAAGATGCAGATGTGAGATTAAGCAATTTATTTGCAGATAAGTGGTGGGGTAATAATGGCTTTGGCCCCCAATATCACCGGATCTAACATAGTTCGATTTTTATTTATGGGAACGAGTGAAAGATAGAGCGTATCAAAATTAACCAGATACAAAGGAAGATTAAGAGCGAAAATAGAACATGGTATGATTGATATAGATGGACCAGCGCCGTATTATTGATTGTCAAAACGCAGACATCGAACACTTTCTGTAGTTGCTATTAATTTAAAAGTTTAAGTTTTTGGTTAAATTTAAAATAATTTATTTATTCTTAAGGGTCCTCGCTAGTGAATGGGAAATGTAATATTGGTTGCATAGCACATAATTTAATAAGCCAAGGATGTCCGAGTACTTTTACATATAGGGAACATATAATAAGTATTTGAAATAATAACTCAATATCTAAGCGAATAAAAATTCATTTATGACCAACTATTTACACATTTGTAACTGCGGGAAATATTTATAGCAGAATAACAATTCATTGTAATGTGGGTTGCCTAATTTTAATTTATTTTATATTCATTTTAAACAAAGGAAAGGATAGTTGAACGAAAAATAAGTGCACAGCCGGGTAGCTTTCTATTCAATTTATAACGAGAACCCAAGCAAACAAATCTCCTCCGAAGGATTTTTGAGAAAACTGGTTTTTAATATTTTGACATATTAATTAATTTTCTGTAATCCGATAAATTTTTTTCTAAATTTGATTCTTCAGCCGGCTAGATTACTAAATTCTTCATAAGTTGACGTTGAAAGGTTTTCTTCATCTTTAAAATCAACAAAAATATCTGGATTCTAAAATCTGCTATTTTGCCATTGTTGACAGATCAACTGGCGAGGACCCTTAATAATTTAGATTTTAAGTGTTATACAAATCCATTACTGAAATAAAAGTTGGTATGTGGGATTTGAAAAAATAGTTTTTGCTATTTTTTGTTGGGCATATTCATAAAATCGAAACAAGCCATGGAAACTACATTGGCACATCAGTTTAGTTTCATAAGCTCATTGAATTGTATGTATTCTAAAAAAAGTTTATCTTTTTTAAGTTTAATAGTTTGAGAGTTATTAATTGTATTTCCATTTTTTTCTTGACAAAAATTGTAACAGATAGATATTGACAACTTGGGTCCGTTGTACTCAGAATTAGTTAAATTCAAAAATAAAATAAAAATAGTAGGGTGCCATTTAAAATATCAATAATAACCTCAACTTCCGGTATTTCCGGAAATCCTAGCTTGATAGCAAATTGAACATTTTCTAACGTCCGTCTTAAAAGAATCATCTCGTATATATGTATAACCCATATATTGTTCGAACTATGAAAGGGAGGCAAGCATACAAGCAGAATTATCAAAAAACACACTGAACTAACTAAAATGTGGTAAGTCGATGAAGTACATACCGTAATAATGGGTCCGTGTAATAAACAAGCGTAACATGTCATTGTGGATTGTATGTGGTGAATCGGGAAAATTTTTGAATGAGACACGAAGATATTTTAAGCAGCGAATTGGAGATTGCCTTTGAGAAGATTTTTTTAGATTATATCTAATTGATATATATTTATTTGACTGTGATAGAATAGAAGGCAAGGTTTACCAAAACTAAGAGTGCCTTTAAATCATAGTGGTGACAAAAATGTGATTATTTCTGACGCAAATTGTACCTACATAATGGCGTCTTGTATCAAAAATGTATTTTACAGCTATATTCTTATCTTTATTTATCACTTTATATTAAATATATATCCATTTAACACGCCAATTATAGGTTCTTATATCAATTCATATTTAATAATACCGACTTAAAGGTTTATTATACCAATTGACAGATACCTATATAATGGCCGATTTGGTTTATATTGATTTCCTATTATTGTCACCACTCTCATTATAAAGGCAAACCATTCATTATACAGGGTGGTTGAGGAGGAACCCCCATATTCCGAATATCAACGATTACTGTTATAGCAATGAAACTGTTTTTATCCCAATTATAGTGTAACTTTATTTCAGAAAATCATAAACTTTAAACGTTAGAATAAATGCGACAATTAATTCACATGTTTTGCCTAGAATGCATGATCATTACGTTGTTATCACAGTAATCTTTGGCACTAATGCAGAACTGGAGGATTACCTCATTCAAGCTTTAAAAGGTGGTGTTTTTTTAACTTTTTTTGAAACTCCAAAATAGTTATGTTGAAATAAAATTTCACTCTAGAGATTTCAAAAGATAATTCTAACCACTTTAATTCTTTCGCTCTAGAAAAGCTTCATCAGGCGATGAAAATTATAATTTACATCACGTGATGAATACTGTCAATTACAGTTCCAGGCCAAATATCTTTCTATTAGGACAGTTTTGAAGCGAAAAGAGATTCTACAAACGAAAACCTTACACTGGATAATTATACGAAGATCCCAATACTGGAAGAGGAAGGATGAGGTAAGAGAATTTCGTTCATTGAGAATCATGGTCAGTTCAAATGAGGGAATACAATAAATAGTCAATCTATCTCAAAATACCTTTAACGCATTCTGTAAATATGGTCCCCACGTCAAGCACCAATAGAAAAATAAAATTAGAAATTTGTCAAAGCAGAGTTAAGAGTGTTTTGTTATATAAATTTGAATCTTAGTCAAAAACGCAAACTTTCACAGATGTTTCTGGAGTACATTTACAGTATTTTTCACAGAAAGAAACACAAAAGCAAAAGTTATGTAGTATCAAGGACAATATATGAAGGCAAATATAAAAGGACACACTTTGCAGTGAGAATTATGTACATTAATTATTGACTTTTCTATCTATAAAATTAAGTTACAGGGTTACAGCAGGTACTTTTCAAGAAATATATTTGTGTAAAGAATTAACTTTTTTAAAGATACAGATTCATTAAAAAGAATGTGCGTGTAAAACTATAGCGATATTAACATTACGAAGTTATTAAAATTTATTTTATTGCATTTTCTCACTTTTTGGTGAGTTTCGAATTTATTTAGCTGACATGCTCAAAATTATCGGTGAAAATATAAATTTCTTAGGTAGATGCAATGTATAATTTAAATCTTTTGTAAACGAGTATGCGATAGCAGTAATATGTTTTTAATATCAATATAACTCAGCATAAATTCCTTGTAGAAGATTTAGTTCGCATAACCACAGACTATACTATACAAATAAACCGTGTCAATTAATCAATTGGCACCTCTATTTGGTTTAAAAATACGCCAAAAGAGGCCATCCATAGTAGGACAAGCAATATAAAATTAATTATAATACTAGATTCCATCGAGTTTGGCATATTTCTACACTGAAATAGTTCACACAAGAGATGACGTCATTAACGGGGAATCCCAATTGTTCTTTCCGATTTTGTTAAGCATATAAAACACATAAGTATAAAACTACTTGTTCTAACACACATAGTATGTTAACATTAAAATTTGTAACATTTATGAATAAATTTTCACAATAGTTTTGACCATTATTAAAACTTATATTTATAAACCTGAAACATGCTATTTACATAATACTATGAATTTTTATACAAATATGGCCTTGTGCGAATTTATGGCATATATTTCAAAACTCAACAAACATCTTAGAACAGTTGTATTTTATGTATTAATACCAATACATTATACACTTCCAACATTAAAAATACGCATGCAAATCACAACTTAGTAGAGAGAAGATTGAAGTAAAATTTACGAGAGAATGTTTATAAGCAACTTTCAATAAAAAATATTTTATGTCATTTACATGTATTTTTTGAGTTTTTCAGATAATACATTTCCGAAAAAATTCACTTCATCTTTAAAAACCTCTGTAGTTGTTCTAGTGTTTAAAGAAACGATCCATCTTCGGTAAAAAATTATAGACCCCTTGCTTTGTTAAGTATTTTTCAAGTTATTAAAAAATAGTTGCCACCAAAATGAATCACTTTCACAGAATGGATTCCGGAAATATAGTTCTATGAATCCATGAATTAGTTGACAAATGTAAAACAGGCTTAATAAATATAAACTAGAAGTGTAGATGACTTTTTATTTTGACAAACGGGATATATCCCTACCAGCAAAATCACTATATGCACACTTGTCCTACATTAGTAAATATATATTTTCATCCTTCTCAAAATTGTGATTTTGCTGCTTGGGATAGGTTAGGAAACGTCACATTAAAGAGTGCAAATATTTCAGACCTTAGTTTCGTAGTTATGTGTTTTACTGATGTTTACTTTTCACTTCAAATTGGTGCTAAACATTAAATCAAATATTCAACATTCCTAACTTCTTATTGGTGTTTAAATATTGGTTTTGTAATTGGAGACACTTGCAATTAGTCGCTCGTCGTTCTCTTCCACTGCAATGTTATCTAATGTTTGCCCCTGGAATTTCAAAACTACTGTGGCGACGTCTAACTGTTGAATTCTTCTGGCCGCAGCCATTAAAAACGGTTCGCCTGTATAGTATAGTCTGACATACCTTACGTACACTGCCATATACAAAAGGTAACTGAGAATTAACAATCCCGCACGTGTGCGTTTTTACAATTATAACCACGTGTTCAGTAGTAGATTGGTATGTCTTTAAGTCTATCACCAATTTTAACTGAATTGAACCAAGCTTGTATGGACAAGCATATAAATGCAAGCAGCAATAGTGACAAGTGACAAAACACAAATGCCCAAATGAAAAAATGAACGCTTCTCATTACAACATTCCTGAAGTACATTGCCGTCACTCCCCATGGAGGAAAATCCAACACTTGGAGTACTACATACTTGCTATGATGTGCTGTCTTTTTTTAAGTGCAATGTAATTTGTATAGTGCCATATATGTGTAGCAATATATAATAAAATAAACCTATGTGGATAATTTATCACAGATAATTTAGATTACAAATGAATAAATATAAAAGTGTTTATATAAATAAAAAATAAAACAATGAAACTTTCTAAACCTTATGCACATTTCCACAGATACTATAATTTAAATAAGACACTTTTATGAAGTATGTCGTTAAGTTTGCTAAATATTTTAAAAAAATTATTTATGTTATGGAGGAATGATAAATTTCATGTACAAGTATAAAACTAAAAAAATTCTTAACAATCATTTAAATGTTGACATTAACATTCAATTTGCAAATCAATACATTAAAAATTCTTACTTTCATGTATCATGATGACATAATGCCTACATGTAAAAATAAATGTTTGAGAATCAAAGCACATTCATATTTCTGGTTTTATTGCTTGTTCACATGACTAGTTCTCAACTTTGTTATAAATTTAATATTGATTTAACTTCTTGACATTGATATTGACTTCATTATGTACCTAAATAGAACATGACAAAAATAAATAGGGCCTACAAAAAATAGCTATATTTAAGTTCAAATTAAATGCAATATCATTAATAAAAATAAACATTTAATTCAAAATATATCTTTTTTTGATAACTGAACATCCGTACCGAATGCAGTTCATGTTAAATTAAGAACTACTGTAGTGAAATAGTATGTGTAAATACCTTTTCAATATTATATTTTTCAATAGCTTGTGTCGCACAGTCTACAGCATCTTGCTGCATGTCTTCACTCATATCAGCATTCTTGATAACTGCTTTGCGGTCGGTCATCTTGGTTGGTTCTTTTTTAGCAGAAGACCTGTAACATTAGAAGAACCAAATGTGAAACTTTATGTATGGAACCATATCTACACATTCTAGCGTGTATATAGTCGACCTTCTTCTGTATGCATTCCAATTCTTGACACGAACAGTGGCATGAGCTATCAGTTCTCCCATAATATAGTGTTTACAAATGGCACAGCCATGCTCAGGCAGTTTTATCAATATGCAAGATTGTCACACGCCAAAGCATGCAATGTATCAATCAAAAATTGATTGCCGGGTTCGATTCATTACCATACTATGTATTGGATAAATCGAATATGTCAGAAATAGACCAATTTTTAGAGAAACTTACGTGAAATTTAAAGGGGATACGCTAAGGCCGCCCTAATTGTATCACAAAACGGTTATTTTTGACGATTCTTACAAATTTTTGTCTTGTTGAATTCAGCGATTTTCAATTTTTTGACTGCTATTCGCTTGGCGGATATTCTAAATGCCAAAACACGGTCGCGTTCTGATTGGGCGTTTTCTAGAGTCTTCTGGCAGAGACTTCTGACAAGTTCTACCCCCACGATCCCTTTCTAAACAGAGAAATTAGCCAATGAAAACCGTGATTGGCGCATTGGCGTACCGTTGCTATGGGTAAAAATAACCAAATATATTGCTCGTCTCTTCCTTGCCATGTATTAGGGAGAAATCTTTATTATCTGAATCAAAAGGAAACAACAAGGCGCATTGAAAAATGGAACTTTAGCTACCACAATACTCAAAAAATCAATTTTAAGCGCAATGCGGCGGAATTATGTCGCAACATTAATCATTTCGATACAAATTTGAGGATTTATTTTTGCATGCAAATTGGACTCATTAGAGTAAAGGAGCATGCAATAAATAAAATGATTACCAATTTATGCTTAATTTTATGTTGTCTGTGAATGATGCTTTTATAGTACTGCTCATTAGATTTTGGGTGGCACTAAAAGCATACAAATTTTTTTTTTACGATTTTAAAAATTCTCGGTGCGATCGATTTTAAAAAAAATCATGCATGTTAAAATTAACACAAAATCACATTATTTTGTTGGATATGTATTTTTGTAATGACAAAATCTTATTAACATCAAATCAATAATATCAGTGCATCAAAGAAACGTAAAGAAAACAGTTTCAATGTTACTTGTCTGCTCAACTTGTGGAACAACATAAATGCATGCATGGCGTGTGAAATATCTTGAACAAATTACCTAAAATGCCGAACGCTTTCTTATCGAATCGCTTCTCTCAGAAAAGTGTATCTTTTAAACAGCTTGATTCTCAAAAGAAAAGCGCAAGGACGATTTTATCACGAAAGTTTCATTTGGACCGCGTTAGAACTTGCAAGGAAACCAATTTATTAATAATTATTTCTTCAAAGGAAATCGATATAGGGAGACACCGCCATCTTAAGGTCATTTGTACAACTAATAACATAACAATTGCCACCTATGAAGTAATAGCGCCATTGTGGTTAAACTCTGGTGAATTACTATAAAGTTTGATCTACTTCATAGTTCCTTATTATTTGGATTATATCAAAAATGCCCAACGATCAACAGAAAGTAATACTAAGAAACATGAAAGAATTGAAAGTAAATGCTCTGGTAAATGCCAACGAGCTAAATCAATTGTATAAGAGACACTTTGCACAAACT
Organism: Amphimallon solstitiale; assembly: GCA_963170755.1. Taxonomy (NCBI): domain Eukaryota; kingdom Metazoa; phylum Arthropoda; class Insecta; order Coleoptera; family Scarabaeidae; genus Amphimallon; species Amphimallon solstitiale. The sequence continues at coordinate 103,824,706 of OY720677.1, read as the reverse complement.
CGACAGTTAACTGACCGACTGTCGAGCTTATTTCGTAAATCCATGCATGTGAAGAGTGATATTCAAATTTTGAAAATGCAATATGCTGTAATAGCCAAAAAGGTTGAAGAGAGTGTTCGAATTCAAGACTTCGAAAAGGGAGAATAAAACAAATTATTGTAAATTAAAAGATTTAATTAGGTAGGTATGTATGTAAATATAAGTTTTTTGTTTCTTGCGTTGTTAACTGAAATGTAATTGTTGTTATCTTTCTTGACGTTGCAGTTGTTAAATGAAATACTTGATATTATAAGTCTGTTATTTTTTATAATAAGAATAATAACGAAACGAATACAAAAACGTATTGCTTTTTTGTTTAAATTAGTATTGGAAGTTTAGAGCGTTTAAAAACACGCCATGCAAAAAATGTTTTAGTGAATATTTTGCGATTGACATTTGAAAAAAGTAGTAACTTACAGCATTTTAAAGTATTAGTAATAAATAAATTTAATAAATAATTCCAGAGTGTGTTTTTTAAATTAAAAGTGTCCAACAAGCACTTACGGTAAAAAATGCTGGGAATTTTTGTCAATGGGGGACCGATGCATATTAGTCATTTTATTTAAGATTTATAAGCCTAGCGAAAATTGTGGTTACCAGACCAGTAAGAAAAAAACTTCCCTATTATTAATTATTATCAAGAATTGCCGATACATAAATAGTGTCTTGTCGACGAAGCGGGCGCACTTTCCCTTATTATCATATTTATGATTTTAATTTTAGGTTTCATATTATTATAACCACATATGTTTCTACGTAATTTTAAATACTCGAAGTAATAAAATAACTTTCTGAAGACTACCAAGACAATTTTACAGTTGATTATATTTGGTTATCTTTAAATACAATAAAAGTTTCATAAATGATATTTTTTGGTTTATCAAAATGTGTTTTATTTATAAACCTTAATATTTGCTTTTAAACAATATTTTACAGCAAGAGCATTATTTTATAGTATCTAAAGCTTCTTTAGAGCTGTGTATACTACAACACCAAATTAGCTACAACAAAATCTATGTGGTTTAAAATAATTGTAGAGGTCTATATTCATTTTAGTTTGCATTGAAGCTAGGTAATTATTTATTAATACAAAATAGCTTATAATAATTAAGGGTAATTATTGAGTATGTTATATGATAAGTGAATTAATTATTTAAAAAGTACATAGAGGCATTTACTGTTAACAGTAGCAATAGTAGCTCTCGATAAAGCTATGTGGGTACAGAATCAAAAAGTCACTGGAAGTGTGCATTGACAAGTCAACGGATAGGTATTGGGACATAATAACCTTAGCGACATCGTAACAGCTAACGGCCAGAGCGTCCTATAGATATAGGCCCAGCAACGAATGCTGCTGGCAGACTGATAATGGCAACATGGTATGGAACCATTAAAGGTCCTTTTGTTGGGTGGACAATACATAAACAGATGGAGTGTGTGAAGTTAGCCCCCCTTTTTTCGAATATCGGAAATCTGACGGTTGTTCCAGGTTGTTCTAGGTTTGTTCTAAATTGTTCCAAAGTATTTCAAAAAAAAAGTCAAAATTGGCCGAGATAATTGAAAAAAACGACTTTTTCACCCAGCCCCCCTTTTTTCGAAAATTGAAATTCTGAAGGTTGTTCCAGGTTGTTCTAGTTGTTCTAAACATTGTTCCAAAGAATCTCGAAAAAAAAATCAAAATTGGCCGAGATAATCGGAAAAAACGAGTTTTTGCCAGCCCCCCTTTTCTTGAAAATTGTAATTCTGATGATTGTTCTAGGTTGCTCTAGGTTTGTTCTAAATTGTTCCAAAGTATTTCATAGAAAAAATCAAAATCAGACGAGAAAATGGGAAAAAACCAAAGCCAAAAGTATGAAGTCGGACCCAGTTTTTGCAAAAATTAAAATTTTGACGGTTGTTCTAGGTTGTTCTAGGTTTGTTCTAAACATTGTTCGAATACGTCAAAACCGTATCTCTTATATATCAAAAGATATGGCAAAAAAACCAAATCCAAAAGTGTGAAGTTAGCCCCCCTTTTATCGAAAATCTAACTTCTGACGGTTGTTCCAGGTTGCTCTAAGGGTGTTCTCAATTGTTCCAAAGTATTTCAAAAAATAAATCATAATTGGCCGAAAAAACGGCAAAAAACTTTTTTTTTCTGGCTGCCCATTTTTCGAAAATCGAAATTCTGACGGTTGTTCTGGGTTGTTCTAAGTTTGTTTTAAATTGTTCCAAAGGATTTCAAAGAAAAAATCATAATTGGCCGAGATAATAGAAAAAAACCATTTTCCCACGGACCCCCTTTTTGCGAAAATTCAAATTCTGAGGGTTGTTCCAGGTTGTTCTAGATTTGTTCTAAACATTATTCTTATACATCAGAACCGTATCTCTTATATTTCAAAAGATATTGCAAAAAAACGTTTTTAAAAAAAGTGTGAAGTTAGCCCCCCTTTTTTCGAAAATCTAACTTCTGACGGTTGTTCCAGGTTGCTCTAGGTGTGTTCTCAATTGTTCCAAAGTATTTCAAAAAATAAATCATAATTGGCCGAAAAAACGGCAAAAAACTTTTTTTTTCTGGCGGCCCATTTTTCGAAAATCGAAATTCTGACGGTTGTTCTGGGTTGTTCTAAGTTTGTTTTAAATTGTTCCAAAGGATCTCAAAGAAAAAATCATAATTGGCCGAGATAATAGAAAAAAACGATTTTCCCACGGACCCCCTTTTTGCGAAAATTCAAATTCTGAGGGTTGTTCCAGGTTGTTCTAGATTTGTTCTAAACATTATTCTTATACATCAGAACCGTATCTCTTATATTTCAAAAGATATTGCAAAAAAACGTTTTTAAAACAAGTGTGAAGTTAGCCCCCCTTTTTTCGAAAATCTAACTTCTGACAGTTGTTCCAGGTTGCTCTAGGTGTGTTCTCAATTGTTCCAAAGTATTTCAAAAAATAAATCATAATTGGCCGAAAAAACGGCAAAAAACTTTTTTTTTCTGGCGGCCCATTTTTCGAAAATCGAAATTCTGACGGTTGTTCTGGGTTGTTCTAAGTTTGTTTTAAATTGTTCCAAAGGATCTCAAAGAAAAAATCATAATTGGCCGAGATAATAGAAAAAAACGATTTTCCCACGGACCCCCTTTTTGGGAAAATTCAAATTCTGAGGGTTGTTCCAGGTTGTTCTAGATTTGTTCTAAACATTATACTTATACATCAGAACCGTATCTCTTATATTTCAAAAGATATTGCAAAAAAACGTTTTTAAAAAAAGTGTGAAGTTAGCCCCCCTTTTTTCGAAAATCTAACTTCTGACGGTTGTTCCAGGTTGCTCTAGGTGTGTTCTCAATTGTTCCAAAGTATTTCAAAAAATAAATCATAATTGGCCGAAAAAACGGCAAAAAACTTTTTTTTTCTGGCGGCCCATTTTTCGAAAATCGAAATTCTGACGGTTGTTCTAGGTTGCTCTAGGTGTGTTCTCAATTGTTCCAAAGTATTTCAAAAAATAAATCATAATTGGCCGAAAAAACGGCAAAAAACTTTTTTTTTCTGGCGGCCCATTTTTCGAAAATCGAAATTCTGACGGTTGTTCTGGGTTGTTCTAAGTTTGTTTTAAATTGTTCCAAAGGATCTCAAAGAAAAAATCATAATTGGCCGAGATAATAGAAAAAAACGATTTTCCCACGGACCCCCTTTTTGGGAAAATTCAAATTCTGAGGGTTGTTCCAGGTTGTTCTAGATTTGTTCTAAACATTATTCTTATACATCAGAACCGTATCTCTTATATTTCAAAAGATATTGCAAAAAAACGTTTTTAAAAAAAGTGTGAAGTTAGCCCCCCTTTTTTCGAAAATCTAACTTCTGACGGTTGTTCCAGGTTGCTCTAGGTGTGTTCTCAATTGTTCCAAAGTATTTCAAAAAATAAATCATAATTGGCCGAAAAAACGGCAAAAAACTTTTTTTTTCTGGCGGCCCATTTTTCGAAAATCGAAATTCTGACGGTTGTTCTGGGTTGTTCTAAGTTTGTTTTAAATTGTTCCAAAGGATCTCAAAGAAAAAATCATAATTGGCCGAGATAATAGAAAAAAACGATTTTCCCACGGACCCCCTTTTTGCGAAAATTCAAATTCTGAGGGTTGTTCCAGGTTGTTCTAGATTTGTTCTAAACATTATTCTTATACATCAGAACCGTATCTCTTATATTTCAAAAGATATTGCAAAAAAACGTTTTTAAAAATGTGTGAAGTTAGCCCCCCTTTTTTCGAAAATCTAACTTCTGACGGTTTTTCCAGGTTGCTCTAAGTGTGTTCTCAATTGTTCCAAAGTATTTCAAAAAATAAATCATAATTGGCGGAGATAATAGGAAAAAACGATTTTACAATGGGCGGAATGCACTTTCCGAACATTACTGTGTTGAAGGAAGTTTTTGTATGATGCAGTTCTATTTAAAGAAATAAACATCTAATATAGCAATAAATATATATTTTCGCAAGAAATATAATGTTCATTTATTACAAAACGATATTGTTACCAAATGCTGATGAACTATTTCAAAGAAAAAATCAAAACCGGTTATGAAAAAACGATATTTTTCCCCAGTCCCTATTTCTTAAAAATCGAAATTCTTACAGTTTCAAAGTATTTCAAAAAAAAAAAAGCACTGGATATGGGTACCCAACTAAAATCAAACAAAATGGGGAAGTCTATCAGGCTCCCTTTGTTATTTTATTTTGTCTAGTAATAATAAAAATAAAATACTGATTTTGAAGTTTGAAAATTTTAATTATAGTAAACCACTACAACGTTATTTTGTCTAGCCGTGGTCTGGCCACTTTTTTTCATGGTTTTTGCTCCGGGAATGCAAGCACGTGTAGACATTCCTATCAAGTATGCTTATTTTTTGTAGCCCCTCTTCGTAAACATGTTGAAATATGCTGTCTAATTTTCTCACTGAAACGATTCAAAGGCTACTATTACTTTATTTGGAAAAAATATTATATAGGTACCTATTTAGATAATATAAGATAGTATATCCGTCAAAGAGTAGCCGATTTGGGAAAGGCTGTTTTACAATACCAAATTGATAAAAAAATATATTATTTATGTCAATGTTATCAAATAATATAATAATATCAATAAATAAATTTTACAGAAAAAATATATATTTTAGATTTTAGGGATAAACTAAAGCATGAACTCTAATAAAAATAAACAAAGAAACATCAACCTAGCAGCTCATGAGAAAAACACTAATCTTTTTATGAGCAAGGTATAATCATTCTCAATATGTTTATGAGGTAGTTTTTAATCTACATTAATAATGTAACTAACGTCACTGTTCTAATATTATTTTATGTTAGGAGCATCAGCATTTAGTAACAATATTGTTTTCAAACAAATGAATTATATTACTTGGGAAAATATATGTATATTTACTGCTTCTGCTTTATTCTGAATCACAAATGAGTATTATTATTCATTTTAAAATATAGATAATAGGTAAAATCGATTTACCTATTATCTTGGGCAATTTCGATTTTTTCTTTGTAATCCTTTGGAAAAATTTAGAACAACCTAGAACAACCGTCAAAATTTCGATTTTCGAAAAAAGGGGCGCCAGAAAAAAATTGTTTTTTGCCGTTTTTTCGGCCAATTATGATTTATTTTTTGAAATCCTTTGGAACAATTTAAAACAAACTTAGAACAACCCAGAACAACCGTCAGAATTTCGATTTTCGAAAAATGGGCCGCCAGAAAAAAAAACTTTTTTGCCGTTTTTTCGGCCAATTATGATTTATTTTTTGAAATACTTTGGAACAATTGAGAACACACCTAGAGTAACCTGAAGTTAGATTTTCGAAAAAAGGGGGCTAACTTCACACTTTTTTAAAAACGTTTTTTTGCAATATCTTTTGAAATATAAGAGATACGGTTCTGATGTATAAGAATAATGTTTAGAACAAATCTAGAACAACCTGGAACAACCCTCAGAATTTGAATTTTCGCAAAAAGGGGGTCCGTGGGAAAATCGTTTTTTTCTATTATCTCGGCCAATTATGATTTTTTCTTTGAGATCCTTTGGAACAATTTAAAACAAACTTAGAACAACCCAGAACAACCGTCAGAATTTCGATTTTCGAAAAATGGGCCGCCAGAAAAAAAAAGTTTTTTGCCGTTTTTTCGGCCAATTATGATTTATTTTTTGAAATACTTTGGAACAATTGAGAACACACCTAGAGCAACCTGGAACAACCGTCAGAAGTTAGATTTTCGAAAAAAGGGGGGATAACTTCACACTTTTTTTAAAAACGTTTTTTTGCAATATCTTTTGAAATATAAGAGATACGGTTCTGATGTATAAGAATAATGTTTAGAACAAATCTAGAACAACCTGGAACAACCCATAGAATTTGAATTTTCGCAAAAAGGGGGTCCGTGGGAAAATGGTTTTTTTCTATTATCTCGGCCAATTATGATTTTTTCTTTGAAATCCTTTGGAACAATTTAAAACAAACTTAGAACAACCCAGAACAACCGTCAGAATTTCGATTTTCGAAAAATGGGCCGCCAGAAAAAAAAAGTTTTTTGCCGTTTTTTCGGCCAATTATGATTTATTTTTTGAAATACTTTGGAACAATTGAGAACACCCTTAGAGCAACCTGGAACAACCGTCAGAAGTTAGATTTTCGATAAAAGGGGGGCTAACTTCACACTTTTGGATTTGGTTTTTTTGCCATATCTTTTGATATATAAGAGATACGGTTTTGACGTATTCGAACAATGTTTAGAACAAACCTAGAACAACCTAGAACAACCGTCAAAATTTTAATTTTTGCAAAAACTGGGTCCGACTTCATACTTTTGGCTTTGGTTTTTTCCCATTTTCTCGTCTGATTTTGATTTTTTCTATGAAATACTTTGGAACAATTTAGAACAAACCTAGAGCAACCTAGAACAATCATCAGAATTACAATTTTCAAGAAAAGGGGGGCTGGCAAAAACTCGTTTTTTCCGATTATCTCGGCCAATTTTGATTTTTTTTTCGAGATTCTTTGGAACAATGTTTAGAACAACTAGAACAACCTGGAACAACCTTCAGAATTTCAATTTTCGAAAAAAGGGGGGCTGGGTGAAAAAGTCGTTTTTTTCAATTATCTCGGCCAATTTTGACTTTTTTTTTGAAATACTTCCCAGCAAACATGGAAGTAACGGCCGTCAGTCGGGCTACTGTCGGCAATGCTGGTCAGATGACGGCAACGGCATGCTAATAAAGGGCCATTGTAAAAAGTTTTCCGGCAAAACTGTATAAGAAGATGTAGTTCTCCGTAACTGGCCCGCTGGCGGCCAAAATACTTTAGTGGAGCTCGTGACCTGCAGCTCCTAAGTTAATCTACATTTATATGATACAAATACGGACGCTAGTGAAATTTCGATAAGTAAATAAATAGAGTGAACATACAAAAACTATTCATTTTTACTTCTGCTTATAAATCTTTTTATTTCCAGTGATAGGTATAAATTCTTCGGAAAGTTAGCAAAACATATGTATCATATTCAGCTGCGATTGGTTGGATTTAGAGGAGCAGATTAGGGACTAGTGTCGTCATAAGCAGCTGTCAAATATATTGTGTGTTGTGTTGTTTTTCGTCGCGTTTATGCTATTTCACGAATATTGTGCTAACTGATTAATTTAAAAATGGACCTGGAAGATTCTCAAACCATTAACGCGCCGAAAAGGTGAGTATGTTTTCGTTTAATTTAAAATGTTTAACGTTTCTCACGCGTCTTAACTCATACTCATAACCTCATTCACATTTGTTGGGGATGTGGATTTCCCGCTTGAAGTTTTCTTTTTTATTGCAACCGTTTTTCATTCATTTTAATTTACCTTAATTTATTAAATAGCTATATGGCAGCAAGGTTCAATCATTTTAAAAATTATCGTAGAAGTTATAGATACAAGTTAATTAAAAGGGATACTTCTGAAACTTTGAAATTGGGTGAAATTGACGCAAGAAGCAATGCACAGATTTCAAAACGAATACTGGTGAAACACTAATTTAGATAATAGTAATAATCTACAACTTGAACAAAGAACCGTCGATTTCCAGAAATTTCAAATCACTTACTTTTATAACTTTTCAGGTTTCTTTTTGCCAGCTCTCGAGCGGGAAAGATGTGTTGGATACGACAAGGCGATTTTTAGGTAAAATTGTGGGACAGAATTTAGTTGAAACTTATAACTGGTGTGGAAAAAAGTAACAAACCAGCTTTCCGCAGTTTAAAAAAGAGTGTATGTAACCTTCATTGTTGGTAGGTACGTAGAACTTTTTTATAAATGAAATTATTATTTATTTTTGCTTCCAGTAGTAGTAAGAAAAAATAAATTCAGTAAAAACACTACTCAACAGGAAGTAGAAACGATTAACAAAAGCTGGCCGAGGACTGCTACTGACAGAAATGGCGGAAGGAACAGAAGACATGGTGCTACTAAAGGTGCCGATAATAAATATTAAAACCCATTCAGTAGAAATTAAGTTTATAATCGCGTTATTTATTGCCTTGTGAAGTCTTCTTTATTTGTTCAAGAGATTTAATGTTTATTTTAAGATTTAAAATGTTACGTTTTGTGAACTGTTCAAGAGATTTAAAATTCATTTACGAAATAAAATTTTGATGTTTTAAATTGTGAATTGAAATATTAAAATAAATGTTTTTAAATAAAATTAATTTTTGGCTTGTTTTTGTGAGCGGCGATCGATCGGCATTGTAGCGGATATTAGTCGCATCAACTATGGGCCATTGCTGTAAAAAAGGCCTTATTCCTGCGTTGGCCCGGCTAGCGGCCGCAGTCTCCTATTGATAGCGGGCCAATATAGAATTCAGTTAGAGGTCCGCCGTCCGCATAATCGGCTAGCGGGCATTTGGCCGTTAAAGGCCCATCATTAAAATGTTTGCTGGGTTTGGAACAATTTAGAACAAACCTAGAACAACCTGGAACAACCGTCAGATTTCCGATATTCGAAAAAAGGGGGGCTAACTTCACACACTCAAACAGATGTCATCTCTCTAGGGAAGGCAGATTGTGACATTATGAGAAAATAAGTATATTTCTTTTTTTCCTATAATAGCCACTCATTAGGAGTACTTGTAAATTTATCTTGTATTATACAGGTGGCTGACCATAGTAATTTGTTTTTAAAACGGAACGATCGTATATTAATTATTACATCTTTGTATTCCCCATATAATTCTTAGTCATAAAGGACTAAGTATAGACCGAACGTAACGGGCCGAAATTACGACGGACAAAAAAAACAGTGTATAATATGCCGCAGTTACTGAATAGCAGTACTCATATGGTGAACTGCAACATCTGTTGTTGTCCCGAAAACAGCCAACAAAAAAAGGATTTTACTCTTAAATTCCTTTTTTCATGGGCGTAGGTAGAAGCATGAGGAGTTTTTTAAATTCATTCTATTTACCTTATATTTCGTAAGATAAATAAAGTAAGGGGAGTTAGTTTCGTTTTTTCATTGTTTTGACTGTTAATTAGGTACATACTACGTAATTTTTGTAATAGTTCCTGTTTAATACCATTTAATTGAATCTACTGCTCCCAATTATCTTGACGTAAGTGTGCACTGGACTTCGTTAAATTTCAATAACATAGGCATACACTTTTCGTTATCATTTCTTTTTTAGAACTAGAACTGTTTATGTTACTTTTTCAGATATGATATGGAAGAACGTCGAGAATGGCATCGTGAAACAATGGCGAATTGGATTAAGAGTCATATAGGACTGATTGTACGTCCTCCATTGTCAGTGATTCCGAAATTTATTGCAAAGTCTGTAAAATATCGTTACAAAACGCCAAAAATCGCACGTACAACGTCAGTTACCATCGCTAAAACATACACAGAAATTGGGCCCGCTGGAAGCTGAGAATTTTTACGAAGAATCCTGTGAAACTTTAGTGGTGGCAAATATCGCATTAAATAAACTTGAGAATCACACTTTGAAAACATTTCTCCAAAAATATACTGGTCGAAATGTTCCTGATGAATCCACCTTACGCAAATATCATGTTTCTAAGTGCTTCACGAATCCTTATAAAGGCATCTTTTAAAATCAGTACCTATGGATAGGTGCCGACGAAACTGTCGATATATTAGGACGCTGTGTGGTAAATGTTGTAGCTGGTGTACTACATCCAACTATTCCATATAACGCATATGTAATATAGCATCTAAAGTTATAAATACAGTTGATGCGGAAACAGTTGTTAAAACCATTGACGAGAATTTGCACAAAATGCTTCATTTGGACGACAGGTAGGTACAAGGAAAAATACTTTTATTTGTTAGTGACAGTGCCGCATATATGTTAAAAACAGGCAGACTATTAAAGGAAACATATCCTTATATGCTCCATATCAGAGACACGTATCCGGAAGTTGATAGACTTGTATCCGCTTTTAAAAAAGTTTTCATAAAAGCACCATTGAGAGTAGCTCTTTACAGTGAAAAACTTCCATCTTTGTCGCTGCCTTCCTCGCCAGTAAAAACTAGATGGGGAACACGGTTGGAAGCTACTAGATTTTATGCAGAGAAATTCGAGAGTTTACAACATTTCGTTAGATGTTTAAATGACGATGTTCGAAGTATTTCTGAGTGCAAGGAATTAACACAAATCCCAAATTTGGAAATTTGCCTAAATATTAATACACCTTTACTCGATTTGAACTACAAAATGAACTAATAATAACGTATTTTGTATTTTATAGATCACCACCTACTTGTTATCCAATTAAATAAATAAAATTAAAACCTCTTTAAAAATACATTTTAATAGTGCGCCCATGGGCGATGAGTCATCGGCCTCTCGTGTTCGGTCTATAGTAATAAGATAGTATATGCCTAAAATTTAACATTTTGCCATGGGCAGAAAACTTACATATGATTTTGTCAATTTTGTTTTTTTATTTAAATAAGGTATTTTTGTACTGGGTAAATATCAATGCAAGGACTTTAAAATAAAATAAGTGTCATCCGTAATTAATAGGTACACTTAAATAATGAGTTACCCACCCATCATTGTAAAGCTAGAAGAGTGTTCTGCCAATAGGCAATAACTAAAATTAATGCCCAGACAATTGTTCTTGATAATGTGTTATTTACGGTTGAAGCTGTTTTCTTGTAACGGAATAGTTGACAAAAGAAATTTTCATTAGTATTCTAATGAAAACCCTTACTTCACTAATAAATAGATCATCAGCATAGGCGGAGCATAAATGTATGGGGACGCATTCTTGGTATTCGATAGGCCCGCATTTCTTTGAAGGTAGTATTAACGGACAATTAAGCTTATGAACAATTTTTAACAAGCAATTTAGTAAATTAATGGAAGATGTTCCACTAAATTTACGAAGAGATGTGGTTGCAATAAGACGGTGAATCGCCACATTCTATGCTACAGACACGAAATATTTAAATGAATTTTTTTCATGGAAGTGACTAGTCCGTGGAAGCCCTATTCACTAGGCTGCTAAGTATTCGGTCATCACAAAATTATATTTTTTTATAGGAATACGTAAAAGAGGAACATATTCGATAAATATTTAGAAACATATGTTTCTCTATTAATGTCTATCATTTCAGAAGCGTGTTCAAAAATGTTTAAAAGGGAATGAATATTCATTTGAACTCTTGTTGAAATAAATTTTACCTACTTAATATGTTCGTATTGTTATTTTATAATTTCTGTCCCACTCATCCATTGACGTAACAGTTCCTATTTCTACAGCTATAAAAATAAATTTATTAATTTGATATTTGTTTCGTTTAATAGTTTGTTTATTGTGTCATATTGCTGGTAGAGAGCGTATTGTAAATAAGATATGTCCATTTTTTTGTCATTTCCCAAATGCATACAAAACTCATATCTCTAAGCTCATTTTTAGAAAAATCCATCAAAAAACGACGATAGCTCAGTAGTTGTCACTTTTAAAGTCTTACATGTTCGAATCAAAAATGAACAGATACGAGGGTCACGCTATATATTTTGAGATACAAGAAAACTAAAAGTCTTTTTACAAAAATGATTGTATTTATGTTCAAAATAATCACCTCCTGAATCAATGCACTTTCGTTACTGAAGCTTCCACAACGTAAAATCTTGAAGCCAGTCATCTTTTGGAATGCTCCCAAAAAATTGATGAATTGCTTCATCTATCTCATCCTCCGACGTGAAACGTCGACCACGCAAATGTTTCTTTAGGTTAAAAAACAAGCAGAAATCACACATGGGCAAGTCAAGCGAATAGGGTGGATGTTCAATGACTTAGATATTTTTCACGTAAAAATTCAACTGTCTGCTGTGCACTGTGTGACGACGCATTGTCGTGATTGATGCAACATTAACCCGCGAATGTTGACTGACCCAAGAACTCTTAGGTAAACATTTTGTGGTGTACCAGTTTGCTATGACTGCAAGTTGATTTTCCAGCTTGATTGCTTTTACTAACGCTGTACTACGAAAGAAAACTGCGTACATAATTTTCTTGACAGCCCTTTGCTTTTCGGCCATTGTTGGTGTTGGTGCATCTTCGTGGATCCACACACGGCTCTCCTGGCGGGTAGAAATATCGTAAAATGGGATGTAGGTTTCATCACCTGTTATTACTTTAGATAGAATACGATGTCCACCATTATTTAACATTTCTAACGGTTTCCGAGCGATTCTTACTCGTTTACTTACTCAATGTTTCCAGCGGTAACTGAAGAACAAGACCTACCAGCACGTGCCTCATCACCAAGCGATATCCGTAAATTCGCTATACCAGCGAAACACATTTGCGCGTCAAGCACTTGCATCACCAAATTGATGGAATGGTTTAACATCTTGTCAGTGTCACATTTAAGTTTTTTTTCCTAGTTATTTTTGTGTTTTAATCTATATTTCTTTAATTTTATTTGATTTTGGTTGATGGAAACCATCTTTACGATGGTCCAAAATGGAGAATATAATGTTGTCCATAATAACAATCACTTGGAAGACCGTACAAGATCCCCAAGATCCTCACCGTCACATGACAGGTATAATTCTTCAAGTTTGAAATCATATTGTTTCTTTTAGGAATATTAGTCCAGTTGTTAAGATTTTTTAACATAATATCGAAGGTATATTCAAAGCCAAATGTAACTACTTTTCCTACATCCTAGGCCAAATGGTGCAGTATTTCAAAGGGCCCCTGCAGTTATGGCCCTTCTAAATATATTTCTGCCCTTGTAATATAACTTACATGTTTCTTTTGTTGTACCTGTGATGTAGTTTCATACGTATTATATATATACACACAAATATCACCAAGTGCGAGTTGTAATCGTTCCAGACTTTGCTGTTCATTTAAACCGACCTTGAAATCGTAGTAGATCATTGCGCCCACATGTTCTCTTGAGAAGTCCATGTTTCGATGACAAAATTGCGCAAAATTGAATCACAAACAATGATGCTAATCATTCCTCAACATTTTCATTCTCCGAAAACCTTTCACGTAATCTTCGTCTTTTCCAGGTTCACAAGGTATATTGTATATTTCTGCCACATAAATAAATTGGAAATTGAAACAAACGTCTTTGCATTATCTTGTGTATTTATATACAAAATAAAATACATCATATGGCAAAACGAAATTACAAATAGACATAATTAGTTATTTTTTGGAATGTACACATTGGTTTCATCGTATGTATATATACCTCTCAAGACAGTTTTTTTTCCTTTCTATAATAAAAATAAGTACATGTTTTAATCATATTAATAATAAAAACAATATAAACGAATTTAAAACAAAAGAATGATGTTAACATACAATACATATTATAAATCTATTTGTATACGTGTATATATATATATATAATTCTATCATTTCATATAAATTTCATCTAATACTTATAGAAAAGTATATCACAGAACAATTAGTAATTTTATTTTTTGCATTTCAAGTATATCTTCATCAAATATATTCATCATACATGTAAATATCTATATACTGATTTCAAATCATGAAATAAAACGTTCCCTTATCTTTGGGAAAATCAAAAAGAAATTGATTTTCAAAGACTTGTCAGCATAACATTTTATTTCTTATTCAATTCACTAGCAACGTTAAACAATGAGAATAAAATATGTCAGGTCCCAATGTATTTGTTTTTAAAGTGTTTCGAGAAATCAGGAATTATACGTTTTCTTTCCGAAATAAATATAAATTTTGAATTGCACATCTAAAAGGAGGTCATTTGTAATTCCTCTCCGTTGCACAACTGACCTAACGCTAATTTTAATAAATAACATTTCCACAGAAACAATTGAATATGCACACTGCAATTTTTTCTCCACGTATTTACAAAGCGGTAAATTCTTCTGGACTTCCACTTCTGCAAACGGGTGCTTTGGGACTGCCTATGACTTTCAATGAACTTCTCCCGAAGGCGTTCCTATTGGGAAATTCGAATCTGTTCCTTTCTCTTCTGTTAAGCGTTTCTATGATATTTTTCACGATACTGGAAGAACTTGAAGGTTTTGAATCACTCGTCGCAGGAATATCTTCAGTGATTATATCACAACTGTCCATTTTATCACCATACCTTTGTAGGGAAACATTCTTGTTGCTCAGCGAAGAAGCTTCATCGTAACTGTGAGATTTCTTATATGGTATTGGGAAGGTTTTCGATGTTGGTAGTGACTTCGATGAATTTCTCTGCGTTGGCTCTTTGTGGTGTGGTTCGTTCAGTTTAAAAATATTCTTGTTGATACTGAAAGTGCCTGCGTTGGGGCTCTCCGGGGACGAACTCTGTGCTTTGTCAGATGGTTTTCCCCTAAATGTGGACGAAACCACATCGGGAATATCGCACGATATACCCAGGCAGGTATTCAGGAAGATGTTGGGTTTTTTAAATTTCTGATTTTCCGGGACCTTCGTTAGACTAGATTCAAGTTCGCGGAAAGTTTTCATCGGAGATTCATCGAGTTTCGTGTATTTCGAGCTGCTGACGAACTTCTGCGTGACTTTCGAAGGAGATTCGGGATCTTTCAGGCCTCGCAAGCTAACGCTGTCCGTTTTAACCTCAATCGACGGAGCCTTAACCTCTTCCGGAGTAGAAATCTCGTCTTTTTGGCTCAACAATTCGGAGAAATCAAATTTTTCATTGCTGAAACGATTCCTGGTGAAGTTCTTGGGCACTTTTCTTAAAGGCACGGCTCCAACTCTCCTATAAGCTATCGTTGCAGGGGTATTGCGGGTACTTCCAGGCCTACTTTCAGCACAGTCTTTTTTAATATCATTTGAGCACTCGGTTACTTTACTAATACTGATCGGTTTTGCTTGAGGTTCTTCCTCTTGGGTAATTCGTTGCTGATGATTTATTTTGAGATCACTAACGTTATTATTATTATTTACAGTCAGATAATTGGTAGAGTTCGAAAAAACACCGTCACAAACTGATTTTCCATGGGGTTTATCGTTTTCAACAGTGAACGCACCATCGCTTGAAACCTTAATTATTGGTTTCACACTTTCTTTATTTAATAAATTGTCAGCACTGGACACTTTTATAATTGGCTTTAGGTTTTCAACACTCGATATTTTCTTCATGTCATTCACGTTGGACACCTTTTGGTTAGTAGATGGCCTGCCTTCTTTAATCGGTTCCAACGCAGGGCTTCTATGACCTGAAGAAATTCCTTCTGGTGTCGTACTTCCCGAAGAACTGGGACTGATACCACGATAATGGTATATGTCAAAGAGAAGATCACCTGGGAGGGGCATTCCGACAGAAAGATGCATCGAAAGTGATTCTAACCATACTTCCATTACTTCAAATGGTGGTCTGCAAGATTATAGGAAATATTTAATACAATTTGATGTTTTCCTCTCATGTTTTTTACACATACCGTTTATCTGGATTTAAATCAGTGCAGAGAAAAGTTATTTTGTAGAAGGGTTCTGGACAGGAGGTGCAGAATTTCTCACGAAAGGTATTCTGGTTCAGTCCAAAATCATTTGACCTTGGTAGGAAATCAGGATCAGCTTGCACTCGCCCTATTATCTTAAATAGGTAGACATGTTCATTAACACTGATTTATTTTTGCTACATCGCTGACTTACCTCACACAATACAATGCCGAAACTGAAAATATCCACTTTTTCGTCATACTTGTTGCCCTTCATCATTTCAGGCGCCATCCAATAAGGGTTACCCACTACTGTGTACCTCTTCTTCCTTTCGTGTCTCTTTCCAGCACCTAGGGAACCCTTCGGAGACATTCTTCTTGCACTGTTTGTCGCTTGAGATACTATCCTTGCCAAACCGAAGTCAGCAACGATAACGGTTTTATCCTAGAGATATAATAAAAAAAAATGTTTAAACTTATGGATCATTACTTTTAACAATGCTTAATAAATAAAGAAAAAAATAATAATAGAAACATTCTTTGTTGAATGACACAACATTTATAATTTGAAATAAATTTTGGTTTTACTGTTAATCTATATCACAGACAATACTATACCAGACAAACCGTCTTTAAGCATTATTAGGCAGCGGTAAAAAGAATGCAAACGTTAGGCGTCGCCACTGTATTTTTTAAATTCCACGAGCAAACATTAGGTGGCACCACCAAAGAGGATTATGCTGACTTATTACTTTTAACCGATAGATGTCACTTTGTTTAAGATTAAACAAGGCCAACTGTATCTGACATCGCTGGCGCGATATAACGCCGTCACATAACGGGATTTTTCTGATTCTTATAACCTCAAAATGTTTATTAGTATGTGGCGCCATCTAGCCAAAGCACAATAAAATGCTTGATAATCGCTGAGCATTTTTAAAATCACGTGATAAAAATATGCAATATGATTGGATTATATCAAATTACTGTTCTGTTATTGACATTTGACTGATATGACATTTATTTAAATACTACACATATTGAATCCTTTCATTTAATGTGTGCTACATATTTACTATCAATATATTTTAGAAGTTACGTCGAGTACCAATAGAAAACTATATATCCTGTTTTATCACGGAAAAAAACGTGGCTGTTCTGGGTCATTTAGTTCTTACTAACATAGTCTGTGATAAAGGGCAAGTAATCAAGTATTTCGGAAAATGACCATTGAATATTCGAAATGTAATATAAAGATAATTCTTGGTAAATAGCTATAATTTTTTGCATTTTTAGGTTAAATTTATATCTTAATATTTGTAAATGTATAAAATTCTAATGGAATAATTGCAGGGTTGAAGTGAAGCAGGCGTTATTTGGTCTTTAATATTAACATTACGTTTGTGAACTCTAAGGTATTTGAGGGCTGATTAAGTACAATTTTAAAAAGGATACAAGTGGATTTATTATGAATATTTGAACATTGTCAATTTTTGTTATGTAATTAGACTTGAGCCTGTTGAATAAATAAAGATGCTATAGTAATTTTAAAATGCTCTGGTTATTTAATTATTACCAATAATGCTCCTTGTTATCATCGTAAGGTTGAGAAGTGCCAACAAGAAACTGATTAGTGTTATAAGCAAATTTTGGTCTGTCTTGAAGTGTGTGTGTACAAATATTAACGGATTTGGTATAGGCAGCACCAAAGAGTGCATCACTGTAAGTAACTAAATTAGCAAATTGTAATAGCGCCAAAATGGAAAAAAGTACATCAAATATGTACCGAAATACACAGAAAAAAGAGGTTACTGAATATTACCTTCTTAACCAATGTCATTTGGAAATATTCTATATTTCTTTTAATAAATATTTTATAAGGCAATAAATATTGCGATGTGGAATAGTAAAACTTCAAAATCTTCCAAGACTATTGAAAGCGGCGATTACGTTAAACAAACACTTTACAACGTAATTGAATCCTAATTAGTGTTCCCCTTTGAATTGTTATAAAAAGTTAGAAACGCAAGCAAAATTGTAATTCTTGATACTACCCAACAATTTTATTATCAGCAAAACTTTTTTTAATTATTTTAAAATTATTAATATTAATTGTCCACTTTAAAGTTAATGTTTAAAGTGTTATTTTAATAAAAATTCAGAAATCATTTCTTTTGGGTACTACTAGATGGCGCCACATACTGATAAAATTTTGAGGTTACAAGAATCAAATTCCTCAATGTAAATCGAAGTTATGTGACGGCCTTATATCGCGCCAGCGATGTCAGATACAGTTGGCCTTGGATTAAAAAAAGAATATTTAAATATTAGAGTTTAATAAAATATAAATTCAAATATTCCATTTTAGACACTTTTGAATATTACCCAGTATCAATATTTATAAATATACACCATTTTTAATGGGCAGAATAAAAACAAAATAACTGGCTAATATAGATAGAGATAAATGAATGGTACATACTTCTTCCACACATAAATTCAGAAATTGCACTAGACAGAGGCAGTTCCCAAAAGTAGTAATTTATGATCGGGCAAATTTCTGCATAGAAATAGTCGCACTATTACATACGAGATGACGTTCTACTTTTTTAAATGTAACCGAAATTTTAGTTTTTGATTTTATTTTTCTCTACGTACTCGGACGTACAGATAACGTGGAATCACTTCAAAATAAAACTGTCTTGACTGACGTCAGCCTGTCCATAGAGCAGGTGCATGTCTTTAGTACGATGTTTACTTTTTAATATCTTATAAAAGCAAATGTGATATTTTGAGGTATGGTGGTGTTTGCAAACATGTCTCTATGAGTGTTTGTGTGTGTGGGTATCAGAGGAAAAAAATATGTAAAAAAAAACCTACTAAACGTTCAAAAAGAACAATAAAAAATGAGGATTTTCTGGATTTTGTTAGAAAATGTATACCTAATTAAAAAATATATAGGTATTGTCAATTAATAAGAATAACATTTATTTATTTATTTATTAGAGTACATACATATCATGCATTGAAAAACGTCAAATAAACTCATTTTAGGAGTTACATTAAAATGAAATACAAAGACATATACCTATACCTACACATTAAAAAATGATTTTAACAAGTGACCAATGTAATACAGGATCCTATTTATCAATCCATGACACAATTCAGTCTTAAAATGATTTGTTGGTAACAATTTATTAGTGAGTTATTTTCGTGGATAAAGCGGATTGTGGCTTTATGAATAGTGATACTTCGAAGGGTTTTCTTTTGCTATAATAGCAATTTTTTGGTACTGGGAGCGCTTTTTATATTTATTATGTATTATACAGAATGTTTCACAAGTTTGTTACTGACCATAGTTATAGTTTTTTAAATGGAACTCCTGTATATTATGTGTTGGTTTATGGTATATAGCAAATTCATGTGTATCTGTTTTCTGGCATATTGTTAAATCTAAAAAATTGATTGACTTATCATGTTCTTTTCTGTAGTGCATTTTATTTTTGGATGAATGTTGTTAATATAATTTTCAAATGTTTTTAATTGTTTCAAAGGTACAGACAGACAATTAAAAACATTTGAATATCATATTAACAACATTCATCAAAAAATAAAATTAACTACAGAGAAAGAACAAGATAAGTCAATCAATTTTGAAATTTCATGTTTACAAAAGACATTGCAAATCCAGTTCTATATACTTTTGTACTCTTGATAAATATACAGGGTGAGTCATTAGTAGCCGCTTCTTCGATTGCTCTTTTGTGTTTTAAATAAAATAAAAAACAATTAGTTGAATATTCATGGTTGCTTGTGGCGCATATTGTAAAAATACTTTAAGCTCTGATGCACTTCCGGTTTCACCGGAAATGCACTGAACTTAATATTTTTAAATGACTCACCATATATATTTATGGATTTTCTAGTATTGCTTGAAATTTTCTATTCAACTGTTTTTCCTTTCTCAAAATTGAGCCAATAGTTTTTGAGTTATTAATTTTGTTTTAAAATATTTGACCAAAACACATGTTCAGAAAAAAATCATTTTCACATTGTTTTTAAAAGAAAAAGCATAAACTTTGGTGGTGCTTGTAGTCAAGAAAATTCTGCATCATTTGGTATAAGTTGCATTCGACAATATCTCATATTTTCAATTCAATTTTCACATACCAAAAACTTATTTTTTTTTAATGGAACACCCAGTATTTTATTGAGGCATTTTGTTTCTTTTTTATTCTCTATCATTTTTGTTAACAATGTCCTATACCTATCTTTTGTAAAATTGAAGGTAGCAGCATTGTGTCATGCACCTTTTAGTGGGGCGGCATCTTCAAATATTCGTTGGATTTAACCTTTACTTTGTTTGACAGTTGACTAAGCAAGTCGGGCCCCATTCCTGATCGAATATTTTGGTGCATAGAACAACAGCGCTCGTAGTTCTTTAATTGACCGCTAATTGCTCCTACAGTGATTATCTCAGAAAGTACAAAAGATAGGTATAGGACATTGTTAACAAAAATGAAAGAGATTAAAAAAGAAACAAAATGCCTCAATAAAATACTGGGTGTTCCACTTAAAAAAAATAAGTTTTAGGTAGGTGAAAATTCCGGGAAGTAGGCTTTGAAAAAACAAAGCTTTTTGCGATATTGAAATGATGCAAAATTTTCTTAACTACAAGCACCACCAAAGTTAATGTTTTTTTCTTTTAAAAACAATGTGAAAATGATTTTTTTCTGAACACGTGTTTTGGTCAAGTATTTTCAAAAAAAATTAACAACTCAAAAACTATTGGCTTAATTTTGAAAAAGGAAAAACAGTTGAATAGACAATTTGAAGCAGTACTAGAAAATCCAAAAATATATAGGGCGAGTCGTTTACAAATATTAAGTTCAGTGAATTTCCGGTGAAACCGGAAGTGCGTCAGAGCTTAAAGTATTTTTACAATATGCGCCACAAACAACCATGAATCCTCCACTAATTGTTTTTTCTTTTATTTAAAACACAAAAGAGTAATCGAAGAAGTGGCTACTAATGACTCACCCTGTATATATTACATAAGTGCCGGGTGTCAAATCTATTACTTTCTTATACGTAGTATAAGGAAGTATTGTGATGATGAAAATTTTCGACCTCGAGATTTATGCAGATGTCCACGTTTTGAAGTCCCTGATACCAAAAAAGTGGTTTTCAAAAAATGTCTCTCTCTCTCTCTGTGACCACGATAGCGGTTAAACCGCTATAGCTATCAATTCGAAATTTTGTATTAACGAGTAAAATTCCCTCTTGAGATCTGATTAGATTTTCAGTGAAATCGACAGACCGGAAGTAGTAGTTTACTTCAGTGAAAAAATTGAATTTTGCCAATATTTCGTCAACTACTAAGTCTAAACAAATTTATGAAGAATTCATATGTACTTAAAATTAAAATTGAGAACAATTTTATTTAAAACGTTTTTCGAAATTCCTACTGGAAGTAGGTCTTTTTCTCCTATCGAAAATCAGTTTTTTACGAATATTTCGCAAGTCATGCTTTTTAGACAGGTATGTTACGGGTATAAAAGTATGTAGAACATGATTTTCAATATCTTTTGTATAAAAAAAAATTTCTAAATTCAGACCGGAAGTACCACTTTTACTCTTATCGAATAGCGATTTTTTGCAAATATGTCGTAAATTATGCATTCTATATATATTTATCAAAAGTTCAAAAGTATTGAGTGCTAGATTTGCAACATTTGTTGTATAAATGAAATTTCAAAGTTCGAACCGGAAGTAACACTTTTACTCTTAGGGAGCAGCCCTTTTTTTCGAATATCTTGCAAAGTATGTATTCTATAGCGATTTATTAAGAGAATAGAAGTACTTAGAATAGGATTTTGAATAATTTTTGTGTAAAAAATTCTTAAAATTCTATAGTTTGAAACGCTCATACGTATAAGAAAGTCGTGTGGTGGCCACACCTCATTTTTTTTTCTATATCTATTAATTTCTTCATTAAATTTGTGGTATTATAATTCTATGCAATGGTTGGCAAATGTCCGTCTTTTTATCGTTGTAGCTTTTTTTCGTGTCCGTTAATTCTCTGTTCAAAGGTACGTTGTGTTTGAATATTGTAGTTTTTGTTGCATTCACATGTTGACATATAGACTCCAGAGTTTGACTTTCTTTCTATTTTGTCTTTGTCATTCCTAATGTATTTTTGTAGCGCGTTGTTTGTTTTAAATGATATGAATTCATTGTTGGATTTTACTTTCTTATACGTAGTATAAGGAAGTACCTGTTGTGATGACGAAAATATTCGACCTCGAAATTTTTGCTGTGTGACCACGATTGCGGTCAAATCGCTGTAGATATCAATTCTAAATTTTGTATTAACGTGTATAATCTCCCTCTTGAAATCTGATTAGTTTTTCAGTAAAACGGTAGACCGGAAGTAGTAGTTTACTTCGATGAGAACATTAACCAATATTTCCTCAATTACTAAGTTTAAACAAATTTATAAAGAATTTAAATATACTCAAAATTAAATTTGAGGAAAATTGTATAAAAAGTTTTTCGAAATTCTTTTACTCTTATTGAAAATCAGTTTATGCGAATATCTCGCAAGTCATGCTTTCTAGGCAGGTACATTACGAGTATAAAAGTATTCAAAACATAATTTTATCTTTTGTATAAAAAAATTTCAAAATGACCGGAAGTAGTAACACTTTTACTTTTATCAAATAGCGATTTTTTGCAAATATATGGTAAATTATGTATTCTATATATATTTTTCAAGAGTACAAAAGTATTTAGAACTGGATTTGCAATATCTTTTGTATACATGAAATTTCAAAATTCGGACCGGAAGTAATTCTTTTACTCCTATCGAGTAGCACTTTCTTTTTGCAAAGTATGCATTCTATAAAGATTTATTAAGAGAATAGAAGTATTTATAATAGGATTTTGAATAATTTTTGTATAAAAAAATCTATAATTTGAAACGCTCATACGTATAAGAAAGTCGTGTGGTGGCCACACCTCATTTTTTTAATTAGATTTTCAATCTTTACTGACATTGGTCTTAAATACGGGATTCGAGTTATACTGTAGTTATTTATTCTTCTTGTTGGTAACTTTAGGATAAATTAGAGATAGAGTTTGCGATCTTTGTTTTTGTGTTAGAACTTTGTTTATTAAATCTATTGTATATCTATTATTGACTGACTGCTGTATTGTATATTCCACTTCGTTGTATGTTAAAGTTATGATTGTTCGAAGGTACATTAATGAATCTATGTATCATAGATTGGTATGCTGGTAGTTTGAGAGAAATGGGATGAAAAGAATTTATGTGTATCTGTTTTGTGGGATACTGTTAAATTCAAAAAATTGATTGACTTATCTTGTTCTTTTTCTGTAGTGAATTTTATTTTTTGATTAATGTTGATAATATGATTTTCAAATGTTTTTAATTGTCTGTTTGTACCTTTGAAACAATTAAAAACATTTGAAAATTTTATTAACAACACTCATCCAAAAATAAAATGCATTACAGAAAAGAACAAGATAAGTCAATCAATTTTTTAGATTTAACAATATGCCACAAAACAGATACACATGAATTTGCTATATACCATAAAGCAACACATAATATACAGGGGTTCGATTTAAAAAACTATAAATAGTTATAGTTTACCCCCATAGGGTTAGTAACCAACTTGTGAAACATTCTGTACAATACATAATAAATATAAAAAGCGCTTTATCCACGAAAATAACTCACTCTGCATATACCTATCGAATGAATGAATATATTGCTACCAACAAATCATTTTAAGACTGAATTATGTCATGGATTGATAAATAGGATCCTGTATTACATTGGCGACTTTTTAAAATTAATTTTTAATATGTAGGTATAGGTATATGTCTTTGTATTTCATTTTAATTTAACTCCTAAAATGAGTTTATTTGACGTTGTTCAATGCATGATCTGTATGTACTCTAATAAATAAATAAATGTTATTCTTATTAATTGAAAATACCTATATTTTTTTTAATTAGGTATATATTGTCTAACAAAATCCAGAAAATCCTCATTTTTTATTGTCCTTTTTGAACGCTTAGTAGTTTTCTTTACATATTGTTTTTCCTCCGATACCCACACACACAAACAAACACTCATAGAGACATGTTTGCAAACACCACCAGACCTTAAACAAAACACATGCACCTGCTTTATGGACAGGCTGACGCCAGTTTTATTTTGAAGTGATTCCACGTTATCTGTACATCCGAGTATGTAGAGAAAAATAAAATTAAAAACTAAAACTTCGGTTTCATTTAAAAAAGTAGAACGGCATCTCGTATGTAATAGTGCGAACTATTTCTGTGCAGAAATTTGCCAAACTCGACGGCATTTGAACATGAGGATAAATTTAACTTGCGTATCGCACTACTAGTGGCCTCTTTTGGGGTATTTTTAAACTAAATATGGAGTTGCCTTTTGATGCGTAAGGACGGTTTGTCTGGAAGTATTGTCTGTGTCTATATTAACGTCAATTATATAGGAAAATAAATACTAATAAATTTAAATTAATTTCTTGGATTATAAACAGTTTCAATATGAAATTAAAATATACCAAAAAACAATTTTTTATTTATATTATGCTGATAGTATGATTTGAATAATAAAAAGGAGGTGTGGGTACCACACGATTTCTTATACGTATGTGCGTTACAAAATGTGTTTACAAAGGTCTTCCGAAATAAGTTTAATTCTGCGTCTTCTTACACCTCTGAATAAAAGTCTTAATTCCGGTTCGAATTTTGAAAATTTGTTAATACAGAAATTATTCCAAATCCAACTTAAAGTACTTTTATTCTCTTAATAAATCTCTATCGAGTACATAATTGAGAAATATTTGCAAAAAAAAGTTATTTGATAAGAGTAAAAGTGTTATTTCTGATATATTCATATTCGTAGCTACCATGTCGGCAATAAATCAAATTATTTATGCCAATACCAGAGCATCATCGTATGGAAACATGTTCGGGAGTCGCCGTTCCAGTTAGAGTTGCTCCAAAATCAAATGCGGTTCGTAATCCTTGTTGCACAACTGATACATTAACTTGCAGTATTTTACAACTACCAGAAATAGTATTTATTTCTGCTGCACTCATGTAAAAACCCAACATATCAACTGGTAAAGTAGCCAATGGTATACATAATTGAACTAAATCACCCACATCAACGTTTCCAATTTCTTTTTTACTTGTTGAAATGCGTAACCGTAGGTTTAAAAGATCCGCAACATATACTCTTTATGTCCAATAGTGCGTGGAATTTTTAAAAATTTATTTGCACTTTCCATGCTACCAATTACATTACTTACTCCACCACCACCGTTAGTACCAACACATTCGCCACTAGGTACATCTTCAAGCATTGGTTCGTCAAACATTTGGCCAAGTTGTGCCAAAGTTTCGTCTGGTGGTTCTTCATATAATGTAGGATAATATGGACCTGCAGTAGGTGGACGTTCTCCAGTATTTGTTTGGGTTGTTTTTTGTGGACTGTAGGGTGTAACAGCTTCAACCGGTGGTACCTGGGTTGTTCGACCTCGCTGACTTCTTAACCACTCTTGCCAATTTCCGATGAATCGTCTTTGACGAGCTACTTGATAGTCTCTACACAATTGTCGTTCTCTTTCAGCGTATTGTCGATGTCCTTCGTGTAACTGATCAGTTGCTTTTTCGTATTTTCCACCTAATTTTTTAGGCGGCATCGGATACACTTGGCCCAATTTTTGCTGATAGCAGTACAAGTTACTTCCTGTCCGAATTTTAAAATTTATTTTATACGAAAATTGTTGCTACTCAAACTCTAAATACTTTTGCATCCTAGTATCCTGTGTCTGTATAGAATGCATAATTTGAGATATTTACAAAAAAAAAATGTTTTTCGATAAGACAAAAAGACCTACTACAATCTCGAAAAAACTTTTTTATAAAGTCATCCTAAAGTACTTTTGCATTTTTTGGAAATTGTTTAACTTAGTAGTTTACGAGATATTAGTAAATTTTGATTTTTTTACTGAAGTAAAAACTCGTAAATATAAAGTTTGGTATTGAAGAAGGAGAATGGAAACACTCTGTAGAATACTCAAACAGAAACAAACCATTTTTAAGGAATATAGTGTATGTAGAGGTAGGTCATCCTGGCTCCTGTGGAAGATCAAACAAGCCTTCAGGATAACTTTGTTATTAATAAATATCATAGGTCAACACGAAATTTTCATCGTAGATAACATGATGTGGGTTTTGTAGTATTTTGTGTGCTGATTTCAAATCTGTCTTTAGTTTTTCTCTATCACGTAAAGTTTTTATGATGAAGTAAATTTAAAGTTGGCAACATTGTGCAATTAGCCTTATGTTATGATAATAGAATAAGGCTAACTCATAATTAGGAGTGTAATAAATGTTTTTTTTTCGTTTCAGATCTGGAATAACAAGGCAACAGTAACTGATATTGTGACAAATCATGCCTAGAAAGTGCAAAAACCATCCAGATATGTTCTGTTACGTGTGTGGTTCGTTCACACCTAAATCACAATCTCGTAGAATAACTGAGGACCTTAAGAAAATCTACAAATTGTATTTCTACTGTGCACTGGGAGATCAGGACAAATCTTGGGCTCCACACATCATCTGTTCCAGTTGTTCCAACGGATTACGTGGTTGGCTAAACAGGAAATAGTCAGCGATGCCATTTGCCATACCAATGGTGTGGAGAGAACCGCAAAATCATTATAGTGATTGCTATTTCTGTCGTGTGAACACTGTTGGGTTCTCGATTAAAAATAAGCACAAAATAGTATATCCAAGCATGAATTCTGCAATCAGATCAGTTCCCCATGATCAGTCATTGCCTATTCCTGTTCCACCATCTGATGGCCTTGCTTCGGCAGAAGATGATCTTATTCCAGAGCCTCTTCAACACGTGCGTAACAGTCCCGAACCACATGATGAAGACTATACTGTGGTTGACGAAACTGGACCGCAGACATTTACACAAGATGAATTGAACGATCTTGTGCGTGACTTGAATCTATCAAAAGACAAGGCAGAGCTTCTTGCATCTAGGCTTAAACAGAAACATTTGTTAGCAAAGGGTGTGAGTATTACTCATTACAGAAAACGAAATGAGCACCTGGTGCCATATTTTACTTCTGACGGTGACCTGTGCTACTGTCATAATATTGATGGTCTCTTTAACAGCTTATCACAAGTTCATATTGCTTCAGAGTGGCGTCTCTTTATTGACTCTTCTAAATTCCAAACCAAGTATACCAATTGCTCATTCAGTTCACTTAAAGGAAACATATGACAATATGAAGAAACTGCTTGAATGTACTGAGTACCAGACACACCAGTGGTATATTTGTGGTGATTTAAAGGTGATAGGCATGTTGATGGGAATGCAAGCAGGCTTCACTAAATACCGCTGTTTCTTATGCCTATGGAACAGCCGACAAACTGATCAGCATTATGTCAAAACGGACTGGCCGGTGAGGTCAACATACGAACCAGGGACCAGCAGTGTGAAGTTTACGCCTTTAGTCAATACACAAAAGATATTACTTCCGCCTCTACATATCAAGCTTGGCTTGATGAAGAACTTTGTGAAGGCGATGGCTAAAGCAAACTCACAAACCCTTGTGTCAAAGATTGGTCAAACCGTTCATCGTGTAACAAGGACCTAATATCGGGGCCGACAAATATTCCTTCCCTCAGTTTAGCAGAGCTGAGATGTGGAAATCTGTGAACCAAGTATTGATACCCATCAATACTTGGTTCACAGATTTCCACATCTCAGCTCTGCTAAACTGAGGGAAGGAATATTTGTCGGCCCCGATATTAGGTCCTTGTTACACGATGAACGGTTTGACCAATCTTTGACACAGTCAGAGCTTAAAGCTTGGAAAGCATTCACGTGGCTATGTGAGAACTTCCTTGGTAACCATAAAGCGAGTACATATAGAACTGGTGTTGAGAATCTTCTGAAGGCATACCATGAAACAGGGTGTCGTATGTCATTGAAAATCCACTTCTTGCACTTTCATCTAGATTTCTTTCCAGAAAACCTTGGTATGGTCAGTGACGAACAAGGTGAGCGTTTTCATCAAGACATTCAGGTAATGGAGACATGTTACCAAGGTTTCTGGAATGAGAGTATGATGGCTGACTACTGTTGGATGCTATACCGTGACAGTTCCAACGCAGTGTATAACAGAAAGTCATATCGAAAGCATTTCTGAACAATCATAGACACCAAAACAGCATTCACTATAGTAATGTCCCACAGTGTGTTCCTGAAACCTAACATCACGTGTAACTCGAAAACTGTACGTGATATAAAAAAAGGCATACAGATCTGTAATCAGCTCGATAAACTGATCTAGAAAATGTCTATTTGCTTTCTGATGATTAAAAAAAATTTTTTTTTTGTTGACCAGTGTATTTTTATTATAGGATTATCATATTGCAGAATGAAAGACTGAAAAAAGCATAGTGCTATAAAAGTGAAAATAATTAACGTGATAGACTGTGAAATGAAGTTAAAGGTATTTCTACCAATGGTGTTGACGTGCAGTAGTGGAAAGTCGAAGTACATTTGAACAATTTTGACAAGCTCAACAATCTGAAACAAATTTTAATGCAAACCATAAGAAACGAGTGTGGAAATAAGTGTCTAAGTAAAAAATGGTTATTTAGTTTCCCTGCGGACATTTCTAAGAACAAAAATTTCATGGTCAAAGAGTGCATTATTGTTTTTATAGCAGTATTTTTATTTATTATTTAGTCAGTTTGTGCCTTCTATGTTCACAAGAATTTTTAGCAGTATGTTTGTTTATGTATCTCTGATATGTGCTACTTTATTTCAGCCCATCTGATCACTTGACTTTAGAAACACATACATGGGCGTAGCCAGCGACGGGCAGGGAGGGGCAACTGCCCCCCCCCCCTGGAAAAGCAAAAATAAATTAAATAATTTTTAAATTTTAATAAACGAAAAATTAAATCTAAAATATACATATTTTTCTGTTCTGCATATTTTTTTTTGTTATCTGTTTTATATATTTTGTTTGTTGTTGTGGTCGTTTGGTTGCTTTTATAAACATTTTAAAATTAATTAATAAGCTCTAATAAATAAAATTATTCGCGTGTCCTTTGTCACTAAAATATATTTCATCAGCAAAAAACAAAGCTGTTTGAAAAACTGACAGTGCTAAATATATATTAATAGCGTTTTCGATCTATGCATTGGTGCACACCAGAATTGTCCCACACCAGAATTGGATAAAAAGGAGTGTTCGATTTACTCTCAGGATACGTCAATTTTTAGTGTTCGATTCAACCACTTAACAGTCGGACATTTTTGAGAAAATTGGTAAAAAAATTGTCACTTTTTTTTTGTTTTCATTTAACTACATTTTTTAATCCTATTAATTAAAATAAATTTACTCAATAAGTAGTTTTAGCGTGAAATATTTTGAAACATTCAATACACAATCCTACATCAGAATCCGAATTAAATACTCTTATAACAACTATTGAGTTGGTGTGTAAGTGCTCTTGTCTAGCGACAGTGTCCTATTTAATAGTGTAACAAAACGCCACTGGTTTTCTTCGAGTTCGAGAAAAATCGAGATACAAGTGAGGTATATACGGGAACCGGCGATGCGAATGTTCTGGCAATTTCTAGGCTCAAAAGCGTATATAAAGTTAGTTGTCTATCCGGCGCGAAGACAGACAGTACAGTCACAGACAATACTATCCAGACAAACCGTCCTTATGCAACAAATGGCAACTCTAAATGTGATTCAAAAATACGCCAAAAGAGGCCACTAATAGTGCGAAACACAATTTAAAATTAGTTCCCATACGTACATGCCGATCAGTTTGGTAAATTTCTGCAATGAAATAGTTCGCACTATCCCACACGAGATGACGTTGTTAATGTGGTTCTACTTTTTTATGATAAGTTTTGTTTTCTTTTCTTCTCTTAATTACAACATACGATTTAATTCTGTTTGCTAAGGGTTTTATGAGTTATAAGTTATAAGCCACCGAATGAATTAGGAGCGTATCTTGTTTGTTATGTTTACTAATAGTGATTTTGTTAATTGTATACGTATGCACATTATCAAATTATGTGGTAACGAAAACAAATAAATAGAATTAATTTCAATATGAGTGTGTGATATATTCTTAGATATACGTAAATAATTACATAATTATGAATATGATTCAAATATTAACTAACGTCATTAAAACGTTTTGTTAATTTATTTAAAAAAACTATTTTCTATTAATTTTTATCTTCGTAATTTCGTACTGAAACTAATATTTTTTGCAGAAAATAGTACTGACGTACTGAATTTTAACTTTTGTACTGAATTCAATACAATTGTACCGAAACGGCAGCCCTGATGTGTTCTTAGCGTGTAGGACTGGAATCGTAACACAGATTTTTGGGAAAATGATATGAAACCCACCTTAAAAAACGTCTATTTAAAATGTTTATGCCAAAACTGGTAGACAGCAGACGATTCAGAAAAATGCTTATTCGTGTTATACAGGGTGAGTCATCTTCGCGGGTAAGGCCCACTGCGATATTTCAAAGCGGTTTTTTTCTTGTGACAGCTGCTCATTAGGAGCACATTCTAAAAATATTTTGTATTATACCGAGTGTTCCATTACTTTGTGGCTGACCATAGTTATAGTTTTTTTAAATGGAATACCCTATATATTATATATTATTACATTTTTGTATTCTCCGTATAATTTTTAGTCAAAAAGTAAAAAGACAGTATAGGCCTAAAGTCTAAAGTTTTCGACTCGTTTCCATTTTTCTGAAAAATTCGATGTTTGTATAAAATTATATTTCTTGGAAACGACGTATTAGATGGACACAATTTTTTGTAATATTGTTCATAATAAGAAGTTTTAATAGAATATATTTTATTTTTTTTCAGTTAGGTACTAATTGCATGTGCAGAAAACTGGATTGAAATTATATGACACGTTTTTGTATAAAAGTCAATTTTTTCAAATGGAA
Source organism: Amphimallon solstitiale (assembly GCA_963170755.1). NCBI lineage: Eukaryota > Metazoa > Arthropoda > Insecta > Coleoptera > Scarabaeidae > Amphimallon > Amphimallon solstitiale. Next base: position 103,793,631 of record OY720677.1, on the reverse strand, counting down.
CACCTGTATATCAGTGAATTTTTGAATTGCTTATTTAATTTCACATCAAAAACATGTAAGACGTTAATACTTTAAAAGCGACTATTACAGAGGTCTTGTCGTTTTTTGATATAATTTTGCCAACTTCATGTTTTTTATTTATATACGGTATAGTGCGCCATGATATTTGTTACAACATTAATAATTGAATGGATGCCATTTAATAAATTGTTACTTAGTTGATAAGCATGATTTTATAATGAATTTTTCTAAAAATTAGCATTGAGATATGATTTTTATAAGTATTGAGAGAATGACAAAAGAAATGTTTTCTAGCTCAAGATTTTCAGTTGTTTACAAAACTGCATTCCAAAAATACATAATATAACATTACTCTTCTCTTTTCTTTTACTTCTATAATCTTGGTAAGTGTGTAATAAACACCTGTTGGTAAATGTATTACTTCAGGTCCGAAATTTGAAAATTTTTATTATACAAAAATTATTCAAAATCCTATTATAAGTAATTCTAGTCTCTTAATAGATCTCTACAGCATGCACATCGCGAGATATTGCAAAAAAGTGCTATTCGATAAGAGTAAAAGTGTTACTTCCGGTCCGAATTTTGAATTTTTTTTATACAAAAGATATTTGTTTTAAATACTTTTATACTGGTAATGTACCTGCCTAGAAAGCATGACTTGCGAGATATTCGCAAAAGCTGATTTTCAATAAGAGTAAAAGACCTACTTCCGCTAGGAATTTCCAAAACCCTTCTAATAAAAATTTTCTCAAATATACGTACTTTTGAGAACATTTGAAATTTGATAAATTTGTTTAAACTTAGTAGTTGACGAAATATTGGGAAAATTCCACTAATCAAATCTCAAGAGGGAGATTATACACGTAAATACAAAATTTGGAATTGATAGCTACAGCGGTTTAACCGCCATCGTGGAGAGAGAGAGAGAGAGAGAGAGAGAGAGAGAGAGAGAGAGAGAGAGAGAGAGAGAGAGAGAGAGAGAGAGAGAGAGAGAGAGAGAGAGAGAGAGAGAGAGAGAGTGGGAGGGTGGGAGGGAGGGAGGGAGGGGGGAGGGAGGGGGGGAGGGAGAGATTTTTCAAAAACCTATTTTTTGGTATCAGGGGACTTCAAAACGTGGACATCTAAAAAAATCTCGAAGTCGAACATTTTCGTCATCACAATACTTCGTTATACTACGTATAAGAAAGTAGAACGTCAATAGCTTTGTTATAGTTACTCTTAAGGTATTAACGTCTTACGTTTTGATGTGAAATGAAATAAGCAGTTCAAAAATGAACTGATATACAGGCTGTTCCATCTGAAAAAATTGACTTTTATATAAAAACGTGTCATGTAATTTTAATCCAGTTATCTGCACATACAATTAGTAACTGAAAAAAATGCTTATATTAAGACCTCAACTACAAAAAATTGTGTCCATCTAATACGTCGTTTTCGAGCAATATAATTTTATACAAACATCTAATTTTTCAGAAAAATGGGAATAAGTCGAAAACTTTAGACTTTAGGCTTATACTATCTTATAATAACATATAGGGTGTTTCATTTAAAAAACTATAACCATGGTCAGCCACCAAGTTATGGAACACTCTGTATAATATAAAATATTTTTAAAATGTGCTCCTAATGAGTAGCTACCACAAGAAAAAAACCGCTTCGATATATATTTACTCGTAAAGGCACAATCGGCCTTACCCGCGGTTATGACAGCCTGTATATATGTAAATTTATAAATATTTTTTCCCTATTGTTTTAATTCAATTTTGTTCTCGTAAGGTTGAATGAAATTATTTTTTATAGAAATGAATTTTTACTTTTGTCGCAATGATTTTTACATTAGTTTATAATATTAAATTATTTGAAGATAACCTCTGCGGAAATTATATAAATTTGTCACTAAAATTAATTGAAAATATAACTGAATTGCAAATTTTTTTTTACCAACAATAGAAAGAACAATTTTGTTTCTTTACTTTTGTCCGACAGTGTATATACACCGCCTAATATCGAAGTCTTCGATATCGGATGGTAACTCTGAATCGCTGTGACTAGTGATTATTCTTTTGTTTATTATTTACAGTAACTGTTATCGTATCAGACATTTTTTTCTCGGTCATAAATTACTACTTTGTGGACTGACTCTGTCTGATAGACGAAGTAGGTACCATCCATCTATCTCTATCTATATTAGCCAGTTATTTTATTTCTATTCTGCCCATTAAAAATGCTGTATATTTATGTACTTAATTAAATATTATTTAAATATTTATATTGCGTAATATTCAAAAGTGTCTAAAATCGAATATTTGAATTTATATTTTAACTCTCTAATTTAAATATTCTTTTTTTAATGTTAAATAAAATGACATCTATCGGTTAAAAGTAATAAGTAAGTATATCCCTCTTTGGTGGGGCCATCTAAAGTTTGCTCGTGGAAGTTAAAAAATACAGTGGCGACGTCTAACGCTTGCATTCTTTTTACCGTTGCCTGATAATGCGTAAACACGGTATGTCTGTATAGTATTGTCTGTGGTACAGTACAGTACATAGTGCAGGATACGAAGTTGCATACGGCGAATAGAAAGCGAAGCGCGAGAAACAAGAGGGAAAATCCGTAACAATAGTTTTACCACAGAATAAAGAGACAGAAAAGACAATATGGATATAAGAAATTGGTTACAAAAAGGTGAGTTAAATAATTTCAGTAGAAAATTAAATTTTTAATTAAAACTTTAGAGTCAGAGTCATTCCATTAGAAATGGTCCAAAAATTTGAAAATTGGTTGCTCGACCAGCACCAAATAAAACAAAACTACCATGTAACGATAGCTTATAATGCAGATATGTTATATCCCATGTTAATTTTTGTTCACAATTAAAACTTGAAATTTGTACATATTAAAGATCAAACAGCACTTTGTACGTACTATTAATTTCATTTTGTGTTTTTAATCTAGAGAAAAAATATTAACATCAGATATAGTATATCCACATTATAAGCTATCACTATCATTACATGGTAGTTTTGTTTTATACTAATTTTTATACTAGGGACTAAGAACAAGAATGATATTAGGTTATTATTTTTAGGTCAAACATCTCTAAACCGGAAAAAAGTTCATGATGACAGTAGTGGAAGTGGAAGCAATGATTGTGATGAAGATGAAAATAAAATGGTCGGAACATCAAAATCGGAATCTATTTTTGTAGAAGGCTCAAGTAGTTCTTCATATCTACATGAAGCTGTTTCTGGATCTGGGACCTCTAAACAAACTGAAGAACGCGATGGCTACCATGAAAATGACATTGGTCGTTATGTTAGTTGTGCCAATAACTTGCCTTCTGAAAAAAAGAAGGAATTGTTGACAAACCCTTGGGTTCCATCATCCAATTACGATTTTGCATCTGATGACATTCACTTGAAAAGAAAAAATTGTAGAAAGCACGTTGGCACCCATTACCACAAATCTTCAACAGCTGCTGCAAAAGCATTTCTTGAAAATGCTCCTGTTGATGTCCAGTTGCAAATAGGGCACCATAAGACGATTGAAGAAAATAAACAAATATTGTCAGCAATTATTTCATGCATAATATTTTGTGGAATTCATGATTTGCCGCTTAGAGGAAAAGTAGGAAATGAGGGAGTTTTCTTTGACCTTTTAAATTTGAGGATTGACTCTGGTGATGAGAAGCTAAAGAGCCACTTGGATAAATGTCAAAAAAACGCAGTCTATACCTCACCAACAATTCAAAATGAGATCATACAATTATGCGGTGAAGTTATCAAAGAAAAAATAATCGAAGACTGTAAACGGGCAAAAGCTTATGCTGTAATGGCTGATGAAACAGCAGATATCGCTGGAAAAGAGCAGCTTTCTATTGGATTAAGGTTCTATGATGAAAGCCAAAAAATAATCAGGGAGGAATTTGTAGGCTACATTGAGTTAAAATGTCAAGATGCTTCTACAATCGCTAGCGCAGTACAGGCCATTCTTAAAAAAAAGTACGCTAAGTCTTTATTTTTCCATTGCTCCAGCCACAGACTAAATCTTGGGTCAATGATACTAGCAAGCTACCAGAAATAAGAAACACAATTGCAACGGTTAAAGACACAATAACCTTCTTTCGTGAATCGCCAGCCCGTAGGAAATCGGTTCCAAATCTTTCAAGGCTCTGTGAGACCAGATGGTCGGAAAAATACAAGAGCATAAAAAATTTTTCAGAGAGCTTCACTGACATTGTTAAAGCACTAGAACATCTATCTGTCAAAGGAAACTATGCAACAAGAAAATGTGCCTACCAATTGCACTGTGCAGTTACTAAACCAATTTTCATCTTAGGCTTAAACATAATTGCAAGATACTCTGCAATTTTGGAACCTGTTGTAAACGTTTTACAAGGTAAAAGTATGGATTTGGTTATGGTGAAGAAACATATTGATGATATTCTAGATGTAATCAAAGAAGATCGACAAGATGTCGAAAATGTTTCTTATGAATTATATAAAAAATCACTTGATATCGCAGAGAAAGTAGGGGTTGAGTTGTCAGTACCACGAGTCACTCAAAAGCAAGTACACAGAAGTAATCCACCATCTGAGTCTGCAGTTGTATACTGGAAGCGGTCAATAATCATCCCCTATCTTGATTCTTTAACTTCGTCTTTGGGTGCTAGATTCTCCAACGAAAATACACCTGCTTTTGCTTTAACTTATCTTCATCCTTCAAGCATGCTCAAAATGGCTTCAAAAGATTTCAAAAATAATGCAGAATCTTTCATGGAATTTTGATAAGTTGGGTGATGTCTCTGCAGAATTAGATTTGTGGTACAATATGTGGAAGAAGAAGAATTTAGCAGAAGACAAATTAAAGGACATTGAAGTGGCTGCACTTTTGGAGGAAGCTAATGTTTTTTTTCCCTGCAACAAGGCACGCACTGCTAATATTAAGTGCTTTCCCATCTACTACTGCTACCGTGGAAAGATCGTTCAGTACCCTACGAAGGGTAAAAACCTGGCTCAGGAGTACAATGGGTGATGACAGACTCACTGGGTTGTGTTTGATGAGTGTGCATCGACAATTTTTTAAGGAAAATCAGGACTGCATAGTGAAGAAAGTTTTGGATAAATTTAGTTTCAACCCAAGAAAAATGTTATTAATTTAATTTAAGTATAATTAAAATCTCAAAGTTTTGTTTTCATTTGCCTTTTCTTTTTATCCTAAAATTTTACATTTTGAACGACCATGGACCATGGTTTGCCCCACCCCTGTTATAAATCCTGGCTACGCCCATGAACACATACACAACTTAATTTTACTATTACATTTATGAATACATATAGGTATGTTACTCGTAAGAAAATAACCAATTTAATCCATATTTTGTGGTTCAGCTATACATTCATATATCCTTGATACAATTTTAATCAATAACACAAAATAATAGCATATGTAAATTCAATTTTCCTGGAAAGATTTAAACACGTGATTAAGTTCTATTATTTTCACAACCTATTAAATATAATAGTATGTGTGGTTAGGTTTTGCCTGATTTATCAATTCATATACACATTACATCAGAGGTTAGCAAGTCACATACATCAAACTAATGTAAAATCAAAAAAACAATGCTAGGTTTCTAATTTGAACCACCATTCATATTTCGTGGCACACTCTAAAACTTATCGCAAAATCATGGAAGCGGCCATGACGATCAATTTCGATAACCAGTTACTACGTATAAGAAAGTAATTATTATAGTAGGATTACCCAACAGATGCAGTAGCAACAGCGCACGAGAAATGCGTCACTTAAACGTCATACGTAAAATAACGCTTACTATTGGTTCGTTTGCAAGGACGCCCACAATAGAATAAATTTAGTATTGTGTTTTGACAGTTTCAATTTTGCATTGTTATTGTTTTATTCTTTCTCAGTTTCTTTGCTTAATATCTAACAAAAAGTATTTCTGAATACTACTGTACATTGTTTTTGTGACAAACGTAAGTAAGTGCATGAAATATAACATCAGAAGATGATTTTGAAATATCTACTTTATAGGCTATAATATAAACTCAATCCTCCGTTTAATCACCTGTGGTATGTCTGCCCCTTTGCGTAACATTATGGAGAATTCACCTCCTCAGAAGAGGCTCTCCAAACATTTTACAGTAGAGGACAAGGAGAGGTTTTTGAATATATACAAAACCTTACAAGAACAGCCAGGTACTTCGAAAATAGATAATATTTCAACTACAGCAACAGCAGCAGGTAAATATTAATGTTGTTTTTTGAATAATAAAGTCTCATTTTGGTGATTTATATTCAGGAATATCAGAACGTAGTGTTTACAAGGTTTTGTAAGAATATAGTGCTGAGCATAAATTTCAATCACCAAAGAAATACCATAGGAAAAAGACCATACTGGACAACGTTGATGATGTAATGCGGAATAGCATTCGAGGAATTATTCATTCCTTTTTTTTAAAACGAACCTCCAACTATACAGAAAATTCTTATGATGATAAATGAAAGAGACGATTTACCAAACTTTAAAATTTCATCTCTCAGAAAATTAAGGCTGGCGTCTCGGTACGCTGCACCGGACAATATTCACGTTGAAAACATGTTCACATTTTTTTGATAAGAAATGGAAACTATTAATTTAATTGTTATAAAAAGTACACAGTTATGTTAAGGAAACTTGATTCGAGGTCGTAGGGGGTTTTTAAATGTCTAATTGGGCTGTTTTTACACTATATACTGTGAATAAAATACCCCTTTTAGAGGTAAAAATAAATATTTTTTATCTGTAATTTTCAAATAAAATATAGCATTCTTGCACCCCCCTTGACCTCAAAAAATTAGTTTGCATTGTAACAAAAAATACTGCAACGAAAATAATATCTTCGTTTGTAAATGGTATCCAAAATAAAAATGCGTGGACATTATATGAAATTAGGGTTACAATTCAACTATAGTGTGGAGAAAAACCGTCAAGATGCAGAATTATCACGCCAGGAACTTGAATATTAGTGTAGCTTCTGGGCATTAGGGGGCACTGGAAATTGTGCGTATATATGTACCTATTATTAATTAAAAATGTCAGGATAGGTACTTTTATTTACGCAAAAGTACAATTGCTCACAATACTTCGTCTAATAATAAAAACAGTTATATATTATTATTATTATATATTCAACAGTTTAACACTTTGCGGAATGTAATATAAAATATATACCTATAAAAAACAAAAACGATAATAAATTTGCTATAGGTATAATAATCTTACACAGTGTTTACTTTCGAGCGATGTATATTTATAGCAATTTTTGACAGTTTGACATTATTTGAAATATGTGTGTTGTGATAACTGGACGAAAAGGGAAAACCTTTATTGATTTAATATACGATATAATTAACTTCTTATAATGTTATCTAATTACGATTACATGTGTATTGTATTGTACTGAAATAAGTAAAATCTGCAGTGGTACAGCTTATATCTTGATAATCTCGAAGACTTAAACAATGCTTCTGCTCGTACTATTATCAGAATATAATATCCAAACAATCACATAAACATGGATAAACTAGAAGATGGTATACCAACTCTAGGTATATTTTATTTAGTCTACTTCAGAAAATTAAATAATTCTTGATGCACAAATTTATTGAATTTTGCGACGGAACTACAAAGGCATTTTGATACCTATAAATATATATAGGTACATTTTTTACTTATTCAATAAATTTTGAGATTTACCGGTGCTTAACGCAAATTATCATTGTGTACATTACTCTAAATAAATACTAATTCATTTATTCATAGTGTATGATTAAATAATTAAAAAATATGTACCTATGTATTTATTAATAAGAGTCTATTTGAAATATGTAAATGTACAATAGCTTAAATTACATCAATAACTTACGAAGGTAATTTTTATATTATACACGTACACACAAACAAAGAAGCTGCAAGATTTACTGTTGCAGAGCATAACAAAATCTATATTATTCCTACTAATAATATTTATACGTCTAATTTGCTATGATTCCGATTGATAATTGGTAGAAAGGATTAAATATAATACCTATACACGATAAATATAACAAGCTTTTTTGAAAACTTTTTGGCTTATGAGCCGCCATCTGAAAAAACCGCAAAATTCTTGCACTATACCAGTTTTTACAAAATATCTTCCAAAGTATTCCAATACTTCCCGAGATAGACCTCTTTGAATTTACAGATTTTTTCTTAAAAATGTAAAAATCAAAGATTTTTAGTTGGTTTTTGCTCGATAGTAAGTATATAGTGAATCCTACGCTAAAGTTTGACACTGCATTTATAGTAGAGGTAAATAGCTAAAGTTCCGAAGCTCCAAATGTGGCTTGTCGTCCAGACACATTTTGTCTTATATAACAAAATATCACCATTTGGTTCTTATAATGTAAAGTTGTGGTATATCTGACACTTTTCTTGATGAAACTTATGTAGTATATAATTTATTTATAATTATTTATCAATTATTTATTTACTTACAAATTTATTGATATATAATTCACAGACCTATTGAATATATGAGATATACAAACTTAGCAATAAATGAACTTTTTTTTGTTTTTAATAAATAGATACATTAATTTTGTCAGTATTAAGTTATTGCGTAACGTGTCTTCCTAAAAGACTACAAAAATATTCAAAAGAGAGTATCATAGTCTAAACGAGCTAGAAGAATCAGTTTGGTCTTAAACTTTAGCTACCTACCTCTACTATAAATGCTATGTCAGACTTTAGCGGAGAATACACCATTTACTTACTATCGAGCAAAAACCGATTATAAATCTTTATTTTGACATTTTTAAAAAAAAATTCTCTAATTTCAAAGAGGTCTATCTCGGGAAGTAATGAAGCTAAATATTCCGTTTTTGTATTAAATTGTAGAAAATTTTCTCTAGTTTAATAAGAACGTAAACGGCTTTTTTGCTCAAACTAATACTTTAGGAGATATTTTGTAAAAAGAGGCTAAAAAATTTAGCGGTTTCTTCAAGATGGCGGCGTCTGCGGTAGTGGGGAAAATAAGAAAACTTGGAACTTTGCAACAGTGTACCAATCCATACACCATATCAAAATATCAAAGGTACCCTAATTAATTGAACCATGCGAGATTTTTTGGTATAGTTTGACTGGGCTATATGTATATTCTCCAAGGATATTACATCGGTGGTGTTTCTATTACAGAAAGTTAATATTCTACGTTTTAGATATCTCTTGAAGGTACTAGATTTGGTAGACCATATAAAAATATGGCACAAAAGGCTTAATTATGTGTTCTGCATGTTCAACCATTTCGTCAGGTAGATAGCTTCTTTTTCGGTGGTTTATACCAAAAATTCTTTATGTTGTCATTAATAGTGAAATATTAGGTAAGTCTATTAAAAGAATATAATAGTTGATATGTCATCTTTGGATAATATGGAAAATCAAAACCTTATTTTGGCAAACTTACTTCAGTTCGGTAAAATATATTTAGGTACGTTTAACAACTAAAATAATTACTTTCACTTCTGAATGTTGCGCATCTCCAATATTATTTAAGAAGATAATAAAATATGAATAATGTTAAGTACAGAAGCGCAGTTGATTTTTGCCAAAAACACTAGTGTCACCTATAGACAACCTATAATTAAACAGATTTACTATGAAAATTAATTGTGGACTAAAATATAAACGTAAGTAATTAATACCTATTGATCTTTTCTGGTTACATTCTGAATCATATCTCCTAAACACACAGTTAAAGTTACGAAAATAACAATATAAGCTGTATGTTTTAGTTCATATGTTCAGAGACCGGACACGAGCGGCCGATGACTCATCACCCACGCGCACTATTGAAATTTTGTATTTTTAAAAAGTTTTTAATTTTATTTATATAATTGGATAACAAGTGGGTGGTGATCTATAAAATACAAAATACTTTTTTATTTGTTTATGCTGTAGTTCAAATCGAGTAAATTTTCGGTACTTTATTAATCTCACGAAATATAAGGTAGGTAAATAGAAGAAAGGAATTTAACATTAAAATCGACTTTTTTGCTGTCCGTTTTCTCGACGAAACCAGATGTTGCATCACCATACGAATAGTGCTATTCAATAACTGCGTGATGTTATACATTATTTCTTTTGTCATTCATTACACAATGTTTAGAATAAAACTGCAGTCTATGGTCGACTGTTCTACTTTTTCTACCCTTTGTAACACATCACACAAAATGTCATTCATAAATATTTTATTTTCATTACTTTTTAACAGTTTTTGTGCGGCAATAGAAGCTTGATGGCATTGTCCATCATTCTTTTTACGATGACCCATGTTTTAAATCCAAAATTCATTAAACACATTACAAATTAAGCGAGAAAGAATACTTCAAACTGACTTGTTCTTTACCATGTCTATAGTCACATGAATTACTAAATATTGTTATTATTATTACTTCAAAAAATATTTTTTCCAAACATAAATTGTTTTATTCCTATTTATTTTATAAGGTGTACCTACTTGAAATTTTATAAATTGCTATAAATGAATGCTTGTATTTATTGATGCTTGACTGTTGAGATTATTTCTATATAGTCAGGTTCGTAATAAATTTAAAATACTATGTAGACAAAAACGTGTTGAAAGCGTTTCTTTAATAATTTTTTGTGCCTGTTAGTTTTTTGTCTGTCTATGTTCGAGTTCATTTAAAAGTCCCAGATATAAATTTGTTGCTGTAATAGCAATCTACATTTCTATTGCTTCATCTCTCATCCTCAATTAAGTTCGTCTATTTGCCAACATGAACCGCCACCTTACCGACACCTAATCCTACCCCCCCACATTATATTCTTCATCACCTCCAAACTGAAAACTAAACGCCAGCCTTAATAAGAGAACTGAACTTTCGGTAAAGTATAATGAAAATGTTTGTTTCTTTTTATAAACAGTTTTGCAATTGTAGTTATCAGAAGAGGAATCGTAATAGTATTCTAAAAGAAAAAAATGATATTATTACTTGGAGGAGACAATACTTACGTAAAATAAAAAAATATCGTGAAGATGGAACACCGATATATTACTTAGACGAAACATGGGTGAACGCTGGACACATAGTAAAGAAAGTGTGGGCAGACACATCAGTGCTTACTGCGAGACAAGCATTTATAGATGGTTAGTCCCCAGGCCTTAAAAATCCTTCCGGAAAAGGGAAAAGGTTAATTATATTACACATAGGTTCTGACGAGGGATTTGAAGATGGCTTGCTACTTTTTGAATCTAAAAAGGCAGGTGAATACCACGAAGACATGAATGCGGAGAGATTTGAAGAATGGCTTCAACATATTCTGCCCAATTTGAAAGAAAATGCAGTGATTGTTTTGGATAACGCACCATATCACAGTCGCAAAATAAATAAACCACCTACAGCAAACAACCGCAAAGCTGAAATTCAACAATGGCTAGTCAATCAAAACATATCATATGAAGATGACATGGTGAAGGCAGAATTATTAGCATTAGTTAAGGAAAATGTGACCGGTCTTGCGAAATATGCTGTAGATGAGATAATTGAAGCATCAAATAGAAAGGTATTGCGACTACCTCCATACCATTGTGAATTAAATCCGATAGAGTTGATATGGGCACAAGTAAAGGGGTATGTTGCTAGACACAATGTATCATTCTAACTAGAAGATGTAAAGGAATTATTTCAACAAGGTGTGTTCAATATTTCATGTGAAAATTGGAACAACGCAATTAAACATGTGGTTAATGTGGAAAACAAAATGTGGGAACTTGATAATTTAATGGATTGTCAAGAAGACTCATTAATCATAACAGGTGATGATTCCACTACATCATCTTCAAGTGACGACTAATTATTAGTGAGACTAATTTGATGCTGTTTTATTTAATATGCTCTTTTTGTAAATCACTGCTTTCTTATACTTTATTTTTCATATGTAAATTCATCTATTGATGAATGAATAAACACATTTTCTTTGTATCATGTAAGTAATCATAGAAACTTAAAATATATTTTCTCCTAATAGTGTATATATTGCATTAAAAATTTCCGAACCTGTCGTTTTCTTTATTTCTTCCCATTTTCATCCCGCACTTACTGTAACTTTGGAAGTGGACTCTACTGCCAGGACTGGGAACTTTGTGTCAAATGATAATGTACGATACAACTTCCGTAAGGCTGATTTGGCTTCTTTATATCTTCAATTACAAAATACCGACTGGACTTTTCTGGATAAATATACTAATGTGAATATGGCGGTAAAGACGTTCTATGACAGTCTTTATTCTTGTTTAGATTGTTTTGTGCCTCAGTTCCGAACATCTAAACGTCATTATCCTCAGTGGTTTACTGGTGAAATTAAGCAGCTAATCCATAGGAAAGAATATTATTTCAAAAAATGGAAATCTACAAAATCTTCATATTATTTAAATGAATTCAGAAGAGTGAGGTATCTGGTGAAGAATGAGGCAGGGGCTGCTTATAACACATACCGGACTCGGGTTGAATCAGAAATCATAACTAATCCAAAGGCATTTTGGAGATTTATTAATGCCAAACGTTCATCAACCAGAATTCCAGGACATATGCATTGCGGTGAGGATAACCTCTCTCAGCCCTTGGAGATAGTGAATGGGTTTGCGTTGGAGTTCTCTAAAGCCTTCCATAATAATATGTCTTTTCCTACAACTTTACTGAGTGGTTATCCTTCCCTTGGTGTTGACCGCGTTTATGAGAGTGAAGTGAAACATAGTGCAACTAGATTGAAATCTGACTTTACCTCGGGAAACGATAATATTCCGAGCTTTTTGGTGCGTGACTGTGCTTCTATCTTAGCTACACCACTTACAGTATTATTCAACTTGATAATAAAAACGTGTACGTTTCCAAACTCCTGGAAGATCAGCAGACTCGTTCCGGTTTTCAAGAGTGGTGAGATATCAGAAGTAAAAAATTATAGACCGATTAGTATTTTAACTAACTTCAGTAAAGTGTTTGAGTACATATTATACACTAGAATATGTAATAACACAAAATCTGTTTTATCTCTACATCAACATGGATTTGTCTCTGGAAGATCTACAATTACAAATTTAGTCGAAATTGCTCAATATCTGTCGAGTGCAATGGATCAGCGTATGCAAGTAGATGTCATATATACGGATTTCTCCAAGGCCTATGACTCCATAGATCACAACTTGCTTCTTGCCAAATTGGATCAGGTTGGCTTCTCTTCATGCCTTGTACAATTAATGGCGTCATACTTATCACATAGAACGGGTTATGTTTATTATAATGGTCATTCATCCAATATCATTTCTATTTCTTCTGGTGTCCCCCAAGGTTCGAATCTTGGGCCATTACTCTTCAACATATATATTAACGATCTACTGGAAAAGCTAAACAGCGACTTTTTGGGTTATGCGGATGACTTAAAAATTTATAATGTGGTTAACAATTGTGCTGACTGTGTCAAACTGCAGACTAACTTCAACATAATCAAAGAAGGGTGTAATCTAAATTTAATTTCTTTAAATGTGGAAAAATGTGCAATTGTTTCTTACACAAGGAGCTCCAATCCTTTACTATATAAATATACATCGAATTCCACGCCTATTGTTAGAAAGTCTGTAATCAAGGATTTAGGTGTTTTCTTCGATGATAAACTAACTTTCACACAACACATATCGACAATTTGTTCTTTAGCCTCTAAATCTCTGGGATTTCTTTTGAGATCATGTCGTTCATTTAGTAACTTAAACAGTGTGAAAGTATTATATTACACCCTAGTGCGTAGCAAGTTGGAATATGCATCCGTAGTCTGGTATCCATATTATTTACATCAGCAGATTTCGATAGAACGCATTCAAAGGAGGTTCTTAAAATATCTGTCATATAAAATAAATGGCATCTACCCTGGTCATGACGTTGATTATATAAATTTATTATCATACCATGGTTTTCATTCTCTGTCGTGTCGCCGTGACTGTTCCAGTGCGAAATTTCTCTTAAACTTGCTAACAAATAGCACTGATTCCCCTTCACTACTTGCTCAAATAAACTTTAACGTGCCGGCTCGAGATACTCGGCATTTCACTTTCATTGCTACTCCAAGAGCTAGGACCAACATACTAGTTAAGTCCCCTGTTTCTCACATGTCAGCTAATTATAATAAATTATATAGAGATATGTTTTAAATGTTTAATATTTAACTATTTTTGTAATACCTCTTATTTTATTTGTCCTATAAATGGTTTGTACTGTTGGACAATAAAGATTATTATTATTATTCCTCCCATTTACAAGCGAATTGGAAAAAAATTAAATTTAAATTAGTATATATTCATTAAATGTGCATTTATTTAGAAGAAAATTATTCTTTGATTTCACCACTTTAACTACCTTAAGCTTGCTTTTAATAAATTGTTATACAAATGCCACTATATATAGAATATTAAACAAAATTCTTTATTATAATGTACTATTCCAAACGTCAAACAAATTATCATATCACATTTCTTGTTTACATAAACCTAGAGAGGACGGCTCTTGTATTTTATTTTCTTTTCATTTTTCTTTCGATTATACGTAAAATAATCTAAAGTAATCAAAATTATTAGTAACTAGTTGCTTAAACAGAGCTTATATTACGTACCTATATTGCATTAATTTTCGTCTATTATAATTACATTTATATAGGAGAATGTAGAATACTTGCATCGAAATGTGGGGTTAGAACTACATATTTGTTTATAATGTCTAAAATATTTATGGTTAAGGCTATGCGTTAAGCGTTGTGAATTTGCCTTTTTAAGCTATAACGTCAATGCAATGTTGCTACTGCATCTGTTCGGTAATCCTACTATAGATTCTATGTTGGATTACAAAACAAAAAGTTATACATTTTAGGTTTCAATTCTCCTTACATACTTTAAACCTTTGTTCTAAAGAAACGAACTTATAAACACACATATAAAACAATTACATACAGTTTTTATTCACAAAACAAGTCTAATAGAAGTAAAAAGTCCTAATAACATGTTGACCACATTCAGAAGTTTTATTTGATAAAATTAAATATATTTTTTTAGTAATGTTATTATAATATAATAATTATAAAAAATGTCTTTTCATGCATCAAGCATACGAAGCACATTTTTTAAATAATACATTTATAAAATTACAGCAAAACTGAAAATTAATTAACTCTCAAAAAATATATATATTTTAATACTTCCAGTAAAATTGTTTTTCGCAAATTTTCTTACCTCACGAACTAAGCAATTGTGCGAGTTCAAGTCCCTATGAATGATATTCATAGAATGCAGGTATGCCATGCCAGCGGCAATGTCCTTAGCGAAGGAAACTCTCTGTTCCCACGGTAAAGGTTGAGAGGTGTCATGTATCAATTCAGTCAGCGTACCTCCAGCTATATATTCGGTTACGAGATGTAACTTTTGTTCCTTGTACAACACTCCTATGAATCTCAATACATTATTGTGATGGAGACTTCTTAAGACAGCAACCTGGCAAATTAAATCGAAAACTGTGTGTTCTTATTTCGATCACGTATAGAACAAAATGGCGCTTGAAGCGTACCTACCTCTTTCAGAAAATTCTTCTGTGCTTCTTCATCGACCCTGTATAATTCTTTGAGCACCATAACTTCAGCTGTATCTCTGGTAGTTACCTTGAAGACTTGTCCGAAGAAACCCTGTCCTAACAATTCGCCTTTCACTAAATCTGATGCTCTAAACACCCTTTGTTGTGGTTTTGGCTCAAGGAAAGAGTAAGCCCGTGACAATTCCAAACATCGCTTTGCATTAGGTGCCCTGAAAGTGTTTGTATGATTTCATTACCTTAGAGTGATGATAAAATTATATTTGCACCAGACTGAAGGAAAATTCTTATAAGCAATTTAGAAATGAGTGCTTCATTAAAAAAAGTTTTTGGCACATCCTATTTATAATTGATAATAAAATCAAATATACCCACATTAGGTCCTATTATTATGAACAAAATTACCAAAATCGCAGGCGTCAACTATACTGGGTGCGGCAATAGTGTGTCGGCGGAGCTTAGCATGAAAACTAATAACGTTGTAGCAATTAGACTTTACGTATGTATGTAGTATGCTACTGTGCATTTTCTATTTTTATTTACAAATATACAGAGTGTTTCAAATTTCCGCAACCACCTTGAACTTTTTTATTTTAAATAGATTGCTATACTTTTTAGCTATTATAATGATAGCCACCCAAATTACTTTTGCAATGATATATGGATATGTGCACTTATGAATGTTAGTTTTGGTTTTATTGATTCTTTTGTTAAAATTTTGACAGTTGCAGCATCTAACATTTTAAGCCATTGTCTCAAAATGTGTAGAATGCCTCACGTAACTCTTGTGTTACTAATTTATGGACTAACACGTTATTTGTTTTGAGGTTGAACAATGTGAATACATATACAGAGTGTTAAATATGTCGTGTCTAAGTTATCAATATATAGATAATATATAATAATAATATATTATAGAAAACCATCATCTATTACAACTGTAATCCCATACAACTCATATCATTGTATATCACAAAAAATGTCTGCTTTTCAATATTATATACACAGAGCGATAACATATCCATTAGACCATACCTCAAAAATAAAAGTTATGAATTATATTTATGAATTAGCTACAAATTTTAAATTCACAATTCACACAATTAATAAATTGATAAAACATATCATTCTTAAACAAGACCCTCTTTACAATAAAAATAAGGCTATTTCACATAAGACACAATATAAATCTCTACCATATAACTTTATCACTGCTGGATTAAAACCAATATTTGACAAATTTGACATTAGACTTTCATTCAAAACAGATACTCAATTATATAACATTTTAAATAATATAAAACCCAAACAAAACATCCTAGAAGAAAGTGGTGTGTATTCTTTGAAGTGTGTTCAGTGTAACTCTATTTATATAGGTCAAACTGGACGACAATTGTGTAACAGATTGTATGAACACAAAAATCAATTAACTTCAAATGTTTACAAACATCGACTTGAAACTGGACATAATATTGATTTTCAAAATATTTCAATTTTACATAGACAATCTAAAAGCTTAAAACTTAACTTATTAGAAACTTTAGAGATTGAAAGACACAAACATCATTACAATTTATTAAATGATCAAGTATACACACGACAAACCACTTTTTTCATTTTTAGAAACTATATAACTACACCAAATTTCGTCCTGCATCTTTGGTTGCCTAACTGCCGTCTTTTTCATTTTTAAGCTGACGTTTTCTAGTTTGTTGTTATTTGATAGTGACTTCTTTATTATTATATATTATCAATGATTTGCATGACCTTGTATGGTATTTTATTTGCTTCATGTTATATTGTGCACTGTATTTGTCCACCATGTCACGTGGCTTGTGTTTGTTGATTTTTTACGTTTGAATTTTATCTAAATTTTATCTATCATCATCTTATTTTAACATGAAAACTACCCATCGAATATTTTTAAATGATACTATAAAACCAGTATTTGTATCTGCATACATCTACTTATGACACGAGATACTTTGAAAAATCATTTGACTGTGAGTATCATACATATGTATTTTTGCATTTTGATATTTTTATACATGCTTATTAGTAGAAAGCTTTGTAACGGTTATTTTTGCTTAGATTCTAGGTTGATGATGACATAATGTCGAAACTAGTCCCTTAGAGTATATTAGAAACTATTGTAAAGAATAAAGAGGATCCATCATTATATTTCTGTTTTCTTCAATTACAACTTTACAAATGGACATTTATTACTTACTTAAGTTATCAATATTTATTGGCTATTTTCTGGAACCTACAATTTTTTTATTAGTCAGCAAAGGCATTGTAAAGTTGCCGTTAAAATAGTACCATTAACATAGTACAATACACAGAATGAGTCTTTGCCGATGGGAGTAGCCTCGACCTATAAGTCGCACAGGTTTATAGGTCAGTGCGTGACAGAGAACGTATTCGGTAAAAAGAAATGATAACATTTGTTCATCGCATACATTAGCCGGACGAACGAGTAAATGCAGATAAGAAATTGTAATATACTGAAAAGAGATACATATACTGGACACGCGTTAAGTTCAGTTGCACGTCATTGATGACGTTTACATGTTGTCATAACTGTATTAGAGAAACTAAAAAAGTTACTTTGTTAAATTATACTTGAGGGCATTTATTTCATTAGGTTAAATAGAAGATTTATAAATTGATAGTAATATGCGCATTCATGGCAAATAAACATATAATTTCCGTTTCAATATTAAATTTCTTTATTATATATTTTTAATAGACTAATAGTTCAATTCGGTGTTGACAGATAAATCATATCTGTCAAAAAGACGTGCGTTGTGTATATTCTTCCTGTCAAATTTTTCATGTTTATTTTTGCTTTGATATAAATTGTTTAAAAACAGTGGTTCTTAGAGGTGTATTTATTATTTATTTGCGTCCATTGAATATAATGCCGAAAGGTTTCTGTAAACAGTCGAGGCTTTTTACAAACTTTTCTATAATCATGTGTTAAATTTAATGTGAATAGCGTAAGTATTGCTTATTTTAAATTATATTATGGATACGTTACGAAACATTTAAGGTTTTTCGACAATCTAAATCAATATAATAAATAAGTTGAGGAAAAATGAAGTCTTAGAGCATTTCAATTACTAAATATATTACGTTATAGTTATTGTATTGTGAATAACTTATTCCTTTGGTTATATCAAATGTCACTGTCAGAAATAAAAATAGATCCGGCAACATATACAAGGCGAGTAGTCATGGATCTAGTATGACGTGCAACTGAATGTAACGCGTTTCCACCATATATGTGTAGCGCTTGACAATTTTTCCAGACAGCTCGTGCTTATCCTAATATTATAAGAATTCACTGCGCACCTTGTGGGAGGGGCATCTCATCGGCCAGGTCTCAGCCTGTGAGCCGTACATACTTATTTCTAGTATTTTCAACGTTATAACCCTTTAATGGGATATGCCTATGTTTATAATATGCAATATGCGGGGATGGCCTTGGTTTTAAAAAAAATGGCTGTGCGACCAAACGTCAAATCTTCAAAATTCCATATAAAGTCGTTATCTGTAGTTTCTCTTTGCTGTAATTGATTTTCTTGTTATAATTTAAGTTCGGCTAGTTAATTATCAATTTCTATTTGTTTGTTTGTTAGTAGTTGTTACGTGTTGCATTTACCTTGTTGTCAGTTATATAGTTTTGTTATTTTTTATTTGCACACCATAATAGTTTATTGTTCCTGTTGCCACCTGATGGTCTTTAAGGGTTCCACAATGATTTAGTGGTAGCTCGTTTCTTATTATAACTGCTGAAGGACCAGTATACTGTGGATATACACCATCTTTTTCTTGCAGTTAGGAACACTCACATAAACACTTCCTTGTTGTTAAATTAATACCTTTATTTAAATTGTACAGATAAATTTGAATTGAATTGATAACTTATGATTAACAAAATTATAAGCACTGTCGAGATTGTAGGTACTATTTGTTGCTACCGAGTAATGTAAATACTTTGTGAACTCAATAGGCTTTCCAATGCTATCGACTGTCTTGACAAAAAAATAAAAAAATTAGAAATGAACGAAAATTGCTATGCAAACACTTAACAATAAATGAATTCAATATGATAACGTACTTGTTTACTTTAATAATGAATAGCAACTTTTTTACGCCTTTCCTTATCTCCACTGGTATTTCGGTTCATTTATAGTAATTTTTTATGTTTTGCTGCCCCTTCCCCTCACCCCCGCCCGGCACGGGGTAGGGAAAAAGGAGGTGGTTAAAATGGCACAAAAAGAATTATAAATGAATGGAAAACTAAAAGAAAACACCTAGAAATAATTTCACTACCTACTTCTTTACTAGCTTTTATATAATTTTATTTTAAAAGACATGTTTAAACCAATGAAAGAAACTACAAATGTACAAATAATTTCCGTTTTATTACGTATTTTTTATATATAGATTTGCAAAATAACTACTAAAAAATACAATTTTAATCGACCCTCTACTAAGTATATAATTCTATGGAAGATCAGCTGTTTTTGTGTGCTTTTGTTTACATTATATTGTACTTTAAAACTCGCAGAATGTAAACATTTCTCTACGTTTCCCCCGATAATTTTATAAGTAAAAGTTGTTCAATTACTAGTCATCTACATTAGCTGGACTTCACCTAAAGACTATATATGTGTTTTATTTATTGCACTTTTTCTGGAAAAGCACTGGAAAGGCACAATTTTAAAAAATATAAACACACCTTGAAGGTTAGGGTATTTGAAATATAAGCTTATTTTCTCATAAAAACACCATTTTACAACATATTCATTAACACTGATCACCATTATTTATATAAATATACAAACTTTATGGAAAAATGTGTTTCTCAAATGAAAATATTTCAGGTTATGTTTTATTATCTTTGAATGTCGCTTTTGGTATATGTCTGCATGTACCAACTTAAATTGAAATTTCCAAAATTTTTCTGTGTGTAACAAATGTTTTAATATCAATCACATAAAATGGAGGACGAAAATATATTAATCTTTACTTGACTTACTCATCAAGCAACCTGCTCATAGATGAACTCCTTTCTTTATCTAAAGATGGTCTCTTCTCTAAATTATTTTTCCTCCTCAGTTGTCTGGACCTAGTGCCGCTCATATATCCCTCATCTTTTCGCTTGAAGAGACGCTCCTTGTCGCCGGGCCTTTGGTTTCTGTTACCTTTGGGTGCGTTGTTATTGTCCAGTACGATTTCTATCTTCGGAGTTTTGGAAATGCTGTCGTTGCTTTTGGATATGTCATCGGTTACGGAATCGGACGAACCAAAACCACCGACGCTTGGGGATTTAGATTTATTCTTGGGAATGTTAGTATCACTGGAAGTGGTCGTCAAAGGTGTGATCTTTTGCGGTAAACTGAACGTCGGTCTGCGTCTCGAAATGGCATCTGGATCGTGTTCGATAGTCAACTGTTGTTAAAATAAAGAAATCACGATTACTTTTACTATTTTTCTGTTTTAGGGCCGGTTTTTCCAACGCCGATTAAAATGCTCGGTTAACTAATCATTGATTATCTCTAACCGGCGTTTTTCAATGCAAAGAAATACGCCGGTTATCTAAACAGTGTTTAAGGATTTATTGTATAAAGTTGGCAACATATTTGCTAGTTCTTTTGATCTAAATTAGTATATTTTGCTCTAATAATATTGGCGCCATTTTCTACATTTGAATGTGTTCTTTGTGCTTTTTGCCCTTATTTTATTTTTTGAAGATTATATTCCATATAATTAGTAATTTCCTTTTAGTATACAAATTGTAAGCATTTATTTTATGAATACTGAATATGAAAATAATTTCCATTATGAATAAATAACAAGGTGCAACAAACTTGAGCGATATTAAAATAAATATTTGGATTACTTACTGCTATTTACAAATACAAAAATTTTGTGAAAAATGAAAAAACATACAATATACATATATATATTCCTATGAAATTAACAGTTGCCAAAAATATGTAAAATATATGACTTGTAACAAAATCATATAAATAGGCATAGTTTCTTAAAAAAGAAAAGTCTGCATACAATTGTATGTCCTTGAACATGGAAGGTTGATCGAGAAAAAACCTTGTTTCTAAATTGGTTTACACAATTTTAACTGACAAAAATGTTATATTCTTTAGGAATCGGAGTGAATTCGACAGTGCCACTAACTTATTAGTGTAGAAATTAACTGCACGTCAACTTTACAAGCATGCACATTATTCATCCAAACCCAGTTCAGCCAAAACGTACTTAAAGTATCTGCATTAACTCTCAATGTGAACCTGTCAGATTCTGTAGAATTTCTTCCATGTTTCAATTTCATTTGTAATTTTTCAATGTAGTTTAATATGTTAATGATATATATGATATCTTAATAAGGGCAATTACAAAGAGGAAAAGAGCAACCGCAGGCATATATTGCCACAGGATCTTAGAAACTTCACGAATTGAGATAAAGTCCCAGAATTGTAGTAGAATTAAAAAACTTCTAAATCATCCTCATCAGAAAAATAATGTATCTGCGGTTATCAATTAATCTTATTTCTGTAGTAAGCTAAAAGTTACACATATTCAATAATATATTTATACAGTTCACTTGATTTATAGAAGAAGCAATACAATTACTAAACCACTGATGAAAATAATTATTAACTAATTCCACAAAATACTTCATACAGCATACAAACGCATAAATTTTGTCAATACATAATAAATAATAAAAATCAAATTTCTTCGGTTATGTGCATGTGTAAGTAACCCTAATCACTGTTTTATATTTTATCAAGTACTCCAAACACCGGTTAATTTAGGACGTTCTTAATCAATGATGAGTGCTAACCGATGTTGGAAAAACGCAAATTTGTACTAACCAGTGTTTTAATCAATGATTACTTACGGTAACCGGCGTTTTAATCGGAGTTGAAAAAACCGGCCCTTCAACAGTTAAAACGACTGGTAAAGGAATATCACATGACTCACCTGTACAACAGTATCGGAGTATTTTAATAAATTTTCAACAGTTTCGACAGACGTATCTTTAACAGGGGTACCATTAATTTCCAATATTCTGTCACCAATATGCAAGGACATCAAATCATTATTTACGTCCAATCTGTGAAAGTACGAAAAAATTATGGTGTTAATTTATCATTCTTAAAGACGTTAACCGTTACAAAAAAAAGCACTCACTTTCTTGCAGGGTAAACTACTAAATTCATCTTTTTAAAATAAATAAATTACACAAACAAATTACTTTAATTAGTACAATAAATAAATAAATAAATAATGAAATATGAAGAGGGCGATAACAAATAAATAAAACAAATGAAGTCAGGAAGACTTGAATCACAACTAACTGCTTTCCTGATTTGCAGGTGTCCTCAAGTAATATAAAATAAAGACAAAAACAGTTAAGGCAAAAAGAAGCATTTAAAAAATGGTGGACACGACAAATAATAATAAATTTATCCAGCATAAATTACATCAAATGATATATTTTTTTGTAAGAAAACTATAATTTCTATAGTAAAGAAATTGCAATGAAATTAGGCGAGAAAAATATAATTTTCTATGTATTTTTAAGAAAAATGGTTCGTGTGTAAATTATATACAGTGTGGAAATTAAATAGGACACAAATTCACTTGCTATTAATTTTGTGGAAAAAAGTAGAAAAGGTGTCTTTAAATACACCGTGCTTCCATATAGTACATATCATCATTTTGTTATCATCATCAATAATGTTGAATAATAATATTAGTTGCTTCCTCGAATTTTGCAATCTTTACATGGAATTGTTACGTTTGCTAGGTTAGGTTAATTGTTGTTTCTTTAGTCCTTGTTCACAATGGACATAAGACATAAGCTGTACGTAACATAAACGTAACGCGTAAAGTTAAACGTATGAGAAACCAATGCAGCTATCCACAGTGGACGTAGTGCTTATGTCACCTTATGTTATGTTTACGTATTCCTTACGTGTGAACGTAAGAAATACATAAAGTTGAAATAAATTCAACTTTATGTTTTTCTTATGTATTTCTTACGTATAATTTTAGTAAAATAAGCTTTTTGAGGTTTCACAACTTAAACCGATTGGTAACGATATTATAAAAAACGCGGGAAGTCTGTATAATCCCATACTTTCGAATCCTGTCAATTTGAATTGCGACGATTTTGTTCTGATAACGTGAAAAATACAAAGGCTTTATCGATTTTAAATAATATAATTTAATATATGTATCTACTACTAATTACTGCAATAAGTTGTAATTACTCCATATGAGTAAATATTTGTTGGTGCCATTTACATATTGAGTAAAAAAAGTAAATGTGATTTAGATGATGGAAAAGGGGCAAGTAGATATAGAACTTCTTTTATTTCAGTTGGTCAGAGCTGAAGCGTATTTATATCTAACAAGGCACATCGGAGCTACAAAAATGTGATATACTGGAAAGGAATAGCCGAAACACCAGACATCACAAGTATTTTAAACATTAGTTATAGCACTGGTTTACAAAGGCGTATTGAATATTATCAATGAGTGATATATGCGAAAGAGCATGGAACGATTGATGGAAGTTACACATGAGAAATTGTTAATTCCAAAGTGCTGTTTGAAATATGTGTGGAAAATGACTGGAATTGTGCTATGTCAAATACCTCCACATACTACTTGTGAAGCATCTTAAGGCATACAGCAATACAAAAAATAACCTACATTAAGTATTTTTACTTTAGTACTGAAACCACTACCAAAGCCGAGCACCATGGTGCATCATATAATGCTTTTGCTGTCTTTATAACCTTTCCTAAATGTAACAGTGAAATGTAATGTAAAGTACGAATGCGAATAGAAAGCTAATCAGCATATAACATGGAAATGGTTAAGGATTACGATGTTAATAATTTTATTATCTGAGGACATGTAAAAAAAAGAATTCATAACAAGTTACAAGCCTAAGATAGAGCATTTAATATTTGTATATGTCTGAAAACAAATTTTATGTATGAATAAAACACGATGGTAAAATAAAAAACAAAGGGTTTTATATCAAATTAAGATACCTATATTTATAAAATACAGATACAATGATTCTTAAAGACTTTATAATGTAATTTAAATAGATAAGCTTTTAATTTGTGTCGTTAAATGAAGTTGATTTCATATATTTGAGAATACATATTATAAATTAAATAGATTTTACAGACTGGATTTGCTCTTCTTGTTTTTACCGGCTAAACCCACCAGCGTGTCTCGTTTTTCTTTGACATTTATTTTTGTTTCTTTTCGTTTATAACAATAAGGGTAATATGCAGATTTTATCCATTCTAACAGAAATTTCAATATCTTCAGAATTTTGAGAAACTACTAACCTTAAAACGTCAAAGTAAATAAACAAAATACCACTATAGCGCATGCGCAAATCCTTACGTTTATGTATTCTTTATGTTCATTGTGAACAGTAATTAAATTTTACGCATTATGTATCTCTTATGCAAATCTTACGTCTTATGGGTTTCTTATGTCTTATGTTTCTTATGTCCATTGTGAACAAGGACTTATATCATAAAACTACTCCTATTCGCGCTACTCAAGTGATGTCAAATTTAATATACTCCAAACTAATAAATGAGATAATTGATTTTTTAACTTCTACACCTTATGTTATCCAATAGTAGGACAGTATTTGAATCTCCGGCACTTTTTGAACATATAAAATCGACACGCACGGGACAATGATTCGATGTTATTCTCCATCTAATAATCAATTGTTTGACGTGTTGCTGCAAAGGTCAATCTGAGCTTTCTTATTGTCAAAAAAGATTGCCAAATTACCGACTTTCTTACACTTTTGATTCTATTATATATCACATATATATATATATATATATATTATATGTTTTGTTTATTAATACTGTAGTTCTGCACATGTCAATACATGACAGTGGTTGATAGAGGGCCTTTATAATGAAAGGGATGACAAGAGAAAGTATGTCAATAGAAACCAAATCAAATGGTACAATAACCTAAAATTGATAATTATTAAATATGGCGTGTTAAATGAATATATCGGGTGTTTCGGAATTGCACGGATAAACATATGTCTCAAATTAATTTATTACTAAGATATTGGAGCATAAAGATATTTATCGACGACTAAACAATAAAGTATGTATTATATTAATCAATATTGGCTAATAATAACACTCATAATACCCGTAGGGAATAATGAAATGCGACCAGTGAATAATGGGCCATAACGTTACCATTATTCACTGCATTCCGCCAATAAGAACATATAATGGGCCATAACGTTACCATTATTCACTGCATTCCGCCAATAAGAACATAACGTTCCTAACGTTGTCATAGTAACGATAGACAAGTCCGGCCATTTTACTGACTGCCTAACCATCAAACGTCATATTGATATAGTAATCTGACATTTTCGTTTACTTATTTTGATTTTTTTTAGTAATTTTCAGTTAGTCGTCGATAAAGTAGTGTATACTAACTCGCAATAATGACTATTATTCCCTCGAGCTGAGTTACTCCCTCGCCGCTTACGCGGCTCGGGAGTAAATTCAGCTCTCGGGAATAATAACTGTCATTATTGACTCGTTGTATAAACTACTATTTTCTACTCCCATACTTTAATTGTATTATTAGATATGCCGAACCTGTACTATAATGATGTTCATTACGATACAGATTTTCATTATGTTACAAGTTTATATCCAATAGGAATACAGATTTTTCATTACGATACAAGTTTATATCCAATAGGAATGCGACATTTCAATATTCAAACAATATTCAATATGGCGACTGCATATCTGACAGATATACAAATTAAATAGATGTGACAGTTCACTGCAATTTACAAGTAAGTACTTAAAATTTGTGCTTTTTTGAAAATATAAACGGTAAAAATGAGAGATAATGACAGTGAAATGTAATAATTGACTCCACCAGAAATTATGGAACAAGCCTTAGTAGCCACGAACAATTTATTACCAGCCAAATTCACAAAAACGTACGGAAAATTTTAACCTCAATTTATGTAATGGATTGTTCAAAAAATATGTTTTATTATGGGGTCGTAGAAAAAATAGTGTATGCAACTCGCATTTAATGGCTATTAAGACACTCGTATTCATTACAATACTCGGCTTCGCCTCGTATTGTAATTCTCTTACTCGTGTCTTAATAGCTATCATTAAATGCTCATTGCATAATATACTATTATTTAACAATACAACATCCAAAAGAACTGTTTAAAGTGGCCACCGTTTTGTTGAATGCAGCATTCAACACGACAAATTCATTCTTCTTTGGCACTTCGTATAGCATCAGGACGATCCTTGATAGTTTCTGAGGCTTCCACAATGCGATTACTAAACTACCGATCTAACGCCGTTAGATCGGGATTCATCAGAGTTTAGTAGTCGCGTCGTGGAAGCCGCAGCAACTATCAATAATCGTCCTGATGCTGTACGATGTGCTAAAGAAGCATGAATTTGTCGTGCTGAATGCTGAATTCAACAAAACGCTGACCACTTTAAACAGTTCTTTTGGATGTTGTATTGTTAAATAAATATCATTATGCTCCAATATCTTAGTAATAAATTAATTTGAGACGTATGTTTATATTGACTTTTTTGTTTATTTTATGCTGGAGAACAAGCACCTACAAAAGTGCCGTGCAATTCCGAAACACCCGGTATATTTAAAATTTTTTATAATAAAGATAAGAATGTAACTGTAAAATACATTTTTGACACAAGACGTCATTATGTAGGTACAATTTGAGTCAACCTATCAGAAATAATCTCATCTTTGTCTAGTACTAAAGTATATTGGATCACAGTGACATCTATGAATCATATATGCACTACATACTATAATATTAATAAACAAGGTCTAAAGTAAAAAATTTAAATGTAATAGATTTAGTGCGATTGTAATAGGAAGACAAAATCTAATTTTTATAAAGACTGGGCCGAAAGAAAAATTTTCTTGTTACTGTGTGAAAATAGCATCATAATATTAAAGTTTTATTTGCAAAGATTTATCACTTGTGTATTAATAGATATGAATCGCTCTGTATAAACTGAAAATTGGTTTAAATGTACAAAAGCAATTGAATCAACTTTCTTAAGTCTTCACTTAAGAAATAGATTCCAAGCCAATTAAAAAATAGGTAAATGGATATAAAAAAAGCAAAAAAGCAAGCATATTAATACAAATTAATTTATTACTAATTATCCATAAATGCCTACAAAAATTATAAATACTGCAATTTAATTGTTAAGTATTTGTTAGAGACCTACCTATAGCATCTAATAAGATTACAGCATGGGTTAAAAGCGGATGTTAGAAATGTAAAAGCCAACCGTAGCAATTTTGCGCGAATTTTCCAAATGCACCTAATGACAGAAAAGAAACGTAAATATGATTTGAATTTTGAACATTTCACATTTTAATAGTTATATATAGTTAAGTCGTTTTGGCAATCGGCACAATTTTAGAACAATAAAATTAAAATAATTTATTAACATTTCAGGAGGATGTAGCTTCGTCTAGTAAAATACTTTAAATGAAAGCCAATTACAAATTATATAATATAAATAAAGCTATTGGATGCTACTTTTTTACACTTTACTTTATATAATATTTGGCTATACTGTTTAGTAGGCAAGCATTGTTAACAAATTTAAATTGTTTAGATGACAATTATAATGTCCAAACAAGGCCCAGGGTATCTCTCTATCGCATAACGCCATCACATAACCAGATTTTTCTGATTCTTATTACCTCAAAATATCGATCCTTAGTGGCGCCATCTATCCAAAGCATTGGGAAACGCTGAGTACTTTAAAAATCACGTGCAAAAAATATGCAATATGATTGGGTTATTCAAACCTACTGTCTATATTTGGAAAAACTTGGCTGCCTGGATCATTTAGTTCATACCAAAATAGTCTGCGCTAAAAGACAAGTAATTCGCAAGGTACTTCGGAAAATAAGATTTGATTATTCGAAATGTAGTATAATCTTTTTTTTTTGGGTAAATAGCTATATTTTTTTGCATTTCAGGTCAAATTTATATCTTAATATTTGTAGATGTAAAAAATTCTAATGGAAAAATTGACCGAAGTAGAGCAGCTTTGCTAGACGTTATTTGGTCATTAATATTGTTGCGTTTTCGGGGTCGAAATAAACAACTCGTGCAAATGTTTTAAAACTGTCTGTATATTTTCACACTTAAAACTAATCACAATATAAAAAAATGAGGTGTGGCCACTACACGACTTTCTTATACGTATGAGCGTTTCAAACTATACAATTTTAAGAATTTTTTTATACAAAACTTATTCAAAATCCTATTCTAAGTATTCAAAAGCTCCCAACACAGTTGAAAGCGTCGTTTACGTTAGTAGTGTTTCCTTTTGAATTGTAATAAAAAATTAGAAATGTACTACTTCATTTTCAGCAACACTTTTTTAATTTTATCCGTTCTATTTCATTATTTTAAAATTATAAATATTAATTATTGTAAAGTTAATGTTTAAAGTGTTATTTTAAAGTTTATTTCGATAAAAATTCAGAAATCATTTCTTTTGGGTATTACTAGATGGCGTTATATAAGGATCAATATTTTGAGGTTACCAGAATCGAATTCATCAATGTAAATGGAAGTTATATGACGGCCTTATATCGCGCAGCGATGCAGATACAGTCGGCCTTGGTCCAAAGGTAATTATGACAGATGTCAAGAGGTGTATGAATATTATTATTTATGACAGTCTGAAAAGGCGTTATAGGTTATATTACTTGACAGATAAAATATTGCGACATCTCAAATTTGAGGCAATTCTAAATTAGTTGCGCTTGTCGGTTACGAGAGCGACTCGACCATATACACATATATATCCACAACCAATTTTTGCAAAATTAGTATAATATAAAAGTACTCACTCTGATATTATGTGATGTACGTTAGACGTGGGATCAGCGGAAATTTTAATGCCTTTCTGACCGCCTGGAATTTCAACCAGTCTAATGGAATGTGGTTTTCGTGTGAATGGATATCGTGCTGTCTTTTCCAAAGGTTGCATTTGCTTCTTGTAACATTGGCCACTATAATGAGGGCAAATAAATTATTTCAGGCATAATCTTAACAAAGTGCAATTAGAAGTGTTTTGATTATATTTAAGATAATTTTACCAATATAATTTAGAGCGTTCAACCAAGGCATAAGAATCTCCATCTCCAATGAAAGCGCTGCAAAGTCTACAGCAAAAGCATTCAGGATGAAATTTGTGTTCACCAGCAACCATGACAGGTCCAGTTATTATCTAAAATTAATAAAAAAGAAATAACATGGAACATGTGAAAAAAATGGGCCAATCTATAATGATACGATCAGAAATCATTAAAAAACTTAAATAGGTATATGTAAATTGCAAAGACTAAAATTTTAATCTTCCTCTTTCATATTCAGTACTATAAATTGACTGAAAGGTGTAAAAGTAAAATAGCAACATCCTAACCTAACTTTTTTAACTTACTTGACTACATTGTTGACATGATTCACCATATCGAGACCAATAATCGTCTTTACAAAATAACAGTCCATCTTTTTCAAAATACCAGTTAGATAAAGAAGCATCACACGCTGAACACCTATGAAACATTAGAAAAACATTGCCAGCGACTAAGTATGTTATATAAATAATAAATTATACCTGAAGCATTCCATATGCCAGTCTTGTCCAAGTGCTGAAATACACTCATCATCGTCCAAAACATTGAGACATCCTGAACAGACTGCTTCAGAAGGTTCAGACTCTTCTAAAAGTGAAAACAATAGCAGTGTAAAGCTGACTTCATGTTTTATCTTTAATAGTTAAATGAAGAAGCACCCCCTATTTTCGCGACAGCATTTACGATTTTTAAAAGAAAATAGATCAAATCTTCGTTGTTATCCCACAAAAGCACAAAAACAAATCATGTTTTCTTGACGTTTCACGTTTATCACTCACCCACGCACTAAATACACGATAAAAATTTTGTTTGACTTTTATCACTATGAATTTCACACGAATTAAAGGAAAACTTACAAATTACTTATTCTTAATGGAAAAAGTGTTTTAGATTTAATACTCACCATTTTCTATTTGTTGTTGCATATCTAAAGTATACATAAACTTGCCATCATGGCGACAACTAAGAAGTCAGTATTACACTAGAGTAGTAGCAATAGAGAAAAAGCGAGTTCTCTATTCAAATAAATTATTTAAGTGAAAAAATCGATGAATTATGAAGTAGTAAAGAAAAAGAAAGCCAATAATATTTGATTTAATCGCTTTATTATGTCAACATTGTATATTTACATAACTGTTGAGCAATATAGTTTACAATAAGTTATTTTTCCTGCTTCTTACGGTTCCTTTTAGAATTCTAATTGTGGGTCTATTTACTATAAAGGTTTGTATGTTCTTGTGCTAGATATGAAGTTAATTTATGTTTATATACATTATATAGGTACTTTTGTGCTTGTATATTCAATATATTTATTGAGCAAAGATTTATTGCTAAACCTAAGGAAAATATGAACAGAATTTGCCTCTAAAACAATTATTTTTTATTTCTGCACCAGAACAGAAGTCAAAATTGCAGAGATCTGTAATTTTTTTATATTGTTCAGAAGCAAATACGTGTTCGAAAATGGAAGATTACAGGAAGAAGTTATCTTTAAGGCATTATAATCAAATCTTCTAGTCACGTTAATATTATTATGTCCTATCCATATTAAATTTACATACGTCTAAAAATTCAGGTACAAAATTCTAATCATTTAAAAGAACAATCTCAAAAATATTAAAAGACTGACGAATATGCAAATACGCAAACTTCGATATTTTATGTTCCCTATTTGCTGTATTATTATTATTATTATTTATTATTATTATTATTATGACAAAAGTGACATTGCATTTTCACGTACTTCTGTCAGTTATTGTATGCCGAAGCTTCATTGTATATTCCTCATTCTTTTTCTACTTACCTTCTTTTTATTAAAAAGGTTAGAAAATTTATATACTTAACAAAATTCAATAGTATGTATCGTGCTTTTTTTATAATCATAGTCTTATACATCAATTGACATTATATATATTTAAATCTAAAAACCATGCACTTTTATGTAGTCGATATATATTTTGTGCCGTATTGATAATACACAATAGGCTAGTATTTATTATATAGGTAGGCATGCACTACATATTATTTATTAATTTTTACACAACAAAAAGCACATTTCTGATAATTTTGTTACGTTACCTCTTTCGTGACGAACGTGCTTAGTGGAAAATGATGACACATTTAAAATTCAAACAAAATACTGCTTCAGCACTAACGTCTTTATTGAAGGAAACTATCATCACATCAATACAATATATTCAAAAGTGTAAGCGCTTAATTTCTTCTAATTAATTAAAACAAAAAAATATAGATATTTATAAGACAAACAATCTAGGAACATGCGTGTTAGTAATTTAATGTTTGAAAAATATTTTTCTTGTCCTGTGAGTAATAATAATCAGATTATGTGATGTTCGTTTTTCATTACGCAAGTGTTGTCTGCCAGCTTTGTGATAAGCTATTACCCATTATGTTATTAGGTTTGACGTATTCCCGAATCCAATAAGTGGTAATTTAAATGATATGATGTCCTTTAAATATCAGACAAAATATATTTTAGTACTATAGTGTACCTATAAGTAAAATATAGTATTTTCTACTATTTGACATTGCTTTTAATAATTCTTTGGATTAAATTAGTGATGGGCAAGATAGAGGAATACGAGTACATTTTCAATGAGACTTGGGTTTTGTCGATTCTCGGGGAAACCCATAAGCAACACGGTGTTGCTCAAGAGCCGACAAAACACGAGTCTGTCTAGTCGCAATGAAAATGTACTCGTGTTCCCCTATGTTGCCAATCACTAGATTAAATATTATTTTAATTAACTGCTCAGAGAGTTTGATTTGTCGCTATTAGTTTAGCGTTTGAACTAGAGATAGAAGTGTTAACTGTCAAAAGTATATTTGTGAAATTACGACTAGATCAAAGTGTATATTTATACCTAATTTCATATCAAATTCTATGTAAACAAAATGTTTATTGCAAATTTTAATATCCTGACTTTATAGACGATGAAAGAAAACTTATGAAAATAGAAGTTTGGCACTATATAAGAAATGTAAAAGAAAAAGGATCGCATAGTGTTGGACGAGTCAAAATACGTACTTCATAGTCTGGATACAAAATATCTGATCTGCTTAAAATTAAATCATGAAGGTTGTTTAACGTTTGTGCCTAATTTGATCTAATAAAAAAGCGTATCAATTTAAGATTTATGTAAGACAATTCTTAGTCTCCAGCCAAATTCACATGCTCTACAATCATGCCTGTCAATACATTTCATGCCAAGAAACTTAATTACCATTTTACTCCTTCAGGTGTCGTCATTAGTTTCCAGGTTTTTTTCATTCTTACAATTAAAAATGTACAACTTTAAAAAGGAACATTGTTATGCTAATTATTATTTGTTGATGAATATTTTCAATCGTTTAGGTAAACTTTATAAAGTTTACAAATTATACATTGCTTTTATATGTTAATCAACAAACAATTATTATTTTTTATTTATTTTTATATGAGGAAGTACCACGCTATCATTAAATTCTAAATTATAGCAGGCGGGATTTTTTTTATTAGGTTGTCCAGAATGTCAATTATTGATTAATTAACATTTTGAAACGTCACTTTGACAATTCAAATTGTAAATTAGAACTTATATACCAACTTAATTTAAATTTCACAGCCTGCTCTAATTTAGAATTTAAATGATCGCGCGGTATTAACTGTACTTACTGAATTAACCTTCAAAAAATAGTTTTATCAGAATGAGATGATATTCAGTATGTGCTTTTCAAAGGTTGAATTCAATAAGAAACGACTATAAACAAGTTTGGGGTTAAAAAAACGAAACTAAGTTGGTAACCATGCATTAAGCATCTACAACTTCACTACATTCCGATTTAGAGCGGCATTTTGAGAAATCCAGTCGTCAGTTCTCGTGGTAGTGTCGAAATTTAAACAAAACAAGCGCAAATAATTCGGATCACATAACCTCGAAAGATATACTGGTGTCTTTAACGGCTAATCGCTGTGTCCAGGCGGGTTAATTTTCTTCGGCTGGGTCGAGAATAGTGCGGAAAAATTGGAAAGCCAACATGCGCACTAAAAATGGCCTCATGGACTCTCGTTTTTAGAGAGTTTGATTAGTGGAGGCTATTTCTAAAGCATCAAGTAGGCTCTACACGCTTAAAAAAGTATATTGATTGGAAAAAACAAGAACGTCATAAAGTTAATCAAACTTAGTATTCTGCCCAGACGATGTGGGCGATAATATTAATCTAGGATCGCTTGTCATTTGCTTTTCAGGCACTTTAACGCACAACTTCTCTTTCAACATGTTGCATTTCTTTTGCATCAACATCAGCTGGCCTTGCAATTTAGTACTTAGCTCTTTTTGGAGACCCTGCACCTCTTGTATCTCCTTGTGCAGGTTCTGGTAGTTTGTCTTCACTTCGTTGACCGACTTTAACAACGTGAACACTTCTATTTGTGTTCCATCCTCGGAGAAAATTTCGTTTTCAATGTTCCCCACTTGCACGGCCAAATTGTCGAGTTTCGCGTCGGTCTTTTGCATCTAGAAAATAACGCAAAATTCATTTTAACAAGTTGCCCACAATCTCAAGACGATATTTACTTGTTTTTCTAGGTCTTCTACGGCTTCCTCCATTTTTAAGGCAATTAGTGTCTTGGCGGTTTAACTGACCTGTCAAACTGGGAAAATCAATAAAGAGGAAATTTGATTAAGGCGCCCTCTAGTGCCTACTGTTCGTTTAAGTGTAATAAATAATGTATTTGATGTTATTTATTAATAAAAACGAACATCGGTGTTCATATTATATAAAATATACGGTACGATTCCATTTTTTCATATTATATAGTATCACTATGTAAAAAATGAAGTGACTTTCTTAAATTTTAAAATTTTTGTCTTAT
Source organism: Amphimallon solstitiale (assembly GCA_963170755.1). Taxonomy (NCBI): domain Eukaryota; kingdom Metazoa; phylum Arthropoda; class Insecta; order Coleoptera; family Scarabaeidae; genus Amphimallon; species Amphimallon solstitiale. The sequence continues at coordinate 103,758,733 of OY720677.1, read as the reverse complement.
AAAAGTTATTCCAAATCCAGCCAAATGTTTTTGCACTTATAATAAACCTATATAGAATGTATAATTTGCTAGATATTTGCAAAAAACTGCTATTATTCAAATTATTCAATTTCAAGCTTTAAATCTTTTTGTACTTTTAATACATGAAGGAGCTTTTTAAAGTTCGCGGGAATGGGGGGGGGGGGAGTAGTGGGGGAGTTCTTTCGTGTCCTAACGTGTTCAGTGACTCATTATTAGTATAAATATAAAGTTTCAATACAATCGTGTCAGTAGTCCTTAAACTATCGTCGAACAAATCTAGTATCGTGTTGTTCCATACAATACAACGAAATTCTGTTTATACCATACTTGAAGAGATGTCATCGGTTTACGGGAATTCTTGCCAGGGAAAAAGTATGGTTTTTTTAATGGCTAAGTAAGGGTAAGGAATCACTTGAAGAAGACCCATGGTCTATCGAAGTGATCATTCCAGAACTGGTTAAAAAAGTCGAAAAATCAATAATGGAAGATGCTCGGCTACGGAAGACAACTCGCAGGAAAGGCTGTAGTATCTGATATAACCATTTTAAAAATTCATTATGATCATCTTGGCGTGAGTGAAGTCAGTGTAAGTTGGATGCCGAGAGTTCCCACGCCGCAGCAAAAACATCAGCTGGAATATTCCCGTGCATTTTTGGACCTCTGTAATGAAGGCAGGGATGGTGTATTGGGCTGAATTGTTTTTGGGGATGAAACTTGGGTTCATCATTTAGAACCAGATTTCAAGCGAGACTCCATGCAGTGGCATAAAAACGGCTACCACCACCCAAGAAGTTTAAGCTGCCACAGTCGTCAGGAAAACACATGGCTACTATTTTTTGGGGCTCAGAAGGAATCCTGTTAATTGATTACAAAGATAAAGGCGTTTCCATAACTGGAGAATACTGCGCTTCCATCTTGGGGCGGTTAAAAGAATAGATTATTCATATACACCTGTGAATGGTCAAAATCATTTCGTGACATATAATGCCAGTGATTCTGATATAGTTTGGAATACCAGTTCTTATTTTCTCGGTAGCAAATTGAAAATACAAAATCAATATATAACTGAAAGTAAGAAAGTAGAGGCTGGTATTGATCCATCTGTCGATAACCGATCTTATATTAATACAAATTGTTATCGAGAATCGCGTACTTTGAATGTCTTATGCGATTAAATAGATCCAGTTAAATAATACGATCCACATAATCGACAAGTCCGAAATACAACTATTCGTTGTATTACCAGTTCCACAATTAAATCCAGCAACGGATAGTACACAATTTAAAGAAAAAGAAAGGCAAAATTGAGATATGGTATCCTGTTCCTGCAGGACAATGCTCCCGTCCACAAGAGTTGCGCTGGCTGCCCTGCATAAAATGGGCTTCGATATTTGAGGAGCATCGTTTCAAAACAGCTTTTATCCGTTTCACACAATTGATCAGAATGACCTAGAAACATCTACAGTCTACATCTATAAAACACTCTACTTTTTGCAATTTTGATTGTGTTTACCAAAGCTTTTGATGTATTTCGAAATGGTAAGTGAAATCTTAAATTTCAATTAACGCGGTAATTAAGGCCTTTAGGATGGATAAAAGCACTTTTGAAAAATTTATTTGGATAAAAGCCATTTTGAACCATAGCTGATGGATAAAAGCCAAATTCTATGAAAAGAAGGAAACATAATATCTTTATTGAAACATTAGAAATATTTTTTCCATATTGGCATATAACATTAATCATTAATCAACATAACCTTTTTAAATACATATTCCACAATCTTCTTCATTACAGGCACATTCTTCATTTTCAGAATTTTCTTCATGGTTATTTGGTTGGTCAAATAAATGTTTGTAAAATTGGAGTTCAGGAATGGACTGCCAGTTCTCATCGTACAGATTTAATAATGTTTTTAAGTTGTCTAGTTTTTCTTTTTTTACTTCATGCTTTAGTTCTAAATTTGAAAGTGCATCATCCTTAAGTATATTTTCCAATTTTTTTCCTCTAGTGGTTATACTTTGATATGTTCCTGACAAATTATCGTTTCTGTAAAACTGTTCCATTTTTATTTTAACAGTTTTATTTGGTATATCTCTCTTTATTTTAATCCTCTTCATGTCTTTTATACCATTTAATTTTTTCAACGGTATCTTCTTGTGATCTTGCACATTCCAGTCTTCTCCTAGCTTTCTTACCAAACCTACATTTTCATACAACTCCCAGTATTCTTCTTGTTGCATTATAGTACTTTGTTTCTTTAAAATCTTTTCAACTCGTCCAAATACTCTATCAGCTGGCAAGTATGAGTGCCCTCTTACTGGAAATACAACAAGAATATCTTTAATTGTAAGAGGGGCTTCTTTGTACAACCACAAAGCCAAACTGTTCATAACAATATGGTTTTTATTCTGTCCAGAACACCCATCCGCAAAGAGCCTCACGGTTGTGCAAGTAGCAGGAAAATCAAATTTTGTTAGGAAGTCTATCAACGCTGAAGACACTTCTTTGGAGCCACGTCCAGCAAGATTTTCTGACCAGGTGTAGAAAACAGGATGTTCAGATTTTATATCTGTGACACAAAAACAGTAAAAGGCAAGCTGCCTTAAATAAAAAGCTTCCCCGATTGGAAGTTTGGGCAGGCACTGAACTTGTTGCATATCAAAACAAAATGAGACGCTTTCTTCCTTCTCCTCTTTCATCAAAAGATGAAATTGTTTTGCCCTCAGTTTATGGATCCTTAATTCAGTCATAATTTTCGCTTGCACTGACTGATCGTTGCAACGTTTTAATTCATTACGTTTACGAAAAGAGAAGCTACACACATCAGATGCTGGCGATCCAAATCCAATGTTGTACTCAGTGGAAAAAATGTTTTTAAAAAATCCCAACTTGACCTTCAAGTCTTCGGTTGCTTTTGTATTATAGAGTTTCTACAACTTAGATATGCTTTGATTAGAAGGGAGATACAATCGCTTTGATTTACTTCTATTGTAGTGACTTTCATGGGCTTTCAAACTACCAATGAAGTGCCTAACATTTTCACGTTTGGCGCTACTTTTGTGAGACCGGTGGTCGCCTCCTCTGTTTTCCTTTATTTCCCCTCCATCTAACTTTGTATTCGCTACTTTCTGGATCCTCCTTTGAGTAATGCCAAAGGCATTTAAAAACATTTTTTGGCACACGCGATGAATTTTTTTTTTTGTTCTGTTCGCAAGAAGTATTCCACTGATACCGTGGTATTTTTTTCTCTACAATCCTGTTTATATTTTGGCCTTCTTCTTTTCGGAGTTGAAACATTTATGTAGTGGGATAATTTTACATCCTGCACTACTTTGTCCGCCTTTGAATAAACATTTTGTCTGCAGTAAATTATGTAATTTTTAGATAACTTTAAGCATTTGTAAGTTTTTCCATCGTGGGTGCAGGGGAATTCAACATTTTCAGCATTTGGGAAATGATCTTGGTACCTATAAGAGCAGTGACCCCCATAAACGTTGTAAATAAATAACAACATAACCTATAAAACAAACCTCATAATTTTTTGTTTCTGTCTCGTCGTCATATTTCGTTGCCTCTTTCGGCTACCCTGGCTGTTTCCTTGCACGTAAACATCACCATCACTAGATATTACGTTGTCCATTGTTAATTTCTAAGCACAGTAGACACGCAAGCCTGCCTCAAAAACGAACAAAACTATCTAAATAATGATTCCCACGTGTTGTGGATAGAAATCGTTTTGAATCACCACTCTTGATGGATAAAAGCCGCTTTGAAAAAACTGCTTATTTTTATCATTAAATTGCATATGGACAGAAGCTGTTTTGAAACCTCTAATTGGTGCCAAAAGTTGTGTTTTAAGGTGCAGAATGTGACGCCATCTAAAAGTGAATAGTCGAATTTTACGGATAAAAGCTGTTTTGAAACGATGCTCCTCATTTTGAGTCACCTACCCTATAGTCCAGACCTGGCTCCTAGCGATTTTTATCTGTTCCCTAAGATGAAAAAAGAACTGCGTGGGAAATTTTTATGAGCAATGAGAAAGGACGCATTTTTGTTTTATTTTTCAAACAAAGATAAAACATTTTTTTGAAGGCATACTGTTATGTATGTTACACACTACATTACCGACACACTTCATACATTATTACACATAACAAAACGTATGTACACCTCAGACATATACACTACACACATTATTATGACTGTTAATACTTTGTTAGACTGCTTTATATATTATGTAAAATAAACGATATAAATACAAGAACCCACATTTCAATAACCAGACCTAAAACATACACAAGCTAATTGAAGATTTGAAAAATGGATTAAGGTTGTGGTAGCAATTTCCAAAAACCTTTTTAAACTGTTTCCCATATTTACTTTTGAATAGTAAGTACTTTTTTATTCTTTAGGAATTTACCTAGACTTAATAGTTGGACCAGATATTGGTAAAATGTTCAAGTATCCTACTACTTTCGGGCTACCGATTCCACTGAAAATCTATTCAAATCTTAAGAGGGACATTAACCAGTAAATATAGAGAGAGACGTACGTACAGAGACATTTATCAAAAACCACTCTTTTGGTGTCAGCGAATTTCAAAATAACGTGGCTATCTGCAAAAATCTCGACTCTGCCACCAGCTTGAAAGTTAACGACTCTTAACATACAAATTTCTCTACATTTTCTAGTGTGAAACTGCATCTAAGGACATTCTAATACCGTGTATTTTTAAACTTCAAAATTTTACAGTAAGTATATGATGAATATTGAATTTTAATGTAACTAAGGTGTACTGATACAAATAATGAACTTATCTTTTACGCATATCTTTATTGAATAATAAGGTTATTTGTATATTGAAATAACGAGAATTTATAATGAAAGCAGATCTGAATTATTTTAATATTTTTTCCATGCTTGATTGCCAGTGTGCATCCTCTAGTTTCTAATACCACGTATAAGAAAGTAAAACTATAAGAAATAAACATATTTTAATATAAAATAGCTTCTGTTCGAATTTAGTCAAACGATGACTTGTTTTGTTTTTATTTATTTACATGAGTGTCCATAGCCTAACTGATTATACAAAATAAAACTTTAAAGGAATTGATACATTTTCCAAAATAACTCTGCAACTAAGATGTTTAGTTATAGGGAACTAAATACATACTGCCCCTAATTATGAATGTGCAATCCAATGAAGTTGAAAAAAATGTAGGTGGCTATTTAAAAATAACAAGATAATTGATATTCTCTGGATGAAATGTTTAACAAGGTTTTCTGATCACACTGTATTATTTTGAAAAGTTTATAATAGCGCACTTGAAGCAGTATACTTTCCAAAATGATTACCTAAAATTTTAAATATGTGCATGCATTCAATTATTGGGAATGTTGTTATGAATAATAGTCTGCAGTGTTAGAATATGCGCTAAGAATCGTTAGTTGTTTTTTGGTAACTTTAAGTTGGTATAACTAGATATAAGATAGAAGATAAGATGATGGTCGTTGTGAAAAAGTGTCAACTGCGTAATGGCTTTGTTTGAATAAAATATCTTACATAAAAACCTGTGCAAAGCGTTTTATTCTTCAGGTTATGTGCCCAGACAGGCTGAAGGACACGAAGAAGTATTAAGTATAGAGAAAACAACGAAAAAACGGCGGTAGTAGCCAGCACAAACAAAAAGGAAAGGTTAAAGTTTTGGCGGTAGTTTTTGTGCGACAGGGCGTATGCACAGGTGGTTTTGTTAAACAAAGGAAAGAGGAAATTAACAGTGAAAAATGTCGCAAACCAGGAGTTATACAATAGAACCGTTGGATGGTAAAAATTATTACAATTGGAAATTTCGTATGGAAATGATATTAGGTGAGAACGGAGTACTGGAATTTGCAACAAAAGAAAAGGTTATAAGCGCAGAAATTACTGAACAACAAAAGGAAGACTGGATTAAAAAAGATGCGAAGGCTAAATCATTAATAATTCAGGGTGTGCAGGACTCACAGTTAGAATATTTGCGTGACAAAGATACAGCATTCAAAATGTGGAGTACATTAGAGGAGAAATATGAGAAAACAGGCTTGCCTGGACAGCTTTATTTAAAGAAAAAATTGCTTTCTATGAAATTAACAGAAAAACAACCAATGGAAGAATTTTTGCATGAATTCGATGAAGTAGTGAGACAATTAAAAATATCAGGAGCAGATATGAAAGATGAAGATCATATTTGTAATATTTTATTAAGTTTACCCAAGTCCTATGACACAATTGTAACAGTGATTGAAAATTCCAAGGACTTAACTTACTCTGAAGTTAAAAAGAAGCTAGTAAGTGAATATGAAAAACGAAACTTGAATAGGCAAAAGGAAGAAAACTCACAAAGTACAGGTTATGCATTTCAAGCACAAAAGTGGGAATGTGACAGATGCGGTGAAAAGGGACATTTTAAAAGAGACTGCAGAGTGAATATACATGGCTCATGGAGAAAAAAGGACAAAACAAACAGTGAAAATAGACTTTCGACATCAAGCTCTAGAAGCAATTTCAGTGGTTTTAGTTCAAATCGAGGTTCAAGTGGTTCCCGAAATAGATTTAGTAGATATAGAGAAGGTGACAGGAGGAGCAACTATACATCAAACGAAGAGAAAGAAGAAGAACCAGAAAGTGACAAAAGTGCGTGTTTCATGTTAGAAACAAAAAATGAAAATTCCCAGGATGATAGGGATTGTATACATTTCTTTGTTGACTCGGGGTGTACCGATCACATGGTCAATAGAAGGGATTGCTTTGCTGAATTCATAATGCTCAAAGAGCCAATTAAAATAGCAGTAGCAAAGAATAATGAATTTTTGTTGGCTATGGGAGTTGGTAACATAAATGTAATGAGTAATGTAGGATGTAAAAAGGTAGATTGTACTATTAGAAATGTTTTGTATGTACCTAATTTAAGAAGGAATCTTTTGAGTGTAAAGAAATTGGAAATATCAAATATTAAGGTTATTTTTGAAGGTGGAAGGGTTAAATTGATAAACAAATATAATAGCCTGATAGGTATGGGAACTAGAGAAAATTTGTATGAGATATTATTTGTACTATCAAAAATTGAATCAATGAATGTGGGAAATATTGACAGTGATTTTACAAAGTGGCATAAAAGATATGGGCATATTGGGTTTTCAGGGCTTAGAGAATTAATAAATAAACAGATGGTCAATGGATTAGAAAAAGTAACAGTACAAGACAATGATTTTTGTGAACCTTGTATAAAAGGAAAAACAACTAGATTTCCATTTGGTTCTAGAACTAGAAGTAAAAGGATTTTAGAGATAGTTCATTCCGATGTTTGTGGGCCTATTACACCTGCTACATTTGAGAATGAAAAATATTTTGTTACCTTTATTGATGATTTTTCAAATTTTTGTGCAGTATATTTAATTAAAGAGAAAAGTGAGGTATTTGACAAATTTAAAGAATATGTAAATATGACTGAGTCAAAATTCAATGAGAGGATATTAAAATTGAGGTGTGATAATAGGGGTGAATATATTTCAAAAGATATTAAACGTTTTGTGTAGAGAAAGGGATCATTTTGGATTACAATGTACCCTACAGTCCACAGCAGAATGGCAAAGCTGAAAGAAAAAACAGAAGTTTGGTAGAAAGAAGCAGGACAATTATGGAAGAATCGGGAATACCGAAGGAATTTTGGGGTGAAGCAATAAGAACAGTAAATTACATCATGAACAGGGGAACATCAGCAAGCCTAGACAATGTTACACCAGCGGAAATTTGGTATGGAATACGTCCTGACGTGAGTAATTTTAGGATTTCTGGATGTGTTGCTTATAATCATATTCCAAAAGAGTTTAGAAATAAGTTTGATGCAAAAGTTGAGAAATGTGTTATGGTTGGTTATTCTCAAACAGGGTACAGACTTTGGAATATAGGAAAACAAAAAATTATTAATGCTAGGGATGTAGAGTTTAATGAAAATGATTTTTGGTTCAAAAGGGGAGAGATAAAATTAAATAATGATATAGAAAATGAATTATCAGACATAATGCATGAAACTGGTAAAGTCACAGATGAGGGTGATGCTAGTGATGTTTCAAATAGGGGTTTAAATGAGGTTGGGAGTTCTAGGGAACATACTCAAAGAAGTGTAAAAGTACCTAGTAGATTTGATGACTATGAACTTTATATGGCATTTGATGCTAATAGTTTTGTAGAAAATATACCGGCTAGTTTTGAGGAGTTAGAGAATAGACCTGATAAGGAAAAGTGGTTAAGGGCAGTAGATAGAGAATTAAAGTCTATAGATGAGAATGAAACATGGGAAAAAATTCAAAGACCGAATAATATTAATGTTTTAGATACTAAATGGGTTTTTACATTCAAAGCATTAGAAGAAAATGTAAATGACAAATTTAAAGCTAGATTAGTAGTAAGGGGATTTGCTCAAGAAAGAAATAAAGATTATGACAATGTTTATTCGCCTGTAGCCAAAATGACAACAATAAGAGCTTTATTAATAGTAGGTAATCAGTTTAAATATCACTTTCGGCAACTGGATGTAAAAACTGCATTCCTAAATGGAATTTTAACTGAAGAAATTTATGTTTATCCACCAAAAGGTATCAGTTCTGAACCAAACATGGTTTTCAAACTTAAAAAGAGTTTATATGGATTGAAACAATCTTCCAGATGTTGGAATGATGAAATAAATAAATTTTTATTGGAAATTGGTTTTGTTAGATCTGAAAACGATTTCTGTTTATATGTTTTTAACTCTGATAAGTGTTACAAAGTTTTTCTTTTAATCTATGTTGATGACATAATCTTATGTGGATCAGATGAGACACAAATAAATGAGATAAAAGATAAATTGGGGGCAAAATTTAAAATGAAAGATAAGGGTGTTTTAAAACACTTTCTAGGACTGGAAATAAATTATAACAGGGAAGATGGCATTTTAAGAATTAGTCAATCAAAATATATTCAGAGCATTTTAAAACGTTTTTGTATGAACGATTGCAATGGCTCAATTATTCCAATAGATCCTAAATTAAAAATTAATTTAAGTAATGATAAACATGTAACAAATAAACCTTTCAGGGAATTAGTGGGTTGTCTCATGTACCTAATGTTGGGATCACGTCCAGACATATGCTTTTCTGTGAACTTTTTTAGTCGATTTCAGGACAGAGGCACTGATGAGGCTTGGAACAGTCTTAAGAGGGTTTTGAGATATTTGAAATCTGGCAATTTATTTATTAAGTTTAGAAATCTTTTTGGTCTAAGCGATTTTAGCGAAGGGGGGTGTTAGAATATGCGCTAAGAATCGTTAGTTGTTTTTTGGTAACTTTAAGTTGGTATAATTAGATATAAGATAGAAGATAAGATGATGGTCGTTGTGAAAAAGTGTCAACTGCGTAATGGCTTTGTTTGAATAAAATATCTTACATAAAAACCTGTGCAAAGCGTTTTATTCTTCATGCAGCTGTCAATTTTTTTTGCAAAAATTGAAATACTTTAAAAATGGTTAATTTTAAGACAAACTAGTCGTGTTTTTGTCGATGAAAGTAGAAATTTAATTTTTGAAATGCGCCCGTGGGGTAATCAGTAATTTTCAATTTATTACACACATCTAATAAAAATCTTACATTAATTTATGAACAAACAATATATTTTATGCAACAGCATTATCTTGATCAGCTCCATTTGTATCATCTGAAGCTCCATCTCCGTCATTTGCTGCTGGTTCACCACCGTCATCTGAGGGAGTTTCTCCGTCCAGAGGAGCTCCTTGATCGGGTGGGGCTGTAGTTGCTGCATCAGCTGGTGTAGCGGGTACTGAAACTGGTGTAGTTGCTACTTCAGCTGGCGTAGCGGCTGTTGGAACTAGCGCAGGTGCTGCTTGGGTGGCATCAGCAGCATTTGGAGCTGATGTAGTTGTAGGTGGAATTGGTGTTGTTGTAGGTCTTCTGGGTTCTATTGGTATTGATGGCGTTGCTGTAAATTTACCATCATTTACTAAGTATTCTTCATGTGATTAAAATCCGAAATAAGTAGGAATATTATTTAATATTGCAAGGGAATAGTGTGCTTTTATCTTTGAGGATGTGCTGGAGAAGAAAACGCTTTGTCTTTATTTTGAATATTAATCTATGGTTGATTAGGAAGAGAAGTGAGAAATGAAAACCAAAAGTAGAAACAAAAGAAGCTTACAGAAATAATAGTAATAAATTAAACTTACTGGTGACAGGGGGATATTTTCTTCTAAATATCCAAAAGCATGCACTGGCTGGATTAAGTATGTCATCCAAAATAGGTTTTGATGTCTAAATAAAAATAAAAAATAAAAAATACGCCTTTTTAAGAAAAAAATAAATACAGTAGCCGCTCGATAACGTGAACTAATTAATACCTTACCTGTTCACAGAAGCGAAACGTTCACTCAATCGAATGTGCAGTTTAAATCGTTTATTTATATATTCAGTAACATCAAAAAGAATTTACAAATGAAGAATATACATGTACTACATAGGTACATACATACATGAATATGTAATGGTTTAAAGAAGTCAGTTTTGTTTCTTAAGAAAACTGGTTAATTTTGTAAACAACCTTCTTTTGACTTTAACATCTTTGAACTGCGATTTCTTTTATTCTTCGCAAAGTTAGTAGATCTTCAGAATTTAGCATGTTTTGTTCTGCCCAAGAAATCACTATATTAAGCCCTTGTAAAGTTTCGTTGGTGGGGATGTTAGTTGGCAGTGGCTCATCATCCATTATTACTTCCACATTTTCAATTTCAATTACATCCTCTTCAAGTTCTTCCATAATATCCTTATTCCAGTTTTCTATGTCTTCACGGTTGTATGTTATATTTCCGTTCACTTCCTGTAATAATGCTATAACATTTCTACCATCTTTCGTTACAATGTTTCTCTAAATTTGATATATCTATACTGATAGTCATGAAATATTTATCCTGTTTTTGAAAATAAAAGAAAAACTTCGATTCCTGATAGATAATCTGTTAATATTGAACTAATTCTATTTTACTAGAAACATACATTCACACATAATGCCATGGTAACGTAGAACTTCGCAATGGTAAATGTTCGGAGATTAGCCTGAATTGATCACTAGCCGCAAACATTCGCACGTACTACTGCTAGCGTATCAATACCTGCCCCACAAAACATTCCTTTTTTTTTATAAATATATTATTACGTTTGAAAATTGTAGATCAAAACTGAAATTTAACAATTAACGATGTTTAATGATGTACTTGAGAATAAACATTCGCACGTTGTATTCTCTGCGCATCCAACACCATTAATAATCTTTTCTTTGTTATCAAAGGTTAATGAATTATTATAATTGAACAGGATAATATCTATTTAATTAATACTGATCAACGTTATACTAAAAATAAACATTTTCACGTTGTATTCTTAGAAACGCACAGCACCACTAATAATCTTTTACAATTGAATCATTTGTTGATCAGCTTACTTTGTTTCATCAAATATTTTTTCAAATTCTGCGTAAGGCATCTCCATATTAAATAAGAATTATCAAAAGAAAATTACTCTAAATAAATGAATGAAAATTAAATGTATATGCTAATACAAACTAAATAATCATGAGTATAACCGTAGTGTATCGAACCTTACGCTCAAATTCTTTTTCCACTTTTTAAAATTATGTATTGATACCTCGAAGTCGAAATCATAATTCATCATGTTCATTTTTGTTTTTCGAAATATATACGGAAAACAAAAGAACATCGGCCATTCATTGCGCCCTGCTTTCAACTAAATTGTAAGTTGGTATTAAAACGTACCGCAGCGTCCCTAGTGAAATCTCTTCTATTTGTTTTCTGTAAGTTGCCGCTTCTACACTAACACACACCCACATTGTCTTTGACAGTTCATTCATTAATGTCAACACTCCGAAACTTTTGTTTATCAAAAAGTCTTTCACCAACTTGCTATACATTTCCAACGGTAGGTATATTTTTCTATCTTCTTAATACAGTCCCTCCTTGTATTTGTTTATAAACGTATTGCCTTTCTCATTGTTTGTTACATATTTTCTTTTTCCATTCGCTAACACAATCCTTAATTTTCTTCTAGGAATATCTGGATTAGGTAAAACTGGAAATATATTACAGATAACAGGAATTCTTCTTCCCACATCACTCGTATTACAACAGTTAGTCAGGCCTACTACGTCGTTTCTAATTTCTATCCAGGCTTTTTCCCACGGTAACACATTTATCGGCAAAAAACTGTAAACAATGTTTATACTATATTTTTTTCTTTGCAGGTCTTCTAAACCACACAAATTATTCTTATTGTCTATGAAAGCTCCTGTACACACATATACAAAATTCATGGATGTATTTTCGTATCCATTCAGTTATCGTTTATACCGAACATTATCAAATCATGTTAGAATATTCAACTTATATCTTTTTCCTACTTATAGTCATAAGTTTAAGGTTTTTACCATATTCTTTAAGCATGATTACTAAAAGTTCTCTTATAAATTTGTCACATTGTGCACGTTTAAATTCACATTATTTATTCTGTTATATTTTCGTCTCGTGCATATCGAATGTGACCCTGTTCATATAGTTTTATAGCATTTAAATAACTTACTCTCTTTACCGTTCCAACCCTCAACATGACTCTTTCTCTGTTATTTGCTTTAAGTACCTTTTTGTTTTTAAACAAAGGTCCATTACTTAAAATATTCAAAGCTATTCTCACGCCTTGTGAAAAGTTAGGTTGTTTTACAATGTATTCAAACCATACCTCCTGTTTATCTTTTCTACAAATTGCTTTGATTTATTTTGTGTTTATTTTGTATTTATATAATACTTAATTTTTTTTTATATATAGTTATCCAACTTAAAATGTAACAACAAATCATATTTAATTTTAAAATTTCTATATCTAAATCTAGGCAACCCATAATACCTTTGTGTTACTTGTATTCTATAATGCTTAAAATCAAAAATAAACAAGTTGATATTACGATTTCTATTCTTTTTAAAAATTTTTAAATATGCAAGGATCACAGCAATATGTACGCCGATCTTGTAAATTACGCAGGCGAGCCAGCAAAATAATTGATAAGCCGGAAATTTACCCAGTTAACTGAAGTGAATGTGTTATTTTTCACTCTTTGGAGCTTTCATAATAAAATTTTAGTTGTTCGTATAAACGAGCTGTTCACTGAATAGAGTATTCACTCTACCGAGCGGCTACTGCAAGTACAAAGAAATTTCTTTCCGGAATCTTCGTAAATTTTTATACCTAAAATTATTGGTGAATTAGAAAGTGTAGTGATATTGGAATTCATATGTCAAACTGACGATATATTGATCTTGATTTCTCCATAACGCCCTCGACATTCATACCATTAAAAAATAAAGTAATATCGTCAGTATAAAGCTAGGATTTGTATGAGTGGAATCAATAAAGAAACAAAGGTCATTAATAAAAGTTAAAACGAGTAAGTCCTAAAATAAACCCATGAGGTACGCCAAATTTTATACATTCTTATTTAGAGAAATCGTAATTTATGCATACCCTACCATGTGCTTTCAATCAGAGACGTGTGACTGCAACCAGCTATTGGCGGTATCAGTGAACTAGAGATGCAGCTTGTATAACAACAGTCTATGAAAAAGCTTAGAAAAATCAATAAAGAGAGCCAAACGTGCCTTACCATAGTCCAGCTTTTTATAAATGTATTTTGAAAAATCAAAGAAAACGGTGTCTGTTGAATTATTTTGCACAAATTACATGTTGACTAGATAAGGATAATAAGAAGCACATAAAATACGCTAATAATTTTTGAATCATTAAAGTTAAAAAAAGATGTGTGGCCACCACACGACTTTCTTATATGTATGAGGGTCTCAAATTGCTTATACAAAAGTTGTTCTAAATTAAGTTTTAAATATTTTTTTTCTTAAAAAAATAAACTGTGAGTAAGTTTGTTACTTCAAGTCCAAATTTTTAAGAATTTTCTACACAAAAATTATTCGATATCTTATTCTAAATACTTCTATTCTCTTAATAAATCTCTATAGAATGCATACTTTACGAGATATTCGAAAATAAAATGCTACTTGCTAAGAGTAAAAGTGTTACTTCCGGTCCGAAATTTCATTTATATATATAATGCATAATTTACGCTATTCGATAAGAGTAAAAGCGTTATATCAGGTCCAAATTTTGATTTTGTTTAAAAACAAAAAGTATTGAAAATCAAGCTTTAAATACTTTTATACTCATAATGTACCGGTCTAGACAGTGGCGGCTCGTGACTGATGTACCTGGGAGGGCGGCTCGCGGGCTTTCAAGTAGGTAGGTCCAATAAACAAAAGCGCTCCAGGTGAACAATATTTGGGGTCTCTAACAAATCATTAAAAGATCCGCAAATATAAATTAATTGAGTACTCACTAATATTATTTTTTGAAGTGAAAATCCATTCTTCTGTTTTTATCGGAAATAAACCGTTCAATAACTTTTTCATTAAAATTTGGTATTTCTCGCACCATTGACTTTTCAATTGAAAGCATTGCAAGTGCTGTTAGTCTGTTTTCACTCATGGTATTTCTTAAATACGTTTTAATCAATTTTAGTGTCGAAAAACATCTCTCCGTTTCAGATGTCGTCATCGGAATAGTAATTAATATTTTTAAAACTTTAACAATTTCCCCGAAAGCAGTGTCTAATCCGAAAGATGTGAGAAAGTTTAATGTTTGCAAACACCCAGAAACACTTTGAATTTCACTAGAATTTTCGGAATCTTGTCCTGTTATTTCTTTCCTGGAGTAAAATATACTTAGTTCCATTTTCAGAATGTCCTTATTTATTATAGGGTATGCTTCACAAAATTGGTTAATGTCTTCCAAAGGCAGTGTTTTTTCATATTCTTTATAATTGCCCTTTAAAAATAATTTTGCACCACATAAATGATTCTTAAAAGAAAACCGAATTCTCACTTCTGAAGTAATTATATCACATACCTCTCTTGCAGTCACATTAAGATTTTCTTGATTTAGTCTACGTCGCTTTTTTGGAACTTCTGTATTCACTGGTTCATTTGTTATGGGTGGTAAATTATTTCTAATTTGTGCAATTTCTTTTTCAAAATTGTCTACGCATTTCTGGACTTTTATAACGTCTGCTTCAATTTTTTGTAGCTGGCTAAATAAAATATCTACATGTGGCATCACTTTTGAAAAAAAAATTAACCAAAACAAAAATGAGTCATCTTCTAGCCATTTAATAAATCCAGCTGCTTGAGTCACTGTTTCAGAGTTGTATTGTTTTGGAATTCCTGAAATTATATTTTCAAAGCATTCAAGAAGGTCGTCTTTATTGTTGTAAACACTTTGTACTATACGAGACTTAAAATTCCATCGTGTTTCAGAATTTCTTAGAATACGTTTGCCAGAAACATGTTGAAGAGCTGCCATTCTGTCTGGTGATTGAGAAAAAAAGTTGATATGCCATTTAAATTTGTAAAAAATATTCGTACACTAGTGATGCTTGAGGCTGCCCCTTCAAGTATTTTATTAAGTTGATGAGCGTAGCAATATACAAAATGTGCATTTTTGTACTGTTCCCGAATTTTCACGTTCACACCACCTAAATGACCACGCATAACAGCAGCTCCGTCATATGTTTGACAAATCAGTTTGTCAGGGCAATCTGGTAAAATCGGTGAAATCTGTTCTAAAATGCATTGAGACAGTCCTTCTGCATCTTGGCTTTTCGGATTCGCAAACCCCCAAAACCTCTCAAATATTTTTCCATTTAGCTCATAACGTAATACAACTACAGTTTGAGTTTGAGTTGATACATCTGTGGTGTCGTCAGCCATAAGTGCAAGATACGCAGATTCTTGAATCTCTCCGAGAATATGTTCACGACAAACCTCCAACATACATTGTAAAATTTCATTCTGAATAGATTTTGATGTGCCTTTGAACACTGTCGCTTCTTGAATATGGCTATTAAAGGCACTATCAGCGTTTGCTAAAAAATCAACCAATTCTAAAAATACCCCTCTATTTGTACAGTCTTTTGTCTCGTCGTGACCGCGAAGGGCAAGATTACACGTTCCGCACAGTTTTAATATGTCTATTATTTTGGAAAGTACCTGTCGATTTTTCGTCACAGTCTCATTATGCTTACGGATTTGATCCGCATAAACCCTACTTAGGGATGTAGCAATATTAGTCCTTCCTAAAAATTGAAAACTGACTAGATTATTTCTATGTTTGGCACTATTTTCGTGTTTATTTATTTTTCTAGAAAGGTGCTTTAAGTCGTTTATCCCATTTTTTGTCCAGTTATCATCTCCCTCAAAAAGCAAACACACAAAACAGAAGAACGAATTTTTTTCCTCGCAACCACAAATCCAAACAATTTTGTTGTATATGTTTTTGTCGAACTTATGCACAAAAGCATTTTTATTTTTGCACTGTCGCTGCTCCTGCACTATATTTAATTCTGGCGTTGGACGACCAGTTTGTTTTATTTCAAGTTTTTTATTTAAGCTCAAACCGCTAAATATAAGGTTTTTAATTTCGCTCACTTTCATAATTGTCGTTTGCAGTCTAGTCTAAGTCTATGAGACGATGCTAAATTTTACAAAAAATTTTCATGTAAATCTTATTTTTGAAATTTAGGAACGTGTAAAACAGAAAAGTGCTTTCAATATTTCATGCGAAGTTTAGCGGCTAAATTATTTAGAGTTGGTTCTAATTCCTGTGTGAAATCTGCGTGAAAAACTGTGCAATAGATTAAAATGGGGATAAAATTGCAATTGACGACAAAGTTAACTAAACCAAACTAACTTAAAAATAAATTTGCGGTTTCAGAGTTTTTTAAGTTCTTATTGCATAAATTGAAAGATGTCCTGGTCACGTGAACAGGTGTCTGTGTTAATAGAGGACTATAAAATATCCTTGTTTATATGCAGTTAAAGATGTAAACAAACATGCTCGTGCCACAGGAATGGAGGCAATTAAAAATATAGTGATAAAAATAAAACCAGGAGTGTCCATATCAGATATTAAAGCTAAATTTCATGGTCTAAGAACTAATTTCTTAAATAAACATAGAAAATATAGTCTCAAAAAAGTGGCGCAGGAGAAGATGATTATAAAGGTTAACTGTGTATCCTAAGGAATCAAAGAATTTAAAACTAATTTCTCGAAGGGCAACCAATCTTTCAGTTACGATAACACTAAAATTACGTCTCTACATCATATATTAGGCATTTGCGTGTGCTAAATTTGATATGTAATAATGCATACGTGTCATACAGGAGTAATGCGATAATATTAAAATTGTTTGCTAAATTAAAGCAGAAAATTTTCGTAATAATTTAAATAGAAATTTTCCTTAAAATTTAGCATCGTCTCATACAGGCCTAATATCTAATAAAAGTAATAAAAATCGCACAAAATGACACTATTTGTTGAAACGTTTTTTTGGAACAGCAAGCGTGCGACTGCAACAGACTAGGACGGACTGAGATGCTATGGGGCGCGTCTAAAAGAGCCGATCAGTGAATATATCACACGTGCATCACAAATTCTCCCACTACATGTCGCGCGGTGGTTACCATGACAACCATCGTATGAATCTGGGGCGGAATATATGAAGCCCCTCTCAGCGTTCCATGAAGTTACAAGTTGAATCAAATTGATCGCAACGCAAGCAAGGGGTATAGCCGTTCGTTTTCTATTATTTTTTTAAAATATTTCGTAAAGCTAGATTATCCGGATATATGTTTTTGTCATTACAATTTTTCTCATTTTTTTAAATTTGGCAGGGGGGGCGGCGCCCCAGAGCCCTCCCGCACGAGCCGTCACTGGGTCTAGAAAATATGTCCTGCGAGAATTCGCCAAAACCAGATTTTTGATAAGAGGAAGGTCCTATTTCCGGTAGGAATTTCGAAAAACTTTTTTAATAACATTCTTGTCAAATTTAATTTTCAGTGTACTTGAATTGTCTATAAATTTGTTTAAATTTAGTAGTTGACAAAATATTAGTAAACTTCGATTTTTTCAGAAGAAAACTTAAGAAAATCTAATGAGATGTTAAGAACGAGATTATACATGTAAATATAAAATTTGGAATCGATAGTTATAGCCGTTTTATCGCTATCGTGGTCACACATTTATACACACACACACACACACACAAAGAGAGAGAGAGGGGGGGGGGACGAAAGAGGGACACAAACTGGGAGAGACGTTTTTTAAAAAACACGTTCGGTATCAGGAGACTTCAAAACGTGACATCTGCAGAAGGTCGAAAATTTTGTCATTACATTACCTCCTTATATTAAAAAAATAAATTTTTATTGACCGTGGAAAGTAAAAGCAGTCTTCAATTGAATAGGAAATATGCCTTGTTTGATACGATGAATTAACAACGGATGCTAATACCTCATTTATTAAAGACGAACTTCTTACGATTACTATGGTTGAATAAAATCTATTCCCATAGTTGCAAAAGAGTGAAACTGAGAAATCGTAACAGTCATGTCAAAAGAATTCACTGCTGTAATAAAGGATATTGAGCAAGGATAGACATTAAGAGGTCTTCCTTTCTTCATTTAGTGGGAAAACTGAAGTTATATTAAAGGGACTATAGCCAAGTAGATGTAATCACAAAACGTCGGTCAATTAGTGAAGAATGTCTTAAATCAGTTGAAATTCAAGCCAGCAAACATTTATCATAATGAAGAATTTTGTTTTTTTTTCTTACATAATGTAATGGGGACGTTCACGCTCAATATATGTTTTTTCATATGAATTCAGAATATAAACTTACCACAAAGCAAATGAATGAAGTTCCTAGTAATAATAGCACGAAAAAATGCTTCATACTTTAACGGAAGTTCCTGTTGATAATAAATTATTAAATTAAAAAAAAGAACAATAATAATAGGCGAAACAAACAATTTTTTTTGAATACAATCAATTTAGTAAAGTCAAAACTATTAAAACAATAGTAAGCAAATATTAATTATGATTCAAGAAATAAATAAATTATAATACATATTTATTTGAAAATCAAAAAAACCAGAACGTGTTACCTGCACGATTTTGTTGCAAGAATTTCATTCAAATATTGTTAAAGACCATTATACCGTATGAGTCAATTTTCATTGGCCATAGGCGATCAATCCATGCAATATGTGGCAACGTGGTACCCCTACTTTCCTTTCCAATGCATTCAGAAATAATATTTACGAGTTGCAAGGATTTGTTTTTCTTTTTCCTTTCAGTAAATGCAGAGAAATATTAAGCTACGTTCACGTTGCATCACACAAACAAAAGCGTAATTCCAATAAAATTAAAAAATAACCCTAATAAAATAAATAAAGATTCCCCCCTGCACAGCAAGACATTACCCTAGGCGGTCGTAGAAATTTACTCTTACGTTTTCTAACATGTGAGCAGTTACTGAATTAGCACCCTCAATTATTTTTTCTCTCAAGGCAACTATGTTTTCTGCTCTACCAGCTTCATGGGTATAAACAATATTTTTTAAATATCCCCACAAAAAAAAAATCATTTGGAGAGAGATCAGTAGATCGCGGAGGCCATTTGATGTTACCCGTTGCGGCCATGGACCACAACGTGTTCTCACCTAAACATTGAATGCAAAATCTGGGTCGGGATCGGAGAATATCGTTGTGATGTCGGTTTTTGTCGGCATTGGTGACGGACAGTAGGGGTACCACGTTGCCACATATTATATTCATACATATAGATCGCACGTAAACATTGAATCCCTATACCTAATGATATTTGACACATGCGGGTCAATTTTTCGAATTCTCAGTTAATTATTTATAACCGGTGTTTATCAATGCGAAGATATATACCGGTTATCTAAAAAGGTTCAAGGATTTATTGTACAAAGTTGACAATATATATGATAGTACATTTGATCTAAATTAATATATGTAGTTCTAATAAGATTGGCGCCATTTTCTACATTTGAATTCCTTGTTTGTACTTTTTGCCGTTATTTTAATTTTTCCTTCGTACATGGCACATATTTAAAATATCTATAATGAAATAAATAACAAAGTGCAACAAACTGAGTAATATTGAAACAAAATAATATATTGATTCCTGGCTACTTTTGAGAAATACAAACATATTGTGAAAGTGAAAAAACTGATACACATACTACATACAATACATATATTCATATGAAATTAGTAGTTACCAAAAATAGTTGTAGTAGTAGATAAACGAATATAAGATAAACAAAAATAGAAATTTAAATGTATGTAGCAATTAGATAGTAAGTAGAGTTGATTCACTTAGTAGTGATTAAATTGTAGGTTTGTAAGTGTTTAGAACATTAGAATATTTGAACAATTAGTCCGTAAGTATATTATAGAAAAGTTTTAGTTTCTAAGTAGGTAATATATTTGTATATTGTAATTGCTAATACAGATTATTATTATTATTAATAAAATGTAAAATATACGGTAACAAAATCATCAAGTGTATAATAAAAAATATCTATACATTGGGTTTATATACAAAGAAAAAATTACAAATCGTGTGGCAACATGTGTAGTCGATACATATAGATACATATATATAAAGGTAATTAGTTTGTAATACACAATAAAATTTTTATGTGTCACCGCATTTCATAAATCATCTTCTGTGATTGAGTCGTCTTGCAGATCGGTGTCTGTGTCTGAATCGGATTGCAAATTTATAATCAAAGGTGCTACTATTTTGTACATGCGCATATATTCGTCCTCTTTTGCTATTTCGTATTAAGTATTTTTCCAATTTACAGCAGCTATATGTTCCATAGCATTTTTTATGTGTGTTACATTGCTTTCACTAAATTTCGGTGTTTGATTTGTTCGTCTTACGGTATTTTTCAGTTGGACCTACAACAATTCAATGGGATTAAAAATGCAATGGTATGGTGGTAAACTCAAAATTATATGTCCTGCTTCTTTGGCTCTGTTATACACATAATAATCCTTTAAATATTTTTTTGTCTTCATCACCTCTATTAATTGGTTTTTTTTGTATAATGATCCTCAAAATATAAACTATTTGTTTCCAAAAATTCTTTAATATCTTTCTTATTATTACATTTTGTAGGAACTGTGTTTTGCTGTCGAGAATGATACGGAGCGTTGTCCATCACTACCACACTATCTTTTGGTAAATTTGGCAGCAAAGTATCACAAAACCATTCTTCAAATAAAGATGAGGTCATATCTTCATAGTAATCTAAAGTTGAGGATTTAACATTTTTAGCAGATAATAGTGGTTGTCCGATCCATTCTTCTTCTGACCCAGCATGAACAATAATTATTCTCTTCCCTCTCGAAACCGGCGCGTCCAAATGACACATACTTGAACTATCAACCCAACCTTTGCAAATTGTGTCATGGGTGTCATACTACGTCTCGTCTAAATAACATATCAATCGTCCTTCCTGTCTATACCTTCCAATTGCCGTTAAGTATTCATATCAAAGTTTTTGTAACCTCGGGCTTTCCATAATTGTGCGAATTATCTATAGTGCCAAACTTAAAACCAGCTTTCTTTAGCGTCCGTCATAAGGTTGCTCTAGAACACTGAATATTTATAGGCTCATCACTGATTCTTTTAAGTAAGCAGTCAATTACAGATACAACATTTCCTCTGTAGAAGGAGTATACTTGCTGCCTAATAGTATCAATTTCATACCCTTCAATTTTTCTCGGTGCTCCTTTGTCACTTCTTTGCTTTCGAGGCCCTGCGTTATTCTTAATTATCTTATATACCTATTGTTCCAAAAGGCACCTTGGCTAATTGCGACGTTCGTTGAATGTTCTGGGTTTGTAGTTCGTTATTTTCTTCCATCAGGGTATGATAGACATTGAGAATTTACTGTTTTGCATCTTTTGATATATGCTTTCTCTGTCGTGCTCCAACAGTATTATCACTATCCACATCATCATCACTAACACTTTCAGCAAAAGGTCGCCATATGTTCGTGAAATAAAGAGAGAAAAATCAAATATGTATACAGCAGTAAATATTAACAATAAATGATAAATAGACTCAATATTAGTTGTAATATATACTAATTCTCCTAACTATATTTACTTAAATTTTCTTTAATAAATATAAGCACTTATTTCATCTAAATTGTAATTTTATTTAACTATATTGTAACGAAACGAGTTTACATTAAAAAAAGAAGCAGACCTCTGGGCGACGTATAAAAACGGACAAAGTCGTAAATCACACACATGTGTACTGCGAGGCGACGGACTGGCTGTCGAATACTTCTCGGCATGTGAAGAAAAATCCAGAGTGTGCCCGTATATTTCTCGAACTCTTATCTACATATATAAAAGAAGTGGAACCGATGGATGAGTCATTCCGGAATAAGAATTCATTCAATAGTCTCGTGCGGAACAGTGCAGATAAATAAATAAACATAAATAAATAATACCTTCAATGGTAGTCGCGCAGTAAACATAAATATAAGGAATTCATCGTGCGGTATTTACTGAACAGATTAAAATAAATATAAGCGGTGCATTTTTTTCATAGTGCAATAAATACATAAATATTGCAGTGTTATATAAATAGAAGTGATAGAAATAAATACCTGTGTTAGTGTGATACATTTATTTTATATTTTATATTGTGTTTAGTTTTTAAGTGTATAAATATACATACTGTTTCAAAACATTTGCACGAGTTGTTTATTGCGAACCTGGAAACGCTACAATATATAATAAGTATATTTTCAAATTAACAACTGTTAGTACTTATATTATTATTACATTTTATTTCATCTGAATTGCAGTAATTATAATTTACTTAAATTTTATCATTACGAACCTCAGCAGTTTGTTGGCGTAAAAGATAATCGTATTGAGCGGCCAGGTAGTTATTGCCGCAGATGGTGCAATAAAAGCAATAGAGCCGTTCAAAGTTATATTCTTATAATTTGAAATAGACTCTACGTAAAGTATCTGCATTAGCTCTGAACGTGAACCTGTCAGCTGCTGTAGAATTTCTTCCACGTTTCAATTTCATTTGTAATTTTTCAATATAGTTTTATATGTTAATGACATTTCTAGAATGAGTCCAAAATATTATCAATTAATATGATATCTTAATAAGGTGCTGTTAAGTGCAATGACTAAGAGGAATTGAGATAAAGTCTCAGAATTGTAATATAATTAAAAAACTGTCAAAGCTGAATCATCCTCATCAGAAAAAAAAATGTATCTGTGGTTATCAATTAATTTTATTTCTGTAGTAAGCTAAAAGTTACACATATACAATATTATTTTTAAACTGTTCATTTGATTTATAGAAGAAGCAATACAATAACTAAACCACTGAAGAAAATAATTATTAACTTATCCCAAAAAATACTTCACACAGCATACAAACGCATAAATGCTGTCAATAATACATAATAAAAATTCAAACTTCTTAGGTTATGCGCATGTGTATGTAATCTTAATCACTGTTCAATATTTTATCAGGTACTCCAAAGATAGGATAAATTAAGGACGTTCTTAATCAATGATTAGCGCTAACCGGTGTTGGAAAAAAATTTGTTCTAACCGATTTTTAATCAATGATTACGCTAACCGGCCTTTTAATCGGAGATGGAAAAACCGGCCATAAATAAGATAAATTTATTTTTCGGAAATCTAAGCATACCTGCAAGACGTCAGTCCGACAAAAATTTACAACTAATAGAGCCAAACAAGACCAGTGGTTTTTACGAATACAACATCTATTGAAATATATAATATAACAAATTTCTTAAAAGACACATTAACTGTTGGACCGGATAAAATAACAACAAAAATTTTAAAATTCTGTGTTGGTATAGTAAATTATTAAGAATTGTTTCAGAACGACTGCTTTTCCTGAACAAATGAAAAAATGTAATATTGTACCCAAACATAAGAAGGGATACAAAACAGATATATCAAATGCTCGGCCAATTGCATTAGTGTCCCTGTTAGCAAAAGTATTCGAGCAATCGATATTAGAATGACTGCTAAGTTTCATACACAACTGTAACTTAATATTTGATACGCAAAGTGCATATACCGTAGTCGTCAAATTTTAATTTCGGTTTGTACTTCTATCCCATGCAGAAGATGACCTTATAATATGCAGCGATGCCTGCTTGCTAACAGTGGTGGGAGAGCAATGCAGTGTCGGGGGACCCTCACGCCTTACATTTCATAGGAAACATTTGTTGAGTGTACTGTCTTGGCAGCCTCGCTTATGTTTAGCTTTAGTTTATTTCGTCGCGCTCTTTTCCTCTTTCTACTTTCGTATCAGAAATTAAAATATGTCGACTACGGTATGAGGAGTAGATACTACACGCTCAATATATCTAACATTATGAGAGTTTATCGAAGCAATAAACAACAAAAAGAAAGTGTCAGGAGTGTTACTAGATTTGAAAAAGGCATTTAATAATGTAGACCATGAGATATTGTGGGAGAAACAGTACTTGATGGACTTTCGGTTTCAAAATAATAATAATAATAATAATAATAATATTTATTTCAAGAAACGAGTACAAAACAAAAATGAGGTACATGTTTGAAACATGTCATGTGAAAAATATTACCTAATATCTAAAAAATCATCTACATCGTTGCAGGAAATGGCCAGCAAGTATTGCTGTACTTCACGTTTAAAACGGAAAAAAACTGTAATATTTTTTATATATTCAGGCAGTTTATTATAAAATTTACAGCCAATGAAATACAAACCCTTTTGAAAAACCGTTTTCCTGTGGCGAGTAGGCAGCAAGTAATCATTACTACGAGTATCATAGGGATGAGTACTATTACCTATGGAAAACTCAGGCTTGTACTTATATACAAAACAAAGTACCTCAAGAATATACGGATCATAAAAAGTTAAAAGAGAGTTATTCTTATAAACGTCTCTACAGGAGTTTCCATAACTAATGTTGTATATAATTCGAATTGCTCGCTTCGGCATCAAAAAGATTCTACGAGCTTCGGACGATGCGCCCCAATGAACAACACCATACCGCATACAAGACAGAAAATTTGAGCTATAGAATGTTTTTAGGGTATCCCCACCACAGCTCCGCTTCAGTTGCCTTAGAGCATAACACGTTTTTGACAGAGTTTGGCACAATTCGTTAATGTGCAAACTCCAACCAAGGCCCCTTTCTATAGTGAGCCCCAGAACCTTAACAGAAGACACCGATTCAAAACCATCGCCCACGCCAGAAGACGGGTGAAAGTTCGCCATTTTATTACCGAAATAAACAAATTTGCACTTGTCTATGTTGATAACTAATTTATTGAATGACATCCAATTTTTGATTTGATCAAGGAATAATTCAGCTTTTCGATTTACTTCTGATGAATAAATAGGATATGAAATACTTGAATGTGTGACGTACATTAACGCATAATAATTATCACAAATGTGTATCTCTACACGTACATATATTCATATACGTTTACGTATAAATGGATATATGTATATTTGTGATAATTACTTCTGATGGAATAGGTGAACTTAAAATGACATTGATATCATCAGCATATAAGACTATATGAATTGTGTTGTCAAAAACTGTGAGTAAATCATTAATATAAATTAAAAATAAAGTAGGTCCTAAAACTGAACCTTGAGGCACACGAATATCAACCGGTTCATAGGAGGATTCGTAGTTATCAATCTCAACACACTGTTTACGGCCAGAAAGATACGAATTGAACCACTTAAGGGAAACACCATTAACGCCATACTGCTCTAATTTGTGCAGCAAGCTTTCGTGATTAACGAGATCAAAAGCCTTAGACAATCTATACAAATACCCAAACAGCAGTGATTTTGATCCAAGTTGATGTAAATTTGCTTTAAAAAGTTAAATAACGCCGTATTCGTAGATTTATTTGCACAGAAGCCGTGTTGATTAGAATGCAGTAAGCTAAAACTGTTGAAAAAGTTATTTAACTTTTTGTTCATGAGTTTTTCGTATATTTTAGTAAAAACAGATAGTAAACTAATGGGACGGTAGTTCGATATTACATCAACATCACCTTTCTTAAATAGTGGCTTCACAATTGCCAGTTTCAATGCAGAAGGGAAAATGCCTTTGTTGAAAGAAAAATTAATGTGGTAGGCTAATACTGAACTAATACATGATAATGAGTGTTTAACAACAAAACTAGATATATTGTCATGACCAGTCGAAAAAGACGACCTCACGTCAGCCATGGCACTCTCAGTAATTGGTGACATAAAAAAGACGGATTTATCTTCAAATCCTGGATTGAGTTGGTCTTTACTTGATATAAATCCATTTTCAATGTGAAATAAAACAAACAAATGTTTAAGATTTACACTGTATTATAGTAGTATAGATTTATCTTCAGTCTTAAGAGGCCACCGGACGGCTTGAATTACGGATTTCCTTTTTTTCAGCTTATTTCTGCATCAAATCGAAAACGGTTTTCACAAACATGTTTAAAAAGTAATACTGAATATGTGTATCTATTTTTTTTTTCTAAAATGAACAAAAAACATTTTTTATTTCTTTATAAGGACTAAAAAAAAAATTAAATGGATAGACAAATTGAATGAATTATTGTAGAATATTTATACCGCATATCAGCTATATTAAATGTTTTATAAATTGCTCAAACGTAATTTACGATTAGCAAATTTTGGACCGGGGAGGTGCTGCTCTCTGGCGAAGGCAATGTGTATATCAATTTTCGTAACTTCATTGGCAACGTTGCTAACATAAATCTCGTGGGACGATTCTAAAATGCACTGGTCTAAACTAATCCGCATGCTCGCGAAATTGTGTACAAACGCGGCAATATACGATTTTAAAAGATGTGCATGAGTTAGAATCATATGGTTAGAATACACTGACATATGACGGCTGGCTTATACTTATAATAGACATGTCAGACATAGAGTACACGGAGACACGAGGTGAACGTTGTTGAGTAGTATGTGTTTGAAATACATATAATAAATAATAATAATATATAATATATATTTTGTATACATACCGGGCAATATATCTATATTTTTGCAATGGTATAGCATAAAAATCATTTATAAATATGCATAAGTATATGTAATTTCAGTAATCTTATACTTTTTATAAAAAAAATCATTTCATTTCATTTTCCAGAAATTTAAATAACAGGACCTTTTCAACTTAAACTTGATTTTGATATTTTACTATTTGAAAAACAATACTAGTGTTACATTTGCTAACCATTTATTTAAAAAAGACCAGGTGTTGGGACCAATTAAAAGGAAACAATTTCTTCATCGATAAATTAATATATTTGATTTTGGAATGTGCTATTTCTGCTCACAAGGAGAATCAAGAACAGACTTATGAGAGATTACTTTTTCGATTTTTCACAAATACAGATAAAATTATTTAATAAACATTACAACAAATAACGAAGGTGGAATAAACTAGCAAAGAAATACAAAAAAAAAATATCAAAGCACCCCTATTAATAACACTACAGTTTAAACGAGCATTATTAAAAATAAATGCAGCTTACAGTTGTGCATTATTTAAATGTTACTAATCCATTTCTAAATATCAGATCCTTTGAAAACTTGAACTTGCAGTAAAAAAAATTTTGCAATTCATTTTAACTGAATGAACTTGAGTCTACGTATTTTAACACTACAAAATCTATGCGTACCAACAAAAACATCAGCGCCCATTATTTAAAAAAAATTACCCCTCAGATAACAAAATGAATCTTTACTAAAATAGTTCTTTTTTATAAAAATAACTCTGGACACTATATAATTGTTTTGTTTACAGTAATAAATCAATAAGCTAGTAAATAAATACATTCAACTTAACACGAGTAATTGCGCATTAAAATGAGTAAAAAAACATTATTCCGAATAAATGAGCAACAACTTGCGAAGAAAAGATCCATAACATGTAATTACGAAAGAACCTTTATTAACCGTAACGATGCAGAAGATTTTGTCAAATCGGAAACTTGTTGGAGCTTAAAAAACACAAACAACACTGAGTCTGGTGTAGTTAAGTATTTTCGATGTAATAAAGTTAAATGTCGAGGACAACAATGTGCAACTGGTATTAAATTAATTCTGGATTCATCCTGTGAAAATGTTCTCCTATTTCGATCGCAAGTAGGTCATTCTTGTGATTCTATTGCAACAAAGGCCGGTACCGAAATGAACGACAAACTAAAGAAGGAAATCAAGGATTTCTTGACCAAAAAAAATAAAACCGAAAGCAATTTTGGATGTTCTTGCCCAGAAATATAATCCACCACCAAATATAAACCAAATAAAAATATTTCTGGCTAAATTAAGAAAAACCATTTACGGTCCACCAACAATATCTCTTGGTGAACTGTAAAGTTGGCTTCTTAAGAATAGTGCTGTCCCCAATGAACGAAGCAAAGCTTTTATCGTAATTTCACAACCGATGAAGACGACGGTGTTTTTAGATTCATGGCAACCAGTAAAATTCTATTAGAAAATGGAGTAAAAAAGAATATCATTATCCACGCAGATGCAACGTATAAATTGATTTGGCAGGGGTTCCCTGTTTTCTTAATAGGAACAACTGACCGCGATAAAAAATGTCATTTACTGGGAATAGCAGTATGCACCATAGAACGAACTGCCGATTTTCAATTTATTTTTCAGAAGCATGTTTACAGCGTCTGAATGTCAATACTCGCAGTTTAATATTGAATATGGACAACAATTTAACACAACATTACAACAGCATTGTCTGCAAATTTACGGGAGGAAAGCGAATAAACTTTGCGTTAAAAGGCTCACACAAATGCGTTGTGAAGCTGCTTCCATTTCTTTCAATTCGGGTGGTGAATTTCATAGAGTATTACATAAAGCTTTGACTCAAACAAGTCCCCATTCTTATACTAAACGGTATATAAAAAAAAAATTAAACAACGGCGACTAAAGTCAGTGAAACGACAAATATTTAACACCAGAAAGAGGAAAAGACACTCTGTAGTGACTTGTGATAAAGATTATGGCCCAGAGGCTAATGAATCAGTAAGAGATGATTTTTCAATGGAGGAATACAACCGAAAACGGGAACAGTTCCTTCAGGATTTGAAAAAATTTAATGAAGACATTTTGTACATCGTAAGTGCGACTAGAAGCCAAAAAACTTCTAAGGATAAATGAAAGATCTGTTAGAGTCCGCGTCAAACTTTGGCAGTATATGCAAATTGCACCCTAAAACATCTTGTGTCAACACAATAAAAACATTGTTATATAATTCCTTCGATGGCAATAAACATACACGGTATGGCAATAGGAGCGAACCATTAGCGAAAGCTGCTTTTCGAGAGCGATAGGATATCGAAAAAATTATTGACTGTGGTTTAATTATCGACAAGGAGAATTTCTACCTGGGCGCGAACCCTGATGGGATAATCGGAGAAAATCTTCTTGAAATAAAATGTCCATCCGTCTCACAAAACATGGATCCCCTAGTGGCCATTCAAGAAAATCAAATTAAATTTGCAACAGTAGAAAAAGGTCAATTAAAATTAAAAAGAAGCCATGATTATTACTATCAAGTGCAAAGTCAATTAGCAGTAATTAAAAGAAAAATGTGCTATTTTGTTGTGTGGAATAAGCATGGCATGCTGGTGGAAGAAGAAAGTATAAGTTTATGTCGGAACAAAAGCAACATGTAAAACTTTATTTTGTAGATATGGAGAGATTCGGATTTTTCCAAAAATGTAATGCTTCCCAAACTTGAAGAATTTTTTTACATGTGCTTACTACTAGAATTGGTGGATCCCCGCTATACAAGAGTCCTTCCAATTAGAAATCCCCCTAGAAAACAATCGTAGATTTTTATAAAAAACCGTGTTTTTTGGATTATTTTAAATTTTGAATACTGATACTTTATAAAAGCGTCTTAATCTATTTACATAAAAAATGGTGGAGATCTCAGAAGAATGTTCCAGAAATTAATCAAGCATTGGATATCATTGTTCCGATTTTGTATGCAAACGCTTCTTCTGCAGATGTCGAAAGAACTGTTTCATCATATGGGCTTGTCCATTCAGAATTAAGAAATGCAACATTGCTAAAAATAGTTTTTTTTTATTAATATGAAACACACAGTTTTCTTATGTTTATTTATGTTTTCTTTGTATTTGAAAATGTTTATGTAATGTTATTAAATAAATGTAAGACGAATTTCTTTATTTTTCTGCTTAAAATAATTATATAAATATAATAAAAACTATAAGAGACTATTACAAGAAGAAAAATCATGTTTTTTTAAATAAAAATCACATTGATTTAAATAAATCATAATTTAAACTCTGATTTTATTCAAATGATTTAAATCATCTCAACTCTGAATATGAATATAGGATTATGTATCTATTGATAGGTAGCAAGTGAAAGTATTATTTAACAGTCATGAATAATTCTTTTTTTCTTATAATTTTTTATTTTATTTTGATATCGTAATAACTAAAACATTCTATCGGCCCATAATCTAATAAATTATACCCTTCTTATATAAATAACTATTATTACACTGATTCTCGGATCACACATATTTACGCGGTATTTCGAAAAATGAAAAAGTCAAAACTATCAAAACAATAATGTGCAATGTGTTGAATGTAATATATTTTTGTTGAATAACCTTTCATTTTTTTCTTAGTTGGTTCGGATCGAAATTTTCTGCACCAAATTTAAATTTTATGTGTGTATTATCTATATTTTTCTGATTCAAACGACTCAATAAGTGCGCGCCCTACGTTTATCCTTTATGCCTTTTTGTATATCAACTCGTATCTATATCACTAAACGCACGGAACAGACGAATCGTCTCATTCTCCTAATATTTGATTGTCGTTAGTATAAATCAACGATGAATTATGTACCCATTCCCACTCTTTACAAACCAATCCTCGCTGTTGCCAAATTGCCACATCTGTGGCTACTTAGAGCAGTCTGAAGGGGAGAGGGGTTAACGAGCATCGAAATATTTTTACCGTCCGGAGCGCTCTTAACGCATAAAGTAGGTGTGTTTGCTAATGACATGTCAGTAATAATTCAGGCAGATGAAACGAAAGGCTGCTAAAGAAGTTACAAAGAAGCGTACGCGATCTAGAAGAGTGGTATTAAGCAAACAGTCAGAAATTAAATGTGCTAACATCTGCAAATCATGGTAAATTTTTGGGTGTAGGTTTGGATTCAAGGATGGTTTGGAAGAATCACATCAATGGCATTTCACATTATGTTTATTTGTCTATGCACTGCGAGCTGTATCGGCTTGGGTTAGTGTATCAGTTGCTTCAAACTATGGGTATTTTTATTCTAAAGTATAATATAGAATATCATCTTGGAGTAATTTTGTGAATGCGTCTTGAATATTTGAACTCCAAAAAACATGCATACGAACCATATACAAATCACAACGACGAGAATCATGAGTGGAAATTTTTAAAGAATATTTACGTTAATTAGAATCTACATTTTTGAGTGTTTGTGGTTTGTGAAAACTCAATATAACGAACTATTTAGGAGTAATGAAATACATCACTTTCATGATACATCTGGAAACACACATAGCTAGGTTTTAAATGCACCCAAAAACGGAAGTAGGTGTAAAAAAACGTGTGGTAACACGTATGTTGAGAATCTTTTACACACTGTTTGCCAACACTGTAAAAGATTACAATTAAAATCCTTTAAAAAGTGATAAAGCAGTTTTTGGCAAAGAACATATTTTATGGTGTGCACGATTACTTTCTTTTTTCAAATTTTGATGAACTCCTCAAGTGGGATTTAATATGTAAAAGATTATATTTTTTTTATATAAATACTATATTATTATTATTATACTTACGTCTGCTTTTGATTGAAATTGTAGATAAACTCGCAACAATTTAAAATTATATTCCGTTCTAAATATATCTAAATGTGTTCACCATGCAGTACTACTTTTGTAACAGACACGAAGTCGCTGGGAAATTACTAATGAGATGATCAAATGACGGAAACGAGCATATCGTTGGTAAAATCAAATCATTAAAACTATTGCACCAAATTGGCTTCATTATAATGCTCTTTTGTAATATATGCGGATATAAGAATTGATATACGATCTGGATGTTTTGTAAATATACGTTCACAATTGCGCATTTTCATCGGACAAATGTGCATTTAGGTACTTATTTACTTGTCTTTACTACTTTCACTTTTCGTTTGTTTTGGGATATATCTCAAAAGTTTAATGAAATTGTCTATTCGGTATCTTTGGCTGTCTATTTATGATAGAAATAAAAATAAGACACAGTATATTAAATTTTTGTATCTTTAGAGTGTGATTTCATTAATATTTTATGTATTGATTTGTTTGTAATGTTTTTGAAGTATACAATCGCTTCCCTAATATTACTTGATTCTGAGTAACCAAAAATGCGTATTGAAGATATTGCATCTAATGAAAATCTAACGGTAGCATATTTCATATAGATAAACGTTAAGGGTGTATTACACTTATTAATTTATTGACCAAGTTATTGACCAAGAACTTGATCAAGAGAAAATTGACGACATGTCGTGTATTACATTTGTCAAGTTGATTTGATCAATTTCTTGACCAAGAATTTGTTGACTTAGAACTTGTTCTATTGTTATTCTTCAACTTGATCAAGTTTCTAGTGATTTCTAGTAGAATGCATGTTCTTAAGTTTTTTGTCATGTACAATGTAAACACAAATTTCTTTTTAGAATCTTGCTAAAAATGGCTTGTTAATTAATATTTTTTGATACTTCTTGAAAAAATTGTGTGCGTAAATTATTTATTTAATTTTGCACCTCTTGTGCAGTTATTTTTACATTTAATATCGAACCCAAACCTTCGGTAAATTAATTATTTTTTTTTATTTCATATAGTTCGGTTTTTATACCGTCGCATTATATAATTAAACTTGGTTATGTTGTCACTACTAAGGCTGTATTACACTTACCAAGTTCTTGACCAAGTTATTGGCCAAGAACTTGATCAAGTTAAAATTGACGACAAGTCGTGTATTACACTTGTCAAGTCGACTTGGTCAATTTCTTGGCCAAGAACTTGCTGGCTTAGAACATGTTCTATTTTTCTTCTCAACTTGATCAAGTTTTTAGTGATTTCTAGTAATACTCATGTTATAAAGTTTTTGCCAACTGTCTAAAATGTAAACACCAGTGGCGGCTGCTGCAGAGAGGGCAACGGGGCACTGCCCCCTGTGACAAATTTCCACATGACAAATTTCTTTTAACAGATAAATTAATTATAAATACCTAATTTGTATGTAATTTTTCTGATTTGTTTGATAACAAATAGTATGTTTTCGTAAGTAACAGTCCGTCTTTTAAGCGCGTTTAAAAAACGCAGTCTGACGTAGGCTCCGGGGCATCTCGCGCGACTGCCCCGTGAGACCCCGTCTGTATTGGAAATCGAGCGATGAAATTGGCGCGGGTAGCGCGCAGATATACGTCAGCGGTGGGGCACTCCTCTATAGTGCCGCGTGGCTGTCCAGTATGTAATATATAGCGGTGAGTGTATGTTGTAATTTCTATCGATGCAAATGCAATAAATGTGCGAATATGTTTTACTTTACGTTACTGAATATTATAGGCGTGTATTTCGTATTATTGAAAATAGACGTATGAAAGTGAAATTTTAGATACGGGGGTGTCTTAGGTCGCCGATCACGATTCTATAGTCAAAATGTCAAAAAAAAAAACGAAATGGCGGAAGTTTTTTGAAAATTGACGTATGAATGTGAAATTTTAGATACGGGGGTGTCTTAGGTCGCCGATCACAAATCCAAAGTCAAAATGTAAAAAAAAACAAAATGGCGGACGAGTTTTTTTAAAATTGACGTATGGATGTGAAATTTTAGATACGGGGGTTTTGGGGGTCGCCGATCACGATTCCAAAGTCTAAATGTCAAAAAAACTAAAATGGCGGAAGATTTTTTTGAAAATTGACGTACGAATGTGAAATTTTAGATACGGGGGTGTCTTAGGTTGCCGATCACAAATCTAAAGTCAAAATGTCAAAAAAACAAAATGGCGGACGAGTTTTATGAAAATTGACGTATTATGAATGTGAAATTTTAGATACGGGGATGGTTGAGGTTTACGTTTTATTTAATACGTTACTGAATATTATACGCGTGTGTATATGTGTAAATGTAATAAATGTGCGAATACGTTTTATTTAATACGTTACTGAATATTATACGCGTGTATTTCGTATTATTAACCTCGCCTTGATGAAGTTTTCACTTCTGCCGTGTGGTTTTAAGCACACTCATTCTTCTTGTTTCTATTTCGGTGCTATAAAGTTCACTTTACGACACCCGTTTTGGTTGCAAAAGTATTACTTTATCGCACGCTAATTTTGTTGTTTTGACGTTGGTAACAAAAAAGAAATGGAACCAAATTATATTTAAATGTCAAAATGTAAGCCTTTAATGTAACAAACATGTGCAATAGAAGTTGTACAAAGAATAAAAAGCACACATGCTAACATTTTATTTACTAATTAACAATATAAATTGTTAAGCAGAGCTGATGATAAGTTTTCTGATGCTACTATTGAAATTTACTTCCAATGTTGAATAGTACAACTGTTATAAAAGTTTATTTTTGATAATATGTCGAGACTATGTTGGCGAAAGATTTTGTAAATTGTCTTCTGCTATTTTGCGAATCTCTAGGGGCGTGCAATTATTTACTTCGTCCTATTTGTTGATAATTTGAAATAATTTATTGCATAAATCAGTCTGAATTTTAATCATAATTACATATAACACTGCCTATATTCAAATATTTAAAATGTTCGAACAAAACATGTCTCTCATTTTAAGCTTTTTTGAACTTTTAATAACCAAAATAGAAAAAATAGTATAAAACACACGTTTCAAAACACATTTTGCATACTTGTTCTTGTTCTCAACTTAAACGCGTGCACAAAAATCGTGTGTTATGAAACTTGTAGTTTAATATACTATTTTTTGTATGTGTGCTTAATTAGGAATTCTCCACAAAGCGACCCTGTCTGGACTTCTAATGGTAGTAGGAATTTAAAACACTTTGGTGACAAAGTAAAAAGACATAAAGTAAGTGAAAAACATAGGTAAATACCTATAATGTGCCAGCTGAACACTGCATATAGATAGATTAAATATAATTCAGTACAATGAAAACGTCAGTAAAAACAGACATACTCTTGGAAAATTAATAGACTGCATTAAGTTTTGTGTCATGTTTGAAATCGCTTTAATGGGCCATGACGAAACACAATGCGAATCCGGGGATTTTTCGTGGATTGGTTAATTTATTGGTAGGAATTGACAGCACCCACAAGTCTAATAATAGAGTTTTTATGGGTTTGTCAAAAACCATTCAAAATAAATTGCTGGACAGTATCTACGAAGTTTCTCGCACTTTGATTCTAGACGAATTAACAAAGCCCATTATATCGCTATACAAGCAGACGAAACGATAGATTCGGCGACATTTTCCCAGTTAGCTTTCATAGTTCGATACGAATTGGTAGTTTTGTATAATAGACCAGATTTTGGAACTGCTTCATCTGCTCTAACATTACTGTAATGTTTCTATGAAAATAAATTAACAACTACATTTGCCGAATCTGTGAAGCTATTGAAAATAATTTGCACCATACCGACGACAACAGCTGAAAGTGAACGGTGTTTTTCTACTTTGAAGAGAATAAAAACATTTTCTAGAAATACCATGCGGGAAAGCAGACTATGTGCATTAGCAATGTGTTCCATTGAAAAACAATTACTGACATCAACACCAAACTTCAATGAATTAGTTATTAATAATTTTACTGATCGTAAGGAACGGCGGACGGATTTCATTTTCAAACAAATTAATGAAATAGCATATTGAGTTTATTTTTTGTCTGTACTTAATTTTTGATATTAAACACTCAGACCCCCCGGTGCCCTCCCGTCCCAAAAAATCACGAGCCGCCACTGGTAAACACAAATTCGATTTTAGAATATCGTTAAAAATGACATGTTAATTTGATACTTCTTGAAAGAATTGTATGCGTAAATTATTTATTTTCTTTTGTATCTCTTGTGCAATTATTTTTACATTCAATATCAAACACAAATATTCGGTAACTTTATTATTTTTTTTAATTTCGTACTTTTGCACTATTGGTACTGCTAATTCACCTAAAAACTTGGTCAAGAAATTGATAAGTGTAAAACATACAAGGTCAACAATAACTTGATCAAGAACTTGCCGACAATTTCTTGGCCAATAGCTTGGTCAAAAACTTTGTAAGTGTAATACAACCTCTACTTTTGGCTATTGGCACTACTATTTCACCAAAAAATTTGGTGAAAAAATTGATAAGTGTAAAACAGCTAAGGTCAACAGTAACTTGACCGAGAACTTGACGACAATTTCTTGATCAATAACTTGGACAAGTGTAATAAGTGTAATACAGCCTTTATATACGTAAGAGTTATATCTTTAAGCTTACTGGTTCTTAAAAAAAAAGTCAAATATCATAAATAATATATTTTAGAAAAATAAAAAAACATACACCTTTTGTTATTCTGGTAGATATAAAAATAAGAAAGTAAATGTTACATACAACTTTATTTTTTAGCAAATATATTCTCGATATCGATCTACTGCAGGCATCCATTTAAATATAGATTTGATGGCGTTTATCTTGTTTTGGGCTAACGAAACGGCGAAATAATTTTTTTACACACTTTAGGAATTTGATTTCCTGAATTTTCTGTTCCTCTAATCCTTCTTTTGTGTAAACTAACAAACGTATAAGCAGTCGCCGTATATGTTATTTTCTAGGATATTTCATAAAAGGCTTTAGAAAATTCAAGAGAAATAACCTTAGAAAATGGAACTGAACTATAGGCACTCCATTTTGAGCGCGTAGCTATGGAAATCTAAAAACTCATGATCTTGCATTTGAATTATCTTCTAAGGTTTCCACATATTTACTTTAAGAAGTAGCCTAACTAAAAGAAGAAAGAGGTGAGAAGTACTCAGTCTTATTCAATGATCTATCTATTTCACTGTGAATACAATCGACCAGTGGCGGCTCGGGGTGGTTCACATAGGGAGTGCATAATTTCAAAATTAAAAAGTATAATACAAGAACGCTTACCCAATCTTTATAAGTTTCACCGACATACTGTTTCAGACAAGTACTGTTCATTGTACAGTTTGTTTTGAGGGAATAGTAAATATAAGACTACAGTTTGATTAAATCTGACGATAAACGAAGTCCATTTTGCGTGTCTTTGACTTGCAGAACAGTTCTATCACTTTTTCATTAAAATTTGGGAAATCATTTATAAATTCTTTTTCACAAGATAACATAGTAAGGGAATTTAATCTGTCTTCTTTCATTGTATTTCTCAGGAAAGTTTTTATTCTCTTCAGCCGTGAAAACTGGCGTTCCGCTTCAGACGTTGTCATTGGAATTGTAATGACAATTTTTAAAAGCTTAACAACTTCATTAAAGGTGTCGCTTAATCCATCCAGCAGAAGGCCTAGCAGACCTACAGCACCGACTTCTATATTTTGCCTAAATTCTTCTCTAGTATATAGAACACTTAATTCAGTTCGTAGTCTGCTTTCATTGAGGCATGGATAAAATTTTACTGCTTCTTTAACCCTTTCCCGCTGAGTGGTATATTATATATACCACAAATTGCATATTTTTCCTAGATTCAGCTTATCGGTATCTTGTACGTACCACCGGCAAAACACATTCCTTAGAGGCGCCCTCTACTGTGTAGTGTAGCATAACTCCTGCAGCTGACTGCAGGTGCCTACAGAAAAATGTTTTCAATCCTGTGTTTCACAAATGGTGTTCGTTTTGTACCGGCCAATTTTTGTATCCATAATAACGAAAATAATGGCAAGTAAGTACCTAGATAGGATCAAGGCAAGGTGTTGGCATGCGAATATATCATAAATTTAAATGTTTACACAAAAATGATGTTTATTATTGATATATTTGTGTGGTATGTCAAATATACCACAACGCACCGATATCACGGAAAATTTTGTACATAGTTTTTTTTCTTTTGTTAGAAAAAGCGAGTTGGAGCTTTCTCGAATTAGAAAAATTAAACCAAGATGAAGTGCATGCGATGTTAGCAGAAATACCTTCTGATGGAGAATCAGAGGATGAATATGATGATGAAGAAGCCGAAGAAGGCGTGGAAATTGAAGGTACTCCCATAGATGTTTATGAAATTACAACTGCTCCCACACAAAATTCATCTGATTCTGAGGACGATGAAGACGATCGGCCATTATCCCATTTTGTGCCAAGGGATAAATTTAATTGGAAAAAGCCTCTGACAGTCACCAACACCAACAAAGATACAGGAAATGCTTTTTCAGAAAGTGTCGGGCCTGTTAACATCTCAGATGACATTGAATCGCCAGTTGATGTTTTTGGGTGTCTTGTAAGCGAACAAATGATCGAACATTTTGTTTTTCAAACAAACCTTTACGCTACCCAAAATGGTAAAACATTTGTTCCCACAACTGCAAAAGAAATAAAAATATTTTTGGCTATAAACATTTTGATGGGTGTGAAAAGACTTCCAAGCTATCGGGACTACTGGTCAGCGCAGATGGAGCTGAGGGATTCTTACATTTCAACTTTGATGAGTCGCACCAGATTTGATTGGCTCTTAGGAAATTTTCATTTGAATGATAATAATCTTCAGCCAAAGCGCGGAGACCCTAATTTTGACAAACTGTATAAGGTGCGTCCATTTTTGAATTCATTATTACGTAGTTTTACTTTTTACTATAAAATGCATAAAAAATATCAATCGACGAATCTATGATTTGTTTCAAAGGCCGTTCGTCAATTCGTCAGTACATGCTTAATAAGCCTATCAAATGGGGCTATAAAGTTTGGACTAGAGCAGACGAATATGGATACATCGACGAATTTCAAATGTACACGGGCAAAATCAATGAAACAGTAGAGAAACAATTAGGACCTCGAGTTATTACGGATTTGACGAGATCTTTAGTTGGAAAGCATTATTTTGCATATTTCGATAATTACTTTACATCCATGCCACTGCTAAGGCAGCTGAAGAATGAAAATATTTACGCGACAGGAACTATTCGAAAAGGGAGAAAAGGAATTCCAGAAAATTTCAAAGCTGACAAGGAGTTGAAACGTGGTGATTTTGATTGGCGAGTAACAGACGATGGAATTTCCTGCGTAAAATGGATGGACAAAAGAATAGTTCTGTTAGCCTCCAATTGGGAAAATCCAACTGAAACTAACCATGTTGTAAGAAACAAGAAGAACGGCGAGACAGAGAATGTACCGTGCCCCAAAGTTTTGAAAAATTATACCCAAAATATGGGATTCGTTGATAAAGCAGACATGCTGCTTGAGCAGAAAATGGTGGCCACGTATATTTTGGCACTTTATTGATGTCAACGTAGTCAATGCGTTTATAATTTTTCAACAACGATGTGGTGGCAGCGGTGGTATGAATCTGAAGGCGTTTCGTTTGGCCGTAGTAGCAGGATTGGTAGGAGCTGGGAATGAACAATTAAAAAAAGGAAGAGTAAGTTTAGAACAGAAAAAAACGAATAATTACAAGCCCGTAGTACCACTCGAAAAAAGATGGGATCAATCTCTACATATGCCAGTTTATGGAAATTACCGACGATGTGCTCTATGTAGTACCACAAACCATCAAAGGAGGTCCAAATGGGCTTGCAATTCTTGTGGCGTCGCTTTGTGTTTCTCGGATAAGAAAAGTTGTTTTCAAAATTTTCACAAAAAATAATCATTCAGTAGCTAAGTGGTACATCTGACATACCACATTTTTGTAAAAAAACTAATAAAATAAAAATTTTGAAAAAAATTGACGTTGCTGCTTTACTTATTTTCTACTTGTGTACTTAAAATCAAACGTGAGAAACAACTATTTCTAAACGCTGCCCGCAAAGGGTTAAGGCAATCTTCCGGAAATTTTTTTTGAAAAGAGGAGAATTGTTTAAAAGAAATTAAGTTTGCTAATATTAAGTGCCCTGTATACCGAAATCTAGTTTTTATTTCAAGCAAAATAATATCGTACACTTCAATAGTTTCCCTCCGTCTTTGGCTACCATCAGTTACTCTTCGTCGCGTTGATGGTCAAGGAGTCAGTTCTGAGTCATTTTGTTTAACCAACTGATTATCTGTGTCAGCGATTTCGGTTCGAATTTTTCCAATAGCGCGTTCAAAATTATCTAAATTATTCTTGATTTTTAATGCATCTGTATTGACATTTTGTAATTGAATAAACAATATGTCCATATGTGGCATAATTTTATGAAAGAAAGTTAACGAATAGATAAAATTTTCCTTCTCTAAAATTCGCAAATTGGCACCAGCTTGATGAATAGTAGTTTGTAAACTAGTTTCTCCCTCGATTTGTTCTAGAGCTTCAATTACTTCTTCTCGGTGCTCATATATTGTATTCACTGTCCTAGAATTGAAGTTCCATCTTATTTTTGAAGAACGAGGTAAGGTTTTTCTCTGAAGGAATTCTTCCAATCTTGCAGCTCGTTGTGGTGAAGTGGAGAAAAAAGTACATAATCCCGTAAGATTGGCAAAAAAAATTCTGCAATTACTACTGCTCGATGTAGCATGTGACATAATAAGATTTGTCTGATGTGCGTAACAATGTACAAAATTGGCCCTTGGATATTGGTCTTGGACATGTCTTTGCACGCCGTTAATAGCACCACTCATGACTGCTGCCCCATCATAGCTCTGTGCAATCAGTTTTTCTGACAAGAAAACTAATTTCGTTAAGGATGAAGGCAGATAAAGAATTAGCATCATGTCCACTAGGCAGAAGAAATTTCAAAAATATTTCGACCGGTCTCGCGTTCACAATATATCTTAAAACAACCACCAACTGAAATTGATTGGACACATCTGTGGTTTCATCAGCTATCACAGATATGAAGTCGGTTGCTTTAATTTCACTGGAAACTTGTTCATGATACACGTTCAACATTGCATCAAGCAGCTCATTCTGTATCGTTTTTGATAATCCCTTAAAAACCACTGCTGCTTCGATGTGATCTCTGAGCGGTTTATCCAATTCTGCCGTAAAATTTATCAATTCCCGAAAAATGCCCTTGGTATTCGACGTTTGCCGTTCATCATGACCCCGAAGTGCCAGTTCAAACGCGCCACAAAATCTAATGCAATTTATTATTAAATTTAACACATGCCTATTTTTTGTTACCTGTTCATTGTGTTGTTGAACTGCTTTTCTATATGATGAATCTAAAACATTCTGAATGTTATTTTTTCCTAACATTCTTAGACTAAATATATTTTTCAAATGCCCTTCGGAATTTTCATGTTTCGTAATTTTAGCACTAAGATGAATTAAGTCTTTTAATCCGTTCTTTGACCAAGAAGGTTCACCACCAAACAAAAGACACGGAAAACAAAACAAACTATTTTTAATTTCACACCCACAAATCCAGTCATTTTTCTGATAAATATTCATTTTGAATTTTATTATAACGTCTTTACCTTTAACAGATTGTTTATTTTCTAAACATAATTCAGGCATCGGCTGTTTAAGATTTTTTATTGCGATTTTTTCATCATACGTTAACCGCGAAAACGTGTTATACTATAACGCAGACACAAAATTCATTTAACAACAGCGGTGAGCCGACTGGGAATCTGCTCACTTGCTATGTATTAACGATATGGAACTAGAACAAAATACAGTTCTCCCCACCTTCAATGTAATGTTTAACGGCTTAACGCAGCAACGGTAGGGCATTGCTCATGGGTATGTTTCTCTCGGTGGAAGGGGTAAACATTCGAATAGTTTACATCCGTGCGCTGTTAGTCATCAGTCATCATATCTGTGACGACGATCGGTGCATGTAGGTTGTTACGCGAGCGTACACGCCACGTTCCTGTTCAATAACTATGAATACGTAATAAATAAATACTTTCACAGTTAGTCGCCGCTTGGTTTGTTTTGTTTCAAAATTCCAGGGGGTGCAATTGCTCACTTGCTCTCATTAAAGAGCCGCCACTGCAATCGACCTCTTGTATACAAGAATGACAAGAGTGTTTTACAGAAACATTGGCACTTTAATCTATAATAAGCATAAACATTACAAATGTGTATGTTGAAACATACATCCATGTAATGGAATTTTTATTTGAAACTCCAGGGTGGTACATACAACCTTGTTGGTCCAAAATGAAATTTTCGAGACATACACCTTTGAAATCTGGTTCTTAGTTGTGAACCGACTGTCTTTTATGTATTAAAAAAATATTTTTGATACCTTTATACCACACAGCACCTTGTTGTACCGAAAACTGGAAAAAAATAATTTTGTAACATACAACCTTGAAACATTAGGGAAGCGCAATGTCATTCAGGGGTATTACGTGCTAAGCCCTATTGCTCTAAACTAATTTCAGTTTTATAGTACCTACTTCTGATTTGTACCAGGAGTACTTGTGATCTTAGATTGGTTTTTTAAATAATTCTCTTTAGACGATTTATGGGTCAATAATGTACTAATTTGTTATCCAGTAATTATTTTTTTATGCGCGTTTATGATGGCTATCTATGCACATGAAATGATTTTTCGTCTGGAAACAGGATATTATTAAATAATAACTCGTCATTGTGATATTTATTAATCATTACAGTAGATAAGCTATGGGGCTTCTAACTCAATTTCCCATATGATTTAACATAGGGGTCTAAATTTTACTTTTTCCCCCCACCACTCCAACTTCTAACATCACGTGACCGAAAGCAACGCTCCCATTGGTCACCCCAAGCCACGAACACTCCCTCATGTGACGTCACATGATCGAATCCAGCACCCCATTGGTCACACATAACCACAAAGTGTCAGTCCCCACCAGGAGGCGGGTAATTTGAAGTGCAGCAGCATGTACCCCACAACAATGGGGGCCGACAACAACATATTGTGTGAATCATAATTTGCAATAGTGTTTGTACGTACCACCAATGAAATG
The DNA here is from genome assembly GCA_963170755.1 of Amphimallon solstitiale. Classification (NCBI taxonomy): domain Eukaryota; kingdom Metazoa; phylum Arthropoda; class Insecta; order Coleoptera; family Scarabaeidae; genus Amphimallon; species Amphimallon solstitiale. The sequence goes on along the minus strand of OY720677.1, from coordinate 103,715,444 downwards.
ATGATGATGTAAGCATCATCATCATTTCGATTTCTTTATTTTCTTTGTACTTGGGGCAACGTGATTGGTCCATGGCGTGAGGCGGGTGACGTAATACGTTTAGCATGCGGTGGAGCACACCTAACGGCTTTGTAATATATTATTATGTATGATTAAATAAAAAACAACAACAAATACTGAAAAAGAAGAAAACAATATATTCCATCTCTCTCTTTCACGTCGACGCTAAAACGCTTATCTTGTTATTCTTACTTTGTGGTTTATGCACAAAGAAATTAAATAAAATACTATATATATCCATATCAAATCACTTCTTAGTGCCGTTTTGACATCCAAGATGGCGTCCTAGAGCTGTTTTGACACTCAAGATTGCTTGGTGATTTTTGAAATGTATTTTATACACTAGTAAATAGAATTGTTAAAATCGCTTATCTTGTTATTTTGCGCCTTTTAACTTTGGGGAAGTAAACAATTAAAATAATAACCCCCACACCCTTAAATTTCATGTGTATGCCATAATATTAAATAAACATGGATTGACACCTGAGGTTTACCTTATTTCTGTAAGCACCAATAAAATATCATCTTCATTCACCCCGTTTAAGGCGTGCCTCAGTTATTATTTGATTTAAAAGTCAATTTAATAAAATATTACATAAGTATTAATGTGAGTGCGGTAATATATTATTTATGTGTATGATTAGAAAAAAAACATACCGAAGAAAATAACCAAGTTCATTCATCCAGTTTAAGGTAGCGCAGCTCAGTTTATTAATTGATTTAAAAGTCTATTTAACATACAAAACCTCTTTAAAGCCGTATAGAACTCCAGTAATATTAATAGACACTAGTCAATATGTACTTACTTGTAGACAATGTAACACTCACTATGTTCAATGATATTTACAATAATGTATTTTATACACTAGTAAACAGAATATAATAAAAATTGATATTTTTTCAATAAACAAAAATATGTTTACTGTCTACCGTCGAATAACATTTTGCAGATAAACAGCTTCGTAATATCAATACACCACTGTAATCTCTCACTTCCCCATATAAACTAAATGTGGTTAGATATATCCATTGCATGTTTTTATTGAATTTAGGTAATACACAAAGTTAATATTAAATGAAGTAAATAATAACATCCATTCCATTAAATTTCATGTGCGCGCCATAATATTAAATAAACATTGATTGACTCTTTGCACTTTATCACAGTCGTTATCTTATCTTATTTTGTATGTATTAATAAAAATAGTCCCAAGAAATTTCTGAAAAACACAATAACACGTCAACAACAGGTGTGATAAGACGTGGTTTGAATACTGATAACCACGAGAAATTTCTAGAAAAACAAGTTGTTTGTTAAATAATAGTAGTGTTTACCCACTGTTTGAGATAGTGTGGGGAGCTTTATCAACAACAGAAAATTTATTTATGCCAAAAGCAAACTAATATCAGATTACAACATCCAGAATTTCCAACCACGAGTAAATATTTTTATTTAATTCACTGCAATTGCTTTTACCCCCACCACATCGTGACATTATTAATAGGGCTCTCATCAATAGCTTCACACATTCAACACATACGTGTCAATAGAACAAAGGTGTGTTTTTATCAGTGTTAGTTGAAAATTTATTGTTACAGTAAGTATACTAAACATAATTACTACTATCTAGTTTAGAATATGATTCTGAAAATTTAATAATACAAGGAACATATCATATAATACACATAGTGACAAATTATTAACATCAGGGTTAGCATAGTATACATGAAGAAGATATTTTATGAACAAACTCCATACCACTCTATCACTTTAAAATTTTCATAATATGTATTAAATGTGAACTATGATAACCAGTACATCAAAGGATTAGCAGATGACAATCCAGTGTGAACTATGATGTGACGTCATACGAATCATGAATGCATGACATTAAAAAATAATCCATAGAAAATTAGCGCCTACAATCATATTTGTGCACAAGTTTTACCACCACACCATATCAATAGCACCACCAATAGTTTCATTCAGTCATCTCCAATCAGTTGAGATAACAAGACGTGTTACGTTATTAGCTGCCAAAATATTTTAAAATAATAGATATATTTTTGTTTGTTGAATAATAACATCTAAAACACGATTTCAGAAATGGAATCAACCGGACCTTTTTCACAAATTGCGGATGAGTTATGCAAAAAGATCGCGGCTCTAAACGCAGACAGTTCTGCGGAGATAGAGCCGCTGATCAAGAGATGTGGCCGCGAGCTAGCACTCATGAGGGAGGCTCTAAAAACGGCAACAACAGTGGGTGTTAAACAGCACATAACGAGCTGTTTAACACTCACACAGAGCTGCAGAGCGGTGCTGAAATCCCTCCGCACCGTATATGGAAGTGGTTATACGCCAACCCACCCTATTACCTACACCAGCTCGCGAGTGAAATGGGTTGATGTAGATTCCGCATTCGCTAGCAGAATCAGAACCGGTGCAGTGGTGAACATCCAACACAAGGATCCGCAGGCATTTCTACAAGACGCCAGCGCCATTTTCAAGAGGAAAATAATGAACACCCTAAAGAGGGAGGCAGCAGCAAAAGTAAACGCAGTATTTTGCGGAGAGTTTCATGTCATTAAGGGGGAAAGAGAAATTCAAGAGCTCAAGTACCTCAAGACAAGGAACTCCCCCCTATATCAGGATACTGACATTAGTGCCTGGTATGAAGAGCACATAGGAAGACCCATTTTAAGAGAATTAAGTGAGTTCCAGGAGAGAGATAGTGGGTGGGCTCTCTCCAGAATCATCAACATAAGCTTTAACATCAATCGCTACAACCCGCAATTAGGTTCTTCCTACATCGAGTTGCCACGCCCGATAAAATTAAAGCGTGCATGTGTTAATGTACACAACGATGATGTGATGTGCTTCAGTTGGGCAGTTACCTCGGCGCTATTTCCATGTGAGAAGAATACTGAGCGGATATCTTCCTACCCACACCCCACATCAATCCTGAACCTCAAAAATATATCATTCCCAATGACGATAAAACAGATACCGCGCTTTGAGAGTCAAAATGGCGTATCAATCAATGTATACATCCTGGATAAGTCTCCTAGAGGTTCGTTTACAACAGTTCCCACATATCTAAGTAAAACTAAACAGCAGAAACACATAAATCTGCTACTCATACAAGATGTGTACGTTGACGAGGAGGGGGAAGATGATGGGCAACAAACACGCTTCCATTACGTGTGGATAAAGAACCTCAGCCGACTTTTATCCAGACAACTCAGCAGACATAAGTGTAAGAAACACTTTTGTGATCGGTGTCTCCACTATTTTACGACTGAAGAAAAATTAATGAAACACCAAGAGGACTGTTCAAAAATGAACGAATGTAAAGTGCGACTTCCTACAGGGGAATACACAAATTTGCATTTTAAAGATTGGAGATATAAAGAGCCCGCTCCGTTCATCATATATGCGGACATTGAATGTCTTCTCGTACGTGGAAAAAACAAGGAACAAGAGCATATACCGTATAGCATAGGGTATTATGTCAAGTGCACCTATGACGATACCCTCAGCTTCTATAAGTCATATAGGGGAGAAGACAGTCAAAAATGGTTCACTGAACAGTTGAAACAGTTCGCTGAGGATGTTGAGACGGTGTTTCTCTGCCCTCTACCGATGGAGCCCCTTACACCAATACAAGAAATCGAGTTCCAAACAGCTTTCCAATGTCACATCTGTGAACAAATGTTTACAACGGAAGACGCCAGAGTTCGAGACCATAATCATTTTACGGGAGTGTATAGAGGACCAGCACATAGGGAGTGTAATATTAATTATAAGGATGGTTGTACGATTGGGGTGGTATTGCACAATTTATCAGGGTATGATAGCCACTTCATTATTAAAAATTTAGCACAAGATTTTGAGGGTCGCATTGACTTACTTCCTATAAATAAAGAAAGGTATATATCTTTCACAAAACATGTTGATGAAAATTTAGTAAAATTCAGATTCATAGATTCATATAGATTTTTAGCGTGCGGACTTGAAAGTTTAGCGAGCCATTTAACACATTTTCCAAATTTAAAAGCACAATTTCCGGGTTTGAGTGAGAACAATTTAAATTTATTAAAGCGCAAAGGTGTATTTCCATATGATTTTGTTGATAGTTTTGAAAAACTAGAAACCACGCGATTACCTGAAAAATCAGAATTTCATAGTCAACTATATGATATGGATATCACGGATGAAGAGTATGCACATGCTAGGGTAGTTTGGGACCAGTTCAATGTTCAAACGTTGGGAGAGTATTCGGATATTTATTTAAAAACCGATGTTTTACTATTATCTGATATATTTGAACAATTTCGTTTAAGTTGTTTGCAAACTTATGGCCTAGATCCCGCACATTATTATACATTGCCTGGTTATACGTGGAGTTGTATGTTAAAATTTTCAAAGATCAATCTAGAACTCTTAACAGATATTGATATGATTATGTTTATTGAAAGAGGTATTCGAGGCGGGCTAAGCCAATGTTCAAAACGTCACTCACTTGCGAACAATAAATACCTACCAAATTATCAGCCAAATCTTCCATCGAAATTTTTAATATACAACGACATTAATAATCAGTACGGTTGGGCCATGTCGCAATATCTCCCATATGGCGGGTTCGGGTGGATAACAGACTTGGAAAATTTTAACTTTAATGTCTCTAATGATAATCCAGAGGGGTACATTCTCGAAGTGGACTTAGAGTATCCGCCCAACATTCATGATTCTCACAATGATCTTCCATTCTGCCCAGAACATCTATCTGCGCCGGGGAAAAAAGATAAAAAATTATTAGCCACCCTGTATAACAAGACCCGCTATGTTATACACTATCGAAGTTTAGTGCAAGCTTTAGAAAACGGGCTGAAATTAACTAAAATTCATCGGGTGTTGCGTTTCAAACAAAGTCTCTGGCTTAAATCATATATTGATTTGAATACTCAATTGCGCACGGCAGCCACCACTGATTTTGAGAAAAATTTATTCAAATTAATGAACAACAGTGTCTTTGGGAAAACAATTGAAGACGTACGTAAGCACTCAATCGTGAAGCTTGTGTCTAAATGGGGTGGACGTTATTGCAAAACCCAATTTTAAATCATCATCAATATTCGATGAGAATTTAGTGGCCATCGAATTAAACAAAACGGAAGTTTACTTTAATAAACCAATATACGTTGGCATGTGTATTCTTGACATTTCAAAATTAAAAATTTATGACTTTCATTATTCATATATGAGGACTCGATTTGGTGATAAGGCTCAAATTTGTTATACAGATACTGATTCACTCATATACGAGGTAGAATGCGATGATTTGTATGAAGTAATTCGATGTGATGCCCTAGAATACTTTGATACCAGTGACTATTCTGAAAATAACATTTACAATATCCCCCGTGTAAATAAAAAGGTGCTCGGCCTGATGAAGGATGAAAATAGCGGTAATGTGATGACGGAGTTCGTTGGCCTACGTGCCAAAATGTATAGTTGTAAGGTGCATAACTTTAAAACTACGAAGAAGGCGAAAGGTGTTAAAAAACACATCGTTAAAAATAATATAGATTTTAATGACTATATTGAGTGTTTGACTGAAAACAAAGAGACAATTGTCGAACAAAAGCTGTTTCAATCCAACAACCATCAAGTTTCAACCATATCACAAACAAAGATAGCATTAAGCCCCCATGATGATAAGAGATATATAATACCGGGTTCTCATAATACACTATCATGGGGGCACTGGCGCATAAAACAATGATACCCAATATAGTCATTAAAATCAATATCAATTTTAATGACACCTGATTGCATATGTTTCGCATATTTCACCACCATTTCATCAAGTTAAGCTTAATGTATGTACTTGTATACAACACCTATTTATGAATGAATGAAATTATATTAACCATATTATATAACACCTCAAAATATATTGGTGTACTTGTATATAATATTCACATTGTATTAAAACCAACATATTAGATTTATTAGTAATACAAAATATATTGAAATTAGGTTAAGTTTCTTTTTATATATGTTAGAAATTTTTTTATAAATATATAACTCCTCTATTGTATTAAAAAATGTATTTACATATATAACATTTCTATTGTATTAAAACCAACATATAAGATTTATTAGTAATATAAAATATATTGAAATTAGGTTAAGTTTCTTTTTATATATATGTTAGAAATTTTTATAAATATATAACTCTTCTATTGTATTAAAACCTACATATATGATTTATTAGTAATACAAAATATACTGAAATTAGGTTAAGTTTCTATTATATGACATGAATTTTTATAAATATATAGAGTTATGCTAACCCACCAATTGCTTTATTCAAGTAACCCTATCCCATCATAATAAGTAATTTTATTCAAACTCTGTGCGTTTCTAATATTAAGACACCCTTCAATTAAGATTAGAGCTTATCCATATTATTGCACCAATAGTTTACCAATATCATGATGAGGGTAATCGATTACATAAATAGACTCTGTGACGCGTACTCACATAGGAAAGGAGTAGGATGGGGTTTTTTGAACACCAACAGCTTTTGAACGGCTCTAGAAGAGCTTTTGAAGTGCTTTGAAGGGCTTCTGAAGTGCTTTGAAGGGCTTCTGAAGTGCTACAAACAGCTTTTGAAGTGCTTTGAAGGGCTTCTGAAGTGCTTTGAAGGGCTTCTGAAGTGCTTTGAACGGCTTCTGAAGTGCTACAAACAGCTTTTGAAGTGCTTTGAAGGGCTTCTGAAGTGCTTTGAACGGCTTCTGAAGTGCTACAAACAGCTTTGAATGGCTATTTTATTCAAGTGACCCTAGCCGCCATAATAAGTAATTTTTAATCAAGTTCCAATTATGTGCTTCCAATATTAAAACACTATTCAATTAAGATTAAAAATGAGGTGTGGCCACCACACGACTTTCTTATACGTATGAGCGTTTCAAACTATACAATTTTAAGAATTTTTTTATACAAAACTTATTCAAAATCCTATTCTAAGTACTTTCATTCTCTTAATAAATCTCTATAGAAAGCATACTTTGCAAGATATTCGAAAAAAAAGTGCTACTCGCTAAGAGTAAAAGTGCACTTCCGGTCCGAATTTTGAAATTTCATGTATACAAAAATATTGCAAATCTAACTTTAAATACTTTTGTACTCTTAATAAATATATATAGAATGAATAATTTACGACATATTTGCAAAAATCGCTATTCGGTAAGAGTAAAACTGTTACTTCCGGTCCGAATTTTGAAATTTCATGTATACAAAAATATTGCAAATCTAACTCTAAATACTTTTGTACTCTTAATAAATATATATAGAATGAATAATTTACGACATATTTGCAAAAATCGCTATTCGGTAAGAGTAAAACTGTTACTTCCGGTCCGAATTTTGAAATTTTTTTTATACAAAAGATATTTAAAATTATGTTTTACACCCGTAACGTACCTGTCTAAAAAGCTTGACTTGCGTGATATTCGCAAAAACTGGTTTCGATAAGAGTAAAAGACCTACTTCCGGTAGGAATTTCGAAAAACTTTTTAAATAAAATTGTTCTCAAATTTAATTTTGAGTACATATGGATTCTTTATAAATTTGTTTAAACTTAGTATTTGACGAAATATTGGCAAAATTCGATTTTTTCACTGAAGTAAACTGCTACTTCCGGTCTACCGATTTTACTGAAAAACTAATCAGATCTCAAGAGGGAGATTATACACGTAAATACAAAATTTGGACTTGATATCTACAGCGGTTTGACCGCTATCGTGGTCACACACACACACACACACACACACACAGAGAGAGAGAGAGAGAGAGAGAGAGAGAGAGAGAGAGAGAGAGAGAGAGAGAGAGAGAGAGAGAGAGAGAGAGAGAGAGAGAGAGAGAGAGAGAGAGAGAGAGAGAGAGAGACACTTTTTAAAAACCACGTTTTCGGTATCAGGGGACTTCAAAACGTGGACATCTGCAAAAATCTCGAGGTCGAAAATTTTCATCATCACAATACTTCCTTATACTACGTATAAGAAAGTAAAAGGACTCACCCATATTGTTGCTTCCATAGTTTACCAATATCATAATCTTTATGTGGGCATATCGATGATGGGGCTACCCCCATCACCCATTCACCTAATATATTCAGAGTGGCATATTAAGCAGCACATTTTATAATTCAAAGCTAAGCAAAAAATTCTGATGTTTTATGCGGAGTTGATTAGAGATTCAGCTATAAAAGATGGATTTTAAAATTACATCCATTATAGCCGAATAACCACCCCACCCCACCTTTTCCAAACCTAAATGCAAGCAAAGCATAGTTGAAAAAAATTAATTGTATATGTTGACATATAAAATTTTGTCTAAAGAAGTTAATCTTTTATTCAATGAACATTGTGTATATACATATACAAGTTTTTATCTCTGGACAAATTGCTTTGTCATCATAAATGTTAAAAGAATGTATAGAGAACCTACTTGATACATAATATGCATTTTTATTAATTCTCAATATCAGTTGTTTGCGGTTAACTTTATCGTTAGAGTAATATAGTGTGATTTATATACACGCATGAGAGGTAGAACATCCAAAATCTTCATTGATTACCTATATTGCATTAAATTATTTAGTGTGGGAATAATTAATGAAAAAAAAAATTTCAGATATAAAACGGAAAATTATTTATCTTTTCTTTACAAACGTTACATTTTTTACGAATACAAAGAATTCATCAATAAAATAATAAATGTCGGTAATGTTAATATGGAAAATGTTTTTTGACTTCAGTGTTCTGATAATACCACATTAATACATAAATTACTATAACAAAAAAAAATACTTGAATTTGATTATATGTTTTTATTGATTATTTTACATATATCAATAATAAAAAAAATTAATCGCTCTCGCTGTCTGTGCTATCGTCACTTATTGAAAATGTTTGCTTCTTGGGAGATAGCAACCTCTTCATTATCATAGTTTCATCACCTGTGTCGTCATTATAGTTATTGAATAAAAATCGTGGCAATGTATTTTCTAAATGTAGCTGTCTATGACATGACTCACTTCGCATTAATTTAAATAATGCTGTCGTGAAATAATAATTACACCACATTCTTCTACAGTTTATAATTGTATACATCATTGGAGGTGACATTTCAAAATGTTTGTGGATTAAATGACGTTTAATTTTTCTACGTTTACACTTTCATTGAAAAACTTCTTCTCCGCCACGCAGCATTCTCGACATATCATATATTTTGTATCGTCTAGAAGATAACCACTGTACCACATGCATGATATTTCGGGAAAGTGTATGTGCCACTCTCTTTCACTATGGATTGTACTCCATAATTCTAGACTATTGATCCTGCTCCCATTGAAAACATTCTCTAAACAATATAGTCTGTTCTCGATGCTCGGGGTTAACTGCCTCGACCAATACAAAATCTGCTTCCACTTATTAGCCGGAAATTGAGAATATATATCTACCAATATACTTAGTGGTATTAGGGAATATAGTTTAAATAAATCGTTTACTTCACGAATGTGTGTTATAATTATAACATTGATTGATTGATTTTAATACTGAACAACCGTACCAATATATTAATATTGGTTGTGGGTTGTGTATATTTAAATATATTGGATTAATGTAGTTTATAATATCAACATTATTAAACTCTTTATAAGTATTAATAAAGTATAGTGCCTGATTGTATGCACTTAAGAAATGTTTATATGTATTAATAATGAGTGCACTGTGGTTTATTGTATGCTGTTAAGAAAATTAGGAAGCAATAACGGCAATAAATATAATAATTTGTATAACTTGTCCAAGCCAATTTGATTACTCCATATACTCCACATATACACAATTGACCAATCACTCTAGGAAATTATTCACATTTTATATATAATATTAAAATGGAATTTGATAATGAATAGACCTCCATATTAAGGAGCTGGAAAAATGTGGAGAACACCCCCACAGTGGATGTAATAGTAAGTGCTATATTCTACAGAGAGTATGAACTCATCATGGGGGAATGGTATCTTAGAATTTAAAGACACATATCTAAGTAGCATCAAACAACAAAGATATATAAATCTATTGCTAATTCAAGATGTATCTGGGGATGAAAACGAAGAAACCACTCTTCATTGTTGGAGTCTTGTTTCGGTATCCCATTTAGAAATTAATATAAATTTATTTGTCCCAATCAAACTGATTCCCCATAAATTCCTCCGACTGATAATAAATATGATATACATCGCTAGATCTCGTTATTATGACGTAACGTGTGTTGCTGAGAATGAATGTTCATTGATGGCTTATGAATATTATTATTTACTATAAAGCACATATTTATATATTTTAACTAATGTAATACATGTGATATGTATTTTGTAATATGCTAATAATGTCTCTGGAATGTGTCGCCTATGTATTGAATGACATCCTTTTCACTCAACTTACAAACCAGAGCTGACGTTCACATATTACAAAAACATAATAAAGCACTCAAGGGTACGCAAACCAAAAATCTCAATATCCCCCTCAACTGATGCGCGGAAAACTAAATTTGGAGATATGTTGCCACAAAATATATTAAGATTCGATAGTTATGATAAGAAAATGTCCCTTACATTTGTTGTTTATGCCGATTTTGAGAGTATTCTCCAACCAATTCACACATGCCGCAGTGATCCATCTAATTTGTATACAAATTGTGTGTTCATTTGATGCAAATTTAAATAAATTTGTCATGTATGCCGGTTTAGATTGCTCAACGGTGTTTGTTGAGAAATTGATAGAAGACGTTAAGCTAATTTATGAAAACTATTTAAAGACTATCGCGCCGATGAGTCCTTTAAATATTATCGAACAAAAATTATATAATGAGGCCGTGATTTGTCACATTTGTGAGCTATCTCTCAACGGAGATAGAGTGAGAGATCGCCGGCACATTATGGGGAAACAGCTTCAATTTGATGCTGCTGTATCATATTCATATATTAACTTTTTTGGCAGATTTGAAAATTAAAGTGTGCCGCCAGATAAAAGATATTCTGACTGGGGCTGTATCGGGTATTAAGGTACAGTTAGAGCTATTTGCACATGGCGTTAATACAAGGAGCATATAAGCGTGTTGTGGGTATTAAATTTCCAATAAAAATTAAAGATATTTCAAAATTGAACAATTAAATAAAAAGATGTGGCGTGAATGAAACCATCTGTAGATATTGTAGGTCGAAGGCCAGTATAGGGGGTTGCACCCCCCTCATCCAAGATGTGTATTTCATTCTAGAAAAAATAGTAAAGAAAATTACAACTACCCAAAACAAATAAATGTATATTGACATACATTTGGGTGTTCTACTAAGACACGTTGATATAGATATTCTAAAAAGAAATTTTTATTATTATTCTATGATAATATTCAAAACGTAGAACTCTCAATATAGTTGAGGGTATGTACATTAACAGCTGGAGCGTCAAGATACCAGCAGTAAAGGTTAATGTCATATTCTATAGGAAAGTTCTACATTGACGCAGGTGAAAAAGAGATTCGTTTATTTGAGCCAATCGGAGGTTCCTCGTATATAGATCCCCTTGGGGTATGAACATTAACAGCTGACATAGTTGAAAAGTGGATCTTGAAGATGACGTCAGCAGTATAGGTTAACGTTACATTCTATAGGAAATAGAGGGGTTAAAGATCACAAGATGAAGAACCCCTCAAGCTCTGTGGCCAGTGAAATTAACAGGTGACGTAAATCAAAGTAATTTAAAAGGAGTCTTTTCATACAATAAAAGATTAAAATAGAAAATACCTGGTAAATGTATCCGATTGAAACGTCTATGCTATAATACCATCAAGAAATCTAACAAAATTGCTTTGTTTTCATTATAAATTTTAAATTGAGATTTCTCAAAGAGCGTTGAAGGGGGCTACATGTGCTGACGTTAAACACCATGTGCCATGTGTGGTGTCCCATGTGGTGGATGAGATATGTAAAAAGGCTGCAGCTCTAAACGCAGACAATTCTGCAGAGATAGAGCCCCTAATAAAGAGATTTTTTTTTACCCCTATATAAGTCGGGTCTCTATACATTCTCATAAAACACTAACATTAGTATTTGATATTAGTTTTATAAATATAATGGAAGTCGGTTGAGTGGGGGAGTGTTTAGGCCCGGGTGAAATTATTTTTATCATATAAATAAACATGTTGAATTGCTCTTAAAATTCAATTTTACAATCAATGAATGGCACTTAAATTGTTTGGAGACACCAAGTATTAAGATTATGCACACGGCAATAGATATACATATACATAAAAATATTAATCATTTAGTTAATGTATGACTTTTATTATAATTTTTAAAGTGTGAGTATGTGAAAAAGCTCAGTCTATGCTACATGGATACGGACAGTTTCATTTTAAAAGTAGAGACCAATGATATATACCGCGACATTAAAAATAATATAACAAAATTTGACACTTCAAACTTTTCAGCCACAAATATTTTCAACATAGCACAACAAAACAGGACCGTTTTAGGTTTATTTAAGGATGAAAACGCGGGTAGTATAATGAGTGAGTTTGTTGGATTGTGAGCCAAAGTATATGCCCTATTGGTTGAGGGTGGGGAAATTAAAAAAGCTAAGGGTGTAAAAAGAATGTCGTACGAGGTGAAATCAGTTTGGTGAATTATCCCAGCTGTTTATTCAATCAAAATTTATTGTTAAAAACTAAATTTCTTTAGAATCAAATTACGGGGGTGGTATGACGGAAGCAAATTATGTGGTTAGTAAATCAGATGAATGTGATATTTTAATGGACGTAAAGAAAAATATTGGGGTAATGAAAAGTATTGTTGAATGAAATTGATTCGGTTGATTATAAGCATTGTTTATTCAACAAAATTTATTTTAAAGTTAAATTATATTGTGTCTATTCAGTTGAACAAAATAAACTATTAAATGTGTTCACATTTACTAAGTTAATAATGCACATCTATTTTAAAAGCATAATATTTATAAATAAAATATTATTGTAAAACTTACGATTGCTTCCCCATATACAATTTAAGCGCCAAACTAACACATTATTTTAAATTTTAATGATATTTTATTTAATCTTAATCACAATACATCTAATTAATTTCACCGGGGCCTAAACACTAATTTTATGTATACATTTTTAAATCCAAGAAAACTTCCTTTTCCCATCTCCCTATTTTGATCTAAATCACCATTGGTTATCACACTACTACGTTCTAAATCACTATTGGTTCATTCCCTTTTCCGTTATTTCTAGATTAATCATTTTTATTAAAATGTAATCAGTGGCACATCCTGAAAACAGCAGGAAAGCTATTTTATAAAAAACGTTAACTTCCTGATGCTAAGGAAAATGTAATAGCTCTGTAAACCTGAATTTCCGTTTTCTTAAACAACAAATAACCACAATGTGCATAATTATCATTACTGTGCGTTCTATTTTAGTATCGCAAAACGATTGCACATATTTTAAATGTAAATATGTATAAATTTGTAAAATCATTGATTTTATATATTCAAGTAAAAGTGATGGATGTGCGTGCTAACTGAATAACAAGATAAGCATTTTAGTGTTGATGTGAAAGAGAGAGAAGGAATGTATTATTTTTTCTTGAAATTTCTTCTAGTTCTGACAATGATCTTGTTGTTTTTACTCGCTATAAGATAAAGCCAACTACAAACCACAAAATAACAAGATAAGCGATTTTAACATTAACATGATATTTTAAACTGGGTGAAATATATTATTTTCTTCTTTTTTCAGTATTTGTTGTTGTTTTTTATTTAATCATACATAATAATATATTACAAAGCCGTTAGGTGTGCTCCACCGCATGCTAAACGTATTACGTCACCCGCCTCACGCCATGGACCAATCACGTTGCCCCAAGTACAAAGAAAATAAAGAAATCGAAATGATGAGTGTGAGATACGGCAGTATCTCACACACATACAATATGGGTGACTTGTTGTTGTTTTTATCCCTGCGCCATTATTGGTGGTACGTACAAACACTATTGCAAATTATGATTCACACAATATGTTGTTGTCGGCCCTCATTGTTGTGGGGTACATGCTGCTGCACTTCAAATTACCCGCCTCCTGGTGGGGACTGACACTTTGTGGTTATGTGTGACCAATGGGGTGCTGGATTCGATCATGTGACGTCACATGAGGGAGTGTTCGTGGCTTGGGGTGGCCAATGGGAGCGTTGCTTTCGGTCACGTGATGTTAGAAGTTGGAGTGGTGGGGGGAAAAAGTAAAATTTAGACCCCTATGTTAAATCATATGGGAAATTGAGTTAGAAGCCCCATAGCTTATCTACTCATTACATTGCAAAATTCCATGCGCTTGTAAAAATCGACAGGAAGATGTTCTTGAGACGTTGATATTTTGTAGGACCGGTACTTATTTTTTTTCAAATCAAATCACTGATATGCCTATCAGGAACATTTTTGTTTTTGTTATTTACTGACGTAAAAGTCATTTCAAAATGTCGAATCGTGTTACGAATTGCATTTGGGCTAGGAATGGATCTTTCCGGATAATTCACTCCAAATAAACCCCTAGTTACTTCCGCAGAGTTACCACCGTAAAATTGCTTTATCATAAATAGTTTTTCTTTCGGCGTATAGTAATTAATCCCTCTTTAAATAACAACCGTTATCCACCTACCCGTAACGCTATTAATAAATGTGCTATTAAAAATAAATCTAGAAAGGCATTATTTCAATAACGATGTTAACATAGTGTAATATTACTCAAAAATTAAACAGTTTAGATAAAATTGTAATTGGATTTAATGCTCTACTTAATATATCTTGTAGGTTTGAAATGATTAATTTATAGCTGTACAACACGGCCATTGCTTTAGAATTTAAGGAGGCATTTTATTATATACAAAAGTAAACAAAACACGAAACTTTATAATACCTAAAATGTATGTGTTAAAACATTTGAAATCTATTTACATTTACTTAAGTTCTAAACTGTTATACATTTTATCTTAAATATTAATAACTATTTTTATAGTCTTAAACATAGTATTTTCCTTTCTTATACTTAGTATAAGGAAGTCGTCGGTGTAATTAGCAAAGTGCCTAACTCCAATATTTGGCCAAAACGACATTTTTGCGCCATCTATGTAGGAAAAAATCAAGTAATGTGCTGGCAAATTGTCTAACTCCAAATAAATTTCTGTATCAACAGAATTTCAATTAAGAAAAGATCGTAACTCCAACGCACAGTATTCTGATCGGCAATTTTCGTATCTCCCAGCATTTACACACGTTTTGATGTTGCAGTTAGGTCTGTCGCACGTGCAGTGTAATTAGGGTATATTATAGTGATCAAATTTAGTGTTCTACGTTAAAAAAGGTAAGTAGATCTATGAAAATGTATTGTGCCTACTTAATAATACACAATATTTTACAAGAAAAGGTTAACTTTATGTTTTCTTTGTTGTAATGGAGATACGCAATTTTCGCTGGTCTCTTAATTATTTATTTTGATTTACTTTGTGGAGATACGTCATTTGCGGGCAGTTGTTTCTTCATTATGGCAAGACAAAATTATGGTTTTATTTTAATATTGTTTTTTTTTCAGCTGAAATAATGTCCTCTAGAACAGCGGTTCTTAACCTTTTTAAGCCGCGACCCAAATTTGAGAAATATGTTCATGTCGCGACCCAAAAAAAAGTCAAAATTTTTTCATTGCTTTATTTTAGATCGTATTTTTAAAAAATCTTCAATCCTACGATGATGATTTTTTTTAAGTTACAAATTTTTTATTTATTTTTTTAATAATAAAGATAAACAAAAGTACTTTTCGATCCAAGGAAAATTTAATTAATAATCAAGTGTTTTTAATAATTTTCATTGATCAAATTAAAATATATTTATAACTTTTTGAAAATAATTGACATTTTAACTTATTCCTAAAAAAAAGAAATATCAATACATATGTTAAGTCTTTTAAATTTTAAATGCAAGTCATACAGTTTTAATGAGAATCTTGTGCTTGAAGACATTTTGAAAGATCTTCAAACCTCGGTTGAATGTTTGTCAAGAGTAGGGTAAGATAGCCGATTCTGGAACCTCCTCAAATTCAGCGGCTTTCACCTAGCCTGAGAAGCGAGCAGCGGCCCCCTCCCCAGCAGTGGCGCCCTCTGCAAATCGCCGCTGGCGAGGTTTCGAACTAGCGTGTGCGTAGTACGGGGAGCGCTCTTAAAGTTTTACTGTGTTAGCTACGGGGAGCGCTCATAAAGTTCTCCAGTGTACGCTGCGGGGCGCGCACGTAGAGTTTTACATCAGAGTTTACGGGGGCCTCGGCGGTTAGCGGGGGGCCCGGGGATTCAGCTGAAGCGGGGACCTGAAGGATGGTGGGCATTTTTCGAAATAAAAAAGAATTAAATTGACACAATTTATTTTTCTCAACGGAGACAGTTAAATAATAAATTAGACTAATATAAATCTTTAATTTCTTAAAATTACGATAAACTATTTGAGAAAATTGGATAGTTGTCTAACATTATGTAATGCACAAATACAGTAATCCTTAGTATGAAACATGCAAGTTGAATTAGTCTTATCTAACTTAATACTATTTTTATCACATTCTAAATTAATTATTACAGAATTAGGGAAGTAATTTCTTAGAAACATTTTTTTCTGATGACCCTTAACATAAATGCGGTCGCTGTAGTGAACAAATCTATTCAAAATATTACTTATTTGAGAGTAGTGAATATATCCATCGTTATAACGTAAACCATGATGATTTTCTTTTAACCATAATACCTGACGTAATTCTTCACGTGTTAACTTATTATAAGACATATTAGGCTTGAAAATGAAATGTCCCACTTTTACACCGTCACTGATTGCCAGTTCCTTAAGCATAAATCCCTTTTTCAGTTGAAATCCCTGTAGATCAATAATTACATATGAATCATGTTGTGATGAAGTTAAGTTTACATTTTTTCTTCTTCTATCCGATAATCCACAATCACACCAATCATTCATTGTCGTTGTATCATCAAAATTATCCATTACGAAATTATTTTCTTAACTGTCCCCGTAAGAGGTTGGTATTCCACTATGTTATCGTGTAAAATGAGACAGTATACTGTTGTATCCGCTTTAAATTGTTCTTGGCACTCCATTTCAAGTTTTATATCAACACTTGAGGAAATTAGTGATTCGTTTTGCTTGGAGCAGTCGATTAAATAAAGGGCATGATCATGAAATTGATCATAATCCAAAAGTGGTTGGTTTTGACGACCGTAATAACTGGCTTGGAAATTTGAGTAAGCGTGATATGCAATAGCATATCGTTTAAGCCCCATATTTAAATTCATGGAGGTGTAGGGATAGCTCTCCGAGTTTAAATATAATTTGATATTAGTAATTGCAGAATGATCAAAGTCGGAAGAATCTTCTAGGTGATTATCCTTCTTCTTAAATTGAAATCCTACAATAACATGACGTGGCTTCTCCAAGTTAGTGCTAGTTTTTATGGGCCAAATATCGTTCTTCGTAGTACGCAATGAAGGTAATTCATGTAATTCCCACCTTCTGAAAGGTATGTATATGGATTTATTTTCTCTAAGAGTCTGTAGCAGTTTCAAGCGAGTCCTATCGTTTACAGTAATGTGTGGCACATACCATTCAACCTTTTCAATTTCTATAGTCGCCTTTTTCGTACCATCGGTCAGACTGTTTTTATAACAATTATCGTCAGTTTTACTACGATTCAGGATCAGTTCCTGACTGACATTCATTATTATCTGCTTGTAATCATCGAAAACGCCAAAAAAGAATTTAAGCGGCAAAACAGCGTTGAAAGCATTTACGGAGAAGGTGGGTTGTTCTTTTTTGAACGGACACCAACCTGCCATTTCAAGCATTTTAGATTCATCGGCATTGTAAGAAACATAAGCCTTCATAGTTGTTGTTATACCGGGTTTCATGCAACGATCAATCTCCACACCGTTAATTTCATAACGCATCTGATCAAATAGAAACGCATATGCGTTGTTTGTTAGTTTACAACTACCGGTTCCATTCTGCTCGCTGAATTTACCCTGTATATGAATGAAACTTTCACTTGGTAAAGTGTAAATATCTTGATGTTGAATAGGAATACGAATTTCATCATTCAGTTTAAAGTTATTTGCACGTGGATAGTAAACATGGTATTGTTCCTTCACTATTGCGTCATCGAATTTTAATCCTTGGAATATCTGCAGCTTTTCCATTATTACTACTCTTGATCACTTTTAAACCAATAGATTTTAGAAAAGCAATGTTGGTAGGTGTTATTCGACTGTGCTTGCGTGATTGAATGAATGTGTGTCTTTCTGGTATATGCGTTTTATTGTTTCGATTATTAAATGACAGACCCATTTTTCTCTCTCCACCTCACGACAATTTCTTCAGTTCAAGACGTACAACTATCTGTTCACCTCGAAAATCTACTGGGTCAGAGTCTTGATCTAGTAAGGTCAGCGTGATATTACTAATTGTTTTTGTGTTAATCGGCAAATAAACAATATTTCTTGGTTCTATATTGATGCTATAGCCTGGTTCTACCGAAGGTGCGAATTCAAATAATGTGTGTGCAAGATGTGTGTCGTAGTACGTAGACGTTACGATATTACACTCGATTCGTATAGTTACGACCTTTATAATTTGTACAGCGAGATCTGATTCATGACTTTCTCCGGCAACTAATTTTCGACTACTGAATCCTAACATTCGACCAATAGAATCATTTGGTGTGAAATCAATGGTATAGCGACTCTGTATCTCGCATCTTAGTGTATTGTTGTTAGGCTTTATTGACAGCAATTTGTCCTTATCGGATACGTCACCTGTTATTTGTTTCTGTAGGTAAGCCTCCAAATCCCCAATTTCATAGGAACCCGTAGGTATCTCTAACACGTGGTTATCGTAATAAAATTTGTTGTGCCCCTCATAGACGTTCGGGATAGTATTATATGTGTGCAGACCTATCAGACCAATTGCGTATTCATTTTGATTATCTAATTCAATTGGTGGATAGTAATCTGCAGTGAGCACATTACTAGTGCTGCTGAGCGTGAACGTACTCGACATGATACTAATGACATTCTTATCTTTGCACACAACTATATAGAAATTTTAAACACAAATGTCCACAATTTTTGGCATCAAAATTTTGAAATCGCGAATGATTGTAAATAATTTTACAGTTTTTAAAGTATTCTATCAATTCTAAAGGTGGTGCTAAGTTACCAAATGAATCAAAATATTGAACTGTACGCTTCTTCTTAGAATATGCAACCCAATGTGTTCCAGGTCCGGATATTGAATCAAGATTAATGACTGCACATTCGCTATCCATTGGTTTATTGGGCAAATTGTCTCTCATAAACACACCTCGAAAATTTGGTAAGTTTTCTCCAAACTTCAAAATATCTTGGTCTGTGAGAGCTCTTTGTGGCAGTCGGCTTAGTAGTTTTTTGACTGTTTATAAGGTGTTAAATAGAGTCCCATTCCTTTTCTATACGGTTTCAAATACAGACCCCGACCGTCCTTACCTAGTGCTACAGCCTCCATTGCCTTATTATGTCGTTGTGTTTCAGCTAGTAATTTTTGAGACGCTTTAACTTTATTTACTGCCTGTGTAATTCCAGCAGCTCCTCCAGCAAGAGTGCCCAAAGCGCTCAAACCCGCAAATAGTGGTATTAGAGGTATGAAGCCACCAGATTTCGGTATCGGTATAATTCTAGGCGTTCTGATATTTTTGGTACCTCCATTCTTTCTAACAGCAATTTTAGCAGCGGTGAGTGATATTTTTGCTTGCTCCGCTAAATCCTTAATTTTTGAATTCTTCAGAGCTGATTTTGCTTGTGCTACAACGCCCCTTCTGAAAGGAACTCTTCTGCCCTTAGTACCAGATCCTATCATTAGCTTTCTACTGCTTCTTCGCCGTACTCTCTTCCTTTGTGTATTGACACCCATTCCCAGTTTTCTTTTAACTTTCATACTATTAGTCACTAACCAGGCAGCCGCCTTTTCACCAAAACTTGCGTCTTTCGACTTAACACGATTCCAAGCTTTTTCTTCTAGAATTTGATCAGCCTTGTGGCGATTTTTAATATCCTTAGTTATCGAATATGCAATATCGTGTTCTTTACATGCAGAGTCGAGAGGGTTTATTCCACGGTCTCCTCGTGCTAAACGCTCATTCAATTTTGTACCAGGGCCGCACCACTGATAATTCGGAATATGCAGCTCTACGGGGAGTTTGTTGATAAGTGTGTTTAAGACACCACCACCTTCTTTGAATGCTAACATTTGAGTGAATGATATTTAATTGGTTACATCCTCTAAATACACTTAGTATTGCAACATGCGTTTTGTTAAGCAGAAGCTTAACCTCCGCGTGGAAAATTTGGATAATAAATTACTGACTGAAAATTCATATCCCAGACACAATTCATTACTACCCAATACAATCCGATGTATAATCTGCGGACCGTCCAATTGTGGAAAAACGAATGCTCTGTTCAGTCTGATTATCGAAGAAAACGGTCTTAAATTTCATAATATCTATGTGTACTCCAAGTCACTCTATCAGCCGAAATATCACTTCCTGGAGAAAGTCATTAATAATGTTCAAGGTGTAAAGTATTTCAAGTACACAGAAAACGATAATATTATAGATCCTAGTGAAGCTCTAGAAAATTCTATATTTATTTTCGATGATGTGGTGTGTGACAAGCAGGATAAAATTAGAGCGTATTTTAGTATGGGTCGACATAGGGCGGTTGATTCTTTCTACTTATGTCAAACATATACTCGCATACCTAAACATTTAATTCGAGACAATGCTAATTTTATTATTTTGTTTAAGCAAGACGATCTAAATCTTAGACATATATATGATGATCACGTGGGCACCGACATGACTTTCGATCAGTTCAAATCTGTTTGTTCAGAGTGTTGGAAAAGGAAATATGACTTTTTGACAATTGATAAAGACAGTAATATAAACGAGGGTCGCTATAGAAAAATGTTTGACTACTATATATATTTGTAAACGAACTCACCTCTATCAATCAAATATTGATATTCAACCGTGTTAGACGTGTTAAAATGGAAGAAGTAACGGAAGCATACGATGATACGCCTGTAGGTTGTTGCGACATCTGTTGTTTGTTCTGTGAATGTATTTCAACTTTTCTACAATGTATTTTCTATTAGTCATTAAGGACAAGTTGCAGTGATAACATGAAATTACAACTTTGAACATTAGAGAGAGCTCTTCAATACTTGTTTGAAGTTGTCAAAGCTCATTGTAAGCTGTTCAAAGCTCTTTAGAAGCTGTTCAAAGCTCTTCAAAAGCTGTTCGAAGCTCTTTAGAATCGATTCAGAAGTATTTCCATTATTCAAAGCAATTTTTTTAACAATGTCTACTCAGAAACATAATGGAAATACTAGTGATAAAATTACGTCTGAAATAATAAAAGCTACCAAGTCCATTAGAAGGAAGCATTTGGCATTAAAATCAGGTCGTTCTGATTATGATAAGTTAATAGTAGAACATTTTAAACCTGTTACCGAACCCCTTCGGAAGGTGTTGAAAGATGTTGTTATACCAACGGTTAAAAGTGAAACTAAGATGGAGCCAAAGGATGAAAGTATGGATGAGGATGGTGAAATATTAAAAACATCTCCAACAAAACTTCGATTGGAAAAACCGACAACACCTAAAAAGAGGGTTAGTATAACCCATGACCGTGCAATTCAAGTACAGCCCACCGGTATCAACAAAGGTGTACAACATGATGATAGTGTATTTGATCTTGATACAACACCAGTAGAAGTGGATCCTGAGAAATCATTTGAACAATATCGTACTCAATATAGGGAGATGCTTAGAAGGACACCTGAAATCGTGGATGACTATCTGGAACAGTACGAGTTAATGCCAAGGACTTACATGGATGGCTTATTGGCGGATACCGCTGGTGAATATGATTTAACAACAGGTGTTCACTTCGATCCAGTAACAAATAAATTTAAAATTGGAAACTCCATTTTAACCATCGACGGTAAAGATATTGTAATCGATAATGTGCGATATAGAGGAACTGGTGGTCTCTACGAATTAATATTTAAAACCCGTCCGGAAGGTTTTACTAAAGAAGATGAGGATCGATATCGTGCAATTTTAAAACAGACTAATGTACATCGTCGCGGATATGATCCTAAAAAACAGGTTCAAGGCACTAAGAGTTACAAGTATGTAAACATCATTAGACCTCTGACATTTGAGAGACACGCATCAGCAAGTGGACGTATTGAGGGCAGTGGCCATCTGGGGGAAGAATTAATATATAGAAGTGAACCATACCAGTACGTTTACTGGGATAATGTAAACGAGCTTGTTGATCGTCTACGCCTACTTATGGCTTCAAAAACTGCAGGCCATAATGGTCATGTTAATGAGATTGCCTCAATAATAGAAGAGCTCCAGGAAGCTGGTGTCATTGAATATAATTAGAGGATTTTTAATCGAAGCGTTTCAGTCTAAATATATACACCAATATGGATAGTATTGATAAATTTGGTCGACATTTAACTAAATCAAAAACAAAAAATTCTATACCGACAGATAAGCTTCATCCAATTTTGGAAACTAGTGCTGATGGACATTACAATTTTCAAAATAAGCGACTATGTAATGTTCAATCACCAGTAGAAGCTGATGACTGTGCAAATAAAGGTTATGTTGACAAAAAGTTTAAAGATGTTGATGAAGTCATTAAAAAATCTAAATCACCGTATTATAACCAAATTACAGAGTTTATCAAGCTGCAAACTGATGTTAATGATTTAAAACGTTTGAAAACCAACGTCACCAGCAAAACTGATGAGCTGACGGACAGCGTAGATCGACTAAAGACAGTGTTTGATACGTTTCAAAATAAAGTAGATAAGCTTAGCAATTTGGACAACAAGTTCAGACTTGAATTGGTTGTCGTTGAAGGTAATATAAAACGAAATGATGTATCATACAAAAAATTATTGACAAACTTGGAAACAAAAATTGATAATAAAATTAAGAAGTTAAAGACTCATAATGAGTCAAATTAAGCAAGATGTAGTTAATGAGTTACATAGACCAGCTCGAAGAAGATTCAAAAGACGTCGTGTTATCATTAAAGGACTCGATGACTTGTGGCAGACCGATTTGATGGAATTTATTCCTTATGCCCGTGAAAATAAAGGTTATAAATACATACTCGTGGTTATAGACTGCTTCTCGAAATTTCTATGGACTCAACCTCTAAAAAGTAAAGCAAGTGTAGAAGTAAGGAAGGCTATGGAGAAAATTCTACAAGGACCTAGACAGCCTAAAAATTTACAATCGGATAATGGACGTGAATTTTATAACACGCAATTTCAAAAACTTATGAAAGATTATAAGATAAATCATTATTCTTCATATAGTACAATGAAGGCATCTATTGCAGAGCGTGTAATTCGGACACTCAAAGAAAAGCTGTATAAGGAATTCAGTATGAGTGGTAAATATAAGTGGATGGATATATTACCAGCAGTAACTAATACTTATAACAGCACTAAACATAGAACTATTAAAATGCTACCTCGTGATGTTAACAAGAAAAATGAAAAGAGATTGTTAAAAAGTGTTTATAATCATGTGAAAATAAGTGGCCATCGAATTTTTAGAGTTGGCGATGTTGTACGTATAAGCAAACATAAAAGCCTGTTCGAGAAGGGATACACGCCAAACTGGTCCACAGAACTCTTCAAAATTGTTAAGGCTAAAATAACAAATCCTGCAACATATAATCTAGAAGACATGAACGGACAACCCATTTTGGGTAGTTTTTACGAACAAGAATTGCAAAAAGCTAAACATAAAGATGTATATCTTGTGGAGAAAGTTTTACGTAGAAAAGGTAATAAAGTGTATGTCAAATGGTTGGGGTTAAAAACAAATTCTTGGATAGATAAGGAAAATGTTATGTAATATTGTATAGGTAGTAATTAGTAACATAATGTTCGTAAATGTACATACTTTAATTATGAATAAAACAAATATATCGTTAACAAATTTTTTATTTAAAAAAAAAATTGAGACAGTTCCTTCTGTTATTATACAAGTTTTCAGTTTAGTGATCATAAAGATGCGTATTCTATCCAGTTAAATACGTTACGAAGCATTATTACACTTTATACAAGTATTAGTTGGAATAATAGAATATATTTCCCCAGCACAATGAATGCACTGTGGTAGGTATCGTTCCAGGTGTGAATCTTCATCATAGTTATGAAATTCATTTAATTCAAACATCTGTGGTAAACATAATTCCTCATATCTATCGGTGTAAGGATTCCCAATTTCATTACAATTGCAGCACAGGAAAATATACTTGCCACCTCTACATAAGATGAAATAAGGTCTTGGTAAATAACATATGTTCATATCGATATTATCTTCATCGCTTTCATTACCAGCAACTTCTAAAGATGCGGTATAACACATCAGCAATGCACCCTGAAACATTTTCAAATTTTATTAGAGTTAAAAGTGATGTTGATGAACTAACCTTTTTAATCGTTTCAAACGCAAATTCTTTAGAATCCAATGTGAAGTTAATGATTATCGATTGTTTGCATGAAATGGAATGACTAAAAGAAACCTATTCAATAGAATAATGACCCCAAGCTAAGGTATTTACACAATCTGGTTTAATGTAGCGTTTATCGTCAGCAGGTGAAAGAGCCAATTTGTTTTGAACAATCGTAAACATTTCATGTAATTTACTTCTAAAAAGCGTTTGTTTACGATAAATTGTTTGTTCGTCAAATAAACAAGTTTTATAATCTTCATAAGAAATGTCATCTCTCACTACATACTTTTTCACACCTTTTACTTTCTTTGTTACTTTATCCTCAACCTTATTGCAATACATTTTTGATCGCAACCCAATGAACTCTCGTTGTATCTTACCCCCATTCTCATCCTTGAATAAGCCAGGGACAGCTTTATTTTGACATGGTATATTAAACATATTATCTAACGGAAAATTTGAGGTATCAAATTTTGATAAATTTTTCTTCATGTCTTCATAAAGATCTTCGGTAAATATGTTCAGAATGAAACTATCTGTGTCCATGTAACACAGTTTTACCCGCTCTTGATAAAATGGTTTTATAAAATTGTAATAAAAATCGTACATTAATAATTTAGATATTTCTAAAACCGCAAAGCCTATATAAATAGGTTTATTATAGATCACTTTTAATCTTTGCATTTCGATAGCAACTAAATTTTCGTTAAAAATTGAGAGACTTTTGAAATTTGGTTTAGCAATAAAAGAACTAGCACCCCTTTTATGACCAAGATTATCCCAATGGGTTAGCAATTTTACGTCTACACGCTTATCAATATTTTCCATTGTCTTTCCGAAAACAGCATTATTCATTAATTTATAAAAATCCTTTTCAAAATCGGTTTTTGCTTTCTGACGAAGACTTGTGTTGAGATCTATATAATTTTTAAGCCAATCAGATTGTTGAAACGCTAATATTCTATGAATTCGAGCTATTTTGAGACCGTGTTGCAAAGCTTGCTTGAGGTTCCGATAATGACTGACATACCTGTCCTTGTTATGTAAGTTCGCAATTAATTTAAATGTCTGAAACTTAGAGGTTGGTGGTGTAATATTCTCCGCAAGAAAGGGTAAATCATTGTGATCATCATGACATGAGATTGGATATTCAATGTCAGCCTCTACAAAGTATCCAATATTAGCTGAATCTGAAGTATTTAAAATATCAAAATTCTGAATTTCAGTGTCGGGCAGCCATCTAAAACCAGAATACGGTAAATACTGAGACATAGCCCAACCATATAAATTGTTTGCATCCCAATAAGCTAAATAAGACGAGGGATTATTCTTATCGTAATCACTCATATATTTGTTATTTGCTTTACTATAGCGGAGCGAACACTGACTAATACCTCCCCTAATAGCTTTCTTAACAAAGTGGTGCATGTTGATATCAGTTAGCAATTCCAAAGAAATCTTAGTGTGTTTTAACATCGCGTCAAAAGTTAGTCCGGGGCTAGTGTAGTAGTGAGCGGGGTCTAAACTATAAGTTTTCATGCTAACTTCTCGAAAGTTTTCGAATACATCTGTTAAAAGTAAAACATCTGTTTTTAAATATAAATTAGAATAATCGAGTAAATTTTTACATTCAAACGTAGTCCACATAGTATGAGCATACTGATACTCTGCATCGCTCACATGAGTATTTGTTAAAGAATTAAAAAAAATTTCTTTGCTTGGTAAACTTGTTTCATATAATTTTTCAAAAGTACTCATATATTGATAAGGAAAGATTCCCTTCTTTCGAACTAAAGCAAATTTTTCATTATCAGGAAAATATGATCGGGTATGTTTGAATTGATCGTTTGACAAACTTTTTGCTAATTTATCGAGCGAACTACTCAAGAAACGAAAACTATCTACAAATCTAAGTTTAAGAAACACATTTCTCTCCACTCCATTTTTATCAGTATATTTATTTACAGGAATAGCTTTAATAGCTGCTATATAACTTTCCTTATTTCGAGGAATAATTTCAATGGTTTGATCATCAGTAGCAAGGTCTTTTATAAATAAATGTAGGTCATACCCGCTTAAATTATGTATAAAAATTGTTATGAAATTGCTAATTTTAAAACCTAAGTTACACAAAGAATGACTTGCCCCTCGAAAAGCTCCTGTTAAATGACAATGATCTGCAACTTTAACATCACTCTCTAATAGAGGCAATTCGCAAATGTGACAATTTTCAGCATTATCATAAAGCGCTTTTTCTTCCCGCGTTAACGGTAACATTGGTTTAATTACGTTTAAGTGATTTTCGTAAATCCAGTGAGCATCCTCCATTAATCGCGAGATAAACACTTTTGTACAATCCAAACCAGTGTAGGTAACGTATTTATTCAAATTTTGATTAAAAGAACAAATAATTTTATAGCCAAAACTGTATGGAACATGAACATGTGTATTTACCGTATATGAACTCTCTGGAGGTGGTTCAGAATTCGCAATTGGTTGGAGTAGACATTCAATGTCAGCATAGATCGTAAACCCTACGAAAAGCTTACGATGAAATTGTGTAAATTTTAAGATATTTTCCGGCATCATGACTCCAAATTTAGTCTTTTTTAAGTCATTAGAAGGAAGTACTGTATAAACTTTATTACAATCAAACTTAGAGTGGTTTTCTAAATGTATTTGTGATGAGAATTTTGTTAAGCAACCATCACAAAGGTAAACCGCATGTAGATGACTAGAAATCTGAGATGAAACTAATCGCGACAGATTTTTTATTAAGACAAAATGAGAATTTTCACCCTCTTCTAAATATAATAAATTCACATGAACCGGACGCTTTTTTGATGTGAAATACAATGGTCCAACAACTTCTACTTTGTTACTGAAATTAGAATCACCTGCTAAACCGTAAACATTTACACTCAGATTGTTCAGTTCTTCGATTTTCGGCAACTCTTTCATTTTGACTGGAAAGTTGATACCTTTTAAATTTAAAACGTCCTTATAATGGGGGTATGACGTAATTTGATTAGAGTGCTTGGTAGTAGGATAAAGCGCCGCAACTAAACTCCAAGCTAAACACATATCCTTACAATGAATGTTAATGCAAGCTTTTTTAGATTCGATGATAGGGGGTAATCGAATGTAAGAGGAACCTGTTAACGGTTCATATAAATTTACATTAATTTCCATGTGAGAAATTTTGACTAAGCTGAAACCAGATCCCCTCTCTTGAAATTCACCACTTTTGTTAATCATAACCTCTGCTAATTGATCATACTTTTCCTCAATATTCGAAAATTCACTAACAATAATATACTTAGTATTAAATGATTTTAAATCCGTTTGCTGTCCTTTATCAGTAATTTTAGTATAAAAAGCGAACAATTCCAATTGGAATTTTATATTGAGAAAATTCTTCAAGACATTTCTTATAAGTTCACAAGTTTGCATTTTGATTGATTCTAAAAATTTTGGTATATCATTCTTGTTGGTAGTTTCAATTTTATAACTCGCTACACGATTGCTAAAGCTCGAATTTATTCTAAATACACCATCCCCCAAAGCCTGATTGTTAGCTGCAATATGTTGCTGTGATCTTAAATGACCTCGGTATTGTAAAACAGAACAAAAACTTTGGTCGCAGCAATTATAGTTGCTAACAGCCACCTCAGGCTTCTCGTTAGGTTTGTTTGTCTTTGAAGCAACCCTAGGTCTCTTAATAGATGGTTCCAGTACATGCTTACACTCGGTAAATTTTAATCCACATTTTTCACATAGAAACGTTGCATGCATTGTATTGATATGTCGTCTAACATTATCTTTTCTTGTAAATGTTTTTGAGCAAATAGGACATATGTTTACCATTACTTACTTCTACAAAACTGATATTCAATGATTAATATTAAAGTGTGAAAAGTAACTTACCTGAAATCGCTTGAACTAATGAATGTTGGCGTAACGCAGATCGTTTCATTTACTGTGGCTTACCAGGTTTCTGCTTGCTTTTATATAGTTGCTAAGATAAACGATTCTTCTGGTGGTGGAATGAACCCACTAATGGAAGAATACTAATATTTTGTTACACTAATTTTTAAAAAACTCAACTAAAAGTAAGTGAAAGAGATTTGTTACATTTAGTAATTATTTTTATTATCTTCTTGTAGTAACATATTTAGCAAAATGACAAATTGTAATTATAAAAATTATAAATTGAATTATACTAGCAGCCTGCAAAGAAAAGAAAGGAGTTTAGCATAAAAAACTTGAAGCTACTTACGTTTCGTTACATTTCTACTCCTTAAAGTCATAAAGTGCTCGTCGACTCTTATATACTTCTGTACATTCGTCGCAGCACACGCCTTCTACTAACACTTCTAGGGCTTTACTACAAAGATAACACTCTAACGAATTTATCTCCGGTATATCACTTGCTATGATAGTCTTGTGGAGTTCTACCTTCTCCAATCTATCTAAGGGATAGATAGCTCCACCACAAGCTAAACATAATTTAGTCGTAAATGTATACTTGTAAACATTTGGTGAGTCGGTATAATTAGACGGAATTTTTATGGTTGTGTTTTTGAAAGCATTTTCTATGCTCCCGTAATACACTGTTATGTATTGCGTCCTTTTACAGTAATAACTGTGTACAAATTTAGTTAGGGCAGCTTCGAACAAAGTATGTTTAGTTTCACTAGCTTCAAACGACATTTTTACACAATAATATAGTCTACAATAGCAGAAGGAACTGTCTGACAAGATTTGCTTGTGAAAAGCTTATATAGGTACTTTACACTTGGCAAAATCACAATTTTAGAGAAGGATGAAAAATGGAGATGCATTTCATTACATTATGTAACATATACGTTCCTCATATAGTTGGTGAAAAAAATTTTCAAATCCGATTTTACGACTAATACTTTACCATTCTTGCATTAGTCGTATAATATAAATGTATATGTATTTCCTTCACATTATTTAACATGACACTTTCACTCCTCGTGAGAAATATTTTTTCAAATCATATTTTATGACCAACACTTTACATTACAGTTCATTACGCGCAAATTTAAAAATAGTTAACCCACATATCGCACAAGTTAAGTAACGTTTGCTATATGGAATCTGTATATATGTACGTACGTACGTATGTGTATGTGTGTGTGTGCGCGAGGTCGATTACATTGTACTATACACATAAACTGCTTCTCGGTTACTGTTGTAAATTAACATTCCAGTGGTTAAGAATATATCACACCTGTTCTAGTTTCCACTGTCCTTGCGTAATCGGAACATAACATTTTTATGACTATATTTATCGTTGTAAATTAGCATTCCAGTGGCTAATAATATATCGGCCCCTGTGCTAGTTTTTAACTTTCCTTGCATAATGCATGTATCATAAATCGGAACGTGACATTTTTATGACTATATTTGAAGTAAATATTTACTTTCAAATTGTTTTAAGTTACCTATTTATAGAGGTAATTTTCTACGATATCTTAGTTACAGTTAAGTCTTAACAGAGTTAAAACAAAGTGAGTAAACGCTCTAGTTCTTTTTCTATTCGTGAATTTTGTGTTCGGTGATTTGTATAATACCTTTTTTTTTCTTTTTTTTCTCACTAGAATGAACATTTTAGAGAGCATTAATTCGCTAACCAACTTAAAACCAATTGTGAAGCTGAAGGATTTAGAAAAAAATGTAATTCACAATATTGTTTGTATTACGAGACTTAACACAAAATACGGGGATGCCATAAAATGTGATCTAGAAAATAATTCTACCTATCTACCTAAACGTTATAATGCTTTTTTCACGGAAGAGAACATTGCTGAATTTTCTAATGGTAAATATGGATTTATTTGTTTGAGAGAAGAAGAAGTTGGAGGGAATACTACTACAATAATACAATTTAAGTGTATTTAGTGTGTATCATGTAAACTTTGTATTATTTTTTTTTTAACTCTGTTAGATGTAGCACTGTTACTCTATATTATAATAAAAACACATTTAAAGCTTGTGAAAGGGTATTTATTTAAAAAAAAATACAATACATTACGTTAGGATTGATTGTTTTTTTCTAACTTTTGAAAATCACTATACATATTTTGAGAAAAGAACTGTAGGAATTCCAACATAAAGAAGCAGTTTGAACGAGAAGATATGTATTTTCTAGCATCTTCAAGTAACGTGTTATTAGCATTCAGACAAAATTGTAAAGTTTTCCTATAAATATCCAAAAAGTTGTTTTTACACAATGCTTTGAATTTTTCGTGTATTAAATCCTTTAGTTTATATAAGTTAAGATAGCTCTTTGCTGTCATTGTAATTTCTGAATTGCGGCTTAAGATATGTATTATTGTTAAGTGTCTGTAGGAAGAACGTTGCACTTTATGAGTTACATTAAAATCGTCTTGCCAAAACAGCAACCATTCCTCTTGTGTAAAAAAAATACATGCACGCCTTGTACAAATCTTTGCGAGGGGGATGTAGCCCGCAGCTGGACTAACTCCAATAGTAACGTTCTTACTTCCTGATGCGTTGATGTTATATGTCGATGCATCAATCATAAACTTTTCCTTTTTAATTTTTTCCTCAAATACTATTAATTCTCGTTCAAGTCTTTGCCATTGTTTCTTCAGTTCTTGCGAAATTATATTGTCCGTGTTCTCAGTATGTTCACATTCCATTTTACATTCAAGTATACAGACACACGATAGGTACTAAAACTTATATTTACACTCACAGATGTTATAGATCACTTATTACTATCACCTTAATCCAATTCCTTTATACTTTTGTTCTTTTTCTTTCTTTTTTCATCACAGCAGTAATGACAACATCGTTTTGCGGGTGGTGGACCATCAATATGATCTTCCTGATCAGGTGTATTATAATGTTTATAACAGGGTCGATATGATCTCAGTTTCTTTTTATTCTCGATGCTAATGTAAGTCCAGATTTTCTCCAAATCTTCCGCACGAAATTTCTGTTTTAAAACATACAATGGTATATAAGGAACCAATTCACTACTTATATCTTCATAATTATCGATACACTTCAAGACGTGACCAACTTTATCAATAGCTAGTTGATGTAAATCCATTTCTATAATAAATATAGCACGAAAACGATCGCAAATTATCGAGATACTACCGAAAATTTAACTTCACATATTTTATATAAACCACCATCATTAGAGGGGTTACCCCCTACTACTATAACTGCTACCTTGAAGAAAAGGTCTTGCAATATTGACAAAACAATTTAATTTTTTTATTTCGAAAAATGCCCACCATCCTCGAGGTCCCCGCTTCAGCTGAATCCCCGGGCCCCCCGCTAACCGCCGAGGCCCCCGTAAACTCTGATGTAAAACTCTACGTGCGCGCCCCGCAGCGTACACTGGAGAACTTTATGAGCGCTCCCCGTAGCTAACACAGTAAAACTTTAAGAGCGCTCCCCGTACTACGCACACGCTAGTTCGAAACCTCGCCAGCGGCGATTTGCAGAGGGCGCCACTGCTGGGGAGGGGGCCGCTGCTCGCTTCTCAGGCTAGGTGAAAGCCGCTGAATTTGAGGAGGTTCCAGAATCGGCTATCTTACCCTACTGTCAAGGAGCACTTTATATCTATTTCAGGATTTAACTTGTTCCGGTAATTGTTTTTGATTACACACAGAGCCGAAAAACCAGCCTCACACATCTATGTTGTTGAAAAGGGCAATAATACTTTTAGGGCTTCTTTAACAATTATTGGCTTTTCGGTTTTTAATTTTAACCAGAAAGCACATAAAGATTCAGTGTTTTTGTAGAAATTGTATCGAAGTGCTTGGTCACTTTGTATTTCTATTAATTGTTCTTGAAATTGATTGATATTAACAAATTCCTCATGCAAATCACTTACATCAAAATTAAATGGCATTCGAACCCAATTATATTTGAAAACATCGTCTGCAGGGAAATATCGATCAAAGTCTGCTATTAGTTTTTCTAAATGATTAATAATAATTTTCTGTATTTCAAAATCTGTGATATCAATATTATTGTCTTCAACAAGTAAATTAAGAGTCGGGAATGAAGCAAGTTTCTTTACTTCAACCTTATTTCTCCATAATTTGAGTTTATTTTTAAAACATGTAATTTTTTCAGTTAATTCAATAATAGTATGATTACGTCCTTGCATAGACGTATTTAGATTATTTATTTCAAATGAAATATCTGACAAATAAGCAACTTGAGTAATCCACTTCAAGTCGGAGAATTTAGGTGCTAATGGGTGTTTCTTTTCTCTCAAAAATAATTCGACTTCTGTCCGTAATGATAATACTCTTTGAACAACTTTGCCCCGGGACAGCCATCTAACTTCAGAATAATATAATAAATGTTCGTATTCTGCACCAAATTCGAAACACAGTTCGCGGAAAATTCTACAGTTAAGAGCTCTTGATTTGATAAAATTGACTACCGCAACAATTTCATCCAAAACGATACATAATTCGGGTGATAATTTTTTTGAAGCAAGATTTTGTCTATGTAACAAATAATGAATCGATATAATTTGTGGATTCATTTGTTTTGCTCTTGTCGAAAATCCCTTTTGAGATGCTGTCATGGCAGCTGCACTGAAACTGAAACACTGATTCTAATTTAATCCTTCTTCTTTAAAAAACGAATCGACCATAAGAAAAATATCTTCACCTCTAGTTGTTGTTGACATTGGTTTGCAAAATAAAATGTCCTCCTGTATATTTATTAAACCTGGATACCGCACGTAAACCATGAGTTGAGCATCTTTACTTACATCTGTCGTTTCATCCAGTTGAATACTAAATAAACCAGCAATTTTTATAGCAGAAATAAGTTGATTCTTAATATCAAATGACATATCATTAATTCGTAAACGAATTGTATCATTTGATTATGGTATCTTTTGTAATTTCTTTGAACTTTCATCTCCGCACATGATACGTGCCATGTCAATGGCAGCAGGTTTTATAAGTTTTTCAGCAATATGGGGTTTCTTTTGTCTTGCAATATGCCAAGCCACATGAAAAGAAGCAAGTGTAGCTTGTTTGGCAGAATTTATAAAACCACTACTACTTGGTGCATCCAAACGCTGTTTTTTTAAATGGGCTTCTTTTCTTTCGAAAAAAGTACGATCTTTTCCCTCAAAGGAAAAATTTTTATGTTTTGCATCAAAATGTCTTTTAAGTTTGTTCGGTTTCATCGATTCATTACTTAATATTTCACTGCACAACACGCATTGCGGCTTGTTCACTCCTCGATCATTAATGCAAGTAAAACCTAATTCTAAAAATGCTTCCTTGTATTCACGTTTTGCCATTATTAGGGTGATTACAATTTTACAATACGCACTGCAGCTTGATCACTCCACTATTAATAATAAGACAAAATTTGTTTCTAAAATGCTTGTATTCACGTTTCACTGTTATTACACGTTTCACGTTTCACTGTTATTCACAACAAAATACACAACAGAAACGAGTTTTTGACAGAGAGCTTACTGAGTCTGCGCGCACGCAAAGCAATGGCGTGCGTATTACCAACACCTCCTAGAAGAGAAAGCCTCAGGACAGGAATTGGACGTCACTTCCGGAAGGCCATTCGCGAAGAGCGGTAAAACCGAAACATTGTATTAGGGAATAACTCTTCTAGGAGGTGTTGGTATTACTTATTCGACTCAGCGCGACCCAAGAAATATGCTTCGCGACCCAATTTTGGGTCGCGCCCCAATTTTGGGTCGCGCCCCATAGGTTAAGAACCGCTGCTCTAGAACACTAAAAATACAAGACATGGTTACAAAAAGTGACAACACAGAGAAGTTGAAGTTACCAGAAGAGAATGTTTTTTAACCGATCAAGGCTCTACCGATGTTGTCACCTATGCAGGCAACGCAATTTTTTTTCTACATTGTATTTTTATTTATGTGGTTTTATTATTTTAGAAAACATACTTGCCCAAAGCAATAATGGCGAAAATTCAAACATGGAAAATTTTATTTCAAATGCTACAAACGAAGATTTTATATTTGTTAATACAGCAGTAACAGCCGATGAAAACTTCGAACATAACGGAGATAATGAAGAAATGAAGAGTGTCGCAGAGGCCTTAAAACCTTGTGAAACTGTTAATATATTTTGTCAGAAAAATCAATTATTTATGATAGACGAAGAAAACCGAAAGTCAGACTTATATTATACGCCAAATAATGATGAAAATGTAGATAGTGAGGATTCTGAAATTGAAGAAACGTTCGATGACAATGCAGAAACCTTGGACGAAACTGAAGACAACCATGAAACTGAATTCGAAAACGAAGATTTTGAATTAGAGGAAAACACGGATGGTAGGAAGCGCAAAAAAATTAAATGTGAAAAGGATTTTGGGAGATGGAAAAGAAATAAGAATCAGCGAATGAGAGAGTTGGGGCAAGAATATTGTGGGAAGAAAAAAAATGAAGAAAAATGGAAATATGACATAAAAAAGGGGAAAAATACTCAAACATTCGTGTTTTTGCACATTAAGTGAAAATAAAAATTGCATTCTTCAGTGTAGGTCTATAAAAGAAGGTACTAGAAAGGCAATATTTGAGGCATTTTGGAAGTTGACATGGGTGGAAAAGAAAGTATTTGTACGAACACTTACAAATGTAAAAGCTACATCCAGAAAAAGGGGTACTGAAGAAGTGTCAAGAAGGTCAACATCTACAGAGTTTTATTTAAAAAATGAAGGAAAGCAAGTTCGTGTTTGTAAAAAAATGTTTTTACAAACATTAGGTGTTGGCGAGATCGCGATAAAAAAATGGGTCCGCTCTTTTGATGTTACAAGAAAGGTAGAAGACGCTGAACACCGCAAAGATGTTGAAATAAAAAATTTACATGCCTTTTTTGAGATTCTTCCTAAACTTGAATCTCACTACTGTCGCGCTAGTTCGAGTAAATTATATTTAGAACCGAATTGGGAGTCTAAAGCACAGCTATTTAAAGAATATCAGAATGAGTTTTGCAAGCAAAATAACGTAAATCCACTTTCTCGTGCCACGTTCTCAAAAATATTTGATGAGAAAAATTTATCCCATTATCGGCCTAAGAAAGACAAATGCGATGTGTGTGTTGCTTTTGAAACTAACAATTTGTCAGAAATAGAGTATAATAACCACATTGTATTAAAAGAGGAAGCGAGATCCGAAAAGGCTAAAGACAAGTTGTCGACCAATGAGGTCTTTACAATGGACCTACAAGCGGTTTTGTTGTGCCCGAAATCAAACGTGTTATCCTTATATTACAAAACTAAACTAGCAGTGCATAACTTTACCATCTACGATGTGAAAAGGCTTCAAGGATATTGTTACCTTTGGAACGAGTCTGAGGGTACTTTAACATCTAATGAATTTTCGTCAATTATAGTTCATTTTCTTTCAAATTTTATTGATAATCATCCATGTGATAATGATAATATTGAATACATCTTCTATAGTGATGGATGCAACTACCAGAACCGTAAGACAACATTGTCAAATGCATTGTTCAATTTAGCTATCCAAAAACGTGTAACGATCATTCAAAAATACCTTTGTAAAGGACACACGCAAATGGAAGCAGATAGCATGCATTCAACAATTGAACGAAAAATTAGAAAGGAAAACATTAATGTCCCTGCGGACTACGGAAATATTTGCAAAAATGCATGTGAAAAATCGCCTTATTCTGTACAATATTTGGATCATACATTTTTCAAAGATGTTGATCAATCAGTAAAATTTTTTTCCTCGATTAGACCAGGCAGGAAAACAGGCGATCCTGTAGTAACGGATATAAAATCTCTGAAATACCTATACGAAAGACGGGGTATTTTATAAGTTAAGACATTCAAGTTTAGAATGGATTGAGCTACCCGCTCGAATTAACCCTAAGACTGAAAGTGTGCCTTTTGAGTCGATGGCTACTTTATACCATGAAAGACTAAAAATTAAAAAAGAGAAATATCAAAATTTGCAACAACTCAAACGTAGTTTAGAACCGGATTATCATACTTTTTACGACAACCTTCTCCATTTTTGAAATTTATATTCATTAATATTGTTTTTTAATTAAAAAGTAGTTTATTGTTCATTTATACGAAAAGTAGGTATGTCTAAAAAATGCTGTTAATTTTGCTGGAAAATTGAGTAACTCCATTTAATTAGGTTCTAAATAATATTTTGACTTTTAAAACATGTGAAATGGATTTCAAAATAAATTGTTTGTAAAATACAACTTATTTTGTTTTAATAAAAAAATCTGCAATTTTTTAAAAACGTTTTATTGCGCTCCTGAAAAGTTACGTATTGTGGAGATACGTCTTTTGCTAATTACACCGACGAAGTATTGTGATGATGAAAATTTTCGACCTTAAGGTTTTTACAGATGCCCAGGTTTTGAAGTCCCCTGATACCGAAAAAGTGGTTTTTAAAAAATGTCTCTCTGTGTCTCTCTGTGTGTGACCACGATAGCGGTTTGGATAGCGGTCAAACCGCTATCGCTAACAATTCCAAATTTGGTATTTACGAATACAATCTTCCTCTTGAGATCTGATTAGATTTTCAGTAAAATCGGCACACCGGAAGTGGTGGTTTACTTCAGTAAAAAAATCGAGTTTTGACAATATTTTGTCAACTAATAAGTTTAAACGAATTTATAAAGAATTCGAATGTACTCAAAATTAAATTTGTGAAAAATTTTGTAAAAACAATTTTTAGAAATTCCTACCGAAAGTAGGTCTTTTACTCTTATCGAAGATCAGTTTTTTGCGAATATTTCGAAATCATGCTTTTTAGACAGGTACGTAACGTGTATAAAAGCATTTTGAACTTACTTTTCAATACCTTTTGAATAATAAAATTGACAAAATTCGGACCGGATGTAACACTTTTACTTCTATCGAATAGCGATTTTTTGCAAGTATGCATTCTATAGAGATTAGTTATCGGTACCAGTAACTGTAACATTCATTAATTCGGACTGTTCGATAGAAAATAATTCACACTCCAAAATAAGCAGTTAATATCATGTTTAGATAACACAGATGTTGACTCGACTAACGGAAACCAACGAAGTTTAAACTCAAGATTTCTTCTAAAAGTGCATACGTATCCTCTAGAGTCAAAATATTTTAAATCTATTATCTAAATCTTTAATGACACTTTAGAAGAATTTGTAATTGAAAAAGTAATTGTAATTGGAAAAGTAATTTGTAATTGAACTTTTAAAAAACTAAAGGTATTTTAATACAAATTACAAATACACGACTTTTAAGCAATTACAATTCCAAATTACTTGAAAAGGCATTACTGTGGAGAGATTAAGTAGTTAACCGAGACGCGAAGCGTCGAGGTTAACTTTATCTCGAGACAGGAAACGTAAATAAATATACATACTGCTGTGACATATAAATATTTATTTTAAATAACAATATTGCCATACGTTGGGCATCGCCATTTAATTAATGCTGTAGCATATAAATATTTATTTTAAATAACAATATTGCCATATAATTTATATGCTGTAACAACATACTTTTGTGTGTATTACCACACGTAGGGTATAGTCTTTTGTACACATTATACTCTTTAAATTATTCTTTACACACCAAGAACTTATAATTGGTTTTGTGTTTTATCTTATATTGTTGTGTCATGTACCTTATAACTATTGTGGGTCCTGGCAATGTTTGTGGTTCCTTCTTATTTGCTGATGATTTTTCTCTTGCTCATTATAGGGAAAAAGGTAATAGTTTTGTTCAAAGAAAAAACTGTATGTCTATTCAACATAATCATGTATTTTTTTATTTTGTAATTTATGGATTCAAAAATATAGTTTCCTTTATATGCACACCTTTATGCTCTAAACAAGATACATAATTGAAAAATGCTCATATCATTTATACCTAATGCCGGTTGTAATGTATGTAAATCTTTTGTTTATTTATTTATTCTACCAAACAAAATAAATATTTATCCTGCAAATAAACAAAAGTAAACTTTTATTGTACGTTTATGAATATACTCATCGACGTTATAATATTTATGTATAGGCTTCAATTAATTGCTTTAGACAACCATTTGCACGTGTTGTATCGAGCTCTTAATCTATGCCTTGTGAAATTCTAATTTATTATTCGCTTAATTTGAAAGAAATTAATGATGTCTAGACAATACGATGACGAAAATGCTCATTTTCACGTAACATCTCTTCAACTGACCAACACCATTAATCCTATTTGGTTGTAATTCCAACTATATAAATTTAAAATAAACCTTACAGGATAAATTATTTACTTGTCTATTTTTTGTCCAACAATACATTGATTAATCATTCGCACGTAAAAATCAATGTCTGTCCAACAACTCGTATAACTTAATTTTCAAAAGAAATAATAAACTTACTTGTTATCAATAAATCTATTTTGAATGTCCATCATGAACGCTTCAAATGAATTCAAATGTATTAAATAAAATAAATTACTGTTACTATATGTGTTGAAGAAATAATGAAAAACTACAATATAACAATTAAAAAAAAAAACTTATTCTTTAAGAGATCTTCCTTTTGTAAGTGTTCTGAGAAGTTCACCTCTCGGAGGTGTTATCAGAAAGTCTGTCTTGTCGAATCTTGTCTTCGTATTTATAGCGGCAAAAATAAACTATGTTGACCATTGCGCCCTCTAGTCCATGTTTAGGTTGGTACTGGAATACACTTTTCCCGTGAAATCGCTGCCCATATGTTGCCGCCTTGATTCACGCACACATACACATTTTGTTCTGACAGTTCACAATTCACTTAAACGTCAACATAACCTTCCAATTCAAAGGTCTCCCCTGCTTTGCACATCATTCCCAACGGTAGGTTTATTCTTGTCACTAATACCATCCTTCCTTGTACTCGTCAATGAACCCATTACCTTGTTCATTGTTCGATGCATATTTTTCTTTCCATTTATTTATGTTAGTTTTACTTTTCTTTTAGCCGGAGTGCGCCTTGACAAAATGGGAAACATGTTGAAAATAACCATTATTCCGCACTACCTGTCCTTGTAGAACACGTCCGCCTCTAGTCCCTGAAGCATTGTGTTACGAACAACTCATGAACACAGATACCTTTTTATTTATTTATAATGTCAGCTTTTAAATACAAAAATATGCCACTGCTGATTGCTTCCATGTTTTACACATTTTTATATCCTTTTTTATTTGTCTAGTAGTAAGCTAAGGTAAATTTTATTCTTTAATACTATTTATTTCATAAACATTTTCATAACATTTTATTGCTTTATGCATATAAATTACAATAATTTACTCATTTATATTTCTTGCATATCTTATTTCATTTTTTTCATATAATTCTATTGCTTTCACATGACTCATTCTCTTAATTGTTCCATCCATTAACATAACTCTTTCTCTATTGTTTGCCTTCATTTCTCTTTTTGACTTAAACAGCGGTCCATTATTTAGAATGTTTAAAGCAATATTTACGCATTGTGTAAAATTAGGTTCCTTCTTTTGATATGTAAACCATACTTTTTGTGTATCTTTTCTACAAAAGAAATATATTACTTATATTTATTTTGTCTTTATTTCATATATTTCTTTATTTAATAAATTTTTATTCTACATCATTTGTTTTATATTTATTTAATAAACTTTACTTTGCATATTTCATTATTTACTGTTATAATAAAAATTTGACTATAAGTATGCAACTTTGTATACCTTCATGTAGTTCTTGTTGCATAGTTTTACTCAATAATATCTAAATAGGACTTTTTCTTATTTTTATTTTTTTATTTCTAAGCTTAAACTAATTCTTAAATCAATCTCTAAAACTATTCTTATTTTACAAATTTGCGAGGTCACAGCATATCCCTTGGTTATTATATTTTGTCGTGAATCGTCAACAATGATTATTAAAGCATGAACGACACATATAATAACCATTGTGAAAACTCGCACAAATGATTATTAATCTTCTACGTCTATATAATCATAGAGCATAGATATGTGATATTTTCCTTTGATCCTTTCGCTATCTATTTCTTGTAGCTCGTACGTTACATCGCTCAAAATTTTATTTACCCTATATGGGCCACTGTACGGTAAGTCCAGCTTTGCGCACTTGTTTAAATTCCTCCTTCCCAATCTGTAGTTTTTTACCACTACCAGATCTCCTCTTTGGTACGTCTTGTGTTTTCTTATCTTTTCATTTTCTGTTCTCATGTATTTTTCTGCAATATTTGCTTGTCTTTGTTTACCTTGATTTGTCAATTCTTCGATATCATCCACGATTGGTGTCTCTTGATTCCAAGGTCTCGGTGGATGTCTCCCATGCATTAAAGTATAAGGACTTATATTTGTCGTTACACTAGGTAGGAAATTTATATTGTTTTCCACCTCTTCTATGTATTGCACCCAGGCATTGTGTCTCTCGTGCGTTAACATTCTTAAGTGCCTCGTCACTTCTTGTATGTACCTCTCACTAGGATTTGCTTGTGGATGCCTTATGCTAGTGAAAATTACCTCTATGTCCATCTCCCTCAATTCTTGAATGAATCTCATATTGTTGAAGTATGAAGCGTTATCTACCAGTAATTTTCTTATCCGTCCATGGTCATTTATAAATTGATTCACACAGTTTATTGCTATTTGAGTATTGTATCTTCTCGTCGGATATAATTTTACATATTTCGTAAAAATGTCTACCATCACAAATATGTTGCAATATCCTTGCTCTCCTGGTATTAAATTCCCCAGAAAATCAGCAGCTACCAGATCAAGTTTATTTTCTACTTGTATACTGTGTATGCTGTTCTGATTTACTCTGTTTTTATATTTCCCTAATAAACATTCTCTACATTTTCTATTCTCTGTGGCAATTAAATTTTTGTCTCTCAGAGAATAAAATTGCTCTCTGAAAACAAGAAATGTTTTTCTGTTTCCAGGATGCCCTAAATTATTATGTATATTTCTAACGATACTTAATGCTAAATTTCTATCTAAAACTATTAAATTCTTATCACCTAAAGTCTTATATACTATGTTATTTCTTATATTGTATCCTCTGTATTCTCCTTCTCTTCGTATTTTTCTTTTTATTTCTAGAATTTCTTCGGTCTGTTGACATGCTTCAATGCTCTGTCGACTGTATATTTCTGGTGCATAATCCAAGTTATAATTGTTGACTTGGTATGCATTTTGCTGCTTTATCCCTCCTTGAGCTCTACTCAATGCATCTGCAACTATGTTGTCTGCGCCTTTTCTATGCCTTATTCTAAATGAATATTCCGACAATAAAAGTGACCATCTATATATTCTTGAGTTGTTGAATCTGGTCTTCATGAGGAAAATTAATGATAAATGATCCGTCTCAACTAAGAAGCTATTTCCCAGTAAATAATATTTTAATTTGGATACTGAATGAACCAAAGATAGAAGTTCTTTTTCTGAAATCGTGTAGTTTAATTCGTATCCTTTCAAAATCCTTGATAAGAAACAGATTGGCTTTTCCACACCATTTCTTATCTGTAATAATTCTGCAGCTATTGCATTATTTGATGCGTCGCATCTTAAAAAAAATTCTTCATTAAAATCGGGTAAATTTACTATTAATGCTTTGCAAAAATTCTCTTTCACCTCTTCAAATGCTTTGAGAGTTTCAGGAGTCCATTTAAATTTTACTCCCTTCTTTATCATTCTGAAAAGCATGTAAGTTTGATCAGATATTTTCGGAATGAAATGTTTATAATAATTTATCATTCCCAAGAATCCTCTGAGCATTTTTATGTTCTTTGGTCTGGGATACTTTCTTATTGCTTCCAATTTTTCTTCTTCTATTGTGATGGTTTTACCATCTATAATATACCCTAGATAATTTATTTTATTTTTATAAAATTCACATTTTTCAATGTTAACTTTTAAATCGTTTTCTGCTAACGTATTTAAAACCTTTTCTACTGATTCTTTGTGATTCTCTAAATCTTTATTAAATATCAGTATGTCATCCACATAATGAGAAACGTACTCCTCGTGTGGATCTAAAATTTGTTGCATGGCTCTAACCAAAGCGGCTGTCGCTGTTGATAGGCCAAATGGAACGACTCTATACGAATAAACTAATGAATTGAACA
This sequence comes from Amphimallon solstitiale, assembly GCA_963170755.1. Classification (NCBI taxonomy): domain Eukaryota; kingdom Metazoa; phylum Arthropoda; class Insecta; order Coleoptera; family Scarabaeidae; genus Amphimallon; species Amphimallon solstitiale. The sequence continues at coordinate 103,672,432 of OY720677.1, read as the reverse complement.
TAAAGGAACAATACTTCCTTGAGTCCTTGTGTAATGGTACCAGCCAAAAAGAACTCTTCAGATCTATTTTTGTGAACCACCTTGCATCAGTACACCTTGTTAATAAGGTCTCTATACTCTGCGGAGCTTCAAAATTAGGGGAGGTCCTTGAGTTAAGGCCCCTTGCATCAAGACATAAGCGTAATTTTGTTTCTTTCTGATTGCCTGTATTTTTCTTCACTACCACTACTATTGGATTTATAAATGTTGATTCTGTTCTTTCTATAATTTTATTTTTTAACATTTCTCTAATTTCTAATTTGACTTGTTCTCTGTATTTATTGGGGACAGGATAATTTTTAACTTTAAAAGGTTGTGTTTCATCTACTTTTAGCCTGTGTTCATAGCCTTTTGCTAAACCAGGTTTATTATCAAATAACTCTTTATACTTGCTGACAAGATTGCTCACATGGCTTATGTATTGTTTATCGCAATTTAAATTCGTACCATCCCTATATTGCGTGAAGTCCTCACTTTGACGATGCTTCACAGGATGTGCACACTTATTGTCTAATAAACTACTATCCATTTTATTTGTGAGATTTTGTTCAGCATTATTTATATATAAATTATTAATTAATATCTCATCTTCCTGTGTTTCCTTACACCAGGAGATTATTGAATTTTTTATATGAAATGTTCTGTTTTCCATATTTATTTTTGTACCATATTGACTTAAAAAGTCTATCCCCAAAATACAATTGCTGTTCAAATTAGGCACTATTATGAATTCTGTTAATAAATTTAAACTACCTATTCTAACATTTATACAAAAAACTTTATCTACAGTAATGATGCGTTTCTTATTTGCATTTATTAAATTTACTTTTCTTATAGGCATACAATATCCTAATTTTTCTATGTCTTTACTTATAATACTACTATCTAATAAAGATAATTGCGCTCCTGTGTCTAATAATGCTTCTATCTCTTCGTTCCCTATTTTTACTGTTATGTGTGGTAATTCCGTCGTGATTTTCTTTAGATCGTCAAAGTTATATACGTTTTGTACCTTCCTTTTCTTCTTGACTGGCCTTTCTAAAAATCCAACGATGTCGCATTTGAGTATGTAGAATTTACCCATTCTTTATTTGTCGGTAGTTGTCTTGAATCCTTGGGTATTGCACATTTTGATTCTGTTTTTTTCTTCGTACTTATTTCTTCTTTTTCTTCACTTATTTGAACATTGTTCACTTTTCTTTCCCTCTCAGGGTTTCTTTCTTCCTTCCTATAATTCTGTTCTTTCTTCCTCTCATTTTCATCGTTTCTTGTTTTATTGTATGAATATGGATTGTTCCCATAGCTTGGCTTATTATATGTATAAGGGTTGTTTCCATAATTCTTTTTACCCTGATTTTGATTGTACCCATTATTATTGTACTGTTTATCTTGATTGTAACGAGGTGTCTTGTTTATATGTGGATTATTTCCATTGTTGTAGTTATTATTATCATTTCTGGGTGGATCGTTTGTATATTTGATGTTTCCATAACTCTTGCTGTTTCCCTTCTCATCCACATCGTCTAATCTCTTGACCAGTTCCAGGAGTGCTTCAATGTTATCTATTCCTTGAAGTGCCACCGCCTGTGTAACGTTGTGGTCAAAGTGTGCTGCTAGCTGTGAAACAATATCACTTTCTTCAATGGTTGGTTGGATGTATTTAAGAAAAGAATATTTTCTTATGATGTAGTTTTCTCTAGAAGATCCAGCTCTGTATTTGCCAAACACTAAATCGTGTCTAATCTTCCTCTGCTGAGTCTGTCCCCAGTACTGTCTCACAAAACGAATCTCAAATTCTTTGAAATCCACTACTTCATCTATTATCATATCGTACCACTGAAGTGCATAATCCTTCAAACAACCTCTTATGAAATGTAGCCTTGACATCTCATCAGATATTCCCCTCATGTATGTTTTTATCGTTCTCATAAACGCCATTGGATTATCTTTGTAAAATCCTGAGAATTTTGGTATATTCTCTGCGCTGCCAGGTATTTGTGTCAAAGATACACTAGGTGTACTAACCCCATGTACTTTGTTCTCTAACCCTTTTATAGTGTTTTCGAAGTTTAAAGTTTTGTTTTGTAGGGTCAACATTGTGTCCGTACAAACACCATATTTTATTTTACAATCTTCCACTTGGTGTGAAAGTTCTTGTATTTGCTCTTGATATTGCACATTATTCCCTTTTACTTTATTTTCAAGAGAATTTATTTTCTCATCTACCTTATCAAAACTAGCTTGTGTTTTGGCAGATCTTTCGTTGATTTCTTTTATTAAGAATGTGCTTTTACCTTCACATTTCTTTTCGTTAATATTGATTTGTTTATTTAAAGTTGAAACTGACTTTTCTAACTTTAATTCTATTTTTGCATTTAATTCTAAAGTTTCTCTTCTTAACTCTGCGAAACCTTCGTCTATTTTTGAGTTTATTTCTATTTTATTTTGTTCTAATTTTTGATTTATACTCAAATTATTTTGTTCTAGTTTTCGATTATTCTCCTCAAATTTTTTATTCATACTCAAATTATTTTCTTCTAGTCTTTGATTTATACTTAAATTATTTTCTACTAATCTTTGATTTAAATTCTTATCACTTTCTTCTATTCTGCTGAATAGTTTATTGAAAAGATTCTCAATTTTTTGTTCACCAGTTATGCTACTGATGCTTTCTGTTTGTACGTTGCTATCAAGTGTTTGATCCTCTGATTCAGGTTTTTCTGACTCTGAATCAGAAGATACTGGACGATTGTCCCTGTATTGTGTGAATTGTGAACCTTCACCATTATTCTTATCTTTATCTGCCATTTTTATCTTATTTCTAACTTATAAATTAATAACTAAACTTATCTAATCAAATACTATTCCTCCCTTTTTTTTTTTTTTTTTTTTTTTATCCCTTTCTAAACAAGAGAAATTGATAATTCACCAGTAAATGAAAATTAAGGTAATTTGTCTCTAACTTGGACACTGAATAATTATTCTATTTACTAATAAATAAATAAAATGAAACAAACTTTGTACCCATTATTTGTACAAAATAAATTATTATTTTTTTGTTTAAACATTTAAAAAAACAAAAATTGCATTGCTTCACAACGTTAAATGTTATGTAAATAATTATTGACAAATGAGAAAATGAATACAATGCTCCACTATGTTAAGCAACATTAATTATATATATATATTTTTTTTTTCTTTTAAACAATTATGAAAAATAATGCATTGCCTCTCTATTTTGGGCGTTAAATAAATACATGATTAATAAACAACAAGAAAAGGAATACATTGCCCCACTACGTTGAGCGCCATTTAAATTAATGCTGTGACATATAAATATTTACTTTAAATAACAATATTGCCATACGTTGGGCATCGCCATTTAATTAATGCTGTAGCATATAAATATTTATTTTAAATAACAATATTGCCATATAATTTATATGCTGTAACAACATACTTTTGTGTGTATTACCACACGTAGGGTATAGTCTTTTGTACACATTATACTCTTTAAATTATTCTTTACACACCAAGAACTTATAATTGGTTTTGTGTTTTATCTTATATTGTTGTGTCATGTACCTTATAACTATTGTGGGTCCTGGCAATGTTTGTGGTTCCTTCTTATTTGCTGATGATTTTTCTCTTGCTCATTATAGGGAAAAAGGTAATAGTTTTGTTCAAAGAAAAAACTGTATGTCTATTCAACATAATCATGTATTTTTTTATTTTGTAATTTATGGATTCAAAAATATAGTTTCCTTTATATGCACACCTTTATGCTCTAAACAAGATACATAATTGAAAAATGCTCATATCATTTATACCTAATGCCGGTTGTAATGTATGTAAATCTTTTGTTTATTTATTTATTCTACCAAACAAAATAAATATTTATCCTGCAAATAAACAAAAGTAAACTTTTATTGTACGTTTATGAATATACTCATCGACGTTATAATATTTATGTATAGGCTTCAATTAATTGCTTTAGACAACCATTTGCACGTGTTGTATCGAGCTCTTAATCTATGCCTTGTGAAATTCTAATTTATTATTCGCTTAATTTGAAAGAAATTAATGATGTCTAGACAATACGATGAAGAAAATGCTCATTTTCACGTAACATCTCTTCAACTGACCAACACCATTAATCCTATTTGGTTGTAATTCCAACTATATAAATTTAAAATAAACCTTACAGGATAAATTATTTACTTGTCTATTTTTTGTCCAACAATACATTGATTAATCATTCGCACGTAAAAATCAATGTCTGTCCAACAACTCGTATAACTTAATTTTCAAAAGAAATAATAAACTTACTTGTTATCAATAAATCTATTTTGAATGTCCATCATGAACGCTTCAAATGAATTCAAATGTATTAAATAAAATAAATTACTGTTACTATATGTGTTGAAGAAATAATGAAAAACTACAATATAACAATTAAAAAAAAAACTTATTCTTTAAGAGATCTTCCTTTTGTAAGTGTTCTGAGAAGTTCACCTCTCGGAGGTGTTATCAGAAAGTCTGTCTTGTCGAATCTTGTCTTCGTATTTATAGCGGCAAAAATAAACTATGTTGACCATTGCGCCCTCTACTCCATGTTTAGGTTGGTACTGGAATACACTTTTCCCGTGAAATCGCTGCCCATATGTTGCCGCCTTGATTCACGCACACATACACATTTTGTTCTGACAGTTCACAATTCACTTAAACGTCAACATAACCTTCCAATTCAAAGGTCTCCCCTGCTTTGCACATCATTCCCAACGGTAGGTTTATTCTTGTCACTAATACCATCCTTCCTTGTACTCGTCAATGAACCCATTACCTTGTTCATTGTTCGATGCATATTTTTCTTTCCATTTATTTATGTTAGTTTTACTTTTCTTTTAGCCGGAGTGCGCCTTGACAAAATGGGAAACATGTTGAAAATAACCATTATTCCGCACTGCCTGTCCTTGTAGAACACGTCCGCCTCTAGTCCCTGAAGCATTGTGTTACGAACAACTCATGAACACAGATACCTTTTTATTTATTTATAATGTCAGCTTTTAAATACAAAAATATGTCACTGCTGATTGCTTCCATGTTTTACACATTTTTATATCCTTTTTTATTTGTCTAGTAGTAAGCTAAGGTAAATTTTATTCTTTAATACTATTTATTTCATAAACATTTTCATAACATTTTATTGCTTTATGCATATAAATTACAATAATTTACTCATTTATATTTCTTGCATATCTTATTTCATTTTTTTCATATAATTCTATTGCTTTCACATGACTCATTCTCTTAATTGTTCCATCCATTAACATAACTCTTTCTCTATTGTTTGCCTTCATTTCTCTTTTTGACTTAAACAGCGGTCCATTATTTAGAATGTTTAAAGCAATATTTACGCATTGTGTAAAATTAGGTTCCTTCTTTTGATATGTAAACCATACTTTTTGTGTATCTTTTCTACAAAAGAAATATATTACTTATATTTATTTTGTCTTTATTTCATATATTTCTTTATTTAATAAATTTTTATTCTACATCATTTGTTTTATATTTATTTAATAAACTTTACTTTGCATATTTCATTATTTACTGTTATAATAAAAATTTGACTATAAGTATGCAACTTTGTATACCTTCATGTAGTTCTTGTTGCATAGTTTTACTCAATAATATCTAAATAGGACTTTTTCTTATTTTTATTTTTTTATTTCTAAGCTTAAACTAATTCTTAAATCAATCTCTAAAACTATTCTTATTTTACAAATTTGCGAGGTCACAGCAATACGTCAGTTTATTTCGATGAATAGATTATAAAAGAAATGTTCAGTAGTAAAGCCTTCAAGGACTGCACTCCAGTTGAACTGAGGAAAACTGTTGTACTCCCGTCGCATCCACATATCTTGGCTCGAATGGAGGACGAGAAATCACTATTTCATAATATCAGCAATAGCAGGGCGGCCTATCTACATGGATTCAAGCTTCTAATAATTCTAATGTAACAATTAATTTTATTTACAACTATACAATTAATAATTATTTGTATTAAAAATTCCGATAAGGTTTTGACATATCAAGTTGACAGTTTTGTGATTGACATTGAGGTTGGGAAATGAGGACAATAATAGAGGGCGGGAAGTAAATGAGGGCAGTAACAGAGGGCGGGAAGTAAACTTGACCAAAGCCACACTTCCAAACTTTCAAAAAGTCAGAAATGCCAACATTACGAGTATGTTGTAAATAAATTACAATTACTGATTTCTAAAATAATTTGTAATTGCTAATTCCTTTGTGTAAAGTAATTGTTCAACTCTGTTCAGTAGCTATTCAGATCACACTGGTATCTGCTACGGGAAAGGTCTGAAGTTTGCCACACATTCTATAAAAGATGAATAGGTATATATAGTTTTGTTAGAATAAACCTTGTTTGGGATTATATATTATTTATTATTAACTTATAATAACACCATTATACATTATACATTAACAAAAACATCATATCTATATATGCACAGTCATCTTCATTATATATATCTATATTAATCCTAATGTGTTGCCAACTTAAATTTATATTTAGTAACACAAAAATCACATTTTAACACACCTCCTTGATTTTTTGTGTACATGTAACAAAAAAATACACAAATTTAACAATATATCCATTAAGACCTATCAATTGCTATTGACAAATGTGTCATTTTTTAAACCTAATAAAGTTCTGAATTTCTGGAATTTCGTTTTACCTAATGACTTGGTAAGTATATCAGCAATCTGGTCTTCTGTCGATACCTTCTGAACATTAATCAGTCCCTTCCTTTCATAGTCATGAACAAAATGATAGCCAACATCAATATGTTTTGAGTTCTTATAAAACTTTCCATTCTTTGATAACGCTATGGCTCCACTATTATCTTCGTAAATCTTTACTGGTGCATTAATTTTTATATTTAAATCATCTAAAATTCCTCTTATTGGTATTACTTCCTCTACACAATCAGCTAGTGCATAGTATTCTGCATGGGTTGATGCTCTAGAAACTATTTTTTGCTTCTGTGATTTCCATAAGATTACATTACCAAAAACACGTACAAGTATTCCTGTCGTTGATTTTCTGTCAATTGTATCAGCTGCCCAATCAGCATCAACATAGGCGTCTATTATATTATCATAGTTAGAGTCATAAATTAATTTAACAAATCGAGTACAATATAAATATCTTAAAACTCGTAATCCATATTTGTAATGCGTACTACAATAACCATTCTGAAAACGGCTTAAGTAATTTACGGAAAAAGAGATATCTGGTCGGGTTCCATTTGCTATATACAGTAAAGCTCCAATTAAATTTCTGTACTTTAGATTTTCTTCTACTTCATTTGCAGGCTCTATCTTCAGGTTCATTTCCATTGGTGTAGCAAAATTTCTCATTCCTTTAATATTATATTTTTCAGCTAGGCTTTCTATATAATTTAGTTGACTTAAAGACATTTTCTTGTCATCAGGATTATATTCTATTTCAATTCCTAAATATTGCTTAACTTGGCCTAAATCTGTCATATGAAATTTTTGGTTTAACGTTGATTTGATCTTTTTTATTTTTGTCATATCACTGCCACAAATTAATAAATCATCTACGTATAAAATGATATACACTTGGTTGTCATGAATATTTCCTACATATAAACAATAATCATAATTCGATCTTTTAAATCCTATACTTAACATGAATTCATGAAAACATTCATACCAATCACGTGGGCTTTCCCTTAAACCATATAGAGATTTTCTTAAAAGACATATCTTATTTGATTCAACTTCATAACCATCTGGAGGATAAATGTACACTTCAGATTTAATTTTACCATTTAAAAATGCTGTTTGAACATCCATTTCTTCGACTTTCCATCTTTTATTACAAGCAACTGAAAGTAAAATTTTTAATGTATTTATCTTTGCTACAGGAGAATATGTCTCTTCATTTTCTTGATATGTTTGTTGAAATCCTTTAGCTACGACACGCGCTTTATATTTACCGTTTGATTTGATTCGATAAATCCATTTAACTTCAATAATATCTTTATTTGTAGGTACATCTACTAATGACCATGTTTCATTGTCTTCTAAACTCTTTATTTCTTCTCTCATAGCAATATTCCATTTTTTTGAATTTGAGCACTTTATGGCTTCTTCATAATTTTCTGGTATTGACGCATTTGTGTAATTTACATATACTTCATAGTCGTCAAATCTTTTTGGTGGCTTCTTTTCTCGTTTCGGGCGTTCTGTATTATTCACCTCCTCAATCTCAGCAACTTCAATTTTGGTATCTGTGTTTGGATTGTCATTCTGAGTTTGTTCAATTTTGTCTCCATTGCTATCTTGATTATATTCTATAATGTTTTCGGTAGACTCGTCATCTTCAAACTTAATGTATTTTGTATCCTTCTCAATAAATCGCACATTACGACTTACTATTACTTTATTTTCTATTAATATCTTATATCCAGTGTCAGTATAACCTACTAAAATACCCTTAGAAGCTTTGGAACTTAATTTTGAGGATCTACATTCCTCAGGAATTCTTACATATGCTATACTTCCATATAGTCGCAAATTTGATACATCTGGTTTTTTATTAAAAAATATTTCATATGGAGTTTTTTTGATTTTTGTATTTGTCAGCAATCGGTTTCCAATGTATGCAGCTGTGTATATACATTCTGGCCAATAATTTTTGCTAATTTTTGCTTCAGAAAGTAAGCATCGGGCACGATCCATAATGGTTCGATTATATCTTTCTGCAACTCCATTTAATTCATGCGTATATGGTGGACCTGGTCGCAGATATATACCTTCTTGTTTTGCTAATGTGTAAAAATCTTTGTTTATATATTCTCTTCCATTATCACAACGAATTTCTTTTATTCTTTTACCTGTTTGGTTTTGCATTAATTTTATGTATTGTACAAATCTGTCAAAAACTTCACTTTTTTGTTTTATACAATATACGACAGCAATTTTACTGAAATCATCAATAAAAGATACAAAATATTTTTCATTGTTGTAACCTGTTTGTGAAATGGGTCCATGTACATCTGTGTGAATTATTTCTAGAATGTCATTTGTTTTACTTCGATTATTTAGAAATTTTAGGTTTGTCATTTTGTTTTCTAAACATATTTCACATTTTAAAAACTCATTTTCAATTCTTTTAGGTAACCCATTTAATAATTGAAATTTACATAAATATTCTAAATCTTGAAAATTTGTATGTCCAAGTATTCTATGCAATTTTTCCTTTTTTGACATTTCTGTAGATGTAACATAGGATTTAGCTTCACCACTTTCATGATATGAAACTTTCCCTATTAATTCAAAAAGTTTGTTTTTTAAAGTAGCAATAGCAATTAATTTGTCCTTACAATTATAAATGTTTGCAGTATTGTCCTTAAATAAAATAGAATTTTTTGCATTAACTATACTAGAGACACTTAACAGATTCTGACTCATGTTCTTTACATAATAAACATTTTTTATTTCAGTTTGAATACATTGATTATCAACATTAAAGTGAACAACAATATTGCCTATTTTTTCTGATTTTAGTGTAAAACCATCACCCACCTTAATATTTACAGGAATTTCTAAATTAACAAATTTATTAAAGTACTTATCTGAGTTTACTATGTGATCTGAACATCCACTATCTAGCAACCATTTAATCTCTTCTTCTTTCAGCATTTCTACCTCGCTATGTATTTCCTTCCTTGTTGACATGACCTCGACACTAAATGAATTTTTGTTGTTGTCTCCCCTTGAATTTTCAGCCATTTTTGTTGAATAATAACTTCTTGTTGTATTTCTTGAAGAATTCCCTCGTCCAGTTGAACTGCTTCTGCAATAACGTTGAGTGTGTCCTGGTTTATTACATTTGAAGCACTTTGTTACCGGTTTACTTTGATATTCGTAAGTTCTTGATGTAGTTGATTGTTGGTGAACAGGATTTCCTTTATTGGAATATTTGCTAAACGAATGGTTACTTCTTATATTAAGATTTTTATCTTTTGGCACCTGAGAACTAAAAGCCTGGAGATTTCTTATATCACTTTTGTTGCTTTCTCTTTTTTGAAATTCTAATAAAAGTTTTGATTTAACATATTCAACTGATTTGTCTTTATCAGGCAAAGCATCTACTATATCTACGATGTGTGATGAACTTTCAGGAAGTGCTAATAGAAAATAGTTTAGTTTGTCATCTTTACTTATATTCTCACCTGCATTTTTAAGTTCATTAATGTGTTTTTCGAATTCATTAAAAAATTCTGTTGGGTTTTCACTCTCCTTCATTTTTAGGTCCAATAATTTCCTTTTACATAATAGTTTTATTGCACTATTCTTTACTAAATATATTTCGTCAAGTTTATTAATCATCTTCCATGCTGTTGTTTCGGATATTATTAATTCAAGCTGCGTATTTGAAATACTGTTAACAATATAGTTTTTTGCTTTTATTTCCTTTTTCTTCCAAACATCCTCTGTAATATTGTCAGGTCTTTCTTCATTTTTAATTACTTCATTACATTCTTTCATTTCCAGGAATAGCTCCAATCTAAACTTCCATTTATCGTAATCTATGCCAGAAAACATTTGTAGTATAAAATTTTCTTTTTTATCGCCTTCCATTTTGTTCATTTTCGTTTGTGGTTATTTTTCTTTCTTTTTCTTTTAATTTTTCCCAAATAATAAAAAAACTTCTGACCTCAGCCAAATAACTACGGACCTGCTACCATGTTAGAATAAACCTTGTTTGGGATTATATATTATTTATTATTAACTTATAATAACACCATTATACATTATACATTAACAAAAACATCATATCTATATATGCACAGTCATCTTCATTATATATATCTATATTAATCCTAATGTGTTGCCAACTTAAATTTATATTTAGTAACACAAAAATCACATTTTAACAAGTTTAATTAGAGATATAATACACATACAACCCCATCTGTAACACAGCTTTGAAGTTTGCCGTAGTTGCCTCGTGCACGACCGGGATTACACTCTGTATAAATTTCAAATGACCTTGAAATGCAAAATGAACCTCCATAAGAAAATACATGGGATTTTGGACTCGTACCCGCATAGCTATACTACTACTTTACGGCGGAGAAGAAATACTTTTTAAACCGTGGGGCGGCATTTTTTTTTGCACAGGGGCAGCTAACATGTGCCCGGGGTCTCTGACAGTATGTTTGATACTTTTAGGATTCCACTTTACCGATTTTTTTGGACCAGGAAACTTTTTCGTTTAGACGTATTTTTTACTACCTACGTACAAAACAAGAAAATTATTTTACGGGTCAAAAAACTCACGTACAGCGGATTAAAACAACATGAGTACCTAATTATTAATAATATTTGTTAATTTAAATTAGCTACATATAAAGACAGATTTAGAATTTATTTCATTGCCTTAAATTAATGAGAAGACTGAGTTTGCGAGTCTCTATAAACCAAGAAATTATAATTAGGTGTATATCCTGACAAAAATAATAATAATGAGTCTTCAGGGACTCAGTCAGGACAGAACGTTGTTTACTCGTTGTTAACTAAGTATGAAAATGCCTATTCACAGAGGTATGTCGATCCGAAACTAGAATAAATATTTTCTTACATTTAGTGATACTGGGATATTTTTCTCGGTTGATGTATTTCTAGAAATCTTTTAAAACAATTTAAAATAAGTTTCTCTCAATGTTGAAAATTCTTGTTGTAAGTTTCTGCTTTAGCACTGATAGTTATTTATTTATATAGATGTTTTTTTTTAATTTTTAAAAATATATACACTGGTGAGTATCGAACCCCCGACCTTCCGATCTCTAGACAAACTCAATTTCAATGTTATCTATTCCTTGAAGTGCCACCGCCTGTGTAACGTTGTGGTCAAAGTGTGCTGCTAGCTGTGAAACAATATCACTTTCTTCAATGGTTGGTTGGATGTATTTAAGAAAAGAATATTTTCTTATGATGTAGTTTTCTCTAGAAGATCCAGCTCTGTATTTGCCAAACACTAAATCGTGTCTAATCTTCCTCTGCTGAGTCTGTCCCCAGTACTGTCTCACAAAACGAATCTCAAATTCTTTGAAATCCACTACTTCATCTATTATCATATCGTACCACTGAAGTGCATAATCCTTCAAACAACCTCTTATGAAATGTAGCCTTGACATCTCATCAGATATTCCCCTCATGTATGTTTTTATCGTTCTCATAAACGCCATTGGATTATCTTTGTAAAATCCTGAGAATTTTGGTATATTCTCTGCGCTGCCAGGTATTTGTGTCAAAGATACACTAGGTGTACTAACCCCATGTACTTTGTTCTCTAACCCTTTTATAGTGTTTTCGAAGTTTAAAGTTTTGTTTTGTAGGGTCAACATTGTGTCCGTACAAACACCATATTTTATTTTACAATCTTCCACTTGGTGTGAAAGTTCTTGTATTTGCTCTTGATATTGCACATTATTCCCTTTTACTTTATTTTCAAGAGAATTTATTTTCTCATCTACCTTATCAAAACTAGCTTGTGTTTTGGCAGATCTTTCGTTGATTTCTTTTATTAAGAATGTGCTTTTACCTTCACATTTCTTTTCGTTAATATTGATTTGTTTATTTAAAGTTGAAACTGACTTTTCTAACTTTAATTCTATTTTTGCATTTAATTCTAAAGTTTCTCTTCTTAACTCTGCGAAACCTTCGTCTATTTTTGAGTTTATTTCTATTTTATTTTGTTCTAATTTTTGATTTATACTCAAATTATTTTGTTCTAGTTTTCGATTATTCTCCTCAAATTTTTTATTCATACTCAAATTATTTTCTTCTAGTCTTTGATTTATACTTAAATTATTTTCTACTAATCTTTGATTTAAATTCTTATCACTTTCTTCTATTCTGCTGAATAGTTTATTGAAAAGATTCTCAATTTTTTGTTCACCAGTTATGCTACTGATGCTTTCTGTTTGTACGTTGCTATCAAGTGTTTGATCCTCTGATTCAGGTTTTTCTGACTCTGAATCAGAAGATACTGGACGATTGTCCCTGTATTGTGTGAATTGTGAACCTTCACCATTATTCTTATCTTTATCTGCCATTTTTATCTTATTTCTAACTTATAAATTAATAACTAAACTTATCTAATCAAATACTATTCCTCCCTTTTTTTTTTTTTTTTTTTTTTTATCCCTTTCTAAACAAGAGAAATTGATAATTCACCAGTAAATGAAAATTAAGGTAATTTGTCTCTAACTTGGACACTGAATAATTATTCTATTTACTAATAAATAAATAAAATGAAACAAACTTTGTACCCATTATTTGTACAAAATAAATTATTATTTTTTTGTTTAAACATTTAAAAAAACAAAAATTGCATTGCTTCACAACGTTAAATGTTATGTAAATAATTATTGACAAATGAGAAAATGAATACAATGCTCCACTATGTTAAGCAACATTAATTATATATATATATTTTTTTTTTCTTTTAAACAATTATGAAAAATAATGCATTGCCTCTCTATTTTGGGCGTTAAATAAATACATGATTAATAAACAACAAGAAAAGGAATACATTGCCCCACTACGTTGAGCGCCATTTAAATTAATGCTGTGACATATAAATATTTACTTTAAATAACAATATTGCCATACGTTGGGCATCGCCATTTAATTAATGCTGTAGCATATAAATATTTATTTTAAATAACAATATTGCCATATAATTTATATGCTGTAACAACATACTTTTGTGTGTATTACCACACGTAGGGTATAGTCTTTTGTACACATTATACTCTTTAAATTATTCTTTACACACCAAGAACTTATAATTGGTTTTGTGTTTTATCTTATATTGTTGTGTCATGTACCTTATAACTATTGTGGGTCCTGGCAATGTTTGTGGTTCCTTCTTATTTGCTGATGATTTTTCTCTTGCTCATTATAGGGAAAAAGGTAATAGTTTTGTTCAAAGAAAAAACTGTATGTCTATTCAACATAATCATGTATTTTTTTATTTTGTAATTTATGGATTCAAAAATATAGTTTCCTTTATATGCACACCTTTATGCTCTAAACAAGATACATAATTGAAAAATGCTCATATCATTTATACCTAATGCCGGTTGTAATGTATGTAAATCTTTTGTTTATTTATTTATTCTACCAAACAAAATAAATATTTATCCTGCAAATAAACAAAAGTAAACTTTTATTGTACGTTTATGAATATACTCATCGACGTTATAATATTTATGTATAGGCTTCAATTAATTGCTTTAGACAACCATTTGCACGTGTTGTATCGAGCTCTTAATCTATGCCTTGTGAAATTCTAATTTATTATTCGCTTAATTTGAAAGAAATTAATGATGTCTAGACAATACGATGAAGAAAATGCTCATTTTCACGTAACATCTCTTCAACTGACCAACACCATTAATCCTATTTGGTTGTAATTCCAACTATATAAATTTAAAATAAACCTTACAGGATAAATTATTTACTTGTCTATTTTTTGTCCAACAATACATTGATTAATCATTCGCACGTAAAAATCAATGTCTGTCCAACAACTCGTATAACTTAATTTTCAAAAGAAATAATAAACTTACTTGTTATCAATAAATCTATTTTGAATGTCCATCATGAACGCTTCAAATGAATTCAAATGTATTAAATAAAATAAATTACTGTTACTATATGTGTTGAAGAAATAATGAAAAACTACAATATAACAATTAAAAAAAAAACTTATTCTTTAAGAGATCTTCCTTTTGTAAGTGTTCTGAGAAGTTCACCTCTCGGAGGTGTTATCAGAAAGTCTGTCTTGTCGAATCTTGTCTTCGTATTTATAGCGGCAAAAATAAACTATGTTGACCATTGCGCCCTCTACTCCATGTTTAGGTTGGTACTGGAATACACTTTTCCCGTGAAATCGCTGCCCATATGTTGCCGCCTTGATTCACGCACACATACACATTTTGTTCTGACAGTTCACAATTCACTTAAACGTCAACATAACCTTCCAATTCAAAGGTCTCCCCTGCTTTGCACATCATTCCCAACGGTAGGTTTATTCTTGTCACTAATACCATCCTTCCTTGTACTCGTCAATGAACCCATTACCTTGTTCATTGTTCGATGCATATTTTTCTTTCCATTTATTTATGTTAGTTTTACTTTTCTTTTAGCCGGAGTGCGCCTTGACAAAATGGGAAACATGTTGAAAATAACCATTATTCCGCACTGCCTGTCCTTGTAGAACACGTCCGCCTCTAGTCCCTGAAGCATTGTGTTACGAACAACTCATGAACACAGATACCTTTTTATTTATTTATAATGTCAGCTTTTAAATACAAAAATATGTCACTGCTGATTGCTTCCATGTTTTACACATTTTTATATCCTTTTTTATTTGTCTAGTAGTAAGCTAAGGTAAATTTTATTCTTTAATACTATTTATTTCATAAACATTTTCATAACATTTTATTGCTTTATGCATATAAATTACAATAATTTACTCATTTATATTTCTTGCATATCTTATTTCATTTTTTTCATATAATTCTATTGCTTTCACATGACTCATTCTCTTAATTGTTCCATCCATTAACATAACTCTTTCTCTATTGTTTGCCTTCATTTCTCTTTTTGACTTAAACAGCGGTCCATTATTTAGAATGTTTAAAGCAATATTTACGCATTGTGTAAAATTAGGTTCCTTCTTTTGATATGTAAACCATACTTTTTGTGTATCTTTTCTACAAAAGAAATATATTACTTATATTTATTTTGTCTTTATTTCATATATTTCTTTATTTAATAAATTTTTATTCTACATCATTTGTTTTATATTTATTTAATAAACTTTACTTTGCATATTTCATTATTTACTGTTATAATAAAAATTTGACTATAAGTATGCAACTTTGTATACCTTCATGTAGTTCTTGTTGCATAGTTTTACTCAATAATATCTAAATAGGACTTTTTCTTATTTTTATTTTTTTATTTCTAAGCTTAAACTAATTCTTAAATCAATCTCTAAAACTATTCTTATTTTACAAATTTGCGAGGTCACAGCAATACGTCAGTTTATTTCGATGAATAGATTATAAAAGAAATGTTCAGTAGTAAAGCCTTCAAGGACTGCACTCCAGTTGAACTGAGGAAAACTGTTGTACTCCCGTCGCATCCACATATCTTGGCTCGAATGGAGGACGAGAAATCACTATTTCATAATATCAGCAATAGCAGGGCGGCCTATCTACATGGATTCAAGCTTCTAATAATTCTAATGTAACAATTAATTTTATTTACAACTATACAATTAATAATTATTTGTATTAAAAATTCCGATAAGGTTTTGACATATCAAGTTGACAGTTTTGTGATTGACATTGAGGTTGGGAAATGAGGACAATAATAGAGGGCGGGAAGTAAATGAGGGCAGTAACAGAGGGCGGGAAGTAAACTTGACCAAAGCCACACTTCCAAACTTTCAAAAAGTCAGAAATGCCAACATTACGAGTATGTTGTAAATAAATTACAATTACTGATTTCTAAAATAATTTGTAATTGCTAATTCCTTTGTGTAAAGTAATTGTTCAACTCTGTTCAGTAGCTATTCAGATCACACTGGTATCTGCTACGGGAAAGGTCTGAAGTTTGCCACACATTCTATAAAAGATGAATAGGTATATATAGTTTTGTTAGAATAAACCTTGTTTGGGATTATATATTATTTATTATTAACTTATAATAACACCATTATACATTATACATTAACAAAAACATCATATCTATATATGCACAGTCATCTTCATTATATATATCTATATTAATCCTAATGTGTTGCCAACTTAAATTTATATTTAGTAACACAAAAATCACATTTTAACACACCTCCTTGATTTTTTGTGTACATGTAACAAAAAAATACACAAATTTAACAATATATCCATTAAGACCTATCAATTGCTATTGACAAATGTGTCATTTTTTAAACCTAATAAAGTTCTGAATTTCTGGAATTTCGTTTTACCTAATGACTTGGTAAGTATATCAGCAATCTGGTCTTCTGTCGATACCTTCTGAACATTAATCAGTCCCTTCCTTTCATAGTCATGAACAAAATGATAGCCAACATCAATATGTTTTGAGTTCTTATAAAACTTTCCATTCTTTGATAACGCTATGGCTCCACTATTATCTTCGTAAATCTTTACTGGTGCATTAATTTTTATATTTAAATCATCTAAAATTCCTCTTATTGGTATTACTTCCTCTACACAATCAGCTAGTGCATAGTATTCTGCATGGGTTGATGCTCTAGAAACTATTTTTTGCTTCTGTGATTTCCATAAGATTACATTACCAAAAACACGTACAAGTATTCCTGTCGTTGATTTTCTGTCAATTGTATCAGCTGCCCAATCAGCATCAACATAGGCGTCTATTATATTATCATAGTTAGAGTCATAAATTAATTTAACAAATCGAGTACAATATAAATATCTTAAAACTCGTAATCCATATTTGTAATGCGTACTACAATAACCATTCTGAAAACGGCTTAAGTAATTTACGGAAAAAGAGATATCTGGTCGGGTTCCATTTGCTATATACAGTAAAGCTCCAATTAAATTTCTGTACTTTAGATTTTCTTCTACTTCATTTGCAGGCTCTATCTTCAGGTTCATTTCCATTGGTGTAGCAAAATTTCTCATTCCTTTAATATTATATTTTTCAGCTAGGCTTTCTATATAATTTAGTTGACTTAAAGACATTTTCTTGTCATCAGGATTATATTCTATTTCAATTCCTAAATATTGCTTAACTTGGCCTAAATCTGTCATATGAAATTTTTGGTTTAACGTTGATTTGATCTTTTTTATTTTTGTCATATCACTGCCACAAATTAATAAATCATCTACGTATAAAATGATATACACTTGGTTGTCATGAATATTTCCTACATATAAACAATAATCATAATTCGATCTTTTAAATCCTATACTTAACATGAATTCATGAAAACATTCATACCAATCACGTGGGCTTTCCCTTAAACCATATAGAGATTTTCTTAAAAGACATATCTTATTTGATTCAACTTCATAACCATCTGGAGGATAAATGTACACTTCAGATTTAATTTTACCATTTAAAAATGCTGTTTGAACATCCATTTCTTCGACTTTCCATCTTTTATTACAAGCAACTGAAAGTAAAATTTTTAATGTATTTATCTTTGCTACAGGAGAATATGTCTCTTCATTTTCTTGATATGTTTGTTGAAATCCTTTAGCTACGACACGCGCTTTATATTTACCGTTTGATTTGATTCGATAAATCCATTTAACTTCAATAATATCTTTATTTGTAGGTACATCTACTAATGACCATGTTTCATTGTCTTCTAAACTCTTTATTTCTTCTCTCATAGCAATATTCCATTTTTTTGAATTTGAGCACTTTATGGCTTCTTCATAATTTTCTGGTATTGACGCATTTGTGTAATTTACATATACTTCATAGTCGTCAAATCTTTTTGGTGGCTTCTTTTCTCGTTTCGGGCGTTCTGTATTATTCACCTCCTCAATCTCAGCAACTTCAATTTTGGTATCTGTGTTTGGATTGTCATTCTGAGTTTGTTCAATTTTGTCTCCATTGCTATCTTGATTATATTCTATAATGTTTTCGGTAGACTCGTCATCTTCAAACTTAATGTATTTTGTATCCTTCTCAATAAATCGCACATTACGACTTACTATTACTTTATTTTCTATTAATATCTTATATCCAGTGTCAGTATAACCTACTAAAATACCCTTAGAAGCTTTGGAACTTAATTTTGAGGATCTACATTCCTCAGGAATTCTTACATATGCTATACTTCCATATAGTCGCAAATTTGATACATCTGGTTTTTTATTAAAAAATATTTCATATGGAGTTTTTTTGATTTTTGTATTTGTCAGCAATCGGTTTCCAATGTATGCAGCTGTGTATATACATTCTGGCCAATAATTTTTGCTAATTTTTGCTTCAGAAAGTAAGCATCGGGCACGATCCATAATGGTTCGATTATATCTTTCTGCAACTCCATTTAATTCATGCGTATATGGTGGACCTGGTCGCAGATATATACCTTCTTGTTTTGCTAATGTGTAAAAATCTTTGTTTATATATTCTCTTCCATTATCACAACGAATTTCTTTTATTCTTTTACCTGTTTGGTTTTGCATTAATTTTATGTATTGTACAAATCTGTCAAAAACTTCACTTTTTTGTTTTATACAATATACGACAGCAATTTTACTGAAATCATCAATAAAAGATACAAAATATTTTTCATTGTTGTAACCTGTTTGTGAAATGGGTCCATGTACATCTGTGTGAATTATTTCTAGAATGTCATTTGTTTTACTTCGATTATTTAGAAATTTTAGGTTTGTCATTTTGTTTTCTAAACATATTTCACATTTTAAAAACTCATTTTCAATTCTTTTAGGTAACCCATTTAATAATTGAAATTTACATAAATATTCTAAATCTTGAAAATTTGTATGTCCAAGTATTCTATGCAATTTTTCCTTTTTTGACATTTCTGTAGATGTAACATAGGATTTAGCTTCACCACTTTCATGATATGAAACTTTCCCTATTAATTCAAAAAGTTTGTTTTTTAAAGTAGCAATAGCAATTAATTTGTCCTTACAATTATAAATGTTTGCAGTATTGTCCTTAAATAAAATAGAATTTTTTGCATTAACTATACTAGAGACACTTAACAGATTCTGACTCATGTTCTTTACATAATAAACATTTTTTATTTCAGTTTGAATACATTGATTATCAACATTAAAGTGAACAACAATATTGCCTATTTTTTCTGATTTTAGTGTAAAACCATCACCCACCTTAATATTTACAGGAATTTCTAAATTAACAAATTTATTAAAGTACTTATCTGAGTTTACTATGTGATCTGAACATCCACTATCTAGCAACCATTTAATCTCTTCTTCTTTCAGCATTTCTACCTCGCTATGTATTTCCTTCCTTGTTGACATGACCTCGACACTAAATGAATTTTTGTTGTTGTCTCCCCTTGAATTTTCAGCCATTTTTGTTGAATAATAACTTCTTGTTGTATTTCTTGAAGAATTCCCTCGTCCAGTTGAACTGCTTCTGCAATAACGTTGAGTGTGTCCTGGTTTATTACATTTGAAGCACTTTGTTACCGGTTTACTTTGATATTCGTAAGTTCTTGATGTAGTTGATTGTTGGTGAACAGGATTTCCTTTATTGGAATATTTGCTAAACGAATGGTTACTTCTTATATTAAGATTTTTATCTTTTGGCACCTGAGAACTAAAAGCCTGGAGATTTCTTATATCACTTTTGTTGCTTTCTCTTTTTTGAAATTCTAATAAAAGTTTTGATTTAACATATTCAACTGATTTGTCTTTATCAGGCAAAGCATCTACTATATCTACGATGTGTGATGAACTTTCAGGAAGTGCTAATAGAAAATAGTTTAGTTTGTCATCTTTACTTATATTCTCACCTGCATTTTTAAGTTCATTAATGTGTTTTTCGAATTCATTAAAAAATTCTGTTGGGTTTTCACTCTCCTTCATTTTTAGGTCCAATAATTTCCTTTTACATAATAGTTTTATTGCACTATTCTTTACTAAATATATTTCGTCAAGTTTATTAATCATCTTCCATGCTGTTGTTTCGGATATTATTAATTCAAGCTGCGTATTTGAAATACTGTTAACAATATAGTTTTTTGCTTTTATTTCCTTTTTCTTCCAAACATCCTCTGTAATATTGTCAGGTCTTTCTTCATTTTTAATTACTTCATTACATTCTTTCATTTCCAGGAATAGCTCCAATCTAAACTTCCATTTATCGTAATCTATGCCAGAAAACATTTGTAGTATAAAATTTTCTTTTTTATCGCCTTCCATTTTGTTCATTTTCGTTTGTGGTTATTTTTCTTTCTTTTTCTTTTAATTTTTCCCAAATAATAAAAAAACTTCTGACCTCAGCCAAATAACTACGGACCTGCTACCATGTTAGAATAAACCTTGTTTGGGATTATATATTATTTATTATTAACTTATAATAACACCATTATACATTATACATTAACAAAAACATCATATCTATATATGCACAGTCATCTTCATTATATATATCTATATTAATCCTAATGTGTTGCCAACTTAAATTTATATTTAGTAACACAAAAATCACATTTTAACAAGTTTAATTAGAGATATAATACACATACAACCCCATCTGTAACACAGCTTTGAAGTTTGCCGTAGTTGCCTCGTGCACGACCGGGATTACACTCTGTATAAATTTCAAATGACCTTGAAATGCAAAATGAACCTCCATAAGAAAATACATGGGATTTTGGACTCGTACCCGCATAGCTATACTACTACTTTACGGCGGAGAAGAAATACTTTTTAAACCGTGGGGCGGCATTTTTTTTTGCACAGGGGCAGCTAACATGTGCCCGGGGTCTCTGACAGTATGTTTGATACTTTTAGGATTCCACTTTACCGATTTTTTTGGACCAGGAAACTTTTTCGTTTAGACGTATTTTTTACTACCTACGTACAAAACAAGAAAATTATTTTACGGGTCAAAAAACTCACGTACAGCGGATTAAAACAACATGAGTACCTAATTATTAATAATATTTGTTAATTTAAATTAGCTACATATAAAGACAGATTTAGAATTTATTTCATTGCCTTAAATTAATGAGAAGACTGAGTTTGCGAGTCTCTATAAACCAAGAAATTATAATTAGGTGTATATCCTGACAAAAATAATAATAATGAGTCTTCAGGGACTCAGTCAGGACAGAACGTTGTTTACTCGTTGTTAACTAAGTATGAAAATGCCTATTCACAGAGGTATGTCGATCCGAAACTAGAATAAATATTTTCTTACATTTAGTGATACTGGGATATTTTTCTCGGTTGATGTATTTCTAGAAATCTTTTAAAACAATTTAAAATAAGTTTCTCTCAATGTTGAAAATTCTTGTTGTAAGTTTCTGCTTTAGCACTGATAGTTATTTATTTATATAGATGTTTTTTTTTAATTTTTAAAAATATA
Source organism: Amphimallon solstitiale (assembly GCA_963170755.1). Lineage (NCBI taxonomy): Eukaryota > Metazoa > Arthropoda > Insecta > Coleoptera > Scarabaeidae > Amphimallon > Amphimallon solstitiale. The sequence goes on along the minus strand of OY720677.1, from coordinate 103,650,148 downwards.
TACACTGGTGAGTATCGAACCCCCGACCTTCCGATCTCTAGACAAACTCAAATCCAAATCGTTTTTATTAACATATTGCTGTGACCACTGCAAATTAATAATAGAATGAAATTATTAAATCTCGATATTCTTAAAAATACGAAGGTTCACGCATATATCTCAAGAAATTAGCCTTATGCTAATCTGAGATCTTACTATTTCTGCAAAAAAGGTGGGTTAGGCAATGTCGCACTTCACTAGCTCAGGTAATGGTATCACGAATTATCTTCTATCTCAGGGGCAGAATTATTCTTTCTCCAAAGGATTGTAGTCTTAAGTTTTCAACAGGTCAGATACATTAAATAAAAATACAGAAATATCTTACAGTATAATTTATTAAGCACACTGAAGGTAAAAATAAAAAAAAATCACAAAAGAAATGAACTATTTTAAGTAATTTATTTACATGCCACAAAAGAGGACATTTGCATTTAATAATGTACGTATATAGACTAAAAGTATAAATTAAAATCATGTATAACACACTTGTACGTGATCAGTTTAAATTTTGAGTGCAATCAACAAAACAAAGGAAATTTTCTCATAATTAACCTATAACGCGTAACGACTTTTATTAGTTATGGTGATAAGGATAAGGCTCACCAAAACTTTAAAAAATTTAAAACAAGCATCTACTATGAACGCTTTAAAGTTCTAAGATCCCAGTGTAAATTTCTTATAAATGCGTCCTACAATGAATACATTCGCATTATTCAATCCTCTCTTATACAAAACCCTAAAAAAATGTGGTCCTACATTAACTCTAAGCGGGGTAACACTAGAATTCGTGGTAAGATGACGTACAATTCATGTGAGCTGGACTCTCCCTCAACTATTATGCAAGCTTTTGGTGACTACTTCAATAGCGTATATATCCACTCTAACTCATGTAATTTAAATATGTCTGAATATAACACTGACTTCTTTAGTAATGTTATTATTGGCAATATTGGTGTAGACGAAATATTTTCTGCACTCAAGAAGAGCAAGGACAGCTTGCTCAGTGGTGTAGACGTGGTCCCATGCTTCTTAATCCGTGACTGTGCTGGGGTACTCGCTGATCCGCTGCACTACATTTTCAACTGAATAATCAAAGAAGCAAAGTTCCCCGAGGTTTGGAAGGTGTCCCGCATCTGCCCGATACATAATTCTTTATAGAAGTATTTATAGCTCTGTTAAATCGGTGATAGCTATCAACCCAGCAGCATGGTTTTGTGGAGAGGCGCTCTGTCATCTCTAATTTGTGCTGTTTCACCCAATACGCGTCTGAAGTTCTGGATGACCGGGGTCAGGTGCATGTTATATACACGGACTTCCAAAAGGCATTCGATCAGACCGATCACTATGCTATTCTGAATAAATTGTTAAGAGTGGGATTTTCCCCATCTCTTATAATGCTTTTTCAGTCCTATTTGACGGAAAGAAAACAGTTTGTCGAATACCGAGGTACTGGGTCAACGGTGTTTACCCCTTCATCTGGAGTCCCCCAGGGATCTAACCTAGATCCCACTCTTGTTGTTACTTTTTATTAAGGACATTGTATATTCCCTGGATTGTAATGCACTATTATTTGCTGATGATTTGAAAATATTTTGTAGTGTAGAGTCAATAAATGATTGCCTCAGACTGCAGCATGATCTAGACAGCATAAATGCTTGGTGCCAAAGTAAGTTTTTAAAGCTTAATATCAATAAGTGTAAAGTCGTGACTTTTACTAGGAAACACAATGCTGTTAGATATGATTATTCAATAAACAATAATTACCCTGGAACGCTGCAATAGGATTTGGGCATATATTTCGATACGGGGCTTTCTTTTGTATATCATATTAATGAAATGATCGGCAGCGCATATAGATTGTATGGTTTTATTTATAGAAATTGTAGGAACTTCACTAACACTAACGGCCTAATTTTATTATATAACTCATAAGTGAGATCTAAACTTAAGTACGGATCACTAGTCTGGTGCCCCGTTTACGCTGCACATTCTAATATTATTGAGAGCGTCCAGCGTACATATCTGAAATACTGAGTGTTCATGTCGGATGGTGTTTATCCTCCTAGAGGATATGATCATCTTGCACTGCTCAGTAGATTTAGCTTCGACTCACTTGCCACTAGGCGTAACATAGCAAGTGTAAGATTTTTATATGGCTTAATTCATAACAATATTGACTGCCCGTGGCTTCTGGGTAAATTGGGTTTTCTTGTACCACACTTGTCTTCGCGGAGTCATTTTACTTTCTACATTCCTCCTCCGAGAACTAACTTGCTGTGTAAATCGCCTATATCAATTATGTGTAGCAATTTTAATGTTGTGAGCCACTTGTATGATGTATGTTCTGATCCAGTTCATGTAATTAACGATATTGTTAGAACATGCAGTGCAAGTATCTAGCTTGTGGGTGTGTGGGTGTATGCGTGCATACATAGCTGTATTGGTGTGCGTATACTTTTTCATGCACACTCTGGCATAGATTTAGATATGTACCTTAGGTTAATTTAATTTGTGTTCAACTGATTTTCCATTTCTTGTACTTTCCCTGTGCTTGGGTGTATCCTGTTGGGAAATAAATTATACATTATTATTATTATTATTAAAACAAAATATAATTATTATTATTGTGCACACACTAGAAAATAGACTCTCCTTTGATTCAAATCCTATCCAAATGCCTTTTCTCGGTTCTGGACAACATTCCCAAAGCAAATTCACGTTAATGAGTCAGTCACGGTACCATCCTATGAGTTTATCCTTTAAACTTATTAAATGCACCCTTGACTAGCATCACAACGTGTCCAATCTCTAATGCTTACAATAAAAAAATGAAAAAATCATTCAAAATTTAATAAAAAAACCATAATTACAAGTGCTTAGATATGCATTAAAACGCTGAATTTGTGCTGATATTAATTTTACTTAAATGCCTTTTCTCGGTTCTGAATGATATTCTCATCACAAATTCATTTCAGAGAATTAATTAGGGTTCCATTCTATAAGTTCATTATTGCATAACTTATCTAATACATCCCTAATTCATAGTAGTCCCAACATGTCAAATTTCAATGTACAAACACAGAAATCCAATCATAAATTTCAACAATAAAATATAAATTTACCAACCTTATTAACTTTCAATATAAGTCACCACACAAAAGCAATAAAACACTTTATATAAAAAAAACTATACAGGGTATCCCAAATTAACTCGGCACTATTGCTAACTTTGCTGATTAAGTTAGTCAAAACAGAGAAACAATTGAAGAGCTAGTTTTTGAGATATTCACAAAAGCAACAAATTTTTAAATGGAACATCCTGTATATTTCGACATATTTTGAAAGAGAGTTAAATTCTAAACAAAAAGTAAAGTATACACTATCGTCCTAAATTTGAAAATAAGCGAATAAAAAGCACTTAAACTCTCTGATTATCATTACTTTAATACTACTTACATATTAAAGTAATGATACTTTAATACTACTTACATATTAAAGTAATGATACTTTAATACTACTTACATATTAAAGTAATGATAATCAGAGAGTTTAAGTGCATTTTATTCGCTTATTTTTAAATTTAGGACGATAGTGTATACTTTACTTTTTGTTTAGAATTTAACTCTCTTTCAAAATATGTCGAAATATACAGGATGTTCCATTTAAAAATTTGTTGCTTTTGTGAATATCTCAGAAACTAGTTCTTCAATTGTTTCTCTGTTTTGACTAACTTAATCAGCAAAGAAAGTCCTACTAGTTTGTTAATTTAACCGACTTCGTAGCTCCAATAATAACAAAGTTAGCAATAGTGCCGAGTTAATTTGGGACAGGCTGTATATAGAGACCCGAGCTCTTCATACAACGCTTTAAATTCTTCCATTTCAATTCTACTAATAGCTTATTACACATAAATCTACAATAAATAAATAAATAAGATATAATAAAAATTATATTACCTAACAAAAAACATAACGTGTCTATATTATCATACAAAGTAAAGTAAACTACTTATTCTATAATAATAAAAAAGTATTACAACTCCCAGAATGTTTTACCATAACACGATGCGTATGGCCATCATGTTTGAAAATATAATATTCTGCTTCCTCACTAACATTAGGATAACTTATAATTATACGTAATCAACTAATTTATTTGATTTGAAAGTTATTCTAAGTTAAATTAAGATTTTTAAAAACTGAAAATTATTCTACGTCCTTTATGCGACAATAAATGATAAATTATTATAAATCTCTATAATCATTTCTTTAAAAAAGTTCAAATAAATATTACAGAAAATATTTTTAAAGTCCTTTATATTATTTCCTGAAAAATTTTGAAAGTCCAAATAAATATTATTTAAAATTATTAATACAGACACCGAATGCTTATTTGTATTTTAGAGCGGTTTTCACCGCCATCAAATTCCCCGAAAATTCTTGAGCACCGTAATTTATAACGAATATCTTTCACAAAAAATTCAGGCATGCCTATTCAAAGGATTCTTTCCACTCCTGTATTGCCTCTAGCGGCGCGTAAATACATTACAGCTTGACAAATGTAAACAAACAAATGCATTTTAAATCGATGTGATTGTGTCAATTTAAAATACGAAATTTAAACAAAAAACCAGTATATAAGTATGAGAAAACGTGAATTACTGCAATATCTTGTTAAGTACAACAATATTCTAACTGTTATTACATCATTTACAGTATAAAACTCAAATGCATCATTGCCATTCATACCTAAGGTTATAAATGTCCTTTTCCATGATTTTACAACCATTTCCGCATGTTGTTCGGATACTTAATTCTAATTTTCTTTGTCTTCTCTTTCATGGAAATAGAGGAAAGACGTTCGTGATTGTCGGAATGTGGTTTCTAATAAAGATTGGTTCATACATGGTTTGTACGGCCAATGAAGAAGAAACATTGTTTACTTCGGCGTCATCATGTGATTCCAACCACTGGATTGTATTGGGCGACTGACATACCATCGTAAAGATATAAATTAATAATTAATTATTAAAATTTACCTGTATACGGGAATTATTCAAATATAAATTTTATAAATAAATATTTTAACAACTTTATTACATTGTTTTACCGTGAGACCAAAAATTATATTGATGAAGGTTTGCCATGGAATGTAAAATGACTGTGTTAAGTTTTATCATTAAGTGTCATACTGTTATTAATATTTGTCATCTTGTAGTTTTTCAAGATGTCAGTTTGATCACTTCTCCATTTTCATCATGTCTTGCGACATACAGCATGTGTCAATTTTCATTAGCCATAGGTGATTAATCCATACAGTACGTGGCAACATAGTACCCCTTGTTTCCTTTACAATGCCAGCACGACCGATCCATGCTCGTAAATACAAGTTAGCGTGGTTAGCAGTAACTATTCGACCACCGGCTTGTGTGTTTGTAATGCGTTCAGAAATAATATTTACGAGTTGCAAGGATTTGTTTTTCTTTTTCCTTTCAGTAAATGCAGAGAATTATTAAGATGGGTTCACGCTGGATGACACAAACACAAGCGTAATTCTAATAAAATTAAAAATAAGGTAAATAAAAAAGGATTCTGAAAATAATAATAAACTACTAGATCAGGAGATCGCGGCGGCCATTTGATGTTTCCCGTTCCAGTAATAAGACGGCTTTTATTGCAGAGTAGATCGCAACGTGTTCGCAGCTAAACATTGAATGTAAAATCTGGTGGAGAGAAATGGGAAGATCGGAGAAAATCGTTGTGATGTCGATTGTTGCCGGGATTGGTGACGGACAGTAGGGGGCCACGTATTACTTGTATGCGTATAAATCGCACGTAAACATTGAATCCCTATACCTAATGAAAATTGACACATACGGTATACATATGAATATTAAGGAGCCCTTGACCAACTATATATGAGCAGATACCCACACTGCAGTTCGTACGCATATATAGGATGTCTCGAATCGCCTTCGATGCACAGTTCTGGAGCAGGACCGGAAAGCAATGAATTCGGTCGCTGAGACGGCATATGTTTCGGAGGCGCTACGCATATATATTTTCACAATATCTTTAAATTCGCAAGTATAAATTAATTAAACATGACAATATAATTAAAAGCAAAAAAATAAAACATGCATTACAAAAATATAATAATACATGAAGCCACAGAAAAATATTTATATATAAAAACAAGAAACAAAATAAAATAAAATAAAAGAAGTTAAGTGCTTAACAAAATGAAAAAATGAGGTGTGGCAATCACACGACTTTCTTATACGTGTGAGCGTTTCAAACTATACAATTTTAAATAGAAGGCAAATACGTTTGCCTTCTTCGCAGTAGACGAGCATGAGGTGGTGAATGCGATTAGAGCGCTGAAGAACACAAAGGCTGTTGGTGAGGATCAAATACCTGTTGCGGTTTTGAAAAATAGTTCTGTGAGTTTGGCTCTGCCGTTGTGTCACATTACACAGGCCAACAAAATAAAAATTTTTTGTTGGTGCCTGAGATCTAAGAACCGAGTTTAGATATACGTAATGTGCTGATTCTAAAACTGGCAGCAGATTTTTTCTATCAGCTCTAGTTTTTGAGGTAGAGACTAATTGAATTTAGTTCTAATAAAAGGCAAAAATAAATAAATCAACATCTCTTTAAAATTCAAAATAGAAATTTGGCACTTAAAACTAGGATCTAATCAGCCAAATATACCTGAAATTGTCCGTCAACAAATATTCCTAGAACTGGTTAACCCGCATTACTTAATTCTATGAAGTTTATTAGCTATTGTATATTTGGAATTTCCTATGATCCGATCTCCCCATAGCTGCTCAACCCCGACTGATTGGTGTTGGAAACATAGTACCTGTAGTCTACCTTTATCCTTCTCGACTTAGTCTATTGTGTAGTTTTGGCAAATACAGTTGTGTCATAATTTTGTGTTAAAACTAAAACAATGGCATCCACAAGCAGGCGTAGCTGTGTAAACCATCGAGATGTTTTTTGTTATGTATGTGGCGAATACACGGTGAAAGTAAATAGAAAAACTATTTCTGAATTTGTGAAAAGGTCTTATCTTGCCTATTTTGGCGTTCATTTGGGAGATCAAGATAAATCTTGGGCTCCACATGCGGTGAACATTCGCGACAGTGGACAATTGGAAACAGAAAGTGCCTGAAATTTGGTGTACCAATGGTTTGGAGGGAACCACGTAACCATTATGATGACTGCTATTTTTGTCTCGTTAATATTAAAGGCATAAATAGGAACAATCGACATAAATGGACATATCCTGATCTAGATTCTGCAAGAAGACCTGTACCGCACTCTAATGAAATACCCGTTGCAACCTTCAGCAATCTCCCTGATATCCCAGAACATGATACAGCAACATCAACGTCTGATGAAGTTCAAAGAATGCAATTAGAAAACGACAGTGACTTTGAAGCAGATTTAACAACTCCTCAGTGTTTTAATCAACAAGAACTGAACGATCTCATAAGAGACCTATACCTCTCAAAGGAGTGTGCTGAATTACTGGCATCCAGATTAAAAGAAAAGAACCTTCTTTATCCAGGCACTAATGTTATATTTTATCGTAAGAGAGAAATGGATCTGCTGCCTTTTTTCACTCAGGAAAATAAGCTGGTATTCTGTAACGATATAAAAGGAGTCTTAGAAAAAATGGGTTTGCCATATTATCAGACGAGTGGCGCCTTTTCATTGACAGTTCAAAACGTAGTTTAAAATGTGTCCTTTTACATAACGGTAACAAATATGCCTCAATTCCTATTGGACATTCTATTACCATGAAAGAGGAGTATAAAACAATAGCACAAGTTTTGAAACAAATTAAATACGAAGAACATCAGTGGGCAATTTGTGTTGATTTGAAAATGGTGAACTTTCTCCTTGGACAGCAAAGTGGATATACAAAATACCCCAGCACTGGGTTAAGAGAAATTGGCCTTTAAGAGATACCAAGCGATCATTTAAATTCTAAATTATAGCAGGCGGGATTTTTTTTATTAGGTTGTCCAGAATGTCAATTATTGATTAATTAACATTTTGAAACGTCACTTTGACAATTCAAATAATTTACAATTATTGTAAATTAGTACTTATATACCAACTTAATTTAAATTTCACAGCCTGCTCTAATTTAGAATTTAAATGATCGCGCGGTACTATGGTTCAAGGAAAACAAAACGTAGTGAATGAACCTTTGGTTACGAGAGAAAAAATCTTACTACCACCCTTGCATATCAAGTTGGGGCTTATGAAGCAGTTTGTGAAAGCGTTAGATCGAGGTGGAAATTGTTTTGGGTACTTGTCACGTAAGTTTCCTGAGATTAGCACGGATAAACTAAAAGCTGGTATATTTGATGGTCCTCAAATAAGGCAACTTATTAAAGATCCACAGTTCACCACATCAATGAATGAGACTGAATCTAACGCTTGGGGTTCATTTGTTCAAAGAGTTCAAAAGTTTCTTGGAAATCACAAAGCAGACAATTACATAGAATTAGTGGAAACTATGCTTTCAAATTTTCATATTCTCGGTTGTAACATGAGTATAAAAGTTCACTACCTCCACAGCCACCTAGATCGCTTTCCAGAAAATGTAGGTGACTATAGTGAAGAACAGGGAGAAAGATTCCATCAGGATATTAAAACTATGGAAGATCGATATCAAGGACGATGGGATAACCACATGATGGCCGACTACTGTTGGAGCCTTCAGCCAGACGTCCCCAGTAAACTCCATGCTAGACAGTCGTATAAACGAAAATTTGTAGGCGATAGTGACTAATATCAATATGAATGTATGTTAATCTACTTTTTATAATAAATATTTAATATATGTGTTTTTTACTGGCAATACTCATAGTTATAACGTAAAATATATATAGAGGTTAAAAATCAGTAAATAATTCCTATTTTAAAAACTAGATCTGATAGACGAAATCTGATGGCTATTTCGGATTCTCCACCCAAAAATTACCCAGGAACAGTTAAAAAATCACCGGCACCAAAATGTGTGTTGGCTTGTGTTATCAATACATCTTTGGAGACTGGCACTTTTCCTTCCAAACTAAAGTATACAAATGTTATACCTATTTACAAAAGAGGAGCGAAAGACGAATTAATTTTTTTTAGACCTATTGCTCTAATTTCAAACATCTCCAAAGTTATAGAAAAGATCATATGCGAAAGAATACTTAGCTTTCTAATGAAATATAATATAATGACCAACAACCAGAATGGATACATCACTGGACGATCTACCTTTAGAGCAGCATATCAGCTCCCAGAAGATATAATCAATGGCATAAATTATGGGAAATCGGTCTGTTCGATATTCATTGACCTCTCGTAGGCGTTCGACAGTGTGCACCATCCGACACTACTATATAAAATGGAAAAACTGGGCTGCCGAGGTACAGTGTTGCGGTGGTTTGAATCCTACTTGAGTGAAAGAAGACAGTATGTTGTTTTGAATAGTACCACTGGTAGAGAAATAAAGTCACAATGGGCGCAGGTTACCTTGGGTGTACCACAGGGGTCTGTGTTGGGCCCAATGCTGTTTCTTTTATATGTCAACGATCTTCCTGATATCATCACTGGAGATCTAACAATTCTATATGCCGATGATACAACATCAGTAATTTGTGATGAAAATATCGATGCTGTTGCAGAGTCTTCAAACAAATCTAGCAAAGCTAGCCTCGTGGTTATGTGAACATAACTTAAAGTTAAATATGGAGAAAACCGCATTACTTGTCTTTGGTGGGCATGACAGAAATTTCCAAGTGGGTTATGAGGAACAAGCACTTACCTGTTCGGACTGTGCTACTTTTCTAGGTATGAAGATTGATCCATCGTTGTCGTGGAAACGGCATATCGATGGGTTGGCCAAACGGTTGTGTCAGTGCAATTATACTTTGCCAATTATTGTGCGCAATGTCAGTGTAGGGGCCGCGATGAGTGTTTATTACGCGTACGTTTATTCAGCGCTATGGTACGGCGTTTCGTTTTGAGGCAATACAGTGGGAGTAGAAAGACTCTTCCTTTTATAAAAGGCCTGTATAAGAACATTATTTAATCTACATCCTAGAGACTCTTGTAAAAACATATTTATAAAGAACGGACTACTTACTTTGTCATCTATATTTGTTTTAGAGAGTGCACTATTTGTGAAATTGCACTACAATAATTTTTTTAAAAAATATGAAATTAATCATACTCATGAAACAAGAGGGTTAAAAAATGGCATTTTAATGCCACCTAAAATGCACGCCACTAAATTACAAAAAAGTGTTATATACCAATGTGTCAAAATTTATAATCACATTCCATCCACAATCAGAGATTTAGGTTTTAATCAATATAGACATAAACTAAAACAATACCTAATAGGTGAAGCTTTGTATAATGTTAAAGATTTTTTTTCAAAACCGGTGCAGCTTAATTTGGTGCACTAAAACAACCGTTTGTTATTTTGTTTTGAGTTTGTTACTTGTTGGTATTATTAATATTTTATATATACATTACATTCATGTTTGTATTTGTATGTTGACGTATTCTACGCTTTGCATAATGGAATAAAAAATCTATCTATCTATCTATCTAAGATTTTTTTTATACAAAACTCATTCAAAATCCTATTCTAAGTACTTTCATTCTCTTAATAAATCGCTATAGAATGCATACTTTGCAAGATATTTGAAAAAAAGTCCTACTCGCTAAGAGTAAAAGTGGTACTTCTGGTCAGAATTTTGAATTTTTTTTATCCTATTATAAATACTTCTATTCTCTTAATAAATCGCTATAGAATGCATACTTTGCAAGATATTCGAAAAAAAGTGCTACTCGATAGGAGTAAAAGCGTTACTTCCGGTCCGAATTTTGAAATTTCATGTACACGAAAGACATTGCAAATTCAGTTCTAAATACTCTTGTACTCTTGACAAATATATATAGAATACATAATTTTCGATATACATATTTCTAAAAAATCGCTATGTGATAAAGTAATAGTGTTACTTCCGGTCCGAATTTTGAAACATTTTTTATACAAAAGATATTTAAAATTATGTTTTAAATACCTTTATACTCGTAATGTACCTGTCTAGAAAGCATGACTTGCGAGATATTCGCAAAAAACTGATTTTCGATAAGAGTAAAAGACCTACTTCCGGTTGGAATTTCGAAAAAAATTTTTCAGGCACTTTGTCTCAAATTTAATTTTGAGTACATTTGAATTCTTTTTAATTTGTTTAAAATTAGTAATTGACGAAATATTTGCAAAATTCGATTTTTTCACTGAAGTAAATTACTACTTCCGGTCTACCAATTTTACTGAAAAACTAATCAGATCTCAAGAGGGAGATTATACACGTAAATACAAAATTTGGAATAGATATCTACAGCGGTTTGACCGCTATCGTGGTCACAGACAGACATACAGACAGACTTTTTTTTTTTTTTTTTTGGTCGGTGGAAAATCCTTTATGAACACCGTACAGGGCATCGTTGTACAGTAGTGTGGGACTCCCAAGACCAGGATTCACTCTTGCCTGGTATACCCACTAAAAACCACCCAATTCTCTCTCCATGTGCTTCTGCGGAACCACCATTTAGATTTATACATCACAGAAACACCGAGTAGCTTCATTTCTCTCACGCTTTAGTCTCTGGTCTTTGTCTCCTCCTCTCCCTTAGTTTTTAAAATTGCTTTAATCATTTCGTGCAGGTTTATCCAGTTTTCCCTAGAATGAAGCATTTCATCGACTAAGTTTTCCGCTGTTATTCTTTTTTTCCCTAAACCAGCCATCGTTCCCTCCCTTATCGCATTCCAACGACCACATAAAAAAAAATGTGGGCTCCACCGTGTCAATATCTTGACAATATGCACATTTGTCGTCTTGTATTTTTCCCATCCTACACAGATACTCCCTAAAAACCCCATGTCCCGTCAGAGCTTGTGTGAGGTAGAAGTCCACTTTTTTATGCTCACATTTTATCCATTTCCCTATATTTGGTATTAATCGTTTGGTCCATTGTCCTTTAATTCTATTTCCATCCCATCTCTCCTGCCACGTCTTGAGCGTGCGATCCTCGACTTCCTTATAAGTTTCGTTTTGGCCCTCATCGTGCCCATAGCTCCTCTCTCGGACCAGCAAATCCCATGGTGGGACTCCCGTAATGATCTGTAAGGCCACCGTGGAGGCGGTTCTATATGCCATTGCCGCCCTAATCAATATTCTTCTTTGCGCCTTTTCCATCAGGAGAAAATTTCTTCTAACCTCCATTGCCTTCCCCCATATTGGTGCACCGTAGAGTAGTATAAAATGTACCACGTCCACGAGCAGTCTCCTTTTATAAATATGTGGTCCTCCCATGTTGGGCATTATGCGTTGCAATCTCCCTATTTTTTCATCGGCTTTGCCCGTCACTCGTAAAAGGTGCTCCCTAAAGCTGCCCCTTTTATCGAAAAATACTTCCAGATATCTGATTGCTTCCTTGGGTACGATATCCACATTGCCTATCTTAAACACTAGGCCATCTATCTTCCTCCTTTGGGTCATAACAAGGGCCTCCGTTTTTTTTGGTGCAAGATCAAGCTCGTTTTGCGTCATCCATTTCTCTACCCGTCTTAAGTACTCATTTGTAAAGCTCATCAGGTCGTTATTGCTGTCTGCCGTAACAACCATTGCCAGATCATCGGCAATGAGTTTTGCCCCCCAAATAATTTCAATTCCAGAACATCATTGTATAGGACGTTCCATAGAGTGGGTCCCAAAACAGATCCCTGCGGTACTCCCGCTCTCACCTCAATCTTTCCTCGTCTCGTTGCCTGAATGCTTCTTTCTCTGAGATACTCTGAAATGACGTTTACTAGATAATCCGATACCTGTCTCCTTTCCAGTTTTTGAAGTATTAAACTCCAATTAGCAGTATTGAATGCATTTCTTACATCCAAGGTCACTAGCGCATTCCAACTCCTTCCCTATTTCTCAAGCACTTCTGTTGCATGGCCTGAATCGTAGACTTCCCTTTCCTGTTTAGCCAACCCCCCTTTCTTTTCTATTTCCTCCTCCAGCCTTTGTCTAATCATCGACTCATAAACTTTACTAAGTGCATTCAGGAGGCAGATTGGTCTATAGGAACTAGCCTTTCCTATTTTACCTTCCTTTGGTATTAAAATGACCTTGGCGTTTTTCCATTCCCTTGGAAATACTTGTGTCTTAAGGAGTTCATTGAGCACCCCTAGGAGCCAGCTCCCATTTAACTTTACTGCTTCTTTAATCGCTTCTGGAGGAATTGCATCTAACCCCGGAGCTTTTCCCGTTTTCAATTTTGCTGCGGCCGCGACCAGTTCACTCATAGTGAAAGGTGGTGCTTCAATTATTCTCCTTCTGTATTCCCATGTCTTAGTCCTCGGGTGCGGAAAGAGGTCCATCAGTATTTCCTTTTTTTGTTTATCCGGAATTTGGTAAGGCGTAAGTTGTTTAATTCCCTTAATTGCTATCCTATAACCGTCTCCCCACACGTCCCTGTTCAAGTTCTCACATAATTCCTTCCAATGCCTTTTTTTTGGAGTCTCTTATTAGTTTCCGTAATTCCCTCTTACTTGTTTTGTGTTCTTCCATAACTTCATTCCTTAGCTCTTCTTTGATACATTTGCCCGTTCTTGTGCACTGCCTTCTGATCCTATTGCACTGTTTCCTTTTCTCGCTTATCTCGCTGTTCCACCAATATGGTACCATCCTACCACCTCTTGGTGCCTCACTTCTGCTATTCGAATATGCCTCCTTTATTATTCCAGTGCATAGTTTATGCGACTTCCTATCGTCGTCGGTCATATTGCGTAGCCTGAATTGTAGGTTGGCTCTAAAAATGTCATGACATTTTTTTTTACAGACATTTTTTAAAAACCACTTTTTTGGTATCAGGGGACTTCAAAACGTGGACATCTGCAAAAATCTCGAGGTCGAAAATTTTCTTCATCACAATACTTCCTTATACTACGTATAAGAAAGTAAAAAGAAAAAATAGACCTACAGGAAAATTTTCTAGGTCTTATTAACATTACAGAATCAAGTGGTGATGGTTTAATAAACATAACTGATACAATCCAAGACATTAATTTAGACACTTATTAGAAATTTGCGTCGTCAAGGTTACGACAGTGCTGCGTCCACGAAAGGGAATACAAATTGTTTACAACCACATTAGTTCTAAAGCATTCTTTATCATCTTCCGCACATTATCTCAATTTAGTTGTTAACGACTCTGTGAAAATGATTATGGAAACAATAAAATTTTTTTGAACAATCAAGAAATTTATATTTTTTTTTCAGCATCAACTATACGGTGAGATGTTTAAAAAATAGGATTAAAACTTTTACATTAAAACCATTCTTGGTAACACGCTGGCAAACACAATTTGCCAGTGACAAGGCAAGAAGAAACGTTTTAATATTTATTTATATTTATTTTTATTTTTTAATAAGGGCGCAAAAATATATTAAAATTCGTATTTTATTTTAATGTAGAATGGAGGAATGGGAGCATACATAGTGAATTTTGTTTGCATTAAAGGAAATAAAAGAGAGCACATGATTTAGCTACACTGATTTATTCTGTTATATTTATAATATTACAGCTCTTCACAAATTTATAGCAATATAACGAGCTACTCCTTGCTAACCAGTAGTAGCTGCAGCTGTAAATTAAATTATTTAATATTATTTTTTATTTATTTATTATATTTACAAAACTTACTTGTTGTTGAAGTAGACGCAGCCTGACCGGTATTTCCGGTATTTCCGCTGTTTCCGTTATTTCCGTTATTTCCGTTATCACCATTGCAAGCAACTCCGTTTGCTCCATGATTACTATGGAATCCCAAGATATGTTGGAGTGAATGTTCCTTGAAATTATTTCCTTCCAATCCATTCGCATTTGACTGGAAACAAAATAGTGAATGTGTTTGAGTTGTGAAAGTAGTTATGTTTAGTACATATTTTTGTCACGCAGTTTGCTAACGAGTGATAAGTCTAAGTATGCTTAACAATAAGGCTAGTAGAATAAGCGTAGCCAAGACTTCTTTACATACTTATATGTATTAATTTGGTTTTTTAATTCGAGTATGTCTATTTTAGTGTGATGTCTTATTTTTGTTCATTAATTTTGTTTATTACGAGTTTGTTAGAGCATATTATTTAGTGCGTAAAAAATGTTCATAAATACAGTGAAATAATACATTATATTTATGTCAATTTATATAGGTGGTGGTGGCATTTGTATGATTGCTACACCCAAGAACAATACGAAAATAATCAAGGCACCTGGTGAAAATTATTACGTTTCCCCGAGATCTCATAGTGAGAACAAAATTGATCTGAAAATGGTACCGCAAAAAAAATATTCCTGAAAATAGTAGATTATTGTGCCAATATTTCATTCCTCGCGATTATGAAAATGAGATGTATGTTAGATTTAGATTGATGGAATCACATGTTAAAAAAATGAGGTGTGGCCACCACACAACTTTCTTATACGTATGAGCATTTGAAATTATAGAATTTTAAGAATTTTTGTATACAAAAGTTATTCAAAATCCTATTTTAAGTACTTTTATTCTCTTAATATATGTCTATAGAATGCATAATTTGCAAGATATTATAAAAAAAAGTGCTAGTCGCTAAGAGTAAAAGTGCTACTTCCTGTCCGAAGTTTTAAAATTTCATTTATACAAAAAAACATTGCTAATCTAACTCTATATACTTTTTTACTCTTGATAAATATATACAAAATGCATAATTTACGACATATTTACAAAAAGTCGCTATTCGGTAAGAGTAAAAGTGTTGGAATTTCGAAAAACTTTTTTAACATAATTTTTCTCAAATTTAATTTTCAGTACATTTTAATTCTTTATGAATTTGCTTAAATTTAGTAATTGACGAAATATTTGCAAAATTCGATTTTTTCACTGAAGTAAACTACTACTTCCGGTCTACCGATTTTACTGAAAAATTAATCAATTCTCAAGAGGGAGATTATACACGTAAATACAAAATTTGGAATAGATATCTACAGCGGTTTGACCGCTATCGAAAAAATACTGTTGTCGGCGAAGGCGCAGTCATTTTGTCAATAAACTGATTGTAATGGATGATGTGAAATATTTCACCTTGTACCATTCAGAGATTGAGGGAGACAACGGTTTTTATACCGACGACTTAGAAAACACACCAGACAATGTCAGATTCAAAGGTAAATCCAAACTTGAGAACAAAATTTTAGGTCGTGTTCGAGGAGAAGCGTTAACTGGTCAACTTTATAACCAAAGATGCCTTAATAAACTGTTTCAATTTTAAAATACTCTTCATGGCGATAATGATATCATGTTTTGTCCTGATTTAGCTTCAAGGCATTAAGCAAACAACATAAACTTTGTTACTAAATTAGATAATCCTCCCAATGAAACTTAGGTTTGGACAATAGAGTAATTTTGGTAAATATTGACCAGAAAAGTGTTTGAAAATGGTTGAGAAGCTGCAAATGAACTGCAATTACAACGTTGAGTTTTTCAAAAAATGCGAGAAATCGATCCTGCTGTTGTCCAGAATTCAGAAAAAACTCATTAACCATCGAAGATAATTGCCCACTATCAATTATTTAAAGATTAAGTACTCATTGTTGTATTTATTGTTAATTGTTGAAATATATAGTTTCTAAAGTACAACAGTTTTGAGAAAATTATCGACATTTAAAATTTTTCGGAACTGCAGGTGATTTTATTAAGTTTATAGGAATTGTAGGAAAGTCTATTCAGTACAAGTAAGGGCTTTTCTTGACAAAGAATATATCAGCTTGAAATTTATACATACAGAAAACAAAACTGAAGAAAACATTATTCTAATTTATTCCCAGCATGAAAAATAAAAAGGAAATATTGAGTATACATATTCTGTTTAATAAATCTTTTGTATATAAATTGTAATATATCTTAAATATTTATATTTAAAATCTTATTATTAACAAATGCCTTTTACTATATATAGCAGTTTTAAAAAATATTCTCTCTGCGCTCAAATTCTGAATAATCATTGGTGCAAAGTTATGTTCTAACCTATTTACTCTACAAGCTTACTTAAAACAAATAACACAAATTATATACATATTAGAATTTCACAGAATGGCACGGAACTTAACGTTTTAAATTATTATGAGCAGTTACCACAAAGTATTAAGAAGTAGAAAGCGAGGGAAACTTATAGAAGCACTAATTCTATTAAGCTTTGCTTGACAAGACCAATGGCACCATCTGGTGTAATTATTGTTTGAAACAGTTTTTTATTTTATGTGCCAATCGAGCGATTTTAACTTGGTTATAACTAGGAATGTTTGAAATACATAGGACGAAATTAAAGTACGAAAAAAGTAATGGACATACAAATCAGCTAAAACCTGTCAGTTGCATTAAATTCATTTTTGCAATTAGTACCGTAATCATACTATTTATTTCACTAGTGCTGTAATAGGGTCTATTACAGCACTAGTTGCGTAATAGAAATGGAACATTTAAACAGATTTATTTTAAGTTGGTCACATTGCAACAGAAATGGAGATGTCAATATGACATTTTGTAAGCAAGTTTGAGGTTTTTATATTGAAATTCATTGTAAGATTTGATATTTTTAATTAATCTTTGAAATAGTACAACTATTATATACATTTATATTAACGTTTGAATTATCTTTCGAAGTGATAGTGATACCGTGTGCAGTAGAAACATTCTGTTGAAAATTATCAAAAATGTGTCAATTTTAAATTAACTTGTCAATTTAAATCTTGTGCCAAACCAAGGTGACAACCGCCACAAAATTTCCCTTGATTATCAAATTTTTCTCGTTTTGCTTTTACAAAAAGAGAAATTTTAAAACTAATTGCAAAAAATAGCATAAAAGACACGTTTCATTTGACATTAAAGCACTCATTCAGTTAAGAAACTCGTGGCTACGCCACTCGTTTCTTAAACTCTGAATTCGTACTTTGAAACGTCAAAATGAAACTTGTCCTTTAATATACTATTACAAAATAGAGCAATTCGCATTTCAATAAAAGATTGAGATGTTTTTTATAAAACGTATTAAGTGGCTAAAAGAAACAATATAATGATCGCTTTACGGAGAATTTGAACGTAGTATTGATTGAACTAATGGGGATGGTATTACGTTAAGACAGATGGTGTTATACATACCAAAATAGCGAAAACCATTGCTAAAACGAAGATCGACAAGTGGAATTTCATCTTTGGTACTTGTTTTGTTGATGTACTGATGAATTGCTATACGAGTCCTCTAGCTTATATACAGTTTACCACGATAATGTACATAATTTATGTATTGTTGAATTTTAATAAAAAAAAGCCGGGATAAATTAGATTATATTTATTAGTTCACACGTGCATAATATTTTTTTTTGTGAATACGCGACCGTGAGACATTGTGAATGTTCAGCTTTTGTAGCGAATATAAAACATGACATTTTTACATTTTTACTGCCAAATTAAATGCTTTTTTAAAATGAAATTTTGATAATAGACACGGAAGTAGTTGTAAATGAATGTAATCATATTCTTTGATACTAAATTCACCCAAAATTTAAAATTTTTACTTTTATGTTTTCATTTAAACAATTATATATTTACTCTCTTTATTATTACTAATTATATTTTATGACTTCAAACAGTATGTGACCAAGTTATTCAGTTTTCCGCAGTATGTTTAATAGTTAATAATACCCAAATGTTAGTGTCAAAATAAAAGTCTATGAATCTAATTTTATGAAATCCTATAAGAAATTTGTACTAATAAGTTAAAATTTGCGATCGAAATTGATTGGCAATATTTGACATATTATTATTCTATTTTCGGGGGACATCAATATCTACTTACACGTTTCAATGTGAAGTTAGCTTTTTAGGGAAGTCTCTAACTTGTAATTGAAATTTGTCAATGGCGTTTTTTACCATATTTATTTTATTTTATTATTTATTGTCCATATATAATTGTCATTGTTATAAGTGTGGTTATATGTAATTATGCATTTTTTAAACATATTGTAATGAAACAAGTGCACAAAGAAAGGCAGACTTCCGAGCGACAATAAAAAGAGGTTGTAAATCATCTCGACGCGACTGGTAAACATCATAAACCAATAAATCATCCATTTTATATATGTACTGCATGGAGACAGAATGTCTGTGGAATGTTCTACAAACATCGAGAGGAAGATGGAGTTTACGCGAATGCTTCCAGATGTTTCGTATATGTATATAAGGCGGCTGGTTTACCGATTGATGAGTAATTCCGGAATAATAACTTCCTTAAGTAGTCTCGTGCGGAACAGTAGAAATAAATATAAGAAATAAATAAATAGTTCCTTGAATGGTAGCCGAAGAAAAGACATAAATATTAGAGTGTTATATAAATAGAAGTGATATAAATACGGTGCAGTTTTTATTATAGTGTAATAAAGATATAAATACTACAGACATATAAATAGTACTGGTAAATAAATGCATGTGTTAATTCATTTCTAGTAGTTTAAGTGTGATATATTAGTTTTATATTTTTATATTGTAATAAATTGTTTTTAAATAAATAAATTGCTCGAGTTGTTTATTGCGAACCCGAAAACGTTACAATATTTATATTAAAATAATTGAGCTTAAGGTCATTAAAAATTAAATTAAGTTTATCAATATCGTTTCATTGCGAATCCCTATCATGAAATTGAGCACAACATAACTCGAAACTCCTTATTACACAAAAATTATAAAATCATTCTTAAGGAATATAGATCATCCTAGCTGTTGTGGAAAATCATACAAGCCTTAAGGATAACTTTGTCAAGTCTGAAAATTAGTGTAACAAAAGTGAAAATGATTAGCATGACTGTGAAATCAAATCAAGGTTTATTTCTTCGACCACTGTTGAAGTGAAATAATAAAAAGTTCAAGCACAATCGAACAGTTTTGACAAGCGCAAAAACTTAAAACAAATTTTAATGCAAATTAAAGAAGAAAATGTGCAAATAAGTGATAAGTAAAAAATGATTATTTAATTTTCTTGTGGATATTTGTAAGACATAAAATTTTATGCGTAAACACAACCTACTTCCAAGTTGGCGAAAAATTCTACCAGCAGGAATTCGGAATGGCTATGGGTTCCCCGCTATCTCCCATACTAAGCAATATCTACATGGAAGACTTCGAACAGAGAGCAATAGATTCGTATAACCTCAAACCGAAGCTGTGGCTAAGATACGTAGACGACACCTTCGTCATATGGCCACACGGTGAAGACACAATAGGTGGATTCCTACAACATCTGAACAGCCTAGAAGAATCCATAAAATTCACCATGGAACTGAAAGTTGACAACAAGATTCCATTCCTAGATGTCCTGATCAACAAGAATAATAATGGCACACTAAAAACAAAAGTGTATAGAAAACCTACCCACACAGGACAATACCTACATCACGACTCCAACCACCCTCACAATGTTAAAATTGGAGTCGCACGCTGCCTATACGATAGGGCACGAACGATATGCTCCGATGAAGGAGATAGAGAGGAAGAACAAAAATCCATCACCGACATGCTCCAACGAAATGGTTACACGCAGAAAACGTTGTCGAAAGCCAAAGAGGTCCGGTCACCACAGGACACAACCCAAGAACAACAAGAAAAAGTATATACCACGGTCATCCCGTATGTAAAAGGCCTCTCGGAAAAAATCAGAAGAATTGGCAACAACTACAAGATCAGAACGGCCATAAAAACAATGAACACCAATAGGTCCGTTCTAACTAGAACAAAACCCGACAACGAAGACCAACAAACGAAAAATTGCATATACAAGATACCATGTGAATGTGGAAGACCATACATTGGAGAAACCAGCAGACCCCTAAGAGTCAGAATCAAGGAACATCAAAGAATGGTACGCTTAGGGGAGACAGAAAAATCGCAGTTGGCGGAACATGCTTGGGAAGAAGACCACAACATTGCATGGAATGAGGCGACAATCCTGGCCAAACAAGAACACGGCTACAAAAGAAAAATTACAGAAATAGCATATATGAAGGTAACACCGGACACGATCAGCACGCCCAGCCTGGAAATCAAGAATATCTGGCTCCCTATGATTAGAGAATGTGTTAACCAAAGACCGGCAGCCATGAGACCGGAGACAGACGGATAAACATACATACTGCGCATAACCACCGCGCATATACGGGAAAAAATGCACACTGCGCACACCCACCACGCATATACGAAAAAATGCACACTGCGCACACCTACTGCGCATACATCTGTAACTTAAATATAGGTTTAAGAAAGTAGTTTCTGTCCCCCGAATTAGTCGAGTGGTAAAGTGGATAGGATATTGAAATTCGGAAATTATCGACCGGGTTCAAAACCTGACACAGAGCACATCAGATTAAAAATATAGGGAAGACACATACCGCCAGATAAAGTCGTTGATATAATGACAAGTTTGGCAAGAAACAGTCCTTCTCAGGACTACCCTGATGACGGCAGTAGACGGACTGCCGAAACGTCGGACTACCTATGTTCCTCAAACGATGGAAATAGCCCAAACAACAACTCAAATTATACTCCATCGTCAACAATTACACGTCATGAGTGATAAAATTTTATGTCCCTAAACGTGCATGCATTATTGTTTCTATAACAGTATTTATATTTATTATTTATTCAGTTTGTGTCATTCATATTCACAAGAATGTTTAGCACTAAGTTTGTTAGTGATCTCTGAAATACTAATAATGTGCTACTTTATTTTAGCCCATCTGATCATTTGACTTTAGGGCTCACATATACCTGAGCACCTAAAAGCAGGGTCACGTTTAAGATTTTTTCGTGTATAAAACGGGTTCGGGTTCGAAAATTTCGAACGGTAAAAAAATTACAGTCGTTTTCCTGAGTTGGGTTTTTGTCGACAGCGTTCGCGGTACCAGACGTGCCTGTGCCATTTCTTATTTGAAAAAAAAAAACAAAAATTATTTTCTTAAAGTAGATAGACAGAACTAGTACTTATCGAGCCGGAATTTGCGAATTCAATTTTTTCGGGTCATGGCAGTCATTTGAATAAAATTGGGGTTTTTCACCTTAAAATTGTTGAGTAATTAAGACAAAAAAAAAACTATGCCAAAGATCAAAAAACGGCTCGATAAGTACTAGATTATTGTGTGAAGCATAACTGTGCAAAACTTGATCCCGATCGGTTCAGTAGTTGCGGAGATATTTCTGGTACCGATTTTGAAAATACTGTTTCGCGTCTACCTACGCCCCGACCGTTATTCGTTGCTTACCCGGTCAGTTACAAAACGCTATAACTTCGTCATAATTGCGAATTTCCTTATGAAATTTTCAGGATAGACACTGGAAGGATAGTACTTTCTCGAATGAGCACCTTTTTGAAAAATCGATTTTCCCAATTTACCCAGGTATATGTGAGCCCTTTAGGAAACATTTTGTATCACACTGAAATACATTTGTACAAGCTTATGTTGTCTAGCACAAAAATACATTACTATTATTAATTAGCACAAAATGGAGAATAAGCAGAAGTTTCTCTACCTTCATAAAATAATAAACGTAAATAATAAATTAGAATACCTTCATTGTGTATCTGAAATAAATCAGCAAATTTGTTATCTAACTCATATAGCTACTATATATGGTGTGTTAACAATAAACATTTTCAATTCAATATAAGAACTTCGTTCGCCTTTGTTGTTAAATTGACGGGTGTGTGAAGTTAGTCCCTTTTTTTTTGAAAATCGAAATCCTGACAGTTCCTCCAGGTTGCTCTAGGTTTGTTCTCAATTGTTGCAAAGTATTTCACTCATCATCACTGGAGAAAATTCGGAAAACGAAAATCAAAAGTATGAAGCCAGATCTCGGTTTTGAAAAAATTTAAATTTTGGCTGTTCTTTCAGGTTGTTCTACTTTGCCCTAAACATTGACAGTCGTCATAATTTCAATTTTAAATACAAAAGGGGTTGGCGAAGATCATTCTTTTCTATTATCTTAGCCAACTATGATTTTTTCTTTGAAGTATTTTGTAAGAATTTATAACAAACCTAGAACAACCTGGAACAGAATTTCGATTTTCGAAAAACGGGGGCTAACTTCATACTTTCGAATATCTTTTTTTAAAAATATCTGTTACAATTTAAGGGATATATACGCTTTTGATGTATTAGAACAACATTTAGAACAAATCAACAAAGAATTACTTTGGAACAATTTAGAACAAATCTAAAACAACCTAGAACAACCGTCAGGAAATCGATTTTCGAAAAAAATACGGTCAACTTTTCAGTTTTGGATTTTGTTCTTTTTTGATACAGTTTTGATGTATTAGAATAATGTTTAGAACAAAAATTAATCTCGGAAAACCCACCAAAATTTTAATTTTTGCTAAAATAAGGTCTGACTTCATACCTTGTTCGGCTTTCGTTTTCTCCATTTTCTCGGCTGATTTTGGGTTTTTATGCGAAGTACTTAGCAAGAATTTAGAACAAACGTAGAACAAGCTAGAATAATCATCAGAATTTTGATTTTCTGGGCCTAGAAAAAATTTGTGTTCAGGTTATTTCCATCAATTCTGAATTTTTTTTCGAAATTATTTAGAACAATGTTCAGAACAACGAGAACAACCTGGAATAATCCTCAGAATTTCAACTTTTGGAGAAAGGGGGCTGGGTGAAAATGTCTTTTTTTCAATTATTTCGGCGAATTTTGACTTTTTTGAAATACTTTGGAACAATTTAGAACAACCTGGAACAACAGTCAGTTTTTCGATTTTCTGACTTCTCTTCGCACACCCCGAATTGAGAGGTTATTGTAACAATGTTGTTTTATTCTGCAGTGTACAAAGGTTTTCTTAATTCTTAAGGACAATTGGCTTAGGAAACGCATATGGAACTACAATTTTCCTGAAAAGAATTAAGAAAGCGAGTAAGTTCTTATAATTATTTTCACATCCTTATGTGTGATTATGTTTTGCCTATTTATTTATCAATTCCACAACATTTGAGGTCTCAAGTCAAATACATCGAACGTAAATATTTTATATAATCGGTAAGCTTAAAAAATGTTTCTTATACGCCTATTATAATGCATGCAACTAATATTACCTACCTACATAAAATAGCTTTCGCGCAGAAGAAGTTACTGGCTCTTTCTCATACTCTGAAATTACCGTTTTACCTATCTTTCTACAATATTTCGAAATAATTGGTTAACAAGATCTAGTGACATGATTCCATTGTACCTTTTTTTAAACATTGTGTCAATAATTTCAAAGTAAGAATGATTTGTTTTAATGAATAGAGATTGTATGATTTGTCTGAAATGGGTTTGACAATATAACACCACTTAGTAGTACTACTTACTTAAATAATCTTGTGTTTTATACATAATAATGTAGGATGTATTTTAAAATAAACCAATGAACATCAAATTTTCATTGATATCTTAAATTTAAAATTCACTTATCTTTCGTGAAATAGGAGTGGATAAGATAAAGGAAAAATGAAAATTTAAACTGTATGCTCAATGTATTTATTATTTTTTAAAACGTTTCATTTTTTCGGCTGTTATCTAAGCTGTTGTTGCAGTTGTAGCTGAAACAAAAAAAAAGATATATAAATAATTTATTAAAGCAAAATTAGGAATAAATATTATTACAAATAATATGATGTCAGGACAATTAATGCTTACATTTTAACATGGATACTTTTTACAGGCACATCTACAGTACTGTTATTTAAATAATAAATTCAGAATACGACTCTGTGATTATAGAACTTGACAAACAGTATAACGCATCTACAATATTATTGGACTTATCGAAGGTTTCTAGTGCGTTTACCACAAAATCTTCGCAGACAAACCGCACGATTATGGTATAATAAGGAATCCATTAAATTTGTTTGTTTCTTATTGTCCTGAATAAAAAGATGTAATGAAGATGGATCACCCTGAATTCAAGGACATACTACTCGAATATGGAGTGCCAGAAAGTTAGATGTTAGGACCAATATTCTTTCTAATTCACATAAATGATCGTGTCGTTTCGATTTTCGACTATATTGAAGAACACCCACGAATATATTTAATTATATTTCTAGGAAATGTACGATATTTATAAATTAATAAATTTAAAATATGTAAAAAGTTTCTCGAGACCCACTAATATAGTCTTTTGACCTTGGATTAAGAACTGCTTATCTATGAGATCCAAACAAGCACGACCCCATAGCAGAACGGAGTAATGCAAAATATGATGAAGAAAATATGTGAACAGAAAAGAACAATAGAAAGACAAGCAATGAGAAGCTCGATTAAGCAAGGCCTGTAGCTATTCTAAATACGATTGTCCTGAAAGGCAAATACCGTCTGATAGGATTATAAGATTGATTTTTAAGTAATTTTAAATTGCATCGATTGGATTTTTAAATTACAGTTGCAGGAAGTAACAATTTCCCTGACAAAGAAATATGTCATTATATTTTTGAAGCTTAGTATTCTACAGATTGGTTGTTAAATGAATATAATGAACAAGATATCTTACAATCACCGAAAAGTTAAGATAGATAAGTGCTAAATATACTAATATCTGCTTAAACTTACTAGTTGTGGTAGTAGCTGCTGTTGTAGGTCTGCGACCTCTGCCGCCACCACATGGTGCTCCTTGACTGATTGAAATCTAGACAAAATAAAAATAAAACTGTGAATGTTAAAATTTGAATTTAGAATAAAGGTATTATAAAAATAAAATATAGATACAAATATACTGAAACAAAAACAAAAGATGATTTACTTAATTATCGACATGAGTAGCTAGCATATTTTTAATCCAGCATGTTATGCCTTAGCCATATTCCATTGATATTGAAAAGATAATCGAAGCAATGAATATTAAACATTATATTTACATAAAATTCGTGATTCATTGTGATAGATTAAAATACACTCGATATTATTAGGACTGATTTACCATTGCTGCTATTAAAAGAAGAATTGTAAAAATTGCACTGGAGATCTTCATTTTAGATAATCTCGCCTCTCTATGCGTTACTGTTTTAAATATTCCACTTTTTATATAGAACATTCTCAAAACTGTTTGTATTGTCGTAAAAGTAGTGAATAATATGGCTCAAATACGATTAAAGTTGAACAATTGATTGAAATGACTTTGGAGAATGGGCCGGATATGCCATTTGAAATTCTAGTAATTTTTCTATGAAAATATTAGTATTACGTACCACATACATGACTTTATAAATATTTATCGTGCATGACAATGTTTGCTGCGTTTGTTTGTTCGAATTACATCAATGTAGGTTTCCTATTATTCACAATTGGCTACTATTGGGGGATATATATAAAATAATTTTAGAATAACAAACGTCTGTCCTGCATTAAGTAAATTATATTAATTTAGCTTGTAATATTCGTAATATTATTATTTTGCCCAGGTGGATCGGTGCTACTTCTAATAAAATTAATATAAATGAATGTGTGCAGACGGCGATTGCAATTTTTCTGACAAATTCAATGTTTTTATAAAATTATGGACACAATTTTTGGTAGTGTTATAATAAAGGTTCCTAATGCAAGGGTATTTTATTTTTTCAGTACTAATTTTATGTTCGAAAAACTAGATTATAATTACATGATACATTTTGTCTAAAAGTCCATTTTTGCAAATAGAATTCCTTGTATATCGGTTTATTTTTGACATGCACAATAAATTTTGCATCAACGTTATTACTTTAAAAATATTATTACTGAGCTATGGCCGTTTTTTGATACACTTTTGCCAAATGTTTTTTAATTTGAATACGAGCTACGAATTGAGCTATGATATTTGTCGAGAAATTAACAATTGAATTGATGATATTTCTAAGTTGCTTCTGAGTTGACAAGCATGATTTTATAATAAATTCTTTTAAAAATGAGCTTAGAAATACGATTTTTGTGTGGAAATGACAAATAAAAAGTATATATTTTATTTACAATACACTATATCAGTAATATATTTCATAAACTAGGTTCAATATGGAACAATAAATAAATTTCAAAACCAAACAAATTCTTTATATTTTTTGATTTAATTATTACAAATGACAAATAATTATTGTAAACATATTTCCAGCTTCCTAATACAAAAATATTAAATTAAATTTAAGTACTGCTGCCAGTCATCTTATTGCCGGTATGAGGGGGCATTGTAAGTTATATGTGAGTTATACAACTTATATTATTCTTATTTCAATTCCTCGTCCAAGGTTTTTGACTCCCCAGGGCCACACTGCGTCCCAGTCGAGAATATCAGAGTATGCTAACATTTTCTTCCTTGATCTTTTTTACTTTGGTTTTGAATACCCTGAAACTCGATCAGTTCTTTATTTCCGATGGAAGTTTTCAGTTTGGAACCATAGAGATATTTAACTCTATGGTTCCATACTGAAAACTCCTGTTCCCCATGACGCTATCCACTTCAGGAATATAATAGTCATCGTTGTGGAATGTGCTGTAGTTATGCATATTACTTAACCTCTGCAGAGTGAAGTTGGTTTTCTAAATGCTATGTGCTACCTTGTAAGCTGTTAGGTGTTCCACCAGTCTAGCTATTTGTTTCATACTGAGTAGTCCCGTATGTCTGTATATATTCTCAATATGGGTATACCAGTCCAAGTCCAGAATTACTTTCAGGGTCTTGTTTTGAGTCACCTGCATAGATTTTATTAATGATTTTGTGTATTTTCCCCATGCTATAAAGTACTCCTACTATTTTTGAGGTAATATGGTTATGGTATATCATTATTCTATTCTTTTCTCATAGCCCTCTTCTTTTTATTGCCCCTAGTGTCATATTTTTCTGGATGTAGGCCACATAAGGCCGCCATGATAATTTGTTATCTAATTCCCAAATACTCTATCATGTCTACTTCTTTAAGTTTTGATTTAGATATGTTCAACCTCAGTTGTATTGGCTGTTTATTTTGTTGTTGAAAGGTTTATACTGTCTTTTTTGTGTTTAATGTTAATTTCTGTCCAACTAGCCATTGGTCCAGTTTTTTAGATCTGTATTTTGTTTTCAATTTCTTTCCTACTTTCTCTTGTCTAAGTTATTGTTGTATCTCCTCCATAGATTACATATTTTCCGTGTAGTCCAATGCTGCAGAATACTTGTAATCGGCCATATTTTAGTTAGTCGAGTTCTTTTTACTTTCTTATACGTAGTATAAGGAAGTATTGTGATGACGAACATTTTCGAGCTCGAGTTTTTGTAGATGTCCACGTTTTGATGTCCCCCGATACCGAAAAAGTGGTTAAAAAAAATTGTGTGTGTGACCACGATAGCGGTCGAACGGCTGCAGATATCAATTGCAAATTTTGTATTTACGTGTATAATCTCCCTCTTGAGATCTGATTAGTTTTTCAGTAAAATCGGAAGTGTGGATGTAGTAGTTTACTTTAGTGAAAAAATTTTGCAAATATTTTATCAATAGGTAAGTTAAGACAAATTTATAAAGAATTCAAATATACTCAAAATTAAATTTGAGAAAAACTGTAATAAAGAAGTTTTTCGAAATTCCTACCGGAAGTATGTTTTTTACTCTTATCGAAAATCAGTTTTTTGCGAAAATCTCGCAAGCCATGCTTATGCATTATGAGTATAAAAGTATTTAAAACATAATTTTCAATAGCTTTTGTATAAAAAAAGAATTCAAAATTCGGATCGGAGGTAACAGTTTTACTTGCATCGAATAACGATTTTTCCAAATATGCCGTAAATTATGCATTCTATATATACAGGGTTTTCAAACTTAAGTCGGCACTATCGCTATCTTCGTTATTATTGGAGCTACGAAGTCGCTTAAATAGGCAAACTAGTAGTATTTTTTTCGCTCATCACGATGGTGAAAACGGAATAAAAATTGAACATCGCTTTCGCGAGTTATGTCAAAAAGTTAAATTTTTTCAAGTGGAACATCCAGTATACAATATTCTCAATCGATAGGAAATTGAATTCTGAACAAATGGTGTCCTATGACCTTTTATCCTAATGTCAAAAATGACAAAGCTATTGATGATTTTCAAATTCGTCAAGGTGGCTGATATGTCATAAACAAAATTCGTTTGTTTCATAAATGTCATCAGAATTATGATGTCAAATTGAAGTTTTGCTAGTGAACACTTTGAAATGTGATATGGTGGAATGTTATATCGTTTGTCAAAAAAATAGCCACCGAGCGCGTGAACGTTATAGTGCGTTGTTTCCTATGCGTAATTTGCCAGATAGAAGGTACTTTTTGCTTTTGTATCGTAAATTTAGATCTAATGAAAATGTGTTCAAGAAAACTAGAACCAAGAATCAATTTATAATAAGTGAAGCAACGGAAATTAATGTGTTAGCTTACTTTGAAGCTCATCCTAATAATTCAATTAACGATTTCATGCAAGAAAGTGAACTATGTTTGGGAACTATTCATAATATTCTCAAAAAGTATAATTTTGTGCCGTACAAGTATCGACCTACACAGACATTGGTACCAGGAGATCAATGGGCTCAACAATTGTAGGCCCTATATTTTATCAGGGCGCATTAACTGGGGAGCGGTATGCCGAAATGTTAACCGCCACACTTCGCGACTTCGGATGATCAGACTTTAATTGATAGACAGCAGATTTACTTCCAACAAGACGGAGCTCCTCCCCATAACGTTCGCCAGGTAGATATCCTATTACACGAATTTTTTAATGACAGATGTTTATCAACCAACGGCCCTATCCGTATGCCTCCTCGATCACCAGACATTACGCCGATGGATTTTTTCTTTTGGGGATATGTGAAGAGTGTGGTGTACAACAGGCAGTATGATAATCTTGACGATCTTCAGCAGAGTATCGTTCATGCTATCAATAATATTGATGGTAGAATCATTGCCAGAGCCACTAGGAGCGTTTACAAGCGGGCTCAAAAATGTTTGGAGTACGAGGGAGGTGTTTTTGAGCATCTAGTTTAAGTTTTGTTGTATTTTTTAAATATTTATAGGATTTATTATTATTACTATTATGATTACCTAAAATAAACAATACTTCATTGATATTCCCCTTGCTTTTTATTTCATTGCTAATACAAAGTTACAGCTAAGACAGCCACGAATTTGAAAAGTCATCAATAGCTTTGTCATTTTTGACATTAGCATAAAAGGTCATAGAGCACATTTTGTTCAGAATTCAATTTCCTATCGATTGAGGATATTTTATACTGGGTGTTCCATTTGAAAAAATTTAACTTTTTGACATAAGTCGCGAACGCGATGTTCAATTTTTATTCCGTTTTCACCGTCGTAATGAGGGAAAAAAATCCTACTAGTTTGCCTATTTAACCGACTTCGTAGCTCCGATAATAACGAAGATAGCAATAGTGCCGACTTAAGTTTGAAAACCCGGTATTTATCAAGAGTACAAAAGAACTGGGCTGCAACGTTTTTTGCATATATGAAATTTCAAAATTCGGACCGGAAGTAGCACTTTTACTCTTAGCGAGGAGCACTTTTTTGATAATATCTTGCAAAGTATGCATTCTATAGAGATTTATTAAGAGAATAGAAGTACTTTGAACAATTTTTCATAAAAAAATTCTTAAAATTCTATAATTTGAAACTCTCATACGTATAAGAAAGTCGTGTGGCTGCCAAAAAAATTCTATTGATGAAGAAAATATGCATAGATAACTTTTTGTGAAGAATGTAAAGTGTTACTATTTAAAGTCATGTTTGCTGCTTGACAAACATTGTAATATTATTAGAAAAGTTTTGAATATTTCTTATCAAATCTTTGCAAGTTCTTGGTAAGCTTTTGCAATATTGACTACTGCTTACACACAATGAGTGGCAAATATAGTTCATGCTCCGGAATTATGTGTGTGTTCCCACCATCAAACTGTATCCGCCAGATACAAATCCTATAGTGCAGCCAATTGGTATATTATTTAGGGAACATGAAATCATTATTATCAAATTATATTGATTAATATTGATACATCAGTTAGAATACTGAATTTCCTATTTCGTAGAGTAATTGTTAAATTTTGCTACGATATTCAGCTATAAAATTTTTCACTATAGCTCTAGATTTAGTTCTTTTAATTGCTACATTTTTTTGCGTCTTTTGAAGCCTCGATATTTTTGATGATAACACGTAAGTTCTATATTGTTAAAACGGAACTATTGTGTTCAGACAAAAGTTTAGAACGTTTAATTTCATCAACTCGATCTGAAGAACTGCTGTTTTAAGTTACAATGCATTGCCCCAAGTATACTATCCAAAGTAATTATCTAGAATTTTAAATCTGTGCAATCATTTAATTATTGGGAATGTTGTTATGAGTAATAGCCGGTAGCTATCAATTTTTGACAAAAATCGAAATACATCGAAAGTGGCTAACTTCAGAGGCAAGGTTTATTAGACAAACTAGACTTAAAATTAAATCAGAAATACGAATAATTCATAAAAGATGAGGTACTCTACTTAAAATAAGGTAGTCGATATCCACTCCCAGTGTAACCCGAAGAAGCTAAAATTTGAAACTATTTTAAATCGAAGGAGAGTAACGTGCAACTAATACTTGCGAAATATCAAACCTCAACTCGTATTAGTTTCTTTATTTTGTTCTAACGAAATCTTGTCGTGATATACCCTGTATAAAGAATTCGCAATTCATAGACGTATAAGAAAGTCGTGTGTTGTCTACACGTCATTTTTTCGTAGTAAATGTGATGCTTAAACTGCTTATTTTAAAGTTTTTTAAGGAATCAGTAAGAACCAATACGTAAAAAACTAGTTTCACTAACACTAACACGTATAATATGCATAGAATGCGTTTTGAAAAACTTGGAGTATTTTCGAAGGGATTATCAACCATGAAGTATTATGAGATTCTACATAGAACACTGTGATTTGAATCTCTGAATTTTTCACTCTTTGCAGGAACTACTGGAGCCATGTAGTGCATAATTTACTTGTGTACAGAGTTTCAGATCTTGTTAGTTTATTTTGCTACGGTTACATGAATGAACTTACAATTTAATTCTTCCGCGATTACGAGAAGCATGTGAAGCTCTCTCATCTCAAAATGAACTGATTTATATAAATATTCCCCAACTAGAGATTAGACTCTATTAAAGTGTAGAACACTTGTATGTACTAGTATTTGGTTACGTCAGTTTCAGCAGGATGCCTTTCGTTTGCATTAAAAGTTTTTCGTTAAAATTAAATATGAAATATAAAAATATTACATTTTTATAATAATAATTATTTAATTAAAAAAAATAACTTACACATTATTTCTTTACTCAAATTTTTATTTGCAGAAACATAACAGTAAGGTTGGTGTGTTATTTATCCACTGCTTGAAGAGGTAGTAGCTAAAAAGCAAAGAGCAAAATAGATTATCAACTAGAAATTTAAAAACTAGAACTAACTTGAAGGTGGAGGCCCATTCGGCGGTGGACCATCAGGGCGTAGGCCTTCAGGTGGTGGACCATCAGGGGGTAGACCATCAGGTGGTGGGCCATTTGGTGGTAGTCCTGGTGGAGGTCCTTGTCCATGTCCAATGCCAATCTAAAATAAAAAGTAGGAATAACAGAGCAATTACAAATTCTTTTACATCGATTTAATTAATTAGTTATTTAAAAAGTACCATTGTTATAATTAATAACAAAATCCCAAAAAATATACCAAATGCCTTCATTTTAGTCAGATACTATATTGACTAACATATCACCGAGAAATTTCGGTCTTAATATACCTATTTCCATAAAGTTAAATTGAAAATTAATGTAGTTTTAATTGAGCATTAAAATGCTAACATAAACAAGTCACGGATGTTATATTTTTTGCCCCGGTTCTTCTTTATATACACGTACAATACTTTCAATGGTCTATATTCAGAACTTTTTTTAATGATTTTCTGATAATATATTTTCAAAATTATAGATTACACATATTATTCTTGCATTTAAAATACGACGCGTATGTAGAATTGATCCGAACGTGTCAAAACAACTAGGTTTAAATAATAGTAAGCTGCCTTCATATTTAAATAAGAATTTATTGTGAAAGAATCTAGTAAGTAGTGGCAGTTTCGTCAGGTATGTCAAATTGTCGAGCGTATGAGTGTTTGAATAGCTTTTTGTAACAAATTTGTATTTGGCTGTGGTTATCCTCTTTTGTAGTGATTATTTATATTTAAGTAAAAATCTTGAGAAAGCCTTATTAGGGGAATTTTGTTAGACAAGTGAAGTTGGCGACACTGGTTTTTATTTGACATTTGATGTATGACCGTTTGTCTACGAAATCGCGTGTTTCCTTAAGTTGTTGATAATAACATAATTATAAAATAATTACTGTGTCTTACATATATACCTTTATACGTAAAACGTATATGTATATATGCATGTGTTTGAGATACACACATACATTAAGTGCCATTGTCGATAATCGAACGTACAGACACCGGTGTTTCGACCTATGAGGTCTCATCAGTGCACGTGGAGATTCTCGACAATAGCTTCAAGACTTAAATCGCTGCCTATGTCATTTTCGCATGTTAAATGTAGTGAGAGTATCACAGCGACATCTAACACCCAAAAGATGACACGGAAAAAGCGATGGCTTCTGACAGCATGTTCTGCTATAGAGAGGCCTGTATGTTAATAGTGTATCTCGTATAATAGAGCCTTAGGTGGCGTCACCAATCAAAACGAAAATGAAAAGTGTGAACACATGGATGTTCATCACGCAGTAAATAATTACTGTGTCTTACATATATACCTTTATACGTAAACGTATATGTATGTGTGTATCTCAAACACATGCATATATACATGTACTATCGGTAACATAAAGAACTAGGACAAATATTATTTCAGATAGCCATGAATTTTGGTAATTGTGCTAATGTCATTCAGGCTTTTGGCACTTCTGTCACACAAAATAATATGATGTTATGTAATTTAATTTTTAATGTCAGAAAATACAATTAACAAAAGCAAAGAATAATAAAATAACAATTAGTCATTCCTTCGTTTTTGTCGGTAACACTCTATAAACGACGAGTCATGGAAGATATTAAAAGGTCTTATTAAATTTTGGTCTTGTTTTCGTGTATTCCATGTGCCCTCAATTTGTTCTTCTGCGGTTACCGGCTGACGATTTCTTTCTGATTTTTTATCATACAACCCCAAACATTTTCGAAGGGGTTTCGAACAGGACTATGTGCAGACCATGGCATAAGTTCAATATTCTTATCTTGGAACCACGTGGTTACATTCCGTGCAATGTGTATAGGACAGTTGTCGCTGTCGTTGTTTTTCTAGAGGTAATTATTTTTGCCTTATCAATCAAATTGACTTACGGCATGACTAATGACAGCTTCAAACAATATCGTTTTAGCTGACAGCTATTGATATCTGTCGGTTTTACACAGCCAAAACAAAGTTGTCCTAGTTTTTTGTGTTAGCGATAGTACGTTTTACGTATAAAGGTATATATGTAAGACACAGTAATTATTTACTGCTTGATGTTAGTTTTAACATCCATGTGTTCACACTTTTCATTTTCGTTTTAATTATAAAATAATTAATGCGGTTGATAATTTGTTGCTAACCAAATAGAATTTGGGCATACAAATCTCAAAACAAAATGTCACTAAAAATTTCTCGTAACGAAGCTCGTCATATCGCGTCATATCATTAACAACCATGTTACAATTGTAATATGGTTTGTGTAGGTGGCAGGTGAAGATAATTATAACACAATCATAAATAATAACCACTAGAGGTTCTTTAATCACTATTTATTATTTTAATAAATACATGCTTTTTACATGTGTCTAATGTCTTAACTTACACTTGTAGTAGTCCAACTGCCCGTCAGATGTCACTACTATTACATCTCCCTTTTCTAAACAAAGTCATCATATTTTTGCGGTCGCTTTATGGTTCTACCACTTCGCGTTGTGTAATTCGTCACAGATAAATTGTCATCCAAAGACTTGTGACTCTCATACGCATTTTGAGCAACATCCAAATCACAATCGTTACCATTTGCCTTTGGCGAGTATTGATTTAGTGACTTTCTTATATGTAGCGAATTCCTACGCACTTCTCTCCCTTTTTCATTTAAAATCTTGTATGACCTTGGCGTGTCAGCAGGTCCCAAAACCTTACCCGACTCCCAACCATCACCACTATTAACCGTAATATTTTGTCCCGGTTTAAAGGAATTCCTTTTTTTAACATGTTGATCATGGTACATTTTGTACGTTTCTTGATTTTTAAGAAGCTTAGGTTCAACATTATTTTCAATTTTTGGTTTCAACACTGATTCGGTTACAGGAATTTTAGTTCTTGTAATTCGTGACATTAATAATTGCGATGGTGTAGCGTCAAGCCCAGCTATTGGTGAATTTCTATATTCTAATAAACAAATATCTAAATCTTTAGTATCATAAAAACACTTTTTCAACATTTGCTTGGCAGTTTGGACTGCTCCCTCTGCCAATCCATTACTACGAGGATAGTTCGGTGAACTGGTTACAATCTCAAAATTCCAATCAGACGCGAAATTTCTAAATGAATAGGAATTATATGGCATATTATCTGATATCAAAGTTTTCGGAATGCCGTGTGTTGAAAAGATGTTTTTGCACGACCCTTGCATAATAGGCACGTTCACTCCCTTAAATGAGGGAGTGAAGTGACTCTTTTGCTCCCTTGGTATAAAAAACATAGCCAACTCAATTTATGAATTTAATCGTTTATTTAATATTAATATTGACATTAATGTTAGTACCACCATTAATAGTGAACAAAGATGTTAATGGACTAATCACACGTTGCTTAAAGCCGCTAGAATTGGACAGTCGATTTTCTTTTACATTAATATCCACTTGATTTGACCCACTGGAAGTTGACGGTCGATTTTCCTTTTCCGAGTCTTTTCCGATTAGAATTTTTTCGGAAATCAAATTCTTATTAACTAATGAATTTTCAATATATCCCTCTGCGACAGTATCAGATTTCCATCCGCCATGACGTTTTATAACTCCAATTTCAACACCTGAATCGGCCAGAAAAGATGTTGATGAGCGCCGAAAGCAGTGGCCGGTGTAGGAAGATGGATTGGGTAAATTGAGGTATGAAGCTATTTGCTTAGGCAATCCTCCAAAAGTATTCTTACCTACGGGTTGTGTGGAACATTTGTTATTTCTGTAACATACAAAAAACCGTCTATGATCTGTGTTTTCTTTCCGCAGAACCATATATTTTTTACAAATAACAACAAAATCAATTGCACAGTTTTCTTTGGAGACTATCGTAAATGCTCTATTTACATGATTTTTGGTATTGTTTACAGATACCAAAATAGTTGATCCCAAGTCTTGGACATCATCTACTGTCAATTTTACCAGTTCATCCGATCTTAAAGCCCCAGCAATTCCCATAATCATTGCTACCTGAAATCATAGTGTATAATTATCTTAAATTAGAAACATTAACTTTTTTAGTTTACCTTAACCATCAAGTACTTTTCTTCTGGAGCGTCTATTAGAAATTGATGAACTTGCTCCTTAGTAAGAATTTTTGATTTTTTTGCCTGGTATCCAGTATTTTGTCTTTTAAGGAATGCTACTAATCGTGAGTACTTGCTGATGTCGACATTATTTTTCACGCTAAGAGTAGCTTTTATCATTGAATAATGTGACCACAGTGTTGAAGCCTTAAAATGCTTCGCCTTTTCGGCAAAATATACCAGGAGCACACTCTCGCTATGAATTTCATCTACTTCTTTTACCAGACACCAATCACAAAATTCCTTGAAGCACTTTTCGTAGATCTTCCTAGATTTTTCTGGCAATAAATTCACAACTATTTTTGAAGCCGTTTCTTCAATAGTTTCGTCACACATTTTTCCAATGCTTATTTAACGAAGCGAAGAAAATACGGGCAGTTTCTCGATATTCACAAAAAACCAATATGGCTACCCTTATTTATCGGTCGTCAAGGGTTTCCATCAGAACCAGCATGATTTTTGCGTTCGACAACTGGAAACGTCATGTTGACAATTTTTAAAAAAAGTTAGATTTCTTCAATTAAAATCGTTTGGGTCGTGCAAAAAATAGTATATACACCTCGGGAGTGAATGAATTTCTCCTCGGTGCTTTGTAGAGCCCTCGGGCTTCGCCCTCGGGCTACAAACTGCACCTCGGAAAAAAACATCATTTCACTCCCTAGGTGTATAATATACTATTTTAAATACCCTAATTATCTCATCAGCAGTTTTGTTATTAATTGGTACAATTTCTAACCACTTACTATAATAATCTTGTACTACAACATAGTTATTATTTTTAAATTCCAATATGTCAGACGCAATTTTATTAAACGGTAAATCAGGTATTGTGTGAGGAATGAGTGGTTCTTTAGTGTTTGCCTTTCTAAATCGTTCACAAATTTTGCAACTCATGATTACAGCCTTGATATCATTGTTTATGTTTGGCCAATAAACAATTTGTTTAGCTCTGGCTTGAGTTTTGGTAATTCCCAAATGAGATTCATGCAACAATGTTAAAATGAACTTTTTTAGTGATGAAGGCACTACAACTCTATTTTGGAAAAACACTAGATCATCTTCTACAGTGATATCATTTCTAATATTAAAAAATGGTTTTACATCATCCCTAACTTTGCTAATGCTATTCGGCCACCCACTATAGTAATAATCTATAACTTGAATTAACGTTGGATCTCTTTTACTAGCCTCTTTAAATTCAACCTTTCTTATTTCTGACATATTCAAATTTAAACTTAAAGAATGTACACATTCAGAAATCCATTCATCATCTGCTTGATCTACTTCTGGCAGATAAGCACGCGAAAGTGCATCCGCTATAAACATATATTTACCTGGACAATATTTAACTTTTAAATTATACTTCAATAATTTAATCTTCATCCGCTGAAGTCTAGATGATGCAATTTTTGAAACTTCCTTATTGGATATACCAATAAGTGGTTTGTGGTCCGTTAATACATTGACTACTCTACCATAAATGAAGTTATGAAATTTCTTTGTAGCAAACACAAGCGCTAAATATTCTTTTTCTACCATTGCATAATTCTTTTCTGCATCATTTAAACTTCTGGACGCATAACATATAGGTTTGCCATTTTGCATCAAACAGCAACCTACCCCGTCCTTTGAAGCATCGGTTTGTACCGTAATCTCTTTTCGTTCATCGAAATTTGCCAACACAGGCGCTTTGCTAATTATATTTTTTAACTTATTAACAATATCGCTATGTAATGGTAACCATTGAAAAATATTATTTTCCTTTAACATCTCTCTCAATGGTGCGGTTAACTCTGATAAATTTGGTATGTATTGTCTTAAATAATTTACAATACCCAGAAATCTCTGAAGATCCTTCTTATTTTTAGGATCTTGCATGTTTATAATTGCACTGACTCTGTTATTATCAGGTCTAACACCTTCCCTTGAAAACCTATGCCCTAAATAAGTAACTTCTTTTACGCGATACTGAACCTTATTTTTATTAAATTTAATACCCTTCTCTTTAGCTCTCTCTATAACTTTTAGCAAATTTCTATCGTGCTCCTCTTCTGTTTCTCCAGATACTAATATATCGTCAAAATACACAAACACTCCAGGCAAATCCGAAAAGTTACTTGAATTTAATTTTTGAAAATATTCCGGAGCCATACTCAGGCCAAAAGGTAAGCGATTAAATGTATAATATAAATTTCCAAATGGACTAGAAAATGTGCAATATTCACTTGATTTAGAATCAAGCTCAATATGATAAAAACCTTCACGCAAATCTAACACAGTATACAGTTTTTTATTACATAAATGAGCCGTCAATTCCTCCAATGTAGGTATCAGTACGTTTTCTTTTTTAATACATTTGTTCAGATCTTGTGGATCTAGACATACCCTTAAACTACCATCTCTTTTTTCTACTACAACTAAATTATTTACCCACCCTTTGGGTTCTTTTACTTTAGAAATTATTCCTTTTCTCTCTAATTCTAAAAGTGTATCTCTAAGTCTATTCCGCAAAGTTAGTGGGACTCTACGAGGAGGTCTTACTACCGGTTTGCTATTTTCTTTCAAACTAATTTTACATTTACCTTCAAATTTACCAAGACCCTCAAAGACTTCCAGATTCCTACTGATAAAATCAGACTTACTTACTAAATTATTAACACTAACGTTCTTAATGAGATCTAACCTAACACATGTATCCAAACCTAACAATGGCTGTGCTTTATTATTAACTACAACAAAATCTTCATAGAATTCCCTGTTTTTGTAACTACATTTTAAATTTATAATTCCAAGAAGATTCAACTTAAAACCCCCGTGATGTTGTTCTTATTTTACTTGTATAATTAATTTTATCAAGTACATTCTTAGGAATTACATTTATCTCAGCACCCGTATCCAGCTTGAATTTTATTAGTTTATTTTCAACCTGTATGCACTGAGACCAACTTACCGCATTAATGTTTCTTTTCATAACAGAATTTATTACAAATTCATTATCTGTTTCTTCACTATCTTGTTGAATGTTGTTAATTTTCTTTTTTCCCTTTCTTAGCTGACAACTCACTGCAAAATGATTGTATTTTCCACAATTACTGCAAATTCTACCATATGCCGGACAACTTTTAGGCTTATGCTTCCTATTGCACCGCTTGCACATGTATTCATCGTCAGTAGTCTGTTTCACTTTATCACTTTCAGCTTTAACACTATTCTTTTTGTCATACTTTTTTACTATGTCTACACTACTACCTTCTTGCAACTCCTTTGTTTGTGTTTTCAATAATTCTGCAGCTTTGCACATATCTACAGCTTTATTTAAATCCAAATCTCTAATTCGCAACATTCTTTCTTGCAATTCTCGATCTTTTATTCCCAATACTATACGATCACGAAGCATAGAGTCTCCTTGTTCTCCAAATTCACATGTTTTTTCTAGTTTCTTTATCTCAGTATTAAAGTGATCAAAACATTCACCATCTTTTTGTGACCTCGTATAAAATAAATATCTTTCATAAATTATATTCTTCTTTGGAATGCAATATTCCTCAAATTTGTTTACTACAAGATCGTAGTTCTTAATGAGATCTAACCTAACACATGTATCCAAACCTAACAATGGCTGTGCTTTATTATTAACTACAACAAAATCTTCATAGAATTCCCTGTTTTTGTAACTACATTTTAAATTTATAATTCCAAGAAGATTCAACTTAAAACCCCCGTGATGTTGTTCTTATTTTACTTGTATAATTAATTTTATCAAGTACATTCTTAGGAATTACATTTATCTCAGCACCCGTATCCAGCTTGAATTTTATTAGTTTATTTTCAACCTGTATGCACTGAGACCAACTTACCGCATTAATGTTTCTTTTCATAACAGAATTTATTACAAATTCATTATCTGTTTCTTCACTATCTTGTTGAATGTTGTTAATTTTCTTTTTTCTCTTTCTTAGCTGACAACTCACTGCAAAATGATTGTATTTTCCACAATTACTGCAAATTCTACCATATGCCGGACAACTTTTAGGCTTATGCTTCCTATTGCACCGCTTGCACATGTATTCATCGTCAGTAGTCTGTTTCACTTTATCACTTTCAGCTTTAACACTATTCTTTTTGTCATACTTTTTTACTATGTCTACACTACTACCTTCTTGCAACTCCTTTGTTTGTGTTTTCAATAATTCTGCAGCTTTGCACATATCTACAGCTTTATTTAAATCCAAATCTCTAATTCGCAACATTCTTTCTTGCAATTCTCGATCTTTTATTCCCAATACTATACGATCACGAAGCATAGAGTCTCCTTGTTCTCCAAATTCACATGTTTTTTCTAGTTTCTTTATCTCAGTATTAAAGTGATCAAAACATTCACCATCTTTTTGTGACCTCGTATAAAATAAATATCTTTCATAAATTATATTCTTCTTTGGAATGCAATATTCCTCAAATTTGTTTACTACAAGATCGTAGTTCTTTTTCTGTTCTTCTGTGAGATCAAATGTGTTGAATACTTCAACCGCTTCTTCACTTATAATGTTCAACAATATTGCTACTTTTACTTCCATATTTTTTTTTTCATTTTCTGTTGCTAGCATATATATTTCAAAATTTTGTCGAAATTTTCTCCAATTTTCTGCAACATTATCATTTAAACTCAAACTTTTAGGTGTTTTAAACGAATCCATTTTTATACTGTGATTCTTAACCTCGAAAAAAATTTTTTTTTTAGTTTAGTTTAGTGTTGACTGCGCCATGTAATATGGTTTGTGTAGGTAGCAGGTGAAGATAATTATAACACAATCATAAATAATAACCACTAGAGGTTCTTTAATCACTATTTATTATTTTAATAAATACATGCTTTTTACATGTATCTAATGTCTTAACTTACACTTGTAGTAGTCCAACTGCCCGTCAGATGTCACTACTATTACAACAATAATGTCATTCTGGTGTCGTAATAGAGAATTAGTATATTATGACACTAGTGCATAATCAAGCTTTTAAAGCACGAGTAACGGGTTTAAAGCCACAACGCGAAGCGGAGTGGCTTTAACGTTACGAGTGCTTTAAAAGCTAATTATGCACTGTGTCATACGATATTTTTTAGTATAAATGCAACAATAATTTTAATTAGAAGAAATCAAATCAATAATTTCAATACATTTTATCGAGTGACATGTGTCTCTATATTATGTCATTTGACATTTCACTTAATTATTAAACATCATTGTTGTATTAATAATGTCGACAGAAATTCAAAAACTAGCTGCTGAAGCTGAATTAAGTTTAATACCTGCAAAGTCCAAGCATTTATATTATAAAGAGTACGAAAAATTATTATTATGGATGGAGCAGAAACAGACTGAACATATTGATGAATCAGTAATGTTAGCGTATATATTGGAAATGTCCAGAATTTATAAAGCTTCGTCACTTTGGTGCATTCATTCCAAACTGCAAGCTATGCTAAGGGTTAAAAACAGAATCGATTTAGCATCTTATCACAAACTCCATGCCTTTATGAAAGGAGTGGGCAAAGGTCAAGAAGCTAAAAAATCTTTGGTTTTTACGGAAGAAGATTTATGCAAGTTTTTTAGTCAGGCTCCAGATAATATATTTTTATTTTTAAAAGTTGTAGCAATTTGTGGAGTGTGTGGTAGTTGCAGAAGAAGGGAAATGTGTAATCTGGTTATGAGTGATATAAGAAAAGAAGGATCTGCCCTGATAATTTGTATTTGTCCGTCAAAAACAGAAAAAGGCCGGACGTTTGCTGTAGTAGATAATTCCAACATAAAGTATGCCGAGATATTTAATAAATATCTTGCACCACGTCCAAAGCATATCAGTATAGATCGAGTTTTCTTAAAATATTCTCAAGGACTATGTATAAAACAAGTTGTTGGGATTAATACCTTTGGAAAGTGCCCTTCCATTATAGCACGTTATCTAAATTTCATAAACGCTCATAAATACACAGGTCATGCCTTCAGACGAACATCTGCCACGATTATTGCTAATGGAGGGATGAATGTCGATGAGTTGAAACGCCAAGTGGGTTGGGAATCCTCATCGACAGCGAGTGGGTATATTGAAGAATCTATCACAAACAAATTAGGCGTTTCAAAATTAATTATAATTGCTGGAGCTGTTCAGAAAGGAGGCAATATTGGATCTGACACATTTATTAACACTGATAAGAACGTTGAAAATACACAAATAAGCAATGCTGCAAGTCACTTAACAATAACGAATAATCAAAATTGTACGTTTAATATTCATTTAAAATATTTTTTCCGTTCATGTTACATGTTTTGAAATAAAATTGACCATAATTGTTGATTAATTTGATAGTTTACAATAAAATAATAATGTGTTATACGATATTAAATGCGGTACAAACCAAATAAACCAAATCAATAATTCCAATACATATTATCGAGTGACATGTACCTATATGTCATTTGACATTTTCTGACATTTCAATGGACTATTAAACGCTTGGGATTGGCTGTTACCAAGCAACCTTTATACGCACGCCGTGCGATAAAGGCCCCATTATGCACGCTTATGGGTGTGTTTTGATTGGTTTATGATGCATGCATACTAAAATAGTATATTAAAATACAAGTTTCATAAGACACGATTTTTGCGCACGCGTTCAAGTTTAGAAAACGAGCCGCTAGGCGAGTTTTCTAAAGAACAAGTGCGCAAAATGTCTTATGAAACGTGTATTTTATACTATTTTTTCTATTTCGGTTATTAAAAGTTCAAAAAAGCTTAAAATAAGAGACATGTTTTGTTCAAATATTTTAGAAATATTGCTTTTTTGAAGTTGGTTACTCTGATTTTTAAGTAGAACGTTTTAAATATTTGAATATCGGTGGTGCTATATGTAATTGTGTTTAAAATTCAGACTGATTTATACAATTAATTATTTCAAATTATCAACAAAAAGGACGAAATAAATAACTGTACGCCCCCAGAGATTCGCAAAATAGCAGAAGACAATTTACAAAATCTTTCGTCCACAAACTCTCTACATATTTATCAAAACAAACTTTTATAACAGTTGTACTATTCAACGTAAGTAAATGTCAATAGTAGC
This sequence comes from Amphimallon solstitiale, assembly GCA_963170755.1. Lineage (NCBI taxonomy): Eukaryota > Metazoa > Arthropoda > Insecta > Coleoptera > Scarabaeidae > Amphimallon > Amphimallon solstitiale. The sequence continues at coordinate 103,606,212 of OY720677.1, read as the reverse complement.
ATCCGAAAACTTATCATCCAACTCTGCTTAACAATTTATATTGCTAATTAGTAAGTGAAATGTTAGCATGTGTGCTTTTTATTCTTTGTAAAATTTTATTGCACATTTTTGTTACTTTAAAGGCTTATATTTTGACATTTAAATACGATTTGGTTCCATTTTTTTTTGTTACCAACTTCAAAAAAATAAAATTAGCGTGCGATAAAGTAATTATGCAACCAAAACGGGTATCGTAAAGTGAACTTTATAGCACCGGAATAGAAAATAGTATATTAAAACACAAGTTTCATAAGACACGATTTTTGCGCACGCGTTCAAGTTTAGAAAACGAGCCGCTAGGCGAGTTTTCTAAAGAACAAGTGTGCAAAATGTCTTATGAAACGTGTATTTTATACTATTTTTTCTATTTCGGTTATTAAAAGTTCAAAAAAGCTTAAAATAAGAGACATGTTTTGTTCGAATATTTTAGAAATTTTGCTTTTTTAAAGTTGGTTACTCTTGTTGTATTTGTTTGTCATTAATTCCTAGAATTACTCTGTCTTTTAACATTCTGTCAATATATGACTGTTTACAGTTGTCCTTTGAGCACATGAATTCGCAGTTAGCAGCTTGCTTTTTTAATTCAGTTATAAACGAATCAATGGTTTGATCTTCCTTTTGAATAATATTATTGAATTTAAATGTTTCCATTGTTATATTTTTCTTGGGTAGAAAATACTGGTCAAAACAGTGTAGGACATTTTCTAGTGTTTTTATATTATCCTTAGGAAAGGTATTGTATATATCCAGACCTGTTTCTCCTATTGTATGTAACAGTAAGGCAATTTTTACATCTTCCTGTTCTTTACTTTTTCCTGATGCTAGCATAAAAATCTCGAACCTTTGTTTCCATTTCGGCCATTTACTAATTGAATCTTCCATGGAAAATTGTTCTGGTGGTTTGCACTCCATTTTGTTTTCGTTACCTATCTATTGGCGGGAACTAGTATGTTATCAGGATTGTTATCACGTTTTAATTAATACTTCTGACACCATGTTTTGTTGTTTCTTATGTGGGTTCGTTTTAATTAAACGTTAACACACTTTTCATTTTAAAACACTTTATTAACAAGGCTACAGTAACAGATATTAAATCTTATACATGTGTATGGCGCTACTAGAAGCCATCATCTCTGTATCTAGTTCGTTGACAAAACTCCTATTCTAGTCTAAAACTACCAATCGCTACCAATCTTAAATAATAAAAACCCTTACACAACAACTCTGATTTTTAAGTAGAACGTTTTAAATATTTGAATATCGGTGGTGCTATATGTAATTGTGTTTAAAATTCAGACTGATTTATACAATAAATTATTTCAAATTATCAACAAAAAGGACGAAATAAATAACTGTACGCCCCCAGAGATTCGCAAAATAGCAGAAGACAATTTACAAAATCTTTCGTCCACAAACTCTCTACATATTTATCAAAACAAACTTTTATAACAATTGTACTATTCAACATGGTAAGTAAATGTCAATAGTAGCATCAGAAAACTTATCATCCAACTCTGCTTAACAATTTATATTGCTAATTAGTAAGTGAAATGTTAGCATGTGTGCTTTTTATTCTTTGTACAATTTTATTGCACATTTTTGTTACTTTAAAGGCTTATATTTTGACATTTGAATACGATTTGGTTCCATTTTTTTTGTTACCAACTTCAAAAAAATAAAATTAGCGTGCGATAAAGTAATACTTTATGCAACCAAAACGGGTGTCGTAAAGTGAACTTTATAGCACCGGAATAGAAAAATATCTGTATGTACAATTGCGAACATCTAAAGGTATGGTTTTTCGTTACTAAGGCATTTTCTTATTTTTTCCCATGCATTATAGGTGTTATAAGTGTGTTAAAAGTGTATATCTCCGAATACAGAAAGCTCAAAATGCTTGTCTCAGATATATCCACGGTATCAGGAAATTTGAGTATGTGTCGCACAAAGTGATTGATACGGGCTGGCTTAACATGCATAACAGAAGAGAGCTACTAACCTTAAATCTTTATCACAAAATTCTAACAAGTAGGTGACCGCCATACTTGTACTATAAAATTCGATTTAGAACGGACGTGCACAATCTGACCACGCGTTTTCGTGGGTTGATATCTCCGCCGCCTCACAGACTCGCTCTGTTTGACAGATCCTTCTCATACGGTATTTATAAAAAAAATATGATGACATCCCTGCTGGTTGGAAAAGGTGCACGGCTACTCAATTCAAGAAAAAATAAAAGTCCAACCTTTTCGTGTCTCAGGGATTGCGTTGATGTGCGCTTCGGCTTCTCTAGACCACTTTTTTTGTGAGCTATGAAGTGTCAATGCTTATATCTTGTAAACCGCTATAGCTTTGAAATAATTATATGTATTGTTATTATTCTTACCGCTATAGGTTTATAGGTTTGTATGTTACAACAATTTAAATTGTGTTCGCACAGAATTTGGCCTTATTTAATTTTAACATTTAGTAGGTAGGTATTCCTGTAATGAGAAGGGAGCGAAGGGGGGGGGGGATCTTTTTCCCGTTTTTCTCACTTCTCTTTTTTTTTCTTCGTATCAGTTCATTCAGGGTTAGGCAAATCAGCGGCATATTATTTTATGCAATTGAGCATCGCCCTCAGATTGTGCATTTATAATTATACTTCTATTTTTTTAACTTTCTTTTTTATATACAGGGTGAGTCATTAGTAGCCGCTTCCTCGATTGCTCCTTTGTATTTTAAATATGAGGAAAAGCAATAGGCGAAACAGTTATGGTTGCTTGGGGCGCATATTCTAAAAATACTTGCAGTGCTGACGCACTTCCGGTTTCACTGGATATGCATTAGGATTATTTTTTTTAAATGACTTACCCTGTATGTTTTTGGACTTCCTAGTACTGTTTTAAATTGTCTATTTAACAGTTTTTACTTTTTCAAAATTGAACCAACAGTTTTTGAGTTATTAATTTTTTTTGGAAATTTTTGTCTGAAACACGTGTGCGGAAAACAAATCCTATTTGCATGGTTTTTAAGTGTAAAAACATCAATTTTGGTGGTGCGTGTAGCCAAGAAAATTCTGCATCATTTGATATAAGTTGCATTCGACAATACCTATATAAATTTTGTTTTTTCAAGGCCTACTTCTGGAAATTTTCACATACCAAAAACTTATTTTTTTTAAATGAAACACCCTATATTTTATTACGGCATTTTGTTCCTTTTTTTATTCTCTTTCATTTTTGCTAACTATGTCCTATACCTATATTGTGTAATTTCTGAGATAATCATTATAAGAGCCAACAGCGGTTAAAAGAGCGCTGTTGTTGGTTGAACGAATATTTGTGTGCAATATTCGTTCAATCAACTCCCTGAATTTCCTGTCAAACAAATTCGGTAAATGTTTATATCAAATTTATGGAAGCATCTCTATTTGTTATAATCAAAATGAATTATTTTCATGAAGAGTTAATAGAAATGACTAACATTTTGGGTGAATCTGAAAGAAATTCTATCCTAGCATCCAGGCTTTATGCACAGCGATACCCTGAAAGAAGGTATCCGAAGCCAGAGGCCTTTGAAAGTGTAAAGGAACGGTTCCAGAGGACTGGAAGCATAAAATATGAAAAAGAAAAGAGCGGAAAAAACCAATAATTGGTGAGGAATAGTAGGTAGTTGCATACTTGGACCTTATTTCTTTGACGAAAATATTAATGGAGAAGAATATCTTCGTTTTCTAAGAACGGATTTTCAAAACTTTTTGGAAAATCTTCCTCTAGATATTATTGGTCGTATGTGGCTTCAACATGACGGAGCCCCAGCTCACTATAGCCATCAAGTTCGTGAATACCTAGATCAGTATCATCAATTTCAGAACAAGTGGATTGGGAGGGATGGTACTGTACCACGGCCCGCAAGATCACCGGATTTAACCAAATTAGATTTCTTTTTGTGGGGATACGTAAAAGATCTAGTTTATCAAACAGTGCCCACTACCAAAGAGGACATGAAAATTAGAATTAGAAATGCGTTTACAAGAATCGGTCAAAACGTTTTACGTAACGTTAGTACTTCTTTGGAAAACAGAATACTCACGTGCATTGTACAGAATGGTGGTTATATTGAACACATTATTTCATGAAATTTTTTTGTCTTATTTTAGTTTGTTGTTGCTTTGATTAATAATCATTTAGGTTACTTAAATTGCGTTTTTATATTTGTTTTGTTTTGCGTTATCAATTTATTATTTCGAAAAGCTGCAGCCAACTATTCTGAAGAGCATTAACTAAATGAATGAATACGAGCAATCAGGCAAAGTAAATTTTAAAAAAAATATTGGAAATGAACATTGCTGGAATTACAAAAAAATTAACTGAAAATGTAGTAGTCTGTAAAATTATGACTCTTGGAATAGTTAAGTTTTGTTTTTACTTTTTTGACAGTTGACACAGGCAGTCGGGCCTTCCCATTGGTTAAACGAATATTTGGGATTCATAGAACAACGCTCGTAGTCCATTATTTGACAGCTGTTGCCTTTTATAGTGATTATCTCAGAAATTCCACAAGATAGGTATAGGACATAGTTAACAAAAATGAAAGAGAATAAAAAAAGGAACAAAATGCCATAATAAAATATAGGGTGAGTTATTTAAAAAAGTAATCCTAATGCATATCCGGTGAAACCGGAAGTGCGTCAGAGCTGCAAGTATTTTTAGAACATGTGCCTCAAGCAACCATAACTCTTCCGCCTATTGCTTTTTCTCTTATTTAAAATACAAAAGAGCAATCGAGGAAGCGGCTACCAATAATTCACCCTGTATACTTATGTAATTTGCACAATAAAGGCATTATTATTAATATTGTAACGTTTTCGGGTTCCAATAAACAACTCGTGCAATTATTCATTTAAAACAGTATATTTATATACTTAAAATTATTTAACAATATAAAATATAAAAACTAACGTAACACACTTAAACTACTATTAATAAATTATCACAGGTATTTATTTATTTCCATTACTAATATCTCTGTCCGTATTTATGTAACAGTTCTATTTATATAAGACGGCACTACTATATTTATTTATTTGGCTACCACTATTTATTTCTTCGCACTCGATCCCGCAATGAATCCCGTAATGAATGTCCCTTTCTCTGTATCGGCTGCTTTTTATACCGGCACACAAGACTCTCGTAATACTCGGGAACATTCCATCTTCCTCTCGATATTTGCCAGAACATACGTCGGACATACCGTCGCCCACATATTATACACATATGATGATTCACTGCATTTACGATATTTACCAGCAGAGAGAGAGAGATGATTTATGGCGGTGTGTAAATAAGAGCGTTTTTATACGTTGCTCGGTCTGCCCCTTTTTTTGCGTGTGACAATTTCGTTTTTATCGCGCCGAGAGATCTGATTCTTTTATTTAATGTAAACACATTTCGTTACATTGCCCCCTTCTTAAAACTGCGTTTCGTCCCGAAACACACTATTCCATGTTCTTGACGCTGGCGGATGACGAAATCCACACCGGGACCCACGGGTGCACCCAGCCGTCTTGCGGCAATGGCAATCCACCGTCCCAGGCTGCACAACGGGCTGATCGGTCCGACAGCCGCACACGACCATTTCCATACCAGCACGCCGAAACACCACCTCCAGCATGTTTCCTGCGATTTTCCATACCAAACGGTCTAATCCGCAGCCCAGCCTCGGAATTGCCAGCCTCCCCACATCCTGCTCGAGTGCACGTCCTCGTAAATCGACAAGGGATTCCCATAAGATGGCTTTCTAGGTTTTCCAGCAATTTGTCGCACATCCGCCACTTCACCGCCGTCACGTCCATGGTATGGGGCAATTGGTTGAAACACACCATCTCTGGCTCACTATGGGGTGTTAGTCTTATGCGATAAACGACGTCATCTATTTGCTCTAGTATTTCGTATGGTCCCTCCCAGTATTCTTGGAGCTTTGGGGACAGGCATCGGCGACGTTGAGGATCATACAACCAAACAAGGTCCTCTCTCGGCTTGCACGTGGTAACGATTCTTCGTCCTGTCGCTGGCATCCTGAGTGTGATGGCGTACTCGCTCGTGGACATCCTTCAACCTTCGCCAGGATCCACTGACGCAGTCTTCTCCATTTGGATTCTCCACAACACCCTACCCTCTACCTTCAGAGAGTCCCATTGAGCCCAGTAGGATTCCAGTCCCTGTGAACGAGGAGCCACTTCTTGCCAAGCCGGTCCGCGACCAATTTTCCCTTCCAAACCATCAATGAACCAAGGTCTTCATCAGCTTCTTGACCAATCCGCAAATTGTCAGGATGCCACGGATCGTCAACCACGATTGTTCCGAATGTGTTGGCCGATTTTTCTTCTAGGCGGTTGCTATGCCTGCAGCCTCCTGGACGTGGTCTTCTTGCAACAGTATCAGCGTTTTGGTGTTGCACAGATGCAATTCGCGCTATTTATTTTGAGGCTCTACGATACTGGATCGACGATTGCATCTTCTCATCGACCCGTTTCATTTTTCGCTGCTCCGCTATGGTTTTCTTGGGCTTCTTCGCGCATTTACTTGAATGTCTTCCTTAAAAGTAGTCTCGAGTTGTTTTGAATTACTTGCAATTTCCTTTCTTAAGGCTTTTGAATTATTTGCAATTTCATCTTTCAAAGCTTCTGAATTATTTGCAATTTTATTATTTAAAGCTTTTAAATTATTTCCAATTTCTTCTAGAGTCTTCATATTACTCTCGAAATGTTTGGCAACTGCATCTTTTAGAGTCTCAAATTGTTTTGAATAATTTGCCATTTCAGTTAACATCTCATTTTTTAAGATTATTAAGCTTGGATCAGTCTGCATTTGAAACAAATATTTTTCGGGATCCTTACCTTCATTAATTAAAAGGTCACGAAGCCGGTCCTGGAGAATTGTTTTTTTTCCAGACGCATCTGCGTCCCTTTCTTCCAATTCTGCCCTTAACTCGGAGACCTTTAATTCTTCCAAACGTTTAGTAGCCATTTATTTATTTATTTATTTATTTATTTGCACTTCTGTTTATCCCACACTGACACCAATTGTAACGTTTTCGGGTTCCAATAAACAACTCGTGCAATTATTTATTTAAAACAGTCTGTGTATTTATATACTTAAAATTATTTAACAATATAAAATATAAAAACTAACGTAATACACTTAAACTACTATTAATAAATTATCACAGGTATTTATTTATTTCCATTACTAATATCTCTGTCCGTATTTATGTAACAGTTCTATTTATATAAGACGGCACTACTATATTTATTTATTTGGCTACCACTATTTATTTCTTCGCACTCGATCCCGCAATGAATCCCGTAATGAATGTCCCTTTCTCTGTATCGGCTGCTTTTTATACCGGCACACAAGACTCTCGTAATACTCGGGAACATTCCATCTTCCTCTCGATATTTGCCAGAACATACGTCGGACATACCGTCGCCCACATATTATACACATATGATGATTCTCTGCATTTACGATATTTACCAGCAGAGAGGGAGATGATTTATGGCGGTGTGTGAATAAGAGCGTTTTTATACGTTGCTCGGTCTGCCCCTTTTTTTTGCGTGTGACAATTTCGTTTTTATCGCGCCGAGAGATCTGATTCTTTTATTTAATGTAAACACATTTCGTTACAATATTATTATTGTCAGTGGCGTCTCGTTTTTCAAGTACTTAATTAAAAAATAATTAACTAAAAGATATATTTATTTAGCTAACATCAGAATTTTTGTAACTTATTAATACGTTATAGGCGCACCATTTGCTGCGACTACACTCTCAAGTCTACGAATCATAGACAAAATTAAGGAAGGCATATTGTAATTGTTTCGTAAAGCTTGCCATGCCTCTTGTGTACATCCCCACAAATCTTCGGCATTTTTGGCCGAAAATTTCGATTATTAATTTTGTTAACAAGATACCCTCAAATGTTTTTAATTGGATTCGAATCTGGACTTTTGACACCCCTTTACCATGGGTGTCAAAAAGTCGGGATTTGAATCAAATCAGCATCATTATCAGCCATTCATTCTTGCACAACACATGCAGTGCGTACGCGACAATTATCCTATAAGTTATTAAATTATGTATTATTTGTTATACTCTAATAGTGAAAAATTAGTTGTTGATAAATAAAATGTTTAAGATACGCGTTTCGTACTTTAATATTTGTTAATAGTTTTGGGAGTTAAATCTCACGTTAATTCTGTAGCATGAACTAGGACCATTTACACTTATCCATACGCACACATTAGCAGAACACTGACTATTTCTCATTACCTATTGAATATAGTTTTCGGAAAATCGCTGACTTCTTAGGTCGATATGCTCGTAACCTACCATTATCGCAATCTGAAAACTCTTTTTTCCGAAAAAACAACGAATTCTCAATATTCATCGTTTTGGTTTAACATTAAATTTGCATATTCTATCCGGCTTTATATATTGTCATTAGTAAAATAAGGATATCTTTGTAGATGTGGAAAAATCTCCCATCTCTAACCTTCTCACCCTACGGTGATCAAAGAACCAGGAAAATTTGATTTTTGTTTTGTTCTTATTGCCGTATCAAAAGGAATTCCCTGTAAATAATTTACAAAGGCTTCATCCATTGCAGGAAGAGATCGCTTTCCAACATTTCGTCTTGGAGAACGCTTCAGTCGCTGCTGTTCCACCCAGGTTTTTTTAAATGTTAAAGATGCAGCTCTTACTAATGTTCAAATTTTCAGTAACTTCCCGTAAAGACCATCCTTCGTCTAATTGGCCTACTGCTTTAGTACTTTGTTCTAATTGTCATCATTATTAGTTTGATATTCAAAGAGTGAGGACGTATTTTTATCGGCTCTGCATATAATGCAGTGTCGAAAAGAAAAATATTGTTATTTATTATTGAGACATAAATGAAATTGTGATGATGTAAACTATTAGTGAAATACATCGATGAAGCAAATGGATGATTAATCATTTGTCAAGTGGGTCAACATATATAAAACAGCAAAAATATGTCTAACAATAAGTGCTATATTTGCCGCGTGGAATTCCGAAGAACAGAAAGAACTGTAAAGTGTTTCGTATGTGAGGAAGAGAGACATAGTAAATGTGTTGCAATTAGTGACGCAGTGACGAAACAGCTAAGAAGTTGGGTGACACAGATATTATTACATATGTATGCGATATTTGAGGAGCATCGTTTCAAAACAGCTTTTATCCGTTTCACACAATTGATCAGAATGACCTAGAAACATCTAACAGTCTACATCTATAAAACACTCTACTTTTTGCAATTTTGATTGTGTTTACCAAAGCTTTTGATGTATTTCGAAATGGTAAGTGAAATCTTAAATTTCAATTAACGCGGTAATTAAGGCCTTTAGGATGGATAAAAGCACTTTTGAAAAATTTATTTGGATAAAAGCCATTTTGAACCATAGCTGATGGATAAAAGCCAAATTCTATGAAAAGAAGGAAACATAATATCTTTATTGAAACATTAGAAATATTTTTTCCATATTGGCATATAACATTAATCATTAATCAACATAACCTTTTTAAATACATATTCCACAATCTTCTTCATTACAGTCACATTCTTCATTTTCAGAATTTTCTTCATGGTTATTTGGTTGGTCAAATAAATGTTTGTAAAATTGGAGTTCAGGAATGGACTGCCAGTTCTCATCGTACAGATTTAATAATGTTTTTAAGTTGTCTAGTTTTTCTTTTTTTACTTCATGCTTTAGTTCTAAATTTGAAAGTGCATCATCCTTAAGTATATTTTCCAATTTTTTTCCTCTAGTGGTTATACTTTGATATGTTCCTGACAAATTATCGTTTCTGTAAAACTGTTCCATTTTTATTTTAACAGTTTTATTTGGTATATCTCTCTTTATTTTAATCCTCTTCATGTCTTTTATACCATTTAATTTTTTCAACGGTATCTTCTTGTGATCTTGCACATTCCAGTCTTCTCCTAGCTTTCTTACCAAACCTACATTTTCATACAACTCCCAGTATTCTTCTTGTTGCATTATAGTACTTTGTTTCTTTAAAATCTTTTCAACTCGTCCAAATACTCTATCAGCTGGCAAGTATGAGTGCCCTCTTACTGGAAATACAACAAGAATATCTTTAATTGTAAGAGGGGCTTCTTTGTACAACCACAAAGCCAAACTGTTCATAACAATATGGTTTTTATTCTGTCCAGAACACCCATCCGCAAAGAGCCTCACGGTTGTGCAAGTAGCAGGAAAATCAAATTTTGTTAGGAAGTCTATCAACGCTGAAGACACTTCGTTGGAGCCACGTCCAGCAAGATTTTCTGACCAGGTGTAGAAAACAGGATGTTCAGATTTTATATCTGTGACACAAAAACAGTAAAAGGCAAGCTGCCTTAAATAAAAAGCTTCCCCGATTGGAAGTTTGGGCAGGCACTGAACTTGTTGCATATCAAAACAAAATGAGACGCTTTCTTCCTTCTCCTCTTTCATCAAAAGATGAAATTGTTTTGCCCTCAGTTTATGGATCCTTAATTCAGTCATAATTTTCGCTTGCACTGACTGATCGTTGCAACGTTTTAATTCATTACGTTTACGAAAACAGAAGCTACACACATCAGATGCTGGCGATCCAAATCCAATGTTGTACTCAGTGGAAAAAATGTTTTTAAAAAATCCCAACTTGACCTTCAAGTCTTCGGTTGCTTTTGTATTATAGAGTTTCCACAACTTAGATATGCTTTGATTAGAAGGGAGATACAATCGCTTTGATTTACTTCTATTGTAGTGACTTTCATGGGCTTTCAAACTACCAATGAAGTGCCTAACATTTTCACGTTTGGCGCTACTTTTGTGAGACCGGTGGTCGCCTCCTCTGTTTTCCTTTATTTCCCCTCCATCTAACTTTGTATTCGCTACTTTCTGGATCCTCTTTTGAGTAATGCCAAAGGCATTTAAAAACATTTTTTGGCACACGCGATGAATTTTTTTTTTTTGTTCTGTTCGCAAGAAGTATTCCACTGATACCGTGGTATTTTTTTCTCTACAATCCTGTTTATATTTTGGCCTTCTTCTTTTCGGAGTTGAAACATTTATGTAGTGGGATAATTTTACATCCTGCACTACTTTGTCCGCCTTTGAATAAACATTTTGTCTGCAGTAAATTATGTCATTTTTAGATAACTTTAAGCATTTGTAAGTTTTTCCATCGTGGGTGCAGGGGAATTCAACATTTTCAGCATTTGGGAAATGATCTTGGTACCTATAAGAGCAGTGACCCCCATAAACGTTGTAAATAAATAACAACATAACCTATAAAACAAACCTCATAATTTTTTGTTTCTGTCTCGTCGTCATATTTCGTTGCCTCTTTCGGCTACCCTGGCTGTTTCCTTGCACGTAAACATCACCATCACTAGATATTACGTTGTCCATTGTTAATTTCTAAGCACAGTAGACACGCAAGCCTGCCTCAAAAACGAACAAAACTATCTAAATAATGATTCCCACGTGTTGTGGATAGAAATCGTTTTGAATCACCCCTCTTGATGGATAAAAGCCGCTTTCAAAAAACTGCTTATTTTTATCATTAAATTGCATATGGACAGAAGCTGTTTTGAAACCTCTAATTGGTGCCAAAAGTTGTGTTTTAAGGTGCAGAATGTGACGCCATCTAAAAGTGAATAGTCGAATTTTACGGATAAAAGCTGTTTTGAAACGATGCTCCTCATTTGTCGTAAAATGAAAGTTTGTCAAACAATGAAAGATATGGACCAGAAACTTAATGATTGTCTCCAAACAATATTAGAACAAAATGTACTGATTCACAAAATTTTAGAGTTTATTTCGAACACCGAAAATAAGGCAGAAAAGCTGACATTGTATAGCGATCTATTGATAAAGAAAAATGATGATTTAATCGTTAAACCTAAAAAGGATGATCAAAAATCACACGAAATAAAAAAGGATATTAAAAACAAAGTGGATCCAAGTAAATTAGCACTTGGAATTGAAACAATAAAAACTGTTGGAAAAGGTGGTATCGCTATTAATTGTAGTGATGGCAATTCTAACGAAAAATTAAGAGAAAAAGTGATAAATGAAATTGGAAATAAATATGTAGTTTTTGAATCGAAATTAAGGGGAGAGTAGGGTTTAAAAAAAAAAAAATTTTTTTTTATTTGATTTTCTGAATGGAGAACCTATCAAGGATATTCTGTGCAAATTTGAGATGAATCAGAGGAAAACTAACGAAGATACAGCGGTTTAAGCAACCGCGTGTCACTTCCGCGCTCCCAAAAGGACGGTATAGCGGTGGCCGTCAAAGGACGGTATAGCGGTGGCCGTCATACAGACGCCTAATGCCCTTCAAGGATTTGACGTCTACTGTTTATTTAGTCAGTGTCAGTGTCAGTTTAGTCAGTGTAGATGATATGATTCAGTGTGAGGTAAGCCGATAAAACTCGCTTATGGACGTTTTATTCCAAATTTTTTAGTGTTCAAACTTTCAAGCGTTTTTCCCACAATTCACGTTTTCAAAGTCGGTGCCCCTCATAACTTCAAAACTACTGCACCGATCCTTTTGTAGTTTTGAACACTATTTCTGTACATAATTTAAGAGGTAACGCTGGAGAGTTTTTTTCAAATTTGTTGATATTTTTTATTTTACAATAACAAATTGGCTGATTTTTTCCGCAAAAATCGTGTTTCTCATTTCAAAGTGTTCCTGAAAAGTGAAAAATTGAAACTTCGAAAAACCCTCCCAGCGTTACCTGGAGAAAACGATTATCTAACGAAAAAACTTTAATTTTTTCATTTCAGATGATCCAGCACTGAGCTATGAGGGGCACCGCAATTCAATTTTTTTCCGAGACGCTTCCAAATAATTGCTGCCATTGCCGAATTTTTTAATATTTCTTCATGAAAATTTCACATAATGTTCTTCAAATCTTATACTTTAATGTACCTTTGGCTTTAATGCATAGATTTCAACTCGTCAAAAGAAATTCACAAAGGTATGCCTTTTTTTGCACGAATTAACCTTACCCTCCCCTTAAGAAACCCTAAAATAATAATTACTGGTGTTGAAGCAGATGTTATTGATGAAAACAATGAAAAAGTGTTGGACGCGATTATTAGACAAAATGACATAGTATAAGTAGACAAGGACGTCTCAGATAAAATTAAAATAGAAAAAAAATACTTAGATAAGAAACAGAAGAACTATGGAAAGTAGTAATACTATGCGGATTCTGGCGCAATTTCCCATGTTATTTCTTATGGAGGTTCATTTTACAAAATTGACAATTTATACAGGTGTAATCACTTTCGTGCCACGAGGCAAGTCATTCAATCCTTACAGGCCTTCATATATATATGTATGTATATATGTATATACGCGAGCGAGCGAGCGTAGGTGTGTGCGGCGGTGTGTGTGTGTGTGTGTGTGTGTGCGTGTGTGTATGTAAGAGCTTCGGAGGTGTAGAGAAAGATAGGGAAGGAGTTGTTTAATATACCTGTATACAAAGATGAGATGTGAACACCGCACGACTTTTATACATATGTACATTCAAATTATTCGATTAATAATACAGCTAGCATAGAAACAATGATTAACTTTTATTAAATACTAATACTGTAATTATATTTAATTATACTAATTATATAGCATGATCATGCTATCATAATGCTAATAAATACATGTAAAATTCCTGAATAAATTACCCGACTTGCTATCGCGCTTCTCAATGTACTTCAAACAGGCCTAAACATGTTCCAGCGGAAACCGCAACGGCTGTCTGCTTCTGTGATAGACGCATGCATGAAATGTATATCTTACTTATAAAATAAAATAAAACAAACAATATATTTTTTTAAGAAAAACAATTTATTTATTATTATTTATAAATTAACAATATTATTTTAAATTAACAATATCTCCAAGCTTCATACCATCAAGATGGTCGATAAAAATATAAACTTTACATCTAAGATCGGCATACCATTTCAAATTATAAAATAAATATACAGTATGCTACTGGACGAGATAGCAACCAAGTATGAATATACAGGACGTTTCAAAGGTAGGGATTTTTAGAAAAACAATGTATTAATTAACAATATGACCAAGTTTCATACCATCAAGATGGTCGATAAAAATATAAACCTTACATCTAAGATCGGCATACCATTTCAAATTATAAAATAAATATACAGTATGCTACTGGACGAGATAGCAACCAAGTATGAATATACAGGACGTTTTCAAAGGTAGGGATTTTTAGAAAAGCAAGATGACGAATCCAAGATGGCCGCCAAAAATCTAATAAACTAATGCCACGTCAAGCATCCAATATATCAAAACCATGCACTCGAACTCCTATGAAACATCATCTCAAAACCATCGCTAGAATCAGCTCACAACCGGGTCATGAAGCGATTCTGAAACCCCTATATTAAAACCACACATTCAAACCACTAGCAAATCCCTCTTTTCTCAAAAACTATCCAACCATCCATCCGTCCATCCATCCATCCATCTGGATAACATAGCAACCAAATATTAACATACAGGACGACGCTTCAAAGTAGGGATTTTTTAGAAAAGCAAGATGGAGAATCCAAGATGGCCGCCAAAAATCTAATAAACTAAGGTGACGTCAGGCGAAATAGCCGACTATCAATATGATCGATCAAAATATAAACTCAACTTATAGAAAATACCCAACTCCGTATCACGCATCACAACAACAACCACCCAACATAGTTTCAAACGCCACAACACCGGATCAACTTAGGAAGATACATCTAGGTCAAACCCAACATACTTTCAATCACCACCACCGAGGATTTATATTTGACATCAGCATACCATCTCAAATCATAAAATAAATATACAGTATGATACTGGATAACATAGCAACCAATTATGAATATACAGGACGTTTCAAAGTAGGGATTTTTAGAAAAGCAAGATGGCCACCAAAAATCTAATAAACTTCGGTGGCATCAGGCATCAATCTATTAAAACCACTATCAAATCATTCTCTTTTAAAGCCGTCATTCCAAAACAATACATTCAAATCATACATTCAGTGATAGATGCATAAATGAAATGTATTTATGCAGCCTAGCAGTTCAAAGCTTGTTATCGAGCTTACCAGTATATTTCTAACAGATCTAAACACGTTTCTAATGGAAACCACAACGTTTGATCACTATCAACACCTCTATGATAGTCACATTATTTAATATATCTATACCATATAATAAAAAGGAACAACATATTTTAAGAAAAACAATTTTTAAAAAATAATAACCACATTTTGTAGGTGAATTATAGCTAATATATATAGCATATCAATCATAGGGAAAAACATTAAACGAATTACAACGATAAACAATTATGACATATAAATCCATAGGTAAAGTTATATAGGTAATAAACATCATTCTCTCCATAGAAGACCTAGATATTTAATACCACATACATAAATACATAGACACTCTAATCCTCATATGAATAAATTGATAGACTTATAATAATTATTTTCATCCATAAGTATACATACATACTTTTATATATATCACTACAAGAAATAAGTCAACACCTCTATGATAGTCACATTATTTAATATATCTATACCATAAAATAAAAAGGAACATCATATTTTAAGAAAAACAATTATTAAAAAATAATAACCACATTTTGTATGCGAATTATAGCTAATATAGCATATCAATCATAGGGAAAAACATTAAACGAATTACAATGATAAGCAATTATGACATATAAATCCATAGGTAAAGTTATATAGGTAATAAACATCATTCCCTCCATAGAAAACCTAGATATTTAATACCACATACATAAATACATAGACACTCTAATCCTCATATGAATAAATTGATAGACTTATAATAATTATTTTCATCCATAAGTATACATACATACTTTTATAGTATATGGTTTGAAGTAGTATACTTTTATATATATCACTACAAGAAATAAGTCAACACCTCTATGATAGTAGCCTTATTTAATATATCTATATCATAAAATAAAAAGGAACAACATATTTCAAGAAAAAACAATTTATTAAAAAATAATAACACATTTTGTAGGCGAATTATAGCATATCAATCATAGGGAAAAACATTAAACGAAATACAACGATAAACAATTATGACATATAAATCCATAGGTAAAGTTATATAGGTAATAAACATCATTCTCTCCATAGAAGACCTAGATATTTAATACCACATACATAAATACATAGACACTCTAATCCTCATATGAATAAATTGATAGACTTATAATAATTATTTTCATCCATAAGTATACATACATACTTTTATATATATCACTACAAGAAATAACTCGACACCGCTGTGATAGTCACCTTATTCAATATATCTATATTATAAAATAAAAAGGAACAACATATTTTCAAGAAAACAATTTATTAAAAATAAAACAACTACACACATCAAACAAACCTCAACCATACTTTCAATTTCACAAATATCAAATTTAAACAAAACAATCAAATGCAAAGGCAAGGAATGTTCTCGAGATGATCCATATAGTGCAATATAACAATGCAGTAAAACGATAGAGCTGAGATACATGCTCTATCAATTTTTTATTACCCACTTTTTCAGCAATCAAAACTTTTTGACAAAACACTACACATATGAAAAATAGACATAGCATTAAATATTTCCATTTTAGAGATACCCCAGCCTAATCCCAATTTTAAATATCATAAATTCTTAAATTGATTTAGTTAACTTTCTTATAATATTTAAAAAGGTTGAAAAGGAAACATACTAAGTCCCACAACAGATAAAATATGTGCTATCTTTTTACACTTCACGTTTAGTACTATCATTAGAAGAAATATGCATGAGGTACAGCTTTTAATATGAATTTAGGGTTTTTTTTTTTTTTTTCACAAAAACATAGTTTATCCCTAATAAAACTAATTTTGAAACACAATGTGCACATAGTATTAAAAAAGAGAATAAAAACATTAAACAAGGTACGCTTCACACGAAACATTTTTATAAATTACATTTTAAAAACATGGAATTCTATTTTATTTGAATGACATTGTATTTACAAATAGTTTTTATATCATTACAAGAAATATGCTTTTCATTAAATATTAACACTGAACAACAGCAGTATACACAAAAAAAAAAACTAATATAAAGACAGTATTAACGTTCTAACCAAAAGATTTGCAAAATAATAAATATATACTTGTTCATCGCTTAAAAACAATCGAAAAATTGATGTTTGCCAAGCTATTTATCAATATTTAAGAGTTAAAAATTTATCATCATTTTTACATTTACAGATACCCCATGTTTAATATCAATTTGAATTAACATAAATTCATAAAATGAGTCCATCTTTTCACACATCATGCGTTTTTGTACAACAGCGAATGTATTACATTTTAAAGCACTTTATAATTTGAGAAAAATAGCAAATCATATCACGAAACACTATTATAAATTCTATTTTATTTGGATGACATTGTATTTACAAATAGTTTTTATA
This sequence comes from Amphimallon solstitiale, assembly GCA_963170755.1. NCBI lineage: Eukaryota > Metazoa > Arthropoda > Insecta > Coleoptera > Scarabaeidae > Amphimallon > Amphimallon solstitiale. The sequence continues at coordinate 103,588,570 of OY720677.1, read as the reverse complement.
TCATTACAAGAAATATACTTTTCATTAAATATTAACCACTGAACAACAGTAGTATAATAAATACTCGCTTTCAATTATTTAATATTGAAATTACATAAAATTCAATGCAATACACTTAAAACATTTGAAAAATCATGTTTGGTAAGCCCAATATATATCAATATTAAGACAAAATTATTATTAATTTTACATCTACAGATACCCCATGTTTAATATCAATTTGAATTAACATAATTTCATAAAATGAGTCTATCTTTAAATTTAGGGGTTTTTACACAAAACATAGTTTACGCCTAATAAAACTAATTTTGAAACACAATGTACACATAGTATTAAAAAAAAAAAAAAAAAAAAAAAAAAAAAAAGATGATAAAAACATTAAACAAGGTACGCTTCACACGAATCATTTTTATAAATTACATTTTAAAACATGGAATTCTATTTTATTTGGATGACATTGTATTTTGGTAAGCCAAATATATATCAATATTTAAGACAAAAATTATTATTAATTTTCCATCTACAGATACCCCATGTTTAATATCAATTTGAATGAACATAATTTCATAAAATGAGTCTATCTTTAAATTTTTGTCAGTTTTATCTTTATTATTTTTAATATGATTCTGTAGTTTGTTGTTTGTACGAAATGAAATTAATGTCTTTGTTGTTTTTCGTAAATATGTTTTTATTTGCATGGAAGGTGTACCTATATAAGTCACAGAGGCAAATTTTGATGAGTAAGTTTGAGGAACTATAGGATAATTCTTGGATATGATTTTTGCTTTTTGTTTTTATGAAGGAGATTATTTATTAATTCTTTTGAATAACTATTATTCTGAGCTATGGTGTAAATTCTATCTAATTCTTTATCAAAATTAATCTTATGCATAAGAACATGGATTATTTTATATAACATTGAGTGGAAAGCAGCAAGTTTATGACTAATCGGTGGAAAGAGTTAGAATGTATCGTAATATCTGTGTGAGTAGGTTTATGGTAAATAGCGAATTCGTGTGTAGAGGTCTAGAAAATTAATGGTTTTATTTACTTCTAATTCTATGGTGAATTTAATATTAGGATGCAAAATGTTAATATGATTATGAAGTGAATTTAATTGTCTATCCGTTCCTTTAAAACACACCAAAATATCATCTACATATCTCACCCAGTATATACAATTTTTAAATAACGAATGTTTACTAATAATGTCTTCAAGGTTGTCCATAAATATTTCGGTTAATAAGGGACTTAGTGGGTTTCCGTTTAACACTTCTTTGGGGGAATAATCGTAAACAAACATCAAATGAAATGAGTTTTAAATTATCTGGTAATTTAAATTTACTAATTTTATTTATCGAAAATTTCGGTTTGAATTTAGTGTATTCTAAAATGATTTTTATAAGTTGTTTGCATAGATTCACATCTGGTGCTTTTACATACGAAACAACTGGACGAATAGGTATATTCTTTTTATGTAATTTTAGTAAACCATATAATTCTGGAGGTTGTGGATTCATAACAGGTAGTTGGAACTTTTGTGCATTATTGAATAAACATTCGGTATTGTTTATAGCACTTTTAATTTGTTTTTGAAACCACTCTGTAGGGTTAGATTTTAGTTTTATGAACGCATTAGTACAATAGTAAAATAGAGGAGTTCCCATTGGAAGACGACCGTTTTCAACACTGAAAGCAGTTTTTTTATATCGAATCAGGGTGCATTTCTATTTGATAATAGCCCGAAGCTAGATCAAGAGTAGTAAAATAATTACACCGTCTTAGTTTATCTAAAATATCACTAATGTTTGGTATAGGGTATCGATCATCTATTGTTTTTTCGTTTAATTTTCGATAATCAACCACCATGCGCCATTTCTTTACTCCGCTGGCGTCGAGCTTTTTCGGAACTATCCATACAGGACTGGACCATGGTGAATATGATGGTCTAATGATTCCGTCTTCTAATAATTTCGATATTTGTTTATTAATTTCTTGCTTATGAACACACGGATAGCGGTATGACTTAGTATATATGTATTGAGATTTCATCGGTTGTCTTTATTTCGTGTTTAATTTGATTTGAAAATGTTAATTTTTTTTTTCATTATCATGAAATAAATCTGAAAATACTGTGACAAGTTTACTTAAACAATCTTTTTCTTCCGAATTTAAATGATCTGTTCTAAATTTATTTATATTAATTTTGAATGGCTGTGTATTATTATTACAAGTGGCATATTTTCCTGAAATTGCTCTATATGAAAACATTCAAATTTGTTTCGTCAAATTTGTTCGCATATTCATTTAATAAATTTCGGTCTATGAGTATCGTTTGCGAAATTGATCTCTTATTAATTATTTCAACTGTTGCTTGATTATATTGTACATAGAGTAGCCCTGGAGGTATATAAATACTTTGATCGTCTGTGTCTATTTGGGGTATTATGATATCACAATCAGGTAAGTATTACTGAACACAAAGGGGAAATTTCAATATCTTGTGTTTCGAACTCTTTTCTGTAATAGAGCGGTACTTGAATATTGTCATTATATATATCACGGTTTTATATAACGACATTATTAGACTCATATAAACCTTCTTCGTTCGTTATAATGCTGATTACAACTAATAATATCTCCCATTCAGTTGAGTAAACCAGTACAAATAAATATACAATAATACAAATACAAATTTCATTAGGTAGGGCAATTAGTATGTTCTGATGAATTAAGCTGGCCTAGAATTTTTTTAATAATATAGCTAATATATCTCTATTCACAATTTAAATGGTTGGTTTTATAGTATTAGAAGGTCGTAACAAATAATTTGCTAATTATACATTAAAAAACATCAAAAAAAAAAAACAACTAAAAAGAATTATGATTGCATATTATTTTAATTTTGCATCAGAAACACTGAGTGGAGAAATAATTCTAGTATTATTTAAAGAGAATTGATTTATATAAAAGTAGCCTTTTCTTCAAATAAAACTTGAACTAAACCAGCAGTATTGTACAAACATATAAATCTGTCTTGACAGGGAGTATAATAGCTAATTCCATAGAATATATAAAAAAAAAAAACTAATGTAAGATAGAGATCTTGTTTTTCTTAGTCGATATGTCTAGAACAATACAAGTTAAGAATATATATATATATATATAATAAAACACAATTGTTTAGTTTCAAAAATTATAATGTTCACACAAACGTAGTTTAAAAAACCATTTCTCCTGTTTACCATTACTGACTAATTTTAAATTAATAGTCGAGGAAGGAGATACATGTTGAAACTCCATTATATATATATATATATATAATAATTTCTTATTAAAAACCGTTAGATCTGTCTGCAAAACTGTCGAGTTGACATTTTCTATATCGTAGCCCGAATTATCGAATTTATAAAGCTGACCCTTATCGGATTGTTTTCAAACAATTTTTCGCTAACGAGCATTTTCAAGCCACTAACACCTATAAGTTAGTCCACAAGGCCACGATACTTCTTGCATATATCAGCATGGATATCTAGAAATCTCGAAATCTGTATGCTACATACTTCAAGATAGAGATATTTCAGGGATATAGGTGTATTAAGGGGGCGTTTGAATCATAGAATACAATATAAATTTACAATTATGCAATGTCGGTTATAAAATCATTAATTGTTTATTTTATTGTATGTAATAAGTCATAATATCCTCCTACGTATGGTATAGGGGTTTAATTTACATAAATTCTTTTTATAAAAAATTATTTCAATTTTATCAAAAGAACCCCTATACCATACGTAGGAGGATATTATGACTTATTACATACAATAAAATAAACAATTAATGATTTTATAACCGACATTTGCATAATTGTAAATTTATATTGTATTCTATGATTCAAACGCCCCCTTAATACACCTATATCCCTGAAATATCTCTATCTTGAAGTATGTAGCATACAGATTTCGAGATTTCTAGATATCCATGCTGATATATGCAAGAAGTATCGTGGCCTTGTGGACTAACTTATAGGTGTTAGTGGCTTGAAAATGCTCGTTAGCGAAAAATTGTTTGAAAACAATCCGATAAGGGTCAGCTTTATAAATTCGATAATTCGGGCTACGATATAGAAAATGTCAACTCGACAGTTTTGCAGACAGATCTAACGGTTTTTAATAAGAAATTATTATATATATATATATAATGGAGTTTCAACATGTATCTCCTTCCTTGACTATTAATTTAAAATTAGTCAGTAATGGTAAACAGGAGAAATGGTTTTTTAAACTACGTTTGTGTGAACATTATAATTTTTGAAACTAAACAATTGTGTTTTATTATATATATATATATATATATATATATATATATTCTTAACTTGTATTGTTCTAGACATATCGACTAAGAAAAACAAGATCTCTATCTTACATTAGTTTTTTTTTTATATATTCTATGGAATTAGCTATTATACTCCCTGTCAAGACAGATTTATATGTTTGTACAATACTGCTGGTTTAGTTCAAGTTTTATTTGAAGAAAAGGCTACTTTTATATAAATCAATTCTCTTTAAATAATACTAGAATTATTTCTCCACTCAGTGTTTCTGATGCAAAATTAAAATAATATGCAATCATAATTCTTTTTAGTTGTTTTTTTTTTTTTTGATGTTTTTTAATGTATAATTAGCAAATTATTTGTTACGACCTTCTAATACTATAAAACCAACCATTTAAATTGTGAATAGAGATATATTAGCTATATTATTAAAAAAATTCTAGGCCAGCTTAATTCATCAGAACATACTAATTGCCCTACCTAATGAAATTTGTATTTGTATTATTGTATATTTATTTGTACTGGTTTACTCAACTGAATGGGAGATATTATTAGTTGTAATCAGCATTATAACGAACGAAGAAGGTTTATATGAGTCTAATAATGTCGTTATATAAAACCGTGATATATATAATGACAATATTCAAGTACCGCTCTATTACAGAAAAGAGTTCGAAACACAAGATATTGAAATTTCCCCTTTGTGTTCAGTAATACTTACCTGATTGTGATATCATAATACCCCAAATAGACACAGACGATCAAAGTATTTATATACCTCCAGGGCTACTCTATGTACAATATAATCAAGCAACAGTTGAAATAATTAATAAGAGATCAATTTCGCAAACGATACTCATAGACCGAAATTTATTAAATGAATATGCGAACAAATTTGACGAAACAAATTTGAATGTTTTCATATAGAGCAATTTCAGGAAAATATGCCACTTGTAATAATAATACACAGCCATTCAAAATTAATATAAATAAATTTAGAACAGATCATTTAAATTCGGAAGAAAAAGATTGTTTAAGTAAACTTGTCACAGTATTTTCAGATTTATTTCATGATAATGAAAAAAAAAATTAACATTTTCAAATCAAATTAAACACGAAATAAAGACAACCGATGAAATCTCAATACATATATACTAAGTCATACCGCTATCCGTGTGTTCATAAGCAAGAAATTAATAAACAAATATCTAAATTATTAGAAGACGGAATCATTAGACCATCATATTCACCATGGTCCAGTCCTGTATGGATAGTTCCGAAAAAGCTCGACGCCAGCGGAGTAAAGAAATGGCGCATGGTGGTTGATTATCGAAAATTAAACGAAAAAACAATAGATGATCGATACCCTATACCAAACATTAGTGATATTTTAGATAAACTAAGACGGTGTAATTATTTTACTACTCTTGATCTAGCTTCGGGCTATTATCAAATAGAAATGCACCCTGATTCGATATAAAAAAACTGCTTTCAGTGTTGAAAACGGTCGTCTTCCAATGGGAACTCCTCTATTTTACTATTGTACTAATGCGTTCATAAAACTAAAATCTAACCCTACAGAGTGGTTTCAAAAACAAATTAAAAGTGCTATAAACAATACCGAATGTTTATTCAATAATGCACAAAAGTTCCAACTACCTGTTATGAATCCACAACCTCCAGAATTATATGGTTTACTAAAATTACATAAAAAGAATATACCTATTCGTCCAGTTGTTTCGTATGTAAAAGCACCAGATGTGAATCTATGCAAACAACTTATAAAAATCATTTTAGAATACACTAAATTCAAACCGAAATTTTCGATAAATAAAATTAGTAAATTTAAATTACCAGATAATTTAAAACTCATTTCATTTGATGTTTGTTTACGATTATTCCCCCAAAGAAGTGTTAAACGGAAACCCACTAAGTCCCTTATTAACCGAAATATTTATGGACAACCTTGAAGACATTATTAGTAAACATTCGTTATTTAAAAATTGTATATACTGGGTGAGATATGTAGATGATATTTTGGTGTGTTTTAAAGGAACGGATAGACAATTAAATTCACTTCATAATCATATTAACATTTTGCATCCTAATATTAAATTCACCATAGAATTAGAAGTAAATAAAACCATTAATTTTCTAGACCTCTACACACGAATTCGCTATTTACCATAAACCTACTCACACAGATATTACGATACATTCTAACTCTTTCCACCGATTAGTCATAAACTTGCTGCTTTCCACTCAATGTTATATAAAATAATCCATGTTCTTATGCATAAGATTAATTTTGATAAAGAATTAGATAGAATTTACACCATAGCTCAGAATAATAGTTATTCAAAAGAATTAATAAATAATCTCCTTCATAAAAACAAAAAGCAAAAATCATATCCAAGAATTATCCTATAGTTCCTCAAACTTACTCATCAAAATTTGCCTCTGTGACTTATATAGGTACACCTTCCATGCAAATAAAAACATATTTACGAAAAACAACAAAGACATTAATTTCATTTCGTACAAACAACAAACTACAGAATCATATTAAAAATAATAAAGATAAAACTGACAAAAATTTAAAGATAGACTCATTTTATGAAATTATGTTCATTCAAATTGATATTAAACATGGGGTATCTGTAGATGGAAAATTAATAATAATTTTTGTCTTAAATATTGATATATATTTGGCTTACCAAAATACAATGTCATCCAAATAAAATAGAATTCCATGTTTTAAAATGTAATTTATAAAAATGATTCGTGTGAAGCGTACCTTGTTTAATGTTTTTATCATCTTTTTTTTTTTTTTTTTTTTTTTTTTTTAATACTATGTGTACATTGTGTTTCAAAATTAGTTTTATTAGGCGTAAACTATGTTTTGTGTAAAAACCCCTAAATTTAAAGATAGACTCATTTTATGAAATTATGTTAATTCAAATTGATATTAAACATGGGGTATCTGTAGATGTAAAATTAATAATAATTTTGTCTTAATATTGATATATATTGGGCTTACCAAACATGATTTTTCAAATGTTTTAAGTGTATTGCATTGAATTTTATGTAATTTCAATATTAAATAATTGAAAGCGAGTATTTATTATACTACTGTTGTTCAGTGGTTAATATTTAATGAAAAGTATATTTCTTGTAATGATATAAAAACTATTTGTAAATACAATGTCATCCAAATAAAATAGAATTTATAATAGTGTTTCGTGATATGATTTGCTATTTTTCTCAAATTATAAAGTGCTTTAAAATGTAATACATTCGCTGTTGTACAAAAACGCATGATGTGTGAAAAGATGGACTCATTTTATGAATTTATGTTAATTCAAATTGATATTAAACATGGGGTATCTGTAAATGTAAAAATGATGATAAATTTTTAACTCTTAAATATTGATAAATAGCTTGGCAAACATCAATTTTTCGATTGTTTTTAAGCGATGAACAAGTATATATTTATTATTTTGCAAATCTTTTGGTTAGAACGTTAATACTGTTTTTATATTAGTTTTTTTTTTTGTGTATACTGCTGTTGTTCAGTGTTAATATTTAATGAAAAGCATATTTCTTGTAATGATATAAAAACTATTTGTAAATACAATGTCATTCAAATAAAATAGAATTCCATGTTTTTAAAATGTAATTTATAAAAATGTTTCGTGTGAAGCGTACCTTGTTTAATGTTTTTATTCTCTTTTTTAATACTATGTGCACATTGTGTTTCAAAATTAGTTTTATTAGGGATAAACTATGTTTTTGTGAAAAAAAAAAAAACCCCTAAATTCATATTAAAAGCTGTACCTCATGCATATTTCTTCTAATGATAGTACTAAACGTGAAGTGTAAAAAGATAGCACATATTTTATCTGTTGTGGGACTTAGTATGTTTCCTTTTCAACCTTTTTAAATATTATAAGAAAGTTAACTAAATCAATTTAAGAATTTATGATATTTAAAATTGGGATTAGGCTGGGGTATCTCTAAAATGGAAATATTTAATGCTATGTCTATTTTTCATATGTGTAGTGTTTTGTCAAAAAGTTTTGATTGCTGAAAAAGTGGGTAATAAAAAATTGATAGAGCATGTATCTCAGCTCTATCGTTTTACTGCATTGTTATATTGCACTATATGGATCATCTCGAGAACATTCCTTGCCTTTGCATTTGATTGTTTTGTTTAAATTTGATATTTGTGAAATTGAAAGTATGGTTGAGGTTTGTTTGATGTGTGTAGTTGTTTTATTTTTAATAAATTGTTTTCTTGAAAATATGTTGTTCCTTTTTATTTTATAATATAGATATATTGAATAAGGTGACTATCACAGCGGTGTCGAGTTATTTCTTGTAGTGATATATATAAAAGTATGTATGTATACTTATGGATGAAAATAATTATTATAAGTCTATCAATTTATTCATATGAGGATTAGAGTGTCTATGTATTTATGTATGTGGTATTAAATATCTAGGTCTTCTATGGAGAGAATGATGTTTATTACCTATATAACTTTACCTATGGATTTATATGTCATAATTGTTTATCGTTGTATTTCGTTTAATGTTTTTCCCTATGATTGATATGCTATAATTCGCCTACAAAATGTGTTATTATTTTTTAATAAATTGTTTTTTCTTAAAATATGTTGTTCCTTTTTATTTTATGATATAGATATATTAAATAAGGCTACTATCATAGAGGTGTTGACTTATTTCTTGTAGTGATATATATAAAAGTATACTACTTCAAACCATATACTATAAAAGTATGTATGTATACTTATGGATGAAAATAATTATTATAAGTCTATCAATTTATTCATATGAGGATTAGAGTGTCTATGTATTTATGTATGTGGTATTAAATATCTAGGTTTTCTATGGAGGGAATGATGTTTATTACCTATATAACTTTACCTATGGATTTATATGTCATAATTGCTTATCATTGTAATTCGTTTAATGTTTTTCCCTATGATTGATATGCTATATTAGCTATAATTCGCATACAAAATGTGGTTATTATTTTTTAATAATTGTTTTTCTTAAAATATGATGTTCCTTTTTATTTTATGGTATAGATATATTAAATAATGTGACTATCATAGAGGTGTTGACTTATTTCTTGTAGTGATATATATAAAAGTATGTATGTATACTTATGGATGAAAATAATTATTATAAGTCTATCAATTTATTCATATGAGGATTAGAGTGTCTATGTATTTATGTATGTGGTATTAAATATCTAGGTCTTCTATGGAGAGAATGATGTTTATTACCTATATAACTTTACCTATGGATTTATATGTCATAATTGTTTATCGTTGTAATTCGTTTAATGTTTTTCCCTATGATTGATATGCTATATATATTAGCTATAATTCACCTACAAAATGTGGTTATTATTTTTTAAAAATTGTTTTTCTTAAAATATGTTGTTCCTTTTTATTATATGGTATAGATATATTAAATAATGTGACTATCATAGAGGTGTTGATAGTGATCAAACGTTGTGGTTTCCATTAGAAACGTGTTTAGATCTGTTAGAAATATACTGGTAAGCTCGATAACAAGCTTTGAACTGCTAGGCTGCATAAATACATTTCATTTATGCATCTATCACTGAATGTATGATTTGAATGTATTGTTTTGGAATGACGGCTTTAAAAGAGAATGATTTGATAGTGGTTTTAATAGATTGATGCCTGATGCCACCGAAGTTTATTAGATTTTTGGTGGCCATCTTGCTTTTCTAAAAATCCCTACTTTGAAACGTCCTGTATATTCATAATTGGTTGCTATGTTATCCAGTATCATACTGTATATTTATTTTATGATTTGAGATGGTATGCTGATGTCAAATATAAATCCTCGGTGGTGGTGATTGAAAGTATGTTGGGTTTGACCTAGATGTATCTTCCTAAGTTGATCCGGTGTTGTGGCGTTTGAAACTATGTTGGGTGGTTGTTGTTGTGATGCGTGATACGGAGTTGGGTATTTTCTATAAGTTGAGTTTATATTTTGATCGATCATATTGATAGTCGGCTATTTCGCCTGACGTCACCTTAGTTTATTAGATTTTTGGCGGCCATCTTGGATTCTCCATCTTGCTTTTCTAAAAAATCCCTACTTTGAAGCGTCGTCCTGTATGTTAATATTTGGTTGCTATGTTATCCAGATGGATGGATGGATGGACGGATGGATGGTTGGATAGTTTTTGAGAAAAGAGGGATTTGATAGTGGTTTGAATGTGTGGTTTTAATATAGGGGTTTCAGAATCGCTTCATGACCCGGTTGTGAGCTGATTCTAGCGATGGTTTTGAGATGATGTTTCATAGGAGTTCGAGTGCATGGTTTTGATATATTGGATGCTTGACGTGGCATTAGTTTATTAGATTTTTGGCGGCCATCTTGGATTCGTCATCTTGCTTTTCTAAAAATCCCTACCTTTGAAAACGTCCTGTATATTCATACTTGGTTGCTATCTCGTCCAGTAGCATACTGTATATTTATTTTATAATTTGAAATGGTATGCCGATCTTAGATGTAAGGTTTATATTTTTATCGACCATCTTGATGGTATGAAACTTGGTCATATTGTTAATTAATACATTGTTTTTCTAAAAATCCCTACCTTTGAAACGTCCTGTATATTCATACTTGGTTGCTATCTCGTCCAGTAGCATACTGTATATTTATTTTATAATTTGAAATGGTATGCCGATCTTAGATGTAAAGTTTATATTTTTATCGACCATCTTGATGGTATGAAGCTTGGAGATATTGTTAATTTAAAATAATATTGTTAATTTATAAATAATAATAAATAAATTGTTTTTCTTAAAAAAATATATTGTTTGTTTTATTTTATTTTATAAGTAAGATATACATTTCATGCATGCGTCTATCACAGAAGCAGACAGCCGTTGCGGTTTCCGCTGGAACATGTTTAGGCCTGTTTGAAGTACATTGAGAAGCGCGATAGCAAGTCGGGTAATTTATTCAGGAATTTTACATGTATTTATTAGCATTATGATAGCATGATCATGCTATATAATTAGTATAATTAAATATAATTACAGTATTAGTATTTAATAAAAGTTAATCATTGTTTCTATGCTAGCTGTATTATTAATCGAATAATTTGAATGTACATATGTATAAAAGTCGTGCGGTGTTCACATCTCATCTTTGTATACAGGTATATTAAACAACTCCTTCCCTATCTTTCTCTACACCTCCGAAGCTCTTACATACACACACGCACACACACACACACACACACACACCGCCGCACACACCTACGCTCGCTCGCTCGCGTATATACATATATACATACATATATATATGAAGGCCTGTAAGGATTGAATGACTTGCCTCGTGGCACGAAAGTGATTACACCTGTATAAATTGTCAATTTTGTAAAATGAACCTCCATAAGAAATAACATGGGAAATTGCGCCAGAATCCGCATAGTATTACTACTATGGAAATATTATATTGTCAGTTCAACCGGCGATGTATTCCAGCATCATAGACAGGGCACAAATAAATATGGAAAAAATGTAAGGTGTATGGACCGAAAATTAAATATATGTAATAATTAGATTATAAGTAGGATTAATTTGCTCAGTAATGATTTAATTGTAGTTTTGTAAGTGTTAAGAACATTAGAATATTTGAACAATTAGTCCGTAACTATATTATAGAAAAAGTTTTAGTTTCTAAGTAATATACTCGTATTTGTATATTTTAATAGCAATTGCTAATAAATATTATTATTATTATTATTATTATATTGTAATCGTCGCTTCATTGTTGAAGTTAAATATTTATAGAATCTAAAAAAAAGTGTGCACCTTTGGATGATCGTAATCGTCATTAATTCTCGCCGCCGCGCCGCCTGTTGCATTTTATCGATTTTTACGTTTTACAATTTCTACCCTGCTAAAATTCAAATTAATTTATTACTTTCTAAATCGCAATGTTTAAGTCGCACTCATTACATATACTATCCTACGCATAATTTTAGTGGTGGCTTTCAGGATCCAGGTTTAGGTCCATTTTTGCTTCTTATACACATATTATAATGTATGCAACTAATATTACCTACCTACGTAATATAGCTTTCGCGCAAGATGAGTCACTGGTTCTTTTTCATACTTTTGAAATTATCGTTTTACCGATTTTTCTACAATATTTCGAAAAATGCTGTTATTAATTGCCTAACAAGATCTAGTAACTTGAATCCATTGTACCGTTTTTTTAAACAATCTGTCAATAATTTCAAAGGAAGAATGATTTTATTTTAATAATTAAAGATTGCCTGATTTGAGTGACATCCAAAATGGGTTTGACGACAGACTCCCCTAAATAGCACTTACTTAAATAATCTTGCGCTTCATACATAATAAAATAGAATGTATTTTAATATAAGCAAATGAACATCAAATTTAAAATTGACTTGTCTTTCGTGAAATAAAAGGCGTGGGTAAAGGAAAAATAAAAATCTAAATTATATGCTCAGTGTATTTAATATATTTTAAAACGTTTCATTTATTTCGACGGTTATCTAACCGGTTGCTGCAGTTGTAGCTGAAACAAAAAATGGATATATAAATAATTTATTAAAGCAAAATTAGGAATAAATATCATTATAAATAATATGATGCCAGGAGAATTAGTGCTTCCATTTTAAAATGGATATTTTTTACAGGGGCATCTACAACAGACTTAACTTGGCTTTCAAGTGCGTTTACCACAAAATCTTAGGCGACAAACCGCACAATTATGCGATAAGAAGGAATCCATTTAATTTGTTTGTACCTTATTGTCCTGAATAAAAAGTAGTGAAGATGGATCACTCTTAATCCAAGGACATACTACTCAAATATGGACTGCCACAAGGGTAGATGTTAGGACCAATATTCTTTCTAATTTACATAAATGATCGTGTTGTTTCGATTTTCGACTATATTGAAGAACATCTACGAACATGAAAATTATTTTGGAAAGCCCACACAAGAACGGGACTATATTTCTAGGAAATGTACGATATTTGCAAATTAATAATTTAAAATATATAAAAAGTTTCTCGAGATCCACGAATATGGTCTTTTGACCTCGCGATTAAGAACTGCTTATCTATGAGATCCAACCAAGTAGGGACCCATAGCAGAACGGAGTAATGCAAAATATGACGAAGAAAGTATGTGAACAACAACAGAAAGAGAGACCTTGAGAAGCTGGATCAAGCAAGCCTGTATTTATTCAAAATAAGATTATTTTGAAAGGCAAAGACCGTCTGATAGTATTATAAGATTGATGTTCAAGTGAGTTTAAATTGCATCGATTGGATTTTTAAATTACTTTTGCGGGAATTATATTTTTGACGCTTACGATTCTACAGGTTCGTTGTCAGATGAATCCAATGGACAATAGACTTGGAGGGAGACAAAAAGACAAGCAAGATATCTTGCAACAAGCGAAAAGTAACATAAATAAATTCTAAATATACTAATCTCTACTTAAACCTACTAGTTGTGATAGTAGCTGCTGTTGTAGATTTGTGACCTTTGCCGCCATGTTTATGTTGACCTGATTTTCCATGGCCATTATGATCTGGTGCTCCTTGACTGATTGTTATCTAGACAAAATTAAAATTAAAATTTAATTTAAAATAAAGACATTATAAATATAAAATATATCTCCAAATATACTGAAACAAGAAAGCAAAAAAAAAACAAACCAAGTCTTACAATATAATTAAAATATACCAAGGTATAACCTTTAAAGATATGCTGAAATCTGAAGACCAAATCTACAATATTCAAAATGATTTACTTAATTATCGAAATGAGTAGCTAGAGTATTTTAATTCCATTGTAGCTTGGGATTTTTGTCATTTTTTATTATAAAATATAGCGTAGTTTTAATGCAACATGTTATGGTCTTAGTCATATTCAAATAATATTGAAAAGACAATGGAAGCTATGAATATAAAAAAATATGTTTACATAAAATACACTCGATATTATTAGGAATGATTTACCATTGCTGCTATTAAAAGAAGAATTTTAAAAATTGCACTGGAGATATTCATTCTGGATAATCTCGTGTGTCTATGGGTTGCTGTCCTAAATATTCCACCTTTTATATAGAACCTGCTCAATACTGTTTGTATTGCGCAAAAGTAGGGAATAATATGTCTCAAATACCATTAAAGTTGAACAATGGATTGAGATGGGTTTGGAGAAAGGACCGGATATGCCATTTGAAATTCTAGTAATTTTTCTATTATAATATTAGTAGCATATATCACATACATTACTTTATTAATATTTAACATGTATGACAACGCTTGCTGCGTTTGTTTGTCCGAATTATAATGTAGATTTCATATTATTCACAATTGGCTATTACTGGGGGATCTATATAAAAAATAATTCTAGAATAACAAACGTCCGTTCTGCATTAAATAAATGATATTAATTTAGGTTTTAATATTCGTAATATTATTATTTTGGCCAGGTGGATCGGTGATACTTCTAACTAAATTAATATAAATGAATGTGCGCAGACGGGGATTACCATTTTTCTGACAAATTCGTTGTTTTTATAAAATTATATTTCTCGAAAACTACGTACTAAATGGACATAATTTTTAGTAGTGTTATAACAAAAGGTCCTACTAAAGCATATTTAATTTTTTCAATACTAATTTCATGTGCGAGAAGTAGATTACATGATATATTTTTGTCTAAAAGTACATTTTTTTAGATGGAACTCCTTGTATATAGGTTTATTTTTAAAATGCATAATAAATTTCGCACCAACATGTAAGACTTTATTACTTTAAAAGTATTATTATTGAGCTATGGCCGTAGTGAGCTATGATATTTGTCGAGAATTTCAATTTTTCTAAATTGCTTCTAAATTTATTTTATAATAATTTTTTTTAAAAATGAGCTTAGAAATATGATTTTTGTGTGTATTGGGGAAATGACAAATCAAAAGAATATATTTTATTTATAATATACTATATTAGCAATATATGTATTTCATAAAATATGTAGAATATGGTAGAATAAACAAATTTTAAAACGAAATAAATTGTTTTCGCTTTTTTTTATTTTTTGATTTATTTATTACAAATAACAAATAAATATTGTAAACATACTTCCAGTTTCCTAATTCAATATTAAATTAAATTTTATTATTGCTCCCAGTCAGGTTATTGTCGGTATTGAGGGTTGTTGAAAGGTAAGTTATATGTGAGTTATTCAGCTTATATTCTTCATATTTCAATTTTTAGGTTTCTGACTCATGGGCCACATTGCGCCCCAGTCGAGAGTCTCAGAGTATGCTAACATTTTCTTCTATGGTCTTCTTACTTTGCCTTTGAATACCCTGAAACTCGATCAGTTCTTCATTTTCGACGCAAGTTTTCAGTTTGGAACCATAGAGATATTCAACTCTATGGTTTCAAACTGAAAACTCTTTTTCCCCACAACGCTATCCACTCCAGGGATATAATGGTCATCGTTGTAGTATGTACTCTAGTTATGCATATCACTTAACCTCTGCAGAGTGAAGTTGTTTTTCTGAATGCTATGTGCTACCTTGTAAGCTGTTATCTATTCCTCCAGTCTAGCTATTTGTTTCATACTGAGTAGTCCCGTATCTCTGCATATATTCTCAGTATGGGTAAACCAGTCCAAGCCCAGAATTACCTTCAGGACCTTGTTTTGAGTCACCTGCATAGATTTCATTAATGTTTTTGCACATTTTCCCCATGTCACTATTAAGTAGTATTTTCGAGATGACATGGCTATGGCATATCATTAGTTTATTCTTTTTACATAGCCCACTTCTTTTTATTGCCCCTATTGTGGGTGTCACATTTTTTTGTATGTAGGCCACATAAGGCCTCCATGATAATTTGTCATATAATTCCCAAATATTTTACCGTGTTTTTAAGTTTTTCTTTATAGATATGTTCAGCCTCAGTTGTATTGGCTGTTTATTTTTTTGTTGAAATGTGTTATAAACTGTCTTCTTTGTGTTTAATGTTAATTTCTGCCCAACTAGGCATTGGTCCAGTTTTTTTTGGATCTGTATTTATTTTGTTTTCAAATTCTTCCCTACTTTTTCCTGTATAAGTTATTGTTGTATCATTCCCATAGATTACATATTTTCCGTTTAGACCAATGCCATGAAAGCTCGTTGCTGTTTCCTTTTCTTTATCTTCAAACCAATTCCTCGTCTCAGGTGAGATTGTTATTTCTAATATGCTACAAATAAATTATTGATGTTTTCTTTTTTTTTGTAGGTGTTGGATCATACATGATCGTCGTTGATGTTTCAAAACACAAAACTGCAAATATATTAACTAAAGAATTTATTTAACATTTCATTACTGTATATAATATGTTTTATTTATTACAGTATTTACATCTTTTTTTTATTTTTATTGGAGCCATTTATGAATTTATCCTATTCACATCAACGTTTACATTTTTATTTGATATGACGTCATTTTCTTTAGCATATCTGATTTGATTCTGTTCATATAGTTTAGTAGCGTTTAAATGATTCACCCTCTTTACTATTTCCTCCATCATCATAACTCTTTATCTATTGTTTGTTTTCAACACCTTTTTGTTTAAAGTTAGGTTCTGTATCTTTTTGTTCAAATTGTACTTCTTGTTTATCGTTTCTATAAAATAAAGTTTATTAATTTACTTAGCATGTATATTATACTTCATTAATCTTTGTACTTTTCTAAAAAAAGTTTATCAATGATGATTTATATACTGTTTCATTTATAATGTTTTTAAAAAAGGAATTCATCCTTTTTAAAATATTTATAGTATCTGTAACCTACCTATATTACTCTAATGATTATCGGGATATTTGATTATCTAATTCGGGGATGGTCGCAATTAATCCGGACAATTGGAGTTCTACTGTACTTCAAATTTCTAAAAATTCATAATATGTAGATGAAACTGATTACGAAAGTTATTTTAGTTTTTTATTTGCCTAAAGATTAATATAATAAATAATAAAATTACCCTAGAAATTGTGTACGGTTTAAACATTTCGACCTTCTATCGCATTCTTAGCCAAATTACCGTACGTATGGTAACACTGCGGACACCAGTGTTTTTGACAAAAATCAACTACGTCATTATACTTTACCCCATTTTCTTTCAAGATAAATTTTATAATTAAAATATTTTGGTACTTTCGATAATGCTATGAGTTTATATATATTAAACATAAAGGTTATGCACAAAAATTGCGAACTCTCAATTCGTAGATTTTTAGTTGCTCGATATTCGTTGTTCACGTATTTCTCCCAGAGATATAGAGAGGGGGGAAATGCTCTACAACTGCACTGAAAGTTGAATGATGGTGTCCACCATTTTGACTCAGAACTAAAGAGCACCCATAAGGCGCACCAATCATAGGCATTATCGAAAAAGCGTGACATTGAAATAAAAAGAAGCAATTGACACCGACATTGAAACGAACATTGTGGTGATGCTGAATTACAAACGAAATAGCGATAAGTATAAGTAAGTAAGTGAATAATGAATAAAAAGATATTAGTTTTGCTAAATCGTTCATTTACTACTGATTATTAAATAACATTAATTTAGTCAAAATTCTTTTTGCAAAGGTGCCCTGGATTTTTTTTAGATGTTTTCCTTAATTAAAAATTCATTTGTGAGATTTTGTTTATTAACACCAGCAGAACTAATAGTTGTAACTTCATCAACAGCAGAAGGCTCCATTTTTATTTTAAAAGATGGTACTAGAGGCGGAGTCGATAAATAAGTCGCAAAACGGGATAGAGGCAATAATAACCAAAGTAATTTTCTGAAATTTATTTACTTTTCTACATAAACAGCCTATACATTCTGACACTTATTCTATCAGTTTCAAAATGACGGTCACCCAAATGATTCGAGATTTTTTAGGGGCCCGAAGAAATGAAAATCACTAGAGGATAATTGCAAATGATTTGTTCCACACGCTGCACTATGGTGTCAGTTGACACCTCTGCTGGACGTCCAGGATGGTCCCGATCTCTGGGCACGTTCAGCGGACGACAAAATGCGGCAGAATGTTACTTTTTATGTCACTTGGTCGTTCAGCGCTAATAATGTGCGAAAAATGATGACGTCACTATGACAGTTTTACATTGTCTGGAACGTTCAGTGGACGGCATCATTGAGCACTATGCGGCAAATTAATGCATATGGTAAATACATCTGCCGTTTTGACAAACTGAAAAAAGCGCGAAATGCGGCTAGTTTAATTATAGGTTGTTGGTTAGGAATACAACAATGACGGAAGAAATGTATCGTTTTTGTATAGAAAATAACGCGTTTGTACAAACCGGAGAGTTCGTCACTCTAACAAACATAGGTAAGTTTTATTGTCGATATTAGCCTACTACTCTTTTGATAAATAATACCTTAATGTTTGTATTATATACTTATATTTATTTGCAGTTACTGGGAAAATTGTGCAAGTTAAGATGACAAAAGAGGTATATGACTCCATGCGATGTGTAAAAGATGTGCAAATGGATTATCACAACATAAATCCAGATTGGAATGATTTGTGTTCAGAAACTACAGATCAGCCGATTATTAGACCGCCTTGCGATGAAAAAACTGATGAAACCGTTCATGATGTTAGTGATAGTCAATGCGAAACATCACAGCAGTCAACCAAATGGTTTACAAATTCAATATTATGTCTATTAGAAGCAGATGACACTCTGGAAATCAGTAATAAAGGTAATAGTGATATGAGTAAGGAAGAAACCAGTGAAGAAATCCTAACGAAAAGACGTCGTCTAACTGTGAGTGAAGCCCTTAAACAATCACTCACTACCTTAAGGAAGGATATAGAAAAGCGACATTCCGAACAAATGGGTGTATTGGAAAAATTGCACCAAAACCAAGATGAGCAATTAAAAATCCTGAAAGAAGCGGCAGAAACTCACACCCTATTAATGAATAAACTTATTGATAAATTATGAACAACTTTTTGAAATTAATAGTTACTTAATCGTTGAAAAGGTGCATTTGTTATTTAAATAGAATATTTTTTTTGTTACTTTTCGTTTGTTATTAAGTTAAATCATTAATGGATATTTTGTTAGTAAGTTGAAACTAAATATTTTCTATAAAACAAATTTCATTTTTGTTCTTTATTGATATTATTACATTATGTTCAATAATAGATATACATACCTACATGAGTTGAAATTAAATATTTTCTACAAAAAAAATTCATTTTTGTTCTTTATTGATATTATTACATTATGTTCAATAATAAGTGTACATGATTTATATGAAAGGGTGATTTAGTTTTAAACTTGTTACCATGATGACAGTGGAAATCCTAAAAAGAATATTATTAAGAAAAAAGTTCTCTGTATTAGTATTATAATAATACAGTTAAATTGCCTTCTGTTCTGCCACAAATCTTGCATCATATGATTTCTCTCAATGAAACCGTTTCCTCGAGCTCTTTGCCTATCACCATAATTCCATATCATCCCTTCTTGGTCCTCACCTGGGTTATTTCTGATAGCATGTGGATAACCTTCATCAATATATTCTTCAATGAATTCATTCCCATGGTCCAAACAAGCATTGTGCAAAACACAAGCTGCTAAAATCGTTGCAGGAACAAAATCAAAACGATTCATATCTATATATTGCAAACGACGAAATCGTCCAAAAAGTAGAGCAAAACTACGTTCTATTACTGAGCGACATTGAGCATGTTTGGTATTAAAGTAGGTCTGTTGTTGGGTTAAATTTCCACAGTTAATAAATGGTGGGATACACCAAGATTCCACTGGATAGGCTTTATCAGCAATAATTTTCTCTTCTTCATTAAAATAAGTATCCACATTTGTTGTTATGTTTAAATAAAGTTCCGAATTTCTGAAAATTCTGCTGTCATGAACAGAACTTGGAAATCCAATAAAACAATCCAAGTATCGTAAATTATTATCACATACAGCTTGTAAAGTGACTGCAGTAATGCATTTACGATTTGTGTAAGCTAATTTTTGATCAGCAGGTGCTTTCATAGGTATATAACACCCATCAATGGCACCAACGACTCCTTTTAACTTATACTTGTTTTCAAAATTGTTTTTAGTGGCTTCTCGTTGTTGGGCATTTGGCCACTTTATAAACATGTTCGCCAGTTGATTTAGAATATCTATAATTCGAAAAAAACATACCGATAAAGAAGACTTGCTCAGATTAAATCGCTCACCAACAGATCTATAATAATAATTATTATATAATATAAAATACCAAATTACTGGAATACCACATTGCACTAACCGATAAGAGTCTGGAGTAGCGAGCAACCAGATAACAGCAAGTAATTGTTTTTTTAAAGGAATCTTAAAGTGGTCACCACCTAGCATCTGGTTTTTATGGTTATCAATTGTCTCTAAAAGAAATTCAAATGCAATTCTAGGCATTCTAAAATGCCTCTGAAATTCATGTTCATTACAAACATCAACTATTTCTTCTATATAATTGGAAATACGCAGTGGCGACTGTTTAATGCTTCCAGCATAAAAAAGGCACAGTATATCATCTTCCTCATCATTATCATATTCTTCAATTTGATTGAGTATGTTGAAAGCAGTCTAACAAAGTTAAATTGAGTACATATGACATTACCTATGCAAATTCTTTTTAATATACATATAATAATCCATCAAGTGATTCCTGGAATAAACTGGGTGGCTTCAAAAGTGTATATAATACGATGTTTTCATTTTTATTCATATTCATGTTTTAAGTACTTGGATAATATTAGTTTTTTAACCACTTTACTATCTGGATATGAGGTTATGTTTATTTGTCACATTAAAATTATTTGTGTTTGTGTACAAAAGTTGCAATCTGTCGTTCAATGGTCTATTGGACAATGTTTGTCATTTTGTGTAAATTACGTCATTCCGTGATCTGACGTCACATGCTACACTTTGCATTAATGCTAGTTCACTGAACGCGCCCTCTGATGCTTTGCCTTTCCTTTCTAACCTCTTGGATCCAATTGTACACAGCTTTCCGTGATAAACAGTAACACAGATACACGGCAAGCATTTTACGATGCACTTCTTCTGTGGACTGTCCTTTGGCCCACAAAAAACGCACAAGTACACGCTGTTCGTCTGGTGTACACCCATATGCAGCACACTTGCCATCGTGCAGTGGTTGCCACTGACTGACCGCGTATCTACGAGATATGACGCGGCTTTACGACAAGCCAAGGCCAACTGAATCTGCTATCGATGCGCGATATAAGGCCGCCACATAACATAGATTTATATTGATGAATTTGATTCTCGTAACCTCAAAATATTGATCCTTTTGTAACGCCATCTAGTAGTACCCAAAAGAAATAATTTCTTAAATTCTTATTAAAATAAGCTTTAAAATAGCGCTTTAAACATTAACTTTACAGTAATTAATATTAATAATTTTAAAATAATAAAATATAATGAAATAAAACTAAAATAGTATTGCTGAAAATGAAGTTGTTAAGTAGTGTCAAGAATTACAATTTTACTTAAGTTTCTAATTTTTTATAACAATTCAAAAGGAAACACTAATGAGAGTTCAATTACGTTGCAAATGTTTGTTTAACGTAATCGCCGATTTCAACTGTATTGGAAGATTTTGAAGCTTTACTAGTCCACATCGCAATATTTGCCTCATAAGATATGCAGCCATCGGTAGTATAATTTGCACCTCCTTCAAGAATAACATGTGGTGTACACAATCGCAACTAAACGATCTTGTTAAGACAAAATAACTTTGTTATACAGAATACTCAAATATTACAATAAACTGATATATCTACATGCATGTACACTTATTAAAATAATATATAGAATATTTCCAAATGACACTGGTTAAGAGGTTAATATTCATTAAACTATTACTTTCTTATACGTAGTATAAGGAAGTATTGTGATGATGAAAATTTTCGACCTCGAGATTTTTGCAGATGTCCACGTTTTGAGGTCCCCTGATACCGAAAAAGTGGTTTTTAAAAAATGTCTGTGTGTCTGTCGTCTGTCTGTCTGTCTGTCTGCCTGTGACCACGATAGCGGTCAAACCGCTGGAGATATCAATTCCAAATTTTGCATTTACGTGTATAATCTCCCTCTTGAGAACTGATTAGATTTTCAGCAAATTCGGCCGACCGGAAGTAGTAGTTTACTTCGGTAAAAAACTCGATTATTGCCAATATTTCGTCAACTACTAAGTTTAGACGAATTTATAGAGAATTCATATATACTTAAAATTAAATTTGAGAAGAATTTTATTAAAAAATTTTTCGAAATTTCTACCGGAAGTAGGTTTTTTACTCTTATCGAAAATCGGTTTTTTGCAAATATGTCGTAAATTATGCATTCTATATATATATTTATGAAAAGTACAAAAGTATTTAAAGTTGGATTTGGAATATTTTTTATATAAATGAAATTTCAAAATTCGGACCGGAAGTAACACTTTCATACGTATAAGAAAGTCGTGTGGTGGCCACACCTCATTTTTTTTCTATGTATTTCGGTACATATTTGATGTACTTGTTTCAATTTTGGCACTATTCCAATTTGCTAATTTAGTTACTTACAGTGATGTACTCTTTGGTGCTGCCTATACCAAATTCGTTACTATTTCTACGCACACATTTCAAGATAGACCAACATTTTCTATATAACACTAATCAGTTTCTTGTTGGCACTTCTCAATCTGACGATGATAACATAGAACATTATTGGTAATGATTCTGTATGATAAATCATACAGAAAAATGATATAAAAGGAAAACGTACCTTATAGTATATTTTTATTTGAATAACATGTTTTTCTGAAAGCAACAATTTCAATGTGTAATTAATTATTATTAATGTTTGCCGACATTTTTGACATTAATTTCATACCTCGATTCCTCATATGAGTTTCGTACCGAATTCCATTATGCACCCGCATCTGGCATGAGCTACTTTATTGGTGAATTATTATGAATAGGCCAATCAAAACTCTGCTGGTGCCAAATACATAGGCGGAATGTACCCTCAACCCTCAATTTATTTAGTCATTTTTATTTCTTGAAATGAAACGAAATTAAACACATTTCTGACAGATAAGTTAATGACAATTCCATATACTTCTCAATGCTTTCTAGATAGATATCGTTTTCAAAAACGGATATCTATTATTAAATATTGATACTGTAAATATTATTTTTAGAATTAAAACAAACAAAATACCAGGTATAATATGCTAGACGATCTATATTTTTAATTATTTATGTCAGGATATGAATTGCAAATGTTTTGAGGACGCAAACAATAGTATATCTACATATTACTTGATGTTTATTTATTGCAGTTTGTATGGTATTGTTGGAGGCAGTGTACGGTGTTCCATTGTGACTAGTGGTGTGATTTGAAAAGTTCACTCTTGGTATTACATTTTTATTTATTTTTGTAAGTATTTACATCGAGTAGATTAAATTATTCACCCAAAAAGTCAATAAACACGTAAACAACAGTAAACTTTGTATCCATTGTTTTGATACAAGTCCTTAATGTAATGTCCATTATTTAAAATTGTACATCATACGTTTTTGTTTGTGTATCACTTAAATTTATATACATGATAATTTATCTCATTTTTGGGAAAGAAAAAAGCAGAAAATTACATACTTTAGTAATGGACATGATATAACCATTTCACGATGCTAGAAGTTATTTATAAGAGAAAATATTTCATCACATTTCTAAGTGTCAGAATTTGAAATATACGTTGCGTTTTATAAACAGGAAAATGTTTTCCTTAAATCTAAAATTTCGAAATTACAGCTATCTTGACAATCCACATCAAAAGGCGAATCAAAAGTTGTAATTTGGTAGTCTGTGTGTTTGTTAATCCTATTTAAATTTTTTCTCCTATGTTTGGGTACAATACGACATTTTCTCAGTCAGGGAATTGTGTTTGTTTAATAAAAGTTGTTGCTTGGTAATAATAAAATATAATAATAAACAAAGATAGGATATTCGAGAATGATAACACCGTTTTAAGTTGAAGTGACCACAGTTACATACCTACAATTTTAAGTAAACTGTAAATATTATGGTGGCTTGATTTTTCTTCCTTGCTGATCTATAAATTTATATACAGGGACGGCGCGGCGGCGTTAGCACCTTTGACGCGCCCCTTTTTCACATCCTCCGTTCAAGTCATAAGAAAATAAATTAATAAAAAGTAAAATGTTCGAATTTTCAAGTAATTTTAATTCTTAATAAAGATATATGCATTATATATAATATTTATAACATCTAAATTAAAATAAAATAGAAAATTAAACATATTTTTGTGCTTAATTTAAAAAAAATATATAAATATTAAAATGTTACTCTTCTTGTTTTAGCACTGACAAAGTGATTAATAATTTCTTCAGTGTTCATTTGAACACAAATATAATTTTCAATCGCAATTATTGATTTTCTTGCAAACGGCAACAGATTCGTCAATGGAGTAATAATATTTATAAATATTTTCAGAAGTACAAGCAAAATATGGAGCAATGTTATTTAAAAAGCTATACTTCGAAATAAAACATACGAAATAATTTGTAAATATAAAATTTCTATAACATTTTGAACACTTATGTCGTTACGACGATTACATTTAAATTTCGAATTTAACCAAGCTCGTGTATTGACGACATTTTATAAGGGGCTTGTCGGGAATTGACAAATGAATTCCAATAATTCCTCTTCTTCACCTCTTTCTTGATATCTTTTATATTTTTTACTCTTCGAATGGCTGTCTTGATTACATCTTGAATTGGTTGGTATTGTGGATCCACTGGCGTCGCAAGTAGAAAATTCATGCGGATCGTCCCTTCCCGCCAACATTGATTCTTCGTTAAATTCTTGTTGTTAATACAACAAATAATCAGACGATGAAACAGTGCTGAGCTAATTTCGCTAGAACCTTTAGAAAATTGATTTTCAGTCCAGATGTACATAACCGAAATTTCTTTAGTTTGTTTTTCTTTCGATGAACCTTCTACAAAACACAGATTGTAGATGTATAACTGACGGCTATAATAGGCATTTTGATCGTGAACTTTTGGCAAACCTTGTTCTTTTTAACAGTCAAAATTAATAGTAAGTAGATCATCCCAGGTCTGCCGAAGAAGTATATAAAACGCATTGGCCCTTAGTTTATGGACCCGTTTTCACATTATATGTTTATTCTTTTCATCAGCATTTATGTTGTTTTTATGTTGTTAACTTTTAGATTCAAGTCCTCTGTTTCGCTGTTGTACATTTTGACATTTTTTTAATGTTCAACTCGGAGGGAAGATAACGTCTGATTATAGTTGAAGATCTAGTATAATGAGCCTCCACACATTTAAACTTTTTTATAAAACGAATTACTGCCTCCTTTTTATTTTTAAATTTGAAACTAATACGAGAAGAGGGGGATTCTTCACTTGGTGATTTGCCTGTCATTTCATAATGTTTCATAACAAATTGTAGCTTGTGTTTTTTAATTGCAAATATTCAAAAATGTGGTCTGGCTGACTGGCACCAGATCTGCTTTTACTCTCACAAAGCATTTGATGATAAAAGATTTAGGCGTGTTGAGTTGATTTTTTGGGAGCCTTCTTTTTCAAGTTTATATTTTGCAATACCTCGCCAAAAATGAATCTTGCAGCTGTTTGTCTTTAGAAGCATAGAAGTCACGATTAAATTTAGCAATATCGGACATTTTTAATGTTGCACATCTATATGACTTGGTAATGTGATTGCATTTAGGAAAATCCGGGGGTTGCAGAGGTGCATATCTGCAAAAAAAAAATACAAGAGAATGGGTGTGCTTAAAACCACACAGCAGAAGGGAAAACTTCATCAAGGCGAAGTTAATAATACGAAATCCAACTTTTTTTTCGTTCTATATGACATTAAGGTCATCCTGCATCGATGAATTCTGTTGCTGAGATTTAGTGTGCTTCTTTTGACGACATTTCTTCACGCGCGCATTAGACAATTCTCTTTTTCGTTTTAATTCGTCATCGATTTGATTTTCTTCATCCATCCTGTGTAATAGAAAAGAATTAAATGCTTATAAATTCGTACATAATGAGCAATTAAAGCAATGCTCTATTCTCAACGTTTCTGTTTTGCATTGGTATACAAATTATAGTAAATGCGTGTGGACGTTATTTAACACCCGGAATATACTGATCAGTTTCCCAGTCATCCATATCATTTTAATAAACATGCTAAAACTTACCTGAGCGCGAAATATTATATTATATTATTATAGAGATAATGTCTCATACACACACAACACATTTTTTGGTTAACCGTCCGCGAAATTACCAATTAGCGAACGCAACACAGTCTGCGAAATACAATTTCGCGGCCGTTGCTATGGCAGCGGTCGCGATATATAATCGCGTATATATATATATATATATATATATATATATATATATATATATATATTATACTAATATTTACCTACCAAAGGCGTATAGGTGTAAAACATGTGATTACAAATAAGTAACTAGGCAACTTAAGATACCATATTTATAAAATGACTCAAGTGTTAAAAAAAAATTGATATTTAATTGTTTAAAAAAATTCTTAATAAAATTTAGAAGTCAAATAAAGCCTTAAAATGATGTTAAATTTGAATTATAACATTCATATGAAATTAAAACAAATATTTATATTTAACCACTTAAAGTTAGACAACTTAGTATACACACATCAAAAATAGAAATCAAGATGCATTTATATGATTATTATGAAGAAAAAGAAAAACAATTGGGAGAGTACTTTAATTTTTCACTGGGAGAAGACGCTAAAAAGAGACGCTCTCCAAAATTTAGTTTAAACATTAGTAATTAAAGTAATAGTATAAATACCTGGTAATAACGTGTTTATTATCACGATTATATACATTATCTGTACAAAAATTTCATTTACATTGTACCAAATAAGGTATTTATTGTATAAAATTGTTACTCGTACCTACAATAAAATACAGAAAGTGAATAGTGTTAAGAGTGCTAAAATTAACATAATACCTACGTTGGAAAGTATAGAACTTCGGAAAAATAGGCAGATAAGCAGTCCATAAGGAAAGTATCCAGTAGAAGAGGAACATCATGATAGAACAATCCGGAGGAGAGAACCCGACAACTTTATCTAAAAATAAAAATAACACAACAGATTAATATTGAAAAGTACGTACTTTATTTATCTAAAAAAATCGATTTAAAGCTTCAGAATTTAATTTAATGGCCAAGTTAAGTTATATGTATTTAATATAAGCATTATAGTTATATTTGTAAGAGTTATCCTATAGCAATATCATCATGAGTTGGTTTTTTTTGAATAGTGTTTTTATTTAAGGTCATTCATAAACAGTTCAAAAGAATTAACGTATTTATTATGCATTTAATTTAAAGTATTTTCAATAGTAAAATTCAGTTACATACCTGTTATTGTTCAATTTAATGTTAATCCTAGAGAAGTTAAGAAGTTCATCATAACAGATTTTTTTATTATGTATTGTTTGTATTTGCATGGTTTATGACCTTGATGCTTTAATTTTATATATTTTGAATCCAATATATTTAATTTTTACACGTTGATATTGTCTTTCATTTTATACGAAAGTAATACTCCACACCACACAAAGAAAAAAAACCCGAACGCCCTGGAAAACGATTAGAGTCTCATCATTAAATAATAAAAAGAACGAGCTAGTTAAATGTAAACATAACCACAATGTTACCGTAAAAGTAGATAAATTTTTTTCCCACGTAAAATTTTACAATTCATCTGAACTTAGTTACACTGATCTAGTTATTTACCTAAAAGTCGATACAGTGTGTACAAATAATCATCGTACAACTTAGAATTATTTCTTGTAAAGTGAGTCAAGATAAAAATTGTACGAATCATAATTATTTTAAAGAAATTAGTTTAAAATCATTGCAAATTGTTAGAGTATTAATACTACCATTAAAACAGAGAAAGGGAATAGTATATTTGTAACACCCAACGTTGTGGGATATAGTATAATATATATATATATATATATATATATATATATATATATATATATATATATAGTATAATGTAAGTAGTGACTGTTTAGTAGGTAGTATAATTTAATTGTTGGGATTGCAGTCAGGGGTAAATCAATGCAAAGACTACTCTTTTCGAATCAATTCCGAGCTTTCGACAATGTTTATTGTCTTCATCAGGGCTGTTAACAATAAAATAACTTACAATAGGCTGTAGACAACTAACAAATAACAAGTTAAAACTCTTATTAAATCCAAAATAATTTTAAATCTGCAAAAAGAAAAAAGAATTTTTATAAAAATACTTACAAAATTCATCGAGTTTGCACAATTAAAAACGCTTTCATAGCATACAAAAATTATATAAACTTGCACATAACAGGATAATTTCTTTCTTCAATTTTTAATAATTTTGAATTAAACATTAGACAAATTTATCTGTTCGAGGCACAAGACACCACGTATGACTGTGTGTATAACATTAAAGGTCAACACGGTCAACCCATTTAAGTTTTAAATGGCAATTTTCAAAGCCGTACTTATAGGCCACCAGTCATATTATGTTTTACCTTTTGTTGTTCTTGGGGTTGATTAGATATGTGTATATATTACTTAGATTTGATATATCTGTCTTTTTGTTCATATTATATATTAAGAATTTAACCCCTAAATTAATAAAACTTTTTCAAAATAATGTCCAAATAGCGACGAAAATAATTACAACCGTTGGTTCTCTGTCCAGCAAAACTGAATACCCTATTGAAAATAAATTTAAATCAGACATAATATATCAAATTCCTTGTGACAACTGTGAGTTAAAATATATAGGTCAATCCTCTAGAACCTTAAATGGCAGATTGATTTCTCACAAAAGTGACTGCAAAAATAATAACAAAACATGCTCCTCTGCCCTGACACAACATGTTAGAACAACCAAACATGAAATCAACTACGAAGGAACAAAAATCCTTGACATATAACGTAATTATTATAAACGTACATTTTTAGAAATGTTCTACATCCAGAAAGAACCAAATAATATGAACAAAAAGACAGATATAGCAAATCTAAGTAATATATACACATATCTAATCAACCCCAATAACAAGAAAAGGTAAAACATAATATGACTGGTGGCCTATAAGTACGGCTTTGAAAATTGCCATTTAAAACTTAAATGGGTTGACCGTGTTGACCTTTAATGTTATACACACAATCATACGTGGTGTCTTTGGCCTCGAACAGATAAATTTGTCTAATGTTTAATTCAAAATTATTAAAAATTGAAGAAAGAAATTATCCTGTTATGTGCAAGTTTATATAATTTTTGTATGCTATGAAAGCGTTTTTAATTGTGCAAACTCGATGAATTTTGTAAGTATTTTTATAAAAATTCTTTTTTCTTTTTGCAGATTTAAAATTATTTTAGATTTAATAAGAGTTTTAACTTGTTATTTGTTAGTTGTCTAGAGTCTATTGTAAGTTATTTTATTGTTAACAGCCCTGATGAAGACAATAAACATTGTCGAAAGCTCGGAATTAATTCGAAAAGAGTAGTCTTTGCATTGATTTACCCCTGACTGCAATCCCAACAATTAAATTATACTATATATATATAAATATATATAAATAGACAATATGAATACTCGCTTACGAGTCCCGCGCTGGTCTGATGCTAACGTGCCGGCTTCTCACTCGTGCGGCTCGGGATCGAATCTGCTTGGGGACAGGATTTATTTATTCATTTAAATTTCAATTTAATTGAAATTAAATACCTCTCTATGTTATATTTCTCTCGTTCCTTTAGTTGACTAGAGCCGACTTTACCCGAACGAGCGTTACATAGCCGAACGTGACGGCTCAGTCTTGTTCAGTGCCCACAATCAACGCAACGCGCCCAAAGAAGTTTAGACTTTAAAAAGAAAACAGATAGCCATCTTTTAGTGAAAACGCAAGTTATTGTGGTATAAGCTAATTACTGAGAAAAAAAGCAAATTTATAAACATAACCTTACCCTCGTTGCTTTTCTACAGTCCTTTTCCATTTATGCACTTCTCTGATTCGTTTGCGAGCGTTTGTAGTTGTAACTGGCATTGCTTAGGTCTCCATTGTTACTCAAACAAGAATATTTCCACAAAGTAAACTAACTTTAAAGCACATGGTTGTTGATTGTGGAAATATTAAACGTCTGAACAGTTCTGTGAATGTTAAAAGACACAATTTCCCACGTGGTCGTTCGCTGATTGGTTAAAATGGAGATTGCCGTTTTTGCAACTAACAGCTCTAAGGATATTGCCGATTTTGCTTCTATATTTAAATTTAAACGTCAAATATAAGTGAGATATTATTGGTTTTGCCACGTAATAATTTTACTTATTGGAGATATACTTGTAAGCTATTGTATGCAACCTTTAACTCAATTTTGTCGAAAAGTCCAGATTACCAGTTTTACTTTTACACCCCTCAATTGAATCGCCCAACCGAGTTCGTTTAATGCAAAAGTTTTTAAACACCCGTTACTGGTTTGCTACATATGAGACCCAGCAGCTGCAGTGCCCTTTACATGATGCGCCTAGGCTAGCGTCGCCAGCTTGAATAACTTTTGAATAATCAGGCGATTTACTCTACTTACATACTGACATTAATAGACTTCACCATTGATGGTTTTTATTTTTTGTACACGTTGAACGTATGCGTTTTATTTTTTATTTACCTGGTATTTAAGACCTGCATCTTTGGTCGATAAAACATTTTAATTTCATAATAACAATTAAATGTTATTTTTCATTCTGTCGGCTTTAGGGGAGAGCGGTGCACATTTGGACTGCGGGTACATTCGGACAGCGCAAATTTACCGCGTAAAATTCAATCAGGAAGTGCGTAGTTTGGGAGAACACATCCCCTCATTCCGCTATTAGTAGACTGCTAGTTTGGTGAATGGCCGACTTCACTCAGAAAAATTAGTGATAAAAATTGACATTGTGTGATTCAGGTAAAGTTTTGACAACTACATACTTAAGCTTCTACACAAGTAACATAAATATTTATAATTTTTTTATCAGTTGACATCTAATATTTATGTAATAACTTACTATTTATACCAAACAGTTCAGATGTTATCTCAACCTCGGACAAGCTCGATGGGGCAGCGAACGTCGCCGAAGGAACATCATTGTCTACGGTATAGCTGAATCAAAATCAAACTCTAGAGAAGAGAGAATGGACGCAGATTTAGCTGCTGTGCTTGAGGTGTTTCGTTATTTGGGTTCTGCTTTTCCTGAAAATGTAAAGCCTATTAGACTGAGCAAATTCGATCCCACAAAATGTGTTTCTAAGAGGCCTCTTAAAATCCCCTTTGCGTCTTTTGATACTGTTTCTATACTGTTAAAGGAAACAAAACTACTAAAAAATTGTGCTGAACATCATGGCGTTTTCATTTCTGCCGACCCTACTCCATTTCAGCAGAAATAATTCAATGCAGTAAAAGCTGAACTTACTGAACGTAAATCTAAAGGAGAGGAGAACCTTAGAATTAAATATATTAATGGAGTGCCAAAGAGAAAACCGAACACGTGTCATCTGATGACTCTGATATTGGATCCTTTAATAGTGAGATTTTAACCTTATTGGACGACGAAGAACTGAACGTGAGAAATTACATTTTTGTACTCGCTTATCAAAACCTGTCATTTCACGATTCGATTTGCGTGCGTAAAAAGTCACTTTAAACACGAGTGCGTAAAAGTAAAGTTGGTACTTCCTAGAACTTGATTTGACATTTTAAAATCATAAATCCCTAACCTTAATAATATGCTACCCAGTTCGTTGTTTTTCTATGAAAATAAAAGGAAATGAAATAGAAATTGTTATATATGGAAGGTATGTAATTCAATGTCAGAACAGCAACAAATATTATATTAATTACCATTATTCATTCTTTTCAGAAATTGAAACGGAACAATTATTAAAAATTTTGATTGGGCAATTTTGACAACCACAGATTGATACCCAAGGGATTAACTGGTTTGTTTGAATTGATCTTGATTGCGAAGGTAGAGTAACGTTGATTGTATTATTACATATATCTTGTATTACAGATGTCGAACAAGTTGCAGGCGGAGTCGATATCTCTAACGGGGTCATTGTTTTAGCCAATTGAATTCTACTATGGAGAGAATTTTCGATATATCCTTCTGCAACCGTAGATGATTTCCATCCACCATGCCTTTTAATTGAAAGCAAGTCACCTCCTTGGTTTGCCAACAATGTCGCTGAACTCCTTCGGAAACAGTGACCTGTGAAGTTACTTGCGCTATCAAGCTGAAGGTACTCAGCTATTCGCATTGGAATTTTGCCAATTGTATTAAGACCAACAGGTGAACAAACACACTTGCCATTGCGATATGTTAAAAAGAATTGCTGCTGGCTGTCCGGTCTTAAATTTGCATATTGCCGAATTAATGCAATCCATTCGGGCTTAATGATTGCAAATGTACGGCTGTTACCTGTTTTAGTTTCTGGAACTGTTACGATAATTAAATTCGATTTAAATTCTATGTCTCGCATTGACATTGTGCAAAGATCTTCACGTCGACGCGCTCCAGAAATACCCAATATTAATACAGCCTATAAATACATATAGTGTTGTATGGAATTTAAATATACGGAAATGACTTTACCTTCATTAGTAGGAACAAAGAATTTGGTGCTTCAACAATAAATTTAGTAATTTGTTCTTCGGTTAATACTGCTGATTTTTTAGGCTGATGTTGCTTCGTTATCTGTTTTAAATACGCTATGAGTTTTGCATATTTAGATATATCCGTATTATCATATATTATTAAGCATGATTTTAACATAGAATAAGTGGACCATAATGATTTATTTGATTGTAAATTTTGAAAATAAACTAATAAACAAATTTCGGAGTATTTTTGTATATTTTAAGATCTAGACCAAATTACGAATTTAGTATAAGTGTTTTTGTATACGTTTTTTGATTTTATGGGTAATAAATTATCCACTGCAATATTGGCAGCTTTGCGAATTTTAAATTAAATGTCACTTCAAATAATCAATACTGCCAACTAAATTTTTTTGAATTAATATCAAGAGATTAGTAGTGTGTCATAAACGATAACGTATTTAGCAATATGTATTATTATTATAGTTCTCATACAAAAAATATTGTACAAACTTCGTGCGTAAAACATTTCGCGAATTCGTGTCCATAAAGCGCGAGCCGAAAGGTCACTGGTCACTCATTCGCGAAATATGATTTCACGCACTTGGTTCGTAAATAACTATTTAGTTCAGTTTACCACAATGAAAACAGTAAAATACTATGTGGGCACAGTATTAAATAAACTCTCTCTTGATGAATATGAAGCTAATTTTTTTAGAAAAAAATTATACATTACTTTTAATGTAAATTTCAACAATTATAATATTTGTTAGAAGCATACTTATTACTTACGTAGTTATACCTACTTGAAATGTACTTTATTTTTATTTTTATACTGACATGACATTATCTTGTTTGGTTTGTTTCAATATACACTTTTTATACTGCAGTAAAATTGTTTTCTTTGTTACTATATCTCTTAAAATGACAAATCTGTCTGCTGTCCGAATGTACCCTTACACTGTCCGGAAGTGCCCCCTAACGCAGCACAATCGGACAAAGGGAAAAAAAATATTCCAGAATTGTTGTCTGATAAACAATCAACAAACAGCAAAAAATTGAATGACAGCGAGAAAGCAAAAAGGTGTGTGATTACACAGGTAACAAACTTGCATAAATATTCTAAATAGTCAAGAAATTCTGAGCAGTTGTAGTTAGGTGTCCGAATGTGCCCCGCTCTCCCCTACCTCAAATAGATAACAATAGATACCTAATTTATTTATTAGAATAAATGTCTACCTTAATAGTTACATAACGAAAGTAATAGATAATTATACCAGGTGCTTGTCTGCAAGTTGCGGATGCATTTTACTGTGTGATAAAACGACGACATCGAGAGTTTGTATGAGTTAGTACGAGAAACCAATAGGGGAAGGTTGCCTAATTTGAACCACCGCCTAAATTGAACCACGCAAATAATTTTTTTTTGGGAGGCAACTTCTACCATCTGATGGCCAACTATTGAAGTTTATGATCGAAAACTTATAGTCGTTCCATTACAGTGCCGTTTATAGCTTGCATTGGTTACTGGCGGCGTAATTTGTATTGTAGTGGTGTTTACTGTAATATTTTACTTCCCGTACTTAAGGCATTAACGAAAGGTGAGTACTTTATGATATCACAGTTATATATGTTATAGTGTTTTTGATATATCTTACAAATTTCAAATAAAAACAACCGTAAACATAATTTTTAGGTTAAGTTAAAATTAAACTCGTGTTGTTCCCTTAATTGAACCTGGTATTGAATTCTAAAATTGAACCGGTTCAATTTAGGAAACGTGTGAGGGAGTTAGTTTAGTTTATTGAAAATTTCTATATTAGTATATTAAAAAATGTCTATACTATTTTTTCTTGAAGTAAATACTAGAGAATAAAATATTTTCGGGATTATGTCATCGAAAAAGAGAGGCAATTATGGTAAATGGTCCGAAAAGGATATGGAAATGGCCATTAAGGCTTACAAAGATGGAGTTGGATTAAATAAATGCCAGTGAAGATTTAACCATTAATAAATCAACTCTATTAAGACATGTTCGACAAACAACTAAAATCGCAAATAATTGCATAAAAAAATGGATAAAAAATTGTTTTTAATGTTGAAATGGAGGCATTATTAGTCAAACATATTCTAAAGTTTGAAGAAGTGCTTTTTGGTTTAACAATAAAAGATGTCCGAAAAATTGCATTTCAACTAGCAGAAAAGCACAAACTACCTCATAGATTTAATAAAACAAAATGCGTTGCTGAAAAAAAAATGGTTTTATGGATTTATGAGACGTCATAAGGAATTATCACTGAGACAACCAGAATCTACTTCGCTTGCGCGAGCAAGAGGTTTTAGCAAGGAAAGAGTAACAGAGTTTTATGATCTTTTGGAAAAGTTAGTTGACAAATACAAAATTGATGCGACTACAATATTTAATGTTGATGAATCCGGGTATTCCACAGTTCAAAAAAGAATGCAGAAAGTTATAGGTAAAAAAGGCAAAAGACAGGTGGGTGGAATTACCAGTGGTGAACGTGGAGTTAACACAACAGTTGTGTGCCGTACTAATGCTGCTGGCCTTTATACCCCCCCTATGATAATTTTTAAGATAAAAAGATATTCTCCTGAATTAGCAAAAGGTGCTCCCAGTGGAAGTATTTGTCACATCTCTGACTCTGGTTACATCAACTCCGACTTATTCCTAGTTTGGCTTAAACATTTTCACAAAATTGTACAGAGTGGCTCCAACAAAAGTGTTCTTTTGCTATTAGATAGTCATACAACTCATAGTAATAACTTAGAAGCCTTAGAATTTTGTCGCGAAAATCATATTCATCTTTTTCAGCTACCTGCACATACAACACACAGGCTCCAGCCTTTAGATGTAGCATTTTTTAAACCTCTACAAAGTTATTACGTGCAGGCACAAGATTCTTGGTTGAGAGCTCATGTTGGACAAGCAATTTCAGCTTACGATATTGCAGAACTTGTACATGAAGCATACGGAAAGGCAGCGACTGTAGGAACAGCCGAAAATGATTTTAAAGCACCAGGCATTTGGTCTGTCAATAGGAATCTTTTTCCAGAATACTTGTTTGCACTTTCCCTTGCAGTCGAGCCACAAATGGAAAAAGACAATAAGCAGGATGGTCAATCTTTATCTACTATTTTGTCCGAAATCAGTCCTAACACATTCAATGAAAGTTTAGAAGCGATATGTACCCTTCCAAAGAATTCCCAAGTCAGAGGTACTGCAAAAAGACGCCAACACACCACATCATCAGCTGTAGAACTGACTAGCACACCATACAAAGACGAATTGGTGGCAAAAAAAGAAATAAGGAAGTCAGAAGCAGCAAAAATAAGTAGGAAGTGCAAGAAAACTCAAAAAATTATTGAAAAAGTAAAATTTGATTTGTTCAATAAAACAGAAGGATTCATTAAAAACAAAAAACCGAAACAAAAACCGAAATTACAACACAGAAAAAATAAAAAAACCAAGTTTAGATGAATCAACTGATTCAAGCGAAGAAGATAAAGATGCGCTGTGTTTGTATTGCCACGATTCTTATTCCAACTCTGTAGCGGAAGATGGGTGGATTAAATGTCAAGTGTGCTCGAAATGGGCACACGAGGAGTGTGCAAGAGTCGAAGAGGACGGGATTTTGATCTGTGACATGTGTAAAGAATAGCTTTTAATATGGGTTCAAATTAGGTTACCAGTGGTTCATTTTAAGCAACTGGTAGCCTAATTTGAACCATTTTCCATAACATGTTTTTTTTATATTATACACAAAAATGTTTTCGTCTGTTATTTTCTTTCTGTAAAAATAAATGTTTGTAAATTTGTCTATCGTTTGAGTTTAAAAAGTCCGCTTAAGGTTGATTATTGTCGGAATAATGGTAATTTCTTTCAAAGTGGTTCAAATTAGGCAACCTTGCCCCTTTTTGGTCGAGTGCAGTGTTGAAAAGAGGGGATTCGAGTACATTTACGCAGAGGCTAGACTGACTCTCCTTTAATCAGTGCAACAAGGATAGCAGCTGTACTTGCGCATTTCATTTGAATTTTGTTCACGCTCGACCTCTAGTCGACTAGTACATTTGTAAATCGCGTATCGTCCATCTAATTTAGAACAATTATGCGCGAAAATTATTGAATTACAAATTTATTGTTTACTTTCAGAATTTTAGTTTTTCCTTTTCTATTTTATAATACTACGGAATTATTTAGTTTTTATCTAAATAAGAGTTTTGTTATTGTTACGTTTTCGTTTTTTTTTATATCAGCTATATTTCTTATATTTGATATTTTAAGAAAAAATTATTGTTTTTAAGTTTTTAGAATTGATGATCATTTCTTTTATTTACACATACAATTTGGGAAGCTGTGATGAAATCCGTTACTAAAATTATTTAGTGCGATTATCTGATGCTTCAACAAGTCTCTACTTATAAATTATCTAGGTATTGCTTTTTATTGTTTAATATTATTTCCATCTTCTCTAAAGCAGTACAGTAAATGACTTTATTCTTGGTTAAAGAATTTGTTATTAACAGTAACAGTAGCAATTTCACGGACTAACGTAGTAGTAACGATTTCTGCTGTGTCAACTGTAACGTAGCTCTAATGTTAGTAACAGAGCCCCCCCCCCCTTTATTCTCCCACTTATAGTCGCCCAGCTTGTCTAGTATATTCATCCGCAGGTAGATCTCGTGCACCCTGTATATGCATGCATGTACTTAAACAGATATGATACAGATTATGAGTATTTAGAGATATAGGCAGGGATCTGGTATTGTTTGATAACATCGAAATGTTTATTTTCGATCGAATCGAAATTACAATTCGTTGACGCTTTGCTATTAATGATGTATGCACAACTATAGAACGAACATATCGGTTTGATTGTTGTCGTAAAATAATGTGAACGCGCGTTGCTCTTTTATTGCACGGGAAATTGGTTAATCGTGAGCTCAAAGTGTTTTATATTAGGATATTAAATATATTGCATGCATATAAAATATAATCATAACGCTGTTACCATAAGGTTTGTGGTGAAATAAATATAAACAATTTATGTACATAAACTATTTATTATACTGGGGTGTCTCTAAAAGGTGCGGAAAAAACGCTACCACACATTTCTGAGGGCAAAATATGACGATCTAACCCAACTTACCTCAGTCCAAAAGTGGATGCTTTCGGAGATACAGAGTGTCAAAAGTTCAATTTGGTTTTAGTTTTTTATAAATAATTTCTGTAATAATTGGTATATTGTCACAATATTTGGGTTGGGGGGGTTTCGTGGGGTAAACAATTTAAATCTGCTCTCATTTTCATTGCAAAATGTAGAGGGCGACACCTGCGGCATATTGTATCCATTTAAAACGTAATAACTTTTTTGAGACACACTGTATTTAACTTTTAAATAAAAATTCTTATTCTCCAATGTTTTTTACCTAGAAAAGTTATACCTGGTAGGAGTTGATTGGAGCAGCCGTTTATGAGTAATCTGGATATAAAAAATTCATTCCGTATATGGACACATATGCTTCTGTAATTTGGGTGTTATTCTTGTGGCAATTCAATGCAATGGTGCATCCACTTTTGGACTGAGGTAAGTTGGGTTAGATCGCCCTCAGAAATGTGTGGTAGCGTTTTTTCCGCACCTTTTAGAGACAGCCTGTATATATATAAAAAAAGAATTTAGAAATAAAGATGAAATCATTTTTGTATATAACAAATTTGGATTGGAAGTAACGCTTTTACTCTTATCGAATGCCGTTTTTTTGCGAGTATCGCCACAATATGCATTCTTTAAATTTGGAATAACTATCATACGAGGTGTGATCAATATATAACCGTTATTTTCAAATTTCGTGAGTTACGTATGTTCGATTTTCGCATTTTTGTTTCTGTTATGTTGGTACACATGTCTGTTATATATGTTGGCAATATCAGCCATTTGGGCTTGTCAGTTTGTTTTTGACAGATAAAAAGGTTAGTCGTGTTTTGGTGTGCTCTTCGATTTTTTAGGTACTATTCGAAAAAATGGATCAAAGAAATTGTATTAAGTTTTGTGTAAAAAATGAAATTAAATGCGCAAGGACATTTGAAATGTTGACTGTGGCGTTTGGCGAGTCTACTATGAGCAGAACACAAGTTCAATTGTGGTATAACCGGTTTAAGGAAGGCCGAGAAGATGTCAATGACGATGCTCGTCCGGGTCGCCCGAGCACGTCAACAACCGATGAAAACATTGAAGCAGTGAAGAAAATGATTTTGGATAATCGTCGAATCACTATCAGAGAGGTTGCTGATGATGTTAGCATATCGTTCGGCTCATGTCAAGCAATTTTTACGGATGTTTTAGGCATGAAACGTGCGGCAGCGAAGATTGTTCCAAAATTGCTAAATTTTGAGCAAAAACAACGTCGCATGGACATCGCTCAGGAGCTGTTGAACATCGTCAACGACGATCCAGATTTCCTCAAAAAGGTCATAACTGGTGACGAATCATGGGTGTATGGCTATGACATTGAAACCAAAGCCCAATCATCCCTATGGAAGCGTCCAGAAGAGCCAAGACCGAAAAAAGCACGTCAAGTTCGGTCAAATGTTAAGGTTTTGCTCACTGTTTTCTTCGACTGCAATGGCGTGCTGCATCATGAATTCTTGCCACAAGGTCGTACGGTCAATAAGGAATACTACCTTGAAGTTATGCGCCGTTTGCGAGAAGCAATTCGTCAGAAACGCACCGAATTGTGGAAAAAACAATCATGGATTTTGCACCATGATAACGCACCAGCTCACACATCGATGCTTGTGCGTGAGTTTTTGGCCAAAAACAAAACCGTTATCATGCCTCAACCACCGTATTCACCGTACTTGGCCCCCGCTGACTTTTTCCTCTTCCCAAAACTGAAGACACCGATGAAAGGAAAGCGTTTTGCTACGATTGAGGAGATAAAAGAAAAATCGAAAAAGGAGCTGTTGGCGATACCAAAAAGCGCGTTTCAGAAGTGTTTCGAGGATTTGAAAAAACGCTGGCATAAGTGTATTATATCTGAGGGGGATTACTTTGAAGGGGACAAGATTGTTATTGATGAATAAATAAATACTTTTTGAAAAAATTGAAAATAACGGTTATATATTGATCACACCTCGTATAAAAGAAATTTTAAAATTCGAAACAGAAAGAATAATTCTACTCTTATCAAACAGCAGTGTTTTCTTTGCAAATATTCATTCTATACAGCTCTATTAACACTGCAAAAGTATTTAAAGCTTGATTTTGATTAATTTTTGTATATACAAAAAATTCATGATTCGGACCGGAAGTAATATTTTTACTCTTATCGTATGTAACAAATTTTGCATTCTATACAGGAATTAACTATTTTTTTTACTTGTTTATACGTAGTGTAAGAAAATATTGTAATGATGAAAATTGTCGACCTCCAAATTTTTGCAGATGTCCAAGTTTTGAAGGCGAAAAACAGTTTTTTTGTAAATATCTCGCAAATTTTGCATTCGAAACAGATTTATTAAGAACGCAAAAGTATTTGTAACTGCATTTGGAATTATTTTTATATAAAAAAATTTCAAAATTCGGACAGAAAGTAACACTTTTACTCTTATCGAATTGTAGTTTTTTGCAAATATTTCTCAAATCATGCATTCTATTGAGATTTATTAAGAGAATAAAAGTACTTTGAGCTCGAAGTAACACTTTTACTCAGATACAGAATTTAAAACTTAATTTGGAACAACTTCTGTATACACGTTTCGGAACGCACATACGTGCCCATACCTCACTTTTTGTTTTTTGCTGTTACTGTTTTATTGAAGACAAGCGATATATTTTAAAAACTGTGTGGATATTGTACAAACATTTTGCTTAGAATCAGATTTTTTAAAGAAAATATTCCTCGAAAGAAAAAAGTTTTAGTGAATCCAAGAAAATAGGAATTTAACATTTCTTGTTTCACATATTTGAATAAATTAATAATGAAAAATGCTAGAATTTACAAAACTCTTGAAACCTCACATTTCTTATTATTTTATTAGATTTTATTCGAAGCACTTTTCATATTTATTATTTTAATTGTGATTTCAATAAAAATAAAAAAGCACTTTTACAGTTTATAATTTATTATGTATTTTTAATTTTTTTATATTACTTGTTTGATCTTGTTTAAAACTATGTTATTACAAAATTTGACTAGAATGTTTTGGAGTATTTTACACAGTCTATGGTTCCAGCGCCTCTACTAAGTATAAGGAGTGAATTATCTAGTTATAGAAGCTGGGTATACATAAATTTTCTAATTAATATAGTATTTGCATAGACCTAACCTAATTGGTCTAGCATTCGATTTTGCGCATTAAGTTTATTTTATAAGATAGCTTTAGTAACAGATTTATGCACCTGTAATTACGTCAGTATCTATCCGTATCATTATTTCACTTAATGTATTGTGTTAGTTAATACCTTGTGCCAAATGATAAGATTACTAAAGAAAACTTAGATTTAGATACGGATCAACCTTTCTGTTTTGAAAATAAATACCTATAATACGAAAACGTGTGATTAGTTTATTTTTAAAAATCAAGGTAAAATCGATTCATTACAAAGTCCTCATACTGATACTTCTTTTTAAAGCTTTGAACAAGCGGGACGATACAAAAATTATGGAGTACGTAAGTACCAGTTTTTATTTTTATTTATTAAGTGCAAAATTTATCGTGATGTGGAATTTGAATGTTAAAATTATTCGTATTAATAATAACGTAGATTAGTGATTGTGATTTTGTTTAAAACAAGTAAGTAACGAGTTTTTTTTCCTAAAATTTGTCTCTAATTTTGTATGCAATAATTTACATATGGTTAAATTTCTATTCTCTATGGATACTGTGAATGAGTTCTCATGAAGTTGCCGGAATATGTATTGGGGCAGTGAATACAATTTTGATATGTATGTATAAATCTCCTCTTGGTAGCTTTGAAGGTTTTCTAGCTGATTCAAATGACGTGAAGGCTGTTATATCTGACAATTATCAATTTCACAAAAAACTATACAGAATAGATTAATATATTTGCATCGTATGGTTTGGTGAGAATATTCAGTGAGTTTCTCGTTGTACAATCGCACTTTCTACAAATACTTACAAATGTCTGACCATTTAAGCCAACAACTGTCGATATGCTATACAGCATGTGTCAAATATCATTAGGTATAGGGATTCAATGTTTACGTGCGATCTATACGTATGATTACTGGAACGGGTAACATCAAATGGCCTCTGCGAACTACTAATCTCTCTCCAAATGTTTTTTTGTGTGGATATTTCAAAAATATTGTTTATACCCATGAAGCTGGCAGAGCAGAAAACATAGTTGCCTTGAGAGAAAAAATAATTGAGGCTGCTAATTCAGTAACTGCTCACATGTTAGAAAACGTAAGAGCAAATTTCTAGGACCACCTAGGGCAATGTTTTGCTGTGCAGGGAGGAATCCTTTTTCATTTATTTTATTATGGTTATTTTTTAATTTTATTAGAATTACGCTTTTGTTTGTGTCATGCAGCGTGAACGTAGCTTAATAACTCTCTGCATTTACTGAAAACATAAAGAAAAACAAATCCTTGCAACTCGTAAATATTATTTCTGAACGCATTAGAAACACACGAGTCGGTGGTCCAATGGTTACTGCTAAGTGCTAACTTGTATTTGCGAGCATGTGTCGGTTGTCGCGTCGCTGGCATTGGAAAGGGAAGTAGGGGTACCACGTTGCCACATATTGCATGGATTGATCGCCTATGGCTAATGAAAATTGACACATACGGTATATAACAACGGCTATTAAGAAAATACTAAATGAAGGATATGAAATTTTAAAGAGATAAATACCAACTCATTTGTTGCTGCTATTTTGGAGATTGATTGGCTGACCTTCGCATCTGGTGATAATGCGCGCAGAAGTTTTGACTCCTTCATAAACTTGTATAAACTTTTGAAAAGTGGTTTCCGGAAAAGTACCTCATAACAAATAAAAATGATATAACAACGATGAAGAAATTGAGGAATATTTTTGACAGTGTAGATATTATAAGGAATGTGACAAATTGCTTAGAAGAATATAATCTAGACGTCAAACTTAAAAAGGACTATAAACATAAATATCAAAAATCAAAAAACAGAAGTACTTAGTAGAAGTAGGCAATAAAAACATAGCAATGTGGGACGTTATAGGGCATCACGTACAAGACGAAAGAAATCACGCAAAAAGCCAACGAGATAACAGAAAATGAACTTAATGAATATTTTAATAATATTGGAGAGGTTATACAAGAATTAGGAATGAAAAAATGAGGTGTGGCCACCGCACGGCTTTCTTATACGTATGAGCGTTTCAAACTGTACAATTTTAAGAATTTTTTTAATACAAAACTTATTCAAAATCCTATTCTAAGTACTTTCATTCTCTTAATAAATCGCTATAGAATGCATACTTTGCAAGATATTATCAAAAAGTGCTCCTCGCTAAGAGTAAAAGTGCTACTTCCGGTCCGAATTTTGAAATTTCATATATACAAAAAATATT
Organism: Amphimallon solstitiale; assembly: GCA_963170755.1. Taxonomy (NCBI): domain Eukaryota; kingdom Metazoa; phylum Arthropoda; class Insecta; order Coleoptera; family Scarabaeidae; genus Amphimallon; species Amphimallon solstitiale. Next base: position 103,544,727 of record OY720677.1, on the reverse strand, counting down.
GCAAAACCAGTTTTAAATACTTTTGTACTCTTGATAAATATACAGTGTGACCAGTGAAGTCCGCATCATATGGGATTTTTTTTTATTAATAGATTTATTCTAAATTTGAGTTTGGCATCAATTTCTGTTTCGATCAAGATGAAAATTAACCAAAAAATAATAGTCACGTGATTCGCATTATCTGTCAAATTTAAATTTTTTTCCAAAAAAAAATTCAAAAGTGGGGTTATTTCTCAAAATATCGAAAAAAGTTATTAGAAAAAGTTTTTCTAAAAACAGTTTTTAGCCCATATGCAGCTGCATAAGATAATTTAGATTTTTTGCCAATTTTTTTGTAAATTGCACCACTGTTGCGAAATAAGACAACGCAACCTACATAAAACTTCTTAGTTTTAACAATGCTTTATTCCAGACACATTTTATTTAAGGCAGCGCCATATTCAATGTGTGTTTTTCTACAAAATCCAAATAGGGCTATTAAAATTTGATCACATGTGATGCAAAGTTTATTTGTTTTTGACCCTGTATAAGGTAACTTCATAAAATAACTATTTTTGAAAATGTAGTTTGTGTCTAAAAGTAATACACATTAATATTAAGAAAATAGTTTAATTGAAAAGTCAAATTTTCTAATAAAATAATCATAATACATTATAAAAATGAAACGCATTTAAAATTCCACCTTTTCAATTAATAACAATATGTATTTTTGGTATTTGAATATTAAATTAAACATAATTTGAAAAACCTAAAAATTAAAATTACATTTCTGTGTGCCTCCCATTGCGTTCAATACAAACAATTGTTCTTCTTGATACATCTTTAATGGAGTTTCTGATACTAAGGGGCCTTATTTCTAAAATACAGTTTCGAATCACCGTTTCCAAATGATCAACATTACGGAAAGGTTTTTCTTTGTAAACTTTTTGTTTTAGGTAACCCCACAAGAAAAAATCAAGTGGGGTTAAATCCGGAGACCTAGCCGGCCAGTATTGCTCCATATTACGCCCAATTACTTTGCCCCTAAATACTTCCAAGAGGCGTTCTTGAACCCGTCTTGTAGTATGGATGGGAGCACCGTCACACTGGCACCACAAATTATGCCTTATTTCAATAGGCATATTGTCCAAAACTTCAATGACCTCGGTGTTAAGGTAGCGTAGGTATTCTTCAGAATTTAAATTGCCTCTAAAAAAATAATGCCCAACAACTTGATCGTTTAAAATACCGCACCACACATTAGTTTTAAAGGAATACTGGTCCTTGCATTCTATTATAAAATTTGGATTTTCTTGAGCCCCCCATCTACAATTTTGAGAGCTAACAACGCCGTTTGAAGTGAAAGTGGCCTCGTCGGTCCATAAAACGTGAAACGAAAAGGACACATTTTCTTCTTTTTCCCCCTGATACCAAAAAGAGAATCCCAAACGTATGTCAAAATCTTGTTCCTTAAGAGTAAGTATTTATAAATTTAGGTTTATACGGCTTAAATTTATTTTTCTGCAAAATATTCCTTACACTCTCTCTTTGAACGTCAGTTCTGCGAGAAACATGTCTAATACTAGTTTGACCATGTTTCACAATATTTAGGCAAACATTTAATTGGACTTCTTCACTATGTTTTATAGGATTGCGAGGTTTTTTAAATGAACTTTCCACCTATCCGGTTGATTTAAATTTCACCATAATCCTACTCACAGTAGATTGTTGCACATTTTTGCCAGGATGCCTTTCATTAAAAATGTTGTCCGCTACACGATGACTTGTGTTTTCACCACATATTAATACAATTTCAATTCTTTCCTGTACAGTTAACATTTTTTTAATTAATACGCAATATTAATTAAAAGCCACTATGACAAATCGAAAGCGATTTGACTGTCATTAATAAAGCAAGGGCTTGTTGATCTTTTTTATCATTTGTTTTGCGGCCAACTTGTGTTTGGTGCATCATCGTAAGGTACAAAACTAGTTAATTTCTTGGAAACTGAACTTAAATAATAAAAGACTATTTTTACTTTTTATAACATAGCTCCATAACAAATTTTAATAAAGGGGTTTTAAATTAAATCATTGAAACTAGTTAAACTTACGTAAAGTTAAACGAAAATTTATTTTCCACTTAATGCAGACTTTACTTGTGACGCTGTGTACTTGTCTGTATTAATATTAATGTGTATTACTTTTAGACACAAACTACATTTTCAAAAATAGTTATTTTATGAAGTTACCTTATACAGGGTCAAAAACAAATAAACTTTGCATCACATGTGACCAAATTTTAATAGCCCTATTTGGATTTTGTAGAAAAACACACATTGAATATGGCGCTGCGTTAAAGAAAATGTGTCTGGAATAAAGCATTGTTAAAACTAAGAAGTTTTATGCAGCTAAAATTTTGCATATGGGCTAAAAATTGTTTTTAGAAAAACTTTTTCTAATAACTTTTTTCGATATTTTGAGAAATAACCCCACTTTTGAATTTTTTTTGGAAAAAAATTTAAATTTGACAGATATGCGAATTACGTGACTATTTTTTTTTTTTTGTTAATTTTCATCTTGATCGAAGCAGAAATTGATGCCAAACTCAAATGTAGAATAAATCTATTAATAAAAAGAAATCCCATATGATGCGGACTTCACTGGTCACACTGTATATAGAATGCATAACTTACGACATATTTGCAAAAAATCGCTATTCGATAAGAGTAAAAGTGGTACTTCCGGTCTGAATTTTGAAATCTTTTTTATACAAAAGATATTTAAAAGTACGTTCTAAATACTTTTATACTCGTAATGTACCTGCCTAGAATGTATGACTTGCGAGATATTCGCAAAAAACTGATTCCGATAAGAGTAAAAGACCTACTTCCGGTAGGAATTTCGAAAAACTTTATTAATACAAATTTTTTCAAATTTAATTTTGAGTACATTTAAATTCTTTATAAATTTGTTTAAACTTATTAATTGACGAAATATTTGCAAAATTCGATATTTTCACTGAAGTAAACTACTACTTCCGGTCTGCCGATTTTGCTCAAAATCTAGTCAGTTCTCAAGAGGGAGATTGTATTCGTAAATACAAAATTTGGAATTGATATTTACAGCGGTTTGACCGCTATCGTGGTCACACACACAGAGAGAGACAGACACACAGACATTTTTTAAAAAACACTTTTTTGGTATCAGGGGACTTCAAAACGTGGACATCTGCAAAAATCTCGTGGTCGAAAATTTTCGTCATCACAATACTTCCTTATACTCCGTATAAGAAAGTAAAAACAATCTGCAGCAATAAAAGAAAAGAGGTGGTAAACAAAAAGTCCATACTTCTGATTTATTCTTCTAAACTCCTACAACAAAAGTGGAAATTAAGAAGTAGTTACGATGCTGAAAGCTATAAAAAACCTCGAGGGTGTGAATACTCTCATATTAAAAATTTGGTGGTCGGTATGTATAATTTAAACAAAAAAATAATTCGAGACTTTTTCTGTTCTTCTGTTAATAGCTGCTTTTTAGCACCAGTACAGTTTCTTAACCCCGTATTTTTCATTCTGCGGCAAACTGTCATAGATGACCCAGGTAAATTATTCAGAAATGCAGCTTGCATTGCCGTCTGAAATGGGTTTTGCGGAAATAATTGACTGTGCCTGCATATTAATGGGCTGTAGAAATTTTTTGAACGCCTCGATCCTTCTTTTTTACTAATACTCGCGTCTTCCTGCCACCTTTTTTGTTGAACTCTAGCACAGTGCTTTTGGCAATGTTATAATTTTGAGCTACAGCCCTTATTGAAATACTGTTTTCCAATTTTGAAAGGATTATAAGCAATGAAGATAGAAAAGAAGGAGAGATCATTGCCGACAAAAAGTGATGTCGAGAGGGGCATGTTTCCATCCGCCATTGGTGGGTCATTACCTGCTTATTTGTCTATTATATATTTTGTATTTTATTCTTTATTATCGTCAATTACAAACTTAACTGTTTATATATTATAATTTATTTTTTATTTAATACCTTCAATACTATAATTTGTTGTTAATTAGTTTACGGTTAAAAATTTTCATTTATTTTTAATTTCATTTTTACAAAGTTTGTTTTGTCTTTCATTTAGTATTTAGTTTAATATGGTTTGATTTGCGGCTTTTCATTGCACCATTTGGAGTAGCAAGAAGAGTGCAAGGTAATTAGAGGCAGAGAAGAGGAAAATTATAACTTTCTGTAAGTAGGTAGGTGCATAAAGTTATTAATTTCATCCATAATTTGGTCAATATGTAATAAATCTTTCAACATTGAAAATTGTTGATTATAGGATACGAAAAGAGCCCATTGGAATCTGGGGATAAAGAAAATACATACTCTAAATTGAGTTCTAGACCAAAGTAGTATATTTTGGTCTAAGCATTTTGAGAAGAATTGCCGTTATAATTATACTATAATATTATTGCTATATACCTTAGTGACGTACTATATACACATAAATTGTGAAGTATTTTCTTTGGTTGCAGTGGAATTGTTTATTAAATATATGTATCAGTGAGTGAGAGTGAATTAAACCTTCCATCAAGAGCTAAGAACTTGACGAAGAGCTTTTAGAAATTATTCTATAGTAAATAAAATCATAAAATAAAACCTCTTATATGTAAATTCAAGCAACTAGTTAAATGTTCAAGTATGTATATATAATAGTAATAAAAGAGTCTTTAAACAAGATAATAACTATCACGGCAACAAAGAATAATTGCATATAATAGTAATAAATATATATGTATATAAAGTTACTGTTGTGTAAGTTGTTTATACTATTGCTAACTTAAGTACGTACACACATTCTTAATTATTAAATTTCAGTTTTACATAGAGCAGTGGCGGCCCGTGATTTTTTGGGAGGGGTGGGCACCGGGGAGGGGGGGGGGGGTTCTGAGTGTTTAATATCAAAAATTAAGTACAGACAAGAAGTAAACTCAATATTCTATTTAATTAACTTGTTTGAAAATAATATCCATCCGCCGTTCCTTACGATCAGCAAAATGATTAATATTAATTCATTGCAGATTCGTGTTGATGTCAGTAATTGTTTTTCAATGGAACACATTTCTAAGGCACATAGTCTGCTTTCCCGCATGGTATTTCTAGAAAATGTTTTTATTCTCTTGAAAGTAGAAAAACACCGTTCACTTGATTTTTTCTATTTTGGTTATTAAAACTTCAAAAAAGCTTAAAATGAGAGGCATGTTTCGTTCGAAAATGTAAATATTTGAATATAGGCGGTGTTATATGTAATTATGATTAAAACGTCTATGGACAATGTAACTTCGTACGTGTGCTTTGACTTCGGCCAACTTCATATGGGTTCGGACGTTTCGGAATGTCGGTAGTGGCCTTGCTTTGACGTCTTCGGAATGTCAGTAGTGGCCTTGCTTTGACTTCGGCCAACTTCGTATGGGTTCGGACGTCTTCGGAATGTCGGTGAAGGCCTTGCATTGGCTTCGGCAAACTTCGTTTGTGTTCGGACGTCTTCGGAATGTCGGTAGTGGCCTTGCTTTGACTTCGGCCAACTTCATATGGGTTCGGACGTCTTCGGAATGTCGGTGAAGGCCTTGCATTGGCTTCGGCAAACTTCGTTTGTGTTCGGACGTCTTTGGAATGTCAGTAGTGGCCTTGCTTTGACTTCGGCCAACTTCGTATGGGTTCGGACGTCTTCGGAATGTCGGTGAAGGCCTTGCTTTGGCTTCGGAAAACTTCGTTTGTGTTCGGACGTCTTCGGAATATCGGTGAAGGCCTTGCCTTGTCTTCGGCCATCTTCGTGAACATTTTAAATATGTGAATATAGGCATTGTTATATGTAATTATGATTAAAATTCAGACTGATTTATGCAATAAATTATTTCATATTATCAAGAAAAAGGACGAAATAAATAATTGCACGACCCCAGAGATTCGCAAAATAGCAGAAGACAATTTACAAAATCTTTTGCCAACATAGTCTCGACATATTATCAAAAACAAACTTTTATAACAATTGGAAATAAATTTCAATAGAAGCATCAGAAAACTTATCATCCAACACTGCTTAACAATTTATTTATTATTGTTAATTAGTAAATAAAATGTTAGCATGTGTGCTTTTTATTCTTTGTACAACTTCTATTGCACATGTTTGTTATATTAAAGGCTTACATTTTGACATTTAAATATAATTTGGTTCCATTTTTTTTATTACCAACGTCAAAACAACAAAATTAGCATGCGATAAAGTAATACTTTTGCAACCAAAACGGGTGTCGTAAAGTGAAATAGAAAAAAGCATTTTGTACATTACACCCGCACAACCAGTCTGATAAACTGTAAGAGCTTCTGTTGAATTTTCTCGTCACGTTTTTATTAGTTTTCGAATTGTGATCTTCTAGTTTAATCAATAAATCTGGTCTAGGAAGACCTAGGATTTTAATTCTATCTTAATGTGTGTGTTATTTTCTATCATTTCAATTATGTTACTAACGCAATTCATAGTTGCATTTCCACCGATAGAAATTACAACATACACTCACTGCTGTATATTACATACTGGACCGCCAACCGGCACCATAGAGTAGTGCTCCACCGCACACATATATCCGCGCGCTACCCGCGCCAGTTTCATTGCTCGATTTCTAATAGAGGGGGCAGTCGCGCGAGATGCCCCGGAGCCTACGTCAGATTGCGATTTTTAAACGCGCTGAAAAGACGGACTGTTACTTCAGAAAACATATTATTTGTAATCAAACAAATCAGAAAAATTACATACAAATTAGGTATTTATAATTAATTTATCTGTTAAAAGAAATTTGTCACGGGGAAGTAAATTTAATTAAAAACAGTTTAAAAAACTATATATATACAAAATTAATAATTTAATAAATTCTATTACGTGTGAACACTTTTTTACCCTGCCCGTACCCCACATGGCTTCACTTTATTTGTCTATAAACTGGCATTATGCTCTTAAAGATACGATCGGAACCTTTGATCTCTTACGCAAATTTTCAGTGACCTTGGACATTTAAATTGGAATGTAGAAGCGCGGGAATTTTAAACAAAACAGATTTTAAAATTCTTCTGTCATATAAATAAATGTATGGATCTGCAATATTGTAATATAGAAATTATAAATGATATGTGGAATAGTTACATATTATAAGAATATAAAATATTATTATAAGAAAATAAGTGTTTAGAGAATATTAAGTGCATATGTGTTATACATGTTAAATGTAATCGGAAAATAAAAATAAATATATTTTAAACATGTACATCTAAAAAGGTAGGCAATGAAATTCTGAGACAATGAATAATTTATTATACAAAAAAATATTTACATACTATAACAATATAATATAATAATAACAATAGACATTTATTCTCCAACAAGTATTTACAAATTTTGTATAATGTAGTATTTTCACTTATTTCCACTTAGTTTGCTGTAAGGAGAATCCTCAGGACAGTTTCAGAAAGCGGCACCCAAGGGTACCACACTGATTTTCAAACTACCCTGAATAATGAGTCACATTAATTTTATAGATTGCCTAAACTAACTAAATCTAACTTAAACTAACTCTGTGAAATGATATCTAAGAATTAGGAAAGTGAATAAAGACAGTGAGAAATTAATCATACAAATGCAAAGCAAGTAATAGGTAATATATGAACTTATAGTAGCTAGTGGTACTCAAATTTAAATTTAAATGTAAAAGTGAAAATAGGAATTCAAATAAAGAATTAATAGTAGTCCATCTGCACATGCACAAGAGACCCCGCCAATGCAAACAGATCACTGGTCACTAGGTCGAAACCTGCTGGCGAAAGAGCATCGAATGCAGCCGCCTTCTGAAACGTGGCGAACTTAAATTTTTCAAGTCATTCGGCAATGAGTCGTAAAGTTTATAAATGTTGAAAGTGAATCCCCTCTCGTACATCGCAGTTCTTTGAGCAGGAGGTGCAATAGCATATGTAAAATGGCGTAAATCACGACATTCCAGTCAACAATATGCTGTGATATAGCATCCCCGACTGCAGAACTCGCCTGTTTAATCATCTCAATGACTCAAACTGACCAGGAACATGCTTGAACTTCCTCAAGCCTGTGATGTACCGAATACACGAGTTCTGGACACGTTGGATTCTAGCAGCCGTAGCCCTATCAATACACGAGCCAAGGAGAGTGGAACAGTGATTAAATTGGGACAAAACAAGAGAATCACACAACATCCTCTTAGTGTCAGCCCTTAAACATGCTCTATGCGGATATATAAGTCTTAGGTTAGTGTAGGCCCTCCTAATACATTGCGATACATGAACCCTAAATCTCAGAGATGGATCCAAAATGACACCCAAACTCCCGCTTCTCTCCACCACATTGATATCGGCGTTGTCGATCCTACAGGTTAAGTTATCTAGGATGTCACTGTAATGGCCTTTATTACCAAATATTAAAGCAGCTGATTTATTTGGATTAACAAAGAGGGAATGCTTAGTGGAGAAGTCATGTAGTTGAGCAAGATCATGATTGATTCGATCATTTGCTAAGCGACTTTCAGATGGAGGAAAGGAGAAATAAATTTGCGTATCATCAGCATACATGTGAATATTGCAATGCTTTAACACTTTATTGAAATCGGAGGTATAAATTGTAAACAGTAGGGGACCCAATATAGAGCCCTGAGGAACGCCACTAGTAGCTTTACGCAGGCTGGAAGTTGTATCTGAGATTATTACCATCTGAGCACGATCCTGCAGGTAGCTGCCCAAGAAATCGATAGCATCCCTAGAGAAACCAACGTAATGAAGCTTAGATAGTAATGTGAGGTGTGATATAGTATCGAAAGCCTTTGTATAATCCAAAAGTGTGAGAACCGTCATGTCACCTTTATCACCAGCCGTCACAATGTCATCCACTATATTCAAGAGAGCAGTAGAACAGCTATGTCCCGCTCTGAATCCAGATTGGGTTTCAGGCAGAACACTATTGATACTCAGGTGGTTTTTTATCTGCACGGCAATAATTTTCTCTAAAATCTTAGACATAACTGGCAGTATACTTATAGGTCTTAAGTCGGAGAAATTTGTTGGTTCCTTTTTTTTCGGAATAGGAATAACAACAGCAGTACGCCATACAAATGGAAAATAGTTTTCGAGAATACAAGAGTTAACAATGTGCGTTATAAAGGGAATTATGTAAGGGGAGCTCAAAATGAGCATCCTAGTACTAATACGATCTGTCCCAACCGATTCGGATTTAATACTAAATAATAATCTAGACACATCGCCCTCAGTGACCGTAGTAAACCTAAGTTCCGATGTAATGCCGCCCATTAGATTGCTATCATAGTACAATATTAAGTCTTCGTTATTATGTGGTGCTGGGACCGCATCAACAAAAAAATTGTTAACCTCATCAGGTTTTTGCAAATCACTCGGAACCCCACCACGCTTATTCCTTAACAAATTTAGTGATTTTAATTTTTTCCATATAATAATAATAAATGTATTGTATCACCAACACGATTTACATCATATTTATTAGTTTCTTTTCTTGTTTCATGCATTCTATTTAAGTCGAACTTTCTACAAGTCATCTAATGAATCAAAAATTTCTTTGATTTCAGGAAGTTTATTATTTATAAAGTATCTGGTTTCTCTTACTGATTTGGTTTTAGTCGGAAATACTTTTACAAAAAATTTCAGGAAAACAGGTGGAAATAAATGAATTTGCAGGACACATATTTGTAAATATAGGCTGTTTCATTTCTATACCTGTGTAAAAGTCTCGATATCTATGTGCCATGTTTCGATATCTATATATTCATCAATATACTTAATTTCCTATTCATACTTGGTGTATTTTTAAACTAGATATTAGAAAATTTCAGTAGGTAAAACAGGCTAAATATATGATATGGTATGGTAATATCAGAAATAACTTTGATCTTTTTGTGAACTTATTTTCCGTTTCATTCCCCTTTCTCTTAACTTAATAGCATATCCTGAACATGATGCGGAATTAATTTAGCTATAAAAAATTTGTTACTTAAATGCGAGCTTAAATGTTTATTGTTAACTGCATAATTCTTACATATTGTTTCTAAAGTGCACTCTGTCTGAAAATGCAGTTAGCACAGAGACTGATAACAGATGTTTACTTTCAACGTTCATCAACATATCTGCTACAAAATGTTTTCTGCATATCCGATACTTTGTATAAAATTCTAAGGGATCTTTTGTCGATAAATCATATCTTCCACATGCTTGCACCCACTTCTCACAAATACAATATGAATTAATATCATTATTAGTGATAGCCGAAAAAATAGGAAGACTCTTGATAACTTGTTGTTTACTTACATACCATGATCTTTAGGAAATCTAAAGAAATGTAATTTTTCATCCCTAGATATACAAAAATAATTTTTACAGTCTTTATATGCACACATTTGTCCAATTTGTTTTGGTATCATGCTCATAATTACGAAATACGACTAATTCAAATACAATAATAATTACAATAAACAGACTAAATAGTATAAAACAAATGGTGTCTGCTGACTAGGTTATGTGTACACGTTTTGTTTATGTTCAGTCCATTTAAACTGGAATGTTTTATATCCTACTCTACAAATGTAGTTCCTTTTTCGAGTGTCGCATCTTTAATATTCTCTAATCTTTGCTCTAAGATTATAACTTTTTTGTACTCACCGCCTGTAAAGTGACATTTGGCGCATGTGTAGCTCGACCGGGAAATGCGTTTTCCCGGTTGAGGCGACTGTAAAAATTGAAAAAAAACACTGGCACTTTGGGACATTTAATAAAAAATCTAACTTGGTAGTATTAAAATTTAGTCTATAAAATACTACTTCTCTTTACTATTCTTCACTAAAAGTTGGGGAAATAGGAGTTGTTTGTATTTAAACCAAAAAACGCAATAAATGTACTATAAATTCATAAATATAAGAATAAATACCTCATGTTTGCCATGTGCAAGAATATAATAACTTAATTTAGGGAAAGGTGAGTAATAGTTACGTACATGAAATGCTTAAATTAATTAGGTAATCTATCTTAGGTTAGGTATGATACCAATGACATTAATCAATAATATTTTTTTAATTTAATGTTCGTACAAAAAATATTGTACAAACTACTTGCGTGAAGATGTCTTCCACGCATTCGCGCAATTAAAAGCACTCGCTTCATGCGGTCGCTTGTGCTTACAATGTGCGCTCATGCGGGAAAATAGTTTTCCCGCACTTGGTTCGTAAATGACTATCTCGCTTCCTTGTAACTTTGGCATTCTGTTTGTCACAATAAAATCGAAAAGTTACATTGACAAGAGCGATTTACAACTAAGGAAATCGGTTATACTCGATTTTATTGAAATCAACTGTACTATACAAATTTACAATCGCATATCTTTCTACGAATTCATATAATACCAGAACGAATATTACCACATTAGCTACTTCTTTTAAACGTTTTTTTATTTTTGAATTCTTGCCTAGTTATAAATTTAATCATTTTATTGTTATTAATTATGTATAGCATTTATATTTGACGTATTCAACATATTTATATTTATGTATTTATTGAATTAAAACTATTATTATATAAGTTGTACGGAATTTGTTCTTTACAATCGCTTAAATACAAACCAATATCTACAAGTCTAATTAATTTTACAATAAAGTGTCGTATAGATCCAGATAATAATTTATATCTGAAATCAAATGCGACAGTTTTTGTTTCCATGTTCATTAATTTCAGATACATATATTCTCCTACGATTAAGGATGATAACACATTCATTAGATAAAAGTTTTTATCTTTCCGAACTCGTTTAATAAATAGTATCAAGATCCACGAACAATGTTCACTATTTCGTAGATCGTGACCTTGATCAGGAGTGCTGCATCGAGATGACACCGAAACGAGAGGACGTCGAAAGTGAATACGCCAAGGATCACAAGCTGCGAAAAGAAGATGTCCAAATATTGCTGGAGTGGCTCCAAAAGCAGCCTCATTTACCAAAAATATGTGGTAAGCCAAATATTTAGATTATAAATACACTTATTCTGAATTGTAATATACACTCGATATCTTCGATAAAAATGTTGTAGGGGTTTCGAAGTCTGATATTACAATTGTCTTAAATAATTGTTTCTTTATTTATTTTAAAAATAAATAAAAAAAGTGATTATACCGAGTGTTCATGAAAAATTGAAAATATTTTAATTTAGCGCGCCGTTGTATTAGTAATTTGCATACTACGCAAGTGGCAATACCTTGAGTGAATGATTATTTATTTATTTTGTTGTTTGCGTTGCCTTTTATTATACCCTCTCTCACAATAAGAAGGAGTTATATAAATATTCTGCCAAAAACCAGAACACAGCTTCAAATTTAGTAAACTATTTGATAGGAAATCTAAACAGTTGATAATGTAGTAATTTGTTAACAATTGAAAAAGAATTTATGTTAATAAAATTATTGTATAAGAGTGACTTTTTGGATTAATATGTAAAATCTACTACAAATTAAGATTGAATGCGATGTTTGACACAATCTATTTTGTAAATTCTAAACTCGAGCATATAAATATTTCCAGATATTTTCTTTTAAATGTGGCAATGATATACATCGTAATTTTTTTGATATTTATATCAGATTTGATTGTTAAATTTAAAGTAAAATATATGTAGTTTATATATATAAATCAAAAAAAAAAAGGAAATAACGCGGATACATGAAATAACAAGAAAGAGAATAATAACGGGGAAATTCCGCTGTAGAGCAACCGTAGACACGTGTTTCTGACTATTGGTCGTCATCAGTACGGTGTAGCCAAGGAATAAGGTGGGATAAATAAATATATATATGTATATATTTATATGTTATACGTATGTATAGTTTGTCTTTATAAACTTATTTGTACAGAGTGTTTTATACAAATCAATTGTTAACCAAAGTCAAATTAATAATAACTCATAAGATCTAATTTTAATTATATGTAAAGCTATAGTTTTTTCAAAACAAAAAAAAATTAAATTATTCTCTTTTTCTAAAAAATTACAGAGGTCTAAAGAAAACATAAATAAATGTTGAAACGTCACAATCAATTATAGTTTTATTCATATTATGCCCCTATTCCCAAAGAAAATACCTATTATATTATATACCGCATGTGTCAAATATCATTAGGTATAGGGATTCAACGTTTACGTGAGATCTATACGTATGAATATATATTAATGGCAACGTGGTACCCCTACTGTCCGTCACCAATGCCGACAACACCCGACATCACAACGATATTCTCCGATCCCGACCCAGATTTTGCATTCAATGTTTAGGTACAGATTCTATTTTGTAACACAGTAAAATACAATAAACTAAAGCAAACGTGTAAGAAAATGTCCACACCTTAAGGCTTGGTTATGTTATAAAATATGGCGGATATCGCGTACTTATTTTTCGATATCAAATTTGTCTACGCAAGAATTAATAAAATCTCTCAAAAATATGTACCATTTTGGCGCGATATTTAAATCACTCCTTCTTATTCTATGACAAGGTATAATATCGAAAAAATTCTTTTCTTATGCCACAGTTCTCTCTACATTCAATAGAGAAACAGAGATATCAATTTGACAAGTATTTCCGCCATCAGAAGAAATTATGGCAATATGTTTTCACACAAGATAAATCTAATATAGATTTTGAGTTAATTTGGGGTTATTAATTTTTTTTGAAGTTATAATTATTTCCTAATTATTCTTCTTTTATTTTCAGAATACAAAGTCATACACTTCCTGCAAAGTTGTTACTACAGAATAGAGGCGGCAAAGACGACCATAGAAAATTATTACACAGTTAAAGCCCACTGTCCAGAATTCTTTGCCAATAGGACGGTCTCATCGGTTGAAACTGCCATGTCGATAGCTTTAGCTTACCTGTTACCTAAACCTAGTGTTAATGGTTATAGTGTAATGTTCTCGAAACTGGTGGACACTAATACGGAACATTTCAGTTGTAACGACGCGATAAAATATTTTGACATGGCAGTGTCTTTGGTATTACAGCAGATTGGTACATCGTTAGGGCACGTTCTTGTCGTGGACATGGATGGTACCAGCTTTGGACATATCGGAAAAGTTAATATAACATCTGCAAGAAAATACTTGTATTTCTTACAGGTTAGTTAGATGATGATATTTATTTATGTTTAAACACATACATTAATTGTCAGTTTACATACTATTGCAACCACCCTTGTTATTGACTAGATGTTTTGGTCGAATAAAAAGGATGTCACTTTAATATGTCAATGAACTTGCTCAATAATTAAAGCAAAAATCAAAAACGATGCCCCTGTAACTCGTTAGTCGGTGCAAAGGGTCATGGGTCGTCTAGGATTAGGACTTATAGCAATAGAAATCAAATACACAAGATCTAATTTAACTGTATAATTAATAATAAAAATATGTATATGAATGAAAACACATCGACTGTATAATACACACACAAAGACTGTCAACAGGTAGTCACTTAATGAACTCGGTTCTCAATAATCTTAAATAAACACGATCTGATTCGTAACAGCTGTTCGATATCTCTCTTTAGGCTTATAAGAAACTCACATTAGGTGATATAATGCGCTTAATACTTAAGACTAATACAATTAACTACAAAGCTACCAAAATACAACGGTGCTAAAGATAGGTTAATTCGGAGTTCTTTCAAAGAATCTCCGAATAACAAGGCTAAACGTTCTTAATTAGTTACAGTATCTTCGAGTCTTTGCATTCAATAAAAAACTAGAGTTAAAACTACTTAGCTCATACAATCTGCACAAATGAAGGTCTCGTTGAATCTTGTAGGTTGAAGTCTGTTATTCTGCTTCACACTGTTTCACATCTGCAACCAGTCCGTGGTCTTGCACGAGTAAACATTGGCCTCATAGAAGTGTTAAGGTATAATATTTCTTAGCTTCGCCTTGCTTTTCTGTTCGCTAACATATGTAAATGTAGGGTTATAATATGTCTCAGCTACGCCTGGCCCCTCTATTCACTGTACAAACTGCACACTGTCGCACATATTGAGATGTTGTCGCCTATTTAATGATACATCATATGACTGTATCTTCTGTCTAACAGCTTGCCACTTTGTTTTTGAGAACACGATCCATAGAGTATTTCACTTCTATAGGTTCATTTGCCGGTTACATATATTCTGCTGATATTGTTACTTGCACTGCATTGTTTTAAATGGCATCAAGAATTTCCATACAACAAGGATCCTCCTTACAAGAATAATCTCCTTACAACAATTATCTCCTTAATAAAATAGCCTAGAAGTCGGAGTAACAAACTAACATGTGCTTCTGAGGTTACAAATACATGCATTACAGATAGCGCTTGTGAAATTAGAAAACATTAATCAACAGGTGCATTACTTACTATCATCACGAAGCATGATGATTTGGGATTTTAATTAAATGATATTATTAACAATTGAGCTTACCTTAGTGTCTTATTAGGCTTTACCATTTAAAAGGAATAAAATTTGCCCGTCATCGTTTATATGTGCCTGTCAAACGGCAAAAAGAAGCGCATAAATATAGGCGCGTCAAAACCTCCGTGATTGCACATGCTTTTTGTCACATCCCGACAATGATTGGTACTGAACCATAATAACAGGTATTTATAACTGTTACACTATTATTATTTGCTACTTGTTTAAATGGTAAAACGCCTACACATATACAGGGTGAGTCATCTCCATGGGGAATGCCGATTGTGACTTTATGAGAAAAGATATTTTGAAGCGGTTTTCTTCCCAAGATGGTCACTCATTAGGAGCACCTTTTAAATTTATTTTGTATTATATTGAGTGTTTCATAGTTTGGTGGCTGACCACAGTTATAGTTTTTATCTGGAACGCCCTGTATGTTACTAAAATTTTTGTATTCCTTGTATAATTCTTAGTCAAAAAGTGATAAGATAGTATAGGCCTAAAATTTAGAGTTTTCGACTTATTACCATTTTTCACAATTTTTGATAGTGTTGTTCATAATAAAAGATCCTAAAAGAAACCTATATTTTTTTTCAATTCCTAATTGCATGTGTGGAAAACTAACTAGATTAAATTTACATGAGATATTTTTGTCTAAAAGTCACTTTTTTCAAATAGATCATCATATCTCATCATTTTTGAATTGCTTCTAAATTTCGCTTCAAAAACATATAATGCGTTATTACTTTAAGAATGACCATTACTGAGTATTGTCAGTTTTTCATAGACATGGGCCAGAGAGGGGAAGTCGTTCCGATTTCACTCAGACTAGACCGACTCGTGTTTTGTCGGCTCTCGGGGAAACCGGTAGGTAATACAGTACCCGAGAGCCGACAAAACACGAGTCGGTCTAGTCTGAGTGAAATCGGAACGACTTCCCCTCTCTGGCCCATCTCTAGTTTTTGATATAATTTTGCCACTTATTCGAATACTATATAGTGAGCCATGATATGTTCTGAGAAATTGACAATCGTATGGATGACATTTAATAAGTTTCTTCTCATTTGACAAACATGATTTTACAATGAAGTTTTCTAAAAATGAACTTAGAAATATAATATTTTTATGTACTAGGGAAGTGTCAAAAAATATTTACTAGCTAGAGAGTTTCAATTATTTATAAAATTGCATTACAGAAATATATAATATAACATTACTCTTCTTGTTTACTTTAACTTATATAATCTTAATAGGTGTCTCATGTTTGTAGCTACCTGGATTTATACGAAAATTGATGGACATACTTTATTTACAATACTGTCCATGCCAGCAATATATTTCATAAAATATATAGATATTTGTAAAATAGGTAAATTTTTAAAACAAATAAATTAATAACTTGTGAATTGATGAGAAATAGTGCAACAGAAACTATAAAATAACAATAAATATTAAAATAGGTAAAAATTACTTCCATAAGTTTAGAAGTTACCATAAATTCGGTTCTAAGTATTTTTGAACACGCTTCCGAAACGATAAATGAACATTAATAAGGAGTTTGCTACCCTCTTGCGTTAAAAATATGAAATATGCAAGAGGACAGAAGGTATGATGCCACCACGATAACTCACTTTCTATTGATAAACTAAAATAAGCAGTGACACTTGTCTACTAATAACCATTTAATCGCTAGCTTATCCCTCACAAGCTTTACCTTCCACTCTCCCCAAGGTTGATGTCGAAGATGATGGTCAGTACTGCCGCTAACCAGTCGGGCAGGGTAGGTTCGTTCACTCAACAAATGAAGGTGTTATATAATAAGGGCACCAGTTCCCATTAATTATACTGACCAGCAACTGATAGATAGGCCCGGAACAAGTCTATTATTAAACCCCAGGTATAATGATCAGCAAAGCCAAATACACTCATAGAAACTTAACAACAGGTTTATTAACTGATTTGAATTGCCCAACTTTTGCCAAACTATCATTCAAAGTCAACTACAGTAATGACTCTTTAAAAATTAAGTACAAATAAGAGTAATAAAAAAGCATTAAAAATAAAGAAACACATAAGTGCAAACCTGTTGCAAATGTTTAAAATTCTGAAGGATGTATAAATCGGTTAAGACGGCCACCAAATGTGAACCATAAATTCAAGTTACAATTGACAAACTGTTATAATGATTTGAAGTAATCAAAAGAATTAACTCATATGAGGCAAAACCTCGAGTTCAATTAAATACATGAGAAAATACTTAAAACTAGAAAATGATTACAAAGGTAACATATGCTAGGGAGTCTTCCCAATGTCGAGCAGTTTGGTCGCAATCAGCAACACATTAGCAAAAACGAAACACTCTATATATTAGACGCCAACGACAAGCTGATCGACACTAGATAATAGACCCTAAATGGTATCTAATACTAACAGTGTCAGTTAACCATTGCCTTACAAAAAAAAAAACGTGAATAAAATTCAACAAGTTAAAGATCGTACAAATTACACATAATTATATTGAAATTGTTAATTAAATATACTAAAATCAAAGCACTAAATTTACACAATACAAGTTGGGATGCTACAATGCAAAATACGCACCCAAAATAACAATTAAATTTAACACAAGAAAAGAACCTTAAAACAAGGCTACATCTACTATTTAAACTAAACGTTAAATGTAAAAAATTTAAATCTCAGTGACTCATATGCCACTACAAGATAAATCTAGTAATTACGTTGACTCTAATGATCAGTTAGTCCGAAACATAAAGTTAGATAGTACGTAGTGCTCAACAACTGCACGTAAACTTACACAAATTTGATTGTGTCTGATTGCACTATGTGACTGTGCAATACACTTGCAATATTTAGCAAAACAGCAATAAATAAAGTCAAAAATACCCTAATTTTCCCACACACACACAGCTACGAATACAAATTCTTCAACGATACCACACTAGTTACAGGAAAATGTTTTCTCCAGTTATCCTTGGTTACCAACAGTCATCAGGAACTAACGTAGGAGGCTGCAGTAGTAACTACGAAACTGCACCATACATCTGACCAAAGGATACAACGTCTTAAACCTTCCGGAATTCTCCTAAGCTATCAAACACGTGTTTCAGAATTTCCAAACCGAAATGCTTTGTCTAAAGTTCTACCCTGCGCTAATCGCAAACTAAAAATCGAACAGGGAACAAAAATACAATTAAGATCAATCAGACACGTGATATGAGTATGTACTTACAACAGCAAAAGATTTCTCCAACCAGAAGAAAAAATATCCTCTTACAGAGTTTCTTCAATAACGTCATAACCAAATTAAACTTGAGGAATTATGAAAACATCCACCTTATTTAGTGATTTACCACGATACAAATTCAACATTCCAAATTAATTACCCAAGCACTGGCTGAGAAAACGCGCTTTTGCGTGATTAAGTGTTATTTGTAAGACAGTTGGAACAGAAGAGAGAATGTCAAATTTCAATTAACGATGTTCGAAAGATTGCGGCAGAGGCGACACCTAAGCGGACGCGCAGAAAACACAATCACATTATTTAAAATAATTCTTAGGCTTCAACGGCAATTTCAAAGCGGGAAAATTATATTATTAATCTAGGCATCCACCAAATTGAAATCTAATATAAGAAACAAAAGAATTAACAATAAATATTTATTACCGACAATAAGTCACCAGCGTTTACCTATCGCCACCTATACGCCAGCGAAGATGTGTTACCACAACAGGAGATAATACAGATCGCAAGCAGTACGGCAAAGAATATCTTGCGAAATTCCCCACGAGATGGCGAAAAAAGGGTCAATACGATTGATTTACCGGAGAGAACGATGACTTAAACCAAATCACATAATAAACGCAAGCGAACATTCTATTTAAATATTTATTGAAAAGAACAAAATTAATATTCTCAATTAAGAATTAAAAATACGGCAAAAACAAAATGTAACAAGTTGAAGTCTAATTTTCTGATATTCGAAGACCTAGCAGGCTAATGAATAGGGTCTCCACGTACCAGGATCTAGTTCACGGGTACTGACGTGAGGAAAGACTTCGTAATTGATTTTCATCGTTTATCACATATTTAGGTTTCCGTGGTTTTGAATAAGCAAATCAGTAGTAATGAAAGCGTCCATTACATGAAAAAATGACAATAGCTCAGCGATGGTCACTTTTAAAGTAATAACGTTTTGTATGCTTTTGGTGTAAAATTTAGAAAGCAATTCGAAAATGAAGCATTATACAGGCTGTTCCATTTGAAGAAAAATAGTTTACAATAAAATTGTGGCCATCTGATAAGTCATTTTCGGGATATATAATTTTTTAAAAGTACTGAATTTTTCAGAAGAATGATAATAAATCAAAAACTGAAAATTTTAGGCCTATACCATCTTATTACTTTTTGATTAAAAATTATAGGACTACAAAAATGTAATAGTATACAGGCTATTCCATTTAAAAAAGTATAACTACGGTTAGCCACCAAGTTATGGAGCCCTTTGTATATTACAAAATAAATTTAAAAAGTGCTCCTAATGAGTGGCTATCTTAGAAAAGAAATACCCTTCGAAAATTATTTTCTCATAAAGTCACAATTAGCCTTCCCCGCGGGGATGACTCACCCACCCTGAATATGTGTAAATATACAACAAATCACAATACATACAATACTAACATAAAAATATATCAATAATTTAATTAATAATATTAATTTTGAAAGAATTTACAAAGTATTCTTGAAGAGTTAACATTCTTTATCTGTTAATACTCCCCTTACAAATATCTTGTTTGCATGGGAAGGTGTTTTAAATCATTAGGTAGTTGGTCTTTTCGACATTTTATCTAGTGGATAGCATTTGACTGGTAGTATCGATGCTTATTTTTAATTTGTTCGCATTTAACCTTAAACAATCCATATGTCCATAGCGTAAAGCAACTTTAGTAATGCACTTTGTATTATGGAAATGCCAATTCTCAACCAGGCATTTAGTAAATATATTTAAATTCTTATCCAAATATACAAGAAATTTAATCAAATTAATTTGTAATCATGACTAAATTAATAACAAAAATGCCAATTAGGAAAGCAAGCTGCCATTTAAATAGTTTCATTGCAAATTAATAACACATAGCTCGGCATTGTTGCCTTGTAATATTGTTGGATGTCATTTTTAATATATTAAAGATCTCCCAAAGATTGTACTTAATTGATTTGTTTTCCTAAAATAAATTTTATCAATAGAAGTTTTAAATCTACCAAACATAAAACAAAAATATGAGAAATTACGGATATGGCAGTACGATTATAAACAAAATCCCTGTCATAATAATTTGTTCTTTAGTATAAAATATGTCCATCAGATTTCAAGTATTATTAAAATTTATTGTATTGTTTATGCGTTGATACATTTCCTTTAAATAACATAGCATGTTGTTCTTGTGGAAAGTATTTCTAAAAATGGTTTGCTTCAAGGTTTATCGAATATCAGGCAGGGACAGATTTAGAAAAATTACTCTAAGCTAGAATGATTACTTATATATATTTTAATCGATTCTGCTTGGGTTTAAAAATAAACGCAGTTCCGAGGTACGAGGATGATTTCATGGATGGTTAGTTTTAAAATGAAACACTTGAATTAAGACAACGATTTTTACTTTCTTATACGTAGTATAAGGAAGTATTGTGATGATGAAAATTTTCGACCTCGAGATTTTTGCAGATGTCCACGTTTTGAAGTCCCCTGATACCGAAAAAGTGGTTTTTAAAAAATGTCTGTGTGTCTGTGTGTGTGTGTGTGTCTGTGTGTCTCTCTGTGTGTGTGTGACCACGATAGCGGTCAAACCGCTGTAGGTATCAATTTCAAATTTTGTATTTACGTGTGTAATCTCCCTCTTGAGATCTGATTAGTTTTTCAGTAAAATCGGTAGACCGGAAGTAGCAGTTTACTTCAGCGAAAAAATCGAATTTTGCCAATATTTCGTCAACTACTAAATTTAAACAAATTTATAAAGAATTCATATATACTTAAAATTAAAATTGAGAATAATTTTATTTAAAAAGTTTTTCGAAATTCCTACCGGAAGTAGGTCTTTTACTCTTATCGAAAATCAGTTTTTTGCGAATATTTCGCAAATCATGCTTTTTAGACAAGTACGTTACGGGTATAAAAGTATTTAGAACATAATTTTCAATATCTTTTGTATAAAAGAAATTTCAAAATTCAGACCGGAAGTGCCACTTTTACTCTTATCGAATAGCGATTTTTTGCAAATATGTCGTAAGTTATGCATTGTATATATATTTATCAAGTATTTAACAAAAGTATTTAAAACTGGATTTGCAATATTTTTTGTATATATGAAATTTTAAAATTCGGCCCGGAAGTAGCACTTTACTCTTAGCGAGGAGCACTTTTTTGATAATATCTTGCAAAGTATGCATTCTATAGAGATTTATTAAGAGAATAGAAGTACTTAGAATAGGATTTTGAATAATTTTTGTAAAGAAAAATTCTTAAAATTCTATAATTTGAAACGCTTATACGTATAAGAAAGTCGTGTGGTGGCCACACCTCATTTTTTCTAGTTGTCACAAATTGAGATGAAATAATATGTGTTTATCCGGTGTGAAGATGGGCACGTAACAACAAACAACAAAATATCAATTTTACACATCTGAGTCTAACGAGTGATCAAATAAATCTAGAGTCGAAGGAGGTTGTGCACGAAAAACGTATTTCCTAACTTACGCATTTGTAAATTTAGATAGGTTCAAGCTCAATTTTATAAATTTTGTTCATTTAAAAGTCAAAGGTCATTTAACGTTGTACGATAATAGGTATTTCTTTATAAACAAGAAAATTAAATTTTCAACTTGAAAAATTAATAAATATATTTTTCTCCAACCGTAAAAAAAGTATGACATATTTTGACTGTCAGGAGTATTTAAGGTTGTCATTTTCCATACTGATCCAAGAAAGTGGTATCTAAGCAACAAAAATATTCACTTTTAATCCTAGGAAGTAAAAGTGGTTATTTTTAATCCTAGGATAAAAAAGTATTCATAGTTTTAATTTCTTATTTAACGATTTTCATTTATTCACATTAATGTTGAATGTACAATTTAAGCACTTGTTAAAATTAAATAAACCACTGCCATCAGTAGCCCCATTCTTAGAGCGATCTAAGCGGTCCAACACGTTTTCTGCAATTGTGATATTATTATCAGAAATGATATCGGCGCTTCGTCCAGTACTACCACTATCATCTACATCTCCCAATATCCTTTTCGCAATGTTTTCTTTGTTCAAACGTGACTCTTCAATGTAGGATTCCGCCAGTGCTTGATCTCCAACCTCCGTATCTTTTAAGACATGTTAAGTCACCACCGCCGTCAACCAAAAGAATAGCAGACGTTCGTCGTAATGCGTGTCCGGTATACTCTTTCCAGTTGTCCAGATTCAAAAATTTTGCTACTTCTTGCGCGACGGCACTGATTTTGTGAATACCAACCACCATTCGATGACACTTTCCATTAACATATCTGAGAAATAATCGACGTTCTACCAATCTGGGTGGACGTAAAGCAATATATTTTCGATAAACACTTAAATAATTTTCTCCCAACACAGTAAAGGAACGTGACCTCTTCGATTTGGTATCGGGAATTTTTATAATTAAGGCGGATTTCACATCTTCAACATTATCAATTCTTAATTTCACGATTTCATCACACCTCATTGCTCCTGCAACCCCCAATACTAAGACAATCTATAAAGAAACTCTTTAAAAATGTTATTCTTTTATTTTGAAAGTACCTACCTTCTGCATCAAATATAAATTATCAGGTGCATTGTCCAATAAGTTATCCACTTGCTCCTTTGTAAATACTCGCGACTTTTTTGGTAAATATCCCTCACGCTGTCTCTTGAGAAAAGCACGCAACTTTGAATATTTACTCATATCGATACCCTTCTTTATATCGAACGTTGACCGCAACATGGAATATTGTGACCAAAGCGTAGACGGCTTCATTTTATTTGCTAAGTTTGAGAAATACACTATAACTACATCTTCTGAATACACCTGAACATTTTTTCTTTTGCACCAATCAATAAACCGTTGGTACGCGTACTCATAAATTTCTCTAGATTTCTGCGGGAGAAGATTCAAAGAAACTACTTTCGCACACTCTAGTATGTCTTCAGGAACACCCAAATCTTCATTAGTTTCCATTTTTACAAAGTTTTCAACAAATTGGACCACTAATAATCACAAATGAATGCAATGACAACTAAATAATTGATTGAAGACGGAGATACGTGTTGAAACTCCATAATTTACAAGTAAAAATTGAAATAAACACTTCACTTGACAACTAATGTATGACTAATGTTTGACAACATATCCATGACAACGTTACCTACTTCGTTTTATTATCCCAGTGCATGATTTCGGTTGAATAAAAAATAGACTTAGTTTTATTATCGCAATGCATGATTTCGGTCGGAGAAAAAATAGTATGTTCCATTCGGATTAAAAATGTCTTTTCGACTCGTACAATTTTACATGTAAAATTGTACTCGTCGAAAAAAGAGACATTTTTAATCCTAATACAACAATCTACTATTTATCGCCAACCGTCAGTAAAGTGATGCGTTACCATAGCGTTTTACGGAGGTAAAGGAACACTTTATCGTACTGTACAATAAAGTACTTTTTCTATTCCGGTGCTATAAAGTTCACTTTACGACACCCGTTTTGGTTGCATAAAGTATTACTTTATCGCACGCTAATTTTTTTTTTTGAAGTTGGTAACAAAAAAAAAATGGAACCAAATCGTATTTAAATGTCAAAATATAAGCCTTTAAAGTAACAAAAATGTGCAATAAAATTGTACAAAGAATAAAAAGCACACATGCTAACATTTCACTTACTAATTAGCAATATAAATTGTTAAGCAGAGTTGGATGATAAGTTTTCGGATGCTACTATTGACATTTACTTACAATGTTGAATAGTACAACTGTTATAAAAGTTTGTTTTGATAAATATGTAGAGAGTTTGTGGACGAAAGATTTTGTAAATTGTCTTCTGCTATTTTGCGAATCTCTGGGGGCGTACAGTTATTTATTTCGTCCTTTTTATTAATAATTTGAAATAATTTATTGTATAAATCAGTCTGAATTTTAAACACAATTACATATAGCACCACCGATATTCAAATATTTAAAACGTTCTACTTAAAAATCAGAGTAACCAACTTCAAAAAGCAAAATTTCTAAAATATTCGAACAAAACATGTCTCTTATTTTCAGCTTTTTTGAACTTTTAATAACCGAAATAGAAAAAATAGTATAAAATACACGTTTCATAAGACATTTTTGCGCACTTGTTCTTTAGAAAACTCGCCTAGCGGCTCGTTTTCTAAACTTGAACGCGTGCGCAAAAATCGTGTCTTATGAAACTTGTATCTTAATATACTATTACCTGCCGCTAATATCTGTCAGCGTAGCCATGGCTGATGACTTTAAAAATAAATCGTTTGTCACTGTCATAAACTGTCATAAGTTATTATATCTTTATTTCTTAAATTAACAATTTTCACGGTTGGCGATAAAATTTTGTATGCACCACATCAGTAAAGTACCTTTACCGAACTCGCCTGTTACTCGCCGCGCTCGCTTCACTCGCTTGGCTCGTAAAACAGACTCGTTCGATAAAGTATCACTTTACTGACTTGTTACATAAATAACTATTACAAAGCTTGCTGAAATTGTCCACCATATTGCTCAATACATTTTGCACATCTTTTTTTACGCTTTCAAAAACATTGGTTAACATATTTGATGTTCATGGATATCATTAATTTTTTGAGTAATTTGGACTTTGTATGTTGAAAATAGATTTTTTTAAAAGTGGCTATAAAAAGATATCGCATGGAGTGATATCGCAAAATCTTGGAGGAAATTCTTGATTGATACTCAGGATAATTGTCAAAAAATTGACGTGACATGTTAATTGTATTTTGTGCTGTGTGTCCTCTTGCTGAAAATATCCTCCTTAACTCATTTACATTAAGTTGTTCAATAAACGGCATCAAAATTTCTTGTTGATATCTTTGTGCATGTATGGTTCCATTAAAGAAAAAACCAATTTTCTGAAGATAAGCTGTAGTCTCAACGTAAAAATTGTTGGGGTTTTCAGCACCCCATGTTCTCAGATTCTGCGAATTAACATACCTATTAGTATGAAACCATGCTTCATCTGAAAAGAAAGTTTTGTACAGAAGGTCGTCGTCGAAATTATTTATAAACCATTGACAAAATTCTCGTCTTTGATTGGATAGATTTCTTGATTGCAAGTGAGACGATGAGGAAATAAGTGTAGATATTATTATGATGAATATTTTCTGGCAAGTGCCAAATGAAAGGTTAGTTTGTTGTGACAGTACCTGAATTGAAGTTGCTGGGGTTTCAACCATTATCTCTCTTACGTTTTCAATTACTTCATTTGTACCTTTTTTTTTGGGTCGATCACTTTCTTGTTTACGACCACACTACCTATCTGTCTAAAGAGATTAATGTCCAACCGGAAATTCAAGTTGAAATTCCTTCAAACAATCGTTAACGAAGTACTGCAACTGGCCGTCAATTTTCCGTCCATTTTGAAAATATGCTTCAACCTCAAACATTTTATGATATATTGTGAATACCATTTTAAAATTAAATAACTATATAATAAAAATAATAATAATGTCTTTATTTTTCTCTTCCTTCTTGTTATATAAACATTTACATAAATAGGTACGTTGCGTGTATAGATATACACAAAACGAGATTACAAGAAAAAAATAGTTTCAAAGTGGAAAAACAAACAGAAAAAAGAAAAATCCTAAGGGTGGTTTAAACCGGCGATCTAAATACGCACCCGGCTCTTCCACCAAACCCTTAAAAATATTTGAAAGTACTATGATATCAAAAATTAAATTGGTCAATGTTGGTCATGGAATGTAAAACGCTTGTCTTAGTTTAAATCATCCTTTTGAAATAATTCAATCATTGTCAAGCTACACTGACATTATCAATAACCTACAAATGTGTTACCTACTTAGTTCAGCTGTAAAATAATAATGAACTACAAGTTATGAAATAAATAACGTTTTTATTAACCAGAAAAACTAAATTACAATAATTGTTGAAAATGTCCCCCGTTTTGTTCAATGCACAAGTTTACGCGCCTCCTCATGATGTGAAAAGCGTTTTGCAGCATTTCTGGCGTTATGGTTGCACATTGCTGAACAATTCTTTGTTGCAGTTCTTGCAAATTATGTATCGGATTTGCGAAAATTTTTTAAATAAGGAAAGATAAAGTAGTCCATAATTGTCAAACAAGGTGATCTCGGAGGAAACTCAACTTCCGTATGCAAACTTATCAGCCAGTCTTGCTGGAAATAACCGTATTGAAGTTCATCATCATCTAACTGTTGCACAAATTCAGTCAAAAAGATATTTCTGTACCTTTCTGCGTTGACGGTGAAATTGAAAAAAATTGGCCCAATTATTCTTCTGCGAGAAACTGCCATCCAAACACCAATTTTCTGAGCATGTAGTGGCGTTTCAATAAAAATATACGGGTTATCTGTGCTCCACATTCGCATATTCTGAGAATTGATGTATTCCGAAAGGTGGAACCAAGCTTCGTCAGAAAAAAAAGTTAAGTTCAGCAGATCGTCATTCATTAAATTATTAACGAACCAATGGCAGTACGCAGGGCGGCTGGGGTGGTCTGCAGACAGAAGAGCTTGATATGATTGCATCTTATATGGATGCATGTTCAGGTCCTTCTTTACAATCGTTTGGCATGTTCCATAAGAAAGCCGAATTTCTTGAGAGAGACGTTTTACAGGTTTTGTAGGCTCTTCTTCCATACGTTGACGAACGTCATTAATAACTTCGTCTGTACGAACTCTTGGTCTACCAGCACCTTTTTTATGCGTCACAGAACCAGTTTCGCGAAACACTTCAACACAATTTGTAAGGCATGCATAAAAATTGTCCGGTAATACTGCTACGGTTGGGAAGTGCTCTCGAAAATTGTCCAAACACAAACGTTGACTGTATTCCCAAGTTCCATTAACTAGCACACCCTTTCGAAAATAGACTTCAATCATGTAAATTTTGTGCTCTGTGGTGAGAACCATGATTCAAAAACCGTGCAGGATTAGAAAACTTCAACACAATAACTTGACAGATTTTGACATTCAAAAAATTATGACATACCTAAAAGTACGATGCACGCTACGACAATAATTTTAAAATCCATGACCACCATTGACCAATTTAATTGTTGATATCCCGGTATAATTAGTAATAAATGCCTAAAAATTAACATAACTAAAACTAAAGTAATTTTGCCTATATATATATATAACAACCTTATTATTCTTTTAAGCACACATAACAAACTAGATAAATTGAAATGAGCGGCATTGTTTTTCTAGTAAAGGCGAACAAACAGCACCCCTGAAAGCCGTCATACGCATAGCCTTAAAATGACCTGGTATAGCATTATAAAGGTAGTAGATTGCATATGTGAATGATCTCTTAAAGAATATTGTATGATATTTAGTTAAGGTGATAGCATCTTATATTAATATTATGCACGTCACAGCGAAACCTGACTTTCTTAAGTACGGTGGGCACTCAAATAAAAGGACTCTATGTAACAAGGTAAGGCAATGTAAAGTAACTGGGTTTTACATATTTACGCATAGCAAAGATTTGAGCTTGTGTGATATTTATTTTATATTAATTTGTCATGTTTAGCAATGTGCATTGATTTGTCAAAGGCTTTTGATTGTATAAATCACACAATTCTTCTTAACCCTTTAACTACGGCTGTCGTCAATAGACGACTGTACGAAACTTTCATGAGATACGGCTGTCGTCAATAAGCGATTTGATGAATTATGCAGGGACCAGGCCTGGCTTATTGGCTTTTATTTATTTTATTATAAGAAATTCCAGTTTAGAAGTAATTTTGGTGTGTTTAGTTGCATTTCATATTTTAACTACGGCTGTACCTACATAAGAATGTCAAAATTAAAGGAGAAACATAAGTTCTCTAGCAGTAGACTAACTAAAACTTCTACCTAAATAGACTAACAAAATACCAAATTGAAAGGAATATATGTAACTTTTTCATCAAATTTGTTTTCTGGTGTTAGAAATTTTGTAACATTCGCCTAAATAAAGTCCTACTTAACACTCAGGACACCAGGTTGTACTTCTGTTTTCTTTCACCTCAGTCAGTATTTGAACATTCAAACTATACGTATAGAGCGAATTACAGATAATTCACTGAAAAATAACATAATTATACATATAGGAAACGTATATTCTGGGTTTTGGCTCTACTGAAGAAGACTCACATGTCGGTCGAAACGTTTAAAGAAGACACAACACAGTTCGGTACCTCAGAAACAAGTTTTATGCATGAGCACGATTTGAATCATTATTATTTCAGAAATCATATTCCTACTGATGCAAAACTAAAACTTAGTATTTCAAATAACACATGAAGTCCAAAAGCAATTAGGAATATGTTGAACTTTATTATACTTCAAAATTTATACCTACAAATAACACAATATATACAAGAAAAGACATGTTTGGCCAAAAACAAATATGTAATAAAAAAATTCTTTTACATAACATCAGTAAATAGACTAAAACTCTAAATAGACTTATATAATAAAATACCAAATTGAAAGAAAATAATGTAACTTTTTTTCATCAAATTTTTTTCTAGTGTGATAAATTTTGTGACATTTACCTAAACAAAGTTCTACTTTACATTCAACATTTGCATGCGAATGTTTTTCCATGAAATTCGAAATTCGCTGCAACTCAGCGACTTATTACTTCCACACTTTGTCTCCCCGGTCTAGCAGCAGTCAGAGTTTCATTTTCTCCAAAATTTGTTGCACGACTTTTATTATAAATATGTTCAAACGTATTGAAGTTTTTACTGTTTTTACAAGAAACACATATAAACATTTAGTAATAGCAACCATGTGAGAAAATGGTTCTTTATACCACTTGATTGATTTTCGGACACATTCCACTGTAGCTATAATTGCATGTCACATTTATCACTCATGCGCATGTTGTGAGTATAATATATTACACAGTCTGGTTTCCTAATATGCTCGCTAGTTCTATCGTCCAATTTTCTGCTATTGTTCATTACTGCGAAATTGCATGTTTTTTATATGTGGAATCAACAAAATTATTGGTAAAAGGCTATACATACATTTCATTCACATTAGTAATCACCCATGGTTTTCTTTTTGGAGCAGGATCGTTGTCGGCACTGTACTCGTTGTATCGTCCACAATTATCATCATCATATGCTCATCAAAATATTTTACAAGTTACTCGTACTCATTATCTTCACTTTCTAAATTTTCATCATCAAAGTGGTACATCGTGAATTTGAAAATATCGCCATTTTGCCAACGTAAATCTCCTGCAACAGTTTCTTGATCACTGTCACAATTTGAGTCATTGTCTCTTTCACTGCCATCACTTGCACTATCCAGGCCACTAAGTGAAAGAAATCATCTTCGTCACTATACAGTAGTCGACATATTTTAATTTCTGATACGAAAGTAGAAAGAGGAAAAGAGCGCGACGAAATAAACTAAAGATAAACATAAGCGAGGCTGCCAAGACAGTACACTCGACAAACCTTTCCTGTGAAATGTAAGGCGTGAGGGTCCCGCGACACTGCGTTGCTCTCCCACCGCTGTTAGCAAGCAGGCATCGCTGCATATTATAAGGTCATCTTTTGCATGGGATAGAAGTGTAAACCGAAATTAAA
The DNA here is from genome assembly GCA_963170755.1 of Amphimallon solstitiale. Classification (NCBI taxonomy): domain Eukaryota; kingdom Metazoa; phylum Arthropoda; class Insecta; order Coleoptera; family Scarabaeidae; genus Amphimallon; species Amphimallon solstitiale. Next base: position 103,514,271 of record OY720677.1, on the reverse strand, counting down.
ATTTGACTACGGTATATGTCATTGTCACTCAATTCTGTTCTTCGACGCTTTGAACCGCGAGTACCACGAGTTGTACATACCACGAGATGTTGACGGTAAATCCAGGTTCGATATAATTATGCAGTAAATAAAAAATATATTTTTTTAAGCGTCCAAGAATAAAGTTGAGTGACAATGAGATACATAGTGATGAAGAAGAAATTCTTTCACTTTGTGACCTGGATAGTCCGAGTGATGGTAGTGAAAGGGTCAATGAGTAGCAAAATTGCGATATTTTCAGTCCTACGATGTACCACTTTGTCGATGAAAATTCTTGCATCACGGGAGCGTTTGAAATAGAAAATGAAGATAACAAAGTAAAATATTTTGATGAGCCTAATTGTAGATGAAACTAATAGATACCATGAGTACAATGCCGACAACGATCTTGCGCGAAAAAGAAGACCATGGGTGATTACAAATGTCAATGAAATGTATAGCCTTTTAGCAATAATTTTGTTGATGCCACATATAAAAAACATGTAATTTAGATTATTGGTCAATAGATCCCATTATTGTCAGTAATTTTATTAGCAACTACATGACAAGAGACAGGTTCACACAACTGTTGTGTTATATTCATTTTGTCGAATGGAATAGAAGTGTTCAACATTTTTTCATCCTTTTCAAAAGCTGCTGTTCGATAAATATCTGATATTCTTCAAAGGCAGACTGCACTTCAAGCAATTTATCCTATCCAAGAAAAATGAATTTGAAATTAACAGTATTGTGTTGTGTGATTGTGAAATGCGAATTGTTCTGAACTTGTTAGTGTACGCCAGTTCTGAAACGAATATTCTTCAAAATGATCCGTTAGGTGCGGTGCAAAAAAAAACTAGTTGTGAACTATGAACAAAAAGGGCATCTGTTATATACAGATAATTGGTATACTAACCCTAAACTGGCAATTTACTTGGACCAGCAAAATGCCGGTTTCTGTGGTACAGAACAAAAAAATAGGAAACTTTCCGAAATTTTTACATCGGATGGCACGCGGAAAGTGCGGAAATGTAATGGCTCTTATGCGGAAAGACAAACGTGATGTATTAATGCTTTCAACATTCATAACGAGTAATGAACAATAGCAGAAAATTAAACCATAGAACTGGCGAGCATATTAGGAAACCTGCGTATTAGATTATACTCAAAACATGCGCATGATTGATAAATGTGACATGCAATTAGCTACAGTGGAATGTGTCTGAAAATCAAGTGGTATAAAGAACTATTTTCACCTGGTTGATGTTATAATGTGTTTCTTGCAAAAACAGGAAAAACTTCAATACGCTTGAACATATTTATAAGAAATGTTGTGCAACAAATTTTGAAGAAAAATAGAACTCTGACTGCTGCTAGACCGGGGAGACAAAGTATGGAAGAATAAATCGCTTAGTTGCAGCGAATTTCGTGGAAAGTCTTCGCATGCAAATGTTCCACCTATTGGGAGTGACAAAAGGGGCAAAGAATTTACCATGTATGTTCAAATACTGACCGAGGTGAAAGAAAACGCGAAGTATGTTACTTCTTGGTGTCCTTTGTTTAGGCGAATGTTACAAAATTTATCACACCAGAAAACATTTTGATGAAAAAAAGTTACATAATTTCCTTTCAATTTGGTATTTTGTTATATAAGTCTATTTAGGCTTAGTCTGTTTACTGATATGGATGTTATGTAAAAGGATGTTTTTATTATATGTTTGTTTTTGGCCAAACATGCCTTTTGTTATATATATTGTGTTATTTGTAGGTATAAATTTTGAAGTATAATAAAGTTCAACATATTCCTAATTGCTTTTGGACTTCATGTGTTATTTGAAATACTAAGTTTTAGTTTTGCATCAGTAGAAATATGAGTTCTGAAATAATAATGATTCTAATCGCGCTAATGCATAAAACTTGTTTTTGGGGTACCGAACTGTGTTGTCTCTTCTCTAAACGTTTTGACTCACATGTGAGTCTTCTTCAGTAGAGCTGAAACCTAGAATATACGATTTCTATATGTATAATTATGTTATTTTTCAATGAATTATCTATAATTCGCTATATCCGTATAGTTTGAATATAATCAAAATTATAATTTTTTACAACCCCCTGTCTATAAAAAAGGGTGTTTGTATTGTAATAGATAAATATGTATGTACTATAATAGGAAGGGTCCCGGGCAACAATCTTAGAGGGACTAATTTTCTTAGAAAACGTGTTTTTTATATAATATATAAGTGTAATTATATTAAAAGGGGGGTAATTTCCCCGTTTACCCCCTCTAATTTTAACATTCTTATGTACATAACTCATCACATAGAGAAAAGAAATTAATTTAACAGCATTTGAACAATTTTCTTTTTTCTTTTTTTTTCGCGTTTAGACAGACAGATTTGTGGATACATTCCAGTAGCTAAAGGGTTAATAAAGTGCATAGGTATGGTATTCGTGGTATGGTGACCAAATGAATTGAGTCTTATCTCCGGGACAGACGGCAGCGGGTTACATGTTATGGAGAAATATCAGTTGAGAGAGAGGTAACAGTGGGGGGTCCCACAAGGCTCAGTAATGGGTCCCATATTGTTCTTAATTTACATTAATGATCTGCCAAAACTTATAAAGCCATTGGCCGCAGTCTGTCTATATGTGGATGATATTAATATAATCATTGATGCTAATTACATATTAGTTCTAAAATTTAAAGCAGACAGGATCTACACACAGATAAAAGATTGGATGTCAGTCAATAAGCTAATAAGCTATTAGTTAATGATACAAGAACCAAATGTATTTTATTTCAATGCAATTAAAGTTTAGGGAAAGAAAAATTAACCTACATCAAACTTCTGTGGACTTGGTTAGTTCATCTAGGGTATTGGGGGTTGTGTTGGATGAGTCTTTGACTTGGTCCGCCCATATTGATGTTTTGTGCAGTGAGCTGAGTAGGGCTTCCTATGCAATATATAATCTGCGGAATTCTTGCAGTTTCGAAGTCTTGAAGACATACTACTACTCGAATGTGTTTTCCTGAATTCAATATGATATAATTCATTGGGGTTATTGCAGAGATGCCTAGAGGGTATTTTTGATGCAAAAAAAGCTGTAAGGTACAGTTCTGTGCAATAAACTGGCGTACACTCAATATACAATTCCGTAAATATGACTTTGATTTAATTTGTCATACAACGTCAATTCAATTTGTCATACTTAACTGACAGATACCGTTATTCAATATGCTCGAATTATTTAACTTTTCAAATACAGAAAAAAATAAGCCATTTTCACACTGACAAAATAATGTAATAATTAGCAATAAGACAAGTACGCCACTTTATTGCACAGAACTATACAGTCGAAAGCAGAAAAAAGTAGACAAGAGATCTTCGACTTTGTAAACTTGGCTTTATTTACTTGTCATTAGTGTCAAGTCATTATCCTATGGAATATCAAATAATTAACAAAACATCTTCTCATCTGATTAATACAAATCAAAATACTAATTAAAAAATATGACGAAATATATGCATTAATATTGGTTATAGAACCGTTTTTGTTTAAAACTTCTTGCAACTTACATATTTGGAATAGAGTTATAAAGTTTGGTACAATTATTTTGATTTACATTCTCCAATGCTGTGTGAACTGTTTCTACCAGTTCTTCTCTATTTTGAGGTCTTCGATTTAATTTCCTTATTTCTTTGATCATCAACCCCCACACATTTTTGATAATATCTAAATCAGGACTTCTTGGCGGAAAATCCAACATATTGATATTATTTTCTCTGACCCATGTTTTCACTCTGTTCGATGTATTATAAAATTGCTATTTGGAAAAAATATCTCCTCTGAAGGTAACATCACATTACTTAGATTGTTGGTATAAGACTCTGAATTCAAGTTTCCTTGTATTTCCCATAACATACTTATCAGTCCCTTTAATTTAAATCCAAACCCAAAGCTTACTTTGAAATTTTCTAGATACACAGTTTTCGTCAAATCGGGTAAGTCTTGGTAGGTATACATGAATCGGTCATTTTTCTTACTTCGAAATAATTTTTGTAAAAATTACAGTTTCCCAGAAGTGTTTGTTATTTACCAGGTGTTCAAGTGCATAGCGAACACGAGTTTCGTTGTGGGTCGCATTCAAATTAAGTTTTTCGGCAGTTTTATGGCATCGCAAATTAACTTCCCTAATTCTTCGTCAGGCAGTATAAGCAGAACCCGGAAACTTACTTACATTAGTTGCATTCACTACTTAAGAACATTAATTTCAATAAGCACATTTGTGAGGTGGCGGTCTTGCTCAGCTGTTTATTGTATTTTGCAACCAGAACCAAACATTCTTCAAATTCTGTGGTGATCTCTATGTTTTTTTAATAATTTTAAAAGCTGTGCTTGTATTTATATTATTTCTTTCCGCAATTTCATATATTTTGAAACCGTTACTCAAATCTGTAATAACATTGACTTTAATATCTTCATTTATGGAAGGCATCTTTATAATAGTTTAATATCAAGTGTAAGGTTGTCAATTTTGATAGATAACCAAACATTGACAAGTAACTGTGAAGCCGCTATTACACTCATCATTTTGAGAAAGTCTATGATAGAAATCTGTATTTTTGTCTACTTTTTTTTTGCTTTCGACTGTACATAAATAACCTGAGATTGCATCAGTCCTGTAGACCTGCTTTTACAAAAGGAAACCTTCTTTGACATATACATATTGGAAGTAGTGTCATTTGTACATGAAAACAGGTCATCTTTCACCTCCAGTATAGACCACAAATACAGTACACGGAATAATAATTACCTGCTGCCATTTCAGCATAGAACAGTACTTTTTAAAAGAAATCTTCTTTATAGTGGTTGTAAACTATACAATAAACTTCCATCCGAGATAAAACAGGAGGGTTTAAAAAATTTAAACTCAAAGGTAAGGAATTACTATTATTACTCCTGTGAGGACTTCTTGAATCAATGATTTGTTACCTATAATTTGTGGTTTTCATTTTTGACGTTTTCACACATGTATATTTTCTTTGTATTGTAACGAAACCAGCAGGCATCCGAGCGACAAAAGAGAGGTTGTAAATCATCTCGACGCGACTGGTAAACATTATAAACCAATAAATCACCCATTTTATATATGTACTGCATCGAGACAGAATGTCTGTGGAATGTTCTACAAACATCGAGAGGAAGATGGAGTTCACGCGAATGCTTCCAGATGTTTCGTATGTGTATATGAGGCGGCTGGGTCACCGATGGACGAATAATTCCGGAATAATTAGTCCTTAAGTAGTCTCGTGCCGAACAGTAAGATAAATATAAGAAATAAATAAATAATTCTTTGAGTGGTAGCCGAAGAAAAGACATAAATATTAGAGTGTTCTAAATACGGTGCAGTTTTTTTTATAGTGTAATAAAGACATAAATATTACCGTGTTATATAAATAGAAGTGATTTAAATATACGGACATAAATATTAGTAATAGAAATAAATACCTGTGTTAATTTAAATCGTAGTAGTTTAAGTGTGATACATTAGTTTTACATTTTTATATTGTAATTAATTTTAAGTGTATGAATATACAGACTGTTTTAAATAAATAAATTGCACGAGTTGTTTATTTCGAACCCGAAAACGTTACAGTATTATGTACACATGTCTCTGAAATAAATTATATTATTATTATTGTTATTATTATTATTATTATTCTATCATACTTCCGGATACCAAAATGTACCGCATACACGTGTTTTGTACTCTCTGCACTCGCTTCATGTCAACTGCATCCAAATAGGGTCCATAAACAGCCATGCAATAATTAAACAACGACAGCACCAGCAAAAAGTATCAAAAAATTAATTTACAATTGCTGAAATACGTTTAAAGTAATGTGAAATATCAACGTGGACAACCAAATATCAACTGTTAGCGTTAACAACTACGTAATGTATGTTGATATTATAAATGCGTAAGTTAGGAAATACGTATTATCATGCACAGCCTACTACAACTTCTGATTTATTTGATTGCTCGTTATTTCTTTATTAAAATCTGTTCAGAAGCGTATCCAGCAATGTGTAAAAATGAATACGTTTGTGTTTCATAGTGAAATTGTCTTCATCAATTATTAAAAGAGTAATGCATCTATATCCACTGCTTTATAATGCTATTTTTTTTTTATTTTCTTCCTGCAATAATTGTTGTGTTCTAATAATCAAGTTAAAGAAATTTATTGTCGCATCTGGCTTTCTTTAAAATCTTAAGTTAGCTCATATTATTTTAGGTTGTTAGGTTTTGTATAAGTTTTCCCATGGAAAAGAAATGAAAACTTAATCAAAATTTGTTTATTTTTAGGAGGCCATGCCAGTTAGAATAAAAGAAATACATCTGTTGAATGTATCGCCAATATCTCAGAGATTAATAAGTTTACTGAAGCCTTTTCTTAAAAATGACATTGTAGATATGGTGAGCAATATATTATTTTTGTCACCCTATCTTCGTAATTAGTTTATATATATATTTATTTCAGTTACATATACATGGTTCGGTTGATGGCTTATTTGATTACGTTCCCAAAGAAGCATTGCCAGTTGAATATGGAGGTCAAAGCGACAGTATTCAAGATATAATGAGTAAGTTTATTTAACTTACCTAATTTATCTTTTGGTTAAATAAAATGTTTCGAAAGAGGCTTACTGAATATTTCTGTTTTCGCGAATTATGTTAAAAGTTTCGATTGTATTTGAGTCGGTTATTTGGAAAAGTGAGTGAAATCAAATTTTACACCAGAAACAAAGAACTATTCAAATTAAGATTGCAAGTGCACAAGGTCACACGGACTTTTTAAATAATCTTTTATAATTGTAGCAACCTAATAGTCCTATTTTCGAATTGAAGCATGATCAAGCCTAATACCAAAACATTTTTTTTCCCCATTAAATATGACTTTTTTTTAGGAAAATAAAGTTCTAAGTGGGATAATATATATTCTTAAAAAGCGTTATTCAGTCTTTACTTAAATTAGTTACGTAAACTGAAGCAAATACATAATATCAAAGGTCATAGTAATCCTTGTCTGCGGTTTCTTCTCTTGTACTTGTTGGCCAAGCGAATATCAGAGTGTAAAACCATATGTTGTTCACAGGAATATACTGAAGCAAGGATTTCATATTATCCATTTTCTTCACATTTATTGGTACTTTTGTAGGCTTTGCATGTTTCTTCATTTGGGAGCTCTGGTCTAGAGCCAGCGAGTTTTACCAATCAAAAGGAATGCGTAATAAGTCCGTTTATAAACTGTAAAACAATAGTGACTCCAGGATTTTCTGAGATCTAAATTCGTTTTACTGTAAAAATTAGAACAAATCATTCCACTTTTGAGGCATCTTGTTTGTGTCTCTGAAAATGTAATGTACTCTCCACTATTTCTTATAGTCAGTTATCTGGGAAGTTCTTATTTCCTTAACCATACTTTTTTTTTAGTACTGGATAAACTTCTAATAAATTCTATGTAGTCGTCATGTTTATAAATCTTGTTCACTTTTCTTATTTTCTCTTCGCTGTCCCAAAGCCTGGGTCAGAGTCATTGAATGAATGTCCTCTAATGTATTGTCTTAGTACATCTGTTGCTTGCTACCAACGCCAAAAAAATCGAATACAGTATGATATTTATTTTGGCCTAGGAATCCTTCTGAGATAATATGTAGTTCATCTATATTATTGGGAATAAATTCATTCACCTAGTTAGTAGTTATCCAAAAAGCTGCAAACTTCATTGGGCCCTTTAAGTGTTAATCCTTCATGATATGAATAGAATGTGGTATTTCTAGTTTTCCAATTAAGAAAACAAAACTTAAATACCCAAACTGCCGCAAATAGAAAATTTCTTGAACTAGAATTTCTGCATGTAATCGAATCCAATTCCTATAACATTTTCGTTTTCAGGGCAGAATTTCCTGCGCTTGTCGTTTATGGACAATAAGTGAAGCTGCAGCAACTCGTTAGGCAATTTCGTTAAAATCTTTCACATTTTGACCATATTGACAGTAAGGACACACGTCGATTTGTGGTCTACCAAATGCCAAATTAAAATTTTCATGAAAATATTTTTAGAAAAAATCATATTTGGCTTTGTTCTTTAACTCTGGATTAGCTTTATTAATCGAATACATGATTTTGGTATTTAACGAAGCAGACAATTATTTCACTGTTATAGTGGTTGAATAATGAATTTTGTTTACCTCAAAGCTATCTATACTTTTATACAAATCTGTCCCGAAATTACATTATGCCAACTTCTTTTCCTCGTGACCCTACTCTCTTTTTTGTACTACCCAGTAGACTAACAAATGCTTGCAGTTCTTAAATTGTTACGACAGGAAAATGTATGAGCCTTCGGCTTAGATTTTTTAGAACCACACGCTTCAGCTTTTCTTTTTACGATACATGATAAATAAATAAATAATCTTTATTAGTGCTCAAAGATACAGCCCACGTCAGTACAAGGAAAATAGTAATACAAAGATTTGTCTAGATAATCGTTATTATACAGGGTTAGTTAAAAGTATGGAGACGGCGACTTATTGTCGTTAATATTCATTTTAGAGAATTATGTTCAATATAAAAGTTTGTTAGGATATGTTGATCTACATTTGAGAATATTTGATTTTTTTTTCTTCAATTGTTTTTTAGTTACGCTTGTCCGCGCAGTTTTTTTTTAAATGGGAACTAGTGAATTTTACTCTACCATTCGATAGAGAATTTTTTTCTCTTTACAATAATATTTTTGTTTTTTTTAAATTCATTTTAATAACTTTTACAAGAAAAATTAAACAAATTAATAACAAAGTAAATTAAAGTAAGTGTTCAAATTGTCGTCCATTAGTAATTTGACAATGACCCAATCGATTTACAAAACCCCGAACAGAGTTCTGTAAAAAATCTCGGGGAATTTCTTGTATCGTTCTGGTAATTCGGATTTGTAAATCTTCGACGTTATCGGGCTTACCTTCGTAAACTTTGTTTTTTACGTATCCCCAAAGAAAAAAATCTAAAGGACTTAAATCTGGCGAACGGGCTGGCCATTCAATGGTTCCTCGTCTTCCAATCCATCTGTGGGGAAAAACGTTGTCCAGATATTGACGAACATTTACACCATAATGTGGTGGGGCGCCATCTTGCTGGAACCAGATACTGTCATTGGGCAGGTGTTCATTGTTTTCATGTGGATAGAGCGTAGCACAAGCAGGTATTATTTCATTTTGCAATAACTGCAAATACAGACCCGAAGTTAAATTGCCATTGATGAAAAAGGGACCGATAATATGACCGCCAAGAATGCCAACCCAAACATTAACCTTTTGGGGGTACTGCGTATGGTGCTCCAAAAACCAAAAGGGATTTTCCGATGACCAGTATCTGCAGTTATGTCTGTTTACTTCACCGGTAAGGCAAAAAGTAGCTTCGTCAGAGAAAAGAATATTGTTGACAAAATTTTCATTATTATTGCAAATATTTAACATTTCTTCAGAAAATTGTAATCTCCTATCAAAATCATCTTCCGTTAACTCGTGTACAAGGTGTACCTTATAAGGTTTATACTTTTCACTTTTTAAAAATGACACGATCGATGACTGCGAAATATTGAAATTGGCCGCTAATTGATTGGTTGATAAATGAGGATCTTCAGATACAGCCAATAAAATATCCAGTTTGTTATCATCGCTTTTTGCTGTTCTAGGTCTACCACTCCTTGGCAAATCTTTAACGCTACCAGTTTGTTCAAAGCGTCTTAAAGTTTTACCAACAACGGATTTAGAAATTGGATTTCTATTTGGATGCGTATCATTAAATAAATTACAAACGTCTTGTAAACTTCTGCGTCTATCTCCATAACCCAACATCATAAGTATTTCAATTCGTTCATGTTCACTTAAACTCGCCATTGTTAATATTAACAGCAACAAATTGCACAAATTAATTATTTCTGTCAAAGATTTGACATACACAATAACCACTGATAAAATTATGTCGCTCAAGTTTGTTTATCGCATCGCTTCTGTCTATCTGCGATGTACCGAACATCTGTGAAACACTTGAACCGGCCTTTTCTTATAAAAAAGTTATTAAAATGAATTTTAAAAAAACAAAAATATTATTGTAAAGAGAAAAAAATTCTCTATCGAATGATAGAGTAAAATTTACTAGTTCCCATTTAAAAAAACTGCGCGGACAGGCGTAACTAAAAAACAATTGAAGAAAAAAAAATCAAATATTCTCAAATGTAGATCAAAATATCCTAACAAACTTTTATATTGAACATAATTCTCTAAAATGAATATTAACGACAATAAATCGCCGTCTCCATACTTTTAACTAACCCTGTATATTATTAAATATTGACCATGTTGTCTTCTATTAGGCTATAGAATGCATTTTGCAGCAGATTCTCCCTCACCCTCCTATTGAATTTTTTATTCGTCAATTGCCTCCAATCGGCCGGTATGGAATTATATATCTTACGCCCCAGGTTCATATGTTTGGACGAATTTAGCCGAAAGTTGTCCACTTAGAGGTCTAAGTGTTGTAGTTATGGATATCACATCTTCGTGCAAGGTGCCCTCTTTCTGCGTGGACCCTTTTCAGTTGTTTCCCTATGTCGACTGAAGGTATCGTCATTATTTTATGTGCTTTGAATAATGGTCTGGCGGTTTCGTATGGCGAAACACCCACAATCGCCCTAACAGCCCTCTTTTGAGCTCGCATAACCTTCTGCATATGAATCGAGTGTCCCCACACACAAATACAGTACACAGCCCTAGCATGGAACATAGCGTAGTAAGTTAGTTTTGCAGCAGTTGTATCAACGATTTTGCTGATTCTTCTTATAGCGTATAATAAGGATTGCAGAGAGCCAACCAAATCCTCCACGTGTGCCTCCCAAGTCAGTAGGCTGTCTAGCGTGACACCAAGGTACTTAACCCTCTGCCACCATGCAGCTCGGTAAGACGCCGATTTGAGGTGAAGTTAATTATCACGGTCCTTTCTTTATTCATCATTAAACCATTTGCAGCGAACCAGTACTCTGCAAACTCAGCAGACTCATCCACTCCACGCTACACCCCATCCACATCTGCACCCGATGTTACAAACGCGGTGACATCTGCGTATGGTATCGAGCGCGCGACCGCACTGCAAGTGAGGTCGTTTACAAAAATAAGGAAGAGTAGCGGTCCCAGGACACTTCCCTGCGCTATTCCGGCCACCTGGTGTTCCAGCCGACTCCGTTTGCTATCAATTTGTATAAAGCGCCTATGGCCGTACACATAAGACTTCATTAGTTGCAGAGGCACCCCTCTAAATCCATAATACTCCAATTTGTTCAAAAGTATGCTATGTGACATGCAGTCGAATGCCTTGCTTGTGTCACAGAATAAGGTCCCACAACTTTGATGGTCCTCCAAAGAGGTAGAGATGTACGTTATTAAGTCAAGAATGGCATTTACTGTACCAATCCGTCTTCTGAATCCATATTGTTGTGGTGTCAAGTAGCGGTTTTCTTGCATGAATCCCACTATCCTTATTGTCATCAAATTGGCCTGTAGTTGGAAGGGTCCATCGTAGATCCCTTCTTATGCACCGAAGTTATACGAGCTATTTTCATTTTGGTTGGAAACACTCCCTCGCAGAGGCACTCATTGAAAATATGGGCCAACGGATCCGCAATAGCCGCAGCGGTGGCTTTTACAACAATGGCATTAACATCATACAAGTCCAGCCTAGTTTTCATTTTCAGTGAATTGATGCAGGATATTACCTCTCCTGGAGTAGTGGGGAAGAAGACCATCGACTTGCCGTTTGATTGCAGCTTTGATAGCAATTCCGAGGATACGGCATTAGATGAAGCCACATTTCTTGTGACTCCACTCGGCAGTTCCGTATAATGTCGAATGAATTCTTCGGGTGTGGGCATATTCTTTGATCTGTTGTTGTTTCTTTTGGTCTCTCGTTTTATTATATCCCAAATAGATTTCTGTCTATCATCAGATTCCATAATTGTCGCGATTCATCGTTGTAGTAGAGATGCTTGGGTTTCCGATTGCTCCGTGCTTTGGCAGCAGGATAAGCTAACCCGACAATTCTACAAAATATATCCTGGAAAATTAATTATTAAATTTTGCCTCACCAGTCGATGCGTGGAATACCTCAGGCCAGTCTTGTTTGGGAATCATTTCCAAAGATCTCCGCTTGTTTGCTTCACTGCAGACCCTCGATTCCTCGTGCTTACATTAGTTATAATGGCTTCGTGATCTGATATTGCGGCACCGAACGTGTCTGCATTCCAAGCATCGACGGTGATATTGATGAAAATGTTGTCGATACATGTCCGAGTCTGCCCCTATATGCGTGTGGGTTTATCTATGGCTGGTTCAAGATTGTACGATCCCATTGTATTTAGGATATGTACTCAAAATGAGACTTGGATGGAAAATATCTTGCAAATTTTTATCGTCAAAACTATTGACTTTTGTAAGAAGGTTTTGCCGATTCTCCTCAGAAAACTATAAAAACATTTTCTTTGCATCTGGATGAAAAGAAGAGCAATAACGATAATCGTTTTATTATTATTATTATTTTTATTTTTATTTATCTGCAATCAGGACCCGTTCTCCTAAGTTTAATAGCTTTACTATCGTAATTCATGTGCTGTAGAACCTTGGCTTTAAGCCTTCTTTATTATAGTTGACTTATAAGAATCATAATGTGAAATGCCTTTTTTACGTTTTTTTTGCAGACATTTTTCATCCCCACTAGTATTACTTGAATCACTCATTATATCTTTACGAATTTATAATATTAATGCAATTTGAGACTTGGATGTCAACCACTAACACAGTCGGTTTAACAGTTAAACGGCAACATAATAGAAGTTTCGCGCTCAGTTTTTATACAACGCAAGCGCTTCGCAGTAATTAGTTGAAAAACGACACATTTGTATCACGTGTGCCTCTTTCCAATAAAACAAGTAGGTTACCCGCCTATGTAAAGTATTTGTCGCATTGTATTTAGTGTCGTTCTCATGCCAAAGCTTGTGGGCTTGATCAACAATACAAAACATGATATAAAATCATATTCTCTAAAATTGTCAGTTGTGCCTTTTCCAAATAACTGATTAAATTGTAATATATTTCGTTTGCAGAGCAACAGAGGAAAGAATTCGAAGCGAACGAATATTATTTCGCTCTCGAAGAAACCGAGATCGCCAACGAACGGTATAGGATGGGCAAACCGAAAAATATTGGTGATATATTTGGAACGGAAGGAACGTTTAAAAAGTTAGATATAGATTAAGAACTGTATAAACATTGTAATTGTAAGAACTAGTTTATTAATATGTGTGTATAAATATATTTTTTATTTTATTTTGTACAATATGTGGTTAAAATTTTAATATACTCTCTTTGATGTCAAATAAATACGATATACTTTGTTTTATTTATTTACAGTCCAAATCAATTGATTTTCTGTTGTATTCATAAGTAATTCCGATATCGTCAATAGAAAGTTCGGTTGTCAACGGCACATATTTAATCTCCAAATGAAAGTTCTATTATTCAAAATAAAGTCCGCTATGAACAAAAGAAAGGACGTTTTACCTAAATATATAAGAAGATGGTTTTGTTCAGTAACATTATATTATTTAATCTTTTTTTTACATATGTTTAAGTAACATATAAATTTATTATGATTAAAATAATTTAAATAGTTTTCCTAGCTTATGTTTTCAACAGCATTTTCAATAGCTGCCTAAAGTTCTTCTAGTTGTTGGGTTCTTGTCGATTTATTAAAGTTTTCCACTGAAGAAATAAATTTTCAATTGAACTACTATCTACTAGATACTATCAGATTTCTTGCATGTTCAGTAAGATAAAATGGAACATTGTCCATACTTATGAAGGCATGATCGATATTATTGTCCGAAAGCTTCTGAAGAATTTTTTTTAAAAATTCACAAAATTTGTATGCAATGTATGCTGAGTCCTTTTTACCTAAAATGTGTACCTCGGGCTAGCGGATTGCATCATAGGTTGATATATTTTTGTTACGAATTTGCCTCGTTTGTTTGGTCGCGTAAACATCAGAAAGTATTTGATATTCTGGAGTGTTTCAATTCTGAATACTGTAATACAGATTACTTGCCGTCTATGGTCGAACAGCTAATATTTTTCAAATACCTCCAAATATTTGAAACGCAAGGTTTTGCTTAATACGATGAACTTTTCATCCACCTATAGTCACACACTTGTTCTTTGATTTAATCGATAATTTTTGTGAAGGATGTCCTTTGGGGTTTTTGTTGATTCTGTTTTCATTTTTATATACCTTACCAATTGTTCGAACCGTATCGTATTTAACATCAAACGTTTATTCATACACGAAATTTTTTCGTGTATGTATACTTGAGTGATCAAATGTCGTGCTTAACATTTTTTTAAAGTTTTTTGTTAAACACTTCTATTATTAAACGTCTTCTTTTGCTAATGATTTTATTGTAAGCCATATATTATAAACGTACGAATGGTTCCCGGTTTTTTCAAACACTATACAATATATTATGAATTTCATTGCCTGTATATATAGTTAAGTGTATTTAGAAATGATATAACGTTTTACTTTTTTTTATATTTTATTCTATAAGAAAAATATATTTAATAACTTCCAAAAAACAGACAAAAAGAAAATTCGAGAAAGGGCGACGTTGTAGAGTTAAGTTTTATGTAAGAAACTAAACTTGGAGTCTGTGGCTTGAAACTACACAAAAACACTAAAACACCTTACCACACTAAAGCACAAAAATGGCTAAATACGTATTTCAACAACTCCATGGTTTATTTACTAAGGTAAGATTATTAGACGCTGATATTAAATTTCTGAAACGTTGCAAACGCGAGAGCGTTTTTCCAAAATTCATGAAAGTAAATGTTACTACGAATTGTAGGATATCGGATAAAGTAATTCAAGCTGCTAAAGACAAGTGGCTGAGTTCAGAAATTAAATATCAGTATAGTAAGCGTAGTAGACTAGAATTAGAATTATATAGTTTACATCTTAAATTAACAAAAAATTTAACTAATGTTGAATTTGAACATTGGTGTCATTTTCATAGAAAGGTCGTGGAAGTAACTAACTATAAACTTGAAAAGAAAGTTATGAAACTCAATAATAAATTTCAAAAGCTTTGTCCGTACGTCAATAAATGTCAGAAGGTATGTTCTATGAAAGAGACACTTATAGTCAACCATTCATCTGAGACTTTTAACGCCGAAGAGTTAAATTTATTAAATAAAGGTTTGAAATATTGTATACCTAGTGGTAAGATCCCTTTTGAAGAAGTGATTGCTGGCATTGAAACTCCCATAAAAAGTCTTGATGAATCATCGAAACTATTTATTAGGGAGGCCTGCAAGGTTCAAATTGAAAGGAACTTACAACTGCATAAACAAAACAGAAATAATAGGGAATTAAGCATTATTAAAAATCTCAGATCGAAAGATTGCTTTTATATTAAGGCCGACAAGGGTAACACGTTAGTAATTTTGGATAAATCGGACTATTTTTGCAGAGTTTAAGAACTTATTAGTACGGGTCCGTACGTGTGTTTAAACAAAAATCCACTACCAAAATTAGTCAGAGAAACTAAGAACGCGTTGAATAATTGTCCAAAATTGATAACTTCGTCACTCAAATTTCGGTTAAATGTATCCAATCCGGTCGTGCCTAGAATGTATTGTTTACCTAAAATACATAAGCCCGGTAAGTCGATGAGACCTATTGTGTCAGGTATAAACTCATCGACTTATTTACTGTCTAAATGACTAGTAAATGAATTCACAAATTTACCATTGCAACAAGATAGCTTTGCAGTAAAAAACTCGCTGGAGTTCATTCAAAAAATCAAACATTATAAGTTGCAAGAAGGTGAGATTTTGATTTCGTTTGATGTCAGTTCATTGTTTCCTTCAGTACCGATTCCAGAAACCCTGAAATATTTGGAACGTTTACTTCAGAACAATTATATCGAAAAGGCGATAATAGATGAATACATGCAGTTAACATCTCTTTGTATGTCTCATAACTGTTTTCAAATAGAAGGTAAATTCTATGAACAACGACATGGGACTGCCATGGGAAATTGCTTGTCTCCATTTATTGCCGATTTATTCATGAGTAATTTTGAAATGGATTTCAAAAAGAACGCCAAATATTTCCCTAAAGTTTGGTTAAGGTACGTTGACGATATTTTCGCGATTTTTGACACTAAAATGTATGATACCGAAATGTTTCTTAATGAATTAAACTCAAAATTCCCCACGATTAAATTCACTCTTGAGAAGGAAAACAATGGACAATTAGCTTTTCTAGATACATTAGTAATTAAAGCAGGTTGCAATATAGAAATAGATATTTATAGAAAGGAAACCAATGTAAACAGATTCATTACAGCAGATTCTAATCATTGTTTGCAACAAAAATTGTCTTCATTCAATTTTCTAATCCATCGCTTGTTAAACTTCCCACTTACAAGAGATAGATACGAGAAAGAATTACGCCTTATAAGAGGTATCGCTGAATACAATGGTTTCCAGTCAGACGTAGTTGACAATATCTTAAGAAAAATGAAACGTAAGAATGTAATTCTAAATTCCACAACTTTGCTACCTCAAAGTGATATAGATAAGAAATTTGTTGTCCTACCTTTTCATAATATTTCGAGAAACTTAAATAATATTTTTAAAAATGTTGGTTTGCAAGTCGCGTTTAAATCATGTAATTCGTTGAAAAGTCTTTTGAGTAGTACTAAAGATAAAATTGAGGTAGAACAAAAATCTGGAATTTATGAAATTAATTGTAATAAATGCGAGAAAAAATATATCGGCCAAACTAGACGTTCGATTGCAACTCGCTATAAAGAGCACATTGCTCATTTTCGGTTTAATAGGACAGAGAAGTCTAGTGTAGCTCGACATATTTCGGACACAGGTCATGATATTCCAGCAAGCGGCCTCAAACTTATAAAACAAGTGCGCAATTATAGAGAACTAGATAGTTACGAGAGTATATACATTCAGAAAAATAAAAATAAATTAATGAATTCAGATAACGGGCCAATTCCCCAATCTTGTTTATATAAGTTTGTGGTGTAAACAATACCTTTTAGATACCGTTAGTTTTTCATAGTACATTAGAATTAAATGATAGAATTATAGTATTAAGCATGACTAATTTAACGATACAGCGATCAGGTACTGTTAATGACGTAGTTAATAGTTTAGGTAAAAATATATAAACCATCCCCGTAAATAGGAAATTATATTGTTGGTTTTCTTAGAATATTAGAATTAAAGGATAGGATTAGAATAGTAAGTATGACGTATTTAACGGTACAACGATCAGGTATTTTTAATGAAGTAGTTAATAGCCTAGGTAAAAGAATAAACCATCCCCGTAAATTGGAAATCAGTGTTGCTCTGTACGCTACGGTGTGTAGACAGCGCGATTTTTAATCAGTGCTACTGATGATGACAACTTAGTTGTTGAAATACGTATTTAGCCATTTTTGTGCTTTAGTGTGGTAAGGTGTTTTAGTGTTTTTGTGAAGTTTTATGTACTTGAGTGTTTTTATTGTTTTTCTACGATGAATATTAACGTCCGAAACGCATATTTTCATAATGTTTCCGTCCCTTTAAATAAACGGTATAAAAGCTGCTGAATCTGAATACCACAATGCCATTTTTCGTCAAACTTTGTATTTTACACAACACTCCAAAACTCCAAACTGAATCAAAAAGAAAGACTTGAAACCGATGCCATAGACGTACAGTACGAAATTCTAATTCCAACCCTTATGGAACAAGTCACTAACGTTCACATTAAATAGGTCCGTTACACAATGCAAACGATAACATATGTATTTCTTAAATATGTAAATCAAAAATATTAAATCACAAAGAGGCCACTTATTTTTTTGTTGATTAAATTTACAGCTCTTTAGGATGCTCCAGATACAATTAATTTCAAAATCATAAATAATCTTTATTTTTATTATCATTATTCTTCGGCTATACTTTGTTCAAATACGATAAGATTTAACACAACTATCCTATAAGATTGCTTCCAAATATTACTTACAGGCATGGTTACAGATAAAGGCATATTCTACTTATACAATGACCAAGAAGTACGTTATTGCCACGTCCAAAGATGACTTTATTTCGTCTAAGTAATGACGTTATAAAAACGTTATCTGTTGGTCAGCCGACGTCGGCGACCAGGAATCACCAAAAAACCCTGTCAATAAGACGTCTGCTTGCTACCTGGGTACCCATCCCGAACGCGCGAGATCACGATGATCGGTCGTGACCACATGTCTTGATTCAAAACTGTCACGCACCTGATGCAATACAAGTTATCAATTTAAGGTTTTCGAATTTGTGAGTTCAGTTCTGTAGTGATGAAACAGGCAGGAATAACATGGATAAAAGATACTCGACCAAGGGAAGAAACCATCTTCGACTTAGTGCCAAACGTAATAATGAGGTGGGACCACCTTCTTCTTATACGTATGAGCGTTCCATATTATAGAAAATTGTTAAATTGTTTTAAATACTTTTATTTTCTTACAAAAATTAGCCGGATTTTAAGAATTTTCTTATATAAAAATTATTCAAAATCCTATTATAAGTACTTCAATTCTCTTAACAAATCTTTATAGAATGCATACTTTGCGAGATATTCGAAAGAAATTGCTACTCGCTAAGAGTAAAAGTGTTACTTCCGGTCCGAATTTTGAAATTTCACTTATACAAAAAATATTCCAAAGTCAGCTCTAAATGCTTTTGTACTCTTGATAAATATATATAGAATGCATAATTTACGACATATTTGCAAAAAAATCGCTATTCGATAACAGTAAAAGTGTTGCAGGAGCATGAATATAAGGGAACCACACAATTGATTGCCTTCAATTTTCCACCCACATTGCCATCTAAGTTTAACAGGTTCTGTGGAGCCCAATGTTGTTTATTCGAAATGTAGTTTTCGTCAAAGTCTTTACCGATGAGGATGGTAAATAAAGTGTCGACTGTCATTGTTTTTTACTTTGCGAATATTTTCTGGTTCATAAGTCAATAGATACTGCTTCAAACGAAATTAGAAACTAATGGTGTATAGGACAAATGCATTTTAAATAAAAAAAAGAATTAAAATTACGGGCACTGTAAGAATGTGAAAGGAACCTTCATGTCGAATTGTAATACAACAAATTTGGATTAAAATTATTTGACAGCACTTTAGTAACTCAAAACAGTTGTCCCATATTTGCTTCTTTTACTATTGTATAATTTTAAAAATTATGAAACGATCCTTCCACTAACCATTTACGTAGACATTTCCACACCTCCCTGTCTCATAATCACGCATAATGGAACAAAACCACAACCGACCGTTAGCATGGATATTATTCCAGAATACCTATAGCCCTCCGCCATCTAGAACTTACTGCGACCAGCTTACAATATTCATTTTCCTCCAATTATTCTGTCGCCAGTGTCGTACCTAAATAAATAATTCACGAAATAAACATACCTTTATAATCATATATTATGGCTTTTGCTTACTATAACATAGTCATTATGGTGAAATAGTATTTTTGTACTCGCTTATCAAAACCTGTCATTTCACGATTCGATTTGCGTGCGTAAAAAGTCACTTTAAACACGAGTGCGTAAAAGTAAAGTTGGTACTTCCTAGAACTTGATTAATTTAGTGACATTTTAAAATCATAAATCCCTAACCTTAATAATATGCTACCCAGTTCGTTGTTTTTCTATGAAAATAAAAGGAAATGAAATAGAAATTGTTATATTTGGAAGGTATGTAATTCAATGTCAGAACAGCCACAAATATTATATAAATTACCATTATTCATTCTTTTCAGAAATTGAAACGGAACAATTATTAGAAATGTTGATTGGGCAATTTTGACAACCAGAGATTGATACCCCAGGGATTAACTGGTTTGTTTGAATTGATCTTGATTGCGAAGGTAGAGTAACGTTGATTGTATTATTACATATATCTTGTATTTCAGATGTCGAACAAGTTGCAGGCGAAGTCGATATCTCTGGCTAAAACAATGACCCCGTTGTTTAAGCCAATTGAATTCTACTATGCAGAGAATTTTCGATATATCCTTCTGCAACCGTAGATGATTTCTATCCACCATGCCTTTTAATTAAAAGCAAGTCACCTCCTTGGTTTGCCAACAATGTCGCTGAACTCCTTCGGAAACAGTGACCTGTGAAGTTACTTGCGCTATCAAGCTGAAGGTACTCAGCTATTTGCATTGGAATTTTGCCAATTGTATTAAGACCAACAGGTGAACAAACACACTTGCCATTGCGATATGTTAAAAAGAATCGCTGCTGGCTGTCCGGTCTTAAATGTGCATATTGCCGAATTAATGCAATCCATTCGGGCTTAATGATTGCAAATGTACGGCTGTTACTTGTTTTAGTTTCTCTGGAATTGTTACGATAATTAAATTCGATTTAAATTCTATGTCTCGCAATGACATTTTGCAAAGTTCTTCACGTCGACACGCTCCAGAAATACCCAATATTAATACAGCCTATAAATACATATAGTGTTGTATGGAATTTAAATATACGGAAATGACTTTACCTTCATTAGTAGGAACAAAGAATTTGGTGCTTCAACAATAAATTTAGTAATTTGTTCTTCGGTTAATACTGCTGATTTTTTAGGCTGATGTTGCTTCTTTATCTGTTTTAAATACGCTATGAGTTTTGCATATTTAGATGTATCCGTATTATCATATATTATTAAGCATGATTTTAACATAGAATAAGTGGACCATAATGATTTATTTGATTGTAAATTTTGAAAATAAACTAATAAACAAATTTCGGAGTATTTTTGTATATTTTTAGATCTAGCCCAAATTACGAATTTAGTATAAGTGTTTTTGTATACGTTTTTTGATTTTATGGGTAATAAATTATCCACTGAAATATTGGCAGCTTCGCGAATTTCAGGCAGTGTACATTGCATTTCATTATCAGAATTCATGTTGTTGGTGAGGTTTTTATTTTGTATGGAATTTTTTGAATTTGATAATTTTAAATTAAATGTCACTTCAAATAATCAATACTGCCAACTTTAATTTTTTTAATTAATATCAAGAGTAGTGTAGTGTGTCATAAACGTATTATTATTATAGTTTTCGTACAAAAAATATTGTACAAACTTCGTGCGAGAACATTTCGCGAATTCGTGTCCATAAAGCGCTCGCCTTTCGGCTCGCGTTTTAAACTGGTCACGCATTCGCGAAATATGATTTCACGCACTTGGTTCGTAAATAACTATTATAACCCATAATTTAGAATTCATATATTGTTAAAGTTGATTAGTTTATGTCAATAATTTTAAAAAATTACTTCTAGAAAACCCTTTGAACTGCGATTATGGGATTCTAATGTCAAAATTGACAATTAATTTGAATTTTCGTACGTAGGGGTGGGAATTGCAAGACATAATAGTAGTTTATACGAGTCAATAATGACAGTTATTATTCCCGAAAGCCGAATTTATGAACCAAGCCGCGAAGCGGCGAGGGAGTAACTCGGCTCGAGAAAATAATAGCCATTAATGCGAGTTGGTATACACTACTTTATCTACGACTACTGAAGATTGCTAAAAAAAATTAGAATAATTAAACAAAATGTCAGATTACTGTATCAATATGACGTTTGACGGTTAGTAAAATGGCCGAACTTGTCTATCGTTACTATGACAACGTTGGGAACGTTATGTTCTCATTGGCGGAATGCAGGGAACAATGGTAACGATATGTCTCATTATTCCCCGGTCGCATTTCATTATTCCCTCCGTATTATGGGTGTTATTATTAACCAATAGTGATTAATATCTTACCTACACTATTGTTTAGTCGTCGATAAAAATCGTTAAAATGCAAATGGCGGCGGTGTAAGTCAATGATAGATAGGTACAGTCGTGGCCAGATAAATGTAGTACAACCTTAAAATTCATATACGTCAAAAATCTGAAATTTTATTATTGTGAGTCG
Organism: Amphimallon solstitiale; assembly: GCA_963170755.1. NCBI lineage: Eukaryota > Metazoa > Arthropoda > Insecta > Coleoptera > Scarabaeidae > Amphimallon > Amphimallon solstitiale. The sequence continues at coordinate 103,492,069 of OY720677.1, read as the reverse complement.
AACTTCAACTTAAGCTGCTTGTCATAATATGAAAAATCAAATGTGATCAAATGTCCTAACATACACTATAACAATTTATTTAAAAAAGCTTGTACTACATTTATCTGGCCACGACTGTACATTATATTTACGGTGATATTAGATAATTACACCTGAGCATATGGAACAATTAATGGTGATTTACTCTGAACATGAACAGTGATTAGTCAACATAATATATAATAATAATTAATAAGTAATACGTCTTTTTCACTATCCGCTTATAAAGTGACGTTTCGATCATGCATCTTTCGACCAGCAAGAGTGCTTCCTGGTCGACTCGACTGTAAAAATTGCAAAGGAACACAGGCTCTTTAGGAAATTAAAAAAATCGATCTTTATAGGTATAATATTTTCTTTACTAAAATTTAGAGAAGTAAGAATAATTGCTAAAAATTCTTCCAACAAATGTGCAAGAGCTATCTATTGACGATCTTTCAAGCAGAAACTAATGAAATGAAACCGCTATAAATATAAGAATAAATACCTACTTTGTGTGTAAGAATATAATAACTTTAATTTAATGGAAATGTGAGTAATGAACATAAAATGCTTAAAATAATAAATTATACAATTTATTTTAGGTTAGGAATGGTAAAATCACCAATATTTTTAATTTAATGTTAGTACAAAAAATATTGTGCAAACATCTTCCACGCAATCGCGCAATTAAAATGCGTTCATGCGAAAACATATATCTCCCGCACTTGGTTCGTAAAGCAGTATTATGGTATTTACATTATTATAACAACTTTTAAAAAGAAAGCGAAAAGAAACAAAACAGGCTAACAAGGTCAAATTTAATAAAGGGCATGGTAAACTTCCACAAAAACATGTATGTAAAGCAAACACAAACTTATCCAGTGTAATTCGTTGAAGGTGACGTTAATATTAATATCGGAAAAGAATTGTCTCGAGAAGAAATTACAATTAGCTATAGATAAAAAAAATTGCCCCAAACACTAATAAAAATTAATACAAAAAATAGATTTATCAAAATTCTCAGACGAGAGACGGAGACCGATTTGTTAGAAGATTTCCAGGCAAACATTAAGCGGAAGTATAGGTATCGCTCATTATTAATAGTACCACCAACCAGCGTGGACGCAGAAGGAGCATTTTTAACTGCAGGTAATTTGTGCACAAAAATACGTTCTAGGCTTAATGATGTAATTATGGTTTTTTCTACTTTCGTGTTTAAAATGCCATTTATCGCATATGTTTTCATGGCGTTAAGTGACCTTTTAAACACACTTTGACAAACTGTGGCTTCGTGCACTTTAGTAACGGGCTGAACTTAGCAACGGCACTTTATTCACAGGCTGAAGATAGCTCTAGGTTTTTTTTAATGCTAAAATCATGTCAAATTTAATCAAAATGGTTGACAATTGTCATCACTCTGTCAAAATAATCCGACATGGTACGACAAGACACAAGTACTTTTGTATTAGATTGATTATTTGTGGTCGTAGAAAAAGTATAGTGGGAAACACTTTTTATAAACTTGTTAGTCAAATAGCGTTTATAAAACTTAATACATAATATACTATTACGATTATATTTCAAAAATATGCAGATAATAAATTAATAGATATAATAATACTGTGCTGTGTTATGTTTTGTTGCTTTATTTTATTGTAATACTGTAATGGTTTATTTCTTATAGTTTATACAGAGAGATGGTTAAAGATTGACCGTGCCGCTTCATAGTCATGGTGTATTTGCTGCATATATCATATTCTGAATTGTATCAAGGCCAACTGTATCTGATATCGCTGCACGATATAAGGCCGTCACATAACTTCGATTTATATTGATGATTTCGATTCTTAAATTGTAACCTCAAAATATTGATCCTTATGTGGCGCCATCTAGTAGTATACAAAATAAATGATTTCTGATTTTTTATTGAAATAAACTTTAAAATAACACTTTAAAAATTAATTTTACAGTGGGCAATTAATATTAATAATTTTAAAATAATTAAAATGTGTTGCTGATAATAAAATTGTTGGATAGTGTCAAGAATTACAATTTTACTTGCGTTTCTAACTTTTTATAACAATTGAAAGGGAAATACTAATTAGGATTCAAGTACTTTATAAAGTGTTTGTTTAATATAATCGCAGCTTTCAACTGTATTGGAAGATTTTGAAGTTTTACTATTCCACATCGCAATATTTATTGCTTTATAAAATATTCAGCCACTAGAAAAGAATATGGAATACACAAACTAAACGTCATATCAGTCAAATGTCAATAACAGTAGATTTGATATAATCCAATCATATTACATATTTTTATCACGTGATTTTAAAAATGCTCAGCGATTACCAAGCATTTTATTGTGCTTTGGATAGATGGCGCCACATGAGAATCAATATTTTGAGGTTATAAGAATCAGAACATTCGAGTTATGTGACGGCCTTATATCGCACGGCAATATTGATACAGTTGACGGCCTTGATTGTATTTCGTCCGTGCGACATCTATTATTTTACGTATGAACTACTTTCAAGAAATTTTGTTAAATTTACTTGTTTTAATAAATGAATGAAAAATAATTTAACACAAAGATCGATATTACATATATTAAATAATTTAATACATAGATCACATTGCATATAACATTACATATTTAGAAATATTATAATATGTGTGTGTTCTTTAAATACCCAAAAAGTAAAAAATTAGGAATCAAATCTGATGATCTAGGAAGTAATGAATTCAGTTGTAACCTGTGCAGTGTGAGTGGTAGCCCCATCTTGTTGGAAATAGCCAAATTGCCTTTCATTGTTGTCAAGTTGTCTAATAAATGGTTCTAAAATAAGTGTTCTATATTGTTCTGCATTTATTTTATCATCGAAGAAAATTGGACGTTTTTTCCTCTTCTTCGTAATATTGTACACCAAACACCTATTTTAATAGGATGCATGCCAGTTCCAATAAAAACATGTGGGTTTACGGATGACCAGTGTCGATAATTTTGGAAAGTGACATATTCACTTAGATGAAGCCAGGTCTCGTCTGAGAAGAATGTAATATCCAACAAACTATCATCCGAAAGATTATTATTAAACCACGTACAAAATTGTATGCGTTTCTCTAAGTCTGTTGGCAACAATTTCTGTACAACAGATACTTTATATGGATGTAAGTGTAGTTTTTTATTGGCTTTATGACATGTTCCATAAAATAGTCCTATATGAAAATAACATCAGAATTAATAAATTTTCTTGACATTAAAGAAAGTAATACTTTACCTGTCTGTGCTGATAGTTGCCTTAATGATTTCTTAGGACTCACGTCCAGCCGTTCTTAAATAACGTCTAGCACTTCTTCTGTTAGTAAAGTAGGTCTACCAGAAGAGCAGCAGAATATTTCCACTCTGCATTCGGTAACACTTTTTTGTTATGAAAATAAGCCTCCACAGTAAACGTATCTTGTTCTTCCGTAATTGGCATTGTTGATTTTAACGCAAGTTTAAAATTAAGCAAAAATGATAATAATACTCTTATAAACACAAAAAAAAATAACTTACAGTAACAACGAAATGTACCTTTTATTACCTTGAGGAAGACAGTTTCTAATATTCAATTAAACGCAGTAAACCAAGGGAAAAAGGAAAGACAAAAAGCATGCAATCACTAACCAAAGCTCAGCGAATTCAGATCATTTATGAGTACATAAAGAACAGCGGATCCCTGTGGCACACCAGATGCTGAAATAAAATGCCTAACCTGAAATCCGTTTAGTTGGCATTAGTTTCATAATTTACTAGAATAATCATAAAACTTATTCAAATATATTGGCGAGTCATTTTGTGTGAGAATGAAACACTACTCAGAATAGTACCTATATTAAAATACAAGTAACAGAAGGCCTTTCATTCCAGCATGATTTCCAAATTCGGAGACGAGCGCGCAGCGCGAGTTGCCGAAAGAAAGAATGCATGGCCTTCTGTTACGAGTATTTTACACTATTTTCTCTGTTTCGAATTGTATTTACATTATTTATTTATAGAAAAATTGCTAAAAACATACATTAAGGCGGGCGTTTACCAACAAATAGAAACTTATGCAACTTAAATTACTCGCGGGACGGGTAGACGCAAGGGGGGTGTGAGTAAGTGAAGCTACACGATATTCGGTTTCCTTCACAGCGCTTTGGTTTTATTCATAGATTAAGGAATACTATAGATGGGAAACATATGTATAAAGAATGAGTACTTACAGATCTGTTGATGTTGTTGATGTTTTATAATAAGCCAATTTTCGCTTGCCCATAACTGTTATATTATTATACACTCGAATATTATAGGTATATATGACATTTAAATGCCAGTGACAGTTTGTAGTTAAACTGTCACTCGCATTTAAGTCTGCAATAGCCGACCGATTCCGATAGATTTTCGTCTTCGCTGGCACCGGTAGAGATACCGTAAAGTGGGGATAGAGGACGCGTAAAACATTGTGTGAAATGTGTGTGACAAGATTTACTGTTTAATGTTTTTTATCTTTAAAAATAATTACATAAATTTGATTTTTTCTTTATATCGTACATCAAATGTGCAGCTGGCGCGTAGAGGTCGTTTTTTTCTTTTGCGTACCAGCCTTAGTTAATAGACACTAATCAAATTCATGCATTTTTGTGGTTATTTCTAAAACACATAACTTTTGTAAGAAAATAAATTAGTACAAAAACGGACCTTGACATTATAAATTGATACCTTTTGCACCACTAACCCAAATTTGAGATTCTAAAATTACAAAATAAATTCAAAAAACGCGAAACGGCGATGCCTTAATTTTCGATGGGTAAACGCCCTTCTTGAGGGAAATTTTGATAACGTGACGTAGTCGCTTGGTAGCACTGATTTATTTGACAGTTGACTTTTCTAAGAATTATTTGCATTGAAAAGTTTGCTTAAATTAGAAAAAAACTCATATCATCTGTGGGCGGAATGTCAGACGAAGAGCTTCAATCTGCGCCACTAGAATTGCGGTACGTGGCCTCCAACGCCATAAATAATTTATTGCCAGGTAAATCGAAAAGCAAGTATGAAAAAGAATATGAAAAATTTATAGCACCAACTTACTTCTATTAAAATAGAAAGTTACCAAAAATCGTTTAAGAATGGAGTCCATGCTAACACGAAAATGGGTGCTAGAATAACGTTGTTCTAATACCGAAACAGAGAAAATACTAGAACAGCGATAACGAAAGTTGGGAGGAATGTTATATGCTCAAAATTGCATTTCATCAAATCAATTGCCAACTTTCTTATGTTTAATAAAATGTTAAATGTTTTATATGTTCTTTCGATTGCAGACATAATTGTCTTTATAATAATATAATAATATTTCTGCTTTTTATTACGGGTTCTGGAAATATTTTGGTTTAGTAAATTTTTGACAGGTGTATCTCTTGAGAAGCGGGACTATAACTATAGGAACCTGCGACATATTTAAAACAAAATATTCGCACTTTAGGCTGCTTTAAATTATTCAATATTATAGAAAATTGTTATTATTTATACAAGGTGATAAATATTTAACGATGTATATGCGAAAAATCACAGTTTTCTCAATTTTTGAACTCGACATTTCCAGTCTTTGCAGTCAACATTTAACAATATATTAGATTTTTAATCAAAAATCAGAAAAAAAAGCAGCTTTTTATTGCCTTAGCATTTGTTTAATCAGTTTTGTAATAAATATTCACCTATTTAATATTTCAAAACTAATTCACCATGACAACCTGTAAATCGTTCTAGCCGTTCTATTTTAGAAATGTGAATGAGGTCACGTTAGAATTCTCCTAACTCAAAAACTGAGAGATATCAGATGTACATACAAGAATAATTAATTGAATCATGATCTTTTATTGACGTGTATGACTGCGTTAACTTCAGGAAATGGTATGTTACTGTTTTTGAATGAAAGAGAAATATATGGTTGTGCACGTCGAACAACAACATAACCTAACTTTTATAATTAGATCGTTTCGTACGACACGCGCTTTGATCTTATTTGTACGTATTAAAATTTACCTATACTTGTATCTCATTTTAGGGATGCTTCAAGCGTCGGAGATAATCTATTTTAATATCTAATATGTAGAAATATCCAGATACTCCCTCGGGAAATGTCAAATGGCAACATTGTTTTGCGCAGATGCACGTGGTAGAAAATCATTATATGCGAGCGGATTCGTGCCCACTTGCTGCCTACCTATTTTACTTCGTTTATTATGTATTGACAATTCGCAATTACTCGTGAAAGATATGTTCTCCATCAACAAGTTCCCATGCACGTGAGTAGATGCATTTTATTCTTCTGTGTCAGACATATACGCTTATGGTTTGTTTACCGTGAAGTATTCTATTAAAATTATATTATCATTCTGTTTTAGTGTGTGTACGCTATTAAGACAATTCAAATTCGCGCGATTTTTTTAAAATGTTAATAATTAGTTGATTTATTATTGATTTTGTGCAAAACGGGCAAAAAATATTTTCCAAAATTAATGCTAATTCTTTGAATTACTTAAATAAAATTTAAAATTATTTAATTTTTTTCTTTATTTATTATAAAAACAAAACTAACATGGATAATATCTATTTTATAAGTTTTATAAAATATATATTTATCAATTTTCTTTGTGCTTTCAGTTAAGTTTTAAGTACTTTTATATTTTTAATAAATACGTGTACAATGCATATTTTGCGATAGATTTGTAAAAATCTGCTTTGCAATGAGAATAAATGTTATTTCCGACCCCAGTTTTCAATTTTTTATTAAACAATATTTGTTCCAAATTAACTCTTAAATACTTTTATATACTACTAAATGTATTCAATGAAAAATATTGACCACAAAATTTCAATTTAATTTATTCAATTAATTTTTATAGAAGACATAGAAACCATTATTATAATAAAAGATAGATCTTCCGTATAATCTTAAAACGTTGAAACTCTGAATTACTAAAATTTTCGTAAAGCGTCTTAAAGTTTTATAAAACGATTTTTTCTTTAAATACGAATAGGTCTTTACCGATTTGCAGTTTTTTGTCCTTGTTCTGTATGTTAATATATACAATCTGTCCCAAAATTCGCTGAACAACTCCACACTACGGTTTGAAATAGCGATAAAGGAACACGGAATAGTTATTTACGAACCAAGTGCGGTAAGACTGTTTTCCCCCATGAGCGCACATTGTAAGCACGAGCGACGGCAGGAAGCGAGTGCTTTTAATTGCGCGAATGCGTGGAAGATGTCTTCACGCAAGTGGTTTGTACAATATTTTTTGTACGAACATTAAAATAAAGAAATATTATTGATTAATGTCATTAGTATCATACCTAACCTAAAATAGATTACCTAATTAATTTAAGCATTTCATGTATGTAACTATTACTCACCTTTCCCTAAAATTAAGTTATTATATTCTTACACATAGCAAACATGAGGTATTTATTCTTATATTTATGAATTTATAGTACATTTATTGCGCTTTTTGGTTTAAATACACTGATCTGTATAATATAAATGGATAAGCAATGCAATAGGATGCGCGTGCAATTTTTATGCTTAGTTGAATACTTAACTTGGGGCTTACGAGCATGCGCAGTCCCTAGCCTTTTGACATTCGTATGTGAAATCACTAAAGTTCCGAACCCCGATTTCAATAGACGTGCCCCAAGCAGCAAAATCACAATTTTAGAGAAGGATGAAAATATATATGTGCTAATGTAGAACAAGTGTGCATATAGTGATTTTGATTTGATTTTATGTGTTTGGAGTATTTTTATTAAGGAAAATGGGGAAGACATTGAAAAGGATCAAATTATACAATTCCCGACATACCATCACTGACATTGTTATCCCAAAATGTTGTTATTTCTGGTTTTGTTGTCAAACATCTATCGATAATGCTAGTTTTCATCTTTTGAACAGAAAAAATCATGGTGCTTTAATACGTCCTTCACAAGATGTCACCAAGGTATGTAAAATAGTTGAAGTGTAAGTACGCCATATTCGTGTACAAAACAACAATAAACTTCCTGCAGATGCAGTATTTTTTGAACTATTTGTACGTCCAATTTCTAATACCCTGTTACTAGAAAATAAGTACTCTGTATCCTTAGATACACATATGCTTGATTCATCTATTTTACATGAGAGTCACGTTTCTGTTTTAATTAAGCATGTTGTGCGATGTTATACGAAAATCCGTTGCTATAGCATTGCAGAGAAACAAACAGAAGTAGAACGTGGGGAACTTGTAAGAAAAAAGCTCTCCAAATTAATACTTTTTTATAACCAATAAATATTTCAAAAGGAATGTATTGTTTTTTTGAGTATTTTTTTTAAATTTCCCTTAATAAATAAACATTTCAATATCCTCAGATGCTGCAGATTTTAATTTTAAAGTTCATGTTCTGTTACATACTTTTCAAAGAATTTAGGGATTTTAAATTAGCACCTTTATTTTATGTTAAAGCGCATGTGCGTCAGCCCCGTGCGCAGTTCGAATTTGATCACAATTTCTAACATGCTATTGCTTATCCATTTATATTATACAGATCAGTGTTTAAATACAAACAATTCCGAACTGCCAATATGAATGTCGATGTGGTTCAAATAGATGGCGCTTGAATCTTGCTTAAGATGTCGCTTAAAATGTCGTCAAATAGATGGTGCCACAATTTTTTTGGAAGAATTTTTAATTATTACTCCTATTTCCCCAACTTTTAGTGAAAAATAGTGGAGGGAAGTAGTATTTTATAGACTAAATTTTATTACTACCAAGTTAGATTTTTTTTAAATGTCCCAAAGTGCCAGTGTTTTTTTCAATTTTTACAGTCGCCTCGACCGGAAACACGTATTTCCCAGTCGAGCTACACATGCGCCAAATGTCACTTTACAGGCGGTGAGTACAAAAAAATATTTAAAAAATTCCAAATTGTTCATTCTAGAAGATATTGGCCTTTTTGTAAGGTAAATTTGGCAATAATAATGGATAAGGTACTAACTAGAGTTGCCCGTATATATGGGAATATAATAGAATAATGAATTAACAATTTTAATGTCAATGATACATATGAAATTATGAATAAATTTATAATAAATTTTCAAAATTATATCTGTGCTGATCTCTGCAAATTTCCGCTCTTCTAATTATATTTCCCTGCACTCTTTCTAGCATTTTTCTACCTACTGAACGAACTGCTTTAAATATCCGGTTAGTTAAATTTGCATCATTTAAAACTGTTGCTCTGTACACCAATTTTTAAATGTGACTCTAAAGGAAAAAGTCCAAAGGGGTGAGATCCACCTTTCGGTAAATTGCTCAATTAACCAGTATCCCACCGGCGCCGCATGATGAGCAGGAGCACCATCCATTTGTACCCACATAATTATTACCGCTAATGGAAGTTTATCTACCAAACTTTGAAAACCGTTTACAAAAATTCTAAAAAGCTGTCCACGGCCAACCTAATAGAAATAATGACTGGCAGAAAAATGTGAATTTCGCTGACTGTAAAATCCATCCACCACAAGATATTTCTGCAAAATTGAGGATGTATTTGTATTTGTACTAAAAACCAGTTACAAAAATTCTCACGACGTTGAAAATCTTAGGTAATAAAGCTTGAACTTGTCTGTAAGAATGACCGTGTGATACGTATATCTAGTATATTACAGAGTTCACGTGCTGATATTGTTGGATTGTCTGTTAATAAATTTAAAACGGCATCATGTACTTCAGCGGTCCTTGCAGTTTTTGGACGACCTCTATCCCGATAAAAGGCACTTGTTGGTGATACACTTCCTGTTTCTCTTATTCTTTGGTGTAAACGCCTAAAGACATTTCTACTAGGATGTCTTCTCAGAGGATACCTTTCGGGATAGACTCTAGCAGCAGCAGCAGCAGCAGCATTGTTTCCGCATTCCCCCAGCACAAAATGCATGTCTGCATATTCGTCGTCTGAAAATATTTTACCATAAATTAAAAAAAAATACCTACACAAGATAGCAAAACTCAAAGATGAGCACAAACACTAAAGAACTAATCAACAGAGAATACAGCTAAGAACTTGAACATCCAAAATGCAAAAAAAAATTAGTAAGGTAGGAATAGGGTTGAAATAAGCAGAACAACGTCAACATGACATTAATAAGCAATTTTGATTACGATATTTTTTTACGTTAAAGTGGTTTAAGTGTAAGTTCAGGATAACGTTTCCATGTGTTTTTTTCAGGTAAAATTATCGTAAACTGATTTTCTGGATATGGTATAATTAGAAGAATGATTAATTACAAACCTGGTTATAGTTCTTCAAAATTGTTATTCCATTGACTATATTACAACTAATCTTTAAAATGTTCTACAGTAATTTAGACGAACGACATCTAAAGTCTTAACTTTAAATATTAATTTCTTTGAAATTAACAGCGATGGATTTTTTTCCGTATTTTTCTCATGATCCTTGATCATCCTTGGTCCTCACATAATATCGTACCATCCAGGTGTTTCGCGAATTTTGGGACACGTTGTATATTTATTTATGTATTATTATTATTACTATTATTATTATTATTATTATGTGTATTCGACGATACATATTTTACTACGCGGGTTTTCACTTTTCATGACAGTAATGCATTGGAAATTTTACATCGAAGTTGAATTCCGTCAAATTCTTTTTATCCACTTTTCAACACTATTTTGCGACGTATGTGGATATTTACGCAATAGAATACATATTACTAATAAAATAAACAAAAGATCGGACCGCTTCACACGGCGCTTATAATTTAACTAAAATACTTTTGGGCACAAACCCGCAATTCAACGTCACTTCCATCGCCGCGATAGATGCAATTACTTTTTGATATACATATCGTAATTTGTAAACACCGTTATCAAAATCAAAGAGGGGGAAGCCAGCTGCGTCACGTTGAGGAACACGATCCGATTGTTAACCATTACAGAAATAAATAATAATTTAATATTTAAATACTGTGACTTACATATACCGGGTGTCCCGTAAAAAACGCCAACAATAATAACGCCGTTATTTATTGTCCGATTTTATTCAAACAAAAAGAATGTTAATTGCATCAAAAATGCTAGAAAAAAGCAGTGTTTTGTTGTTTTCAGTTGTTTTTATTAATGTCAAACGATAGTCAACTTTTTTATTTTAAATGGAAACAGATATATTTTTGGCTATATTCGGATTGGATTTTCTTTTATGAATTCAACAATGTATAAAATGTTTATTTTTGATAAACAATTATTGAAAAAAAATATAAAACACTTAATAAATTTCATCTTTGTATTCCATTATTTATAAATTTTGGAATGTGCCATGAAAAAACAAAAATGCGATAAACGTCAATAAACGTCAGTGTGAGTGTCTATTAAGTCTTATTTATTGTTCTGCTTGAACGTTTTGCCACAAAAAAAGTATATTCGTAAAATTGAATAACAATGAGTTAACAGACATGTTGCAATTGTTTTTTGAATGTAATAAAAATCGTCTTCAAGCAGTTCGGCGTTACAGCGTTCGTTTTCCGGACAGAGAAGTTCCAGATTCGAAAATATTTCAGAGAATTGAAACGAATTTGGGGAATTATGGATCATTTAAAAAACCTAAAACACAGCGACGTAGATTCGCCGAAGATACGGAATATGATGTTCTTCTTGCACTACAAGAAAATTCACGAACTTCGATTCGCGAAATTGCACATAATATTGGGGTATCAAAAACTACAGTCCATAGTATTTTAAGAAAACACAAATTTAAACCGTACATAGCTCGAACAGTTAATGCATTAGAACAAAATGATCAACGCCGAGGAATACAGTTTTGTCGACTTTTTTTTAAATGCATTAGAACAAGACCGGAGTTTTTACAGAATGATAATTTGGTCTGATGAATGCACTTTTAGCAACAATGGTATTTTTAATAGAAACATACATCGGCAATGGAGCCAAGACAATCCGAGATTTGTCATTGAAAATAATTTTCAAAGACGTTTCAGCGTAAGTGTTTGGTGTGGTATTTTAGGCGATCAATTAATTGGGCCGTTTTTCATAGATGGTTGCTTAAATCAAGAAAAGTATCACACTTTATTAAACGAAAGTCTCCAAAACTTTTTAGATGAGTTACCTTTGGCAAATTTAAATAGAATATTTTATCAACAAGATGGGGCCCCCGCTCATAACGCCAGAGTAAATACTGATTGGTTGAACACCCAATTTGGAAATAGGTGGATAGGAACATCCGGTCCTATCGAGTGGCCTGCGGGTTCACTCGATCTTTCGCCCCTAGATTTTTGGTTGTGGGCTTATCTACAAGATCGAGTTTATTTGACACCTCCAGAAAATGTTGACATTTTAAGACAAAGAATTATTAACACTTGTCAAGAAATACCTGCCGTTTGTCTTTTAAATGCGACTCGTGGAGTAATTAGGAGATGTGCGTTAAGTATTGAACAAGGTGGCGGGCAATTTGAACAATTATTGTGAAGTGTTTTGTTTTGTTTTTTAGAATAATACTTATAATACTTACGTTTTCAATGTTTCATAGCACATTCGAAATGTTATACATAATTTATTAAAAACATGGTCAATTTTAATAAATGGTTTTCTTTCAATAATCGTTTATAAAAAAATAGACATGTTATACATCGATGAATTCAGAAAAGAAAATCCAATCCGAATATTGCCAAAAATATATCTGTTTCCATTTAAAATAAAAAATTGACTATCGTTTGACATTAATGAAAACAACTAAAACACCACTTTCTTGTAGTATTTTTGATGCTAATTAACTGACTTTTTGTTTCAATAAAATCGGACAATAAATAACGGAGTTATTATTGTTGGCGTTTTTTACGGGACACCCGGTATACATTTATATGTAAAACGTATATGCATATATGCATGTGTTTGAGATACACACATACATTAAGTGCCATTGCCGACAATTGATCGCACAGACACCGGTGTTTCGACCTTTGAGGTCTCGTCAGTGTGCGTGGAGACTGTCGACAATGGCTTCAAGACTTAAAAAGCTGCTTATGTCATTTTTGCGTTAATTTAATATTTAAAATAGAACAATTATTAAAAATAAATAATAATAAGTGAGAGGTTATTTTCGAAAATACCACCATCAAATTCAATGCATTTTCTTGCTCGTTTATTAATTGCCCGAGTTGCATGTTTAATTGATCGGCGATTATTCTTATGGTAGCTGCTGCATTAAAAATACGAACCAGTAGTGACTCTCTTTGCCACTTTTGTTGCATAAACTAAAGATTTTATCCAGCCTCGCAAACAATAATCTAAAGGGTTAAGATCTGGTGACCTCCAATTTTGTAGTCCATCTCTACCGATCCAACGATTAGGAAAATGAAGGTTCAAAAAGTGTCTAATATTTGCACTAAAATGTCGAGGGGCTCCATCGTGTTGGAAGTACAAGTAATGCTAAATTATCTATAATTTCTGGCAAGTAAACTTCCAAAAAATTCAAATACAGTTCGCCATTAAGGCGACCATTCAATAATACAAATGGATCAAATAATTGACCGCCCAACATACCACACCATACGGCGTTCATTATGGTAATTATTTACTCCACCGCGAATGAATTGAGCTTCATCATAAAATGTATTTGTATAAATTGCGATTTTGATGTATCCAATTACAAAATTGCAACCTTGCAGCAGGATCACCTCTGTGAAGACTTTGAACAGATTGAATATGAAAAGAATGCAAACCATTCTCTTTCAGCAATCTCCAAGTGGCCCTGTATCTAGTTTGAAATTGGGTTGCAAAACGCCTCGCACTTATATGTGGATTCTCTTCCACCATATCGAGAATATGTATTTCAACAAAGCCGCGATCCCTTTCAGAAACAATCTTTGCACTTGGAAACATTCCTCTTTCTACAGCAATTGCAAATACATTTTTAAAGCACTTTCCGGTTTGGTATTCTTCGAGCCAGAAAGCGACGTCGATATTCATCCACTGCATTAGTTGCGTTACGATTACAATAACCATAAACGAAAACCATGTCGGCATACTCTTTATGACTAAATGTTTGTGGTATTGTTTGCTTCTAATCGTCTAAAAAAGATGTATTATGTCAATTAAGTTTAAATGACTAAGTAAACGTCAAACTAACTTGTCAAACGTTAACAAATAATATTATTTTAATGCTACAATGATTAAAAAATAGAAAATAAATTATTTCTATAATGGTTAAAAATCGGAATTAAATACATGGGATTATTTTACTTATTTTAACCTTCTGAATATACTCTTCAAGTACTTCCTTTTCCTCCTGAAACGCCCTGTGTATATACGTTTCAACAAAAGGATTTAAGAAATTCGTTGATTTAATACAATCATATTCATACAATTTTATCAATTACGCAAGTATAATTGAATAAAAACTTTTTTAGTATGTTAACATAACACATAAATCGTTTGGCCTTGCTATAATTTTTCATGATGTCAATATTTGAAAAAAATGTAATCTAATTGTGAAGCTCTGCACAAACATACGTCAAACGATTAGTTTTTTTCGATAAAAGTACCTACCTGTCGATTTATCATTAACTTATTATTGAACGCAATTAGATTATATTAAAGTCTTATATCTTGGGGAATTCTATTTGCAATCAGTATAAGTGGCATCGTCTTCGTCCAAGTACTTATTATGTTTCAGAAAATCAAAAATGTTAAGTTTTTAATTTTATAAAACGTGAAAATTTTAAACGTCACTTAATGTCAAAGTATGTTAAAGCTCAGATTTATTGATAAATCTTTTGAAAAAAATACGTTAAAGAAGTGTGGTTGTAATCTTGATACGGGTTATTTTGAGTGATGCAAACCGAGCCAGGCAGCATTTTGAAGAATGTTGGTAAGAAATTAACGTATTCTGTAATTTTACTTTAATGATGCCATAGATAGGGGCGCGTAAGCAAAATATTACAAATATATAAATCCATTGGGAAAAGTTTTCTTTTACAAATAGAAGCGATAGTGATTGAAGATACTTTAGTGATTGGCAAAAAGCTTATTTTTTTGTTGGTAAATTAAATACACTGGAGATTGAACGAAAATTTGATTACCATGGTAACAAATAGGTTATCAACACAAGAAAAAATTTACGAATGCTTTACCATGAAGGTTTGCAGATTGTTGTGTCTACTTTTTAAGGTTTAGCATTTCTGAGAATCTTCCTGACAAGTTTTTGAAAAGATGGGAGTATATTTGATGCGATTTGTTAAGGTACCATCTGAAAAAGCAATCTCTCGATATAGCTGCCTCAATTATTCGCTTTGCAAGTTCATACACCATAACGCGATACAATTTCCTCTATAGACCTTGTGGGATTTCCTCATTCCAAGTTGTCCCCATCTTATTTGTTTTTTCATGTCCGGTAAATTTTGGAACTCCTTACATTTTACTCTCTTGACACCCCCCCCCCTTCTAAAATTCGCGATCATTAAATGGGGTTATCCTTGCTGACTCTTTATATTCTTCTTCATTAGATTTTTCATGTTGTATGCTCAGTCATTCAAAATCTATATCAAAATAATTGGTGTTGCCGCTAACAGAAAGTAATTTTGTTTTGAGTAAAATTTTTCAAATAGTCTCCAACTGGAATTCTTGTTAGAGGTGATACTATTTGTAGTACTTTTGTGTATGGCTCCATGAATTCTACTGAACGATATTTTATCAAATCGTAGCGAGCAAGTTAAAATGTTTTAAAATAACATATTTCTGGTGTTTTTAATCTTTGGACATTTTGGTTCACATTACAGATTACTTGAACAAGAATAGTGTTATTACAATATTTTCTATGGTTTTGTCGCTCTTACAATCGACACTAAATTAAAATGGCGTTAAATTTGAGTTGTTACAAAATATTATCGTCAACCGTCAATAAAGCGATGCGTTATCATTGCGTTTCACGGAGGTAAACAATAGTATACTACATACCGAGGTGGAAAGTGTTTCATTACTGTCGAGAGATTAAGTAACTTTATCTCGAGACAGGAATGAAATTTTTCACCGAGGTTTGTATACTATTTTATTCACAATCATAATTATTATATCTATTTGTAATAAAAATTCCGGTGAAAGTTTTGACATATTGAATTGTCAGATTTGTGATGTTCTAGCGTAAACGTCAAATAAATGTGCGTCAGTTTTTTCGGTGAATAGATTATAAAAAAAAGAAATGTTGAGTAAAGTCTTTAAGGACTGCACTCCACTGGAATTGAGGGAAACTGTCCTCCCGTAGTAATCCGAATATCTTAGCTCGAATGGAGAAGGATAAGAAATCACTATATCATCATATCAGCAATAGCAAGGAGGTCTATCTACATGGGTTCAGGCTTCCAATAATTCTAAAGTAACAATTAATTTTATTAACAACCATAAGCGTAATGTTGGCATTTCTGACTTTTTAAACGTTAGGAAGTGTGACTTTGTTCATGCTTATTTCCCGCTCTCTACTACTGCCCTCATTTACTTCCCGCCCTCTATTACTGCCTCCACTTCCCAAGCTCAATGTCAATCACAAAACTGTCAACTCGATATGTCAAAACCTTATTCGAATTTTTATCACAAATAAATATAATAATTATGGTTTTAAATAAAATAGTATACAAACCTCGGTGAAAAGTTTCATTCCTGTCTCGAGATAAAGTTAACTATTTAATATCTCGACAGTAATGAAACACTTTCCACCTCGGTATGTACTATACTATTATTTACAACCATACAATTAATAATTATTTGTAATAAAAATTCCGATAAGGTTTTGAAATATCGAGTTGACAGTTTTGTGATTGACATTGAGGTTGGGAAATGAGGGCAGTAATAGAGGGCGGGAAGTAAACGTGAACAAAGTCACACTTCCTAACGTTTAAAAAGTCAGGAATGCCATCATTACGCGTATGGTTGTAAATAAACACTTTATCGTACTGTACAATAATAGTAGTTTATACAACGAGCCAATAATGACAGTTATTATTCCCGAGAGCCGAATTTACGAACCGAGCCGTGAAGCGGCGAGGGAGTAACTCGGCTCGAGGCAATAATAGTCATTATTGCGAGTTAGTATACGCTACTTTATCTACGACTAACTGAAGATTACTAAAACAAATCCAAATAATTAAACGAAAATGTCAGGTTACTATATAGATATGAAGTTTGACGGTTCGACAGTAAAATGGCCGAACTTGTCTATCGTTACTACGACAACGTTGGTAACGTTATGTTCTTATTGGCGGAATGCAGGGAATAATAGTAACGTTATGTCTCATTATTTCCCGGTCGCATTTCATTGTTCCCTCTGTGTATTATGAGTCCTATTACTAACCAATAGCGATTAATATAATACCTACTTTATTGTTTAGTCGTCGATAAAGTACTATTACTGCCGCTAATATCTGTCAACATAGACACAATTATATGACATTAAATATAAATCGTTTGTCGCTGTCATGAAATGTCATAGGTCATTATACCTTTGTTTCTTAAATTACGAATTTTTGCGGTTGGCGATAAAATTTTACCTGTCAGTATATAACATACAAAAGCCATTTCAGGACTGTCGTAATATATAATAATATTCATACACCTTTTGACATTTGTCATAATTACTTTTTGACGTTTCTTATAACTAAACAGTATAGCCACATGTTATATAAACTATATGTGTGGAAAGATTATATTTATATATCCTGAAATATTAAATCATTAGTTCAATTTCAATGTTGTGAATTTTTTTCCGGTGGATGCGAATTTGTAGTGGCATTAAGTCGTCGTCTTTAGTTTATATTTTGGCTGTGTCGGTTTCCAAAATGACTCATCAATCTGGGATGTGAATCACAATATCAAAAAATTTCGTCAGAATTATGTTAGTTTGAAAAATATTAACTAGGCGGAGTGGTAAATCAATTACAGTCATTTTTGTCTGTAATTGATTTACGCCGCCGCCATTTGCATTTTCTAGTGATTTTTACATTTTACAATTTTCACCCATGTCTAAATTGACATTTTGACATTAGAATTCCATAAGCGTAGTTTAAAGGGTTTTCTAGAAGTGATTTTGAAGATTGGCATAAACTAATCATCTTTTACAGTATATGAATTTGAAATTACAGGTTGTTAATGCTATTTTGTTATATTGGCAATATTACCGTTGCACGTAAGCAAGATCATGTGATTATATTTATGTTGGAAATTAAATATTTAGGCATGGTATTGGCGGTAGAACAAAGATGTTTCTAAGTTGCCAATGTAATAACATGAACATTTCTAAATCGCAATGCGTAAGTCAATTACAGGCAACCATTATACCTAACAGTTTAAAAGTTTAGACAATACTTAGCGACAGCTACTAACTAGAGGCTGTACTGAAATAGACAAAATTGATGAATCGGGAAATTTAAATGCGTACGTGTTTCAATTCTAGTTGTATTTACTTTAATAGTGTTTAATGCCCACTTTAAAGTGTCAGGTAAAATGGTAGATGTACTAACATAAAATGTGGTACATCGTGCTATTTTATTTTAACACATTTAATGTAAGTACAATATCAATGTCAACATATTTAGATATTTTTGTGCATTATATATCATAACGAAATTATAAATTAGAATGATATCTTTTTAGTAGTGCTTTATGTATAAAAAAACATAGTTCTTTAAGCACTTGTTTCAAAATTGTTTGATGAATATAACACAAGCTCAATGCATCGCAAGAAATTTGTGATTGGTGGTTAATTTTCCTTGTTTTCAAAAAACCAGTTGTGAGATAAGAAAACGCATGAAATCTATTTTCGTTTTGTTGAAATTTGAAACACATTTTCACATCAGCATAATTACTTAGAGGTTATAGAAAACGTAACTATTCATAATTAAATTAATAATTATGACAAAAAATACAAGCGTACAATTACGAGAAATAGGCCAATACGTTATAATGGTGATAGATATTACAGTATCTGTAAATGTTAATTAAAATGTATGAAAACCAGTTAAAAAATATTGCTAGATTTACCCAATGCATACGTAAATCCTGAAATGTCACAATAAATGTTTGGCTTTTAAGCAATATAGTTAGGTTTTGAGTAACATGATCCAGATGTACTCTTATTTTCCATTTATTATATTACTTCTGTTTTAAAATTAATATTTATATTAATATTCATTTTTACGTTTCTTTCAATGTAATTAATTAACAAAAGATACACGATATTTACCACATAAGTTGACGTTAATTATTTATTTAATAAAGCATAGAATTTGGGGGGGAGGTAACAAAAAATATACATACTTTTATGTAAGTGGAAAATTGTTGGAATGATGATAAAATGCCTTTATATTTAAAATTTACAATATTCTATGCACAAATATCGGCTCATTAGTGACACTTCTAAGAATATACGTCAAGCTATCCTTAACTGGCAATGGGAACCACAGATCACTATACTAGAAGATAGTATAACTTAATAGTAAAAAGTTTAGACAATGTTTAGCGCCGCCTGCCAACTGCAGGCAGTACTAAAATGGATCAAACCGATGAACCGGGAAATTTAAATATTATATATTTCTATTCCATTTTGTATTTACCTTAATAGTTTTTATTCTTCACTTTAAATGTTCGGAAGTAAAATAGTAGATGTATTTTAAAGTAAAATATACTACATTTATTGGTATAATAACTTAGTAATAAATTAGAAACATATCTTTTTAGTAATGCTTTATTTTTATATAAAAATTTATTTCTATTTCAAAATATTAAGGAGAAAGCTTTCTAAATTATTCTTACATTTGAACTTATTTATTCCTTAAATGGAAATCGTCGATCTTCTCTTATAACATTGAATAAATTAGGATCTCCTGTAGCTTCCTACCACTCATGAAAACGAATTGATTTTGGATGTGGAAAACTTTTACATTTTGGTCACAATTTGACACATAACATTTTCTTGTCGGCATAATTACTAGGACGTCTAGAAAAAAGTGCTAATAAATAAATAAATTACTCGAATTATGCAGAATAAATACTTACGTACATGCAATTTTAAGAAATAAGTTAATATTTTATAATTGTGATTAATAATTTTAAAAACTGTCAACAAAAGTATTTGAAAACTATACCACATGTAGTTGCCATAGTTACCAAACACAGTCAACAGCCTACAAGCAGCTAATCCCTGAAGTATCACATGTGATCTTAAAATTTCGTCAACACATGCGCCACCTACCAACTGCAGGCAGAAGTAAAACGTTGTCTATGCAATCTCAATTTAACATTTCCCCCCCTGATGGGAACATGGTCAACTAGATCTCTCTGTCACTGAGCGATATCAAGGTCGTGACATAATGAGATTTTGCAGATTCTGCTAACCTTAAATTTTCGTCCTCTATCTGGCGCTATCTGTCCAAAGCATTACAAACTATTTGGTAATCGCGGGGCACCTTTAAATCAAGTTCAGCTGCATCTGCTATCGTTGCACGATATAAGGCCGGCACATAACTTCGTTTTACATTGATGAATTAGATTCTGGTAACCTCCTTATGTAACGCCATCTAGTAGTACCCAAAAGAAATACTTCCTGAATTTTTATTGAAATAAACTTTAAAATAACACTTTAAACATTAACTTTACCACAATTCATATTAATTATTTTAAAATAATGAAATAGAGCGAAATAAAATTAAAAAAGTGTTGCTAAAAATGAAGTTGTTGGGTAGTGTCAAGAATAAAAATTTTACTTACATTTCGAAGTTTTTATAAAAATTCACAAGGAGACACTAATTAGTTCAATTACGTTGTAGATTGTTTGTTTGGATTTTGTATATGACTTCTCGGATTTAAAAAAATGTTGATGTACTAACGTAATCGATGCTTTCAACTGTATTGGAAGATTTTGAAGCTTTACCACATCGCAATATTTGCCTCATAAAATATTCAGCCACTCTGACACCGGTAGTGTCATTTCCATCTCCTTTAAGTCTAATATGTGGAAACATTTTTCCAAATAACACTAGTTAAAAAGGTAATTATTCATTAAACGAGATTCAAATTTAACCAGAAATTTTTACATCCATTGTCCGGATAAGCACAGAAAATTCTGTGTAAATTGATAAACCTCCAGCACAAACTTGACAAGTTTACAAAAGTTTTAATAATATTCATGTATTTAATTAAAACTTGCCAAGTTTGATCTGGAGGTTTATCAATTTACTATACTATGAGTCTATATAGATTTTGATCTCTCCCCTCGTTAGACGCTTTGCCCTCGCCCCGCCACTACGTACATTTCGTGCCACATTATTGCCGCGTCTAGTAATAAGAATAAGGATAATTTTAATACTAATTGGATTTCTACTAATTTTCTCTATTTTTTCTTGTAACCAGCACCTAGGACACTATTTATGTACAAAATGTCAAAGTTCTACCTTCATGGAAAGGGGTCAGTCCACTATTGCATCTTGATAAATTAAATTTGAAATACTGATTTTTATTGGTAATATTGACTGCTATGAAATAATAATAATAACAATAATAGTAGTAATACGCAAATACATTTCATATGAAATTGTATCTGTTCTTTTATATAATCTAACTCGTTTTTTTTCTATGTATTTCAGTACATATTTGATGTACTTTTTTCCATTTTGGCACTATTACAATTTGCTAATTTTGTTAGTTACAGTGATGCACTTACTCTTTGGTGCAGCCTATACCAAATCTGTTAGTATTTCTACACACACATTTCAAGACAGACCAAAATTTGCTTTATAACACGAATCAGTTTCTTGCTTGGCACTTCTCAACCTTACGATGATAACAAGGTGCATTATTGGTAATATTTACTTCGACTTTGTTTATTTTTATTTTTTGTGGACGATTCATTAGATAAGTTTCAATTATTTTTTTTCGATAAGTGCTGTTACTATGTTTCCCTTTTCCACTTTTTCTTTAATTTCATTTATAAAATCTGTTGTTGCAGATGTTGTACCGGAGTTCTTTTGGAAAGCATATTGGTTCGAGTCCACAATTTTATTCATTGTTAGATGATCAGACAATTGAATTTGTAAGCTTTTCTCTAAGATTTTGTTCAGTGTAGATAGTAAGGAGATAGGACGATAATTTTCTACGTTTTGCTTGTTGCCTTTTTTGTATATGGGCACAATAATAGTTTTTTTTAGATTTTCGGGGAATTCTCCATCATGTATAACGTTGTTAATTAATTTGGTCAAAATTGGTGATAGTACGTCTTTGTTCCTTTTAACTATTGCTGTTGTTATTTTATCAAATCCTGGTGCTGCGTTGTTTTTTAATTGATTTATTATTGTTGTCACTTTTCTCAGAGTTACCAATCTAAATTTTAATTCAGGTATTTGTTTATCATCTTTGTTGTTATTGGGGCTTTTGTGTTTTTTGACATTTGTTCTTCTGCCAAGGTTTGACCTATATTTGCGAAGTATTTGTTGATTTCTTCAGCTATTTCTTTGGGCACAGTTGTTATCATTCCATTTTCTTTTTGTATTTCGCTTATATTTTTGTTATTACTTTGATTTTGGCTGACTTCTTTGCTAATAAAGTTCCATGTCTTTTTCGGTTCTGATTTATATTTCTTGAATTGCTTTAGGTAATATTCTTTCCTGGTGTTTTCTATAACATATTTTGTGTGTTTTCTCTGATCTTTGTATCTGTTATAGATTTCTTCGTTTCTGGGGTGTTTAATATGATTTTTATATAAATCATTTCTCTTCCTGATTTCATTGACTATGCTCTTATTTATCCATGGGCAGTCTTTTCTTCTTTTAATTATCTGGATTTTCTGGTGTGATTCTATTATATTCGTGTTTTGAGGAGGGAGTATTTCCTTCAGAACTGAAACTGGCCAAGGTGACGCCATTGCTCAAGAAGGGAGATCAAACGAAAGTTGAGAATTATAGGCCGATATCTCTGTTGCCGGCTTTATCAAAAATTTTCGAAACACTTATCAAAAATAGACTTGTCTCCTTTTTCCAGAGATGGAACTTACTGTCAGAATCACAGCATGGGTACAGGAAGGGAAGATCGACACTTACAGCTCTGATTGAGTCTGTTGAGGCAGTACTGACTGCCAGGGACAACCGTAAGGCAACTGACTTGGTATTGTGTGATATGAGCAGGGCTTTTGATACGGTTCCACATGATATATTGTTGCACAAGCTATATTATTATGGAGTGAGGGGCGTGGCGTATAATTTATTAAGGTCCTACCTACAAGACAGAAGACAAGCAGTTAGCTGGAATAATAGGACAACGAAACCACGGCTTGTTAAGTATGGGGTGCCTCAGGGTTCGATCCTTGGGCCTGTTCTTTTTATTATCTACATTAATGATTTACCAGCAAACTTGAGTGACTGCAAAGTGTGTCTGTACGCCGATGATACCTCCTTTGTTGTAGAGAGCGCGGATATGCCTTCAGTGGGAACAGCAAAGGACCAACTGACTTCAATGAAAACATGGTGTGATGTGAATAAACTGAAAATAAACGAAAGCAAAACCCAAACGATTTCCTTTTCGGGAAACAAGAGTGGCGCTGCGGTTCTTTTTTTGGGGTTGGTTGTGGATGACGGACTATCCTGGAAGGGTCACATATCACAGCTAATGGGGACACTAAGTGCGGCGATATTTGCCATAAGAAAGATAAAACACTTGGTTGGTCGTGGTGCGGCAAAATTGACTTATTATGCCAATTTCCATAATATGGCGACATATGGTTTATTGGTGTGGGCCATGGCCCCAGAAGCGCAGAGAGTTTTCGTGCTGCAAAAGCGTGCCGTACGGACCTTGTGTGGACTTCAATACAGTGACTCTTGTCGTCGAGTTTTCGCGGAAGAAAGAATAATGACACTTGCGGGTGCATATATCTTGTGTGGCGTAAAGTTCGTTCATACAAACAAGATTCGTTTTAAAAAACATTCAAGCATACATGACCACATAACAAGGAATAGAGATCACCTGGTGGTGACCCACTGTCGTATAAAGCCAACCCAACAATCGGTGGACTACTGGGGTCCAAAATTGTACAATAAATTGCCGGATGCCGTTAAGGCTCTGCCGCCTGACAATTTTGCAAGAGCGGTTAAAAAGCTACTGCTGGAAAATGTGTTTTACAGTGTGGACGAATTCCTGTTACATAGCTTTGACTAATCGCTGTCTTATTTTAACATGTTATATTTATACTTACATTTTTTTGTCTGTATATTGATTTATTTATTGTATTGTATATGCAGTGTTACTGCTGGTTTGTATTTTCTTATTTTGACGTGTCCTAGTTTTTTTTTTGACTAAAATAAACAAACAAAACAAACAAATATTCTGGAGTGTAGTTGACAATTTCTGAAAAGTGTCAATTTCGTTTTCTTTAATTTCTTTAATATTTTTTTCTATACTGTATTTGTATTCCGGTGTTTTTTTTTGTATTCTGTAGTGCAATTCTGATGCCGTGATGGTCTGATATATTATTTGGTACTATTTCCAATTTTATTTGAGTCTTCACGTTTGTGATTACATGGTCTAAGATGCTGTCATTTTCATTGTTATTTCTCCTAGTGTGGTATTCTTTTGTTCTTCTCTTTAATATTTTGTAGTTTTTTTCTTTAAACATGTTAATGTATTCTGAAGTTTTGCTATCCTTTTTAGCTATGTTTATGTTAAAGTCGCCCGTGATGATATGCTTGTGCTTTCTATTGATTACATTATTTTTTAAAACGTTTTCTAATGTTTTGAAATCCACTTGGGGAGGTTTGTATATTAGTGTTATTATTACATTTTGTTCTTTTAATGAGATAGTTACTATTTCAACATTCTTTATTGTTTTGTTCATCAGCGTTTTGTAATTTATATTTTGCTTTATGTATATGGCTATTCCGCCTCCTCTTGTGGCTCTAGAATTGAAAATTGCTGTATACTCTTTGAGTTGATAGAAACATTCTTCTTGTTGGTTTAACCATGTTTCTGTAAAGGTTAGTATGTCCGGTGAATTTTCGATCGTAGACAGGGTTTGTATTTCGGTAAATTTGTTTTTTATGCTACGTATATTCTGCATATACATATTACACATTGTTATTCTGTTAATGCTTGTTGTTCTTGCTTTATTGTTTATCTGTTTCTGCTGTTACTTTTAGGTCTTCCTCGGTTCGTATTCTTATTTTGTCACTGTTCTCTGTTTTCCTCACGTATATATTACCTTCTCTTGTCCAAACATATTTCAGTTTATGTTCCTTTTTCAATTTTCTAGCATGAAAAAGCAGGTTATTATTTCTTGTTGTTAGTTCTTCATTTATGTATATGTTATTTTTTCCTTTTAGTTGACAGTCTTTTGATGAGATCATGCCGTGATATTTTCTTGCCTTAAGGATGGCGACTTTCGCTTCATGTGTTTTAAATTCGATAATTATTGGACTTATTTGATTATTTTCCTTTTACCGGTAACATTTCGCTATGGATTCTATTTTAGCTTCTTCCAGTTTCCCAATTATTTTTTCCGCTATTTCTCTTACATTTTCTCGTTCATTCTGTTTTTCTATTCCATTTATTATTAGGTTATTCTTTATCTTTTCTCTTTCCAAATCATCCAACATTCTTTCCAGGTTATTTACTTTGTCTTTTAGTTTTTGATTATCTTTGTTACTTCCTTTTAACATCTTTATTTCTTTATTTTCTTGCTGTATTTCTTAAAATTTGGTGTTCATGAATTCTATGGTTTTTTTCATTTCTTCTAATATTTTAAATATTTTATTATTTGATATTTCCTCTTCACTATCACTTTCATTTGAGTCGTATTGTTTGGTTTTTCCATTTTTCTTTCTTGTTTTTGTCATTGCTTGTTATTTTTTTTGCAGGAAGGAGAGATACTTTTCGCACCAGCGGTGTCCTTCGCGGTGTCTGACTAATCACAGATAACAGTTGGACCTCGGAAGGGTTTTAACAATAGAGATTTAAGAGGAATTAATTTGGTTACTTTATTTTGTAGAACACTGGATATTATATATGACTATCGAAAGAAATTTTAAAGTTGTTTACGGAGATAAGCATGAGAAAAAAAACATTTTAAAAGGATGAACGAAAAGACTTACTTTAATATTTCTTCTGTTTACTTGTTGTTGTTCCGGGTTATTTTATTTTAGCACACTTTGTCGCAGTATTAGAGTCAGAACAGTAGCATATTCAAATACACTAGAAAATTTGCCGCCTGTTCATACTAAATTTGATATCTTTCGATCTTTTTACACTGTGGTTTTTACTATTTTCTCGGACCGTCTTTATTTATCGAACGGGTGCAAGTCTAATAACAGAACAAAAATTGACAATGTTCAAATGTTCATAATAAACCCACTTCTATCCTTCTTAAAAGTGTTTTAAATCAGCCTTCAAATACCCTAGAGTTCACATATTCAGACTTATTGTTAATATTAGTGACTAAATAACGTCTAGCAAAGCTGCTTTATTTCAGGCCGGCAATTTTCCATTAGAATTATATACACGTTGGACAACCCAGGTTCTCGGCATGATCTAAATATCGTATATGAAATGGTTTAGGAAATTGTCGTGCGGTGTTGCCGTCGTAGTTCTTAATTCACCCGTCCCGTGTTTAATATTTTCTAATATTTCAGTACGGATCGAGACGATGTGGAGTATGTTGTTGCCGATTTAGTAAATATTACGTAAATGCTAATCAATAATAATGCATGAAGCGATATTTCTCATATTAATAAAATATTGGTGTAGATATTTAGAATGTGTAATACTGACCAAGTGTTTATGTACATTTTTCTGTCAATTTGTCATTACTTCAATAATTGACAGATAAATGTACAGTTCTGTGCAATAAATTGGCGTACACTTAATATACGCTTATGTAAATATGACTTTTGTTTGAATACCTGTCATGTATGACAAATTGAATTGACGCTATAATTCCATTTGTCAACTTAACTTAAGCCATTTTCACAATGGCAAAATAATGTCAAAATTAGCAATAAGACGTGTACGCCAATTTATTGCACAAAACTGTACATTAAAAATGATCGTGTCAGACGGGCTATTTTACACGTAACAATTTTAAATATTGAGTTTCACATTTCTTTGTGATGCCTACTTATACAACAGAGTTGCGAATAAGTATCATGAAATTGTATTATTCTTCTCCAAGTGCAGAAGCAGTCGTTGGGCGTTTTGTGTTTTCGTATTCTGATCGACCAGTTCCAAACCGTCAAACAGGTTTAAATATCGTCCATCGTTTCGAAAAGTCCGGTTGTATTACTGGCTGTTCTAAATGCAACAATAGCGATCGGCAGGAACGTCCTTTTTCTGACGAAAGAATGGAGCGGAAGGTGCAAGTATGTGCATTTGTTGAAGCAAACGAACCGTGTTCGAGCCGTCAAATATCCAAAAACGTAAACAGTTAGGAATATTTTGAAGCGACATAAATATAAGTGCTTTAAGACACAACAGAGTCAGGAAATTTTCCAACATGATCAAGTTAATCGCCTTGAATTTTGTGAGGCTATGAGGGAAAAATGCGACGAGGATGATAATTTTGTCCGAAATATCTTGTTCACGGATGAATCCTCTTTTTCGCTTTATGGTCGCCACAATCCGTCCATCGTCCGATATTGGTCTCGGGAAAATAAACATATCAATTTAACAGCAAAAACGCAGTTCCCACAGAAGCTAAATATCTGGGCAGGAATTCTGGGCAACCATATTATAGGACCATTTTTCATAAAACGCACTTTAAACGCCCAGACATACTTGCAATTACTGCATCATGATATTATACCTGCTGTACGCAATGTGACTGGTAATCTTGAGGAAATTTGGTTCCAACAAGATGGGTGTCCGGCCCATAACGCCAGAATAGTATTGGAATTTCTTAATTTAAATTTTCCTCAACGCCTCATTTGCACCAGGGGCAAAATACGCTCACCACCTAGATCTCCTGACTTAACACCCATCGATTTTTTTCTGTGGGGATTTTTAAAACACATGATCTACGGACATCAACACGAAAGGCCTAAAACATTACCAGAGTTACAAATATGCAACAGCATTCCACCCCAAACTCTAAACAATGTACGTCGAGAATTTTATGATAGGTTAGGTTACTATGAAGCGGAAAATGGAGGGATTTTTGAGCGCTTCATTAAATAATATTAGAATTTTTTATTAATTTTTCACATTATTTAGAATCCATTTCTTTTGTTTACTGTTTAGAATTTAGCTTGTATTTATTTTCTTTAGAATACATTTTATTATATGACAAAACGCTCTTTAAATTTTTAAAGTATGAAAACACTTTGTCAGTATTACATATTGTAAATATCTACACCAATAGTTTATTAATATGAGAAATATCGCTTCATGCATTATTATTGAAAAGCATTTACGTAATATTTACATAATCGGCAACAACATGCTCCACAGCGTCTCGATCCGTATTGAAATATTAGAAATATTAAACACGGGACGGGTGAATATAAAAACTGCGATGGCAACACCGCACGACTATTTCCTATACCATATTTAGATCACGCCGATAACCTGGGTTGTCCAACGTGTATATCTACAATTATAAAGCCATAAATTTAACCTAAAAGTACAAAAAATTATATCTGCTTACCAAGAATTTTCCTTATACTAGATTTCGAATAACCAATTCTCATTTGAAGTATCTTTCAAATTACTTGCCTTTTAGCGCAGACTATTTTGGTAAGAACTAAATGTCCCAGAACAGCCCCGTTTTTTCCGTTAGAATACTAGATATACCTAGTTTTCTATTGGTACTCGAGGTAACTTCCAAATTACATTATAGTAAACGAGTAGCACACATTAAAGGAAACGACTGAATTTGTGTTGTATTAGAATAATTTAAGTAGAAAAGATTATGAAATAAACAAAATAAATGTCAAATCAGTCAAATGTCAATAACAGTAGGTTTGATTTGATCCAATCATATTACATATTTCTAACACGCGACTTTAAAAATGCTTACCTATTACCAAGTAGTTTATAATGCTTTGGATAGATGGCGCCACTTAGGGATAGATATTTTGAGGTTAAGAGAATCAGAAAAATCTAGTTATGTGACGGTGTTATATCGCGCAGCGATAGTAGATACAGTTGGCCTTGTTTAAATTTAATACATTTACTCCGTGGGCAGAATGGTATTTGTGAATTTGCGCATGAGTATATTTTTTCTTATAAGAACCTGTCCTTATGGTTATAACTGTAACGGCCCGTAAAATCATAGTATACAGGGTGTTCCAAATTAACTCGGCACTATTGCTAACTTTGAAGCTAAGAAGTCGGTTAAATTGGCAAACTAGTAGGACTTTTTTTGCTGATTAAGTTGGTCAAAACAGAGAAACAATTGAAGAGCTAGTTTCTGAGATATTCACAAAAGCAACAAATTTTTAAATGGAACAACCTGTATATTTCGACATATTTTGAAAGAGAGTTCAATTGTAAACAAAAAGTAAGTAATACACTATCGTCCTAAATTTGAAAATAAGCGAATAAAAAGCACTTAAACTCTCTGATTATATCATTACTTTAATACTATGTACTTACATATTAAAGTAATGATAATCAAAGAGTTTTAAGTGCATTTTATTCGCTTATTTTTAAATTTAGGACGATAGTGTATACTTTACTTTTTGTTTAGAATTTAACTCTCTTTCAAAATATGTCGAAATATACAGGATGTTCCATTTAAAAATTTGTTACTTTTGTGAATATCTCAGAAACTAGCTCTTCAATTGTTTCTCTGATTTGACTAACTTAATCAGCAAAAAAAGTCCTACTAGTTTGCTAATTTAACCGAAGTCATAGCTTCAATAATACCAAAGTTAGCAATAGTGCCGAGTTAATTTGGAACAGGCTGTATACGATCAATTTCTTTACATAAGATAATCAAATAAAATGGCTTGCCGAGAGTGGCAGAAGTGAAATTCAAAAAAACGAGATTTTGTTTTGCAGATTCTGAACTAATAAAAGCTCTGAAAGAATTGTTCAATATCTCGTGTTCTATTCAAACTGTCAAACTAAAGCCACCTTAAAACACACGACAAAAAGCATAGTTTCCCTTATGATTATAAAACGATCGTTATACATTTATAACTATAAGGAGAAATTCATTGCACAAACTCTGTATTGATATTACGAACCTTATAGTTAGAAAGAGAATAAAAGATAAAGTCAGTATGCAGAAATCAAAAAATCTCCAGAAACAAACAAAAATTTCTGACTTTTTGTCCAAAAATAATTTTTTTATTATTGTTGTTTTCATTTGTTGCTATTTTTAATATTGTATGTGTTTATTTTGTTAACTATGAATGTTGATTACGTATTAGATGTAACCTTCGTTAATGTGAAAAAATCGATGGATTTTTTATAAGAGTAGGAGACTTACTCTCGGTAGGAATTTCGAATAACTTTTTTTTAATAAATTTTTCTCACATTTACTTTTCCACTGTTTAGAAATAACTATAAATTTAATAGTTGAATATTTCGGTGAAGTAAACTACTCCGGTCTACCGATCTCAAGAGGGAGATTATATGTTTGGCTGCTATCGGAGTCACACACGCACTATATTTTTTTGATATCAGGGAAATTCAAAACGTTGATATCTGCAAAAATCTCGAGGTCAAACATTTTTGACATCAAAACACTTCCTTATACTAGAAAGTAAAAAGGAAACTCATCCCCTATTACTCTTGAAAGTAAAATTTATAGATTCACTTCTATCAAATTTAGTTAGATCTAAACATGGCAAAATTCATTTTCTATAAAATCAATACTTCTAATCAGTTGTGGCTTTTTTTTTGCAATAAAAATCGAATTTATATCTTTCTTAAACTTACCGCCCTTTAAGACAATAACCCCAACCAATATACGTAGTACATACTATTATTTATTGTTGCAGACAATGTAAACCCACGCAAGTTTAAACATGCAGAAGAAGTTCGCGAATGTGGCTGCAATCTACGAAAATGAGGAAGAATTGAAGAAAGAAGACGTAGATGCACTGAAAGAATGGATAAAATCCCAAGCTCATTTACCAGAAATACAAGGTACGTTCAAACATTTATTATTATATTATTATTGTTACATATTCTTTCAGAACTGCAACTGCTGTTGTTCTTTCACAGTTGCTATTACAACATCGACTCAACGAAAAAATGCATAGAAAATTACTACACTATGAGATCGAAGATAGATATGTTTTTTACGGATAGGAATGTCCTTTCCGAAGATTTGCAGTTTCAATTTCAAGTGTCGTAAGTTATTCTGTTAAAGGTTTCAGTTTTATACAAATTTATATACTATGTGACGAAGAAAATGAATGAATAATGTAAAAACTTCTTTTTAGGTTAATAACTCCTTTACCCAGCACAACTCCTGAGAATTATATGGTATTCTATGTTCGTCTCATTGATACAATACCTGCTAACTATATCTATAGTACGCAAGTTAAAATATTGGACATGGTCATACAGTTGGCTTTATTGCAAAAGGGACCGAAACCTGGAATCGTCGCTATCTTCGACATGGAGGGCACTTCGTTTGGTCACTTGTTCAGAATCAGTCCCTTCACTTCCAAGAAATTCGTGGATTATGTCCAAGTATGTTTATAAAAACTAGCGTGTCATTCATAAAGTATGAACGAATTAAAATAGAAAACCATGTATTTTAGAATCTTAATTTATGCATCTAATACATATTTGTCTGTGTAATGTTTCGATTGTGACATATTCATACTTCTTTCAATGTAACAATGATGAAAATTCTTGTATTTGGGAAGTTTAATTATTAGGGATCGGAACTTCCCTAAGTTCCGATCGTAGATACCCCTGTATCTACGTGATGTCAGTATCAGGAATAATAATAATAATAATAATAATATTTATTAAATACCCAACAGATTACATCCACAAAGGGTACAAAATTAACTATTATAAGTACAAATGCATAGAAGCTAAGGCAAATCTACATTAAAAAAATTGAAATTTCTCGCTGCGTGTACCAGAGGCGCCTTCCATAAAACATTTGTCCGAACCGTCGGGACCCAGAGGAGACGGTGATGCCTTGAATGGAGACGCGGTACAAGGACATCCATCCTGGAGAGAAGGTCGGGTGAGTCGATCCTATTTGTGAGGACGTTCAGTGCAAAGGACATACTTATGCTTTTTCTTCTTTCTCCCAATGAAATGAAGCCGCGCGCCTCCAACAATCCACCATAATCAACACCACGCGCAGGATAGTGCCCGTCGCTCATATATGAGAGGTACTTCAGAAATTTTCGTTGGACACGTTCTATGAGGTCAATCTGCACACCGTAGAGGGGATACCAAGCATTAACTGCGTACTCGAGCTTGGATACAACATAAGCAAAGTACAGAGTCTTAATTGCATCAATATTATCAAAATCCCTGCAGATCCGAATAATAAAACCGAGGGATTTATAGGCTGCACTCGTGATAGATAGAACATGGTTGGAAAGTATAAATTTCTCATCAAATGTTACACCCAAATCCTTAATTGTTGACTGTCGGGAAATGCTGATATTATCAATCACGTATTGGGATTCAACCCTACAGATCTTTCTTGAGAATGACACAACAAAACACTTATCAGTATTCAAGAGAAGATTATTGCGCAAACACCATTGCTGTATGTATTTAAGATTGTCCTGCAGAAGTGTAATGTCAGACGAAGAGCGTATGGTATTGTATATTTTAATATCATTAGTGTAAGCCACACCCGACAAGTAATCAACTTAATGAGGTCGTCAATATAGATATTAAATAGGAGTGGACCCAAATTCTATCCTTGGGGCACACCAGATGTGGAGAGAAAAGGACGAGACCTGTATCCGTTAAAATAAACGTAGTTCACTCTACCAAGCAAATAAGAACGCAGTAAACCAAGGAATGACTCGCCAATACCAAAAAAAACTCAGTTTCTCCAATAAAATGTGGTGATCAATCGAATCAAACGCACGTGAGAAGTGCGTATAAATTACATCCATGAGGGTGTCCACTCATCCAGGTTCTTTGCTATTTCCTGGGATATCAGCGTTAGATTGGTTGTGGTAGACCTGCCGGGCATAAATCCGTGTTGTGAAGTCGAAAGAAAAGGTTTAGCTCCATAGAAGATGCACTGGTAGATCAACGTCTCAAACACCTTAGCAAACGTAAAGATAACTGCTACAGGCCTGTAATTTCGTATGTCTGAACTGTCACCTTTCTTGAAAATTGACGAAATTCTGGCAATCTTCCAGACATCGGGAAATATGGGCGTTCTGATAGCCAAATTGAAAATCTTATATAAGGGCGCAGCAAAAATGTAAGCGCAATCCCTTACTAAAAAACTAGGTGTAGAATCTTCACCAGCTGTTGATTTATTTCTTAATCTCTTGATTGCACGGACCACCTCATCTACCGAAACAGAGAGCAAGCACAGCGGTGGAAAATTTGAGTTTATATCAGGCAATTCAGAGCTCAGTGATTCTGGCGAGAAGGTATCAGAGAAAGCAGCAGCAAATGCATTCACAATAGAAAGTGGACCTTCATACTCATTGCCCGAATCATGCACCCTACCAGGAATCCTGCTTACACCCTGCTTAGAGCGAGCGAATTGCCAAAAAGCACGCAGATCGCTAATTAGGTTCGATTCTGTGATGTGAATGTTTGAGGCGTACGCAGTTTTAATCTCAGCCTTTACATGTCGGCGAAGCCTCTGAAACTCCGGCCTAAAATAATTATTTTGGGTAGCCTTCCATTTTCTGTGGTAGTACAACTTCAACTTCAAGTTTCTCTTGATGGCAGACGAGAAGCAAGGAGGATAATGACTTTTATAGTTCGAACGAGAGTCAGGAACAGACTCGTCGAAAATAGTATATATTTTATTATAAAAAGTATCAACGGCTGTATTGACGTTGACACAGTCATCCAGAAAGGACCAATCTGCAGAAAATAAGTCTGAGTAGAGCTTAATGTAGTTGGCCATACGAAAATTGTAACGTTTGTTGGTATTAGACGGGAAAGTGAATTGCTTTGGTTGCTTCGCATTAGGTACAGTAACATCCAGCGCCGGATGATGATTGTCTTCCGGAAGAAGCGGCTGCGGAGCAGGCATAACCTGAATCTCATTCAAAAAATTAGCCAAAACCAGATCTAATATCCTGTTATTAGAATTGAGAACAGAATTAAATTGGCGAAAATTTAAAGACTCCATAAAAGACAAAAACAAGCGGAACTTGGGATCATAACTAAGCGGTTCTGAAATAAAGTTGGGGAAATTGAAATCACCCACAATAACCACTTGCCTATCAAGTAAATGTATCAAGAGTATTATGATTTGATATTTTACACGCGAATCAAAATACATAGATGGTGTTAATTGGTAAATACTTGTTTTTCTAGTACTTACCAAGTAACAGTACTCCAGAAGCAATATTGCAGGGTTTTTAGAACATATCACACATCCTGACTGTTCGCTGTTCATGTTGAAAGCTCATATGAAAGTAAATCACCATTTATTGTTCCATATTCTCAAGTGACATTATATTAGGGACATCTTTAAAGAAAATAAAATTTGTCAGTACCTACATATTTATTCCCGGTTCGGAAACATCTACTTCTTTACTTGTAAACAAGTCAACAATTGATTGTACAGTATGAATTCCTGGATTTTTATTTAGAATTGCTTAAAATTTTGTTTGACATTATCAGCAACAGCTGCAGATAATTGGAAAAGTAATTGACGAAGATCATATTCAATATTTATGGCGTTAGATATAGAAGACTAAGGGTTAGTCGGAATAAGTTGTAGATGGCGAATGGTTACAGGTGTTTTGGAATAATGTTTATGAATATTGGCTAAATTTATCTGAATAATTTCGTCCATAAATTCTTGTAGAGTGTGCGAAATAGAAACAGCAACATTCAAATCTAGTAACTGTATTATAATTTAAACGTCATATGACATTTTGAAGTGTAAACTTCTTTGGGCGCGTTGCGCTGATTGTAGACACTGAACAAGACTGACCGTCACGCTCGGATATGTAACGCTCGTTCGGGTATGTCGGCTCGAGTCGACTAAGGGAACAAGATAAATATATCATATAGAGGTATTTAATTTCAATTAAATTGAAATTTAAATGAATAAATAAATTAATGTCCCAGAGCAGATGTGAATCGGAGCCGCCTGGGTAAGAAGCCGGCACTTAACCATTAGACCAAGCGCGGGGATCGTAAGCGAGTATTCATATCGTCTATTTTTATATATATATATATATATACATACGTCCAACTGACCGTTACATGGGAGAGCATGACGCATCAGTCGTATAATACGTTACTGAATATTATACGCGTGTGTACATGTGTAAATGTAATAAATATACGTTTTATTTAATACGTTACTGAATATTATACGCGTGTATTTCGTATTATTAACCTCGCCTTGATGAAGTTTACACTTCTGCTGTGTGGTTTTAAGCACACCCATTTTCTTGTTTTTTACGAAATAAATGCTTGCGTACAGGTGCCTTCAGAAAACTTTCTTGGCAGGAGATACCAATTAATTTGCATTCGGGTAGTGTTTTTTTACTTTCTCTGATGCTCGATGAAGGGCACTTGTAATATTCCCCATTATAGTGTATGTTTGTTGTAATAGTCGACGAGTCATCTTCTTATATGTAACTGCATCTGTAAGAAATAAACTTTCTTCTTTATTTAATCGTGCTTTTCAGCCCATTGTGATTTCAAACACGAAGTTACGGTATGTTATATGGATTCTGTATTAGTTCTTTCATATGCAGGTATACATGTAGACATTGCCCTGTCGCTTTTCATAACCCCAACCAAAACTTTTGCAACACTGAGTCTTTTAATATCAGCAGTTTCATTTACTGACACCCGAATATATTTGTCCTTTACGTCATTGACAATTCAATCATAATTTCATCGTACATCGGCGACAAATAATATTTTCTCAAGGCGGATTCCGCGAGCACACTATATCTACCGTTAACACAATTTTGTAAACAATGAGTACACCCAGGATGATTCACTGTATTCCATGGAATGTTACACGCTACTATCACTTTAAGTAGATTCGCATTAAATGATTTCTGCCGCTTATAAATGGTTGTAAAGCCAGCAATACATGCTCTATGTGTATCCAATGATACAAGCAAGCTCTACTATCCGAGTTTTCACTTGTCACGACAGTAATACAGTGTGAATTTTGCATCGGAGTTGAATACTGTCGAATTCTAGCGCAGGCTAATCTCTTATCCACCTTTCAAGAGAATCTTGCGACGGATGTGGACTGCACATATTTACGCAATAGAACACATATAACTAGTAAAATAAAACAGGTCAGCTCGCTATACATAGAGTTTTTAACTAAAATATTTTCGGTGCAAAAAGGCCCATTTCAATATCTCCTACATTAGCCGGGATAGATACAACTTGTATACTTACATAACCTAACTTGCAAACATCGTTATTGAACGTAAGAAGGGAGAAGCCAGCTGTGTCGCGTTGACGAACCCTAGTTGGAAAAATTCGTATAATATGTACAGGGTTATTCATTATAAATTACCCACCCTTCAATATCGATATTACTGCATACACAATAAAATGTTTCTAATAAAAGTTGTGTGGCTGACACTGAATTTTATTTGCATGCTACCAAAAACACAGTGGCATGCAGATACAACGGTATAAAAAATATTTTTGAAGTGTAAACTTCTTTAGGCGCGTTGCGCTGATTGTAGGCAGTGAACAAGACTGACCTGCAACGCTCGGATATGTAACGATCGGATATGTGTAACGCTCGGATATGTGTAACGCTCGTTCGGGTAAAGTCGGCTAAGGGAACAAGATAAATATATCATATAGAGGTATTTAATTTCAATTAAATTGAAATTTAAATGAATAAATAAATTCATGTCCCCGAGCAGATTCGAAACCGAGCCGAACGGGTATGACCAATGTATGACGCCGGCACGTTGCATCAGACCAACGCGCGACACGTAATCGATTATTCATATCGTCAATTTATACATATACATACTGCTATGATATTAGTACAATTGTTCTAGGGTTGCCGCGATATAGCTCAGAAAACAAAATTCTCTCTCTCTCAGGTTCCCTCGGCGAAACTGTACAATTTTCACGTCAGGAATCGTGATCTTAGGAAACAGTATAAAAAAACAACAAATTACTTGAAGACAAAAAAAATGAAATAATTGTTTAATTAACTTTTCTAAAATTTTTAATAAAATTGAAAAACAGATCAGATATAATTATTTATTACAAAAAAAAAAAAAACTTTAATTAACAAATTCTCGAGAAAAAACCCTACCCACTAATTGACCAGATAGGATAAAAAAAACTTGTACTGACAAACACGACAAAATTTACCTAATTAATTACTGAAAATTATTCACAAAGTCTATACAAAATAATAATTACTTTAAATTGAATAAATTAAATACCTATAATTAAAATACATCAAATTATATAGCAAACTGATACAGTAAAGAAAATTATCTAATTTAATAGCTTCTCAATAAATATAAAATATTTTCAAGCACGTGCTGGAAAAACAAAATGAAGTATACGAGTCTACTTTTACAATATTAAAATTTTCTCTTATTATAATAAAGAATGCATTCTCTTTCTTAAAAGTAAATACTTAACTTGTATAACAGCAATAAAACTAATTCACAAACTTGATTAAATCTCGGCTCCTTAAAATCAAATGAAAATTATAACAATTTTTTACTTTAATATTCAAACATAAAATATCTCTAATTCAACAACTGAACTTAACGGGAGACCAAGATTTAATGTCCTTCAATATTGCCAGTGAAAGTCACGCACCCCTTCCACATTGAAATAAAATTCTCACATCTATACAATATTAAAATATCAAGTTAAGGAGAGTAAATAATCTTTCTGGCATCTTCTCTTTTAAATTCAAATAACAACAAAATAAATACTAACATACACAGATTACCAAAAGACTACTATACCTCCCAAATTCTTAAACAGAAACCAAAATACAGTGTGTACCAAAACATTTGCCCCACAGAAATATAAATTTGAAATAAATCAATTTATCTAATTTTAATTGTCCATAATATATAAAAAACCCTTAGCAATACGTCACTGCTATACTCGTTCGGCGACCGTTACATGGGAGAGCATGACGCATCAGTCGTATAATACGTTACTAAATATTATACGCGTGTGTACATGTGTAAATGTAATAAATGTGCGAATACGTTTTATTTAATACGTTACTGAAATATTATACGCGTCTATTTCGTATTATTAACCTCGCCTTGATGAAGTTTACACTTCTGCTGCGTGGTTTTAAGCACAGTCATTCTTCTTGTTTTAAAATGGAATATTCTGTATATTATTAAATTTTTATAAAGGTCTTTTCACTCTGATTTCAAAAATATACCATATGATACCAGTATCTTAAACCGTTTTCGTGTTATTAAATGTCGAATATCATAGTTACTGTACTATGGAAAAGTTAACATTATTAAAGTAAGCTACGAAATTGGCAATTATTGTGTTAAATAAATGGCATCTACTTTTTTCTAAATATTTGCATTTTTTCATCCTCACTGTAAACCATTTTGACATGAAATAGTCAAAATGGTTTACAGTGAGGATGAAAAAGTGCAAATATTTAGAAAATAACTAAGATTTTTTAAGAAATTTAAATACAAATAATTAATAAATTATAACAGATGTTCTATATATCCACCGTTATTTTCAATGCATAATTGCTAACGTCTTCTTAGATTTATAAATGTATTGGAAATGGTTTCATTATTGACATTTAGATTATTTATTTCAAGTTGAATCCTTTCTTTAATGACTTGAATACTATGGTTATTATTATTATTGACAGTATCTCTTAAAAATCCCTTAAAGAGAATCCATAGGGGTCAAGTCAGGACTATTAACTGGTCATTTAATAGTTCTGTTATTCCTTATCCATACCGCTAATACATTATTCAAATGATCTCGAATTTTGTAAGGCACTATGCGGAGTTGCTGCACCTTGCATCCAAATCATATCATCAAGTTCGGTCTCAAAAAAATTCTGTATTAGAATATCTCAACGTCTGGAATAATCACTCCATAATATTTTAGTAAAATAATCCGGATGAACATTCAAATTTTGAATCATAATGCGATAAAAGTTCACCCTTTTCCCTTTTCGAGTCTCTGTTAAAACTTGTACAGGTAATATTTTATAAGGTCTATAATTGGTTTTTTCTAACGTACGTTGGATTTTGGCATAACTTTTTCTAATTCAACAGCTGCATTATTTAAATTACTTTCAGAATTTTCTAAAAATCATACATGTTTCAATAACAGGCTACTAGCGAATAAATACAGATGGCCTTACCTTCAAAATGTAATAGTAGGTATATCCATTAGTTCGTTCTCATTTACTTCAACTAAACGCTTTTTACT
Source organism: Amphimallon solstitiale (assembly GCA_963170755.1). Lineage (NCBI taxonomy): Eukaryota > Metazoa > Arthropoda > Insecta > Coleoptera > Scarabaeidae > Amphimallon > Amphimallon solstitiale. The sequence goes on along the minus strand of OY720677.1, from coordinate 103,452,394 downwards.
TTCTTATACGTAGTATAAGGAAATATTGTGATGAAAATTTTCGACCTCGAGATGTTTGCAGATGTCCACGTTTTGAGGTCCCCTGATACCAAAAAAGTGGTTTTAAAAAAATGTCTGTGTGTCTGTGACCACGATAGCGGTCATACCGCTACAGATATCAATTCCAAATTTTGTATTTACGAATATAATCTCCCTTTTGAGAACTGGTTAGATTTTGAGCAAAATCAGCAGACCGGAATTAGTAGTTTATTTCAGTGAAAGAATCGAATTTTGTAAATATTTCGTCAATTCCTAAGTTTAAACAAATTTATAAAGAATTCATATGTACTTAAAATTGAAATTGTGAAAAATTTTATTAAAAAAGTTTTTCGAAATTTCTACCACAAGTAGGTCTTTTACTCTTATCGAAAATCAGTTTCTTGCAAATATTTTGCAAGTCATGCTTTTTAGATAGGTACACTACGAATACAAAAGTATTTAGAATTTAATTTCCAATATCTTTTGTATAAAAAAAATTTCAAAATTCGGACTGGAAGTATCACTTTTACTCTTACCGAATAGCGATTTTTTGCAAATATGTCGTAAATTATGCATTCTATGTATATTTATGAAGAGTACAAAAGTATTTAGAATTAGATTTGAAATATTTTTTGTATAAATTAAATTTCAAAATTCGGACCGGAAGTAACACTTTCATACGTATAAGAAAGTCGTCTGGTGGCCACACCTCATTTTTTCTAATAAAACTGGCGGTATTGTTTACCTTTCGGTAAAAAAAATAAGACCCTATATGCTCTTTTTGCTGCACGTTTATTTTTGTTATTTTATATTAAACAGACAAATATTTGCACTTTTCCATCCTCACTGTAAACCATTTCGACTATTTTATTAAGGAAATGTCATTTATCGAACACAATAGTTATCATTTTCATACCTTACTTTAGTGATGTTAACTTTTTTTGCCATAGTAAAATAACTATGACATTCGACATTTAATAACTCGAAAACGGTTTAAGATACCGGTATCATATGGTATATTTTTGAAATCAGAGTAAAAAGGCCATTATAAAATATTCCATTTAAAAACAATATTTTTTTATACCGTTGTATCTGCACGCCACTGTGTTTTTGATAGCATGCAAATAAAATTCAGTCTCAGCCATACAACTTTTATTTGAAACATCTTTTTGTATGTGCAATAATAACGATGATAAAGGGTGAGTAATTTATAATGAATAACCCTGTACATTATAACATTACATACATAATATACAGCTTGTTACATATTATTGATTTACTGCTGTTACTGTGCCAAATTTCGAATTACATTATTCATTTAAGTTTAGTCCCTGCAATGTACCCCCGACTGCCGATCCCTTATCATGTGTTTTAGTATGCTTAATTCTTAACTAACAATTTTTCAGAAATGATACTCATATACAATATTTATCTTTTTCAATTGTCGATATATGCTATTTTCTTATAATCAAATAGCAAACTAGTTATAAATTCAAGGGCTTATTTGTAAAAAAATATATTAATGTTCTATAATAATTATTTTGTAGAGCTAGATTTTATTTAAAAGAAAATGAAAGGTGTAAACACATGGATGTTAAAACTAACATCAAGCAGTAAATAAATACTGACTTACATATATATACATTTATACGTAAAACGCATTTTCTGTGTCATCTTTTGGGTGTTAGATGTCGCTGTGATACTCTCACTGCATCTATCACGCAAAACTGACATAAGTAGCGTTTTAAGTTTTAAAGCCATTATCGACAGTCTCCACGTGCACTGATGAGGCCTCAAAAATCGAAACACCGGTGTCTGTGCGTTCGATTGTCAGCAATGGCACTTAATGTATGTGTGTATCCCAGACACATGCATATATGCATATACGTTTTACGTATAAATGTATACACTGTGTCCAAAATTATCGGTGCACTATTGCTGCTATCTCCGTTATTTCTTGAGCTACGATTTCGGTTAAATTAGCAAATTCCTAGTGTTTTAACGCTGATTATTATGCAGTTCATGAAAAAACAATTAAATTACGTATTTCTGAGATATTTGAAAATTTATGATTTTTTTAAATGGAACACCCTGTATACTTGTACGTATTTTGAAAAAGCATAATATTTTGAACAAATAATATCAAATACATAACTATCTTTAACTAAAAAATAAACAAATGGCAAGCGTTTAACGCTTAAGAAATTTGTTAACATTTAATTCTAAGTAGGTCATGGAAAATAATAATAAAATATAATGTTCACGGTACAAACAAACATAATAATGAAATAAGTTTCATTTTTAATAACCTATTCAACATTTTGCCTGACTTAGTAAATGTTCAAAGACATTGTCTTGTTCTTCAATGCATTTTTCGGCTCTCTCGATAACGTTTTCTGTAGCTTTTCTAATAGTTCGACCAGAAATATTATTTAGCGTTTGCCTAATACTATTTTCAAGTTCCATCACATTTCGATATCGCTGCTTGTACACCTCATCCTTTACAAAACCCCAAAGATAGTAATCCAGAGGTGTCAAGTCAGGAGAGCGTGCAGGCCAACGAATGGGCGCGTTGGTTCCTAACGTATGTCACATAAGTTTTGGGAACATTTTCGTCGGCGTAAAAATAACTGTAAATAACTTGCAATCTAGTAACCATGGAAACTTGTTATGACATTTCATAGATGTCAAATAATTTGTCCAATTATGTCGTACAAACTTGAAATACGGAAAAGCATTTACAACCTCGTTGGACATGTACCCAAGCAACAAATTGTAAACATATTTTGGAATCAAAATATTTCAAAGACAACCATTTATAGAACAATTGCAGAATGTGAACAAGGTATACCATGCTTCAATTTACCAAAAAGCGGACCTCCCGGAATGTTAACCGAAAATCGCGCCAACCTAATCTGTGAAAGTGCAAAAGACCGCGTTGGAACGTCATGCCGAAAGTTATCCAGAAGATTTAATGTTTCTCATGAAACTGTAAGAAGGGTATTGAAAAAAAAGGCCTAAAGTTTCGTAAAAGACGTAAATGTCCACGTTATACAGAGGACCAGTTACGAAGAATTCCAATGTGTTGTCGTAGATTACGCCGAACTCATTTTGCAAACAATAAAGTGATCATCATGGACGATGAAAAATATTTTACGTTCTCTCACTCAGAAATGAAAGGCAATGATGGTTTTTATACCGATAATATAGAAAATTGTCCAGATAATGTTAAATACAAAACAAACAAAAAATTTGAAGATAAAATTCTAGTTTGGTGTGCCATATCGGAGAGAGGAGTTTCACAACCTTATGTTGGGCATGTGAGGGGTGAGGCAGTTAATGCCAACATTTATACCGAAAGATGCCTACCGAAGTTGCTACAGTTTATTACTGCGACTCATCCACGTGAAGAAATAATGTTTTGGCCGGACTTAGCAAGTTGCCATTATGCAAGAACGACTAGAACATGGTTAGAAGCTCACAACATACCCTTTGTGCCAAGAGCAGACAATCCGCCAAATGTGCCACAACCTCGACCCATCGAAGATTTTTGGGGACTATTGACCAGAAAAGTATATGATAATGGGTGGGAAGCTCAAAATGAAGCTCAACTAAGGCGAAGAATATATCAAAAGATAAGAGAAATTGATATAAACATCGTCCATAACATGATGGGACAAGTTAGACAAAAACTGCGTGCCATTGAGAACCATGGTCCTTTGTCATTATTTTAATTGTAGTTTTAATTAATTTAAATATAAGGTAAAATCTTGGTAAAGTGGTCATTTGAATAAATTACGTTACACTTACTTTAAAGAATTTAATTATTTTTCCCAAAACTTATGTGACATACGTTATCCATTAAACGTTTCGTTTAACACATTGGTAGTGTTGACGTAATTATGAGGAGGTGCTCCATCCTGTTGAAAATAAATTCGGAGCCTATCAAGCACTGGCATATTATCTAAGAGACCATCCAGAATTTCTGTTAAGGGGAGGGTAGGGTTAATTCGTGGAAAAAAAGGCATATTTTTGTGAATTTTTTTGACGACACAGTTGAAATCTATGCATTAAAGCCAATGGTACATTAAAGTATAACATTTGAAGAACATTATGTGAAATTTTCATGAAGAAATATTAAAAAATTCGGCAATGGCAGCAATTATTTTGAAGTGTCTCGAAAAAAAATTGAATTGCGGTGCCCCTCATAGCTCGGTGCTGGATCATCTGAAATGAAAAAATCAAAGTTTTTTCGTTAGATAATCGTTTTCTTCAGGTAACGCTGGGAGGGTTTTTCGAAATTTCTATTTTTCACTTTTCGGGAACACTTTGAAATGAAAAACACGATTTTTGCGGAAAAAATCGGCAAATTTGTTATTGTAAAATAAAAAATATCAACAAATTTGAAAGAAACTCTCCAGCGTTACCTCGTAAATTATGTACAGAAATAGTCTTCAAAACTACAAAAGGATCGGTGCAGTAGTTTTGAAGTTATGAGGGGCACCGACTTTGAAAACGTGAATTGTGGGAAAAACGCTTGAAAGTTTGAACAAATTGGAATAAAACGTCCATAAGCCAGTTTTATCGGCTTACCTCACACTGAATCATCGATGCCAGTCATTGACACTGACTAAATAAACAGTAGACGTCAAATCCTTGAAGGGCATTAGGCGTTTGTATGACGGCCACCGCTATACCGTAGCGGTTTAAGCGGCGCGCGGAAGTGACACGCGGTCGCTTAAACCGCTGTATCTTCTTCGTTAGTTTTACTCAGATTCATCTCAAATTTTCACACAATATTCTTGAAAGGTTCTCCATTCAGTAAATCAAATAAAAAAAAATAAAAAAATTTTCTTTTAAAAACCCTACCCTCCCCTTAATAACCGCACATAGCGGTCTCCAGTTAAGGTACCTTGATAGAAAACTGAACCAACAATACTGTTGCCCATTAATCCGCACCACACATTTAAACTAAATCGGTGCTGGGGATTGCGTGGATCAACTCTCAGAGGATTTTCTCTACTCCAATAATGTTGATTTTTTTATTGCACGTACCTGAATTAGAAAATTAGATTCGTCAGACCATAGAATATAATTTAAATTATCTGGACGTTCATTATAAAAATTTCTTAGCCAATTACAGAAAACTATTCTTCTGTCTGCATCGCCGGGAAGTAATGTCTGAACTTTGTGGTGTTTGTATGGACGCAACTTATGCTTTTTTAAAATACCCATGCACTGTACTCTTTTTCAAATCTAATTCTCTGGTACAACTTCGAATGGATTTTTCTGGATTAGTTTCAAAATAAGTTAATACATTTACTTCCGTTTCTTCGTCTATTAGAAAATCCTTTTTCCTTCCTCGTATCTTAAATGTTTCTTTGTTACTTCGAAATTTTCTATACAATCTTAGAAAATAAAACTGATTTGGTGATTGACGATTCACATATGTGTTTTGATAGTAACGAAGCGCACTTCTTGCATTTTTCCTACAAATCAGATATGCCTCTAGCATATCACACTTTTCTAAATGCGTAAACGGCATTGTTTTTAATAAATATGGAAGAATAAATAACCAACTGCTTTAAATAACTTTTTGTACTCACCGCTTGTAAAGTGACATTTGGCGCATGTGTAGCTCGACTGGGAAATACGTTTTCCCGGTTGAGGCGACTGTAAAAATTGAAAAAAACACTGGCACTTTGGGACATTTAAAAAAAATCTAACTTTGTAGTAATAAAATTTAGTCTATAAAATACTACTTCCCTCCACTATTCTTCACTAAAAGTTGGGGAAATAGGAGTAATAATTAAAAATTCTTCCAAAAAAATTGTGGCGCCATATATTTGACGACATTTTAAGCGACATCTAAAGCAAGATTCAAGCGCCATCAATTTGAACCACATCGACATTCATATTGGCAGTTTGGAATTGTTTGTATTTAAACCAAAAAACGCAATAAATGTACTATAAATTTATAAATATAAGAATAAATACCTCATGTTTGCATTGTGTAAGAATATAATAACTTAATTTTAGGGAAAGGTGAGTAATAGTTACGTACATGAAATGCTTAAATTAATTAGGTGATCTATCTTAGGTTAGGTATGATACCAATGACATTAATCAATAATACTTTTTAAATTTAATGTTTGTACAAAAAATATTGTACAAACCACTTGCGTGAAGACATCTTCCACGCATTCGCGCAATTAAAAGCACTCGCTTCCTGCGGTCACTCGTGCTTACAATGTGCGCTCATGCGGGAAAATAGTCTTCCCGCACTTGGTTCGTAAATAACTATTTCGTGCGAAAGAGAATCAAACACAGTACGTGACTGACAACTTTAGTTGGCATACTATTTTTTTGGGGTTAAAGTGAAATAAGCCTACTAGGTATTAATAATATTTCATTGACATCAACTAAAATCCAACACAACTACTTTATTATTGGTTTAAGGACAATAGTGTATTGGAGCTTTTATATCACAAATAAAATTATCTTTCTAAATATGTTCAAATATACAGGGTGTTCCATTTAAAAAAATTATAAATTTTCAAATATCTCAGAAATACGTAATTCAATTGTTTTTTCATAAACTGCATAATAATCAGCGTTAAAAACAAATTACTAAATTTGCTAATTTAACCGAAATCGTAGCTCAAGAAATAACGGAGATTGCAATAGTGCACCGATAACTTTGGATACGGTGTATATGTAAGTCACAGTATTTAGATTTTATTTAACTGAACAAAAACCTTCGTCTATTGCCTTTACATAAATATAATAACCTCAATAGTCAGTAATTGAAATGAGAACAATAAAAGAAACGGTTCAAGTTTTAACTGTTAAAAATGTAAGGCAAATATAAACATAATTTCGATTGAATACTTACAGGAATAAATAAATGCCAATATTTTATAATTCACGGTGTCAAAGTGACACCCTTTAGTATTTGTCGCACTGCAGACACTTCCGGCTAATGGTCTAGTCGTCCTTCTTTTACTTTACATCCATGTTTGGATTCCAATAATATTATGCGGTCCTATATATCATTTACAATATACAGCACGTGTCAATTTTCATTAGCCATAGGCGATTAATTCATGCAATACGTGACAACATCGCACCCCACCTTTCCTCTTCAATGCGAGCGCGAGACCGATACAAGCTCAAGTTAGCAGTAGCTGTTGGACTATTGACTAGGGTGTTTGTACTGCGCTCAGAAATAATATTTACGCATTGCAAGGATTTTTCTGTAAATGCAGAGAATTATTAAGCTGCGTTCACGCTGCATGTCACAAACAAAAGCGTAATTCTAATAAAATTAAAAATAAGGTAAATAAAAAAGGATTCTGAAAATAATAATAAACTACTAGATCGCGGCGGCCATTTGATGATGACGGCTTTTATTGCAGACTAGATCGCAACGTCTTCGCAGCTAAACATTTAATGTAGAAGTGGGAAGATCGGCGAAAGTCGTTGTGATGTCGTTTGTTGTCGGGATTGGTGACGGATAGTAGGGGTGACACACGTTGCCACATATTATTTGTATACGTATAAATCGCATGTAAACATTGAATCCATATACCTAATGAAAATTGACATAACGGTTATACGAGGGACAAGGTGAAATTAATGAGAATAAATAACATGGTTAGTTAGTATTTTCCGGTATTTTATTTCAAATATGCTCAAAGTAATTCCCTTCAGCAACGATACACGTGATTATTCTTTCTTTCCACTGTATAAAGGCTCCCAACCAATCTTCTTTCGGAATACCTTCAATATAAGCGTGAACCGCGGTATCAATCTCTCCCAAAGAAAACCTTCTCCTGGGCAAATTGCGTTTAAGCCCATAAAACAGCCAAAAGTCACACATTGCTAAATTAGGTACGGCGGATGTTCTATTACTTATATTTTTTCAACCAAAAATTGGAGAATTAAAACTGCCGTATGATTGGGCGATACATTATCATGGTGGAGCATAATTTTTTTGTTTGGAACTCTATTGAACACTTCAGGCAAACATTTTTCAATATACCACTTAGCTGTAATTGCCTTTTGTCCATCGAGCTTAATTGCATTTACCGAGCTCGTACTTCTGAAAAATACCGAATATGTAACCGATTGCATGGCTCGCATTATAGGAGTTTCCGCATCGTCGTGAATCCATACACGACTCTCTTGGCGAGTAGGAAGGTCGAAAAAGGGAATATGACATTTGTCACCTGCGACTGTTTCGGAAAAAATTGGTGCTCGCCATTATTTAAGAAATTTAAATTTTCATGGCAAATTCTCACACGCTCTGCATTTTGGAAGTCAGAAATGTGATGCGATACAAAACGACGTTGCTCTTTTTTTAAATGCAGGTGATCGTGTATGATTATTTGAACAAGTGAGGATGGCAGATTGAGTTGATACTCTGTTGCCGCATACGTGGCTTTATTGTCCTCTTCAATTACTTTTTTAACACCAGCAATATTTTTGACGGTAACAGCAGTAGGAGGACACCTTGCTCCATTTTCATGCTGAATAGAATTCCTTTCGCGTTCAAATTCCTTGTATCATCGGAAAATTTTAGTTAAAGAAAGTGCTTGTTCACTAAATACTGAATATAAACTATTTTTGCACTCATAAGTGTTCTCCTCTTTTAAAATCATAGTAAATTATGATTCGAAAGTGGTCTCAGGTTAATTCCAGTTTCTTTTATATTTAGAAAATAAGTAGCTCAATTATAACAAACGTAACCTCAACAACTAAACGTTAAATGACAGATAGAGAGTTGCTCTAAATAAAAAGTGTGTGATTGTTTTTCACAGTCTACTAGATTTCTATATTCTCAATAAATTCAACTTATTCATCATATATCTATTATACTTGAATTCGCAAAATTGATAAATATACATAATTTCTTTTTTTTTAAGGAAGCTTTACCTGTACGACTCAAGGCAGTGCATCTAATTAATGTGAATATGTTCACCGCACAGTTTGTGACTCTTTTGAAGCCGTTTATGAAGCGTCAATTGACTCAGCTGGTAAGTGTTTAAGTTATTAAGGAAATTAGGAACATCATACACTGGTCACTTATGTCTTAACAACTGTTTTTCTTTTCTCTATATGTTAAATGAATATCTGGTGTGTATATTCGAACTTTCGCATGTTAGATTAGGTTGTATATAAGATTGCTTCTTGATTCTCTTTTTCTAATGTATCAGGGTGTACGACAATTTAATTCCTCGAAACTTGATTTTAGTTTGATAATGGGAAATTAATAAAATTATTTGAAAAATTGAATACCAGGTAAGCAGAAACAATGAGAGTAGCATTAATTTTCTGACCTATTTTTGCGAAAATAAATTACTAATGTTGTTCGATGAATCTAGGTGCTTTCAGTAAGTCATGCAATAACACATTTTTTGAATTAATTCTGTGAAAAGATTAAAGTCATTTTGCAATATTTGACCCTACAAATAAAGATATAAAAAGTCCATTTCGAATGGGCAAAATTATTCTAAGAAGTTGGTCACATTTGGTAATATACCTTCATTTCAAAGAACGGCATAATTTCTGGCTGATTTTATTCCATTAAAATAGATAATAGGCGAAGAGAGCAGTAGTCAGTACTGTATATTTTTAATAAAGCAATCTTGGAATATAATTGTCATTCTTCTTGATTAAGAATTACACATTTATTATTGATGCCTGTATTATGTTATTGTCGCTTCTGTTTATTACATTGATGTCGTTACGTTTTAAAATGCACTTTATATTATATAAATTTCATTCAATTGTTTATGCATCCGAATATTTGCATTTTGGAATAGTTTTTTTTTATAATAGTTCATCTACGATCGAAAGCAAGAAAAAGAAGACTAGAGATCTCGTACTTTGTAGACCTGGCTTTATTTACTTATTACTAGTGTCAAGTCATTATTCTATGAAATATCAAATAATTATCAAAACATCTTCGATCCGATTAATACGAATCAAAATACTAATTAAAAATATCATGAAGAAATATATACATTAATAGCTTGTTATAGAACCATTTTTGTTTAAAACTTCTTGCAATCTATTTGAAATAGAGTTATAAATGTTGATACAATTATTTTGACTTACATTCTCCCATGCTGTGTGAACTATTTCTACCAGTTGTTGTCCATTTTGAGGTCTTCGATTTAATTACTTTATTTCTTTAATCATCAACCCCCACACATTTTCGATAATATTTAAATCAGGACCTTTTGGCGATAAATGATGTTAAGTTATAAAATTGCGCTTTGGAAAAAATAGCTCCACTGAAAGCAACACGATATTACTTAGAATATTGATATAAGACTCTGAATTTAAGTTTCCTTCTATTTCCCATAACATACCAGTCCCATGAAGTGAAGTCCAATCCTAAAAGTTTACTTAGACATTATATTAATAATGTTTTTGTACTCACCTCCTGTAAAGTGACATTTTGCGCTTGCATAGCTCGAGCTGCAAACCAAAAAGCGGTTTACTATAAATATAAGAATAACGATTCTATAGGAAATATCTTCGGTGTGTTTTTTAGTACCTCGTATGTGAATTTGTCCTACTAATTATTATTATTCCTTTTCTTAGTGTTTTACTTTAAACATACCGTACAAATCTTCGACGAATTCAATTCCGCTGGATAATTGCAAATTTTAATGCGACGCTCTGTCGTTCCAATCGAGGGAAAAATAACCGTGTACTCAATTATTCAAATAATCGTTGTAATTCGGTTTTTAAATACGAGTGACGAGTAACGGATGATGAGTATACCGACGTGCCAAACTAGCCGCCGTAAACCGGAGATTGAAGTTGCGAACTGGCTAGTTCATTACTCGTACTTCATCACACGTCACTTGTATTGAAAAAATGAGGTGTGGCCACCACACGACTTTCTTATACGTATAAGCGTTTCAAATTATAGAATTTTAAGAATTTTTCTTTACAAAAATTATTCAAAATCCTATTCTAAGTACTTCTATTCTCTTAATAAATCTCTATAGAATGCATACTTTCACAAGATATTATCAAAAAAGTGCTCCTCGCTAAGAGTAAAAGTGCTACTTCCGGTCCGAATTTTAAAATTTCATATATACAAAAAATATTGCAAATCTAGTTCTAAATACTTTTGTACTCTTGATAAATATATATAGAATGCATAACTTACGACATATTTGCAAAAAATCGCTATTCGATAAGAGTAAAAGTGGCACTTCCGGTCTCAATTTTGAAATTTTTTTTATACAAAAGATATTGAAAATTATGTTCTAAATACTTTTATACCCGGAACGTACTTGTCTAAAAAGCATGATTTGCGAAATATTCGCAAAAAACTGATTTTCGATAAGAGTGAAAGACCTCCTTCCGGTAGGAATTTCGAAAAACTTTTTAAATAAAATTATTCTCAATTTTAATTTTAAGTATATATGAATTCTTTATAAATTTGTTTAAATTTAGTTGTTGACGAAATATTGCCAAATTCGATTTTTTCGCCGAAGTAAACTGCTACTTCCGGTCTACCGATTTTACTGAAAAACTAATCAGATCTCAAGAGGGAGATTACACACGTAAATACAAAATTTGAAATTGATACCTACAGCGGTTTGACCGCTATCGTGGTCACACACACACACACAGACACACAGACACACAGACATTTTTTAAAAACCACTTTTTCGGTATCAGGGGACTTCAAAACGTGGACATCTGCAAAAATCGCGAGGTCGAAAATTTTCATCATCACAATACTTCCTTATACTACGTATAAGAAAGTAAAAATGAGGTGTGGCCACCACACGACTTTCTTATACGTATGAGCGTTTCAAACTGTACAATTTTAAGAATTTTTTTAATACAAAACTTATTCAGAATCCTATTCTAAGTACTTTCATTCTCTTAATATATCGCTATAGAATGCATACTTTGCAAGATATTAAAAAAGTGCTCCTCGCTAAGAGTAAAAGTGCTACTTCCGGTCCGAATTTTGAAATTTCATTTGTACAAAAAATATTGCAAATCCAGTTTTAAATACTTTTGTACTCTTGATAAATATATATAGAATGCATAACTTACGACATATTTGCAAAAAATCGCTATTCGATAGGAGTAAAAGTGGTACTTCCGGTCTGAATTTTGAAATTTTTTTTATATAAAAGATATTGAAAATTATGTTTTAAATACTTTTATACTCGTAACGTACTTGTCCTAAAAGCATGACTTGCGAGATATTCGCAAAAAACTGATTTTCGATAAGAGTAAAAGACCTACTTCCGGTAGGAATTTCGAAAAACTTTTTTTACGACAATTTGTTTCAAACTTAATTCTAAGTACTTATGAATTCTTTATAAATTTGTTTAAACTTAGTAATTGACGAAATATTTGCAAATTTCGATTTCTTCACTGAAGTAAACTACTACTTCCGGTTTGCCGATTTTGCTCAAAATCTAATCAGTTCTCAAGAGGCAGATTACACACGTAAATACAAAATTTGGAATTGATATCTGCAGCGGTTTGACCGCTATCGTGGTCACACACACACAGACAGACACACACACAGACACACAGACATTTTAAAAACACCTCTTTTTTGGTATCAGGGGACCTCAAAACGTGGACATCTGCAAAAATCTCGAGGTCGAAAATTTTCATCATCACAATACTTCCTTATACTACGTATAAGAAAGTAAAAGTGCTCCTCGCTAAGAGTAAAAGTGCTACTTCCGGTCCGAATTTTGAAATTTCATATATACAAAAAATATTGCAAATCTAGTTTTAAATACTTTTGTACTCTTGATAAATTTATATAGAATGCATAACTTACGACATATTTGCAAAAAATCGCTATTCGATAAGAGTAAAAGTGGTACTTCCGGTCTGAATTTTGAAATCTTTTTTATACAAAAGATATTGAAAACTATGTTTTAAATACTTTTATACACGTAACGTACCTGTCTAAAAAGCTTGACTTGCGAAATATTCGCAAAAAACCGATTTTCGATAAGAGTAAAAGACCTACTTCCGGTAGGAATTTCGAAAAACTTTTTAAATAAAATTGTTCTCAATTTTAATTTTAAGTACATATGAATTCTTTATAAATTTGTATAAACTTAGTATTTGACGAAATATTGGCAAAATTCCATTTTTTCACTGAAGTAAACTGCTACTTCCGCTTTACCGATTTTACTGAAAAACTAATCAGATCTCAAGAGGGAGATTATACACGCAAATACAAAATTTGGAATTGATATCTACAGCGGTTTGATCGCTATCGTGGTCACACACAGACACACACACAGACAGACAGACAGACAGAAATTTTTTAAAAACCACTTTTTTGGTATCAGGGGACCTCAAAACGTGGACATCTGCAAAAATCTCGAGGTCGAAAATTTTCATCATCACAATACTTCCTTATACTACGTATAAGAAAGTAAAATCGACTTCACGGTTATTACTTTCTTATACGTAGTATAAGGAAGTATTGTGATGATGAAAATTTTCGACCTCGAGATTTTTGCAGATGTCCACGTTTTGAGGTCCCCTGATACCAAAAAAGTGGTTTTAAAAAAATGTCTCTCTGTGTGTGTGTCTGTCTGTTTGTCTGTCTCTCTCTGTGTGTGTGACCACGATAGCGGTCAAACCGCTGGAGATATCAATTCCAAATTTTGTATTTACGTGTATAATCTCCCTCTTGAGATCTGATTAGTTTTTCAGTAAAATCGGTAGACCGGAAGTAGCAGTTTACTTCAGTGAAAAAATCGAATTTTGCCAATATTTCGTTAAATACTAAGTTTATACAAATTTATAAAGAATTCATATGTACTTAAAATTAAAATTGAGAACAATTTTATTTAAAAAGTTTTTCGAAATTCCTAGTAGGTCTTTTACTCTTATCGAAAATCGGTTTTTTGCGAATATTTCGCAAGTCAAGCTTTTTGGACAGGTACGTTACGTGTATAAAAGTACTTAAAACATAGTTTTCAATATCTTTTGTATAAAAAAGATTTCAAAATTCGGACCGGAAGTAACACTTTTACTCTTACCGAATAGCGATTTTTGGCAAATATGTCGTAAATTATGCATTCTATATATATTTATTAAGAGTACAAAAGTATTTAGAGTTATATTTGCAATATTTTTTGTATATATGAAATTTCAAAATTCGGACCGGAAGTAGCACTTTTACTCTTAGCGAGTAGCACTTTTTTCGAATATCTTGCAAAGTATGCATTCTATAGCAATTTATTAAGAGAATAAAAGTACTTAGAATAGGATTTTGAATAAGTTTTATATAAAAAAATTCTTAAGAGTATATAGTTTGAAACGCTCATACGTATAAGAAAGTCGTGTGGTGGCCACACCTCATTTTTTTTCACTCGAGTTGTCGCATTACTACTTGCAACGCGGAACTGTTTTAATATAAGTGACGAACACCACGCGACAGGTAGCGGGTGATAAAATATGGCTAATAAACTATAGTTTGTAAAGTTGTTTTCCATAACCAGTTTATTATGTCGGTAGTGTGGGATTGATCATAGGGAAATTAAACAGATCACTGCAGATTAACTATTTCATACTTAATCTTCAAAAATATACATAAACACATGTTTACAGCGTATGTCTTATTACTACCACTGCTCGTGTGATAGTGATGCTGCTAGTATGGAGACAAAGGCATCTGTGCACGCGGTCTACAAAATAATTTAAAAATTTATTCTCTACAATTCGCTGCCATCCTGAGGAAATCTGACCCAGATGACTAGCCTCTGTCCGAGCACTCGTCATCTTTGTATTTGAGCCACATCTTTATATACTCAGAACAGGTTGTAGTCGTTCTTAGACGCTCGTGATCTCCGGACTTGACCACGCCGTAGGTGTCGTGTTCTTTGACCCTAGTGATCTTATAGGTACCGAGGTATTTTCCTTTTAGCTTTAATCAGGAACCCAGTTATGTCCTCTTGATGGCAACTACGTTGCCCAATAGGAATTTTTGACCTTTTCTTCTTTTCTTGTTGTAATTTTTTCTCATTACGCTTTGAAACTCGATGAGATGTTTCCTTGGTTCTTCTCGCATTTCTCTTCGATCCATCTCGAAGTTCTTTCTTTGTCTTCTCTTCATATTCTTTTAGTATTCTCTTCGTCTTCTCGTCGTATTCTTTTCGTGTATCTTTCTAATAAATCTTCTTGGTCCTTTTGGATTTTTGCTAGTGAGGAATGATCAACAGTTATAATCATGATAGGATTCCTGCTCAGAACATCTTCTTTGTTTTCTTCGTTTTTTTTGGCTTCTTCGTCTTCTTCGTCTACTTCGTCTTCTTTGTTTTCTTCTACATTGTCGTCTTCATTAGCTCATCTACGCGTATGTTCATTAGGAAGGCATCGGAAGTCGTTTTTTGATTTTTATTCCTCTGGAATTCATGATTAATTCGCCTTGGTGTAACAGTTCATTTCCTGTTTCTTCTTCCATATTTACATATTTTTCTCTTTCCGACAATACATCATTACATATATCATTAACAGAATTCTATTCTGTTTTTTTTTGTGCTGGTTTCCATGCCAGAACTAATTTCTACAGCTACTGTTTGTAGAAGTTTGTCGATGGCATCCATTTTGTCTTTGTTATTTACTATGCTTTCTATAATCAAACTTGTACATGTATCATCGCCTTTAGATATTTTAGGAGCAACAGTATTTTCAACTTGCATTGCGTCATTAGTATGTTTCTCATTTTTTGCTTCATGTTTTTTATTGATCTCTTTGTCTTTAGAATTACAAACATCTTTACAGTTTTCTTCACCTTTACTACTTTTATCTTCTATGGAGGTGATATCAAAGAAACCATCTGGCCCAATTTCAAGACCATTCGATCCAAATCCATTAAGCATTAGGTTTCTTTTTGAAAAGTTAGGGCAATCAATTTCTCAGTGAATATCGCTGGTAATTAAATTAAGATTATTTCCTGTGTCAATTAGAGCTCCAGATCTCCCTTAGTCTATCTGATATTTTCATTCGGAATCTATTTCCGTGAGACCGTCCCGATTAAGTGATCAGTGGGGGTTTATATATATAAGGAGGTGGTGCCTTACAGTACATCATCTTGATCGAGTAAAATGCGCGACCATTTTCACTTGAGTTAAACGGTAACAAAACTACCTATCTGTAAGACAAGATGCAGAGGGAATATATCAGGTAAGACGTTAAGTGTTTTTTCAGTGACAAGTATATCATAACCATTTAGGGGTGTCGCAATAAGTAATTAATAATTTATAATTATATTTAAGAAACTATTGAGGTGACTTTTCCCAAGTTTAAACTAGAATAAATGGCCATTTGAAGAATTGTGGACTTTTGTGTTTAGAGTTGCGCCATTGTTGCTCATTCTATAACTAGCGTAAAGAGGTGCAAACATTTCATATTACCTCTTTTTTTCCGCAATCATATGGCGAATACTTTTATTATAATCCTTTCCATACTTCCCTTGTTTGTCGAGGGCTATATGGGAATAGATATATGAATTGGATATGAAAATTAAGTATTTATCTAAGAATTTATTATGTTTCAGATACACGTACACAGGTCTGTAAGTTCCTTGTATGACCTAATCCCCAAGGAAATTCTCCCAAAGGAATCGGGTGGCGAAGCAGGAACCATCAAAGAATTGCATGGTATATTGATCCCAAGTAAAATTTCGCGATGCTTTTTTAATGATCAAAATCGGTTTTCAGATGCACAAATCACAAACTTGGAAAATCATGTGGATTTCTTTTTGGACGATGAAAAATCGAAAGCTGACGAAAGTAAGAGAGTCGCTCAAACCAATGCTGGCTTTGCCTTTAAAGGACTTTTCAATTAATGTTATCTGGTTGTTATTAATGATCGTTTCTCGTTAATAAAAAAAATATAGTCTGCAATGCAGTGTGCTGAGAAAGTAAGAAACATGTAATTAGTATTACAATACAATCAATTTTACATACTAAGAGTAATATAAACTCATTTTGTCTTTTGACGTGATCCATATAGTGTACTATTACAAATTTTAAGTTGTAGACTGATGATTCTGTTGGAAACATATTCAATTTAATCCTACTCTTTCCTTTGCTTTATTGAAACTCTCAATTTCTATATAAATTAGATATAAGTTGGGTATTGGACCTTGCCTCCACCTTTTTGCTTTGTCTCTGAAAGAGCACACATAACCACCTAACACCATTCTATTTCATTTATTACTTCTTGGTACCTTTATATTCCCGCTACCTAGTCTCATGTTATTTTTCCACCCTTCTTTCTTCCAATTTCTCGCTCGAGTTGTTACCAAATCATGAACTCTTACAATTGGCTCTTTGAGCGTACAGAGTGACAGTCTGGTTTCCAACCCTCCTTTTTTATCCGGGTTTAGGTCCAACAATAGGCTACTCAATCCACCGGTAACCAGAGGCGGAGCGGAGTTTATAGAAACTTGCTTTTTTCATATGGAATAATGTTTTAAACTTATTTTATGTTCATCGAGAATGCTAAAATATTATTAGCAGAACTTGAAATATATCGTTGAATATGTTTAATGAAATCAAAAGAGAAATATTTTCGAATGATTCATATCTGACAACCCTCGATTCCCTCTCTGTGAATCCCAAAAGTTTGAACGAATATTCTATTCTAGAAGCAGAATTAAAAATTTTTCAAATAAACTATTAGTTATTTTATTATGTAACTTTATACGTCGTTTTATTGAGATTTAATACCCGATTCTTTGCAACAATGTCTCTTACTTTTCACTCACTCTGTATTAACATTGATATGTAATTATGTATGTACGTGTTATATACATTTTTAAAATAAGCTATTAACGGAATTATAATATTATTGTTTTTTACTTTTTGAAATAAACGTGTTTAATGTTCAAATTGGTATAATTTACATATCATTATTCCATAAATGTAGTGATTTCAGGTCATAGCGAACTTTCATTTTTCACTTTAACACATTGCACATATGTGTAATTTAAAAGTGCCTGCTTATCTATGTCTGTCAAAATACTACAATTAATAATCTCTTAATTTATGTGATAAATACTTTACCTACCTAGAATAGTAATGAGATATTTTAAAGTTATTAATAGAAAAAAAAAGACTAATTGTATTATATTAGTCGACGCCTCTGTACGATCACAAATTACTTTTCGGAATTGCGTTTAATAGACTCGTACAGGTTCTGATTAAGTTCTGAAGCCATTTTTCCATATTTTATTTCTTTACATATTGCTCAACTGGCTGACAGAGCGGGCCACCGTACAGTTGAAAATGCACATTTCACATGCGCCAAAATAATAGTCAATATTGCATACTATTTTCTATTGACGTATATATGTCCATGTTGTTTACTTATAAATCTCTGATCTAATTTGAGCAAATTTATTTCAAATTATTTCAGAGGTGGTAAAAAGTGACTCAAATGGCACATTTATTAATAATAATAATAATAATAATATACGTTTATTAGCATTTTGCTTTGAATTTTACATATTCTTATTTACATATACAAATAGAACTTAAAAATAGATGTGCGAAACTAATATTACATATTGCTCGTCAGCATTCATCGGTTAATGCAATAATGCAATAACCGTCGAAATTCAAACATGTGCATGCAGCAGTATGAAATATCCGCTATCTAATTATATAACCTACTTTTAAATAGGTATATTTACAAATACTTAAACTAGAACTTAAAATTAATATTACATATAGAATGTTATATACACAGCAATAAAAACACCAATGTTAGTATATGTTTCTTACATGACTAAATAACCTACTTTTAAATGTATTTACAAATACGCAATTCTTAATTTCTAAAGGTAACTTATTAAATTCTTCTAAACCGCGAACAAAAATGTTTTTTGTTGTTTGTACACGCCTACACCGATTTATATAGAAATTACTTATATTTCTAGTGTTATAGTTATGTATATCTTGCACTATTACTAACCTATTACTTAAATGTGGAGGCAAATATCCCATCTTAATTCTATAAAAAAATATGTGAGCTCTATAAACAATATGTTGCTTAACACTCATTAAATTTAACGTATTCAACATCAATTTTATAGGAGTGTATCTGTTACACTTTAATATCACTCTCATGGCTTGGTTTTGAATTTTTTGAATCTGCTGTACCTCATTTTGATTCAAATTGAAAAGCAGGGTGGAACAGAACCCTAAATGAGGTGCTATTAGCGATTTGTACAGTAGCAACTTTATTTTTATAGACAAACCTCTAGAAGTTCTACGTAAGAAGAACACTTTTTTTAACATTTTATTCATCACGTATTGCGCATGTGATTTAAAATTTAAATTCTCATCAATTATAGTCCCAAGATATTTCATTTCGCTTACCTTATCCAGTTCATAATCATTTATCTTAATTTTAACATTACTAACATCTAATCTACTTAATTTATAATTGCTACCTACAATCATGTACTTTGATTTACTAGCATTAATACATAATTTATTATTACAAAGCCACTTGAATAATGATGATAAACCTTCATTAATTTCAGTAACCATTTGGTCTAAATTGTCTCCACATACATATATCATGGTGTCATCCGCGAACATACAAATATTGCAATGTTTCACATTCATTACTAAGTCATTCACGTACATATTAAATAGTAGTGGACCCAGTACCGTTCCTTGAGGAACACCAAAGTTAATTTTTATTGCATCTGATGTACAGCCAGTATACTTTACTTTTTGTAGTCTATTTGTCATATATGATTTTAGCCAATGTCCTACATTGTCCTTAATTCCTAAACCCTCTAGTTTACTAATTAATAAGTCCCTATCAATAGTCTCAAAAGCTCTGCGTAAATCTATAAATACTGCCACTACAAAACACCCGTCATCTATAGTTTTTAACCACTTATCACAAATGTCCACAATAACAGTTTCACAGGAGTGATTCCTTCTAAAACCCGATTGATTAGAAACTATAATATTGTTTTTGTCACAGTAGTCATCAAGTTGATTTTTTACACAAATCTCGAGTACTTTTTCATATACCGGAACAGTATTAATTGGACGGAACTCGTTACACAATTTCGTACCGTTCACTTTTTCCACAGGAACCACGTAAGAAGTCTTCCATTCTTCTGGAAATACACCTGATGTCAAGGAAGTATTTATCACGTCCAATAGTCTATTAGCGGCAACCATGCACACATCCTGCAAAATTCTGCAAGTAATGCCATCCCCCGCAACATCTCCCGTATTTTTTAAAGAAATTAACACTTTTTTCATGTCATACATTGAAAGTGTCCTGAACTGAGTAAATTCCGCACTTGTCATTTTCTGCGTCAAGGAATATGTTTCAGCACTTTTTGGTATACTGTTCACTATGTCCTGTACACTAGACACAAAGTATTTGTTGAAATTCTGCGCTATCTCCATATTATTTATAATTGTTTTATTCTGAAATACAATAGATTTACTAATAATTTTTTTATTATCTGAAAGCATCATTTTTACATTTTTCCACAGCTCTTTGGAGTTGTTTGTGTTGTTATCCAGTAATATTTCTAAATAAGTTTCTTTTGCTTTTTTTATCAAATTTGAGACTCTATTTCTGTAAGTCTTATAATCATTCCACGACTCTTCGCTTTTAGTATATACTGCTATTTTGTATTTTGTGTCTCTAATTTTCATTTCTTCTATTATTTGTGTATTAATCCATTTGTTTCTCACATATCTACCTGGTACACTCACCTCCTTCATTGGACACATTGTATGAATAATATCAGTAATTGATCCAATGAAACTTTTAGCCAATATATTTACATCATTGGAATTATTGTTCCATTGAATATTCATCAGGTAACCTTGAAGTGCCTCAGTGTTGTAATTTGTATAGTTCCTTTTACAAATTTTTAATGTATCATTAGTAATCTTTTGATGTTTATCGATTTGTATGGATAGTATGTTGTGATCACTTATTTTTGGTGTTAAATGTACCTTATGTTCCAATGTCTTCTTATTTGTTACAATGTAATCAATTAATGTTGAACTGTTTTGCGTTATTCTAGTATCTTTGGTAACAATTTGAGTCAATGCATTTTTATAAAATAGATTTTTAATTTTTTGGCTGTAGAATGTGTCACTTCTGTAATTTATATTAAAGTTATAACCTGGTTAGCCTACTTTTTTAATACGACATGGTGCTATTTGCTTATATAACACCAGAGCAAGCTAGCCGGTATAAAATTTGTCTTCTGAATGTCACCAAGATACACAGCACTCCTGGCTGCCTATATGTTCAGGCATCAATATTACGAATTGATAAACGTCTTGCCGGTGACATCAATGTCAACACGTTCGGGCGGTTTTAGGTTAAAACAGAAATATGACGGTTACAGTGTGGTGCCTTGGGGACAAAAGACTAAATGCTCAACAACTAGCACAGCGAAGAAAAAAAAACGTGAGTACTTCTTATTGTTTTAATATCACTTGTTGCTCTTTGAATATACTGCTTTCCCTACCTTATTGTCGAACAACTAAACAATTCAGCAATTAAACTATTGATACAACTGATACAACTGATACAATTGATAAAACTGATACAATTGATAAAATTGATAAACAATTTCGTTTATTATTAATTTACAATTTACAAATTCTATGTACATAAGTAAATACAAAACAAATACACGTCAATGACCTCTATAAGTCATGATTGAAACTAAGTCAGAACGTATATACACAGTTAGTCCCTGAACCATCATTTACGGGTCCCAGAGTGTTCCATTTATTAATATAAATAAAATGATACTTGGAATATAATACGCGTCGGTCAATTTGAAGTAAAATGTATGCTCGGGTTTATTTAAATTATTCTACAACTAATCTCCGTGTATTGTCATGCTCGCAGAAGAATCTTTACAAGTTTATTGCGACTAAAAATTATTCAACCGGCATAGATTTGAACATCCAACCGATAGCTATACGGTGAAGCGCTATTATCTCTATGCTTATTGCGGTACAGAGTGCGAACAATATATTTGAATTTTTCCGGCACGTTACATATAATATTTGAAATTTAACATCTCTGAAAAATAAAGAATAAATATTAAATGCGGAAATATATATAGTCACGGCATTTATAGCCTGACTTTGACGGGAATTTAGGTTGTAGCGGTAAAATGGCTCTTCCTCCACGACCCTGGGTCTGAATGGAAAAGACACTTTCGGATGTGTTTAGCGGATTTTGAAACGATTATTTCACGGCACAAAAGACCTGAATATAATACGTTTCTAGGATTTGAACCAGACTCTCTCACGCCATCAAGGCTGAGTAGAGAAAGGTAAAGGTAGCGGTCGGATAGGAGAATAAAATGAACGAGACCCACTTGCTGGGGCCTTTATATATCCGTAAACCCCCCTATGTCTGTAGGAAAAACTTGTTCAAAACATACAATTTGCGCGCGACTCGGAGCATGACGTACACATTCGGTATTTTTCCATTGAAAATAAACAAATAACATGAATTATCATTACAAATAAATATATATACAGGTCCCTCCAAATCACTTTATACAACATTTGAACAAAATAACACACATACATTTAATTTAATATTGATAAATAAATTAATTATGGACCTAAAAAATGTTAATTTGTACAATTAACGAGGACTTCGTTACAGGCCCTCCCTTAAAAGAAAACATTGAACCCCAACAACTACATATCAAAAGTCCAGAAACGGAAAATTAAATTTAAAAATTAACACTTGACAGTCTATCATCTTAAAATTAAAAAAAAACTAACACTTGTCAGTCTATCATCACTCACGATGTCTTTGATGCGCGCACTATCACTAATTGTTCTGACGTTGCAGATTGGCATGGTGGATCTCGGCTTCCCTGCGAGTCATCACGACGCTCACTCCGTTGACCCGTACATGGACTCGCTTGTTCCCGTGTCGCCTCTTCCGGACTCCTTTCCCCAGTGAACCTTCCTTTTTTACCCAGGCCCCAGGATTTGCCAGACGAGGTTTAACGGTCGGCGGCGGAATCGTCGGCAGCGGCGGATGGTCTGAGCAAAGGAACGGCATGTCCAAGGAAAAGTGTGACAGAAAAGGAATAACTGGTAGAGTTGAGGTACCATGTGCGGGAGGCGGCGAAGGAATCGAGATCGTTGGAGGGGAAGCATTGATAATGGTTGCTTTCTTCGCTTCAGGCGTCGCTGGCAATGGCGACAGTAAATCAGGCACTGGAGAAGCACCAAAAAGTTGTAGAAGCCTAAAACCAAGATATGCTTCTGCGTCGGGACTGTGCAACGTGGGTCCCACATCGATTGTTGTCTCCTTGGTGGGCGGCACGGAAACTTCTGACTTGGGAGGTGTCTGACAACAGTACGTTTGGTACTTTTCCTCCATGAGGGCAACTGTTGCTGGTGAAACTAGATAACGCGGCGTTATTGGGCGTTCAGGCGTCTTCAACCCAGGCGGTGTACCCCATAACGCCCGATATCGTTCATCTATGGCGGATGGCGGCGGAGATACCAACGGACGGGGAGCGGTCATCTTCCCTGATTGCTTAGAAGTGCCCATCGCATCGACTGCGTCTACTGGGCAGTACACACGAGCTTATATATCCTCCTGGCCTTCCCCCACTACTTCCAGCGGATTTGGAGGTGGAAGATCGGGTTGGAGTTCGTCTGCGGACGGAATCTTGATGTCTTTCACATGTACCTTCACTGGTTTTCGTCTGTTTGGTACCTGTAACATAAGAACAGACGGGGACAGGATCTGGATAACTTTAGAGGGACCTTCAAATTTCGGAGCAAGTTTTGCGGTAAATTTCTTAGAGGCGTCGGATAAATTATGTGTCTGATGATATACCCATTGTCCAATTTGAGGGCGGTAAGGACGATGTCTCAGATTATAGGGCCTACTTTGCCTCTGGAACGCCTGAGCCAACTTTATTCTGACGATCTTGAAAAAGTCGTCCAATTTCGACAATTCTTGGGCTAATTCTTCGGTATTCGGTCGAGCAGGATCCATTAACTGCCCATCAGCGGTTCTTCGCAGAGAGCTCGGCGGCATGAGTTCTCTACCAAAATTAAGAAAGGCAGGTGTGAATCCTGTAGACTCATGTTTAGCGGTGTTGATGGCGAAAACAAACTGAGGTAGGTATTGGTCCCATTCTCTATGATCTTTATTAATGTATTGTGCAATAATAGGTCCTAACACCCTATTTGTCCTTTCCACAGGGTTCGATTGCGGAGCATACGGAGCATTAAATTTTATCTTGACACCTAATCCATTAAAATAACTGGTGAAACTGTGACTGGCAAATTGCGGACCATTGTCAGCCAACAGGATCTTCGGACAACCAAAACGATATATTACTTTTTCCTTCAGCGCCTGGATGACGGTTCGTGATGTGGCAGAGCGTAGCGGCTGGCACTCTACCCACTTCGTGAATCGTTCATGTATTACTAACAACGAAGTAAATCCTCTCTTGGAACGCGGAAAAGGTCCGAGGAGGTCCACACTCACTTGTTCCCATGGGCAATCAACAGGTGAGAATAACATCTGGCCTAGAGGTTTTCCCTGGTTAAATTTATATTGCTTACAGGATCGACATCGATTGACGTAGCGGCGGACGTCTCTAAACATCCCTGGCCAATAATATAACGAAGCGGCTCTCGCTATACTTTTGGCGACCCCAAGATGTCCAGCTTCAGGAGCGTCATGAATTTCTTTCAGGACGTCATTTCTATCAGGCGTAGCTACGCACAATTTCCATGCGCGCACTCCCTCGGTATGTTGTGTATCAGGTATGTGTCTGTATAAATTGCCATTTTCTAATCGGTATTCTTGATGTTTTTCAGGATCTGACTGAACGTCCGAAACCTTCTTATTATACCAAGAACAAGACGTTTCTTCTAACAAGGCACAGGTATCTTCATCGGTTTCGTGTTTGAAAGGAAGCGGTGCTCGGGACAGAGAATCGGCTAAATTATTCATCGCTCCTTTTCGGTACTGAATGACGAAATCATACTGCTGTAAATCAACAGCCCATCGACTGAGTCGTCCTGACGGATTCTTCAAGTCATTCAGGAACCTTAAACACTGGTGATCGGAAATAACGGTGAATTGGTAAAATTCTAAATAGTACTTAAACTTTTTGATACCCCAGACAACGGCAAGGGCCTCCTTTTGGGTCGTCGAATAATTAAATTCTGCCTTACTTAAAGTCCTACTGGCATAGGCGATCACTCTTTCGGCACCCTCTATTATTTGTATTAAAACGACTCCCAAACCTTTCTCACTGGCGTCGGTATGCAATTGGAATGGTTTGGAGAAGTCCGGACACGCGAGAACTGGGCTCTCTGTCAGTGCTTTCTTTACGGCGGCGAATGCGGCGTCTTGTTCCGTCGTCCATTCCCAACGCACATCTTTTTTAATTAGTTTTATAAGCGGAACGGTAAGTTGTGCGAAATTTGGTACGAACCGACGGTACCACGACGTTTGTCCCAGGAAACCACGTATTTCTTTCTTGGTTCGCGGCGGCGGTACATTTAAAATAGCAGCGATCTTGTCCGGGTCTGTACGGATACCGTCCGGTGTTACGACATGTCCTAAATATTTTATGTCCTGTTTGGCAAAAGTACATTTGTCTGGTTGAAGTTGGAGGCCTGCTTCCCGTAAACGCGCGAAAACATTACTTAAATTTTTCAAATGCTCCACAAAAGTCTTGCCTAAAATAATAATATCATCCAGATATACAAATGCGTATTCCGCCATTTCAGGACCTATCACCGAATCTAATAGGCGTTGGAACGTCGCTCCCGCACTATGTAATCCATACGGTAATGACACAAAATGAAATAGGCCCTTTCCCGGAATTGTAAAAGCTGTCACGGGTCTGCTATCTTTTTCTAATTCCACTTGCCAGTACCCACTTTTAAGATCAAGCGTCGAAAAATATTTACTGTCGCGGAGTTTGTCAAGAATATTTGAAATGTACGGCAAAGGATATGAATCTTTAATCGATACGGAATTAATTTTGCGGAAATCGACGCAGAACCGAACGCCACCGTTCTTTTTCGTGACCACTACGATAGGAGAACTCCACGGACTGTTACTGGGTTCTATTATACCGTCTTGTAGCATCTTGTCCACTTCGGCGTCGATCAGTGCTTGCTTCTTCGGGTTGCATGGATAATATCTTTGTTTTATTGGGGCGGTATTCGGTTGCAAACGGATTGTGTGACGTATTAAATTCGTCCGACCAGGCACGGTAGTAAATTTACTTAATTCTTGTTCAAGGAATTTTTTTTAAAGTGGTTTCTTGGCGGTCCTGTACTTCGGAGATCCCACAGATCGCGGCAAAGACTGCATTGTCTCCCTTAAAGTACAGTTTCCTTTCGGAAAAATCAAGAACAGCCCCAATCTCCTTAAGAAAATTAATTCCGAAGATGACTGAGCACGGGCTCTTCGGCATAATTACAAAATTAACGCCTGTAGTTCGGCTACCCATGCGGACCGGTAATAAAACTGAGCCGGGTGACTCTATAACGTCTCCATTTGCGAGGCGGACTTTAGATTTTCTATTCAAGACACGTTGTTCATTATTTTTCAACAACCGGGCAACTAGTGATTCGGACAAAAACGACGAAGTCGCTCCGCTGTCCACGAGGGCTCGTAAACTCTGGTTATGAATGTGTACACGGATCCACACGCGATTATCCGGCACTGTCGAGTCTTTAATACACGTGTATGCGGATTCAGGCGGTTTTACTGCTTGCGGACGGTCTTTGCCTGCAGACCGCCCTTCTCGGCGTTTCCCTGGCATCGGCAGTCAACGGAACGTACATTTAACTTGCCACACCGTGAACAAAACATTTTAAATGGGTTACGGCAATAACCACGCGTATGTCCTTCCTTGCCACATCGCCAACAGCGGTTTTCCGGATGTGATAATTTTTGTAATGGCGACGGCGGTACAGGAAATTGGCGGGGCTTATTATCCTGAGCGACATATGATAAATGATGCGAACGCGAAGTACTGGGTTTATCGCTGGGCGGGCGTTCCGGTGCTGATAGCGTACTTTCTTTCTTACAAAAGCGCGCCTGCTCTTCCAGCAATAATTCATAGTCGGCAGCGAGTTTAGACAATTGTCTGAGGGATTGTATCGCGTCCCTATGTATATACATTCTGTAACTAGGTGACATGTTACCATATACACGTTCCAATTTATCACCATCGGACATATCTTGGCCGCGTCTCATTAACGTTAATATGGCGGTTAAATAATCTTTAAAAGATTCCTTTGGTTTTTGCAAACGAGCGCGTATTTCTTCTTCGATCGAAAAGTTATACCGAGGCGGAAGATATTGAAGTTTAAAGTCTTCTAAGAACTCGTCCCATGTACCCCATAATGTTTTATTATTTCGGAGCCAAAGCAGTGCTTTGTCTCTAAAAAGCTCAGGCAACGCGTGGAGCATGTGTTCATTTTTAATCCCGTAACATACTTGAAGTTCTTTGACTCTTTCCAGGAAAAATACAGCGTCCGAGCTGCCATTAAAATGAATCCCCCATTTCCTTATTTGGGTACAGATTTCCGCGGAAGAAATCTGAACGTTAGTGTCTCCTTGCGGCGGAGTGTTTCCCTTATTCGCGGAACCCGTTTTACCCTCTTTCAAAAAGGTGCTAATGCGTTTACGTACGTCTTCAACATTACCGGTAGCGTCTAACCCTAAAGACTCTGCTGCGGCATTTAAGTCCTCTTTTTTCAAGGTATATATCCACCCAAGAGGGTTTGGATTTTTGCCTTTATCTGCATCAGTCATTTTATAATTTATAATGTACCAAATTAAAATAAAAAAAAATGTATTTTAGTTGCAATTTATTCTCCTATCCTTTTACTCCCTCACAATTAATAAAGAATATGTACGTTTTACTATCCTTTAATAAAACTTATCTCTATGTATGTATCTAAATTGTGTATCAATTTTCCTATCTTATTTTTTAAAAAATAAGTCTACATAAATTCTGGCGGAAAACTGTTAAACTTGTCAAACAGTTTTATGAACCACGGCGGAATTTAATGTCGGATTTTAATTTTTAAATTTCTTAAAACACGGCCCCACGTTGGGCGCCATTTATAACCTGGTTAGCCTACTTTTTTAATACGACATGGTGCTATTTGCTTATATAACACCAGAGCAAGCTAGCCGGTATAAAATTTGTCTTCTGAATGTCACCAAGATACACAGCACTCCTGGCTGCCTATATGTTCAGGCATCAATATTACGAATTGATAAACGTCTTGCCGGTGACATCAATGTCAACACGTTCGGGCGGTTTTAGGTTAAAACAGAAATATGACGGTTACAGTGTGGTGCCTTGGGGACAAAAGACTAAATGCTCAACAACTAGCACAGCGAAGAAAAAAAAAACGTGAGTACTTCTTATTGTTTTAATATCACTTGTTGCTCTTTGAATATACTGCTTTCCCTACCTTATTGTCGAAAAACTAAACAATTCAGCAATTAAACTATTGATACAACTGATACAATTGATACAACTGATACAATTGATAAAACTGATACAATTGATAAAATTGATAAACAATTTCGTTTATTATTAATTTACAATTTACAAATTCTATGTACATAAGTAAATACAAAACAAATACACGTCAATGACCTCTATAAGTCATGATTGAAACTAAGTCAGAACGTATATACACAGTTAGTCCCTGAACCATCATTTACGGGTCCCAGAGTGTTCCATTTATTAATATAAATAAAATGATACTTGGAATATAATACGCGTCGGTCAATTTGAAGTAAAATGTATGCTCGGGTTTATTTAAATTATTCTACAACTAATCTCCGTGTATTGTCATGCTCGCAGAAGAATCTTTACAAGTTTATTGCGACTAAAAATTATTCAACCGGCATAGATTTGAACATCCAACCGATAGCTATACGGTGAAGCGCTATTATCTCTATGTTTATTGCGGTACAGAGTGCGAACAATATATTTGAATTTTTCCGGCACGTTACATATAATATTTGAAATTTAACATCTCTGAAAAATAAAGAATAAATATTAAATGCGGAAATATATATAGTCACGGCATTTATAGCCTGACTTTGACGGGAATTTAGGTTGTAGCGGTAAAATGGCTCTTCCTCCACGACCCTGGGTCTGAATGGAAAAGACACTTTCGGATGTGTTTAGCGGATTTTGAAACGATTATTTCACGGCACAAAAGACCTGAATATAATACGTTTCTAGGATTTGAACCAGACTCTCTCACGCCATCAAGGCTGAGTAGAGAAAGGTAAAGGTAGCGGTCGGATAGGAGAATAAAATGAACGAGACCCACTTGCTGGGGCCTTTATATATCCGTAAACCCCCCTATGTCTGTAGGAAAAACTTGTTCAAAACATACAATTTGCGCGCGACTCGGAGCATGACGTACACATTCGGTATTTTTCCATTGAAAATAAA
The DNA here is from genome assembly GCA_963170755.1 of Amphimallon solstitiale. Taxonomy (NCBI): domain Eukaryota; kingdom Metazoa; phylum Arthropoda; class Insecta; order Coleoptera; family Scarabaeidae; genus Amphimallon; species Amphimallon solstitiale. The sequence goes on along the minus strand of OY720677.1, from coordinate 103,422,825 downwards.
CAAATAACATGAATTATCATTACAAATAAATATATATACAGGTCCGTCCAAATCACTTTATACAACATTTGAACAAAATAACACACATACATTTAATTTAATATTGATAAATAAATTAATTATGGACCTAAAAAATGTTAATTTGTACAATTAACGAGGACTTCGTTACAAAGTCACCTGTTAATATTATATTACCTTCGTAATCAATTATATCATTTATATACTCGTCTAAGAATTCCAAAAATAATCCATCAGACATGTTTGGAGGGTGATAAATGACTGTGATTAAATAGTTTTGCTTATTTATATGTACATTCACTCCTATTAACCATACATATGTTTCACTATAAACAGATTCTACCTCGTACCGTAAGTGATTTTTCAAATACAAAAGGACTCCACCAGTTCTTCTATTATTTGTTACTGCTCTTACCATCTCGTATCCCTCAATATTAATTTCCTTGTTTGTTACTTCATCATCAACATGTGTTTCAACCAGTCCTAAAATTAATGGTTCCCAGTCATCGCATAATTGTAATATTTCATCTTTATTATTTAAGAATCCCTGACAATTGAAAATTACAATATTACTGTTGTGACAGTTTTTCTGTGGTTGCTATACATACTTAATCTTGGACCTTTGTGCCTCCAGGATCCGTTGATAGCTTGGACAGTTTCTCTCAAATGCTGTATGATTCACATTTAAATCAATTTTTAATTTATTGACTACTCTAATGCAATTCACACATTTTTCAACATCATTATCACACTCAGTTGTGCAGTGTTCTCCCGCACATTTGCCGCATGCTTTATTTACTGTGCAATCCTTAGAAAAATGATTGTATCCTGCACATTTATAACATCTTAATATATTTATGTATTCATAAACATCGCATTTTTTCCACCCAACATTAATTTTTCCCCTCTTTAGTATTTTTTCAAATGCATCAGATTTAACATCAATTATTATGTTACCGTAATTCCTTTTCCGTTTACTACAATACTTCCTATTTATCTTTAATTTTTCTCGTATATCACTGTCTAATATTTCTAAGTCATTCTGACTAACAATTGCTTTCATAATATCCTCCGACTCCATATCTATGAATTCTTTTTCTACGCCTGCTATAATAATCTGTGGATCTCTCAATTTAGGATCTAACACCTCATATTTATTTCCCAATTCTCTGGTCATTTGAGTTTTTAACTTTTCTTTGGACGTATGATCCCCGCAACTAACTAAAATACCACCTTTGCTTATATTTTTAATTGTTTGCACACTTACAGACAATTTAATGGGGTCGATTGAATTTCTCATTTCTGTTTTCGTTTCCTGGCTTTTTTGCGATTCATTTTTTGGTTTTAAAATAATTACATCATTATTTTTTTTAACAGTATCACTGTATGACATCTTTATTTCATTTGATATTGACTTTGTGTTTTTGATACTTTCAATAATATTATTCATTTCTTGTATGTTTTTACTTTGTTCTATTATCGTGTTTAAACAGAGATCTAATTTAGTAGTCAGGTTTTCAATCTTTTGAGCTATATTTGTGTCATTACAACATTTACAGACCATTTTAAATCCTTTAACTTCTATTTTTTTAATTTGCTCTTCATCATATCCAATGCATTTTACATGATGCTCACCATCACATAAAAAACATCGCAATGTTTTATCGAGTCTTTTTATATCTCCAGAACAGATATAGCACCTACTTGACGGCATTGCAATTGTCTTACTTGCAACACACTTTTATCATTAATATTTACTGTATGTCCTTACACGTTAATACATATTAAAATTGACTTTTCACATAAAACTCTTACTTTATACACTAATAGTTGAAAGGAATATTATATCCTGGGAATCATGTCACATCGACAAACTATGCAAGTCAGTACATTTTTATGTACACATGTATGACCCAATATTAAACAACGTTTTTACTTATCGATACTACTATTTTGCAGAGCCGATAGAAAATACGTCCTCGCACTAGAAGCATAAAACTACTACTGTATTGTCATTCCACTCTGATATTTAATTGTAACTAAACTAAACTGAATATAAAAAACTCCGGGTCAATTGTATATTTTTGAAATCTTACAATATATTTTGAACAGGTTTGTTGGATAATGAGATATTTTGGCGCTCAGTTAGGCATGCATATGTATATGATGAACTGTACAAAGGCTTCTTAAGGTTATAAAATGAAGAAGTAAGATGAAAAGATAGCTTTTATTTTAGTTTGACTTGTAGCTTAGTGAAAATTTGAATACCTTCGAAATCACGTAACAGATCAACTTTTATTTAAAGGAAAATTTCCAGACGAATATGGTAGCTCTAAAAGTCCTTATATACTGGTGTCCCAAGGAAGCGGTAGTGTAGACAGTGAAAAATGTTTAATACAAAGACTGTAGAAAATCTAGATTTATAATCTATATATACATTTATTTGTACCGAGTATTTATTTTAAAAAAATTTAAAGGTTCCAAAATTTTCAATTATACATATCTTCGTAGCTATTGAAGAGAGAACTAATATAAAAATGGTAACTGGTAATAATTTTTGCGTAAAATTTAATAGTATTAGTTAAAAATTTATAGCACACTTAATTATCAAGATATGATATGAATTTATATTTTTTTAAATGGCAATCATAGTTGGCAATGACTTCTTGAAAATGCTTATTTTTTTTTTGATTTCATAGATATAAGGTTTGGTATAGTAATCTTTTTTAAATTTTTATTAACATTAGTAATTCAGTTACTGTCAATTTTTGCGGAAATAATGAGAAGGTAAGCCTGGAAAAACTATTTCAATGCCAACTCGATAATTTTTTTTAAAAAGATTACTAAACCAAACCTTATAACTATGTTATCGGAAAAAATAAGCATTTTTATAGAGTCATGGCAACTATGATTGCCATCTAAAAAAACAGCATATGTTACTTGTTGATAATTATGCTATGAATTTTTATCTAATATTATTAAAATCTACACAAAAATTACTACAAGATACCACTTTTGTATTAGTTCTCTCTGCAATAGTTATGTAGATACGTATCATTGAAAATTTCCGCAATTTTTAATTTTTTAAAAATAACTGCAAAAGTTAACAAGAAATGTTATTAAACCACTAAATGTTCCTCGAAGTTCTCAATTAAAAAAATTTGCCTCCTATCAGAATATAAAAACTTATAAACGGAAAAATTACTTTCCACATCACCGACGTAATAAGGGTGCTTTAAAATTGCTTAATATTACAGGATTCAGTAATTTCTACCTCAAAAATATTAGCTATTTGGCTAAGAAACCGAAATCTACAATTTTCCACCACATTTTTGAATTTTTGAAAAATGTTGTCCCCCATTTTGCCTGCGACATTTTGAAAAGCTGCCTCAGATTGTTTTATTAGTTCTACACTTCGGGTTAATGGCAAATTAGATTCCTCCATTTGTGTTATTGTTTTAGAAACAAGCTATTATAATTGGTTTTTATAAACAAAAGTTCTTGTTTTATTTCGTTGTTTTCGAATAATTGCTTAACATCAGTGAGGGATTGAGAAGATTTGTCAGAAATAAATTATCGCAATAAAAGAAAGCGGCTTCCAACCACGTGCCTGCCATATCTTGTAATAACAGGTTGAGGTAGTTTTTATTTATGGAACTGAATCCTTATAGGCCCTTTAAGGAAGATTTTTTCATGTAGTAAATTAAACTATTTACAAGAGGAAAATCTTTCCTAATCTCTTCAGCAACCCTATTTAAGGCATGAGCAAGGCATGCTACATGTATCAAGATCAGATAAATTCTTTTTTAAATTTTGCCCGGCCTTTATCATGTACGGTACTGTATCTGACAAAATAATCAAAACATTACCTCCAGGAACAGGCATAGGTAGAAAAAGTGCATTTTTTAAACTCTTTAGAAGCAATGAGGTAAGGTTTTGGCAGAATCATGTCGCTAAGAACACCAGTCAGTAAATGAGAAATACAGCGTCTCTCTGAATCGGTGGTTTCATCAATACATATGCAAAAATGTTCGTTCCAAATTTTAGCTTTAATTTTCTAAATTACCTCCTAATACAAGAAACTTATGTCGTTTCTTCGCAGTGTTGTTTCACCTGAGACATTGAATTTGCCATACTTCTGGAAGTTTTGATTTCGTAGCTTTGACAAGGGACTATTTGAAGTAATCATTGCATGACATAGGTCTCGGTTAAAGATGTCTTGTTCGTTTAACTTTTTTGACATTGGTTGGAAACATTGCGTTAATGTGGGTTGTGACACGTGTCCAGATTTCAACTTACCTAATTTAGCAATATCAGCAGAAGTTTTCACGGGTTGATATCTATAAAAAAAATATGAGGTACAAAAGTATGAGGTACTCTTGTACCTCAAATAATTTTTTTTCTTGAGAATTGCAGACGTAATAAAATAAATTACTTCACAATGGAAGATTTATAAAATTGTTTATCTTGAAATTTTGAAACGCCTGCCAAAGATCTACATCATTCAAAATACTTTGAATTATGTACAATGTGCTATTTATTAAGGATATATGCAAACATTCAAAAAATGCATATAAAATGCAAAATATGCGCTTTGCATATTTGGGTTACCTTACATATTATGTATTACTTATCTCCAAAGTTATCCTTAATCTGTTTACAAATGTATAAAAAGTTATCGCACAGATGCTAGTACCAAATGTATCAAGTAACAAAAACAATTCTACTTATTGTATAGTTTTTTTATTAAGGTGGCCATCTCGCCCATCTAAATTACATTGCAAACATGTTGCGAACATATTGCACCAGAAACCGTTAGTAAGCCACAAAATTACAAAAAAAAAAAATACGAGCATAATCTACAAACTTATCTCCAGGGGACTAGGTGGTTTTAATAAGGGAAGTTTGTTCGATTAATGTGGAAAAAAATGTTAAAAAACAGGAAGTTTTTATACCAAAAATCTGCTAGTTTATTCCGTAATTTCTTGGAATATATAGATAATTGCCAGATATTAGATAGCTTACCCCCTGGAGAAATAAATTCTCTTTCTTTTGATGCTTGATACAAAGCAATTAAGCGTATTTTATAGCTGTCTTGTGCTTTTAAATGTTTTCACCCATAAATTCCGATTGATTTGTATCTAAGAGACATATTCTTATGGGAAAAGTAGATTTCGTTTATTATAATCACTGTGGTAGGTCAGCAATTCTTAAACAGAGGGCGCTGCCAACGATCGGTTATTGTTAGGCATGTTGAGTGTTGCAAAATTTGAATGTCTACGGCAAATATAGACTCGACATACTGTAAATTGCTTACTCCGTCATACTCAGTTACGTTATATATGTGTTTGTCAGGCATCAAAAGAGTATCTTTAAAGAAAAAAAGGTTACAAACAACATGCTCTTCAATTACAAAAAATCGAAAATAGAACTCAGGCGTCTTGGATTCTCATTTAATAATAAATCTACTGAAAATATCGGGCCAACAGAGTATTTCAAGTACCTATTGTTCAACCATATTTTACGAAAATATGGTTGCTCATATACATGCTAATCTGAAAATACCTTCTGTATGTTGTAATATACAGGGTGAGTCATTAGTAGCCGTTTCTTTGATTGCTCCTTTATGTTTTAAATAAAAAAAAAACAATTAGAGAAAGTTTCATGGTTGCTTAAGGCGCATATTCTAAAAATACATTAAGCCCTGACGCACTTCCGGTTTCACCGGAAATGCATGGAATTTATTTTTTTAAATGACACTCTATAAATTTTTGGATTTTTTAGTACTGTTTAAAATTGTCTATTCAGCTGTTTTTCCTTTTCAAAATTGGGGCAATAGTTTTTGAGTTATTAATTTTTTTTTTAATTTTTTGACCAAAACACGTCCAAAAAAAAAAACATTTTGTCATTGTTTTTAATTACATTTTTGTCAATGGGCAGCAGATAAATTAGCCTGACTTTCCCAATTTTTTGTTGTTTACCGACGAAGCTACCTTCTATTAAAATGGATACGTTAATCGTCACAATTTTCGTTATTATAACACATAAAAACCTTCACTTTATCACACCTGCAAACTTTCAAAATTGTTGGTCATTCAGTGGTAGTTATTGGTAGTTACATAATTGGACCTTATGTCTTTGATGAAAATGTTAATGAAGGAGAGTATCTTCGTTTTCTACGGACGGATTTTCAAATCTTGTTGAAGACATGAACATTATAATCAGAGAAGAGTTTATAAGAATATGTAAAAGTTTTATACAACATTAGTACTTCTTTGGAAAACAGAATACTCACGTGCATTGCACAAACTTGTGGTTATGTTGAACATATTCGTTAATGAAATTTGTTTTTCTTACTTTTGATTGTTGTTACGTTGCACAATAGTTGTAGGTTATTTAAATTGCGTTATTTTGTTGCAAAATTTATTTCTATTAAAGTTGTAGGACATCAATTTATAATTTTGAAAAACTACAGGCATCTGTTATGAACAGCTTCAACAATAAAAGAATACGAGCAATTAAGCAAATTAAATTGAAGATAGCAGCGTTGCTTCATACACCTTTTAGAGAGGCGGCATCTTCAAATATGTCAGTAAACTTATGCTTTATTATATTTGGTTGTTAACCAATAGTTTAAGAAATGAAATACTGCAACTGGATATTGCCGAAATTAAAAAAAACTGAAACGCGATGCCCTTCATTCTGTAAAATTATTACTTTTGGGATAGTGGATTTAACCTTTACTTTGTTTGACAGTTGAATAAAGAGGTCGGGCACCATTCCAGCCTTCCATTGGTTGAACGAATATTTCGGCACATAGAACAACAACGCTCGTAGTTTTTATTAGACCGCTAATTGCTCCTATAGTGATTATCTCAGAAACTACAAAAGATAGGTACAGGACATTGTTAACAAAAATTAAAGAGAAAAAAAAAGAAACAAAATGCCACAATAAAATACTTCCATTAAAAAAAAAATAAGTTTTTGGTATATCAAAATTAGTAGAAGTAGGCTTTGAAAAAACGTTTTTGAGGTATTGTCGAGTCAACTTATACCAAATGATGCAGAATTTTCTTGGCTACAAGCACCACCAAAGTTTATGTTTTTACTTTTAAAAACAATGTGAAAATGATTTTTTTCTGAACACGTGTTTTGGTCAAATATTTTCAAAAAAATATTAAAATTGAGAATGACATATTATTTAAAGAAAGTATTCTAAAATTATACGATGAAATGATGTAAGTTAAATTATTTGAAGATTAGAGAAAGTGTAGAAATGGTGTATTATAATTAAACAATTTTTTTTAAATATATATATATTTTCAAATATATATAAATCGTTGGTACGTTTGTGTGCGATCTTGTAGCTTCTAAACGACTTGACCGATTGAGGTCATATTCACGCAATATATTTATTTTGTCGAGACGATGGTTCATAGCTAGGCAAGGATCCGATAAATGGTGCTGTAGTCAAGTTACTTAAGAAATTTATATAAAAAGCAAATTTGCGAGATATTTCAAAGAACTGCTATTCGATAAGAGTGAAAGTCAGTTGCAGTCTGATGAGTTCGTTTAGGTGAAGCAATTACATAGACAAGACTGATTCGTTTATTATTGCTGATATACTCCCAGTAGCCGAACATATCACCGATAATAAACGAATCAGTCTTGTCTATCTAATTGCTTCTCTAAAACAGCCGTCACTGGCGAAAGTGTTATTTCCGGTCCGAATTTTGAATATTTTTTTTACAAAAATATTCCAAATCCATGTTTAAATACTTTTATACTGTATAAAATGCATAATTTTCGTGATATTTTCAAAAAATTGATATTCGATTAGAATAAAATTGCTAGGTACTTTCAGTTCGAATTTTGGAAATTACAAAAATATTCAAAATTGAGCTTTCAATATTTTCATACACTCGATATGTTTGTCTAGAATGCATGACTTGCGATATATTCGCAAAAACCTGTTTTACGATCAGAGTAAACACCTACTTCCGGTAGGAATTCTTTTATAAAATTGTTTTCTAATTTACTCTTGCTTGATCACATTGTTATACTTTAGATATTTGCCTAAAATTAGTAATTGACGAGATATTGCTATTATTTGTTTTCTTCACTGATATGAAGTACTACTCCCGATTTATCGATTTCACTGAAAATATAATCAGATTTCCGAGGGAGATTATATTCCTAAATATACACTTCGGTATTGATGGCTTTTGCCGTTTGGCCGCTATCATGGTCAAACAGTGAGAGAAATTTTTTTTTGCAAACAAATACATTAATTAATTAACTCGAAAATTAATGCATAATGACGTATTTCTACACGCTCGCAGCTGACGTAATAGAAAATTGAAAAAAATTGTATGCAATGGTTATAGAAGTATATTTTTTGACAAAAGAACCTCAATAACTCAAACTTAAAAATTTAATGAATTGAGATCAAATTTCGGCCACTGGTCGACCACTAGTATTAATTATAAGGCAAGTTATTTAGGTACCTATACAAAAATTTTTATCTATTTTCTTCAATCCTATAATAAAAATTACTTACATACGTAAGAAATTTAATTCAATATTCTGCAGATCTCGTTTTTAATTATATTTTAGTAAATTATTATGAACGTGGGAAATCCACACTGTCGGATAAATTTTAGGGTGGTCTTTCAAATTTTTTTCCAACTGAATCGGGCATTCTAATAGCTGATACGGTATCAAAAGTAATACAAAGAGGGCATTTTATAATATCCAAAACTACTTTCTGAGCACACATGTAGATTTAACCTATTTAATTAGAGTGTTATAGGTATGTGAAATAGGTATATTGATTGTTTCTCTTTTTCTTACTTTTACACACACAATAGGCCTTGTGTTTCTTACATTGACAGGTTCACTACTTATGGGTTTTCTTAAATAAACAGTTCATTTTTTAGTCAAATTTGAATAAATACTTGGCGAAATACTTCTATAAAAAAACTATTTATCTATAAGAATAAAAATGTACTGCCTCTGTGAAAGTAGATTTTTTTATGCAAAAGTTGTTCCAAACTTACTTCTGAATACTTTTGTATCCATTACACATTTTGAAAAAACTAACCATTGACAACATACTTGGTAACTATGTATTTCGCGCTCAAGTGTTACTTCTCATCTACTAATCTAATTCTTCCAACTAAGACATGGTACATGCTCAAGTTACATAACAAAACACAAAATTTACCAACTTTGCCAAACTCAAACCTACTCTCTATTCCAAATAATAAGCGAAATACCCATGGTGACCATCAAAATTGAATCAGCCTATATATTCCTTTTTCAAAAATGCAATAATCACTAAAGAATACCTATTTATTATCTAAATCAAATAGATAAAGGACAGATCTACATAGGTATTTACAAAACAAACATTATATGTAACAGTATGTTCCTATTATTCTTGTAAGGACGCAATTTGCATTTTTACAATTTAGGGTAAATATCAATGATTTCAAAATAGACACATATTCTATTAAATCGTGTATGAGACAAAAACTCTGTTTTTTGTCTCATACACAAAAAAAACAACGGTCTGGTCTGCCAGTCTCTGTATAATTTGGTTCAATCTAAGAGATACGTGGCGTTAGTACTGCCATCTGTTATCCAATAAATTTGTTTTACAAATAATGTCGCTGCTACTGGCAATCAGATGGCTAATTAAAATACAGTCACGTATGCAACACATAATACACGCCTAATGGTTAGAAAAGGATAGAGCAATGTGACGATTCTCTTTCTATTAAACGGCCACCTTAAATAAAGTCGAATTGATGAGTACTGATTATTTTTAGCGTTCGAGCATATGTTAAAAGATATCTAACACTACATTTATAAATATCTATAACTTATTGTAAATGTATAAAAAGCAATTTAATTTTAATTATGTATTTAGTATACATTAGTATACTGCAATCAACACAAAGTTATGCCAAATTATTTATTAATCTTGACAATTAACAAATAAATTCAAATGGATGCTGACACGCATCTTTCACTTGTTCACTTCACTAGATAGCACCGATATGTTTCCTAAGCAAAAAATGAGGTGTGGCCACCACACGACTTTCTTATACGTATGAGCGTTTCAAATTATAGAATTTTAAGAATTTTTTTATACAAAAATTATTCAAAATCCTATTCTAAGTACTTCTATTCTCTTAATAAATATCTATAGAATGCATACTTTGCAAGATATTATCAAAAAAGTGCTACTCGCTAATTTTGAATTTTCATATATACAAAAAATATTGCAAATCCAGTTCTAAATACTTTTGTACTCTTGATAAATATATATAGAATGCATAACTTGCGACATATTTGCAAAAAATCGTTATTCGATAAGAGTAAAAGTGGTACTTCCCGTCTAAATTTTGAAATTTCTTTTATACAAAAGATATTGAAAATTATGTTTTAAATACTTTTATACCCGTAACGTACTTGTCTAAAAAGCATGACTTGCGAAATATTCGCAAAAAACTTATTTTCGATAAGAGTAAAAGCCCTACTTCCGATAGGAATTTCGAAAAACTCAAATAAAATTATTTTCAATTTCAATTTTAAGTATATATGAATTCTTTATAAATTTGTTTAAACTTAGTAGTTGACGAAATATTGTCAAAATTCGATTTTTTCGCTGAAGTAAACTGCTACTTCCGGTCTACCGATTTTACTGAAAAACTAATCAGATCTGAAGAGGGAGATTATACACGTAAATACAAAATTTGGAATTGATATCTACAGCGGTTTGACCGCTATCGTGGTCACACACACACACACAGACACACACAGACACAGACATTTTTTAAAAACCACTTTTTTGGTATCAGGGGACTGCAAAACGTGGACATCTGCAAAAATCTCGAGGTCGAAAATTTTCATCATCACAATACTTCCTTATACTACGTATAAGAAAGTAAAAAATAAATTTGAGAATTTGAGAATAAGTTCACGATTTTCTAAAATTCTAAAATAATGTATAGACTTGATCATAATTTTGTTTCCTAAGAGTAGAGCTATATATAAATTTACTAATGCTTTCTCCTATATTATTAAATACCTGCATCTTATAATCAAGAGGTTCCTATATTTGCACAAAACATGCTTAATGTACCTTAATAGTTATAATAATGCAACCTTCAAATCCTAAAACAATATCGAATGTTACGCCATCAAGGCTACTCTGAAAACCGATGTTTATTATTATTTGGATTAGAGATATGTATACAATTTTCAATAAAAATGACCATCATGATAAATTGATTTCACAATGCATCAGCAAAAATTGTTAATATAGGTATATACTTTCGTTAGCAAATATTTGTTCATTATATATTTATGTACGTATATATAGACTAGTATCAATTAGTCTGCCAGTGAACATAACTATACGCAATTATTTGCAAATATTACTTTCTGAATTCTTAATCAAGAGGTAGAGAACATACCTATCTAACAATTTCGTGGAACTTTATTTGCGTAACTTATTTTCGGTACGATCATCTAATATATCCTCCTAGTTTGTGGTATATACGTCGGCGATTCCCATTTAAATATATATATTTGATGTGAATGTCATTTTAAGAGCCATTTATGATATTCAATTCGATTGCTAATACAGTTGAAGGTAAACCACGTAGAAACACGTTTGTAATTAGTTAATTTTTATCTGAGTGAAACGGTAAATCATTCGCAATTATTTCTTGTATTGGACGAGTGTTATACATAATACGATTACCTCAAAATGCCCCAAAAATATTGTAGTATTGAAGAGGAATATGAAAAAAATGATTGTTTGAAGAAAGAGGACATTTTGATTTTACAGGAATGGATTGACAAACAAGCCCATTTGCCAAAAATTAATGGTAAGTAAATGTGCATATATTTTTTGTAATTTTCTTGTTTAATTGAAATTATAAATTGATTCAAAGATATTCAAAAGAATCAAAGTCAAATTTACCAAGCTGATATATAATTTAATTAGTTTTTAAATTAATTTTTTTTTAAACAACTGCAATTGATCGAAGAGAACCTGAATAAACGTTGTTTGTTTGAAACAGATGTTTTAAAATTCAAATATCGGAGTTTAAAAAAAGCGGTTAAGAGTGTCGTTTACCAACAAATAGAAACTTATGCAACTTATATTACTCGCGGGACGGGTAGACGCAAGGGGGTGTGTATAGGTGGAGGTAGACGATATTCGGTTCTGTCACAGCGCTTCGGTTTTATTCACAGATTCTGTCGTAGATAAAGGAGTACTATAGATGGGAAAGATAATGTATAAAGAACGAGTACTTACGGAACTGTTGATGTTGTTGATGTTTTATAATAAGCCAATTTTCGCTTGCCCATAACTGTTATATTATTATACACTCGAATATTATAGGTATATATGACATTTAAATACGAGTGACAGTTTGTAATTAAACTGTCACTCGCATTTAAGTCTGCAATAGCCGACCGATTCCGATAGATTTTCGTCTTCGCTAGGACCGGTAGAGATACCGTAAAGTGGGGATAGACGACACGATTAGCTTGGAAAAATCTCGTGTAAAATGTGTGTGACAATGTTTACTGTTTAATGTTTTTTATCTTTAAAAATAATTACATAAATTTGATTTTTTCTTTATATCGTACATGAAATTTGCAGCTGGCGCGTAGAGGTCGTTTTTACTTTCTTATACGTAGTATAAGGAAGTATTGTGATGACGAAAATTTTCGACCTCGAGATTTTTGCAGATGTCCACGTTTTGAAGTCCCCTGATACCAAAAAAGTGGTTTTTAAAAAATGTGTGTGTGTCTGTGTGTGTGTGACCACGATAGCGGTCAAACCGCTACAGATATCAATTCCAAATTTTGTATTTACGAATATAATCCCCGTCTTGGGAACTGATTAGATTTTGAGCAAAATCGGCTGACCGGAAGTAGTAGTTTACTTCAGTGAAAAAATCGATACTTGCAAATATTTCGTCAATTACTAAGTTTAAACAAATTTATAAAGAATTCATATGTACTTAGAATTACGTTTGAAACAAATTATCTTAAAAAAGTTTTTCGAAATTCCAACCGGAAGTAGGTCTTTTACTCTTATGGAAAATCAGTTTTTTGTGAATATCTCGCAAGTCATGCTTTTTAGACAAGTACGTTACGAGTATAAAAGTATTTAAAACATAATTTTCAATATCTTTTATATAAAAAAATTTCAAAATTCAGACCAGAAGTACCACTTTTACACTTATCGAATAGCGATTTTTTGCAAATATGTCGTAAATTATGCGTTCTATATATATTTATGAAGAGTACAAAAGTATTTAGAGTTGGATATGGAATATTTTTTGTATAAATGAAATTTCAAAATTCGGACCGGAAGTAACACTTTCATACGTGTAAGAAAGTCGTGTGGTGGCAACACCTCATCTTTTACTTTCTTATACGTAGTATAAGGAAGTATTGTGATGATGAAAATTTTCGACCTCGAGATTTTTGCATATGTCCACGTTTTGAAGTCACCTGATACCGAAAAAGTGGTTTTTAAAAAATGTCTGTGCCTGTGTGTCTCTGTGTCTCTGTGTGTGTGACCACGATAGCGGTCAGACCGCTGTAAATATCAATTCCAAATTTTGTATTTACTTGTATAATATCCCTCTTGAGATCTGATTAGTTTTTCAGTAAAATCGGTAGACCGGAAGTAGCAGTTTACTTCAGTGAAAAAATCGAATTTTGCCAAGTTTTCGTCAACTGCTAAGTTTAAACAAATTTATAAAGAGTTCATATGTACTTAGAATTAAAATTGAGAACAATTTTATTTAAAAAGTTTTTCGAAATTCCTACCGGAGGCAGGTCTTTACTCCCATCGAAAATCAGTTTCTTGCGAATATTTCGCAAATCATGCTTTTTAGACAGGTACGTTACGGGTATAAAAGTATTTAGAACATAATTTTCAATATCTTTCGTATGAAAAAAATTTCAAAATTCAGACCGGAAGTACCACTTTTACTCTTATCGAATAGCGATTTTTTGCAAATATGTCGTAAGGTATGCATTCTATATATATTTATCAAGAGTACAAAAGTATTTAGTGCTATATTTGCAATATTTTTTGTATATATGAAGTTTCAAAATTCGGACCGGAAGTAACACTGTTACTCTTACGGAGTAGCACTTTTCTTCGAATATTTAGCATATATTCTATTGTGATTTAATAAGAGAATAGGATTCTAAATAATTTTTGTGTAAAAAAATTCTTAAAATTGTATAGTTTGAAACGCATAAGAAAGTCGTGTGGTGGCCACACCTCATTTTTTTTCTTTTGTGTACCAGCCTTAGTTAGTAGACATTAATCAAATTCATGCATTTTTGTGGTTATTTCGAAAACACATATCTTTTTTAAGAAAATAAATTAGTACAAAAACTGACATTGACATTATAAATTTATGCCTTTTGCATCACTAACCCAAATTTGAGATTCTAAAATTACAAAATAAGTTTTAAAAACGCGAAACGGCGATGCCTTAATTTTCGATAGGTAAACGCTTGCTCTTAAATTTAAATTACGAGAAGTGATGTTGACATTGATGTGTGTGTTTCTATAAGTAATTTTCGGGGAACTTTTTATTTTTTATTGAAAGAGTCATGAAAAAGTGAAAGTCGTGGAAGCGCGATTAAATTGCTCTTGCAGGATTTTGTGGCCTTGGTGGTGGGGCATATATTCACCGCCAGTCTTTAGTGGCAGATAGGGTCCCTTCGACTTACGGTTGCTAAGGAAAGGGAATTTCAGATTAAAAAAAGCAGTCTTTACGTACTCAAATCGTAGAAATTTCAGGTACTTAAAGGGATAGGTTTCTGCAGTAAACATTCCTCCTTTTAATTAGCATTACGGTGATTTCAATTCTTTCATAAGTATGCTATCTATGGTTTATTCTCAGAGAAGAATTCTATACGATCAGTACTTGCAAAGTGTAGAGCAATCAATTACGGCCGATAGTAAATATTTTTGGTCTTTTATACCTCGAAAAGAAGGTGTAGTAGAATTCCGTGTAAGGATTTTAAAGACGATCTGTATTACAGTACACCTCAGGAAATATATGACGATTTTGGTGACCATTTTTCCAGTGTGTATCAGGACTCCACTGGATCTTTGGATAAAACTGTAATTTGTAACAATATGCCTCTTGTGAGCAAACCATCAGTGCCTAAGGAAGACGCTCGTTTGCTATTAGACTTAAGAAAAACCTACAGCAGACATCGATCATGGCTCAGGATTATAGTAATACCTTTCAGGAATGTCTATTTTAATTATCTTTAATATTAGTCTGCGTACTTCGACATTTTCAAATAATTGGAAGACGAGTTGTCTTCCACAGTCTTGTTTTGAAAAAGGAATCGAATTTGGCCAGTTTTACACAATTTATACAGATTTCACGAAGCTTTCGATCGAAGAGATTGGGGAATACTACTGCCCGAAATAAAACACTGGTTTTTCAAATCTGTTGCTCCATTTATTACAATATTTTCTCTTTTAGAGTAAATTATACGTTTCTTATAATGGATATAAATCAAAATCATGGGTTACTAACTTAGTGGTACAACAGGAGTCAAACTTAGGTCAACTGCTATTTTTTCTTTAGTATAAATTATCTGCCAGACTATCTGTGTTGTGCTACCTTAATGTTTGCGGATGACACGAAGTTATTCTTGCCTATTACATCTCTGAGTCACTGTGTTAACTTGTTGGAGTGTCTAGGCAAGTAGTTCGTGGATTGGTAATCGAGGACATATTTTATGGCCACCTAGGTCTCCAGACTTAACGCCATTGGATTATTTTGTTTGGGTATACGTAAAAGATTGGTATACGTGCAAACATTTGATAATGCCGATCTTTGTGAAGCTGTTTTGCAGCATTTGGTAGCAATAAATGGCAAAAACTACGCAGTGCCATTACGTCGACACTACGCAGGGCACAATTATGTCTAGAACAATTGTTCGAACATCTTTTATAATTATTTTTGTTATTATCCTTATTATTTTATTTTATTATTGTTATCTATTATTTGTCGATTTCTCATGTATCACGGCCTACTTATTACTGAGTGTTTAATAAAATACAGTTTTTAATATTTTCTTTGTTGTTTTTAAAAATAAATAGCACATATGCTATATCATTGCAAGGAAGAAGAAAAACACGTTCAATTCTTTCAAAGTCGACTTGACGTTCCATAAGAAAAATTAAAGTTAAGGGTTAAAATTAAAAAATGGAAAGTGCAAGAAAAAATCAAGTCGATATTTAAATTATGCATAAAAAGTGCCTCAAGAACGTGCAAATAAAAATTATGTACCTACTAAAGCAAAAAAGTTATTACATGAAAAATAAATTTGACATTTTTCTTTTTCTTGCTATATGTCCTGAAGTACCTGGAAATTTGGAAATTGGAGAATATCGTATAATTTCAGTAATTCTTAGGAATAATTCATTTAATTTAACTAAATCTGTATCTTTTATAATAAAATAGATCTCCATGCTGAAAATGTTATCTGTACTGTATACAGGTGGTTCACCGGGAACTGATTCGATCGATTGTGGTAAAACTATAGCTAGGAATGATCTGAAATTTTTATACTAAAGTCGATCGGGGTCATTCGCCTAAAATATTTTCAAGATGGCGGCACTTCGGGCTATGCCGGAAGTATGCACCAACTTCCTAATTTTAAATAGAATACCCTGTATATTGTCAGGTTTTTGGATTTTACGTGGGATTCTAAATATATTTAATGTATAATGTCATATATCTAAGTGAAACCCTTTTTGACTTATTGAAATTCTTATGTTAAATTTGACGTTTGCAGGCAAAAAATCAATAGCAGTTTTTCCATATAAAGATGAGTTTATTATTTAATTTGAAGTAAATTCTCTCAAATAGATGGTCTAATTAAATACTATTTGTATAACATTGTTACAATTATTAATATAGAGTGTGCGAATTATACGCCTGAAAACGAATTTGGAAAAATTGCCAAAAAACAATTTTTTTAAATGGGAAGCGGCAACTTTTATAATTTTATCTTATTCTGCATTAAAAATAAGGATCACTTTGTATAAATATGTCTATTATAAAAATTGATAGTTTTCGAAATATTGGCAAGTTAGTGTTTTTATCTTCTACAAGTCATACTGTTTGCATTAGTTCTTTTTTCAATAGTTAGGCATGACAGTGTTTCCAAAACTATAAATTGTCATTCATTGTAGAAAAGTTATGCCGGAGCGCTTAAATTATGCAAACGATGATTATTTAAATTTATTTATTATTTATGGGGAATGTAATAAAGTTATGTCAAGAACATGTGATACATTTGCAACTCGATATCCGCAAAAACGGAAACCATCATCAATACCGTTAAACGTATTATAGAAAACTTCAGAAACTTTGGATCCGTGAGGGCAATGATTCAGGGAAATAAACCAGTTATTAATAACGATCATAATGTAATGCAAATGTATCACATGTTCTTGACATAACTTTATTACATTCCCCATAAATAATAAATAAATTTAAATAATCATCGTTTGTATAATTTAAGCGCCCCGGCATGACTTATTGAAATTATGATAAGGTAAATGATTTTTCTTCAACGAATGACAATTTATGATTTTGTAAACACTGTCATGGTTAACTAATGAAAAAAGAACTAATGCAAACAGTATCTATTGTAGAAGATAAAAACACTAACTTGCCAATATTTCGAAAACTACCAATTTTTATAATAGACATATTTATACAAAGTTATCCTTATTCTTAATGCAGAATAAGATAAAATTATAAAAGTTGCTGCTTTCCATTTAAAAAAAATGTCTTTTGGCAATTTTTCCAAATTCGTTTTCAGGCGTATAATTCGCACACTCTGTATTAATAATTGTAACAATTTTATACAAATAGTATTTAATTAGACTATCTATTTGAGAGAATTAATTCAAATTCAATAATAAATTCATCTTTATATGGAAAAAGTGCTATTGATTTTCTGTCTGCAAACGTCAAATTTAACATAAGAATTTCAATAAGTCAAAAAGGGTTACACTTAGATATATGACATTATACATTAAATATATTTAGAATTACACGTAGAATCTAAAAACCTGACAATATACAGTATAGTCTATTTAAAATTAGGAAGTTGGTGCCTACTTCCGGTATAGCCCGGAGTGCCGCCATCTTGAAAATATTTTAGGCGAATGGCCCCCATTGACTTTAGTATAGTGTCAAAATTTCAGGTCATTCCTAGCTACAGTTTTTCCGCAATAGATCGATTCAGTTCCCGGTGAACCACCTGTATAATTATGAAATTGACTGAGATGCCTTGAGTAAGTTGCTAGAATCAAGGATTTAGGGGTGATGTTTGATAGTGAACTGTTATTTTACAATCACGTACAGGTTTCCTTAGTTAAATCGACAATTATTTTCATGTTTTTCATCATAGGCCTGTAAGTAATATCTGTAACATTTTCCATTGCGATAATAATAGTTTTAAGTAAATGTTTGCTAAATTTCTATTGTAAACTATTGTAATATGTCTATTGTTACTATATCTTTTCATTTGTCCTTAAAATGGTTAATATTGTCGGACAAATAAATAAATATTGTAACGTTTTCGGGTTCGCAATAAACAACTCGTACAATTTATTTATTTAAAACAGTCTGTATATTTATACACTTAAAATTATATAACAATATAAAAACATAAAACTAACGTATCACACTTAAACTACTATTAATAAATTAACACTTGTATTTATTTCTATTACTAATATCTCTGTCCGTATATTTATGTAACACTTCTATTTATATAATACGGCACTATTTATTTATTTCTTCGGCCACCACTTAAAGAACTATTATATTTATTTATTTCTATATATTTATTTATACGCGCGTCGGCTACTGCTTAAGGACTTTCTTATTTCGGAATTAGTCATCCATCGGTGCAACTGCCTTTTTATATACGCGTTCGAAACATCTGGAACACACCAGATAATCGCCAGTGTTCTTCTCGATTTTTGTAGAACATACAAGAGACATTCTGTCTCTTTGCAGTACAACGCAAATGCATGATTTATTGCTTTATGATGTTTACCAGTCGCGTCGAGATGATTTACAACCTTTTTTATTGTCGCTCGGAAGTCTGCCTTTCTTTTGTTGTCGCCCGGACGTCTACTGGTTTCGTTACAATATGTTTGTCATGGTGAAGCTAGTGAAGACGGCTTTGGGACGTGGATGATTTCTACGAAGATTGGTGGTGAGGCTCTTTGTACTGAGCTCTGTATACTCATTAGAATATCTTGGTTAAAAGAGAAATACACGTTTGCAATAGAAACTTACTTTTCACGGGCTGATCAACTGTCCTTGCCGTAATTTACCTTCGAAGTGATTTTGGACGGAGGTCTTCAGAGAAACTGGAAATGTATCACGCAGAAGATAAGGAACAACACATGCCGACAAAACACCCGCATACTTAGAGCATCTAAAAGAGTCAATTTTCATTTGCCATGTCTTCGAAAGATTAACATAAGCGTTGCACAGTTTCTGCAAGAAGGAGCCAAACACCAAATATTGCAAATCTCAATGCTTTACATTGAAAGACTTCTAGAGTGGCTGATGTCCAACAGAGATGTTACTTTGTGGACAAACGCGCTTGCCAAATTGAAGGACATGATGCAATAGCAGGCTGTGTGCAAATCCGAAATTTTCAGATTTCACGAAAAACATATTACTAAAACACTTCACAAGTTTTGCATACAAAATAAATGATAATATCTGTAGATAACAAATAACCTCGAATTACAAACATTTTTGTCAAATTATGTTCCACGACTTAAAGCTGATTATTTTTCGTAAATAAAATTGCTTTTTAAAGAAATACAAAATAATTCGAAAAGTATTAACAATAATAAGTCAAAACAAATATGATTTTCCGACAAACCATTTTTATTAAACCATAAACCACGTGAAACATAATCTTGGAAAAATGTAAGGTCAAAATATTTCGTAGTTAACGTAATTAAAAAGAAGTTTTATTCAGAATCATTTTTGGTCTCATGCCTCCTTAAGTTGTGGTAGTAAGTTGTGAAGATGCTGGAATATATTTTCCAACAATGGGCATTTTATTGTCATATTTTTTTAATTTTATAGGCAAAGCCCATTTGTAAGCGCAAGGGGTTCTAGGTCAATAATATTGTTCTGAAACTCATTTTTCAGTAGCTGGTATCTGAGTGGCTTTGTGTGACAAGAACTTTTGAATAATCCGTATTATAATCAAAAATTCGAGACGTGGAAATAGTAAATGCGATCGTATTTATTAGGAAAGACGTTTGAAAAAGGTTTCTAACTCGCCTGACTTAAAAATTTTTTACTGCAAGATTCGACTAACGAATACCAATCATTGAGTTGAGTAAATTCTTTATATAATGATGGAGAAATTATATTTGTTCACACTTTCGTCATACATATACATCATGGATTTTAAAGGCTTACAACTTTGAAAACCTTGGTTGTAAATGCATATTTGCCTATCATAAAATATGGCATTTGTAGAAAGACGAGGAACAAGATAATCAAACCACTGCTTTTCGACGGTTTCATTGGTTAGTGCTAATTCACTCTTGATTTTTTAATCATCATAAAAAACCTGAACTTTGCGAAAATGCAGTTCTTCTTGTTTCAAAATCATAATTTTTTCTTCCCCTGCTGTCAGTTATTAAATTTGGGCCTATAAGTGATCGCAAGTTGAATAGTTATCGCTGCGAGAATATCCAAACGATATATTGAAGTTGCTTACAACATATCTGTAAAAAAATTCATAAGTAACTCTAGGATTACTGGACTCATTCTACTTGTTCATTTTCATGCATCGTTTTAATTCTTAAGGCAGCAGGCACTGTCATTTCTGAAGTAATGGAATTCTCTGCATTTGAACCTTTTGATATGCACGTCCAGAAGCTAAAGTTGGTAACTTGTTGGGACGATTACCATGCTGTCCACGACTATCTTTCAATCATTTTATTTCATTCAAATGTATTTTTTCCCTGCTCTTTTAGATGTTGGAATCGTTTTCGCTTATTTCGAATATACTTAAAAGAGAAGTTAAATGTTCATTCTGAATAGTTTTATCAGCCATTGAGTAAACATCCGAAAAAATGTTACTCCTCCTCTTTGCTTTATTAATCTTTTCAAAACACTCTTTTCAGCAAGTGCATAGTAAACCCAACTGCTTGGCTTGTACATCTCCTCCGTTAGCGTTTCTGTGCGCATTGACTCTGTTTCTAGTACGTTTTGTAATATTTTTTTTGCCATTGAGTTAGTTGGCGTAATTTATTTTTACCTGTAAAGACAAGGATTATTAAACACACAATTTGTGATTTGGTTGAAACCAAAAACAAAGTATATATTAATATGCAATATATTATTTATATCAACTTGATATAGAAGATGTTTCAGAAAAAGGGTGTAAAAGCCAGGAACAGTATTTTCTTTTGTATGGAATTCAAAAGTAAAATTGAAAGAAAATATGTCTATTAATACATATTTGTTGACATTTACTTTATCCAAATTTGCAAGTTATCACCTCTTAACGAAACTTACCAACTTCCGTATATAACACCTAGATATTAAATAAAAATGCCTTTTTTATTATATACATTTTTGTATATACCACGTATATATTTTTCTTGCCCGAATTAGCGTTAGCCGGTTATTGTACTAACTCTATCAATTTACCCTCCTTTGAGTTTTTGCTGTGAAGCTATTTACAATTCCCGGTACAGAGAAGAACTTAGACCATTTAAACATATAGACACGCCTTAACTATCAAGCAGTGAAGCAAGCATAATTCTACGCGGGTGACGTCACGCGTGGGCACTATGCAACTACATACCTAGACTTTTTACTACAAAAGTAAAGAAAATCCTGTATTTTAGTTTAGGTATTTAATAAACTAAATACCCAAATCTTCTTATTTGAAGAATATTTGTTTAAAAACATTATAATCTTGATATTTTAAGAAAATTTGTTACCAAAATCTGAATATATAACCCAGAAATTTCGTTTATCGTACCCTATCGTACTTACCTCAAATAACTATAAATTTTTGTAAAGACCAGTCAATTCTATTTACTTTTGGTTATTCAAAAATAAAACTCAAAGCAATTTGTGGTATACATTTATTATTAAGAAAAAGAAATTGATTTATTTAATACTTATAAAAATGATTTTATATTTTCAATTATTGTCCAGAAAACAAAATTGTTTAATTTAATTTATTAGTATATCTGTTCATGCATTCACCTTGATGATATAGTCTAATTTTACAATAATTAAAGTTAATAATTTTAATTAAATTTACAATATGATTATTGTCGACATCGTGGTCATACATGTGTTCTTTGTAATTGTTGAAAATTGTATCATGAACACTGCTCAGAACTTTTATACATAATTTAGCCCTTAATTTTTTTCTTTTAATTTGTTGGCATTATCCAAAATCGAATTTCACTTTCAGTAATTTTACAAATATGGATAACGTCTTTCGATGGTTGAATTAAACATTGCTTTAAATTACTATAGTTTTTTTTTTAATTATAAATGTCGAATGAGATATGTCACTCTGGATTGCTTTTAAACATATGTCGGAATCTAAATGTTTTTTTACGTTTTTTACCACAAATCCAGCGACATATTCTACAACATCTTGCTCATAAAGTGTTAGAGTTTTAGAATAATTTAAACTAGTTACAGCATAGTTATGGTCACTGCAGTCATAATAATCATAAATTTCTGGCTCAATCTCCGGTTTCCTTTTTGAAGAAGTAGTAGCCATTGTAAGAAGAATTGTTGGTTCCTTTTCAATACAATTTCCTTGTAAAGAACCTGTAACTTCTGTATGCACTAACAACTGCTTATATGCAGCCAGAAATTGTTTAGGAGTGGGATTATTGTTAAATCTCCAATGACTTCTAATAGCACTGAAGAATACCTCAAGGTGATCTTGACATAATTTATATGCCGAAAGATATTTGAGACCACCATTTTCGACGTGTTGTTTTCATATTCCCATATAGGATTTTAAACTTACTATTATAAGTCCAATAAAGATAGTCCTCCTCTGGAATAAATACAAATACTCTCCAAAAGAGCATTTAAGGTCTATAATATACTCGATTGCTTCTTCGGTTTTATTTACTACTAACTTTGCCGTTACTAGTATTGTAAATTAATACGTTAATTATCAAGTAATAATTATCATGATAATTAACACATTTTTCATATTTGTATTAACAGTTAATTAAAAATAATAGATGATAATTATCACACTCACAACACTAAACGCTACAAGTTTTTTTTATTTAATAGCAGTATTATTATACTTACAGATGAAATGATATATCGTTCCACGTTTGTGTCGTTCGTTGTAGTTATATGCACTACAGGATTGTACCATAATTAAAATTAGACCGATTTAATCAACATTACCACTCTATCTATAACGTTAAAACGGACGTTAGACATACAACAACAGCAGAAACAAGCGTATAAATGGTCTAAGGAGAAGAACAATATTTATGACCATACGAACGTAGCGGTTGATATAGGACGGAGGGAGTCATTACAATCGAGGGCAACGGTTATCACTGTTGAATATTCCTTTTAAAAACTCCTAATTTCAAACTTGTCATAATCAGCAGAAAATAACAAAAAAATGTCGCTCTTTTTACGTTTTATCTATGGAAAGGCCAGTTTCTCTGCTACACCTTGTACAATAGCAGAAGAAAATATTGAGGTACGGAAACATTTGCTCGCATTTTAATTCAAGGAACCTCTCCAATGACTAGCAAAATATAATTGTTTTATGGCAAACTTACAACGCAGTAAAAAATATTCCAATTTTTTAGTGCGATGTAAGTTGTAAAAGCTTAAACAAGTTAATTAAATCTATTAAATTCAAAGGTCAACCATTCTTTCTTCCTGATTCAGTTCAAAAAACGCAAAAAAATATATTGATAAGTGGATTTAAGAATTAAAAATTCCTTTGATATTTTGTTCAACATAACGAAAAGTAATAATACCATGATAATAGTTTTTAGATTACGCTGTTTTAAAGACTACTATAAATCTGTTGATAGAAAGCACTAGGTAAGATACAAATCGACTAAAATTAATAATGTTTCATATTTGATAAACATCCAAATCAGTAGTTGATAATGAACACAATAATATGGAGTGATTCTTGAAGAAAACCCATAAATATATTGTTATGTAAAGAGATATTTCAAATCTGTACCAGATATAGGAAATTATTACAAAACCAAATTGACGATAATGAATGATATCGTAAGTTTGAAATTTGTGGCTATTGGAGTACATGTCATTTATCATCGATGGTTAGACTAAAATAGTTATCTACACAAATATTTATATCAATTTATTATCAACTGATATAATGTAGTGGGAGTGCTAAAACATCACTATTTACATTCCACATTAAATAAGTCTTTTAATTAGTAGCTAAATAGCGTAAATTTGTACATCGGAAATTTTTGGTTTAAGTATGATGTTCGTAATAGTTGTTATTTGTCATAATAAAATGAAGGTCTTGAAATACAAGGTCGCGCAAAAGTTGTCACCCGATGTTCTTTGGTTGTCATTTTTTTATGAACAAAAAACTTTGGTTCTGCTTTTGGATAATGTTTATTGGACGCCTTAAATTTTTTGTCATTAAGTCGAAAAAATGATATCGACCAAGTAGCCGCCGCCAGAATTGATGACCATACGAACCCGATTTATGGCATTTTCCATCACTTTCGCCAGAACTTTCGGCGATAGGTTCTCGCGTTCTAGACGAATATTCTCTTTGAGGGCTTCAAGAGTCAGAGGTTAGTTGACATAGACTCGTGACTTCAAAAAAACCCACAAAAAGAAGTCTGGAACGGATAAATCGGGCGATCTTGCCGGACAGTGTAAATCGCCAAAACGAGATATAAGGCGATCCGGAAATGCAGCTATCAGAATATCGATTGTGGCACGTGCAGTATGCGCCGTTGCTCCATCCTGTTGGAACCACATGTTCTCCAGTCCCAATTCTTCGAATTGAGGAAGAAGAAAGTCGTTGAGCAATACTCTGTAGCGCTCGCCGTCTACAGTAGTCGTTTGGCGTTTTCGAAGAAATAAGGCTCAATGACGCCTCCAGCGTAAACAGCACACCATACAGTAACTTTGAGCGGGTGTAATGGCTCTTCGTGGGTTATACGTGGATTTTCGGTGCCCCAGAAGCGATAATTTTGCTTATTCACATATCTTATTCACATATCCACATCCGATTGATGCCCAATTGGGGGTTCCGGGCCCTCTGCGACATCTTCATCTACAGCCGCGATATTCTCTGCAGAACGGCTGCTCCAGGGTCGGCCAACCCTGGCAGCATCTCGTGTTGTTCCATACTCTTCAAGGCGAGCGGCTAAACGACGCAGTGTTTGCCCAGTTGGTGTCGACAAATTATTCCGCAAAAAAAAAAAACAATTATTCCGCGTTCGTAAGGATTATAGCGATTCATGTCTTGTTGACGTGCTTTTTGTATCTGTTTACTTCACAAATGTCAAAGCAGAATTGACATTTGCTGCCATTTGCAAAAATTATAGCATCTTCCTGGGTAGATTCAATATATAAAATCTCATTTCAAAATTGTTTGCTTGAACACTTTTCTGGATTTCATGATTTAACGCAAATAGAACTTTTAGATGTTTTTATAAAAATAACTTTAATATAAAGTTATTTACTGAAAAACAGAATATTTTTTGATCTTCATATTTATAAAATGTTAAGTACTTATCATCATTTGAATTTAATCAAAGTGTTAAATAAATTTTATAATTTAAACACGAATCCAGCCTATTAGAAATATTGTTTGATCTAATACATAACACTATAGTATGTAACTATTAACCCTAATAAATAGAGATTTGTGCAATTGACTATTTTTTTTAAATATTGTATATTACACGTTTTCTTAATTAATTGTCAAAAAATCTGTTATTCATATTTTAAATATTTTATAGTCAAGGTTATAATTTAATATATAGGAAGTATTGTAAAACTCGATAGATTTTCTTAAAGTTTATAATTAACGATTTTTATCAATGTATGTATATGTTCTTTTATAATACAAAAAACGCTAAAATGTATTTGTAATATGGATACATATTGCCTAAGAATAAAACGCGGATTACTACTATAAAGATTGTTACGTAGCTTTAATGCTTCGTTTTTATCTCACTTATTATAGAAACTAATAAAATTCCCAAAAGTATGAAATTATATTTTCATGCATACTTTGATATGTCAAATTAAAATACACATAGGGTTTTCGATGCTGTTGTGTTTCTCACTAGACAACAATGTTGGAGGTTGGTATTGATGCGCACAGATGATCGAGTTGACATCCATCTATTACTTGACATTTTGTTCTTGACCGTTCAATGATACACTTTACACTACAGTGTTTTCAAAAAAGAAAAATTATATTCTTTTAAAAATGTAACGAGGTGTTAACCAGAATAATTTTAACGTGTTTTTTTGTTGTGTTCCGTCTAGAGTTTTTAATGAATTTTAATCTGTGAACATCATTATCATAACCACTGTTAAGACCAATAATGTTAATGAAAATCAATCCTAAAGAAACATGCACTTCTGTATCATGTGATATTGTCCACATAAACAGTTCGCATTGTAAGTACATTTGTAAACTTTTAATATATCAACACACTCAATTCTTGTGATCTGCTTCCACAGTTGATGCCCTGATGAAGTACACGATCATATGTACGAAATATTGGCAGAAAGAATAAAGAACTAAAGCACAACCAGTTTATGATTGCTAGATTCCCCAAGAACCTATTATTCCTATATATATATATATTTATATAACAAAAAAAAAATTCAAAGAACTCAATTTTACCCTATTAATAAAATCCTATTTTGAAGATTCTTAACTATTGTAATACTACTAACATGAATTGGCGCTCGACCTGTAGAAGATCCATATATTACTACTGGTCAAATCTTAACAATTGCCTACTTTTCATACTACCTAATTAACCCTTTAACTCATAGAATTTGAGATTATACTATTTTTAAAAACTAGTTAATGAACTTGTATAAGTATATGTTTTGAAAACATAGTAAAGAGTAAATTCTCTATTAACTTTATACTAAATTTTATTCATTAAATTAAAATAGAAAATATTATTATCTTTAATCCTATAAATAATAATAAAAAATTTAAAGAAACAGGGAGAAACCCCTTTCAGCATAAATATATTAACTTATCGTAACGATACCGAGGTAAAGTTTTTTTTTTTTATATATTCATATATACATATAACATATATGTAAATATATATGTCAATAAATATTGCGGTGTATTGACTGGATTTGTAATTGCTTTTTAGTTAGTTTTTTGTTGTTCTTACTTTTTTGCTGATTAATTTCTGTTTTTATTATTTACCACAAATATTTCTAGCTACAAATTTACATATATTATGAGAAAATAATATAGAAACTAATACTTATACAAATCAATAATAAAACTAATATATTTAGAGATCAGTTCTCACTTATATTATTTTCAAGTAAATGCTAATCAAGTCTTCCAATTGCCTACAAATTTTGTTACGACAGTTTTGAATATATCATTTTTGCACATTATATATTTCTTTCTTCTTATTACAACATGTGGGTGTGTGTATGTCATTAAAAATGTGTTTAGTTTATCATAGACAGCAATTAATTGCACTACACAAACAATATCGACGCGAATTGTGTAATTAAAAGAAAATTGTAAAAGTAAAGCTGTCGCATACCATAAACATAATTTAAAACATTTGTGTGTGGCTACTAACACATAATTAACACCTTCATGTTTGATTTACACAATTCTACATTATATGCTTTTGACACATAGTCAGTATTATTTGTGTGATTAAATTAGACGTTCGTCTAAGATAAATCTGGACCTTCTGATCAACCTACATGAAAGGTATGTGACAGGTCGACTCCTAATTTTTACAATTACTCTTCTAATTACACAATTCGCGTGGATATTATTTGTGCACTTAATTAACTGCTGTCTATGATAGGTGTAGAATTTTTAATGAAACTGCATACAAAATAACAGCTGTTCTATGCTTATTGTTTACATTTTCACTTTTACATTATTCGTATGTGCATTCTTCCTATGTCAGTCAATGAAACTGTTTGGATGACAGATTGCTTTCCAATTGTCATTTTTATTATTAATTACTAATGAATTATGTTGCCTCAACGCCAAGATGATAGATTATTTTATATATATAAGTATTATTGAAGAATATTGCTAATTCAACTTGCTTTTGTATTGAAATGATGATTACAATATTTCAGGGTATAATACATTCACAATCTTCCAAATAGGTATAGTAAGAATATGGAATTTCGTTACAGAATAAATTGGAATTTTCTATGAAATTTTCTAGAAATCATAATGGTTTTGGGAAACCCAACGTGTTATGGAGCTGTTTATAAATGAAGCTAAGGTTATTGTGGAAGCGTCTAAAAGAGAGCAAAAATTTAAAACGATAGAAGAGAAAGATGTAGTCAAATAAGCACCATCTCTTTTGTACTAAAAAATTGACAAATCTACGCAGTACAAGCTCCACCGGATGATTCTGATTAACATAATATGTAGTTAATACTAATACAACACTGACATAACTTCAAATCATCAGCAAACAGAAGTTTATTGGACTTAATCTCGTCAATAATATCGCTTATTTATTTATTTGTGCAAAAGTATTAATTAATTAAAATTATTATCAGTGTTAAAAGCAGAAAATTATAATCAGAATTTATTAGTAGTATTTAATAATTGCTTGCAATGGAAAATTCCACAAATATTACTTACAGTATTGTATGATTTTAAATAAATATACATATATGGCAATAATAAATTACTTTTTGCAATATCAGTATAGAAAGTTTTCGCATTACACGAAAATACTCTGGGAATCACAACATTTATTTTTCCCCACACGGTTATGGAAATATTGAAGATTTGTAGACCTAAATTGAAACCCTGCTGTACTCCAGAAGTAACTATATACGGTGTGGAAAACTCTCTGAGGCCTATTGCGCAGATAAAAAGCGAAGAGATGGATTAGCAGTTCACTAAATCCAAGACAATTTAATTTGGAAGGGAAAATAGTGTGATCTACTTTGTCCAATATCTTGGAAAAATCATTGTAGATGGTGTCCCCTTCTAGTCTGTCATTTAACGCGTTAGACACATATTGAGTAATATTGCTGGGTTTAGGAGACTGTAGATCACTGAATGAAGCCATACTGGTTAGGAGGTGTTTTTATTTGAAATCAATGGAAGAATTGTTGAGTATGTATTTTCGAAAATTCTAGCGAAGTTGCTCAAAATAACAATAGGACGAAATTAGATATATCCGAAGAATCGTGGTTCCAAAACAAAAATCATTTTCGTTTATTTCCAAACTGAGGGACACGATGATGTGGAAAGCGCTAAGTTAAACGATGCGTGTAGACTAAAACAGCTATTTCAAGATGTACACAAATAAATTTGAAGCTGCTATATTATTTATTTTGAGGCAAAACATCTTCATTATGTTTATTTTCTCCCAAAACTTTGGGTTTTCTTTTGAGAACATGTAAATATAGAAGAATTTTTAAATTATTATTGGACGTATATGAAATTGTTACTTCTTATTTAATTGGGATTATACTATATACATATTATATAAACTGATAAATTTAAATTTTTAGATTATTCACATAAGAATATTTTAATAATTCATGTTTTTGTTTCAGAACTAAAACTGATAATATTCTTACATTCATGTTATTATAAAATAGAAGCGACGAAAACGTGTATAGAAAATTTTTATACTTTGAAGGCACATTGGCCAGAGTTTTCTTTGGAAAGAGACATCTTCTCTGATACCTTACAGGAGGCTCTTCATACTATGTGAGTATTGAAAACTTCATCACGACATTTTAAAAGGTATGTAATTTGTTCTTGAAAAAAAAATGAATTATATTCTTTTCAGGTTATCTACAGTATTACCTATTCGAACCAAAGAAGGTTATCCTATTATATACGCGAGATTGATGAACACAAACCCGGATGCATATCATTATATATCCCAATTAAAATTATTTGACATGGTCTTCCTTATGTGGACTAAAATATTAGGTACTAGTACAGGGCAAGTGGTTGTTATGGACAATCAAGGATTATCGCTTGGGCATCTCCTCAAAGTGAACTTGGCTGCCATGAAGAAACACATATATTATGTCCAGGTTGGTTAAATTAAATTAATAAAAAGAATGAGCATTCAGTACGTTCCACATAATATATTAACCCTTTCAGCCCTGAATTTTTAAAAGCTAATGAAAATTTTTTTTTGGTGGTTGCTACTACTTACATATGTTGTTAAGAACATATAAACGACATTTTATACATATAGCTTCGCTATAAAAAAAATTAGAACTTGGTGGCAAATGCCACCACTAGGTCTAGGAGGAAAACAGGACGTGCAATTTGAATCAATATAATTTATTGTTTTATGTGGTATTTTTTAAAGCAGTTTCTTTGTTTACTAAGACATAAATAAATATTACATTTTTCACAAGCTGTTCTTGACCTGCCACTACAGTTTTCTAATTTACATCTTTGCTCGTGACCTTCTGTTGGCACTGGCCAGCTTCTTAGGTAGCAAAAGCGGAGAATTTTCTCTTGAAGGCCTACCTCTTTTTGGGGTTTGGGTAGTGGGGATTCCTGCAAAAGCAAGTGCTTCAGCAACATCTAGCGTAAATTCTAGCAAATCTTTTGTCTTTTCCTTCGGCAAACCTATTGCATTAGCCTGTTTTTTATATTCCAGCCATGAGTTACATACAGCAAGATTGAAATAATGAAACATAACTCTGAGTGTCCACTTTTTCGATCTAATGAAAGTTCTGTATAAAGAAAGCAAAAAGTCGCACTTATCTACACCTCCCATAGATGCATTGTACATTTTAACGATTACCGGACGCTCTATCTGTACGTATTTTTTTTTCTTTCTTGTCCCACCTTTTTGCTTCATCTCTTGGGCTAACAGCGATAAAATTCGAAGCCAAAGTCACTGGTTTATTATCAAACCACCTCACAATTACTATATTGTTGTCGGACACTACGTAATCACAGGACCCTCGACCCATTATTTTCATTTGTTTTTCGGTTTTTATGGGACATTTTTCAAGTCTGTTGGCACGTATTGTTCCAGCTGCATATATTCCTTTTTTGTACAATTCTTCTAAAAGAGATATAGAATTGAAATAGTTATCAAAAAAAAGTTTATGACCTGAATTTTCAGGGAATCTAGCGCCTAAATGAAGAATTAGAGAACATGTAATGCTGGGACTGCTACTTCTTCAGTGAGTATGGTGGAGCCTTGGTAAACCAAAGAGCGGTATATTATGCCTGACTCACCGCATAGCATGAATACTTTTATGCCCCAGGGTGTAGGCTTTCCTCTGATGTATTGCTTTATATTGAGTTGTCCCTTGAAAGGGATCATGGATTCATCGATACATAGGTTCTCTTCTAGGGCCAGTTCTTCACATCTGGATTCAAATGCTTGAATAAGTGGACGGATTTTCCATAGTCGATTGTGTTGTTGCACCTGATGTGGATCATTTCCATCAGTAATATGTAAATTATTTCTCAAACTTTCAAACCGGTTTCTTGTAATCCCAATGTCTCTAACAAGAGCAATTTGAGTAGATGATTTCCAATAGAGTCTTAGTCTAGGGTAATTTAGTACGCCCATTATGAGATGCAAAGCTACCAGTTTTCTAATTTCGTATTCATTTGTATTTACTGACTTGCCATTAGTTGACAATGAATACATGTTTGTTTTCTCAGCTAATTCGGAAAAAATAAGACGAGGGAAATATTTAGAAATGTTAGAATGATGTCAAATTTTGAATTTTGAATAGCGCCCTCTACTCATTACATGTACTTTTGTGTATACTTCAATAAATAGTCTGTACTGAAAACTCGTAGAGTGCGTTTGCTTTTTAAGAGGTTATTGGCCCAGCGGAACCAGGTAGTTTTAATTAGTGCTGGTTAATAACGAGTTGTACAAGAATGGCTGTGAATTATATTTCGAATGTACTTAAACTCAGGGGAAGAGAAAATTACAGTGATTGGGCGTTTGCTGTTGAACATTTTCTCGTACTGGATGGTCTAAATGGCTGCATCACGGGAACCGAAACGGACGCTGAAAAGGTAGCTAAAGCAAAAGCGAAGTTAATTTTAACAATAGACGCACCTTTATACGTTCACATAAAGGAGGCTAAGGATGCAGGTGAATTGTGGAAAAAGCTAAAGTCATTATTCGATGATTCTGGGTTTTCCAGAAAAATTAATTTACTTCGCGCCTTAATTTCTACGCGCCTCGAAGATTGTGACACAATGGCGTCATACGTAAACCAGATCGTAGAAACGGCTCAAAAGCTAAGAGGAACCGGCTTTAAGATAGACGATGAATGGGTTGGCTCATTGCTTTTAGCAGGATTACCTGAAAAATTTGCACCTATGATAATGGCAATTGAACATTCTGGCATTGACATAACGACAGATCGCATTAAAACAAAATTATTAGATATGGAAGTTAATGTTGATAAAGCAGGTAGTGCTTTTATCGGTAAAACAAGAAACTTGCATAGTAAATCTAATAATAAAGTTGGTAGTACTGCAAATCGAGAAGAAACTGTTAGGAATGTCAAATGTTATCAGTGTAAACAATTTGGTCATTTTAAAAATAAATGTCCAAATAGACCTGAGAATAGTGCTTCGAAACAAAAAGTTTCAAATGCTTTTAGTGTAGTATTTATGGGTGGTAAATTCAACAAAAACGACTGGTACATAGATTCTGGAGCTAGTGTACATATGACGGTAAATAAAGAATGGATAGAAAATATTTCTGTGCAGACAAATTTACAAGAAATTATGCTGGCGAATGAAATGAAAACACCAGTGACTGGTATTGGTGATGTAAATATTACCACTGTTGTACACAATAAAAGGTATGATGTTATAGTTAAGGATGTTTTATGTGTTCCTGAATTGACAACAAATTTATTATCGGTTAGTCAGTTAATTAAAACTGGAAATACTGTGAAATTTGAGACAAATGGTTGTAAAATTTTCAATAGGGAAAATGTCTTAGTAGGCATAGCTGATTTAGTAGAAAACGTTTACAGATTGAATGTAGAAAAATCACAGGATTGTTTATTGGCAGCAACAGCAATAGTATCTAATGATATATGGCATCGTAGACTTGGTCATATTAATTTCAATGATTTGAATAAAATGCAAAATGGCATCGTAGATGGAATGTCATGCAAAAATGTGACAGACATTGAAAGAAAAAACTGTATTGTGTGTTGTCAGGGGAAACAAACCAGATTACCATTCCAACATAAAGGTACGAGAGCAACAAATTTATTAGAAATTATACATGCTGATGTTTGTGGACCAATGGAGGTTAAATCTATAGGTGGTTCAAAATATTTTTTGATTTTTGAAGATGACTTTAGTCGATTTGTTTTTGTATATTTTTTAAAAACAAAAGATGAAGTGTTTGGTTTTTTCAAGGAATTCAAAGGCATGGTTGAGAATCAGAAGGACTGTAAAATAAAAACTTTAAGAACGGACAATGGCAAAGAATTTTGTAATGATGAATTTGAGAAGTATCTACGACGGAATGGAATTATCCACCAAAAGACAAACCCCTACACACCAGAGCAGAATGGACTATCGGAAAGAATGAACCGTACGATAGTGGAACGAGCAAAGTGTTTAATGTTTGATGCAAAACTGAAAAAAAGATTTTGGGCAGAAGCTGCAAATACTGCAGTATATCTAAGAAATAGATCGGTTGCTTCAGGCTTGGAAAACAAAACCCCTTTTGAAATATGGACAGGTAAGAAACCAAATATTAATAATTTAAGAATTTTTGGCAGCACAGTTATGGTGCAGATACCTAAAGCAAAGAGAACAAAATGGGATAAGAAAGCAAAAAAAATGATTCTTATGGGATTTAGTGAAAATACTAAAGGTTACCGATTATACAATCCAGACAAAGATGTTGTTATTACCAGTAGAGACGTCACGATTATAGAAGATGCATCAGAACAAATAGAGATTGTATTAAACACTGAAGAAGAAGATGAAGGCATAGTGAACTCAGTGGGGGAAGTTAAACAGAAGGAACTGGAAGTCGATACAGAATGTATAGATGAATCGAGGGACATTCAAGAAGAACCTGTGACACGAAAATCAGAAAGAAAACCGAAACCAAAATTGTTCAATGAATATGTAACTTACATGTGTACTACAGACTGCATAGACTTGGAAAGCGATCCAGTTACTTTCGAAGAGGCACTGTCGAGACCAGATAGTGAGAGGTGGAAGCAGGCGATGATGGAGGAAATCCAGTCCTTTCAAGAGAATGAGGCATGGGATTTAGTGGACACTCCAGAAAAGGGAACTATAGTGCAGTGTAAGTGGGTGTTCAAGAGAAAGTTCGGAAGTGATAATTGTGTTAGATACAGAGCAAGATTAGTTGCAAAAGGTTTTACACAAAAGCGTGGAATTGATTATGACGAAACTTTTTCACCAGTGGTCAGGCACTCAACATTGAGACTATTAATTGCATTATCAGTTAACTTAGATTTGAACATAACTCACCTCGACGTAAGAACAGCCTTTTTAAATGGCATTTTAAAGGAAAATGTTTTTATGATGCAACCTAAGGGTTTTATTGTTGAAAATAATGAAAATAAGGTTTGTAAGTTGAAAAAGGCAATTTATGGACTCAAGCAATCCTCCAGAGCTTGGTATAATAGAGTGGATACAATTTTATCAGATTTGGGTTATCAAAGGTCAGAATTAGAATATTGTTTATATATAAAAAATAAAGACAATAAGATAACTGTAATTGCCCTGTATGTAGATGACTTTTTTATTTTTTCAAATAATGTAAATGAAACAAATTTCTTGAAAGATAAATTAAGTTTGAACTTTAAAATTAAAGATTTAGGGGAAGCAAAGCAATGTCTTGGAATGCGAATAAATAGAGATAAAGATAAAGGAATTATAACTTTGGACCAAGAAAATTACATAAATCAGTTATTACAAAAGTTTAATATGGTAAATTGTAAACCAATCAGTACTCCATTAGAAACTAATTTAAGTCTTGATGATAATGATAAATGTGTTAGTAATAAACCTTATCAACAATTAATTGGAAGCCTTATGTACTTATCAGTTTTAACTAGGCCAGATATAGCATTTAGTGTAAGTTTCTTAAGCCAATTCAATAACTGCTATAATGATAGTCATTGGAAATGTGCTAAGAGAATATTGAAATATTTACAGGGAACTAAAATTATTGTTTAGAATTTAATAAAGGGAAAGTAGAATTAGAGGGTTTTGTAGATGCTGATTGGGCAAGTAATACTCACGATAGAAGGTCTTATACAGGCTTTGTGTTTAGGCTTTCTGATTCTACAGTTTCCTGGGAAAGTGTTAAGCAAAAAACGGTTGCTTTGTCTAGTACCGAAGCAGAGTACATGGCACTATCTGAAGCTTCCAAAGAAGCCATATATTTAAGGAATTTATTATTTGAATTGACAGGGAATTTGAATACTGTTATTTTATTCAATGACAATCAAAGTGCTCAGAAATTAACTGTTAATCCATTGTGTCACAAAAGATCTAAGCACATTGATGTTCGTCATCACTTTGTAAGAGAAGCTGTTGCAAAAGAACTTGTAAAAATTTTATATTTATCAACTACTGAGATGCCGGCTGATCTACTAACGAAAGGTTTAAACTCTGTTAAACATTGTAAGTTTTTAAGAATGTTAGGTTTAACTCAAATTTGTAATGTTTGACATAGTGGGGGTGTTAGAATGATGTCAAATTTTAAATTTTGAATAGCGTCCTCTACTCATTACATGTACTTTTGTGTATACTTCAATAAATAGTCTGTACTGAAAACTCGTAGAGTGCGTTTGCTTTTTAAGAAGAAAATATAACATAAGGTGATTCCGGCTCATCATCAGTTATAGAGCTGTCAGATTGCTGAAAACTAGTCAATAGTGGTGGTATAAATTCTGTTCTTTTCCAGCTTGCAGCTAGTCTTTTTTTATTGTCACTTTTTCTTTCTTTGCAATAAATATTTGGAGGTATATTTTCTTCATCACTTTCATCTTCAGATCGAGATTGAGTGTGCATACTCAATCTCGATTTCGTCACTGTTTTCTGGGTTATAATCATCATCTTCAAATGAACAATCATTGTCAAAATTTTCAATGTCTGATTCATCTAGTTGGGATATTGTAGTCAAAGTTTTGTTCAGTGGGATCTGCTTTGAATTACCGTAAAATCTAATCGTCGGTATTTCCAAATCTGAAAGAAACATCATATCAAGAACTAGCTTTGAAGCCTGGCGGTGGCATTTGCGTACACACTACACACTTTTTTAGGGTTCAATAAATCAATGGCAATAATAAATTTTGAACAAATATTGTAAACTAAGGAACTTTGGCAACCTTATGATACTATCTGCTAAAATACATTTATAAACAGAGCAATGATTGCAATAATATTTACTGATTTTGTAACACTTACCAGCACAAGAATTACCTATGTCAGCATCCATCTTGAATATCTGTATAAACCATAGAGAACACTTATGAAATAAAACTTCTGGGCACAGAAATCAAAAGTATATGTATAAGTGATGCCACCTAGTCCATGAATGTCGAACTAAATAAAACAGTTTACAGGTACGTAGGCCTTGAATTTGATGGTGGCATTTGCCACCATTAGGGCCGAAAGGGTTAATTTAATTTACTATTTACAGTCAGCAGAACTTTAATAAAAACCATTTTATATAAAGCTGCCTTTATATAGATTTTATTTTTCATTCTTCTAGGAAGCTTCACCACTCAGACTGAAAGCCATACATATAATTAATGTGTCACCATTCACCGATAAGTTTTTAAACTTGGCAAAACCCTTTATGCATAAGGAAATGATAGAGCTTGTAAGTACTTTGATAGTCAGACAGTTTCATATTTTTTAACTTAGATGTTCTATTTACAACCTTAACTTTATTAATTACTGTGACTTACATGTATACCTTTATACGTAAAACGTATATGCATATATGCATGTGTTTGAGATACGCACATACATTAAGTGCTATTGTCGACAATCGAACTCACAGACACCGGTGTTTCGACCTATGAGGTCTCATCAGTGTGCGTGGAGATCCTCGACAATAGCTTCAAGACTTAAATACGTTTTACGTATAAAGGTATACATGTAAGTCACAGTAATTATTTACTGCTTGATGTTAGGTTTAACATCCATGTGTTCACACTTTTCATTTTCGTCTTAACTTTATTTACCACACTGCAATTAGATGATATCTTAGAAGCACTCTATCAGCAAATAATCTTGTAAAATTATAGAAAATAAATATTATTGAATATATCAATGTCAAGAGATGTTAATATAAAAAAAGGAAGAAAGACATGACCAGAAAATATATATGCTACTAGATTTATATCTCACAAATTTGTATAAAAATTAAACAATGGGAGGGTTTCGAGAGTATAAAGTTTATCATTGGTGCAGAAATAGAACTGTTCTAGAATACATATTGTAAAAAAGTATTCTCTTGGTGTTTTACGTAAAAGCAGTGTTGAATTATGCTTCTTCAAAACGTTCTTTTTGCCCTCTGGAGCTTCGGACTTGTGCTAAACTTATTCCTTTTTTTTTATTCCTCATTGTCAGTTAGTAATCTCTTCTTCATCTATTTTAGTGTTTTCCATTTCCTTTCTTCTAGCTCCGCAATTCTCTTCTGCCAATTCTTTCTTTGTCTTCCCCTCTTTCTCCTTTTTTGTTTTTCGGTTTCTAGTATTTTTCTTGTTGAGTCCATTCACATCACATGACCAACACAGTTCAACTCTCTTTTTCTAGCTTCAATGCTACCTCTTGCTTTGATATTTTTTATCTCCTCATTTCCCAATTTGTCATAATTTGTCTTTCCAGCAATTTTTCACACACACTTCATTTCTGCTGTTTCGATTTGGCGTTGATGTTTTTTCAGAGGTACTCACAATCCGATTCCATCTAAAAGACTTAGTGCGGCTATTGCTTTGTAGACTTTTATACTCTTCGTCAACTCTATCCCTCCTTTTCTTAATGTTATGTTATTTATATTGCTGCTCTCTTGGTAATTTCTGTATCTAGGCTACTCTCGTTTGTTATAATTGCTTCAAGTACTCATATATTATTACCAAATATAATTCCTCTTGTTTGAAGATTATTATTTGGCTTTAGTAGGTACTTGATATCTATATCTTCTTCTTGTCTTCTAATCTTCCATATTTTACCTTTCGTGTTCTTTATTAATCTATATAATAAAAAATAGCGGCTCTATTAAACTCAAATGGGCTTGATTTTTGTCCCCATATTCCGGTATATGTTCTTTGTAACATTTATAATTGAGTTATGGACTTTTAGTGATTCCATTTCTTTCCATACTACTTCTCTTTCTATCTTTTCAAATGCTATTCTGAGATCAATGTATAGTATATATAATTTTTCTCCTGTTTCCTGAGCCCGTTCTTTAAACTTTTTACTATCCTGGTTTAGTCATTTGGTGACTTATGTGCTCTAAATATCATCTGTTTATCTTCCAATTGCTTGTTAGTTGTCAGCTCAATCTTTTTTCTATAATTCTTGCATATGTTTTAAATCCTACAAAAGATAGACAAATATAACCGTAATTATCTTAATCAGTTTGTTCTGCTTTTTTATGTCTTGGAAGGCGAGATTCTTTTCCTAAACCTTGGGTATTTATTCTCCATCCCATGTTTCTTAACATATTTTGAGCATCCAACTTTTTCCTTCATATACCATCCGGTTTAGCATTTCTGGCTTGATATTCTTCCCGCGAACTGCTTTTAATATTTTTGTATGCCACAGTGCCTCTTTCAGTTCTTTCATACTTATTTTCTCCATTATAATTCCACGTTCTTTCCTTTTTCTCATTGTTTCTTCTTGCCTTCCATTAAATTTTGCTGAATAGTGAATTCTCCATATATACAAGTTATCGTTTTTGACTACTGTTATTTCGTCTTTATTTTTCATCCTCTCGTGCCTTTTATTTTTCCCAAAATTTCTTTCAATCATCTTTGTAATTATTGTTATCTAGTTCATTTCCAAAATTTTCCCAGCTTCTTTTTTTAACTTCTTCACTTCTAGTTTGACTACTTTTTATTGGATTTTATTCCATTTTATCTTCCGCACTTTTGATGTTATTATATTATTTTTATAGCTCTTTCTTTTGTCTATTTTTGTCCTTTAACTATCTGTTCGTTTTTAATGTAACCTCACATTTTTTGTCCCACATATCCCTACTTTTGATCAGTATAAACTTTTCCAGCTATCGACTATTCCCCATTTTACATTTGTTTTCTCCTGGATACCTAGTTTCCTATCTCTCTAAACTGTATCGTTTGTTCCTGTTTTTCCATTTATCGTGTATGAAATAGAAACATTTTTAAATTAATAACGGCTCGTTGGTGAATCCATATTGCAATTAACCTCCAATATTAATGCCATGCGTATTTTAATATTTTTTAAATGAAATAGAATAAAAGAATTGAATCGTTTTACCTGACTAGCTGATTTTTCCTAGGTCGATCAAGGTTAAGAGATATCAACAATAAATAGTCTTAGGGCATTATTTGACACAAATCAATAAAACACAATTGTAACAATTTAAATGATATTTGTATTAGACACCAATAATTCTTTTATATATTAATACAAACATCAAAAAAATACACAAAATAACATCAATTTTAATTAGAACAAATACATTAATAAAATAATTTCAAAGCGCTTTACATACTGAGATATTCCTTGTGACTTATTATTGTTATCTCTTCTACAAAATAATATATGTCATAGAATGTTTTCAAACTCCGTTCAATATTTATATTAATACTAACAACGCAAGCAATAGGAAAACCAATTATGCCAAGATTGATACATATCGACAACGCAAATGATATTTTTTAAAACAACATTGGCATACAATTTACAATTACTGAGATATTATTATATCTAAGGCAACTTATTAAATATGCCTGTATTCTTAGATTATTATATTAATTTATTACGTCTCTACATGAAGAAAGATTGTAATAATTTTATCTAGCACTCGCGTAAATAGTTTTAAATACCTTCCATATATTTTTCAACTGTTCTTTCACTGAAGAAACTCTTTCTTTTGTCAGTGTGCTTATTGGGAGTCCTCCTTCGACGGTCGAGACGCCTGTAGCTTTTTTAATGGCTATGTGCACAGCAATGACTTCTTATAAGAAGATATATTAAACTTTACACTTTACACTTAGTTGGCGGTCGATTTTTTATGTAAACAAAGAACCTGTTTACTTATTTTCAAGGTTCTAACAACAATTTAATACAGTATCGCCCGCTATGTGTGGGTCGACTTACTTATTAATTGGAAAGCCCTATTACTTTCAAAACGGTCCACTTAAAATCCGGGCTAAAACACCAGTGACCGATCTCTTTCAAGACTCTCAGTCGACTTATTTATTAATTGGCTAGTTTTCGACTTTTTTCGTTCAAGTCTCGGGGTTCTCATTTTTTCTAGAATGCCCATGCTTATATTTTCTTTCACATCCATTATGCACTGACGACATATACACAAAGCCAGCGATAACAGAACTTCGGCAATAATTAATATAAACATTTCAATACAAACATTAGCTTATCAAACTAGCGCTTAATTTATACATAGATAAACATTTAGGAAAAATAGTTCTAAGAAATATGTCATTTGGTTTCTAATACATGATCTTCAAAATACATTTCATATACATATTTGAAATTTATAAAATTATTATATTATGCTGTAGCGTTACATGTAGCAGTGCCATGCCAAAACGCCAAATTAAAAACGTTAAAAACCTGCAAATTAAAAAGAACATTAAGCAAAAATAATGCAATTGTAACACAATTTGAAGCGAAATGTCAATATAAAAGTTTAAATTATAGAATTGGCAAGCATATATGTTATTACGATACTAAAAATTAGAAGCGGAGTTTTATCTATGTATACTATCTCTGGATAATTTCCTCTTCAGTTTTTTTTTCCAAATTTTATGTCACAATTTGTTATTTGTTTTATATTAAACACATTGTATAAAACTATATTCTATATCCAGAAATAAAGATTATTATTTTTATTATTATATATTCAAAAATAGTGTGCCATTTTTTAGATGCATTTACATCCAAAGACAGAAACATTATACGATTACATACCCAAAGAAGCAATGCCAAAAGAGTATGGAGGTCGAGCAGGGACATTGGAAGAACTACATGGTAAGTATAAATTTAATGAATACACCATGGTTTTATCATTATGAATCGTTTTCTTTAGAGAAGCATATTAAAATGATGGAGGATTGTGCTGATTATTTTCGAGAAGATGAGAAAGAAATTGCAGATGAGAGTAAACGGCAGGGAAAACCGAAGAATTTGGACAATATATTTGGAATAGAAGGCACTTTCAAGAAGCTAGATATTGATTAAGAATCGTGGAAAGGATCGTTTTGTCGTTGGAAGGCGTCGCTGTGATTAATTCTTGGTAGTTTATGAATCTGTATAATTGATAAAATATATTTGGAAAAACTGTACATAATTATAATAATAAATACATAATAATAATAATATGTTTGATTTCAGTTCTCGTTACAATGCATAATATCACAAACATAAGATATAACTGTAGAACTAAAAATCACAGGGTGATAGTTCAAGGTTAGATATTAACCCGTGATCTTCCACTATCACCTCGAAACACATAGAATATCTACCAATAAAAAAAAAGAATAATGTTTTTGCCTAATTCTAACTTAAACTAACTTAACCTAATGTAATGCGTAATAAGAAAACCAAAATAAAATTAAAACATACATATCGTATCCAAAACCTATACATTTGTAAAATCTGATCAATATCCATCCAGAATAGAAAGAGAAAGAAGAAGAAGAAAAATAAATGAGAGATGAAAATAAATGAAAAATAAAATTAAAAATTAAAAATAAAAATAAATAACATAAGTTAGAGACATTTATGACAAACTAACAGTTTTCTACGTAACAGTATATAATGATGCCTGTTGGGCGTTGATTAAACTAAAGAAACTAAACGT
Organism: Amphimallon solstitiale; assembly: GCA_963170755.1. Classification (NCBI taxonomy): domain Eukaryota; kingdom Metazoa; phylum Arthropoda; class Insecta; order Coleoptera; family Scarabaeidae; genus Amphimallon; species Amphimallon solstitiale. Next base: position 103,380,350 of record OY720677.1, on the reverse strand, counting down.
TATTAAAAAGTGGAAAATTCTCCAGAACTCTCTCTGATCCAGCTACCTGTAGCTTCTCTATCACGCAGATCACCGTTGGATCAGTTGAAGATGGTCAGGCTTCTGAAACAGATATAATAATTGTCGCTACTCATACGTTAAGGTTTGTCAAGATCAAGTGTGTATGGGACCGCTAGATGACATATGAGGTAACAAAGTAGGGTCAGAAGTCAAATAATAAATTGAACCAACACACAAAACAAAACAAATAAAAAAAGTCGAATAATATAAAAATTTACAGATATTTATGAGAAACTAATGTTTAATAGGAAGAACAGTCACTACTGGTCCTAAGAAAATTTACTAATAGTGCGCCCATACGCCGCACAAGTTTGATTTGGTTTTAATGTTTGGTGCTGATTGATACATTCGATAGTCGTCGGTCCAGTGTTCTATAACAGTATGTTGACAGGAGAAAGATATATGGAATTTCTTCGTAACGTTCTGGAGGATTTTCTTGACAACGCAAATTATATGATGCGCCAAAATTTATACTTTCAACAGGACGGTGCTCCTGCACAGAAATAGTGATATCATCATTATTACTATGTTCTGAAAGCAAAATATCCAACTCTAATTTTCCATAAAAATAAAATAAAACACCTTTTTCACAAAAATTATTTTTGTGAAAAAGGTGTTTTATTTTATTATTATTTTTATATTTCACAAGTGCTCAACATATATTTCTAATTTTCCATTTTTTGAAGTGGCTCTGGATTCCTTTAAATGTGATCCTACCAACAATCAGGTCGAGTTCGCGCAGACATGTTTGTTATATTATCTTTAAAAAATATATGAAATATAAAAACTGCACCAAATTGCTTGCCTGCAATTTGCCTTGCCTTACATGATTCTTATAACCACAGAAATTCTGTGTAAACTGATAAACCTCCAGATCAAATTTGGCAAGTTTTCAGTGTTCGATATAGTTAACATCTTTAATGAAAGCTTTGCCCACGCACCGCCTCTATTCCTTAGGCTGCGTGCCGCATCATTGTATGTTAAAATACAAGTTTCATAAAACATGATTTTTGCGCAGGCTTTCAAGTTTAGAAAACCAGTCGCTAGGCGAGTTTTCTAAAGAACAAGTACGCAAATTGTCTTATGAAACGTGTAATTTTTACTATTTTTCTATTTCGGTTATTAAAAGTTCAAAAAAGCTTAAAATGAGAGACATGTTTTGATCGAACATTTTAGAAATTCTGTTTTTTTAAAGTTGGTTACTCTCATTTTTAAGTAGAACAGATTAAATATTTGAATATCGGCGGTTTTATATGTAATTTTGTTTAAAATTTAGACTGATTTATGAAATAAATTATTTCAATTTATCAACAAGAAGGACGCAATAAATAATTGCATGCCTCCAGAGATTCGCAAAATAGCAGAAGATAAGTTACAAAATCTTTTGACAACAAAGTCTCAACATATTTATCAATAACAATACCAGCACTCTTAAGTTGGTGTGAAGAAAGTAATATAGTGAACATTACCGTACGTGTCAGTCAATGCGAAGCAACAAGAATTTAGAGAAAACATAGTGTGTTCCCCAAATCTGCCTGGAATATCCATTATTGCACACGAATCTTCTAGTGTTATGGTAAACTTTTATAACAGTTGTACTGTTCAAAATGGGAAGTAAATTTCAATAGTAGCATTAGAAAACTTATCATCCAACTCTGCTTAACAATTTATATTGTTAATTGGTAAATTAAATGTTAGCATGTGTGTTATTTATTCTTTGTACAACTTCTGTTGCACATGTTTGTTACATTAAAGGCTTATATTTGACATTTAAATTGATTTGGTTCTATTCTTCTTTGTTACCAACCTCAAAAAAAAATAAATTAGCGTGCGATAAAGTAATACTTTATGCAACCAAAAACGGGATTCTATATTTGTTGCCTCATTTAGTTATCTGTATGATAGTATAACTATTTTGACTGCTTACATAAAAAAACATATTCACAAAAATAACATTAAATACAGATTTGTTATATTCACTTTATTAGCTAAAAAATATTGAAAGTAGCACTTATTCATTGTATGTGTTACTTAATCTAGACGAGTGGTGAGAAAAAAATAAAAACTGCCATAGCAACTATTGTCATATTGCTATTTCTTCCAAAAAGAATAATGTTGTAATAGTATATTAAAGGACAAGTTTCATTTTGACGTTTCAAAGTACGAATTCAGAGTTTAAGAAACGAGTGGCGTAGCCACGAGTTTATTAACTGAATGAGTGCTTTAATGTCAAATGAAACGTGTCTTTTATGCATATATATAATACTACTATATCGCGTGTAGACAAGGAAAACTTCGCTCCAACATTGTGAAATAAAGCATATGGTGCTATGACGTGTTATTGAAGTATTGTCCAAACTGCGCATGCGTTACAAATAAATTTTCAAATTTAGGTCTGTTTGTTTATCACATAGATTCATTACTATAAATATTTAATTATTGTTTGTACATCGTCAGACTTAAACAGCAGAGTTGGAAGAACTGATAAGACTTATCACGAGGTTATTGGCAGGTTTTGTGAAGATATAAGAAATAAAAATGGAAAGCGTCTGTTAGATTTTTGCCAGGTGCACAACCTGGTTATAGCAAACACTTTTTACCAACACAGAGACATACACAAGTACACCAGGGTGGCACCCAGCAGAGGTGAAAAGTCAATTATTGACTACATTATACACTCAACGAAAATGATAGGTAAATTCAACTAAAAAGAGCATATGGAATTGCGTCTATCTAGTTTCATAGTTAAATCAATCCGAAGAGAATAGTTGAATCAGTTTTGTCACCGTAACATTTTTATTGTTGCTTTGAACAAGAACTTTAGTTAAGCAACCATTTTTTAGTCTGGCAACAACTTTATTTGTTGAGTCATTATTATATCTTGTAGAACAACAAATTAAATAGTATTTTCACCATTTTCTGTTCTCTTACCATTTTTTTCGTTTACTCTACTATTAAACAGTAAACAAATATTTTTTGTTTTGTGTCGTAGGTATGTGTTTGGAATAGATAGCCAAAAGAAACTATTTATGAATGTACTATAATTTATTATTTTACTTTATCATAACATACATGTACATACACCTGCTATAGTTTACTATAAAGTAATTATTAATAATACTTTGGCATTACCATTAGGCGATTTATAAACATGAATGGGGCAATAATGAAATTCATGAAGCTGCGTATGAAATATAAAGAGATTGTTAGTTTTATATAGTACTTTAATAGATTGAAAATGATAATTTTTTTGGCCTATTTTATGTTCAACACATATTAAATAGCAATGTTTTACATTTTCAAGTTCAATGTGAAATAATTCAAAAATGTCCAATTTGATAATAGGTACATATATTATACCTTCCGAATTTACAGTGTTGATCGATTTAAGAAGATTGACGTTCTGTTTATCTTTGACCTTCTCATTTAGAATAGGAATAATTTAGTTTTTGAAGCTGTCCTAATTTCTTAATAGGTTATAGGATTTTTCTTTATGCAAGTGAGAAAAGTCGAAATCAATCTACAAAAGAATATCTTTAATAGTTTTTAATAATAAAAAAAAGTTCTTATTCTTTACCAAACTAAATCCGTCAGAATGTCTATGTCAACAATATTTGAGATATTATTATTTTTATCCAAAATTTCTTTTCTTCGTAACTCAAATGTGCTCTGCCACTTTTTTCATCACTCCAAGGACTACTATTTAATTTTAACCACAACTTGTTGTCTCTGCTCTGCATGAAATCAGTTTACCAATGCAGTTATTTCAAAACTAAATTTCATCATCATCAAGCTTTCCTTCATTGATGTCATTTGTATTAGGCGATGGTGGTGCTGATCTGCTCACAGAGGAAGAGAGTATTCCTAATCTTTGTAGTCTTTTAGTGTGATTTTGATATTTATCATATAGTCTTCCAGATGGAACGTTTCCAGTTTTTTATAGTAGATAGTCTGAGAATAATTGAAATATTCAAAATAACTATGGATTTGGCAATGGTTAACAATTGTCGCGCCAACAATAGCCTTGACGCTGACTTGTATGTATCTTGCACTTCACTTTGTTAGATATTATTTTCATAAGAAATTAGGAAGCATGATCGATTGAACATTCATCATATTGACGGCTATAATCTTTTTCGTTCTTGTTGTGTAAGCAATATAAATATTTTATTTCAAGAAAAAACACAATTAGCCACTTTGCGCTTGCATTTCAGTACAATGGGTAATAAATATTGATGAAGTAAATTATTAGAAATAAATCCGTAGATTTATTTCCATAAATGTATGCTACTAATCGTTTGTTACACCACTGTGAACCACAAGATACATACATGTTCCTGCTGGCGCTCCAATTGTTTACCATTGCTTTTGATTTTCTACCAAGATATCTAAATTGCCAGTTAATAGAATGATAAATGAACGTTTTATAACTGGCAATTTAATACTATAGATCAAAAATCCGGAAAAGATATTTAATGATTATGTAGATATACATACTTTGTTATCCTTGAAATGCACTTCAATGTTAGATGCCAGAGACTCAAACATAGATCGTGTAATTTTTATAGAATGCTGCATGTACCATCTTATTATGGAATCTATAATAATTTTTCCTGGTGCATCATCTAACTTCCTATTCTTTTCGAAAATTCTAAAAACGTAATCTCCATTGGGTGATTCTTTTACAGCCTCTATAGAAGATTCTGAAATAAAACAAATTATGAGCCGAAAACTAAAACAAATTCAAAACATACGTAACTTACAAAAGATTTTGAGTATGACGAACCATTACTGAAAGAACTAGATGCAGATGAAGTTGGAAATGCTTCATCAGCTGCTGAGATGTCACTATTCGTAATTGTATCGCACGACCATGTCGTTATATTCTGAAATAAATTATTTGTAGATTATTAGATTATTATACTATTTCTTACAGTGGGTCTACTCAACGTTTTGTATTTTTCACTCTTTTAGTCTTTGAAGAAATTCGATTCTAACTCCCAATTTAAAAGCCCTCAGTAATTCCTTTAGATCTTCTTCGGTGATAAACATTACCCTCTCTCGAGTAACTTCTTCCCTTATAATAATAATAATGATAATAATATATATTTCCATTATATTCAAGTGTCTAGGTTCAAACAGGTGAAGTGACAAAATGAACTTCGGAATAAAGAACAGAAAAATGTATTTCTTTGTCTATTCCTTATGTCAATTAAATACTTGGCCTGTGCCAAACTAACCTAAAATATAAAACTCAATATTTCGAATAGCGAAAATTATAAGCAATAATTATTTATGCTACTCTAACATACAGGAGAGATACTTGAGAAACACTTACCCTTTAGTAGCTGGAATAAGTAACCAAATCCCCAACTATTTAATAAATTGCTGAACTCCAAGTCTTCGTCTTCTCTTTCGGCTGGCGTCGAATCGTTCGTTATTAACATTCTCGGTATTATTCATCATACTTTATGTATTTTATTAAAACAGGCACATAGTACACAATCACATCACATATAATTGCTTGATTCACATCTATGTTTGATATACTTATTCGGACCCAATTCGAAGTTTGGAAGGTTAGGTTAGGCGTTAGTATAGGCTTCGCCTAAGAACGAACGTGCGCAAGGGCAGACGGTCATAGTCAACTGAGCATAGTCGACTATGCAACTATTTTATGTTCATGTAAACAAAAGTGAGGGTTAATTCTACAACAATATTGGTTGAGATACCACTACAATAGTACATCAAACTTATACTGGGTTAAAATTACAATTTGATAGTACTATGAACTATACTATTTACTATTTATAGTTTGATTCAACAATTTTTAAAGTTATTGTTGGTTTGGTTGGTCAACAATTCTTTATTGGTTATAATAACAATTACGTTTTGTTGAAAAATAGTAGAATACAACATTAATGTAGTTTAATTTAACAAAACTAATGATATTGTTAGTTAAACATTAATTTTGTTTGAATTAACCTACACTATTTCTTTGAGTGTAGTAGAGAAAAGTAATAAAGTATCAGTAGTAGACGTGAGAGTGAAAAGGGGTAACGAAATTAACAGTGATCACTACCTACTAGAAGCAAGACTCAAAGTGGAACCAGGACTAAAATATAAAAACATTAAAAGTAATTATCGGGCAAAAACTAACGAGAATATAAGATCATACAAGCTGCGAAACAGAGAAGAGGCAACGCATTTTGAAGATAAGGTAGACAAAGAAATGGCGGATTTGATAAAGAATAAACATAAAATGAAACTAGAAGGATTGTGGAAAGCTTTTAAAAATATCTTAATAGGAGCGGCAAAAGAGGTATGTGGAACAATAAAAGTTAATAAAAATGCGATACAAACGGCCTGGTGGTCAGAGGAACTAAAACAACAAGTTAAAAACAAAAAGAAAAATTGGAAGAAATACCTGAGTCATGCATCAGAAGAAAACCTAAATTCATACAAAGAACAGAGTAAGAGAGTTAAATACCTTGTAAAAGAAGCAAAACAAAAATCGTGGGCCAAATTCGGGGAAAAACTAGAAAGAGATAGTAAAGGGAATCAGAAACTATTCTATAAGGTCCTAAAAAATGTGCGGAGCAGTAAAGAACTCGAAACAATGGCAATTAAAGAAGCAGACGGTACATTGATAACTGAAGAAACGCAAGTGATGAATAGGTGGAAAGAATACTTTGAAAGTCTATTAAACCCAGAAAGATTACTAAAATACCGAACTGAGGAAAACGACAAAACTATAAACCCTATAAATGAGACACATGATGAAGCCATAGATAAAGAAGAACTGAAAGAAGGAATTAGGAATTTAAGAAATGGAAAAACTCCAGGGCACGACAAAATATCAGCAGAGATGCTTAAGAATATGGGAGATCTTGGGATGGATCTGCTTTTGGAGATCTATAATAGGGTTTGGAAGGAAGAAAGAGTGCCTAGGGATTGGACGATTAGTGTTATAATACCAATTTACAAACTCGGAGACAAAAAAGATTGCAACAATTACAGAGGGATAGCAATTTTAAATACAGTGGTAAAAGTGTATGAACAGATTCTGGAAAGAAAACTTAGAACATTGGTGGAACCAACACTTAACAATGTACAAAGTGGGTTTAGAAAAGGAAGAAGTGCCCAAGAACATATATTCACAATTAAAGAAATAACGAGTAGAAGGCTAATTAAAGATAAAGAAACCTACTTGGCTTTTATGGATATGGAAAAAGCGTTTGACAGCATACCTAGGGAAAGCATATGGAAAAGCCTGGAGGAAAGAAACATTAGCAATGAACTAGTAAAAGCAATAAAGTGCCTATATGAGGAAACTAATAACTACGTAATTAAAAATAACCTCAAATCAGATGTATTTAGAACAAGAGGAGGAGTTAGGCAAGGTGGAGGACTCAGCCCATTACTGTTCATAACTTATATGGATGACATCATCAAGGAGACCAGACAACTGACCAAGTCAATGTTTATAGGCTATAGAGAATTGAATAGTGTAGAGATCACAGACTGTGTTTTTGCCGATGATGTGGTAATTATTTCAGATAGCGAAAAGAAATTGAAAGAGAATATAGAAGTATGGAATGATGTATTGGAGAGAAAAGGAATGAAATTAAATAAGAAGAAAACAAAGGTAATGAGGGTAGCAAGAGAAAGAGATAATATGAATATAAGTATAGATGGGATAAAACTGGAACAGGTGGACACATTCAAATATTTAGGTGCGGTAGTAGAAGACAATGGGAATAACGACGTAGAGATTAATCAAAGAATTCAAGAAGCTAATAAGATGTATTACGCTATGAGTAGAAGATTCATCAATAAAAAAGAAATAACTACACAAACAAAAATGAAAGTATACAAAACAATATTCAGGCCTATACTCACATATGGGTGTGAATCCTGGGTACTATCCGCAAGACAGAAGAGCATGTTGCAGGCGGCAGAGATGAGATACCTCAGAAGAGTCAAGGGTGTAACACGAAGAAATAGAATTAGAAATGAAAGAATCAGGGCAGAGTTGGAAATAATCTCGGTGTTCGATTTTATTGAACAAAGGCAATTAAGTTGGTGGGGTCACCTACAAAGAATGGAGAAAAGTGTTCCAGTCAAGGCAGTATGGGAAGCAAGAAGTCCTGGTAGAAGAACTAGAGGCAGGCCGAGACAAACGTGGGATAACGTAGTCGGAAAAATGCTGACGAAAAGAGGCAAAACATGGAGTGCAGCGAAAAAGATGGCCCTGGATAGGAAGAAATGGCGTCAATTTGTGTATGGGTAAATTGGAATGAAGACCCGACACCCGAAATGGGTATAAGGGATACGATTATATATATAACACATCGTCAAACAAGCATAAATAGTTTAAAAATCGACAAACCTCTTTATAATTAATAATTATTATTGTGCCTTTTCAAAAGTGGAAAAACAATTTAATTTCCCTTAATGAATTAAGAAATATCGTCCTGGCATCATGTGCAAATCACAGACAAACAAACGATCATATTGAAGAAGTATATTTGTCAAAAGTTGTACGAATTGTGGTTATGTTATCGTAAATATTGTAAATTAATTAATTAAAACCCGCAATCAGTTCAATTGCATTGCAACTGTGTTTCTTTGAATATATTATAATGGGATATCGTGAACAGAAAGAAAAACACCTCTATAGGTCATGTACAAAAATTTGTGATATAATAACAACACCTAAATTATTCAACTTAACATACCAGAATAATAATGAATTAGATATTGTGGTATTCTTGTATTCTAGAATTACTCTCATCTATATCGGAGCAATGTACAGAAAGAACACAGTAAATTTTACATGAATTAGGTAATTATATTATTATGTTACACATTAAAATATTTGAATTGCTCATAATAAAAAGGCTTCTATTAAACCTCTTAGAAGAGACATATACCAATCTTTTTGCCACAACCTTCTAATTTTGTTGATATATATCTAATACATAGGTTCCCAAAGTGGGCGATAACGCCCCCTTGTGGGCGCTGCAGGTCTAAAGGGGGGCGGTAAGAGACCCAGAAAAAAAATGGGGGCGTTGTGTAAAGGCTTAGGGGGCGATTTGTAATTTCATCTAGAATCTAGGAGGACTCTTAGACACCGACTGAGCTCTCGACTCTCGACTAGGGATGGGCGATAAACATCGATGTTCATTGAACATCGATATTTTAGGATCGATGTTCGATGTTTTTGCATCGATGTTTGCAATTTAGATTTATCGATAAACTATCGATGTTAGAAGAAATATAGTGAACATCGAACTTTTAAGCTTGACAAAATGTATTTGCACTAATCACAAAATAAAACAGCGTCCTCTGTTGACAAATACAAAAATGTTTCCAAATTAACAGCTCACATACAGGCTACGAGGATGTAAAATTGTCTACGAATAAAAGAAGTATTTAAATTTCACAGTGCTATATCATATAAATTCGAATATTTCATTTTAGGCTCTTTTAAATATTACTCAGTATAAATATTTAAATAATATATAATTAAATACATAAATTTATAGTACTTTTAATGTGCAGAATAAAAGTTAAATTATGTATGCATGCAGAATAAGTGAAGGAGGTAAACGTATTTTCATAGAAAAAGAAGGGAGATAGACAATACCGATGTATACTTCTTCGGGAAATTCCCTAGTGCGTACAATCATACACGACGATACACGTATTAAATGCAAGATGACACATCAGAAATATAAAACCATATCCATATGTATCTCGGTATTTGCCAGCGTAGTCAAAAAAAATGCAAGACTATAAAATCCCAAATAAAAATCGTTCTCTTAAAAAGCTTTGATACACGTAAATGTATATATTTTTTAAGTATCAGACGATTTAAGTCATGTGGTTGTTTCATGCGTAATTGCATAATATTGTTTTTTATATAGTTTTTTTTGAGTAGTTTCTAAAGTTAACTACATATTATAAATGTATATATTTCTTTTATTATTTTTTTTGAATAGTGATATCTTTTATATCATTTTGTTAAGGACGTAAATTAATTAAGTTATAATAAAGTTTTTGTTAAACTGCCAAAAAATAAATCTATAAATATAATTATCGATGTTTAAAAACATCGATGTTTGGTAGTCGATATTTTGCAACCATCGATGTTGATCAACGATGTTAACATCGATGTTTGATATCGATGTTTACCCACCGATGTCCCATCCCTACTCTCGACTACAGCTTGTGAACATCAACTAATATTAATTAAGAGATTGCTCAAACCAACTCGGTTCGATATTTCTCTCCGAGTAGTTCATATATCTGTCCTGTTTTATTGAATAAATAAAATAAAAAACATATCAATCGGTCGCTCCGTTTCGAAACGAAAAGAGACACAAACAAACAAATAAAAAGGCAACTGTATCAATCGGCTGGTTCATAGAATACTTGTTCTTACTTGTTGAGTACGATTGAGCGTCGAATGAGATAAACGAGTTTATGCATGTTTGTCTTATTCCTGTCGGTGCGTGCTGCTTATGCAATCCTATATAAACAACGTAATATTTATTTTATTTTCATTTGCGGTTTCGCGCGTAATAGATAAGCAGTACTTAAGTTCAACACTTATACTTACGTATTTCACAAAACAAAACAATGTCGGAAGTAAAAAAGAAGAGACGGCAATACTGTGCGGAATATATTAAATTCGGATTCATTGAAAATCCTACAAACCCATCGTCGCCTTTGTGCCTTCTATGCCTAAAAACATTTTCGAATGAAGCAATGAAGCCTTCAAGACTTCAAGATCATTTGAATAAAATGCATCCAGATAAGAAAGACAAGAATGTAGCATATTTTCAAGACCTAGAGAAGAAGCATAATACTCGGCCAAGTGTAGCAAAACTCTTTTCGGCGGCTGCTAAGCAAGATGACGACGGACTTCGAGCTTCGTACAACATCTCTTTGTTAATTGCTCAAAAAGGCAAACCACACAACATCGGAGAAGTGTTAATTTTGCCAGCAATAAAGGAAGTAATAACTACTGTGCTTCATAAACCGGCCGCAGATATTATCGGAAAAATTCCTTTGAGTAATAATTCTGTGCAAAGACGAATTGATGAAATGGCCGGAAACATAGAAGAATCATTGTGCAATCATCTGAGGACTAGTCAATTCTCAATTCAGCTCGATGAGTCCACTTTACCAACTAATGAAGCATTGTTGCTGTCTTACGTGAGGTTTATTAAAGATGAGAAAATATGTGAAGAACTATTGTTTGCTAGAAATTTAGAGACCGATACAAAAGGCGAAACCATATTCAATACATTGGAAAAGTTTTGTGATGAGAAAGAGATTCCCTTGAAAAATATTATATCAGTTGCTACGGATGGCGCTCCGGCTATGACAGGGTGCCATAAAGGCTTCATAGCGTACGTAAAAAATAAAATTCCAGATGTCCTTGCTGTACATTGCGTTATTCATAGACAACATTTGGTTGCTAGAAATTTAAGTGAACGACTATTTCAATCACTGCAATATGTCATCAAAGCAGTCAATAAAATCCGTAACTGCTCTTTGAATGATAGATTATTTCATCAGCTTTGTGTTACTAATGACGAAGATTTCAACCGTTTGTTGTTTCATACCGAAGTTCGTTGGCTATCAAGAGGCAATTGTCTGACTCGATTTTACAACCTGTTTGACTCTGTGATAGAGTTTTTGGAAACTAAAGATACAGAATTGCGCAACAAGCTCATTACATCAAAAAATGATATAGCTTACATGACAGACCTGTATAAATTCTTCAACAACATGAATCTCCAACTGCAAGGCGATGAACTAAATTTAATTAAAACAAAAAATGTCGTTGCTGCTTTCGCAGCCAAACTGCTTCTACACAAAAAGAATATGGGCAGACGTGAGTTTCATAATTTTCCGAATTTATCAGTATCCTGCAGTAACGACGACTTGTTTGCCTACTGCCAACATTTGGAAAAGCTCCACATTGACTTCACCGAACGATACCAGGATATTTTGAACTTGGAAATACCAGACTGGGTGTTGGATCCGTTTTCAAATGTCAACACAGCAATATCACCACATCTGGAAGAAGAACTTATAGAATTGACAACGAACGAGGAAATAAAAATCAAGTTCAAAAATGGCTACCAAGAATTTTGGCTACAAAAACCGATCCCGCAATTGTACCCTGGATTGTGGTCAATCATTCAACGATTCTTGATAGCATTCCCATCGTCATATTTGTGTGAACGTGGATTTAGTGCTGTAGCAACGCTGCTTACTAAAAAGAGAAATCGTTTGCATGTTACCGAACGTGGTGACTTGCGGCTGTTCTTGAGTAAATTGGAACCTGATATCAACAAACTTATTAAACAGCATCAGATTCATCCTTCACATTAGTTTTTATATTAGAATCGATTATGTTTGTTTTATTTTGAATTTTGAATAAAAGATACTTTGTCTGAATACTATAAAGTTGCGTTTCAATAATCATTCTCATTGGCAGGTGTAGCCCGTAAAAGTTAACTTGAGACCTGAGCGCCGTTGTGTACTACCTACTACGCTCAGGTCTCAAGTTAACTCATTCATTCTAAACGAGACTTTTACTATAACCCATAGTAAAAGTCTCGTTTAGAATGAATGTTTAATCTCCGCTAATATAGCTCACAATAATTAATTTAATTTGAAGTTATAGTGGTTTTTGAGTAGGTGAAAAAATGGGGGCGCTAAAAAATAATTTATTCTCAAAGTGGGCAGTAGGCAAAATAATTTTGGGAACCAGTGATCTAATAGAACATACATGTGTTCATAGAAAGTTGAAGAATTTTGACATGTCCACCACGGAATCCACAGATCCCATGTGATATGAGATATTAATATGCCGAGATTGGGTATTTTGAGAAGAGATTGGGCTGGTTATTGGAATTTATGCTATGATGCATCACTGATTGTGATAATGATGTCTTATTTATAAGATAGTGAAGTGTTTTTTATAATTTGTACTTTGCTAAATATGTATCGTAATATCTGTCACTAAATTGTAATCAAGCACAAAGAATATATTTTATATTTAAATTTGCTATTTTTTGCAATTAGTTTTAAAATTTCTCTTTTTGTAAAAGCAAAACGAGAAAAATTTGATAATCAAGGGAAATTTTGTGGCGGTTGTCACCTTGGTTTGGCACAAGATTTAAATTGACAAGTTAATTTAAAATTGACACATTTTTGATAATTTTTAACAGAATGTTTCTACTGCACACGGTATCACTATCACTTCGAAAGATAATTGAAACGTTAATATAAATGTTTATAATAGTTGTACTATTTCAAAGATTAATTAAAAATATCAAATCTTACAATGAATTTCAATATAAAAACCTCAAACTTGCTTACAAAATGTCATATTGACATCTCCATTTCTGTTGCAATGTGACCAACTTAAAATAAATCTGTTTAAATGTTCCATTTCTATTACGCAACTAGTGCTGTAATAGACCCTATTACAGCACTGGTGAAATAAATAGTATGATTACGGTACTAATTGCAAAATAGTAATTTTTAGTATATTTATTCTTAGTATTCTTATTTGTATGAGCTATCAAATCAAGAACTAAATAAGGAATCAAAATATCGTATACAGTTCAGAATGTATCAATAAGAAAAAATCCAATAACATAAAGAAAAGAAAATTAATGTATTTATTTCCATATACAAGAATGAAAAATGTAGACTTGAAAATAAAAATGTACCTACCTCTAGAATTTTTCAAAAGTGAATAATTATCGAAATTACTTCTTACTTTTTACTCTGACACGTACTAGTTTGCATTATGTTTTGAGAGAGAGAAAATGCAATAGTATCAGTTTGTTATTCTTTAAAATATGTTGAAAATGCATCTTCAATCTTAATGTTTACAATAATAAAAGAAGATGCGACAATAATTTTGATATTTGCTATTTTTGCACCGCGAAAGCGGTTGCAGATACAGTTTTTTAACTCGCTCACAGGTTTAATTAAAAAAGTTAGCTGAAGTCAAATTACATATTTTCTTTTACATTTAAAAATCCTCCACTTTATTAAATTGTCCATTTTGTGTCACCCCTTGTATACAGTTAACAAATTCAATCCAAAAACGCATGAGAAATGCAGCAATTTTAAAATTTCAAGTTCTTTCTTTTTCTATTTATATTTAAAGCTACTAAACGATCAACCAATTTTTATGGAAAATGAGTTTCTTGTAACACATCTGCTTACACACAAAGTAAACAAACACGTATATGCACCTTAGTTTAATAGCGGGTGATGTCTGGCAACATTACCGGACACTCTATTATCTATTACATGAAACTCAATATACAAAAGGACCCTCTAAGATCGAGAGAATGGTTATCGTATATTTTCTTTCGGACACTCTAACAACTGTAGAATGAAAGGACGCTCTATTAATAGTGATGTGGATGGAAGTTCACGTTACTACAATGCAGAAACAAATATACTCCGAGATGTTCAAAGTAATGATTACAAAGTTAGATAAAAGCAATGTAACAGTTGTTATGGATAAAAATGAATATAACAATAAAATGATATTAGCACATAAACAAATTAATAAAGATCCCACATTTTCCTATGAACGAAAAACTAACAAATTACTTAATAATCTTAAATTTAAGAGTTACATTAGCGTAGTTGAATATAAAAAACTCATTCAACATAGCTCAGTCCCATCTAGGATATATGGTATACCTAAAATACGGTGACCCGACAAAACAGCCCCGACAAAACAGCCCCCGACAAAACAGCCCCGACAAAACAGCCCATTGACAAAACAGCCCCCGACAAAACAGCCCCCGACAAAACAGCCCCCAAAAAGGTGTAATTTACAGATTGGAAATAAATCTGTTCCGTGCAAGAGACAAGCATATATTTTATTTTATTTTCAAAATAACTCTGATTAACTGGATAATCACGTGAATTGCCAATAGCTTTGGTAATTAACATTAGTAACCGAAAATTCGCATTATTATCCAAAGTCACCACCTTTACTGAAACATATGTATGTACAATATATGTTAGAAAATACTCGCAACAAAAACAAAAACAAGTGTGGGTATAAAATTATATTATTCTGTATATTTATTATAAAATAAATTGTCAAGAGAAAACAAAAACAAATTAAATTATGTACATTACAGTATTATCAATTTATAATGTCAGATTGTTGGAAATTCCACGGAGGTACGGTATAAGGTCGTCGGCGTTATAATTGCCCACCAGAGTTTCCAATCGACGATTAAGTTGCACATACTTTTGTTTGGAAGCTTCCGGATATCTGATGCCGGTTCGAAAACGTTGCAACTCTATTTCGACCCTGTCTTGTTCCTTCCGGAATTGGTCGATTAATTTGAAAGTAGACGGATGGTGACAGTCAACGGTTTGTTGGAACGCATGATGCCATCCTTCCACAGAGTTGTTGGTACGCGGAAGACCCTGGAGCACTCTATCACGAACATTCCATATATGGATAGGAAATTTCGGATCCGCTCTCCGATTTCTTCTTTGTCGTCCTATATACGTATCTTCCCAGTAATCTATGACTGCATCAATTTCTCGAGGGGAGCTATCGGTTAGCTCCTCAAAAGCAGTAATTACGTCACCCTCTTGGACAAAAGCTAACGCTAGTAACATTTTCAGATGCATTCTTACATTTTCGTCGTTACGATATTCTTCTACAAGATGTAGCTCTTGGATTTTCCTCCACAAACATTGCCCTAAGTGGAATAAACAACCCGTCACTTGCACACCATGAAATACCTGGCTTACTGCATTTTGGATCGCTTTCTCGAAGTCGGATAAGCAGCTGAGTGGATTTAAAGTGGGTTTCAAGTCTATCAATTTTTCAAACACTCGAACATATGTTTCTTCTCTTTTATCCTGTAGAAGTACATAGATCAGAGGAATAGAACGGTTATCTACCAATGCATGGATGGTGAATAGTTGTAAAAATAGTTCTGGGGCTACTTTAAAAGTTCCATCTACGTGCCAGTTCCTGTGCTCCTCTAAAACGTTCAGATTTTCTTCAGTACCAAACATGAAGATACGATGAGGATCATTCTCTCCCGAATCCCATAACAAGAAATTTAGATTCCTTGAAGTGACTTGTAGTGCAGCAGGAATATTAATATCGGCAACAGAAACTGGATTTGGGTACGGCATTTGAATCTTTTGCCGAATACGCTCAATAGTTCTCTGAGATGCATTGTACGATGGCAAGTGGACTGATGCTTCCAAACTTATCCCATTTGTCGATCCTTGAATTAATTGCCTCGGTTTCTCAAGGGTTGTCGCTGCTCGTCTTTTCATATTAGACACAGCCTTTTGCGCCTCATTCTTAGATGGATCTGGAGCATGACTATGTTGAGTCACATTTACCATGACATTTTGCAATGAAACTTTGACACGTCCTCGACAAGGTGTCTCGGCGCATCTCCATGATACACTGCCATCGGTATTCGTTCGCGCCTTACGATAGCGGTAACCATCGGTTAACAGTAAATCTTTGTCTTTCTGCGATTTAATAATTTCCATGATGTTCACTGGACAAAATTCTTAAAAGGACTATAGTTATTCCGTGTGCCCTCCTGTTCTTATACATATATTACGTTACGGGTATAAACAAAATGGATGAAGTAGATAGTTTTTCAGAAACAATAATTAAATGTAGCTTACATACTTATACAAAGATTCTCAATAAGCAATTACATTTAATCTTTTCTACAAAACAAATCCTTAATGTGTGTGAATTTACAGTTATTTCAATAGGAAAAGATAATCCTTCGTTATAGGTATTAAATTACCTGAGTCGAACCCATTGCGTGCACAATTGTGTAAACATTTAAAATCTTCTTTCAGGGGATTTACGACCGCATAGTTACATATTTCAATATGAAAGATTATCTAATTTTTGTAATATATTCAAATCTTTCGACATTTTCTTCGAATATTATTTAATGAGATACTTAATATAATATTATACTATAATAGTAGGTATTTTTGCATTGCATTTTTACGTGGGGCTGTTTTGTCGGGGGGCTGTTTTGTCGGGGGGCTGTTTTGTCGGGGGCTGTTTTGTCGGAGCTGTTTTGACGGGGCTGTTTTGTCCGGGGCTGTTTTGTCGGGGAACCCTAAAATATACCTTTAAGGCCCATAGTATCTAGTATTGATAGCCATAGTAGGAGTTTGGCTAAATTGATGTTCATTATTTTAGACATTTCATTTAAAACATAGGTATAACAAATATAAACTAATAAGTACATTTAAATTTGTAAAAAAGTTAATAATCGCACTATTCCAGACAACCATATTTTAGTTTCTTTTGATGTTGTGAGTCTTTTTACGAACATACCTACAAATTTGATTCCATATGATGATTTCATTGAGTTGTTAGAGTGGTTATTTGATTGTGTGCATTTCACTTTTAATGAGCGTCATTTTGTGCAGACTTTGGTACACCAATGGGGTCCCTTTTGTCATCTAGTATAAGCTGATATCATTATCAAATGTTAATATCAATTTTATTTACCTCTACGTAGATGATGTTATTGCTTTAATACCTATCTATGAGGTTGAATATCTATTATACGCTTTCAATTCTTACAATGACCATTTGCGATTTACAATTGAAGAAGAATATAATAACTCTATCCCTTTCTTAGCCTGCCTGATCACACACAATAATAGTGTCATAAAATTAAGGTGGTATAGAAAACTAACAAATTCAAACCGTCTATTGAGCTACAATTCTAATTGTCCAAAAAAATATTAAATTAATCTTATTAAGAGTCTAAAAAGTAGAATATTAAACATTCACATCCTGATTTTCAAGATGATGATTTAGTAATTTTGAGAAACATATTAATAAAAGATAATTTTCCTATGGCTTTAGTAAATCAAATTCTTTTTTCCACGTCTAACATTAGTTATGTTAATAATCGTATAATAATCTAGTCATTGAAAACCCTTCAGTTCAACTAAACAATGATAACATTGAGCCTCTAAAATACAACAAAACATCTTATATACCAGGCATTACTAACCACATTAGGTATGTAATAAATCGGTTTACGCGATTTATTAGTTAAAATTTTATATTTTTGTTTCATGCATTTATTTAATTATTTTCTATTGTTTCTATATTATTCCGGTCAATATTTCGTAAAACCCCTCTCCTTAAATTAAAAAAAAGGGCGGCTCAAGAAATCTTATAAACTAAAACCACACCTATCGTCTATATACATGGACCAATGAGAAAAGTATACATATTGCTAAAAAGAAATATATTAGTTCTAAGACTGTCAAGGGAAATGAAATACACAAGTACCTTTAAAAGAATACATAAATATTCGTAAGGGAAAGTAATAAGTGTGTTAAATAAAGCTGTTACGTGTGAGTGATATACAGAGCACTCGTCGCCAGCCACTTTAAAGCAGACGGCCAGTAGATATCCGTTACATTAGTTTCAAGTAGTTTATTATGGGGTGGTTTGAAAACTCTATTGTTAAAATTGCATAAATATGTCAATAGTAATTGGCAATGCGGAAAGTATGTAGAATTCTGAGTTCTACCAGGGCATGGACCACACGCATAGCACAACATGTGTTAGGACAGACCTCTAGTCAAGTGTGTTTTAGACATTCTTACGTCTACTGAAAAAATATTAGATCACACACAGTGGTGTTTAAATTATATTAATGACAAGACCAAGATAAGAAGGTACATGTAAAAGGCGTACTTTCAAGTAACATCTGCAAAATAATTTCCACCAATAAGAACTAAAAATCGATTCGTTAACCCTATACAGGGCGTGACATAATTAGACCAAAACTAATAAAACTAGGTGCAGAGGAAAAATAAGGGAAAGTTTTTCGGCAGAGTTTTCGGCGGGGCAGAAGTTCCAACAGCTCAACAATTCCGCAAAGGATCTCAACCTCGACTTGAGTTATCCTATAAAACAATCGGCAGTTTTAAATTGTGTGTTAAGAAGTCGGTCTAAGAGAGTATGAACTGCCTATAATTGTATAACCAGTTTAATTTTTTTTTGTAAAATTGTGTTTTATAATTTTTTGTATGTGTTTCTCTTTTCTGCATTATATAAATTACGTTCAAGCTATTGTAATAAATAATTAAATTCACCAGTGAGTGATATTTGATTTGTGAGTTTGGTTAATTTATGGTGGTGTAGACGACAGGCTGGATGACAATAAGGTCGGTAAGTCGTTAGTATATTTTGTTTTGTTTTGTTGCGGTTAATGTTAAATTTGGGCTTAAATGTACGGAAAATCATCAGTGGGATTATTATAGCTTTGCGTAAATAAGATTTCAGAGGCCGAGATAGCGCCAAGTACATTCTTCTTGTTTTGTTTATTTGTGTAATGTTGTATCGCACTCTGTAATGTTTTGTATTATAACAAAAGTACTTTAGCACTATTAAATGTTTAGTTTTATTAAAAAAAATACATGTTTTCTTTATCTCAATCCCGTAACACCCCACGCTCGCAGAGATCATAGTTACTTGACCAGTTCGACACGTTACTCAACAGCACGTGACACCTGAGTGGAAAAAAATTAATATAATTATTATATCTAATTAATGTAACTATAGTTTACATTTGGTGGCAGCGAAAACAATAATCTCCGATTCCACAGGTGCAGGTTGTTACAATTTGGTGACAACGTGATGTTACAATTTGGTAGCACAGTGGCGTTACAGGTATTTCTTTAAGGAAAAAGTATCCATAGCATACACGCCAGCTAATTTTGTCTCAAAATTATTTACACCACTTAAAGATAAATTAGATTTGACGTAGAATAGTAATGTGGTTTACGGTTTAGTATGTAATGATTGTAAAAAATTCTACATAGGTCAAACTAGACAAAGAATTAAAGAACGTAATATACAACACAAAAGTGATGCCTGAAATAAACCTAACGCATGTAAATTAGCATCACATGTATATACTACTGGTCAGTCCATACTATTTGATCGAACTAACATCTTATATAGAGCATCTAATTTGACTAAGAGATTATTTCTAGAAACTCTTTGTATTAATGTCTTTAAACCAAATATTAACTCCAGATCAGATTCTCAAAAGTTTAGTAATATTTATTCAGGTTTACTAAAATTTATAATAACAACATTTTGAATAAAATTAAAATTCAATAAATGTCGTTTCTTTTAAAAAAATTCTTATACATGAATACCACTTTTAGTTTTTCATATATTATATATAAAATATTGTTTTTTTTATCTGAGTTTTGAAACCTGATGTGCGCTTTATAAATTTTTTGTTTACAATTTTGTATATGTCATTTTGTCATTTATATAAGTCACTGTCATATAATGTTAAAATTTTAATGTTTGTCAAGATAATTAATAATTTACTTAATATTTGTCCCTAATTTAATTGTTTTATAGATCTGATGAAGGAATAAATATATTTCCGAAACGTTATGTAGCCAACAATTGTGTTTGAATTAACTATCCAACCCACAAATGCTACTTTTATTAAAGTAGTAATTATTTCATATTATATATACATATATATATATATATATAAATTCAATGATCTATAAATTTAATGATCTATAATGCAATATCAGCTAAATTATACTGTTTACCAAAGATACATAAACCTGGCATACCGCTACGACCCATTGTCAGTTCTATTGGTTCCGTTACTTACGGATTGTCATATTATTATCCAAAGGCATGGCGGATAGAACCTTCTACAACATTAGAGACACTTTTACGTTTGTTAATGACATGCAAGGGATAGTCATACCGGGTGATTTTGTGTTGGTGTCTTTGGATGTGACATCTTTGTTCACCAACATACCGTTAATTCTGATCAAAGAAATCTTAGAACTTCACTGGAATTTTAAGAATCCCATTGTTATAATTAAAGATAATTTCACGCAACTAATTGATTTTGTGTTTGATAATTGCCATTTTGCTTTTGACAATAGACACTACAAACAGAATTTTGGAGTTCCGATAGGCTCTCCCCTAAGTCCAATTTTGGCAACAATTACTTTAGATTACTTATTTGATGAAGTCATTGACACTCTCCCTTCTCGGTTAACGTTTATTTACAAGTTTGTAGACGTTGTGATTTGTTCTGTGCCTTTTGATAAGATAGACCAAATCTTACAAACATTCGATTCCTTTAATGAACACTTATAATTCACTATTGAAACCGAAACCAATCGTTCTGTTCCATTTTCGGACACCCTCGTAATTAGAGATGATAACAATCATATTATACTGGATTGGTATCAAAAACCCACGGCCTCGAGCAGGTTCATTAATTATTATTCAAACCAACCATTATCACAGAAGTATAACACTATAGCCATGAAAAACAGGGTTCACACATCAGTCACACTACTTTCCTAAATAAAAACTTAAAGAAATTATTCTCTATACTCACTAACAATGGCTATCCTAGGCATGTTGTTAACAGACTTATTTTCAATTCTAATACTTTTGATGAACCCATTGATCACGTCATTGACAATGCGTTTCCACATTTCAAAAAATTGCCTTACATTAGTAACTTAACGGAGCTAATAGTTCAAGAGTTTAGGGTGTACACTCATATTAAGATAACAACAGTCCACTCACATTGAGGCAGATATTTACAAAAACCAAAAATAAAACCCCATTACTGAGTCAGGATAATGTAATTTATAAAGTTGCATGCAGGAATTATGAAGGAGTATACATAGGGCAGACGTCACAGTTGTTAAAACAGAGACTCACACAACACAAGAGCGATAGCAAAATAAAAAAATGAGGTGTGGCCACCACACGACTTTCTTATACGTATGAAAGTGTTACTTCCGGTCCGAATTTTGAAATTTCATTTATACAAAAAATATTCCAAATCCAACTCTAAATACTTTTGTACTCTTCATAAATATATATAGAATGCATAATTTACGACATATTTGCAAAAAATCGCTATTCGATAAGAGTAAAAGTGGTACTTCCGGTCTGAATTTTGAAATTTTTTTTATACAAAAGATATTTAAAAGTATGTTCTAAATACTTTTATACTCATAATGTACCTGCCTAGAAAGCATGACTTGCGAGATATTCGCAAAAAACTGATTTTCGATAAGAGTAAAAGACCTACTTCCGGTAGGAATTTCGAAAAACTTTATTAAAACAATTTTTCTCAAATTTAATTCTGAGTACATTTGAATTCTTTATAAATTTGTTTAAACTTAGTAATTGACGAAATATTTGCAAAATTCGATTTTTTCACTGAAGTAAACTACTACTTCCGGTGTGCCGATTTTGCTCAAAATCTAATCAGTTCTCAAGAGGGAGATTATATTCGCAAATACAAAATTTGAAATTGATATCTACAGCGGTTTCGCCGCTATCGTGGTCACACACACAGAGACAGACACACACACACACACACACACACACACACACAGACACACAGACATTTTTTAAAAACCACTTTTTTGGTATCAGGGGACCTCAAAACGTGGACATCTGCAAAAATCTCGAGGTCAAAAATTTTCATCATCACAATACTTCCTTATACTACGTATAAGAAAGTAAAAAATGAGGTGTGGCCACCACACGACTTTCTTATACGTATGAGCGTTTCAAACTATACAATCTGAACAATTTTTTATACAAAACTTATTCAAAATCCTATTCTAAGTACTTTTATTCTCTTAATAAATCGCTATAGAATGCATACTTTGCAAGATATTCGAAAAAAAGTGCTACTCGCTAAGAGTAAAATTGCTACTTCCGGTCCGAATTTTGAAATTTCATGTATACAAAAAATATTGCAAATATAACTCTAAATACTTGTGTACTCTTAATAAATATATATAGAATGCATAATTTACGACATATTTGCCAAAAATCGCTATTCGGTAAGAGTAAAAGTGTTACTTCCGGTCCGAATTTTGAAATCTTTTTTATACAAAAGATATTGAAAACTATGTTTTAAATACTTTTATACACGTAACGTACCTATCTAAAAAGCTTGACTTGCGAAATATTCGCAAAAAACCGATTTTCGATAAGAGTAAAAGACCTACTTCCGGTAGGAATTTCGAAAAACTTTTTAAATAAAATTGTTCTCATTTTTAATTTTAAGTACA
This sequence comes from Amphimallon solstitiale, assembly GCA_963170755.1. Classification (NCBI taxonomy): domain Eukaryota; kingdom Metazoa; phylum Arthropoda; class Insecta; order Coleoptera; family Scarabaeidae; genus Amphimallon; species Amphimallon solstitiale. Next base: position 103,357,082 of record OY720677.1, on the reverse strand, counting down.
TATGAATTCTTTATAAATTTGTATAAACTTAGTATTTGACGAAATATTGGCAAAATTCGATTTTTTCACTGAAGTAAACTGCTACTTCCGATCTACCGATTTTACTGAAAAACCAATCAGATCTCAAGAAGGAGATTATACACGTAAATACAAAATTTGGAATTGATATCTCCAGCGGTTTGACCGCTATCGTGGTCACACACAGACACACACACACACAGACACACAGACACACAGACATTTTTTAAAAACCACTTTTTTGGTATCAGGGGACCTCAAAACGTGGACATCTGCAAAAATCTCGAGGTCGAAAATTTTCATCATCACAATACTTCCTTATACTACGTATAAGAAAGTAAAACGCTCATGTGCATTGTCATTGCATTGTATGGATTTGTGACATGAATTTGATTATGATGGTGTGAAGATACTGGACAAAGAGCGCAATTACAAAAACCGACTGGTTCTTGAGATGATACACATTAACAAGGAGAGTTGTTCAATTAATTATAAAACGGATACGAAATAGTTTGAGTGTAATATATTCCAATTTGTTAAAGTGACTCTCATTCACACCATACCATTTTAGTTTTTATTTTAATCAAAACCCTGTATAGTTACAAATTTTATATTCACACCAAATAAAACAAAAAAATTATAAAAAGGAAAAACAAATTTTAACAACAAATACCACTTCTACTTGCGGTAAGAAACACATTGAATATTCAAAAATATAAAAGTTTAAAATAAAAATAGCAAGGTCACTATATTCACATGACACTACATTACATTACATTCACGACCTACACTCCGAACACACAACTTTTGACCAAATTAAAAATGAATTTTGTAATGTAATACATAAATATTTTAGATTTTAAGAAAACTGTGGAGTTGTTTTTTGTTAGTTTAGTCGATGTCTTTTTTAACGTGTTGTTTTACTGTCTAATGATTTACAACTTTTACTGGTATGCAAAAGGTGTATTTGTTTCAAATTACTCAAATTGTAAGTGAATATTCACCTTTGGAGTACAGCATTCCTTCCTTCTTATTTGCCAGAATAAATTTTTTTGTTTTTGTTTGTAGCATTCCTGAAGAAGTCATAAATTAGTGGCGAAATATATAGAGTTAATGAATAAATGAGTATTTAAATCCTAATATAAAAACGGTCCGATTATCCTGAGAATCCACTACCCAATATTTAATAGTACGGACGAGAAACCAATATTTATTATATACAGGGTGAGTCATTAGTAGCCGCGTCTTCGATTGCTCTTTTGTGTTTTAAATAATAGAAAAAGCAATTAGTGGAAGATCCATGGTTGCTTGTGGTGCATATTGTAAAAATACTTTATGTTCTGATGCGCTTCCGGTTTCACCGGAAATGTACGGAACTTAATTCTTTTAAATGACTCACCCTATATATTTTTGGATTTTCTTGTATTGCTTTAAATTGTCTGTTCAACTGTTTTTTCGTTTTCAAAATTGAGCCAATAGTTTTTGAGTTATTAATTTTTTTTGAAAATATTTGACCAAAACACGTGTTCAGAAAAAAATCATTTTCACATTGTTTTTAAAAGTAAAAACATTAACTTTGGTGGTGCTTGTAGCCAAGAAAATTTTGCATCATTTGATCAAGTTGCACTCGACAATACCTCAAAAAATTTTGTTTTTTCAAAGCCTACTTTCTGAAATTTTCACATACTAAAAACTAATTTTTTTTAAATGGAACACCCAGTATTTTATTGACACGTTTTGTTCCTTTATTTATTCTCTTTCATTTTTGTTAACAATGTCCTATACCTATCTTTTCTAATTTCTGAGATAATCACTATAGGAGCAATTAGCGGTCAATTAAAAAACTACGAGCGCTGTTGTTATGCAGGGTGTTCCTAAATATCATGTACATAAGGAAGGGGGTAACTATTTGGTTTATTTTGTTCCTAAAATTTCATATAAACATAGGTCTGAAATTTCAAGAATTTTTCACTTTTTACTGTATAGCTCCTGCAGTTTTTTTACGATTTCTAATGTCAATTGTCAAATTAATAAACTCAAGTGATTATCTGAATAAAGCCTGAGCCTGCTAGACCATTTTAAAAAAATTAATTTTCTCTGGCGAATTACAGAAAATTGTTTTCTATTTTTTTTCTCGATAACGGTCAGAGATAAGAAAAAAGTATAAGAGATCAAAAAGTTTCTAAACAAGACAGAAAATTTATTGCGTATTTTAGAATCTAGCAGTGGCGCATCGCAAAAAAGTTCAGGGTGAGAAAAGAGGGCATGACCCCGAAAAAATTATTACCCTGTAGATTTACATAATCATTTGGCATGACTAATGATGCAGGCCTTATAGCGTAACCTACCTTCCAAATTTCAACAAAATATCTCAAAAACTGCAGGAGCTATACAGTAAAAAGTGAAAAATTCTTGAAATTTCAACACCCTGCATATTGGTAACGAAGCGTTTGCAGACCTATGTTTATATGAAATTTTAGGCACAAAATAAACCAAATAGTTACCCCCTTCCTTATGTACATGATATTTAGGAACACCCTGTATATACCAAAATATTCATTCAACCAATGGAAGGCAGGAATGGCGCCCGACTTCCTTAGTCAACGGTCAAGCAAAGTAAATGTGAAATCCAACTATCCCAAAAGTAATAATTTTACAGAATGAAGAGCATCGCATTTCAATTTTTAATTCCGGCAATGTCCAGTTGCAGTATTTTATTTTTTGACACTGTTGGTTAACATCGAAATAAAATAAAGGTTATGTTTACTGACATATTTGAAGTTGTCTTCCAAAAGTTTTGAATATCCGTCCGTAGATAGCGAAGATATTCTCCTCCATTAACATTTTCATCAAAGAAATAAGGTCCAATTATGTAAATACCCCCTATTCCTCCCTAGAATTTTAATGACCAACGATTTTAAAAGTTTACAGGTGTGAGAAAGTGGGGGGTTTTATGTTTTATAATAACGGAAATTGTGACGATGAACGTATTCACTTTAATAGAAGGTGGCTTCGTTGGTAAACAACAAAAAATTGAGAAAGCCAGGATAATTTATCTGCTGCCAATTAACAAAAATGTAAGCGATTCTGAAAATTTCTTTCATCTACTCTTGTGTATGAATATGCTACGGGTGAATTTCATATTTCCTAAATATTCTGGATTCTCAAATTTGACTTACATCTAACTAACGACTAATTTTCGTAGTACTAGTATGGGGGTGGTCGACTACACTCGCAAGTACCATAAGCGTCTTATCCTCACCAGTTATTGCTTTTTCCGCTCTTTCTTTCATATTCAATACTTTCTGTTCACTCAAACCGTCCCTTTATACTTTTGAAGGTGTCTGGCTTCGGTTGATTTCTACCATGGATGGCTGTGCATAAAGTCTGGATGCTATCAAAGAGTTTTTTTCATATTCACCCAAAGCATCAATCATATCTATTAACTCTGAATAAGAATAATTCATTTGGATGATAACTAATACGATGCTTTTATAAGTTTGACATAAATGTATACCGACTTTCTTTAACAGTTGACTCAGGCAGTCAGCCGCATTCCAGCCTTTATTGGACGAATATTTGGGTGCATAGAACAGCGCCCGTAGTTCCTTCATTGACCGCTAATTGCTCCAATAGTGATTATCTAAAAAATCATAAAAGATAGGTATAGGACATTGTTAACAAAAATGAAAAAGAATGAAAAAAGGAACAAAATGCGTCAATAAAATACTGGGTGTTCCATTTAAAAAAAATAAGTTTTTGGTATGTGAAAATTTCAGGAAGTAGGCTTTGAAAAAACAAAGTTTTTTGAGGTATTGTCGAGTGCAACTTTACTAAATGATGCAGAATTTTATTGGCTACAAGCACTACCAAAGTTAATGATTTTACTTTTAAAAACAATGTGAAATAGTTTTTTTTTCTGAACACGTGTTTTGGTCAAATATTTTCAAAAAAAAATAATAACTCAAAAACTATTGACTCAATTTTGAAAAAGAAAAAAGAGTTGAACGGATAATTTAAAGCAGTACAAGAAAATCCAAAAATATATGGGGTGAGCCATTTAAAAAAATTAAGTTCCGTGCATTTCCGGTGAAACCGGAAGTGCGTCAGAGCTTAAAGTATTTTTACAATATGCGCCACTAGCGACCATGGATCTTCCCCTACTTGTTTTTTCTTTTATTTAAAACACAAAAGAGCAATCGACGAAACGCCTACTAATGACTCACCCTTTATATATAGATCAAAATTTTGTAGTACTGTAACGTAGACCTTGATATAAATAAAATTGTATGTATATACAAAGAAAAATAATTAACGACCGACCCAAGGTAAAGCAGAGATAATGATATCAGGCTAGCGGTCTGTATGGAAAATAAACGACTTTTTTTTGTCTAAATCTCAATATTTCGCTATCTATTTTTATTGCATCTTCAGGAGAATACTAAAAATGAATTGCAAGTAGAGAACAACACTCTACTTGCAATTCATTTTTAGTATTCTCCTGAAGATGCAATAAATATAGATAGCGAAATATTGAGATTTAGACAAAAAAGTCGTTTTATTTTCCATACAGACCGCTAACTTGATATTATTATCTCTGCTTTATAATATATGAAATGTTTTGTTTGTTTAAAAAAGACTACACCCTGAGAAAAAAAGTCAAAGAAAGGAAGCATTTAAAAAAAGATAAAAGACAAATAAGAGTGTAAAGCACTGTAAACTCATGGTATCTGTAGTAATATATATAATATAATATAATTTAACCTAACGCACAGCATATATGTAAAAATACTATGCTTCCATCCTTTTCTTTTAAATCGAATTTGTATGAGATAGGTTAAATGCTGCTTGATTGTATATTGTTGTTACATAAAATAATTAAAGAATGAAATGGACTGGCTGGATGAAGGTCGACATAAATCTCACAAGAATATAAAAACATGTTATTCCACAATTCATGAAAGTGCAACACGCACTATTTTCTATAGAGCTAAATAATAACTGTCCTCTAATCTCAGGTGCAAAGCTTGTGACAGACACCGTATCAGATATTATAATATTTAAATTTTTTATATTTATATTTTTTATTTTTAAAATTGGAGGTAATTAATTTTTAGTGTGTGTCATATGCTGCACTTTGTAAAACAAGTTTCGGGCAATTAATTTCAGGGTTAACGTTTGCGTCCAAGATATTGGAAGAAAAGAGATTCATAATTAATTGTGTTTGAGGCGCGATCGACTGTTTAAAATGCCCGCAAAATATTTCACTGTCGAGGACGCGTACGACCGAGAAAAAGATTTGAAAAAAGAAGACGTAGCAATTTTAGTAGAATGGATGGACAAACAACCGCATTTACCGAAAATTGATGGTAAGTTATTTAATTATTATACTTAAACAAACCGCTTGCATATAAGTTTGTTTTCTAAAGTTATTTTTTCTTGCAACACGAAAACTACAACATTTTTCAGTAGATTTACACATTTTGAAACTCTAGATGAGATAAGTTTAATTCTGTGAAATGTAGTTTTAAATATGCAGTGTTATTCTTGTTTATTATACTATTTTTCTCTATGTTATTTGTGACAATTAAATTTTTCCTTTCAATTTAATGACTCAAAAAATATATATATATAGAGTTGAATTTTGTTATTGTTATTAGTTTCGCTTTACGATCTTTCGATTTAAAATAGTTTCGAATATTCGTTTCTTCCGGTTACACCAGAAATTAATATTGACTTCCTTATTTTAAATGGAATACCCCATTTTTTATGATTGATTCGTATTTTCAACTTAATTTTAAGATTAGTTTGTCAAATAAATTTTGCCTTAGAAGTTAGTCACTTTCGAAGTATTTCAATTTTTGTAAAAAAATTGATAACTGCAGGCTATTATTCCTAACATTCCCAATAACTGAATGCATGCATAGATTTAAAACTCTAGGTAAATATTTTGGAAAATATAGTGCTTCAAATGCGGTATTATACAGTTTTCAAAATAATACAGGGTGATCAGAAAGTCATGTTAAACATTTCATCCAGAAAATATCAATATTTTGTTATTTTTAAATAGCAACCTACATTTTTTTCAACTTTATTGGATTCTACGTTCAAAATTAGGAGTAGTATGTATTTACTTCCATATAACAAAACGTCTTATTTTCAGAGTTATTTTGGAAAATGTATCAATTCCCTTAAAGTTTTATTTTGTATTATCAATTAGGTTAAGAAAATTCATGTGAATAAATAAAAACAAAATAAGTCATTGTTTAATAATGTCCTAAAACATTGAAGTGAAACCTAGACAATATCAAAAAGAAGTAGTCTTAATAATAATTTCTAATAATCTGAAATTATTTTCGAATACATTACCACCTATATCTAAACACTTTCTTATTCTTTTTAAAATGTTCGTACGTGTGGCACGCTGTATCATTGTTAGATTATCGAACGTGCCTGGCACTCTGGCCATCAAATCCTCTTTCGTGGTGGCAAGTATACTGTATACATTATGGAATGAGACATTCCAATATTCAAACAATATTCAATATGGCGACTGTATATCTGACAGTTCTCTGCAATTTACAAGTAAGTAGTTAACATTTGTGCTTTTTTGAAAATATAAAGTGTAAAAATGAGGGATAATGACAGTCAAATGTAATATTTGACTCCACCAGAAATTATGGAACAAGCCTTAGTAGCCACGAACAATTTATTACCAGCTAAAATCGCAAAGAAGTACGGAAAATTTTACCCTCAATTTATGAAATGGAATGGTCAAAAAATAATGTTTTATTATGTGATCATAGAAAAAATAGTGTATGCAACTCGCATTTAATGGCTATTAAGACACTCGTATTCATTACAATACTCGGCTTCGCCTCGTATTGTGATTTTCTTACTCGTGTCTTAATAGCTATCATTAAATGCCCATTGCATAATATACTATTGTCATATCATCTTGTTCTTTCTGTGATTTCATTAAAAACCACTCACAATACTACGCTCTTGTTACAAAATCAGTTCCTTTAATATGTTGAGCAGGATAAAATTTGTAAGCATACCACTTGTTCTTTTTCAAAATTCAATGTATGGTCATTCTGGATACACCTACTTCAGCTTTGCATCTTTCAGAGAATTACTAGAATGTGTTGTGAAGTAAGCAAGTGCTGTTACCTCTACATTTTCACTATCAACAACAGGTTTTCTTCTGGTTGTTTTCGACAAGAATGAGCCAAAGGAAATGCTGCTTAACATACTTTTGGTAGGTTTTGAACGATTTGGATGTTTCTCTGCATAAAGACATGTCCTCTCTATTGCACACACCATATGTAATTATTAGATTCAAAAAATCTTCGTAATTAAATCCAGATTGCGACATGTTCAAGTATTCTGAAACTGAAAATAAAAGAATGCGCTGAATATACTTACCTACTAATTGCAGGTAATATGACTGCAATTTGTTTTTATTTATGTACATGAATTGCCATAGCATAATTAATTATACTAAGCAAAACTTTAAAGGAATTGATACGTTTTTCCATAATAACTCTGAAACTAAGGCATTTAGTTATAGGGAAAACATACAGCATCTAGTTTTGAACGTGGAATCCAATGAAGTTGAAAAAATGTAGGTTGCTATTTAAAACTAACAAGATATTGATATTTTGTGGATGAAATGTTTAATATTGTTTTCTGATTACCCTGCATTATTTTGAAAAGTTTATAATACCGCATATGAAGCAATATACATTCCGAAATAATAACCTAGAATTTTATATCTGCGCATGCACTATATTATTGGGAATGTTGTTATGACTAATAGCCTGCAGCTATTTATTTTTTACAAATACTGGAATACTTCGGAAGTGGTTAGCTTCAGAGGCAGTTTAGTTTATTATACAAACTTGTCTTAAAATTAAGTCGGGAATACGAATCAACCATAAAAAATGGGGTATTCCATTTAAAATAAGAAGATATCTATTTCGGGTGTAACCGGAAGAAGCAAAAATTTGAAACTATTTTAAATCAAAAAATCGTAACGCGAAACTAATATTTGCGAAATTTCAAAACTCAACTCTTATTAGTTTTCTATATTGTTTTAACGAAATATCGTCGTGATATATCCTGTATATATTGGCATAGGCAAGGTATTACATTATATTTACCTCTAATAATAAACAAAAATAGTTAACGAATTTTTTAAATAAACAAACAAACAGACCATATCAGTGTACCCTGCAATGGGACAAATTGTTACAGTTTTTGTGGTAAGTTGTTAGATATATGAAAAATTACAGAGAAGAAGTAGAACAACAGCCAATCCTTATCTGATGTATGTACAACTTGTACAGACATAGAAGTCATCTTTGCTATAACACTTTACGTGTGCCCATCTTTTGCACGATGTGCATTGGCTCCAAATTTTGTTGTTACTTTGAACGCTATCAAGCAAATAAGCAAATTTTATTATTTACTGTGACTTACATATATACCTTTATACGTAAAACGTATATGTATATATGCATGTGTTTGAGATACACACATACATTAAGTGCCATTGCCGATAATCGAACGCACAGACACCGGTGTTTTGACCTATGAGGTCTCATCAGTGTACGTGGAGATTGTCGACAATAGCTTCAAGACTTAAATCGCTGCCTATGTCATTTTCGCATGTTAAATGCAGTGAGAGTATCACAGCGACATCTAACACCCAAAAGATGAAACGGAAAAAAGCGATGGCTTCTGACAGCATGTTCTGCTATACAGAGGCTTGTAAGTTAATAGTGTATCTCGTGTAATAGAGCCTTAGGTGGCGTCACCAGTCAAAACGAAAATGAAAAGTGTGAACACATGGATGTTAAAACTAACATCAAGCAGTAAATAATTACTGTGACTTACATATATACCTTCATACGTAAAACGTATATGCATATATGCATGTGTTTGAGATACACACATACATTAAGTGCCATTGCCGATAATAATAATAATAATTAATTGGTGACGCCACCTAAGCCTCTATTACACGAGATACACTATTAACATACAGGCCTCTGTATAGCAGAACATGCTGTCAGAAGCCATCGCTTTTTCCCGTGTCATCTTTTGGGTGTTAGATGTCGCTGTGATACTCTCACTGCATTTAACATGCGAAAATGACATAGGCAGCGATTTAAGTCTTGAAGCTATTGTCGACAATCTCCACGTACACTGATGAGACCTCATAGGTCGAAACACCGGTGTCTGTGCGTTCGATTATCGGCAATGGCACTTAATGTATGTGTGTATCTCAAACACATGCATATATACATATACGTTTTACGTATAAAGGTATGCCGGGTGTCCAGAAACTCTCCTGACAAACGAAGACCGGAGATTCCTCAGATAATTTTAAGACAATTTAACCCGATTCACCCTAGTCCGAAAATGCTTCCTAAGGGAGCTAGAGCTCCTTGAAGATGGCGCCTTGTTATTAGTTTTTTTTAATATCTCCCGAACGCTTCTATTTAGAAAAACAAAAACTGGTATGCTTATTTATCCCCCAGAGATGAATCGATTCCAACAATTGTAAATTTCTAGTACCGGTCATAGGCGTCCGCTTTGGGTAGGTAAACGGTTATTTTAACGCATAACTTTTTTGTCTTTAACTTTTAAGCATTTGTGACACTAGATTATTAAATTTTCAGGTATTCTAGTACTAAAAGGTACTCTTACTTTAAGTCGGTAGGATACACCGTTTTCTAGAAAAATCGATTTGAAAATTTTTCGTTTTTTCGTCATTTCATCTTTCGTCATTTCAACTGACAACTGACTTCGAACTGACAACAACTTGACAATTAAAAAGTAGGTTTTATTTCTGTTGGCAGTTCAGAGCGAACTAGTGCAAAAAATAGTAAATTGAATTTTAATGACGAAAAAACGAAAAATTTTCAAATCGATTTTTCTAGAAAACAGTGTATCCTAGCGACTTAAAGTAAGAGTACGTTTTAGTACTAGAATACCTGAAAATTTAATAATCTAGTGTCACAAATGCTTAAAAGTTAAAGACAAAAAAGTTATGCGTTAAAATAACAGTTTACCTACCCAAAACGGACGCCTATGACCTTAGGAAGCATTTTCGGACTAGGGTGAATTGGATTAAATTGTCTTAAAATTATCTGAGGAATCTCCGGTCTTCGTTTGTCAGGAGAGTTTCTGGACATCCTGTATATGTAAGTCACAGTAATTATTTACTGCTTGATGTTAGTTTTAACATCCATGTGTTCACACTTTTCATTTTCGTTTTAAATTTTATTATCTTCCGACTCATCAGACTCTTCAGAAGGTGTTTGTTTTTTAATTACTTTCCTTTTGTCCTTGCTTTTATTCCACTTAGATTTCTTATAGCAGGCTCGTTACTCTTTATATTTTTCCTACGGGTTGCACTTTCGTGAGTTTCTTCTCCCGATACAACCCTTATAGTATGTTCGTTAAGGCGATTCTACTTTTTTAAATGAAACAGAAATTTTAATTTTTGCTGATATTTTTCTCTCCATACTGGAAGGTACAGCTAACGTAGATTCACAATAAAATAAAACAGATTTTATTGGCGTCACCCGTCTATAATGCAGACGGTATGTGTTTAAGACCATGTTTATGATTTTTAATATTTCTTAAAAAGAAATAAGGTGATATTTTAGACTGGTGATGTTTGCAAACATGTCTCTATGAGTGTTTGTGTGTGTGTGCGTATGATAAATTACACTGTCGGTATCAGACAAAAAAAATAAATATGTAACAAAAAAACTATGAAGCATTCAAAAAAGGATGTTAAAAAAATGAGGATTTTCTGGATTTTGTTATACAATGTATAATTATAAAAAAATATGCATTTTCAATTAATAATAATAATAAACATTTATTTGTTAGAGTACATTACAGTGCATTGAATAACGTCAAATAAACTCATTTTAGGACCTAAATTAAAATGAAATACAAATACATATATACACATTAAAAAACAATTTTAAGAAAGTCACCAATGTTATACAGGATCCTATTTATCAATACATGGCACAATTCAGTCTTCAAATTATTTGTTGGTAGCAATTTATTCATTCATTTGGTAGATATATACAGAGTGAGCTATTTCCGTGGATAAAGCGGATTGTGCCTTTATGAATAATGATACTTCAAAGCGGTTTTATTTGCTATAATAGCAATTTTTTGGTATTGGGAGCGCCTTTTATATTTATTATGTATTATACAGAATGTTTCATAAGTTGGTGACTGACCATAGTTACAGTTTTTTAAATAGAACTTCCTGTCCTGTCCTCCCATTTTTGTATTCTTCGTATAATTATTAGATAAAAAGTAATAAGATAGTATAGGCCTAAAATCTAAAGTTTTCGACTTATTGTCGTTTTTCTGACAATTCAATGTTTTTCAGAAAAGTATATTTATTGAAAACAACGTATTAGATGGCCGCAATTTTTGGTAGTGTTGTTTATAACAAAAAGACCTAATACAGACATATTTTGTTTTTTTCAATTACAGTTACATGTGCAGAACTGGACTAAACTTACATTTGTGTCTAAAAGTCAACTGTATATCGTTTGCGTTTTGAGTTGCCTACTAAATTTCACACCAAAGACATACAGCATGTGTCAATTTTCATTAGCCATAGGCGATTAATTCATGCAATACGTGACAACATGACACCCCTACTTTCCTTTCCAATGCGAGCGTGACCGATACAAGCTCAAGTTATAGCAGTAACTATTAGACCATTGACTTGGGTGTTTGTAATGCGTTTAGAAATAATATTTACGCGTTGGAAGGATTTGTTTTTCTTTTTCCTTTCAGTAAATGCAGAGAATTATTAAGCTGCATGACACACACAAAAGCGTAATTCTAATAAAATTAAAAATAAGGTAAAGAAAAAAGGATTCTGAAAATAATAATAAACTAGTACATCAGGAGATCGCGGCGGCCATTTAATGTTTCCCGTTCCAGTAATAAGACGGCTTTTATGGCAGACTAGATCGCAACGTGTTCGCAGCTAAAGATTGAATGTAAAATCTGGTGGAGAGATCGGAGAAAGTCGTTGTAATGTCGATTGTTGCCGGGATTGGTGACGGAGAGTAGGGTGACACACGTTGCCACATATTATTTGTATACGTATAAATCGCACGTAAACATTGAATCCCTATAGCTAATGAAAATTGACACATACGGTTATAATGGGTTATTATTTTAAAGTTCTGAGTTATTTTAATTTTTTTGATATAATATTGTCAGTTTCTTGGTTATATATGAATATGCAATAGTATACGGTAACATTATTTTATTTTAAAAAGTTGCTTCTCAGTTTACAAGCCTAATTTGTTGATGCTAGTTAGTTTAAATTAATTGACGTGACTTCATAATGAACCCTTCTAAAGAAAAGCTTATAATACGATTTTTGTACTGAGGGAACGTCAAACAAATTATTTATTATCCCAGAGAGTTTACCGTACTAGTAGTGTTGCTTATCTAATACACGAAAATGAAAATATGTGATAAATGATGCTTTTTTTAACGGAATACGTAAACGCAAATATACACTGTACAACAAAAAAAGCTGTGCGGGAGCATATACGGCAAAAATTTAGAAATACGAGTGCTCAACTACTTACTTATGTCGATTAATTTCGGAAGCATGCTCGAAAATGTAAAGAAGCGAATGGATACAAGTTATAACCTTTACTAATTTTAATGTTTATGTTTATTGTTATTTTATAATTTCCCTTTCACTAATTAGTCATCCATTCACAGATCCGGTTTCTGAATCTAATAGAATTAAGTTATTAATTTGTTTGGCTTAAAATTTGTTTGTTGTACTATAATCCATATATTTTATGATATACACTGCTGGCATAGAATGCATTCTAAATAAAATATATTAATTTTTTGTATGAATACAGGTAGGTATAGAAATGAGACATTTACTGTATATTTACAACACCTAATCGAAGAATGTTGCTATTTTTATATGCCGTCCTTAATTTGCAGCTTTAGAATTTCAGCAAGGTAATGATTATAATAAAAATCGTGCAACCGTTTTTGCATGTTTTCTTTAAAAAAAATTTCATCCCGAAAAATTTTTTCAAAGAGTAAGCCTTTTGGTGTCCAAAATATAAAGTAACAATATTTTCGTTCAGTTATGTGCAATTGACCTTGAACTTGATAAAAATAATTATCATTTCGTTTTAGCGAAAATATGTTACTTTCAAATGTGGCAAACTTTATTTTATTTTTAATAATAGCATCCTCTGGTGTATCCAAACGGGTATTATAAGGGCATTTGATTTCAATTAAACCGTCATCATTTATAAGTCCATCCGGACTAGCTCCTAGAAAACAAGCATCATTTTTTCCAACAATAAAACCACATTCTTTAACTTCATTACCAATTAGGTCTGAAAACTCTTTCCTAGCTATAGGTTCGTGGTCTTTTCCATAATCGGTGTAAGTGTTGCCAGTAAATTTTGAATGTAGCATTGCTTTGATAACTTTTTTTGGATTTGTTGTGCTTCTCATTTTACAAATTTTTCCAAATGAAGATGCAGTCAAACGTTTTCTTCTCTCAGAAAACCACAAATTGGAAAAGGATTGCTCCACAGTTGCTGAGGACAACTGACTAATTTCGCTTTCTGTTTTAATAGTGTCTTTAAAAATGAGGTTTTCTTTTTCTCCAATTCTTCTGGATCTATGTCCAATGCATGAACATTGACTCCATAGTCGTCATTATCGTCCGAATCACAATATTTTTTTCTAGAAGAATTATCATTAGCCTGTGAACAATTGAAGTTGTGATACATTCGTTTTCTGCTACGGTTTTTTTCACGTCGCTTTACCAGCTGTTGCGTAAATTTGTTTGTATGAAACCCAGGACTCTTCTTTGTTATTGCCTTATGGACCACAGCATGAAATAACTCTCTGCCGTTCACAGAGAGTCCTGCCAAATGACATCTCATTTCGTAACCTCCTTTCTTGGAATAGTCAACTCGCTTTCCGCCCACAAATTTTGCTAACACAGAATTGTAGCGTTCAGCACTATTATTAGTCATATTTCTTATTAAACTAGAGCTGTGTTGTGTCAACCTATTTACATACGACATAATGTCATTAAAAAGACCGCAACTTTTCATTAAAGGGGTCAAGTTCTTCTCATTCGGTTTCCGTCCTTTACAAAAATACTCGTCACATGTTTCATGATCTCCAAATACATGATTGACACTGTTAATAATGTCTTTCTTCAAATTCTTAATCTTTTCCACGTGTTCACAATCTTGAGATCTTCTATGTTTGATTGCACAATCAACAGAAAGACGGAGTCTTCGGATATTATTTTTCAAATAATGCCTTAAAAATATGTCTACCTCAGTACCTTTAGAGCTAAACCGTTTTAGGGCCAAGTCTTTAAGTTTAGTGACGTAATTCCTCAGAAGGTGATTAGAACATTCCACCTTCTGTACTACAAATGACCCGTAAGGTTTCGCGCTTAAAATTTGTCTGTGCACACTGGAGTCACCGTCGCCAACCAAATATGCATATTTCACGTTATGCATTTCCATGCTTAGTTTGAATCCTTCTAGTATGATATCGCTTTCCATGGCTGAGCTTGATTCCTCCCAGTTTTTAAAACAGCGATGAGGCTTATCCTTATCTTTCTTGCACATAATACAGTATTTGTTTCGTATTCCCAAAAAAAGGATTTTGCCCGTCTTTTCCCCAACTGTGCATGCTGCTCCGGATTTAGCGTTGTAATTAGATCGATTAGATCGCTTACACCACGCACCATCTGCAATCACAGTTAGAAGTGCTACATTATTTTCGTCTACTTGTCCACACTCTCTTGCAAGTTTGGCTTCCTCCTTTCCTGCCTCCATCATGGATTGCCAACATTCAATATCAAAGATTTCATTCATTTCATCTTCAATTTTTTTATATAAATTATAAGATATTCCGGGCATATTTAGAGAACTAGCTAGTTCATTAAGTTGGGAAAATCCGCCACCAACGTTTACAATTCCTGTCACTGCAGCACCATTGGTATTTAATTTGCCATCATTTCTATCACTGTCCACTGTATGTTCCACTTTGCACATTTCACACTTCAAAATGAATTTAGATATGAATCCACTTCTGACTTCTCGAATGAACTTGACATCACTGGAATTGCAGGAGAAAAGGTTATGGTGTTGAAAATTCATGGCTTGTTCAAATAGAAAAGAAACATTTACTAAACGCCTGCCACCCATGTTGTTTTCAGTTCTAAAAAAATTCAACAATTTTACATTCACATTTTTAGTTTATACCTGTTATGGATGTACCTTATATCGTCATCGTCTTTATTTAAAGCATGGACAATTGTTTCGTCGACATCCTCATTATTGGTAAAATCCACGGAAAAATCTAACAGTCGTGGCGACGGTGTTTCGGCCATGGAAGTGCTTGGAATCGGGGTGGTTTGAATCGGATCTACATGTGTGAATGAAGACCTGATTTCGACAGGAGTCTTACTTTGCCGTTGCAAATATTCATGTCTAAAGATAATCGTTAGTTGATTATGAATAGATTTTATTATTGATAAGGTGATAAATAATACAAATGTGTATAGTGATTTTGATGTTACAAACAAGCAACAGTTCTTAATTATGTAATGAACAATGTTGTAAACATTGTTAATTACAAAAATGAATATTTTTGCATTCAGAGCCCTAACATTATACAAAATTAGTCATAAAAAACAGAACATGTTTTCGCTTAATTTTGTAGGCCAGTGTAATTAGTTATCTACACAAATGTAACAATTGATATTTAAATTTACCTGAACAATTTACCCATTTTACGCCGACTTTTCCTGGGTTTGGAAAGACAAATTTGAGATTTCTTACCCATTCTTCCCACAAAAACACAAGAGAATATAAATAATTTTCTAACACGTCAATCATTCAAACTACCACTGAACTGAAATATATTCTGATTTTAATTTAAATCTCCTCACATTTTTATTTATTTTACAACACTCATAAAACCAGATGTCTGCCGAGGTCCGACGGCGATAGAGATCGCATGTAAAGGATAGAAAACTAACTCCAGCATTTGCACGCTTCTGCAAGGCCTACATTTTAATAATATTATTTAATTAGTTGACAAGATAACATATTTCTAATTGCGGGATGTTGTAGGTAAAGCTTCAAGGAACTTTCGTAACTTATTGAATTTTGATGTAAGTCTTCCTTTTTAACCATAAATATGGTTAAAAGTAAGGTGATTTTAATGAACTTTACGATTTTATTACAAAAGAATGTGTACTTAATTTGAAAAACAAATAAGTTAGGAAAATTATGGATTCATCACAGATGCATTATAAAAAATTTCAAGGGTGTACATCAATTGGTATTGCCGTAGTTTTGTTAAGAAAACTGTTGAAAATAGGTCGAAATTCGACCGGGTAGTATCGCCTTAAAATCGCAGACCCACATTTCCCGCGATTAAATGCTTGTTTTCCAGGAGAATCCTTTGCGAAGGGTTTTAACTGTTGTGGCTTAATACGAGTCGACATATCTCTGAACATTCAGCAGCAAAAGTTGACGGTTAAGGAGATAATGTCGAATGGCGAATTCTTAATAGATGATGCTACATTATATTCCCTATTTGTATTATGCGAAGGTACGAGATTATTATCTGTATAAATCTCTGTTAAAAGGCCAAATTCCGGTACCTAAAAAACCATTCTGAGTGTCAGAGGGTGTAGCAGCAAGTGGCAGACGTTCCCTAGATACTGCTGGAATGTTATAAATACCCATATGAACCGCTGCGTGCCACTTTACCTATCCATCGGTTTGACGATTGAAAGATCTCTTCAGTGGACAACTGTTCTGTTTAAGGGTTGAATACGATGGCAATTGTGAGGACAAAAAAAAACTTATATATATATACTGCATGTGTCAATTTTCATTAGCCATAGGCGATCAATGCATCCAATACGTTGCAACGTGGCACCGCTACTTTCCTTTCCAATGCCAGCGACGTGACGTCTGATACATGTTCGCAAATACAAGTTGGCAACAGTTAGCAGTAACTATTGGACCACCGACTTGGGTGTTTCTAATGCGTTCAGAAATAATATTTACGAGTTGCAAGGATTTGTTTTTCTTTTTCCTTTCAGTAAATGCAGAGAATTATTAAGCTGCGTTCACGCTGCATAACACAAACAAAAGACGTAATTCTAATAAAATTAAAAAATAACCATAATAAAATAAAAAATAACCATAATAAAATAAAAAAATAACCCCAATAAAATAAATAAAAAAGGATTCTGAAATTAATAATAAACTACACGAGGGACACAAAAATTCCTCCCTGCACAGCAAGACATTGTCCTAGGCGGTCGTAGAAATTTACTCTTACGTTTTCTAACATGTGAGCAGTTACTGAATTAGCAGCCTCAATTATTTTTTCTCTTAACACAACTATGTTTACTGCTCTACCAGCTTCATGGGTATAAACAATATTTTTTAAATATCTCCACAAAAAAAATCATTTCGAAAGAGATCAGTAGATCGCGGTGGCCATTTGATGTTTCCCGTTCCAGTAATAAGACGGCCAGGGACCGCAAGGTGTTCGCAGCTAAACATTGAATGTAAAATTTGGGTCGGGATCGGAGAAAATCGTTGTGATGTCGGTTATTGCCGGCATTGGTGACGGACAGTAGGGGTACCACGTTGCCACGTATTGCATTCATACGTATAGATCGCACGTAAACATTGAATCCCTATACCTAATGATATTTGACACATGCGGTATATATATACTCAAAGCAAAATTACGGGTATAGGTAAATTAAATGAAGCACATTTCTATATGTTGTGACGTTCGATGAATATCTCAATCTTTATCTGACCTGTTAATTAAAAACAATTATAGAAAAAAACCAATGCCACTTAATACAAAGTATCAAACTAATACTTACACTAACATAAATAATTACATATGCATCACGAAGCGACAAGTCTGACACGAAACACATTAAAAACACGCACATTACAATTAGTGTGTATAAATAAACAACTTAGATATCACATTTCAATTTAAAAATTTCGCAGAATATTAATCAAATCTCCCATGTACATGTTAAGTCTTTAAATAAAATATAAAAAGTTTTCCGAATTTTATTGTTTTTTTTTTTTGAGTGAAAACAACCAGAAATTATTCCATTGATGTTTTTCGATGTGAAAAATAGACACGTCTGACACTGCTTTAAAATAACATGAGAGGTCCGGATCTCGTAACTTGTAAATTTATCCTATGAAAATTCTTATTTCATCGTAGTTTTAATTCTTTATGTAATCTGAGGAATTAAACTAGAATATATATTGCTGAAATTGTCTGTAAAACGATAATGGCTAATGACATAAAAGATAATGTTGATTATGACCATACCAACAGTTTTAGAATCCTACATATTAACATAAGAAGTATTAGAAAAAACTTTGATGACTTTTTGGCGTTCTTGAAGACATACGACCTTTATTACGAAATTATTGTTCTGAGTGAGACATGGATATTACCTACATGTGCTCTGTTTAAAATTAATGGATACAACACTCACTATAACAAGGCCACTTATAATCAAAATGATGGAGTATTAATTTATATTAAGGACACAGTTGAAGCAGAAGTTACACACAACAAACTTCCGATTAGACAACTAACAATAACTAGAATTTTAACAAAATTCAACGAGAAAACAATAGGTATGACGGCACTATATAAATCGCCCTCAATAAAGAATGATATATTTCTGCAAGAATTCAATGATTACATATTTGGGTGTACAGAGCACACAGAAGTAGGGTACTTACGCCGATTCTGGCGCCTCCTCCCCCTCTCACCCAGCTCCCCCTCACCCCCCTCGCCCTAGTGGCGCCCTCTGCCAACCCAACTGATGTGGCGCCCCCTCGCGGTCGCCAACCCAACTAAAAATTGCAGATTTCATCATTACCAACCCAACTAAAATTGCAGATTTCATCATTACCAACCCAAGTGATGTGGCGCCCCCTCGCGGCCTCCAACCCAACTAAAAATTGCAGATTTCATCATTACCAACCCAACTAAAAATTGCAGATTTCATCATTACCAACCCAACTAAAAATTGCAGATTTCATCATTACCAACCCAACTAAAAATTGCAGATTTCATCATTACCAACCCAATGTGGCGCCCTCTGACGGCCACTAACCAAACTAAGAAATGGCAGATTTCATCATTACCAACCCAATGTGACGCCCTCTCACAGCCACTAACCAAGAAATGGCATCTCTCATGATTACCATAATGCAGCATCCTCTCACGGTCACTAGCCAAACTAAGGTGACATCAGCCAAAATGGCTGACCATCAAGATGGTCTTTGTTTCTAGAGAATTCCTGAATAAATTACCAGGCTTGCTATCGCGCTTCTCAATGTACTTCAAACAGGTCTAAACATGTTTCCAGCGGAAACCGCAACGGCTGTCTGCTTCTGTGATAGCCGCATGCGCAGAAAATATAAAAAGCACCCCCTGATGGATACTAGCCCAACTAAATATTAAATATATAAGAATTTCGAATGTAATATCATCAGTATCAATTGCAAAGCAGTGTAGCACCTTCTATATAGTATAATGGCGGTGCAATACGAGAAATTTGATAACTTTTTGTCTGCTAATGGTATTGAAATACCTATCATAGTGCGAGATTGGTTATTATCCTCGGAATTGAATCAAAGTGATTGTTTATTCATAGCGGCATTCGCATATCAAAACATGCAATATTTTGATATCGATGAATTAATGAACGTTTTGGAATATTGTAACCCAAATATGAGCCAACTTAAGAAGTGGCACATTTATAGTGAGTATGAATATATATGTGAACCTGATTTAGATCTTCATGCAGAAATTTGCGTATTCGACATAGAAACATCGACTGTACTGACTTTAAATAAGAGCATACCGAAGATGTTAATGAGTTGGTATCCTCAATATAATCATCCTGAATTGGACTATAATGACGAGCTTGCCGCGACTGGTGGTGGATATGTTATATACGCTTATCAGAAGCTTTCGCAAGTAGCTAACATGTACAGACCCGCCTAAACATGTCTAGACTTGCTGGAAATACATCAGTCGACAATGTCCGTTGAAAGCAGGCGGAGGGTTCTTAGACAGAAGAAGGACTTGTTGAACATTAGAATTATGAGGTTTATATCCGAAATTGAAAAAATCAAATCTGATTTAGAAATGTATGCGTTGGTGACAAATATTAGTAAAATAAAGCTATAAAATGGAGAATATGGAAAAATATATGATTAGGTCTTTTGTTGTACACTTTATATAATTTTATAAATAAATATATGTAATATACATTATTAAATAAAGAGAATATAACATCCAACATTTTTTCCTTAAAATACCCCTTTTAGTTATATATAAAGTGCATCTCACTTAAAGAAATGCGTAGACATAGAAGTCATATTTTTTTAATGTTAGTATATAAGAATAATGTTTTGCAGCTGAACGTTTATACCTTCTCACGATTAAAAACTTCTTATATTGCTTTATACAGGATGTTAGGATACAGATATGTAATTCACCTTAAATAAAAATGCGTGCATGTATAGAATTAATACTTTTTTTATTTTTATATAATCATAATATACAATTTTAATAAAATTACAAAACATTATCTTCGTCAATCCAGCTATTATGTGAATTATCGAACCCTAACCATTTTACATAAGCTTTTCCGTCCTTTACACGTAATACTTTTTCAATCAGATATACATCTTTATGTTTAGTTTTCTGCAATTCATGTTCGTAGAAACAACCCAAAATCGGATCTCCATTCATATCCTCCAGCATATATGTTGGCGGATTTGTAGCATTAGCTTTAATAATCTTGAACAATTCACTACCCCAGTTCCTGAGATAGCCTTTCGAGAAAACACTTTTGAATTTACTTATCCGCACGATGTCACCAACTTTATATTTCCGCTTCACAGCTGTTTGCACATCATTGTAGATAGTAGAAAGCAGGAGCTTCTCATTCTTTTTAGTCACATCGCAAGGTCGCATTTTAATTGTTCGATGCTTTGTTTTATTATACGTATCAGTCACGGAGGGTAAAATATCTATCCACTTATAGCTACCTCTCATTGTAAATTCCTTATATAATCTACACTTTAGCGTACGAATAACACGTTCGGCAATAGACGCTTTCATTGTACTATATGTTGAATAATGGTTTATACCATATTTCTTCATGAGATTTTGAAATCGAGTATTATAAAACTCTTTACCATTGTCGGACTGTATATTTTTCGGCTGTCGAGTGTCTTGTAGAATGCCTTCCATAGCATTACATACATCCAGACCGGTTTTCGATTTAAGGGGTTGAGTCCATAAAAATTTCGAGAAACAGTCTATAACCACAAGTATATATCTATACCCGCCATTCTCTCGTGCATGAGGTATAAATTCAGCCAAGTCAATCTGCCAAACATCGTCAAACCCTCTAATAATGAAGCGACGTCTGGGAAAGAATCTACGAGCCGGTCTATGCAGCTCATCAACTAAATGACGCTTAATACTATTCATAATTAACAATTATTGTTCAGCGTGTTAATACATCATGTAGGTAGAACAATGCGATGGTAAATGAATTAAAATTATGTCTCGTCTCTATGGTCTTGCGAGCGGTCGGGGTGGTGGTGGTGGTTGTGGGGGTGGGGAATTCCCTGATTTCTTTTCAAGTTTTTTTCTTATAGCTTCCAGTTTAGCATTGAGTTTAACCTCAATTCTACTCTCAACACTTTTTTCCATTCGATACAGCTTTTGATTAGTTTCAGCTTGTAGAGTATTTGCACTAACTTCGACAATCCCTTTGATTGTATCCAAGTTAACGCCCTTACTTAAATTATTTTTCAGTGCAAGTATTTCACCATCCAATTCCTTTTTAATTTTTTCAATCTTATTACTAACTTCAGAATTTGTAGCATGGTTTTTTCTTAAAACATCAAATTTAGCATCAATCTTCTTCTCAACACTAGCTTGCATCTGGTTTAATTTCCCATTAATCGACTGTTGCACATTATTTACACTAACATTAACAATACCCTTAAATATATCCAAATTAACAGTTTTATTTAAATTAGTTTTAAATGCATTCAAGTTCTCATCCAATTCCCTCTTAATTTTATCGATCTTGTCACTAACCCAGGTGTTTGTTGCGAGATTGTTCCTTAAATTGTCTAGTTCATTTTCGATTCTATTCTCAACAGCAGTCTGCATATGTTGTATGATATCACTAATATCCTCAGCCACTTTGGAATTCGAGGCGTCTATTTTTATTTGAATATCACTCACCACATTATCAATCCTTAGATCTATTACGCCAAGTATTCTAGATAGGTGACGCTTATTAACAGAATCCTGATCGTGTATAGGATCTGCTACACGACAAATACGTTTACCGCCAATATCAACATCACCTTCCTCTGTTAATGGCAGAGATGGCTTTTGACGTTTAACGCTAGCTTTACCGCTGCTAAGATATCGGCCAAATTTGTCTACACTCATGACGATACTGAGGAAAAGAATGATAGTATTAAATATTTATTCAATTACGCCGCATTCTTTAAGCTCCTCGATGATCGACTGCATTTCATTATGGGTACTTTCATTGCCAGAATCCCGAGAGGCCTTCAAAAGTTTAAGACGATCCACGAGCTCGTTTATGTCATCCCAATAGACATATTGATATCTATCATTGGTGTTGGAAACAAGCATGCTGCCTATATCTCCGCCAGACCATGTTTCTGAAGTCGAACTGGAATATTTAGCAAGAAGAGGTTTTATTATTTCACGCCATTTGTGGCCTCTAGTCCCCCTCAAGTTATTTTTGGGTTGGAACAGTTTGCGATGCACATTAGTTTCGTGTAAAATATCATAGTAATGTGATAAATCCTCCTCATTATATCTACTTGGGCTAGTTTTAAATATTAATTCATAAAGACCACGAGAACCCGTAAACAGCTTATTATTGATTATTATGTCTTTACCATCTAGATATAATGTATGCCCACCCAATTTCAATCTATTTGTTTCGGGTTCGAATGTGACACCATACGTTGTATCATATACATTGCTTGTATCTTGAAAAAGACCTCGCACAAACTCTCTCGGTAAAGGATTAAGATCTCCATAAAACGCGTTATGCGAATGCGGATCCTCTTCCACCAATGGATTAGACTGCTCATCGAATGGATTAATCGAAGAACTCTTTTCTATCTCTTGTTTTTTTATCAGCTTTCCTCTATTTTTCAAAGTGTTTGTAATATTCATTATGGGCTCCTTAATTGTTTGTGTTTCCTGTTTTATTGTTGTGTTCAAACCTTCTAGGTTCTCAGTAATGGGCTTAAACATTTTTCGTATTAAATAATCTTCATCGGAACGATTAAGCTTCAATTGCATATACTTATTCCTAATAACTTTACTTGCCTTAATAATATCACGCTTCAATTTCTCATAATCCATTTTTCTACTATTAACTGCCTGCCTGCGCATGATTATTTGCAGACAGATATATATTAACTGAATAAAATGAATAATTCACCAGCATATATAGCGATCAAAACCCTTCCTATAACGACCATTATGCAAATCACTATCCTTGTCTATCACCAGGAATCCGTATTTATCTTTCCAACACTCACCACA